>JAHBOF010000002.1:1496335-2992670 GCA_020736565.1 Coprinopsis sp. MPI-PUGE-AT-0042 | reverse complement strand
ACAAAAAATGACACGTACTGCATGTTCATCTCATCACCATCGAAATCGGCATTGTACGGGGGTGTGACAGACAGATTCAAACGGAAAGCTGGAGGTCGTGTCAGGCGCAATCAGAAAGGGGAGAAAGGCGAGATACGTACTGGAATAGGGCATGAGCCGCACTCTATGACTCATCATACTCATCTTGTGCAGAGATGGCTGTCGGTTGAATAAGACGTAGCTGGACCGGTGGATCAGCAGCAGCACAGGGAATTCGAAGGAGCCGACTTACTCTCCGTCCTTCAGATGTCGCTCGACAATCCACCCATACTGCAAGAAGGCGTCGGCACGCTTGTTGTACTTCAAATCTATACGTTCGCCAGTGTCTCGAACAACGTAACGTGCACCAGGATAGGTCGTGGGACCGTTCCGGACGAGCTCCTGCAAATAGACGATGTTGTACGGAGTGACTATCACCAAGTGTGAATGATGCCCAATCGTGTAGATCTAAAACATTGCTTACCCCGCTCAGGGAACGTCAAGTTCATGGCGATACTCCTGGGAACTCCGACCTCGTCCAGTTCAAGATTGGGATCACCCGTGATGACGGTACGAGCGGAGAAGTCGACACGTTTACCCATGAGATTGCCTCGGAGGCGACCTTCTTTACCCTTGAGACGGGCCCGAATGGCTTTGACAGGTCGACCAGACTTCTGGAGGGCTTGCGGGATACCGGCGATGTCATTGTCCATGTAAGTCGCAACGTGGAACTGAGAAGCAGGCCTTTAGATGGATGATCTGCTCGCTCGTTTCGTTACGTACCTGAAGCAGTTGCTCGTACTCTGAAATGATGTGTGCAGGAGCACCCTCTTGCTCGCATCGTCTCACATTGGCTGAAGCTTTGATGATGTCTCCAAGCTTGTAAGTCAGATCGTCCTCACTTCGCATAGCACCGCCGTCAACAGCGATACTCGGGCGAACAGGGGGAGGAGGGACGGGAAGAACAGTTAGGATCATCCATTCTGGCCGAGCATACTCATCAGAAAGACCGAGAAGGTGCAGATCTTGGTCAGAAATCTTCTTGAACACGGTATAGATCTCTGACGGGGTGATCAGGCGCTTGTCGGGCTGCAAGGACTTCATCTCCTATTGGGGGTCAGCAAAACGGCGAGAGAGGTGAGTGGGCGGTACAGACATCATCGTCGTCCTTGGACCGCTTGTACTGCACAAACATCTTCAAACCCTCTTTCCTGATAACGGGCTGTTGGTGACCGCAGCCACCGTGACCCTTCTTGGGCTCAGCGTCTTCCCCTTCTTGACCCTCCTGTTGAGGCTCGTCTGTTTCACAGGTCATTTTAGATTTGCAGTGGTCCCAAACGACCGCCATTCGCTGCTTAGGGTTGCGCAGATGTCGAATCTTCTCTGAAAAGCCGGGATCCAGCTACGAGCATGGCAGTGGGAGGTGACATATAGTGCAAGGCAGCCGCAGAGGTTGGATAACAGTTTTATGGAAATCAAAAGTGTCAGCAATACGATCTACAATAGACACATCCACAAACAACACAAGATTGAATTGAATGAATGAAATGGGCTACAGAGCTCATTTTCAAAGGGGGCGGGAGACCTTGCGTCTTCCAAGTGCAGAGGCTCGACACATCATCAACTGCGTCACAGTTGAAAAATGGACAGCGAATCCAACTATTCGGACGCCCGACGTTTCACGGTGGGCGACCCGACAATCTTCCGCACTCGTTCAGCCCCCCTTTTCACCACACTCCTCGTGTCCAACCAGGACCGGGCGGTTGATGGGCTAGCGCGGCGATCAAGCGACCGAAAACGCGCGCTAGGAGCCCCCGCCGGGTGGAAGAACGCCCTCGATTGTCAAGGGACGAACGTGGAATGGGTTTGGGGTTCTCCATGATATTGGAGAGAGCCCCCAGAAAATGGGATGGTGGGGTGCGAAACGAGTAGACGAAACCCAAGAGACGCGACTCACGATGTCAGCTTTTAACTTCCCGCAGTTGACGCAAACTGACTCCAAAATCTTCTTGACCTTGACAATGAAGCCTGAATGGCGGAACAAACGCTTTAACGAAGCCGAAAATACGAGAAGCATAACAAGCGCACCTGGATGGAACACTGGTCGTGCCAGCTCAATGTGACCAAAGTGACCAGGACATTCAGCCATTCCCTCTCCGCAAGTCTGACACTTGAAGTTCCGGTCGATAGTTCCCATCTTCGGGTCCATGAGACCACCAATCTTCTGTTTGTGCGTCGACTCATCCATGACTTCCGGATGTTCAATCTTTGCCACCGAGATCGCTTTCTATGACAAAGCATGAGAAAGGGGACGACAGCAAAATGACTTTTACAACTACTCACAATCTCTTCCGGCGACAAGATACCAAACTGAACCTCCTTCACTTTGCGGATGGGCGCAGCCGAGTACGCGAACTGGTGTCCAAGCATGGTGGGCAGTTATTGCTGGGGTTTGAGAGGGTTTGAGGTTCGTCTTGTTGGCAGCAGTGGTATAAAAATGGGGCGAAAGTGTCCAATGGTGAATTAAGAATGATAGAAAAGGTATTAAGAGGTTCTTGAGGTAGTTTTGGGGGGTCTGTGGTGGCCTTTTGGGTGAGAATCGGTGCAACGTCGAGGTCGACCGAGGACAGCAAATCGCGCAAAATGTGCACAAAAGCTGGCGTAACGATGGCTAGGCGATGGCTGGTGACTGTCCCTTCGATACAGACGTCCTCGACGGTGTCTACGACGAGGAGAATGGGGCGAAACGACGGAGGTCCTGGTGGTTGAGCGACAACCAACGATGCAGTTGCCGTTTCGAAACTCCGCCTCAACCGGTCCCGACGCGTGACTCAAGGACAAGCAAAGCCAAACACTCAATGTACAAAAACCGGTTTTTCACACTTTGACCTTCTTTGCTTCTTGGACCTCTTTTCTCTTTTGTCGCTGTGTGACCAATTTCCCGCCATTATGACGGATCTTTGCTCTGAAGGTAGCAAGGAGATTGTGGAAGTAGGGAGACATTGTGGAATGGACGGAGTTTAGGGGTTTAAGGAGCGGCTGGGATGTACAGGTCTGAGGTTATTGTGGCATGGGGGGATATGATTCGTTGGACATATGGTTGCGAGGCGTGTATCGATGAAGATGGGCTGGGACAGGAGACGAATGAAGCGCAGATTCTGGCAGTGGCCTGTTTACCACAATGTTCAGCATAAATGTCTTATCGTTCCTAAATCCACGCCGTTTGATTCCGATGCTCAAGCGTATATGCTTCGACCCTCTCTCTCCTGGGTATCTCAATGTCCAAGGGCAACTGGTGAACCAGGGTTTCTGCGTGGAAGGACCGTCAACCCCTCGCTCAACCGCTTCGTCGAGATGCCCTAGGGCAAAGCGATCTTGAGGCTGATCACCAGATGAGAGTCCAGGGTGAACTACAATGTTCCGTCAAGCGAAGGCTCATCGTGGTACCTGCATAAGAAATGACCTCTCTTCCCGCTGCCCGCGCCATGGAAATGACCAGACGTGAAGCATTCCACGACAGGAATGGCCAAACAGCAGCAAAAGTGGTGAAGCATGGTTGTGCCTTCCAGGTCTATCGAGGAGCCTCAGTGATCTCTGAAAGAGTGGAATCGGTCGACGCCATGACGTCCCAGGCCTGTTTGCCTGCTGACCCCTTCCTGCGTCTGCAACCGGCAACCCGAGTCGGAGGCCCCAGCGCTGCCTCTTCTAAGTGGGCTGCCTCTTGAAGAGACAACTTCGGCGGAGAGTGAATCTAAAATAACTTTGTATTTACCCCACATCCCAGTATAAATCCGTCTCAACTCATCCGTTCCCCCTCGTCCAACCTCGGAAGAACCAATGGAGCTCACAACGATGATCATCTGGACCCCACCTTCGCCCTAGCAGCGGTCTTTATCCTGAAAATATCCGGACTGGTTTCAAATATATTTCCTCGCAACATCCGAGAACGAAACCCAGACGCAGATAGGTGAATAGGGTATACCTAATACCCTATTGCTACTTGGATCAGAACGCTAGAGCTGCGACGGCCTCGATCGACCATGAAGAAGTTGTTCAGCGCGATTGCGACGGCACTCTTTGCGGTGACCACCGTCAAGGCCCATGGTGTGTGGCCCGCCATGTGGGTGAATGGAATCGACTTTGGCTCGTACTGCGTTAGGCAGACGACGAACCGCGATCCTTCCCGTTGGAATAGCACGGTAAGTGGCTGTCGGCCGCGAAAGCGATGGATTTGATCCTTCAGCTTCCTTCAAGGACCTGGCCTGCAAAAACGCACCCCCCGCCGACAACGTTTGTCAGCTAAAGCGTAAGATTTTGCACCGTGTCATGCGAGAGAGCTGATAAGAATATGCAACTAATACAGCCGGTGACAGGTACCATCGATTCCATACAGACCCAGTGCGCATGTGCGGAGGGGACCACTCCTTCCTGCCCACCCATCCCGGACCAGTGATCATGTATCTGGCTTCCACAAAGTGCGACTTCTGCGGACGAGCGAGACGTCGAATGGTTCAAGATCTATGAATCTGGTCTCCTGGCAGCAGAACCAAGATGGTGGGCGACGAACGTTGGCTTGGTGAGCACTCCTTTTCGCTGGTCTCGGCTTGCCAGCGCTGATTGAGCTGTGGCAAAGATCAACTGCAATCATTTCACATTCAGTATTCCAGTGGATTTGGCTCCGGGGGAATACCTCCTTCGAGCAGAGACAATATGTACGCATGGTAATGGGACAACTTTCTGGCACCCACTGAAGCCTCCGCAGCATTGCATTTCGCTGATCAGTGGCAAGAGTGGTTTGGCGGACGCAGTATGTCAACGTCCTGGGTCATCGTTTTGTGACGACCTAATGTTTTGTTCCAGGCACTATCCGGGATGTTTCAGATTTCAATCAGCGGAAACGGGACTGCCAACCTCCCGCGAGGAGAATTTCAGGTTTGTGCTATATTCCAAGCCGAAACAAATTAGCTGAATACGCATTTTCACAGCAATCTATAACCTGTACGAAGAGCCCGGTCTTAAATGGGACATCTACAGCGATTACAACGCTTACCCCAGTAAGCCTTTCATCGCATCGCTTTCCACCGCCACGTCAAGCGACAATGATCAGTTCCAGGACCTGAGCCCTACGGGTACGAAGCTCCGCCTACGGAAGCAACCAAGCGCCCTGAGATGGCGACTGCGAGCTGGGACACGGCCCTAGAGCCTACTGGTATACCAACAGAACCCGCATCAACACCTCTCATCCCTCAGCCACCCTTAATAACTCCTTCACAAAAGGAGTGAGATCAAATCGGAATCGTGCACGAGATGCATTTCACGTCGAAATAGTGATAGTACAACCATTGCTGGTAAAGACCGAAATTGGCACTGGAAGTCCGCTCAAAATTTATTACGCTTCCGGAGAGGCTTTGTTGTCATCGATTCCTGTGATGCTCTGGGTCAGGGTTAGTAGCCGTCCACCACGCGTTGATTGCGACCACTCACTTGCGGTTCTTCGACCCTCTGGGTTCTTGCCCATGGGGACCAGTGGGCTCGTCAATGTCCATTCCATAATGCCTGTAATCTGGGTCCCTGTTTTCCCTATCACCAGCCTCCTACCACCCTTGTGGTCTTTCTTCTCCGAAACCTCTTTCAATGTGCCTGTAGCTCTTTCTCATAGTCTTGTTGCCTTGCCTGTCGCTGTGCAGCACTGGAAGAGATGGATTCGAGCTTGGCATCCAACGTTTGTAGGACAGAGGCAGTTGTCGAGGCCCAGTTGCTTAGAGCTTTCAAAATCTCCTCAAGTCCGCCTTCCTGAACGTTGACATCACGTCCCATGGTGTACTCGACTTCGAGCTGCTCTTCCTTCTGATCAACCTTGCCTTGCAAGATGTCCAGATAGATAGCATCGATGATGAGGTCTTCCAGTTCTCGAACAGTGGTAACGTCGAGAGCTTTCAACAGCTCAGCGTATGGGAGAATCTGTCAAACATCAGGCACAGGCTCGGGGGATAAAGCGAGTTTAACTAACCCTCCGCTCCGATGCGAGAGAGGCGATGGATAAGTGTTTGAGCTTAGTGATTTGTGCAGCATTAAGGGGTGGGAGGGCATCTTTGTGTTCTGAAATCGGCCGTTAGTACCGGATAATGTTGTTAAATCAGGGCAATACCCACGAAGGTAATCTTGATACGTCTTGTACGCAAACAATTGCAGTAAAGAGTAAAACTTCGAGTGCTGTTCGCTTTTGGCAAGCTATGCATTTCATATTAGCGTTCACGCCAGTCACGGAGGAGATCAACGTGGTAGAAATCGTCCCAAACCAATACAATGATGATGTGCCAGCCGAACGATGCATTATGAGGTGGGAGCCGAGCGAAACAGGTAGAAAACAACATGATCAGTTTGAATTTTCATCTGACCCGATATACTCTGCTCACCTCTTGAATGTTTGGCAGCTCGAGCAATTCTCCGAAGACAAAGACACCTGGTGCAGCAGTGGCGTCCTGGATGAGTTTCGCTGCAGCTGCTCCCTTGACCGATTTTCCCATCAAGAGGAAAGGCTCGAGTTTCGACGAGAAATTGGCGCCCAAATCCATTGCAAAGTGTTACTATGGTTAATGGGTGATGTCGTGGTTAATTACAGAGTCGCGACGGCGTGTTCTGCGTTCAAAAGCCCCTAATCAAATCCAAAAGCATTTAATTCAAGCACCGCCAAACAAAACTCGGAAAGAGCAGCCCTTTTCCTCTAACATCGGCATGAAGCCTTGATTTCTAGGAAACCAGCGATGGGTAACTCTTTTATTCTACTCTATTGTCTGGAAACCAATCTAGCTGGACAGATGCTGCACAAGGCCATATTCGGGTGCCACAGGCACGCGAAAGACTTGCGACAGGACATCATTTGTTTTGCCCCTGGCGGCATCCCTTGACCTGCCTGACAAACCTTTTTGGGCAGATCCTGTGAGATTGGAAGGGTCTGAACCTTTCAAACTCGACAGGAGAATCAGTAGGTGGCAGTATTGTGACATTTTTAATGACATGTCAGAAGGCAAAGTGTACGGCCATTTCGCATATAAGACAGCGGTGGTTGAGCCTAAAGGACTATCGACCTCTTACAGTCGCCCATACCACTCTTGCACTCTTTGTCATGAATTTCCTTGCCCTATGCCTCCCTTGCTCGCTCTTTGCAGCTCGGCCCTTGCTCTAGTTGTGAGGCCTCCCCTCGAGGCACGAGCTGTCCCCCGCCACCTGGCTTCAACATGTACGAGCATGCGATCTCGCACCTTGAAGTTTCCACCATTTACATCCTTCCTCTATTAGCACCAGCATTGCATTGAACGGTTCTGGCTGCCCTGCCGGTAGCACCAGCTATACTCTCAATCGTGCGCTTGAGTCTGTTCACGGTGCTTTCTCATTCTGATGCCGTTACTCCTGGCAGAGAATCGCACCGGTATCACTGTCAGCTTCTTTGGGTTTTATGCAGAGGCAGGGCCAGGCATTGCCATCAGCCAGAATCGCAAGAACTGTCGTTTGACATTCGGCGTGGGTGAGCTCCTCTGCCTTTGTTTGTCGCACAGTGCCTGAACACCATCCACTTAGTGTACCCCCGGATTTACCTTTGGAATCTCTACCATCGATTACGTATGTTTCCATTCCTCTTAGCGAAATGGGTCCCAGTCTGACGCACGGCTTTACTATGCTATCAGCGCGGCTACTATCAGCTCGATAACAAGGTTACGGTAAGCACCGCATCATCAGGGACATTTAAAACCTAGGCTCAAGTTCCCGTTCAGGCATCTCAAAACTCAATCTATTATTGTAAGTGATATGGTTCGTGGTTCCTTCTGTTTGTCTTGATTGCTGAGCGTCTCCCGCAGTCCAAGGCCAGACTCAACAAGGTTAGTAGCGCGCGATACCCGCCGTCAAAAGTCCCTGATATATATCATGTCTAGCTACTGCTCGCTCAGCCTTTGTTGGGCCTATTGACGGTACGTTCGTTCCGACTCTTGATCGACAGCTGGTTCAACTTTCCACAGGTGGCGATTACCTATTCCGAGACACATACGATCTCACCCAGACCGTCACTGCCCCTTGCGGGCAGCAGAGCGTCATGAACATCGACGCCGACCTTCGTGTCAGTAATTCACAGAACCCTCAGGGCTCGGGTTTGATTTCCACCGATTCGGTATGTGACGCCTCTCCTGCGACCACGTTATGATGAAAGCTGATTTGTGCCTTACCTGTCGTTAGATCGATACCGTCCTGATCACGGTACGATTCTGTTCCGTTATTTATGCGGGGTTCGCCTTAGATTCTGACGTTCCTGATCTTTATCTAGACATATCACTTCAACTGGCTAACCTGCTAGTGAAGGGATATCTTCAAACCCTTAATTATCCAACCTCAAGCTTCTGGACGCAACAAACCGAGTTGATGACTTCGAATTCTTTCGGCATCCTACTTAAGCCTCGTCGCCTTATAATGAACTAATTTGACGCCTGTGACAAGGCTGTTGCCACAAGGTGGCAGGCGGTTCCGCTCCACAGAGAACACCTTAAGCTAGCTTCTATTCTTTACCCTGCGTACCTCCATCTGTCATACAAGAACGTCAAAGGCAATGTTCGGTAAATTCTACAAGTTGACCATTCGTCTGATTCAATCGATTTTTTTTTCTTTGACACTGGTGTTAGAGGCCTTGTCCGACGTTGCTCGGCTAGAACCTGTACCTTCTCAGAACCCCATTCGGCTACTGCTTCCTGGTAGTCGCACCTGAGCCTCAGGTGTGACTGTTTACAAGACGATTCGTCTTGCAAACAGACTGGCAGACGTTCGCGGCATCCTTCCTAGACATTTAGACAATGTAAGGGGCTCCCATTACCAACCAGAGCTCGCATCAGGTTGCAAGGTGTCCGAGACGGAAGTACCTAGAGAACGGCGCCGATGCATCTAAACATATTAAAGGTCGTTTGCGTTCAAGAGCCTCGTCCAAGCAACTCATTCACCCGGAAGTGAGACTGATCGCAGTGACTCCCATCTATGAGCGCTCATCTGTCATTTTGGTTATATGACGTCGTCTTCAATGGACTAGACCGGGGAAGAGAGGCGTTGAAAGGGGATCGGTGGTCTAAGTCCTGGCGTAGTAACTATCCGGCTACCGCAACATGATTGCTGTTCATAGTTATCATCTACAGCACTACTGCGCCGGGTTGATTTTGTAATTGAGGTGCGAGTTTCATATGATTGAAAGCCCTACAGCTGACTGACATTATTCCAGACGCTGCGGCGCAAAACCCGCCTGCACATTACTGAGGCATTTCGGCGTCAGGTCAACCGACAAGTCAAAATAAGGTGGTTACCAGCTGTCTAATGTGGACAAAGCCTGCTAAGAATCTTTGGCGTCGTGGTGAAAGTGCATAAATCGTTTACAGATCTGCCCAGGCACTCATATAACTCCAGTATCATTCTGGTCGAAAGAGGTGCCGTGGGCTGAAGTTGCAATCCCTTCCGGAAAGAAGGGTGAAGACGGCGCGTGGGTTGTGCTTCGCTTCTGAGCGAGAACAAAGGCCAGGGACCTATCATGACGGACGTAGAACTGAGAACAGTGCCTGTCGGACGAGGCCGGCCTGACAGCAACATATTGTCCTACTCTTCCCAACAGGACAAACCAAGGTTCGCCCCCCACGAGATGTGTAGCGTGCCTTTATGCTCTATGGACGAGCTAAGTCATTCTACCAGCGAAGGTGACAGATGGATCTCAATCAACAATGCCGGAAGCAATTTGCAGCCATTGGCTATAGCATAGCCATCGTCAGAGACGTGTAGAATGGCGCGGCACCTCAGACGGCTCAACAAGCGGCAGAGAAAGGATCCATTCGGAGGTCAGCGGTGCGTCATTTAGAGTCGTCGTCGCTCAAGATGGTATAAATCTGTATAAATCAGATGGAGATTGTCCTTCAGGACGGATCTGTGAGGTAAGCCTTGATTCCGAATTTCTCAGTGGAGGCGTATCCTGACCTGCAACCATCATCTTCTGAATCCCCCTCTAAGTGCTCGGGCCAGAAGCGACATAACCATATGGATCTAACTGCTTTCATTACTTCCTATAGCACTATGTGATCGCATTTCGACTTTTGTATAAAATGCCACAAGTTTCTGGAGGGTCTGCCATCGGCTTCCCTACGGACCACCCTAAGCCAACATGAAGTTCTCTACCTTTGCTCTTGCGCTTGTTGCTTCTATCTCTCCTGTTCTTGGTTTCCCAGCTCCCTCCGCTGAGGCAATCGCTGTCCGTGCTGTGGCAGCCCCCCAGAACTTCAGCATGTATGTAGCAAGCTGTGATAGTTCGTTTCACCATCACTAACCTGCTGGACAGTACAAGCGTCGGTGTGCTAGGAACTGGTTGCCCCTCCGGTACAGCTTGGCACGCATTGAGCAGTATGGTCCTTTACCATGGGATCGCGCTTTCCTTTCTCAATTCCTTTCAGCGGATCGAAGTTCTGTTACCGTCGGGTTCAGCAAGCTCTACGCTGAAGTTGGGCCCAAGATCGCTGTGAGCTCCAACCGAAGGACTTGTCTCGTTACATTTGGCGTTAGGTGGGCTCTCTTTGCTCTCGTGGAAGGCACGATCTCACGCAAGCTCAGAATTCCGGGTGGCTTCTCACTTGGTGTTGCCTCCGTTGAAACCGTAGGTCTCGGAGTAACTACCATACCACAAAACTAACGATATTTTAGCGCGGCTGGTACCAACTGGACACTGCCGTGACTGGTAAGATGTCCTCGATGATCAATAAACGGACTGCCATTGCTTACCTATCGTTCCAGCTTCGCAACAATCCAAGTATTACTGTAAGTGGCTACCGCGGTTTCTTTCCTTCAGCCACTCATTCTAGATGGATAGTCCAAGGCTTGTTGCAAGAAGGTGCGCTCTTTGAAGTCTGAGTGGAGCCCCTTACTGACCTTTTCCTCACTCTCCCAGCCACCGCGCGGAAGGATCTTGTGGGCCCCGTTGCGGTGATTTCATGTAGAACGTATGCAGATGCCTGATACTTATCCCTGACTTAGGTCAGGAATATGTCTTCAATGATGCCTTCGACATTGGCTCTATTGCCATCTCTCCATGCGGTGCCAACACAGCTCTGATCATTCAGACGGAACTTCGTACCAGCAACTCCGCTAACAAACAAGGGACCGGATACATCGCTACTGACTCGGTATGTCTTCTTCTCACCCTTTTTTATCTCTCGACAATGACTGACGTTTCTTGTCCAGATCTCGACTAGTCTCCAGCAGGTCTGTCCCCGCCTGATTCCTTCCGCATTACCAGTCGCTGAATCTCTGTCCTTAGACCTTCAACTTCAACTTCTTCCCTTGCCGTCTCTAAGTCACTCTATCACCCCTTAACATGAAGCTTCCATTGTCTGTAGCACTATCTAGACCTCGAATGATACACCTTCTCAAATAAGGCGAACCCACTCAGGGCGAGCAGATATCTGTCGTTTTTGTTCACAGGCGCTCCGAGGCGAACCGCAAGGTACTTGGACTTTGTAGCCTTCCTTGCCATGCGTAGTGGCGCCTTAAGCTGCTTCTCTTTCTAAGGGTCGAATCCCGTAAAAGCTTTTAGGCCCTTGTTCCTGCAGGTTCTATCTGAATCTGACAGTGGGCGTGTTCTTGTACCTGAAATGCATGCTGGCGACGGTCACTAGACGAAATATCGTCGCTCATGACGCTTCTTCAACCTCAAGGGTGTTCGCAGAGGATGCAGAACCCTCTTGGCGTTGAATTGTTATTCCTTGAGGATTCTTCCTCTGACAGCCATACATTAAGAAATGTTTGTGGCACATCTCACATGTGTAGAGCATCCTTCCAATGAGCACCTGGGCCCATCTTATGGCCGGAGCTCACATGAAGTCCCAGTAACTTTCGTTCCTTTCGGCTTGTAGGACGCAACCCCTTCAGCCACCATCGGCCTTCTGATCAAATGCTGGGAGCTGAGCAAGTTCGAAGGACTTCTACGTCCGCATTTCGTTCCCAATACACCCGCAACTTCTTTCCAATTACCAAGTCTTAATATGCCACTCAATCAACGGGTTTTTGTCGTTGACTATGCTTCCCAAACACGAGATGATGACTTAGGTCCTTCCAAGAGGCCTTCGGCATTGTCACAACCTCCGCTTTCATTACCTTTGCGGCGTCACTGATCCCCCGAACTTGTGATCTACAGAAATTTAAGCCTGCACGTCACATTGACAATGACATTCTGCTATAGCGAGACGGGTTAACTCGACGTCGGTAAACGAGTTTGTGGACATAGAACGGTCTTGGACATAGTCGCCACTGTCAGTGTGTGCCTCGTGCGGTGAAATCCTCACATGAGTCGGTGCTGTTGACTTCATTACCAGTAATGCATTCCGCAGATGCCATTCACAGATAGTTGCCGTCCGCATATCTCCTTTCATAGACATCTGGCGGACGACAGGGAACAAATGCAAGCTACCCAAGAAGCTGGCCGGTTCGCAGAGCTCGCCACCAGCCGGGAATTTTCCGGGAATTTTAGCGAAAAAATATATGGGAAAGGTGCATCTAGCCGAATGGTGCGGTAGTGCAGCGGAAACGGTGCTATACAAGAAGGCATGTGCAAAGCTGAATGCGGTGGCATTGACTGATGTCGCGTCCATGGCTGAACCGGTCTCCGTATCTAGGCATACAGGGGCGTCTGTACGCTTCATTCGAAGAAGCCATTAGTAAACACAAGCGTGTTTTGCGGCATGTCCCACGACTGTCTTTTTACACTCGCCTTATTGCAGCATTCTAATGCGCGTGGCCGAAATTGTACTGAAACGATTGTCCGACAAACTTCAGTGAATCTTTACTGAGGCACCGGATGACCTGTCGCGGCGTCTCTGCGGTCTGTACCTCTTCTGGCAGATCCATACTCAATTCTTCTCTCCCCCTGAAATTCCTGCAGGTAAATATGTGGAGCTCTTCTCCCGTCTCTCAGCAGCTCGCAACCTCCGCTTTCAAGTTCTAACTACCCTCTTACACAATGTTCGCTGCTCTTACAACTCTTGCTCTTGCTCTGCTCGCTGTTGCTGCCCCTCAACGAGGCACCATCCCTGATGCCCCTGAGGCTACCACGGCTCCTACCGTCCCTGTTCCAGGACCCCCAGGATTCAACATCACCAGCTTGGGTGTTATTGGAACTGGGTGCCCTCCTGGGACCACCTACTACGTTTTGAACAGTGAGTCCGAAGGCTCGGCTTTCGATAAGAAAGTACTAAACTTTACATTAGCTGAGAAGACTGCCGTTACTGTCAGCTTCAGCGAATACTACGCTGAGGCTGGTCCGGGCATTGCCATTAGTTCTAACCGCAAGAATTGCCGTTTGACTTTTGGTGTCAATGTTCCCCCTGGCTTCACCTTTGGTATTGCTACTGTTGACTACCGTGGCTACTACCAGCTCGACTCCAAGGTTACGGTAAGCAAAAGGCACTCCACGAGATGAGCCATGTCTGACGCCTCGGAACAGGCTGCCCAGCAATCCCTGTACTACTTCCAGGGTCAAATCACCCAGGCCACTGCTCGCTCCAATTTGGTCGGCCCTGTAGACGGTAGGAGTTGATTGCTATCTTGTCCGTTCTATGCTTAGCACAAGTTTAGGCAAGGACTACACTTACCGTGACAACTTCGACTTGGTCTCCACCGTTCTCTCGCCTTGCGGCATCTCCACCGTCTTGAACGTTCAGAGTGAGCTTCGCGTCAGCAACTCTGCTAATACCAAGGGCTCTGGATACATTGCCAACGACTCCGTGAGTATCCACTGAATCCAATACTGCAACGCTGACCATCTCCGTCACGCGCCCAGATCGATACGTCTCTTACCACTACCCTCAACTTCCAATGGCAAAAGTGCTAAGAGAGCTCGGCTTTGTAACTCCAGATACCCCCCTTCTGTATAGGTTTAGCTAAGACGGCTTGTTGGCTCTCATGTTTGTATCTCAAACGCAGAATTATGATTTATGGCTCGGATAGGCTCAAAACCCGATGTTGCAGACGCGCGATATCGATTCCTACATTAACTCCCCTCTATCTGCGCCTCTCCCATTCTCTGGCTAAGATAGACACCCTTCTCTCCTCAGGCTTCCACCATTGCTCCTGGCAAGAACTTACCAAAGCCGATTGAAGTTGATATAGTGAGAATTTGAGAGTGATGGGATCATTCAAGGATTGGCTCCTTCATGCTTTTGGGCGACCAAGCTTGCATTCGTACCATGCGGCCTGCATGATTCACGATTCACGTGTTCTCACCTGAATACCTTAACCCCTCTGAATGTCTTTCATCCCCTGATGTTTTGTTGCATTTCCCAAGCCCCAAGCGCAACTAGGCGAAGTCTGCCTGAGGATTGTCGCATCGCTGCCTGTCCAACATTGACTAGATCGGTGGCTAACGCTCTGCGACTACCACGGGGGTGGTTTCTCCTTGAATGGAAAAGCAGTTCTTCCGATTTCCTTTGTGGCCGGTGAACTATTAGCTTGCACTCTGGGCTGGCTTTCTTTCTTGGCCTCGTCCATCTCACAACCCTCCGAACTGCGAAGGCATTCTCAAGGCTTCCCAAGGTAAGTCTGGTTCTCATTAAAGCCGTTCTAGCCTCTCTGCTCAGAAGGGGTTCCCACCTTCTTATCTTTCCAAAAACTAAAAACTATCGCACAGGCGGATGTCGCGACCAAGAACCGGAATAAGGCACCCTTGGGTTCTAGCGGGAAGACGAGTTCCTGCGGCTGAACGGCCCACTCACAAGGTACCGCCGACGATGGGGTCATCGGTTCACTAGAGGGTCCTCATTTTCAGGGACCAGGAGAGCCGTCTTATTGAAGTTTTGAATACCAGTCTCGCCATCTTTTGAGAATCTTCCGATGTTATGGCTTGGCTTGTACAGCGAGTTTACGCTCCGTGAGTTCTACTTTCCCTCCGTTTCCACGCTCCTGTTTCTTCGTGATGGTTTATCTATTGGCTTTCGCCCGGTTTCTTAGGCTGTCTATGCTACTGTCAAACCGAGAACGTCGAACTTGTGGAGCGCCTATTCAGGTCTATTCTTACACAAACACGGATGAAGCCAACTTTGTCCCCCCATGCCGCTCGGCATCTCTCATCGCTCTTCAGCCGAAAAGCGCGGAAGGTATGAATTCGCTTCATGGATGCTGAACTGATTTGTCGCATACTTCCTGCAGTCGGTGGCTGAAGACCCTTCTTCTCCTTTCAGCTGCGTTATTCGCTTTTTTTTTTGTGCCTCCCGCGTGGAAGACCTGTGAATTTGCCTCCTCCATCAGCCCACTACCCACCTTCCATCTAGGGTATGATATGCTACCACGCGAAGGCGCCGGTGAGCTGGAGTATATTGCGAAGCTCTGCCTCTGCCCCGCCAGACGCGCAGAAGCTGTAGTCACATTCAGATCAAACCTCGATCTTTGATCACTTCTCTTTTCAAGGGCATCATCTGTCATTGTCAGTTTCGCCGATCTTCGACGTTCTTGATCTAGACTCAGAGAAGCCTCTTGTTCCCGCGTCTTCAGCGACGATCTAAAGCTTCACTGTTTTAGGCCCAATCCTCTACCGGCCTGTGTTTGCTTGATGTTTGAAACATGCAGCAATTCCTCGATTATTCTCCGTCGTGCTTATAGCGGCCTCGATGTCGGTCATGTTACTGGTTTTCAGGCGTTTTTGTGTCTTCTATTCCGAAACTGAACGCCTGTTTTTACGACGATAATCCGACCCTCCTGGCACCCAACCTCGCGAAAAACAATAACTCCTGACCACGCCACTTGCCGCGCTCTTGCTTCGATTGGAGATTTAAAGAGGCACTTCCATTCTAGCGATAGCTGATTGTGGTAGCGCTTAGTCGTTCTGACTTGGCGTTGGCGGTCGTGTTTCGGCGCCTACAGCATCGGGCATCAAATTGTGGGGTCAAAAGGCTCGAGGAACATCCGTTTGCGTATGGTAGGTAACGAACCCAATACGGTGAATGGACGGCTGTTTATGGCAATGATGATTTGATGCTATGTTAACCATCCCTCTTTCCTGTCTCCTTCCCACTTGCCCGAAATTCAAAGCTTTCTCGCTGGTTAAATCCTGGCTAGGCTGACAGATGCTCGCTCTGACTTAACCTAGAGAGACTTTTTCTTTAGGTCATGGAAGTCCTCGGATGTGCAAGTCGGATACAAGGAGTCATCACCGCAGCGTCTGCGGCGTTTATCGAAGAAAGCAATTCGGATGGTATCAGAAGCCACCTGACCAGTAAATTGGCCACAGCAACGACATTTCGAATTACGGTTTCATGCGATCTCGAGCAACTCGCGGCTGTGTGGACGTGTCTATTTATCCTGCCGTCGCTGTTTGTGTGGGCAGCCACAAACCCTGGAGGTATAAGAGCGACGGAAATTCAGGACTAAAGAGCAAGAACAAGCGAGTTCAAATCCCTGTGACAGCAGCCCGACATGTTCAACTCTCTTCTCTCTACCCTCACGCTTCTGTCTGGCCTTCTTTCTGCTGTTGCAGCGGCCGCAACGTGATGGCAATGTGCCGCTTCCTCCCCATTCCCATTCCCAGCGTCCCGGCTCCTCCACCACCAGGATTCAAGATGTAAGTTTTCAGAGCTCTGGGTTGTGATTTCCATCTCAGGTGTCTATTTAGAACAAGCCTGGGTGTCCTCGGCACGGGATGCCCACCTGGAACGACCTACTACGTTCTCAACCCTGAGAAGACTGCCCTCACTGTTTCATTCAGTGAATACTATGCTCAGGCAGGACCCACAATCCCCATCGCCAGCAATCGAAAGAACTGTCGCCTCACTGTTGGGGTCGAGTAAGTTGTTCAGTTTGTTGAGTCACGCCAATTCGTTCTTGTCTAACTTGTCGATAGCGTTCCCGCTGGTTTCACCTTCGGAGTGTCGAGTGTCGATTACCGCGGATACTACCAACTCGACAAAGATGTCGTGTGAGTGCCGTTTCTCGCATCTCTCTTGGTCTGCTCAAAACCCGTCTTGAGGCAGTGCTTCGCAGAATTCGATTTACTATTGTAAGTAATGGCATAGCTGCGAGGGTAGCGCTTTTTTCTCACACGAAACCCGTAGTCCAAGGTATCTTGACGCAAGGTATGTTCTGGGCACCAAAAAAGTGGTATTGCCAATGACAACCCTCAATTTAGCAACTGCTCGAAGTGAGCTCACCGGGCCCGTGGATGGAGACGACTATACCTATCGCGACCTCTTCGATCTCACATCTACTGTCCAAGCTCCTTGCGGTATCTCTACCGTGCTCAATATTCAGAGTGATCTACGAGTCAGCAACACCAAGAACACGAAAGGAAGCGGCTACATCGCGACTGATTCCATCGATACTGCTCTCAACACTGTAAGAAAGGTTTTCTCTCAGCACAGGCGGGTTTCTGACTATCGTTTCAGACCTTCAACTTCCAATGGCAAACCTGCACCAAGTCTAAGTAGCCACCGTGATGATGCTATGAGACCGGAGCTTGAATGCAGAATTTACAGTCCGCTACGCTTATCTTTACGCCTTGGACTCTTGGAAACAGATGTCGTACTGCTAGGATGCATAAAAAATCTTCATAGGAATCACCACGTTGAGCCTAGCTGGTCTCCATTGCCCGATAGCCTCCTGTGCCTCTCGCGGGAATATCGCCCGATGCCTTGTGCGCGAAGGAGGCGAAAAGCGAAAGGTGTGGGGTCCTTGTTGTGCCATCAATTATCTGACAGCTGCCGCCCCTGCCGCCGAGCGGATCTCGAACGGCAGCCGGGCTGTCCATTGACCTTGGAATTCGGTGCGCGCGCTGTGACTCGCACCTCTGAGGAACTCAGGGAGTTGGGGACATGCTTATCGGTGACTCGAGTACTCGGGAGTTATGCACTCGCATATTACGCTTTACTTGGCGTCATATGGATGGAGCAGTCGGCGTGGGCAAGATCCGCTACTCGAAATCTCTGCTATCATCCAAGTTTGACGGGCGAAGTGAGATCCGGCGAACCCCAAGAATGGGACCTTTTGCTATAAAAAGGGAGGACCATGGCTGTCACCCCTTCATCTGATGTTCTCTCGTCGTTTCTTCTCTAGCAGAACCTTCCGCCTTCGTTCAAGCAGCTTCCAATGGCCGACATTGGCTCGCAGGACTCTCCTGTTTAGCACTGTGCCAGCGGGAGGATACATGATCTTTGACAATGCTGATTCCCTGCCGTCTCCTGCCACTCCCCAGAAACAGCCCCTGAAAGCTCTTGCGAGAGCTTACGTTGTCTATTCTCTGTGTTCTATTCCTGCGCTGGTTGATAACGCCCCCAGCCTCCTCGCTACTCTTGGACAAATACCTCTCGTCAGGAACCTTGTCTATGCTGTGGTCAAAGTGACGTTCTTCGAGCACGTAGGTCATTCATTATCTCTGAGATAACTCCACTTTGGCTCACTCGTGCAACCTTTCACAAAGTTTGTTGGAGGCGAAACGGCGAGCGCCACAGTTCCACTCTTGCGAGCTCTCCGAGCAGCGAACAAGGGAGCTCTATTCGCTTACTCTGCGGAGGTGGATGAGCAGGAAGCTCTAGGCTCAGGGCACAATCCCTCATCCACTGACCAACTCTCTAATCGTTCAAACCATGACCCTCCTCACAAACGCGTGGTGAAGGAGATCTTGACCTGTATCGACGTTGCAGCCGAGTTTGAGAACTCTATCCGTGGAGCTAGCAATGCCTTATCGCCTCACCTGCGCAACCCCTCTTATCTTTCCGGCAAGAACTCTGCATCCGCCGCCGAGGCTGCTTCTTCGCTTGAAGGACGTCGGACTTGGGTCGCCTTGAAGATAACGGCGATGCTTCCTGATGCTCACGCGCTTGTCAGCCTTTCCAAGCTTATTACAGCTCGGAGAGAGGAAATGAAGGGATCCCATGCTGGGTTTGGGTCGAGGGCGCAACGTCATAGTACGGCTGTCCCTTCTACCGTGCCAAAGGTCGAGGAGATTCCGTTCCCTGGGAGTGCTATCCCGTCTGATCTGGATATTGTCTTGTCTTCCGGTACTTCGGATGTTGATCTGACCCCTGGCGAGATCCATCAGCTGCGCGAGCTTTATGAGGATTTGGTGGATGTTTGCAAGCGTGGACAGGAGAAGGGTGTTCGAATTATCATCGATGCTGAGCACAGGTGAGGAAGATGTGCTTTCTTCTCTTACGGTGGCTGATCGCTTGGCTTTCTACAGCTGGTACCAACCCGCCCTCGATGCCTTTACACTCGTATTAATGCGTCAATTCAACGCGGTGCCTCAAGCCGATTCGAAGAACCCAGCGCAGATGAAACCCCTAATCTACGGAACCTACCAGGCCTACCTCCGCCGTACACCTTCTCAAATTGCCTACCACCTTCAGGATGCTAAACGGAACCATTACGCTCTGGGCGTCAAGCTCGTCCGAGGGGCATATCACGGCTACGAAATCGCGGCGCATGAAGCGGTGCAGAAGAAGGGCTCGCTCTCAATCTCGCCGGATCCCCTCCCACCAGTGTGGTCGGAGAAGAGGGAGTCGGACGAATCGTATAATGGGTGTGTCAGGAGGCTGATTCGGGAAGTAAGGGAAGACGTTCAGAGAGAGGAGAAGGAGGGGAGGGGACAAGGTGTGGCAGTTTTGTTTGGGACACATAACAGGGAGAGCTGCGAGCTTATCGTGGATGAACTTGTGGAGAATGGGCTGGGCGAGGCTGTCGCGGGAGGTACGCGTGTTTGGGTCCGTCCAGAGGTCACGGAGAGGGTTACGATCGCTCAACTTTACGGTGCGTTCGGTTTTGCGATCGTTGCTGTTCGTCTTGCTGACAGAGTATCATAGGAATGTGCGACGACCTCACGGACGGGCTTGTTGCGCGGATCGCATCCGACTCACCCATGGTGATCAAGTATCTTCCTTATGGAGGGATCAAGGAAGTCATGCCCTACCTCAGCCGTAGGGCTATCGAGAACAAATCGGTATTGGGTAATGGTGCTGCGGCGAAGGAGAGGGAGAGGGCTTTCAAGGAGATCATGAACAGGTTGAAGGAGATGGCTTCTTTTGCTTGAAGGGTTTACTAACAGGGTGTTTCGGGTTTTGGTTCTGAGGTTTTGGTTGACTTACGCTTCTTGGGATTCTACAATTCTCTAGGACACTTTGACATTTAGGATATGTATTTTAGCAATGTTCTTCGGTATACCAGGGTTACGATACAATTCAATTGGGTTTGGTTTAAAACATTTTCCGTCTAATACGCAGTATTGCGCAGTCTGGGGTCAGCCCGTCTTGGCCTTCAAATCCTTCCATAACAGCATGTACACCAACCCTCCAAACCCGACGACGGCGATTTGCAAGCCCAGGTAATTCAGCATCCCCATCTTGACTCCTGCTCCTCCCAGGACGGCGCCTGTTACTCGCCCAGCGTAGTTGCTGTACTGGATGGCCATGCTCACACCAGTGTTCCAGTCATCTGGAAGCTGCTTCGAGAGCAATGCCAATGTACATGTCGATGCAAGGTTGAAGCCCAGTGCGACAAGGAACCATGAGATAAGGTAAGGCCAGAAGCTAACGCGGTTGGTTGTGACGAGGGAAGTCATGATGAGGATGCCTGCGAGGCCGAGGGTAGTCCCAGTGGCAAGCGTGACGCGGTCTTGGAATCGACGAGCGTAGCGAACGTTGGCGAGGAGAAAGGGGAGGGTACAGATTCCTCCAAGGGCGATGAAATTACCAGCTTGGAAAGGGCTGTAGTGTAGCGTGGACGGGAGGCCTGCGTAGACAGGGATGTTGGCTTCCCATGCACCGAGGATGAGGAAACAGGTCATGGCAAAGTAGCACATGAGGAATGTTACACCTAGTTGGCGCCAGGAGAGGGAGGAGAGCGTTGGTCGTTCAGGTGTGGGTGAGGTAGAGTTCGAGGGGGCCTGAGAGGTAGAGAGAGTTGTCAATGCGATGTTCTGGGACGAGGATGACGGTGTGGATGCGCGAGATGGATGGGCAGGTGTATCTTCGAAAAGGAAGTTGCTGAGCACCCAGAAGGATACCCAGGTACCAGCCATGATCCACCCAGGGGAGGTGAAGCCATTGAATATAGCGTTCTTGAACCCAATCTTGTATAGGACACCACCGAGGAATGGACCTGCGGATATACCAAACACCTGTCCGACGACCAGGAGGGATGCGAGAGTGGTGCGTCTGCGTATCCCTACGAGGCGAGGGTCGGAGCAGTACCTTTTGTGGTACATGAAGCAGATGAAGGCAACACCAGTGACCATGCGGCCAATGAGTATCATGTAGAGGAAGTGGGCGCGATATGCGAGGGCGTAGATGATGTTACCGAGGATAGCGCAACCGTATGCCAGCTGGAAGCAAGCGTTGTAGCGGCCTATGGTGTCACATAAGATAGATTGTTGTGTCTATGAATAGGAAAGTGCGCACCTTTGTCAAAACGCGTCGTTACAAGCAGGGCAAGGCCAGAGAACACGGTCGGGATACCGATGACCAGACCAGAGAATGTCGCCGTACCACCCAGGTACTCTGCGTACATGCTCGCAGTGGACACGATAACGAAGAAGTTAGTCTGACCGGTTTCGATTAATGACATGACCTTTTCGTGAGCATGAAAAGCGCCCACCTGTAAGAGAACATTTCCAAAGATGACTACAAACAATGAGCTCCTGCTAGGGAGCTTGAACTCGTCCGCCGAGGAGCTATTTTCTTCCACTTCATGGACACTCGTGGTGGCAGTGGGTTCCTTGGTGAAGCTGCCATGTATAGACCGGGCTACCTCGTTAACCTGGCTCAGTCTCGAGTTTGAGCGGTCGACCTGCTGGCCATCGTGGCGGATGTAGTCCACCGCAGTCGAGGGCAGAGACATAACGGATTGTGTGCTGAAACTCGGGCATGAGGTCAACGCTTTAAGAAGGCCGGCATGCGCATGGATTCCGTCAAGATTCCGTTGCTCCTGATGGGACGCCGAGTCAGCAAACGCGGAGGATCACGAGATAAGCGCCGACCTTGCTCTTTGCCGTCTTCTCCTCATGTCGAAAAGAGCCCCAGTTTCTGACGATGAAGACTCTGGTTCAGATATCGTAAGTTAATCCAATCTTCTGGCAAGGCTAATGTAAGCCTAATGGGTAATTGTAGTCCCTAGTCGATGTTGAGTTCGACTTTTTCTCTCCCAATCCTGATGTGGATTATCAGGCCGTGAAGCGGCTTCTGCAGCAGCTCTTTGGCAGAGACCATGAGCTGTTCAACTTGCATGAGCTTACTGAGCTCATTTTGTCGCAAAACTATATTGGTACGACTATCAAGACCGATGGAGAGGAGAGCGATCCGTATGCTCTCTTGACCGTCCTGAACATGCACACCAATCACGTACGTCTGCTATGGCTGTTAGGAGGCTCTCGTGCTGATAAATGGATTAGCAACACCCGTCTATGAAGGCTCTGGCTCAGTACATTCTTTCCAAAGCCGAGTCTGCGTCTTCTGACGACGGGAAATCACTACACTCGACCCTCCAATCCCTCTTCTCTCAATCCGAATCTCATATTGGCCTTGTTATCAGCGAGAGACTGATCAACATGCCTGTGGAAGTCATCCCCCCGCTCTACACCATGCTCAAGGACGAAGTCAAGTCACTCTCATCACAAGGACACCCCTTCACCTTCAGCCATCTGTTATTCATTTCACGGATGTATCATCTGAGTGAAGATGAAGAGAGTATGTTAAGGAATAAGATGCCGGAGAGCGAGGCGAGGAAGAAAGGCGGAGGTGTTAAGAAGGGGGGCTCGAATAAGAAGCAGAGAGCAAACATGGGATCGCATGGACACGAGAAGATGGGAGAGGCGCAGAGGCCGGAGGATGGCGTGTATTCGTTTCCACGCTGAGGATGCGCTGATTGCTCAGGTATGTCTATTCCGTCGTACAGTACACAGTCAGGACTTGATTGTAGCTCCCAAAGTTTTCATCGCATACCCTCAACTATACCTACACGACTCCTCCACCCGAGACGCACCAAGAGTCCCGAGGGAAGGATGCATTCGGCCTGGATACTCGGGGCAGAATCATGCTGCTTCCCTTGGATTTCAAGCCAATACACTTGAAGGGCTCAGATGCGATGGATACAGACGACGGGAGTGCACAAGACAGTTGGGATGTCCTCGCAGAAAGGATGTCAAAAGTCTATGGTGTTCGAAAGTAGACCAAAAAATGAAACCATCCCTTGATCTCTCAGCACTGTCTTTATGAGCTTTCAAAGATGCATAATAAAATAGAAACCAAATTATACTACAAAGAATGAAGGAAAGTTGATATCAAGCAGGCGTTCCTACTCGTCTTGTCCGAACAGAGTGCCTCTTTCTACTGACCCCCGAATGCCCATCTTCACCACAGCACCGACCACATCCACCTCTGCCCACCTGGGATCGACCCCGGCCTCACCCTCCTCCCTCGCATACTTCCTGCCCAGAATGAACACCAAGGTATTCCTGAAATGCCTCGTAATCATCTCGGGCGTCTGTACGCCCTCAATGAGCCCTGGTGGTGCCCGCTGACTTGGGTGCACCTCAGGTGAGGAGATATTGTCGATGGAGGAAGTGATGAGTTCCACAAGCGAGTTGACAAACTTGGGTGCGACGGAGGGGTTGCCGCAGTCGAGGTAATAAAGGTATTGATCAAGGGTTGTCGCAGTAGAGTTGGATCGTCACGATCTCTTCAATCGCCGAGTTGGCAATTCGGAGGGCTTTCTGCAGGCATTCGAGAACACGTTTGCCATCTTGGTGAGGGAACTGGATGGGGCGTTTGGTTAGTAAAATATCACGAAAAGGAAGGGAGTACTTACTGCTCGAGGACCTGACTCTGGTTCATCTCGTTTCTTCTCCTCAACCTTCTCGTTAAGCTCTTCTTCTTCTTCGTCATCCTCGTCTTTGCCCTTCTTCTCTTCATCCTTCTTCTTCTCGAGCTCCTTCTCTCCGTCTTGCTTCTCCTTTGCGGAAGGCGTAACAGGCGGCGGCACAGCTGGCGCATGGACGTGAGCTCCAAACTGGCTGGCCTGCTGGTACCACAGATGGCTCGCCAACCCTACAGCCGTTGCTTGATGACTCTTCTTCAATAGCTTTGCCCCATGCAACGCAGCCTTGGTGATCAATGTATCATAATTGTCCGCGTTGAAGACCTTGGCACCTTGCAGGGTCCCAATGACCAGGGTGATCGCCTGGAGCTGTTCCCTCGACTCTGAGATTGAGTCTTCGTACACGCTAAACGCTTGCACGTAAAAGTCGTATGTGAGATCTTCAAACCCGCATTCGTCGGCGATCTGAGCTGCCAGTAGGAACAACCGTAGAGCAATCGCGGGTGCCTCGACTTGCGTGGCCAGAATCGACGTTAGCTGTCTCACGAATTTGAGAATGGTTGATACACGACTCTGCCAGTCCACAAACACCTCTGCTCCTTCCTTGGCAGGTGCGCCCTCGCACTGCACCTTGTATCGACGGCAGAGTTTGATAGAGGACGTGATGAGCGCGGGGAAAGTGAACCGCATCCGCTCGCCGCCCATGTCGAAATGGCGACGTGCGGTTTGGAGGAGCTCGAATTGGGTGGCGAGAGAGTCGGAGCGGAAGAGGTGGACCATGCGTGCAACCCAACCTTGTTCTTCTGCCATTTCTTCGCGGTTTGTTCCTGGGCCTCCTCCTGTTCGGCGTTGTGGGAGACCGTTGGATAGGGATTGTTGAGGGACGGGTGGGGATGTACTGCCGACTGGACCGAGATCGGTTTGGTCTTTGATGAGGACATGGCAGAGGTCAAGGACGCCGTCGACGTCTTCAGGTGTGTCGACGATCGTTTCGTTCCTGAGCACTGAGGAGACGACGGAATGTGCGATGGAGCGTCGGGTCGAGAAGAGTTGGTGGGTGAGGAGGGGGACGTAGTTGGGTATGGCCAGGAGGGTCAAGACGGATTGGTACGCGTTGATAGGTGCCACTAGGAGTGCTGCGAGGTTGCTTGTCGTCTGCTGTGCGTGCAGATCTGGGTTGTCTTTGAAATCGGCAATCTTATCCGCTGCAAAGCCAAGGATCTGGTCGACGTATTCGAGACGGTCGGGGTAGCAGCTCACGGAGAGGTTGGTGATGGAGACGAGGAGCGCAGTGATGTCTTGAATTGAGAGGTCCGGTCGGGCTCTGATTAGGTCTACGACTTGTTTCCAGAAGACTTCGAAGAGGCGGACGTTCTCTGGGACACCGCGGAATTTGCGAACGGGGGAGCCTTCCTTTTCTTTGCCCTTGGATGACGATATTTCGGATTTCTCGTCGATTGCGGTTGAGGGTGTCGGAGGAGGAAGGTCGGATTTCTCGGTCGCGGCAGGGGATGTGGGGGAGGTAGGTACGGATGAGGCCCATTCGTTTGACTCGACGGTGGGTGATTGAGGAGCCGAAGTGAGTCTGTGTGCGTTCAGAGCTCTTGTGCGGTCCTTTTGCAGTTTGACCTTCTCCGCTAGTCGTTTAGCAGCAGCCTCTTCTTGCCTCTTGGCCTCTTCTGGGTCCTCGTTCTCTGCCTCTCTCGAAGCGTACAACGCGAGTCTGTCGATGAGCGCAATGACGATCTGCTTGATGTTCACTTTGGGATGCAGCCTTGCTGTAGCAGAGAGGAACGGTCCTAGAGTGTGCAGATGGAACTCGTCTGAAAAGACTTGGATGACTACTTCCATGAGGTACTCCTGAGCAATGACGTCCTTGCAGCTCACGACCTGCTCGAGGATACTGGGGAGGATGATCTTTTGGTAGAGATCGAGGTCGACGCCTTCGAGAGAGGAGAGGCGGACGAGGTTGGTACCGACGAGGATGCGCAGTTCGCGACGTTCCAGTTCGCGCTTTTCGCGGTCGCGAGAGTGGCCTTGATGTTGGAGCCTGACCCAGAGCTTGTTCATTTCGATAAAGTTGGAGAGGAGAAAGTCGATAGAGTCTTGCAGACATCCCGCGGGGCTCCTGGATTACTGGGTGAGTATGGTTCTCTGAGAGAAGAAGCGATAGACGCACCCTGGCTCATTGCCTACTGGCATATGGTCGCGCGTCTGACCGCTGAGATAGTGCCGCAGGAAGAGACCACGGACAGGGTTGAGGACACCTCGAGACATTTCAAGCATATCCTTCATAACCTCTTTCACCTGTGCATCTGGGACTGACATGTAGACTGAACCAATGGTAATCATGAGGTATAACCGAGGAACGATGTTGCCGGCGTATTGGACGAGTTCGTAGAGTTCTGGGAGACTGTGTCGACCTGATGTATGTGCTTCGTAGAGGTAATTCGAGAGATATCTGAGCCCGTCGAAGATTGCCATGTCTAGATATGGTCAGGGGACTGAACGGTGCTGCGGGAGGATGATCACGTACAGAGTTCATAGTACTGTTTGGGTGATAACGTCGACGTCCGCAGTTCAGCAAGCATCAGACTTGCACTCTTCAGTGCGTCCATTAGCTGGTCGCCTTCCTACATAAACCAAAGATTTATTCCATTAGCACTGGAGTCTATTCACTTCCTCGTAACATGGACGCACCAAATGGCGCTTCATTTGTTGGACTTGAACTTTGACTGTGCTCAGAGCCTCGCTGAGGATCTTGCCCTCCTCTTGAGGCCCTGCCGCAGGGGTCGGTGCTGCCGTAGCCATGTTCGCTGCTCCAGACGGGGTGGGCTGGGGATCTGGGCAGCTGCGGGGAATGATTGGTGAAAGTCGGCGCTAAGGACGACTCGTCAACATCATCCCTGATTTTCAATCTCCGCTTATATGGCTTTAGGGGCTTCAGCGTTGCAGGCGAATTTGGCCCTCATTGTGTCTTACATGGATCATAGAAGGCATGTTATGTGTACAGTAGTCTGCTACATATATGTGGGGAAGAGAAATGTAAAGCTATGGCTCCTGGGTACCCTTTGCCCAGCTGACCGAGGCTCAGTGCTGCAACAGTGCCAGGTTAGATAGAGAACGTATCCAGGCACATGTTTTAGAATTTAACAAAGCTCTTGGTGCTCCTTCGTGAAGACATTTGACCTTGCAACAATCTCCTGGACTTGCACCATCCCTTCCCTCGGAACGGAGACCACAGACACTGATCCGGGTTTGTTATGATCTAACGGCACAAACAAGCAGCCGCATGTCATACCTGCCACGTCGGGAACGGGCGTGCCTCGTCCACACTCATTACGCGTGTCCTCGGTCTGCTTGTCTTTCAACCGCCACCACAGTCTCTCTGCTAGTATCAGAGAGGGTCTTCAGGACTTGTACATATAACCAAAACCAGGGAACATGTCAGCAGCAGCAAGAGCAGAAGCAAGGAGGAAAGCCATCCTCAGTCGGGGAGGAGACCGATTGGCAAAGTTGACCACGAGTGCACGAGGAGAAGAGGGTCCTCTTTTGAACGACCGTATGTCCCTCCATCATGTAATTCCAAGAATAATCAGCTAACATCTCATAGCGACTGGCATCCGATCCACCTCTCGAAACTTTATCGGTGAAGACTCGAGCGACATGCCAGCTCCCAAACCATTCATCGACAACTCGGCTACACCCTCACCACAACCCACCCGTTCCTCTCTCCCTTCCCATCCTCGTTCCTCTTCATCCACCGCATCCTCTCGCACAGCGTTCGAGAACGGAGCTGCACCAGACCCAAGTGTCTGGTCTCCAGAACAGCAGAGACAGTTCATGCAAGCGTTGATGGGCGCCTCGGCCGCAGCTGGTGGCCATGCGAGTCAGATGCCTGCAGAGCTGCAGACACCGATTGTGGGCATGGGAGGAGGAGATGCGTCAGATCCGATTGACCCTACCCTTCCACCGTTGGATAACCCCTTGGCCGCTATGCTCTTTCCACAGGGCTTCCCAGGTGCTCAGCAGGGACGGGGTGCGTCGCCGTTTGGAGGAGGTGCTGGTGGCTCACCGGATGGAGGCATGGGTGACATGGGGTTGGGGCCGCTTGGTGCTTTGATGAATATGTCTGGAGGGATGGGTGGAATGGGAGGTCCCCAGGGTCCTGAACCTCAGGCTGAGCCGCCTACACGACTTCAAAAGTTCTTGCCGCTTGTGCATCTCGTAGCGACGTGGTCCCTTCTGGCCTACTTTGTGCTGTTCTTCGAGCCTCGTACGTATGCGGAGACGGGAGGCTTTATCGAGGGTGTGAGTCGGTGGACCCGGTGGGGGAAAGCTGTTGGGCAATAAGCCAGCATTCGAAGCAACGGTGGTTGGGCTGTTCAAGGTCCACGTTGTGGTGCGTTGGCCTCTTTGCATGATGTATTGAACTGGTTTGCTGATTTTCTTGACCAGCCATTCTTCTGGGCATTCCTCACCCTTCAGGTGACACTGCATTCCATGCGGATATTCACAAAAAATGTATGTCCTGTTGGCTCCTTGAGTCTCGAGATTGGCAGCTTACTCTCCCTTCCCAACAGGATACTGTGCAACCGCCAGCTCTCCTCGCTCTCGCGCTTCCCCATATCCCACCACCCTTCCCTTCTATCATCATCAACTCTCTCAAGTACATCCGAATGATCTCATCATTCCTCGATGACATTGCAATCCTTGTTGTTGGACTAGGGTTGGTAGTGTATCTCGGAAGCCTCTTCTCATAGATCTAGGATGTTGTATAATACTTATTATTGCCTTTTTTTGAGTGGTGTGGAGAAAGCTCAACAGGCTTCTGCTCAACATAAAGTCAAAAGTGGCATGAAATGTCTGTTGCTCTTTTTGTATTCTCATGGTTTGGTTACTGAAATTGGCAGAGAGGTGTTATGAATACTGGTCAGCCCCTAGCCCTATCTCTCACCCCTGTTTCCACTTTTTATCTTAGCTTTCTGGGTCACTTCTGGACACTAGGTGCATGGCAGAGAGTATATACAAACACATAGTGAATGTCCATGTGAATGAGATTATGATCAAACAAATATCTGGAAGTTACATGTGTACTCCTAGTTCCAAGGCCAAGTACTTTACCCCCACCCCTGAGGGGGGTACAGAGTCTGTACAGAGTCTGTACCAACTCTGTATTCACCCTATACAGACTCCGTATACCTTTTCTACTCCCTTCTACCCATTTTATACCTTTCACTAGTTGATAGACCCAAGAGTCTGTACAGACTCTTGAGTGCAGAGCCTCTGCACCCCCCTACAGAGTCTCCCTATTGGTGCAGTGACTCTGTACTGACTCTGTAGAGACTCTGTACAGATTGAACACCAAAGTGATGTATTGGCATCAAGTCAATGCATATGTGGGGCAATCTGTACAGACTCTGTACAGACTCTGTACTTACTGAGTGCTATTTGAGGTGAATCTGTATTGATACACTGTATGTCATGAACACTTACTCATCATGAAAAACCTGGGATCATGGAAAGCCTGTAAAAGGCCATGCAAGCCTATAAAAGCTGCTAAAAGGTATAGAATAATTTCACCACTGTGCAAGAAATCAAATTGCTGCAATAAACGTGACCTTCCAAGCTTCTATACCTTACAAGGAGCATACAAGGCTGGTAAAATAATTTCACTAGGCTTGCAAGGTGGCAAAATTATTTTATAGGCTCAGGGCAGGTCCTCACCATCCATCTAATGCCCATAGCTCAGGTAAACCAAGTGTGCAAGAAAATGGTGTGTATTGACAGAACTATGTATGTAAAATACACATTGATTGGTACTACATGTCTCGATAGCACTCAAACCAACAGCAGTGATCCTTGTGCACATTTTAGGAGCCCATCCAAAGCCCTGCCTTGTTTCAAACACCACAATAGGACATACAGTCAAAAGAATTTCACATTCGGTCAGTTATCAGTGGAGGGATTCCATTGCCAAAAGGTGTATACCTCTGCATGGACTGCTGTAGAGTCCTGTCCTGTCATGTTCCTAACCCGACAGCCGTTGTCTACCACATGCACGTCAATTGGTTCAGCAATCCACGGCGTCCCCCTCAAGATACAGCCCGTACCAGATCACTTTGGGGGATGGCTAAATTCAGAAGGCACATAGTGGTGCCAAGGAACACATTCTAGCCCCTGAACAACACCACCATTAGCCATTAAGGAATAGAGGATAGACAGTGATGTGCTGCCTAGCTGCAAAGGGCCAAAGAAACAACAACAACAACCCAAAAACACACACACACACACACACACACACACACACACACTCGCTCTTGGGTTCCTTAGGAGATTTGACTTCCTTTGGAGAAAAGGGGATATATAGTAAAAGGTTGTAGGAGTTGTAGGTAGTCCGTAGCAAACTAAGTAGAACTTAAGTTGCATAGGAGTGTAATGTAGCAAAGGCGACTGGTTGACGAATCAACCAAAAGGGGCTTGTAACCAAAGGAATGCGTCCAACAACCAGAGGAGGTGTCCGCGGAGGATATGCGAAAGTAGGGAAAAGATAGGATGATTCAGAAAATATCACATACCAAGGTAGGCAAGCAAACTCAGAGTCCGACGGAGGGATCTCTATGTGCTCTCAAACCCAATGAAAATACATGACAAAGACAGCAATGAAGACAGCAACAGAAACAGCAACAGAAAAGGCAACAAAAGAAACACATGCGACAGATGAGATCCAAAGGCAACCTGTATTTTTCTATCTACACAAATGCTTTTATATGACGTACACAGAGTCCGAGAGTCTGTAGGAAAATAGAGACAAAGAGAATACACATGGGTTTCTAAGGAGATGACTGATGAAACCGAGACGGAGAATGATGATCAGGTATATTAGACACAGCGTACCTTGACAAGCCACACAGACACACTCCCAAGCCCTACAGATCCATGCGATGGTTGAGGCTGAGCGTTGTGCTGCTTTGGCTTACTACTCTGCTGACTCTCTCTCCAACGTGGGTGTACGGCCTCCTAAGTTGTACCTGGCGACAGTCGCAACAGACAGGCAATCCGCCAAAGCTCATTGGCTAGACAGACCGCCTTCGCAGACCTGGGCACTTGCCGCAGTTGATAGGCACCATACCTTCTCTGCTTCCTCTGGATTTGGTTGATCTCTGTAGATTACAGATCCCCTTCAGATGTGTTGCGGCAGAACCGTGAAGGCTCCTCGAAGATAAATCATCTAAGACTCTTGCTTGAACTCTGCTATTCCAGTGCACTACTTGATGGGATCTAATCACTTGTGCTACGGAGAGGTCGTGCATCCTCCTTTGTAGTGAATCTATGCGCATTTCAATAGTGATGATTGCGCATTCTAGGGGTCTGACACATATGTCTTGATACTGCTGGCTTCATGCTGTTACACTCGTAGCTAGAGTACCTCTGTAGTACCGTCCGACATAGATGCATCTTTGAATTAGTTTTCTGTCGCAATGTGATTCCACACTCATGATCTCAGCCGACAGTCTCAAGTCTCAACTTCAGCGCTTAGTTGTTCGTCCTCCTACATAGTCATAGATACAGCGGTTGTGAAAGTGCAAACAATGGTACTTCGCAAATTTAGGAGCATAGCCATGGTATGGCCATATCAACGGAGAACAATTCCAAAAGATTTACTCACAGTGGTGTCCTAAAATGCTCAAAAGATCCCCCTTCTCAGCAGCGTTCAACAGAACTGATACGGACCTGAAGGATAATTGTTTGTGTGGGCAGCAATAGTCGGCAGAGGGCATTTGAGAGCTGTAGAAGCTATGCAGGCAGCAGGCAGGGTGATGGATTGTCAACCAGACGGTGGAGGAAGGTGGTGGTCTGGAAGAAAGCCTGGCAAGGTGCATGCCAACTGAGATCAACGGCTTTTGAGTGGAGCTTGAATTGACTTGCAAAATTTCCAACCATTCGTCAGGCCGTCCCGAGGCCAGAGTACATTCTACATAGCTGGCAAGGGTATATAGCATGATTTTATATCTAATACAAGTATCTCATAATAAATTTACCTCTGTGCAATCTGCATGAAATCCTTGTACACCATACAAGCCTTGTATAATAATTGGGCACTATACAATCCTTGTAAAATAATTTCACCAATATGCAAGGGCTATACAATAATTGCAAGGGCCTTTTATGCTATAGAATAATTCTACAGTCTTGCCAAGCATCCAGGTTTTTCATGATGCTGATGTTCTTATGTGCAGAGTCAGCACAGAGTCTGTACAGACTCTCTACAGAATCTGCACTGGTTAACCATATAGTGGGAGTGTCGTCTTCCATAAGTATGACAAACAGAGTCATTACAGAAGTTGAAATGAAACAATCTGTAAGTGGGTACAGAGTCTCTACAGAATCTGTACTGACTCTGTACTGACTACCATTGGAGTCATTAGAGTAGATTGGAAGAGACTCTGTACAGACTCTGTACCCCCCTCTCAGATGGGGGTGAAGTAGTGGACTCTGGTAGGACTTGGTAATTAATAACTTAGTAGTACTTTGACAGAACTTTGACAGAACTTCTGTGGGACTTCTGTAGGACTTTTATTGGACTCCAGATAGAACATGAACAAATTAGAGTTTTATAGGACTTTGATAGGACTCTGGTGAAACATATTGAATGTAAACTAAATAGGACTTTGGTGGGACTTTGGCAAGACTCAGTATAATTCATAACTGAATAGGACTTTTGAAGGGCTTTGACAGAATCTTGCTAGAACTTTAGAAGAGGTCTTACACAATTGTTGTATCACAGAGTATAAATAGGCAGAAATATCTAGAAGCAGAAATAATACAAGTGAATCTGTTCACTATCTCATTAAGCAATAGACACAGGAGAACTAGCATCTGAGTGGATGTCAAGGTCCACCATTGCAAGCTTAGCAGCTTTTCGCTTCTGCTTAGCCAACACCTTTTTTGTCTGAAGGAACAGCATAGAGTGAAGGAACCACTTGAAGTTGGGAATAGTCATCCACTCTAGAATGGAGTTATATCCAACCAACCAAGAGTTTAGCTGTTCACATATCTTTAAGAACTATAAGACCAGATGTGTAAAACAAGATAAAGGTGATCACCCACTTGTGTGTTAAACACTTGTTTAGCAACCTCCTTACCCTGATTGTCCCTGACTTCGATAACTAGGTTGGGAGCACTTCCATCTTCAGATGCAGGATTGCACCACTTTTGACATAGTTCATCTGTCTTGCTGTAGTTCCAGTGGTGGTAGCTGTCAACCACTTCAGTCGACCATGGAAGGGGGACCTAACAGGTGTTTGAATTTGGCCTCCCAAAAGACCTAATAGGTCCCCCCTTCCACATTGCCCTTCCTTTTACTGTTCCACTTCCACAATGGATCATGGATCTCTTTAACCATTCCTATTAGTATATTCACTTCCATTTCCCTGTGGAACTCTATATGGAACACTTTAGGGTGCCAGAGGTCCTTCTATTTATAACTATTTTCTTTATTTTCCTTTATTCCCTTGTTGTTCTCTTCTACTGTCTTCACTTTTCTCTATCTATTTTCTTATAAGAGCTCTATATAGTCTTACCTTGTATTTTCTAGCAAATTTGATGCCTTTCAAAGATTTTTATACCACTATTGCTATATCAAAGTGCTTTCACTGACAGCACTCATTAAAGTAGTGACTATAAAAGACCATATTTAGTGAACATCATTATACTACTAGCTACTAGAAGAGTCTATTCATAGACCATTATAATTTTAGTATGTATCTTAAGTTTATAAGCACAAGCTGTATACTTCTATTGTTGAACATGCTTATCTCACATAACTTTTCAGTCTGGACGTTAACAGTTCTACACACAGATCCACTTCCATAGTTCCATAGCTCCCAGTTCCATAGTTTAGCAGTTCCATAGTTCCATGTACAGTTCCACATTTTATAGTTTCCTAGATCCACAATGCCACAGCTCCACTTCCACTTCCAGTTCCATAGTTTAGCAGTTCCATAGTTCCATGTTCAGTTCCACATTTTATACTTTTCTAGATCCACAATGCCACAGCTCCACTTCCACTTCCACTTCCACAGCTCTATGTTTCCATATCACATAGTTCCATATCCATAATCTGGCAGCTCCATAATAGCTTTCAGAGCTCCACAGCTTAATGTACCTATGACAAATACTGAGATCATATTTAAAAATAGACATCAAAAATCACCATCAAGAAACTATGCTCAACATTGATGCCATCAATGACACATTAATGTAAATCAGGTACAATATCTATTTATAGAATGAGGTTACTCATTAACACTAATTAGTACCATCATTGATCTATGCTAATTAATGATGTGATTGATTGGAACTTAATTAGTGATCTAATTAATCACTAATTAAGATAAGCAACACCAAATTGTATTCAGTCAATATCTTCTTCATTTATGCTCCGATTCAGATGATCTAACAAGTTCTAAAGAGCTGTGATTGAGCTCTCTGCAACCACCATTTCCAATTATGCAATTCAGCAGCCTGTACAATTCTATTCCCCAATCCCTGCATTTGCGCAACCAAAATACAGTACAGCTAGATCAACAGTAATAGCTCAACATATAAGAGTTCTAACACTGGCAAGGTACTCATATACACCTGTGTGCTCATTCAAAATAACACTTTGATCAGCAATGTACAAGCATTCCAACTTATGAAAGGTGTCAAATACAACAATTGCATTAGACTATACTCTGAATATACTGTTTGTTTGGCATTACCTGAGGCTGTAAACTTTGTCGTATTTGACACCTTTCATAAGTTGGAATGCTTGTACATTGCTGATCAAAGTGTTATTTTGAATGAGCACACAGGTGTATATGAGTACCTTGCCAGTGTTAGAACTCTTATATGTTGAGCTATTACTGTTGATCTAGCTGTACTGTATTTTGGTTGCGCAAATGCAGGGATTGGGGAATAGAATTGTACAGGCTGCTGAATTGCATAATTGGAAATGGTGGTTGCAGAGAGCTCAATCACAGCTCTTTAGAACTTGTTAGATCATCTGAATCGGAGCATAAATGAAGAAGATATTGACTGAATACAATTTGGTGTTGCTTATCTTAATTAGTGATTAATTAGATCACTAATTAAGTTCCAATCAATCACATCATTAATTAGCATAGATCAATGATGGTACTAATTAGTGTTAATGAGTAACCTCATTCTATAAATAGATATTGTACCTGATTTACATTAATGTGTCATTGATGGCATCAATGTTGAGCATAGTTTCTTGATGGTGATTTTTGATGTCTATTTTTAAATATGATCTCAGTATTTGTCATAGGTACATTAAGCTGTGGAGCTCTGAAAGCTATTATGGAGCTGCCAGATTATGGATATGGAACTATGTGATATGGAAACATAGAGCTGTGGAAGTGGAAGTGGAAGTGGAGCTGTGGCATTGTGGATCTAGAAAAGTATAAAATGTGGAACTGAACATGGAACTATGGAACTGCTAAACTATGGAACTGGAAGTGGAAGTGGAGCTGTGGCATTGTGGATCTAGGAAACTATAAAATGTGGAACTGTACATGGAACTATGGAACTGCTAAACTATGGAACTGGGAGCTATGGAACTATGGAAGTGGATCTGTGTGTAGAACTGTTAACGTCCAGACTGAAAAGTTATGTGAGATAAGCATGTTCAACAATAGAAGTATACAGCTTGTGCTTATAAACTTAAGATACATACTAAAATTATAATGGTCTATGAATAGACTCTTCTAGTAGCTAGTAGTATAATGATGTTCACTAAATATGGTCTTTTATAGTCACTACTTTAATGAGTGCTGTCAGTGAAAGCACTTTGATATAGCAATAGTGGTATAAAAATCTTTGAAAGGCATCAAATTTGCTAGAAAATACAAGGTAAGACTATATAGAGCTCTTATAAGAAAATAGATAGAGAAAAGTGAAGACAGTAGAAGAGAACAACAAGGGAATAAAGGAAAATAAAGAAAATAGTTATAAATAGAAGGACCTCTGGCACCCTAAAGTGTTCCATATAGAGTTCCACAGGGAAATGGAAGTGAATATACTAATAGGAATGGTTAAAGAGATCCATGATCCATTGTGGAAGTGGAACAGTAAAAGGAAGGGCAATGTGGAAGGGGGGACCTATTAGGTCTTTTGGGAGGCCAAATTCAAACACCTGTTAGGTCCCCCTTCCATGGTCAACTGAAGTGACCACAGTATTGTTCTGTATAAGTGAAACTAAGATTGGGTCAGACTTTCAAGTCAGTAAGGGAGTAGTAGTACCTCAGAAATGTGGTATGCAATTCAGCCAAACTGTAGTACTGCAGATAAATTGAATAGCTTATTGTTATACATGGAGTGTGGGAGAGCTGAACAGCATAAAAATGTACTATGGTGGTAGGTAGACAGTATTGAGGCAGTAGGGAGGCAGTAATGAGGCAGTAGAGAGGCAGTATGGTGGCAGTACTGCTTCAGTGTACTACAATGCTGCACTAAATTGATATTTTGAGGGATTCACCTGTTAGATTATGCTCTAGCCATCAGTATTTTGATTCTTTTCATTTGTTTCTTTGCTATTTGGAATGCCTTACTCGTTCCCTTCATATCTCTGTGGTTTCATATCGTTTCCACTTCATTCAAGCCTTCAGGCGTGCCACCAACATTCAACCTGTGAGTGGTGCATTTATATAGCTGTAGATCGTGTCCTGAAGTCCCTCAGTTCTTTCCCCTCACTGTTAGACTTCAGGTATGTGTTTAGTCTGTCTAATACATCAGTTCTTTCCCCTCACTGTTGGACTCCAGTCCCTTTAGGCTCTGTGCAATCTAACAGAATTATGTGGCCTGTCGCATTCCAGTCAGGTTGTGGGCAAAGGGGTGTGGGGGGGGTTGTCCAGGCGCTGGGAAAGCAGTGCAGTATGGGGCGTCCGAAGAACTCAAAAGGCATATTGAGGTTGCTTGAGACGAGAGCTCAGAGAAATGTCCTGTGGACACCAGATGTCGCACAGGCTCCTGTCTGGTTGATCTGCTTGGTTGTGTCGACTCTCTGGGAATTCAAAACTGATATATGGATGCATAAGAGGCTGGGGCAAAAGAGCAGAGACAATCATAAGAACGTACCTGTGTTCTGGTTGTGCTCACACCGCTAGAATACCAAAGGAAGTTCAAGGAACATGGGTAGAATGAGAGGAAGAGTGAGGGGGGAAGGGAAAGATGGTGTGTGCAGACGTTACCCAACATGGGGCTTCCTCCAGCTGGGATGATGGTGGCTAGACGTCATCCGTGAAAGGAGTGAGGGGGAGGGAAAGATGGTGTATGCAGACATTACCCAATGTGGGGCTTCCTCCAACTGCGACAATAGCAGCTAGACGTCGTCCATGAAAGGAGACAGTCCACTTCGATGTGGTTGTTGAAATGCGAATGTGGCATTTCAAGGTCCAACTTTCCCATACATCATAGTCCTGTGATCACGCTGGACGTGGTATTTAATCAAGGCACTGCACCTTTTGATGTGCTTAGCTTTTCCTCATGAATACTAGGGTGAAAACCAGTGTGAAAACCAGGCAAGTAGCCAAGAGGTCGCAGGGTGCGCCTGCACCCCGCAAATTGCTAGCCGTAAAGGTTAAAGTACTCGGTACTGGACCATGTGTCCCACCTTGTCATCCAACATGGCAACAATTTCACTGTCATATGGCTGGGGCCCACCGCTCATCAAGTGGATGTGAGTGCTTCCTCAATTCTTCTACTTGAGCTAACCATGTGGCATGTTACAACTTTGCGAAGACTGTAATGTCGGCACCTGCACAGTGTGCATCGTCATGGCTGATCCCAACAGGACTTTTGTCTGTCTCTGCTGCTGGGGTCGAGAGCTACCCTATGTAAGACAATGAGTTTTGCATCATCACACTTATGCTCAACTCTTTCTAGCCTCATCGTGTTATTGGGGGCCATGCTGTTCGTACATCAGTCCCTTGTCTGAATCTCAGCAAGATGGCTGTTATTTTGTTTATGCTGGTTGGATCCAAGGACTTTGGTGACCCCACCAAAGCAGCCTTTGATGTCCTCAAAGACTATCTCCAGGGCAACACCATGTTTATCAAGGTTGTCTTCAACTTCGCTTTGAAGGCTGCAGTCAAGAGGTCAGGCGACTGGCTTGTGAAGGTGCTGGAGAGCCAGGAACATCAAGAGTATGTTTCCACCCCATTATACTGTGTGGAAGCTGAGAATCTTTCCAGCATTGACCAGTTCCTGGTATTGTTGAGCTCGCACTCCAACCCTGAGCACAGGGACGTTCATATGTGACCCAACAACCAGGAGGCGATGCCTCTTGTAGAGGTATGCCCATTCTTTCAATCTTAGCAAGAACTCGCTAACTCAGCCCCTAGTTGCTCACCTATCTGCTTCCCACTTCAGTCATGCATGGAATGGTACCCCTTGGGGGTATTTAATTATGCCTCCCAAAAGCCCTAAGGGGTACCTTTCCATACTTGGCTCCCACATCCTATTCCATATTTCAGTTCCAGTTCCACTATGGAATCTGGAACTGTCTGCTCATTCCATGGATGTTCTCAGAACCCATTTGCTAATGGATCTCATATGGGATAGCTAAGAGTGTCTGAGGTCCTTCTATTTATAGCTATATTTATATTTACTGTTGCTTTTTCTTTGTATTCCTTGGGTTTGCTTCATTGTTTAGATGTGTTTTGCCCATCATGTTATCATAGCTATTTAGGGCCTATTGGTAACCTCGAGATATGAGCAATTCTCCCACTTTTCCTACCCTACAAAATACGATTTTGTCTTTTATGCTAATATAAATGATTGTTACCTCAAGTATACCTAGTTGCTAAGCTGCCTTTGGTGTGCTATTCACAATATTCTCTTTACTTGGCTGATATTGTTGTCTGCATTAATATAATATTATACTTCAAATCATCTTGATATCAATACTTAAAATTTAACTCTTTATAAGATAGCCTCTTACTTAAGCCTCTAACCTAAACATAGTTCTGAACCCCACTATACCTGGTTACTCTGCTTTAGACATTGCTAAATAAGTGCATAACAAGTTTTCACACCCTATCCTGCAGTTCCATGTTCACAATTCCATATCTATCATCCAGTTCCACATCCATTGGCCTAGCTCCATATCCACAGTCCTAGTTCCAACTCCACAATGATAGCTTTAGCTCCAGATTCATAGTTGCAGATCCACAGTTCCAGCTCCACAATTCCACATCCACAATTCCAGATCCACAGCTTCAGAGTTCCACTAATTAGTGACACAATCTAATTAGACTAATTGGCAATGTCATTAATTGGCGCTTAATTAGTGATCTCATTAATCACTAATTAATCACTAATTAAGATAAGCTAGATTGAAACATATTCAGCTTGTATCTTCTGCATTTATGCTCTGATTGAGATGATCTAACCATTTTCAGAAAGCTTTCATTGAGCTCTTTCCAACCACAGTTGTTAATTAGGCAATATCTGTTTATGTGCAATGCTATTCCCTGATTAGTGCTTATGCATCACACAAATTATAATACAGCTGAATCAATAGTAATGGCTGGATATAGAGAGACTCCAACACTATAAATATCCTTTTTACATTATTATATTCACTCCATGTAAAGCTTAGACCTGCTGGATATCATGGTTCCAATTCATATCAAGTACCAAATATGCAGATGGCAAAGACTCGTATTCCATATTGAGTCCTTATTTGAGGGCACCATGGGCCATAAGCTATATTGAATTGACGAGAGAAATGAGGGCTTTCCAACACATCTTGAATCTCACCAAACGGATAACAAACACTTCAGTCAACCTGGATAGGGGGGGTCTGAGGTTGGTTAATTCAAGGCTTTCCATTGGGCCTGAGGCCCCTCTGTCCACCTGGCTCAGGTGGCCCTATGGGCTGCCCATCCTGTCCATTCCATTTGTGCTGCCCTTGGGCAACCCTTGGGCAACCCATGCTACCCACAGTGTCTGGGGTCCAATACTGATGGGCCGTCCAGACCTAAATATATTGCTATTACAGCAGGCTTGGACAGCCCATGGACAGCTCTTGGACAGCTTTGTTTCAATACTTAAAGTAGTTTTCAAGACAACATACAAAATTACCTAAAAAGGAAACATTCGAAAATTACATAACTATAAAATTACCTAAAATAGAATTTTCCAAATAGAGTAACATGCAAATCAGGCACCATCAATGATGTCACTGATTGACACATTAATGTAGATCAGGTACATTACTTATTAATAGAATGAGGTTATTAATTAGCACTAATTAGTGACATCATTGATCAACAATAATTAGTGATTAATTAGTGGGCGCTTAATTGATGATCTAATTAATCACTAATTAAGATAAGGTAGACCAAATTGTGTTCGGCCTATATCTCCTGCATCTGAGCTCCGATTGAGATGATCTAATGAGTTTTAGAAAGGTCTCATTAAGCTCTTGCCAACTGCGGTGCTTGATTAGGTAATATCATTTGATGTATAATGCTATTCCCTGATTTCGGAGTTTGCACAACCAATATATGATGCAGCCAGATCAGCAGTAATCCAATGATATATACTCATTTCAACACTTCTAATATTCCTTTACACTCATTTGTAGTTGGTTTACATAGCATTTTGGCTAACTGATAACAAGCATTCAGACTTATCACAGACGCCAAATACAATGGTTTTTATTGAATGATGTGTTCAATTTACCTGTTGTTTGGTGTTACCTGGGGCTGTAAGCTATACCAAATTGAAGCCCCAAATGATTCCTTTCCAAAACATCTTGAATCCCACCAAACGGATAAGAACTGACATGTTTATTCAAGGAGTACTCAAATATGCAGACTTTGAACAAAGCGTAACTGGCAATCTGTACTTACACATTGTCATTTTCCAGTACTCCTTGAATAAACATGTCAGTTCTTATCCGTTTGGTGGGATTCAAGATGTTTTGGAAAGGAATCATTTGGGGCTTCAATTTGGTATAGCTTACAGCCCCAGGTAACACCAAACAACAGGTAAATTGAACACATCATTCAATAAAAACCATTGTATTTGGCGTCTGTGATAAGTCTGAATGCTTGTTATCAGTTAGCCAAAATGCTATGTAAACCAACTACAAATGAGTGTAAAGGAATATTAGAAGTGTTGAAATGAGTATATATCATTGGATTACTGCTGATCTGGCTGCATCATATATTGGTTGTGCAAACTCCGAAATCAGGGAATAGCATTATACATCAAATGATATTACCTAATCAAGCACCGCAGTTGGCAAGAGCTTAATGAGACCTTTCTAAAACTCATTAGATCATCTCAATCGGAGCTCAGATGCAGGAGATATAGGCCGAACACAATTTGGTCTACCTTATCTTAATTAGTGATTAATTAGATCATCAATTAAGCGCCCACTAATTAATCACTAATTATTGTTGATCAATGATGTCACTAATTAGTGCTAATTAATAACCTCATTCTATTAATAAGTAATGTACCTGATCTACATTAATGTGTCAATCAGTGACATCATTGATGGTGCCTGATTTGCATGTTACTCTATTTGGAAAATTCTATTTTAGGTAATTTTATAGTTATGTAATTTTCGAATGTTTCCTTTTTAGGTAATTTTGTATGTTGTCTTGAAAACTACTTTAAGTATTGAAACAAAGCTGTCCAAGAGCTGTCCATGGGCTGTCCAAGCCTGCTGTAATAGCAATATATTTAGGTCTGGACGGCCCATCAGTATTGGACCCCAGACACTGTGGGTAGCATGGGTTGCCCAAGGGTTGCCCAAGGGCAGCACAAATGGAATGGACAGGATGGGCAGCCCATAGGGCCACCTGAGCCAGGTGGACAGAGGGGCCTCAGGCCCAATGGAAAGCCTTGAATTAACCAACCTCAGACCCCCCCTATCCAGGTTGACTGAAGTGTTTGTTATCCGTTTGGTGAGATTCAAGATGTGTTGGAAAGCCCTCATTTCTCTCGTCAATTCAATATAGCTTATGGCCCATGGTGCCCTCAAATAAGGACTCAATATGGAATACGAGTCTTTGCCATCTGCATATTTGGTACTTGATATGAATTGGAACCATGATATCCAGCAGGTCTAAGCTTTACATGGAGTGAATATAATAATGTAAAAAGGATATTTATAGTGTTGGAGTCTCTCTATATCCAGCCATTACTATTGATTCAGCTGTATTATAATTTGTGTGATGCATAAGCACTAATCAGGGAATAGCATTGCACATAAACAGATATTGCCTAATTAACAACTGTGGTTGGAAAGAGCTCAATGAAAGCTTTCTGAAAATGGTTAGATCATCTCAATCAGAGCATAAATGCAGAAGATACAAGCTGAATATGTTTCAATCTAGCTTATCTTAATTAGTGATTAATTAGTGATTAATGAGATCACTAATTAAGCGCCAATTAATGACATTGCCAATTAGTCTAATTAGATTGTGTCACTAATTAGTGCTAATGAATGACATCATTCTATTAATAAATAATTTACCTGATCTACATTGATGTGTCAATCAATTACATCATTGATAGTACCTGATTTGCATGTGATAATAGTCTAATTAGATGACATCATTGATTAATGACATCATATATTATTGTATTATGTAATTTCCAATTTAGGAAATTCCTTTTATGGAATTTCTTCCAATGTCAAAGCTTAGTCACAGGGATAAATGGAACTCTGAAGCTGTGGATCTGGAATTGTGGATGTGGAATTGTGGAGCTGGAACTGTGGATCTGCAACTATGAATCTGGAGCTAAAGCTATCATTGTGGAGTTGGAACTAGGACTGTGGATATGGAGCTAGGCCAATGGATGTGGAACTGGATGATAGATATGGAATTGTGAACATGGAACTGCAGGATAGGGTGTGAAAACTTGTTATGCACTTATTAGCAATGTCTAAAGCAGAGTAACCAGGTATAGTGGGGTTCAGAACTATGTTTAGGTTAGAGGCTTAAGTAAGAGGCTATCTTATAAAGAGTTAAATTTTAAGTATTGATATCAAGATGATTTGAAGTATAATATTATATTAATGCAGACAACAATATCAGCCAAGTAAAGAGAATATTGTGAATAGCACACCAAAGGCAGCTTAGCAACTAGGTATACTTGAGGTAACAATCATTTATATTAGCATAAAAGACAAAATCGTATTTTGTAGGGTAGGAAAAGTGGGAGAATTGCTCATATCTCGAGGTTACCAATAGGCCCTAAATAGCTATGATAACATGATGGGCAAAACACATCTAAACAATGAAGCAAACCCAAGGAATACAAAGAAAAAGCAACAGTAAATATAAATATAGCTATAAATAGAAGGACCTCAGACACTCTTAGCTATCCCATATGAGATCCATTTAGCAAATGGGTTCTGAGAACATCCATGGAATGAGCAGACAGTTCCAGATTCCATAGTGGAACTGGAACTGAAATATGGAATAGGATGTGGGAGCCAAGTATGGAAAGGTACCCCTTAGGGCTTTTGGGAGGCATAATTAAATACCCCCAAGGGGTACCATTCCATGCATGACTGAAGTGCTGCTTCCACCTTGGATTCAAGCGATCCTGAAGCGAGGTGTAGGCCCCTCCTCCAATATTTTTGTCCTCCACAGCTGTGGATCTGTTGTACAACTTCCTCAACCCTGCAAAGACCTAGAGGACCTGGCAAACAGGTGCATGGTTTTGTGCATGCCCTCTGATATTTGTTAACTTGGTGACAGTGGTCTTTTCCAGGAGATTATCGCCTTTGATCAAGAGTGTCTACAACCTGGCCTCTCCTATGGCTTCATGACTGATGCATGCCGAGTGTTCTTTGTCGTTGGTCAATCTTCAATGACTTGTGTCCTCCCCGACCACCATTGGTTTGGGGCACACACTGGCTTGGTCCTCTTTACCAAGGACGCAACCACCAAATTCATTTGGGCCCATCCAGTCAAACAGCTGTTTGGTGAACAGATCAGCAACCAATGCAGCCATTGCCAGCGGGTTCAAACTTTCCAAAAGGTGTGCACTGAAGGGGGGAGCCAAAAGAAGCAGAAGTTTGATCAGAAGCTCTTGCTGAGGTGCAGTGGCTGCCAGCATGCAACACTTTACCAGATTCCGAATGGGGCAAAATGGTTTGATAACCAGCCCCCTGGTGAGGACCGTCATGGCACATGGTTGCTGCTACCCGTTGCAAGAAGGGCAAGACGTTAACAGCATCTATCATACTTTCCGAAATACATGTCTACCATACAATTATCTCTTCTGAAATGCAACCCTCATTCCTTAATGACAAGGGCTCGGCATGTGCTGCACCCACTTGATGGCAGAGAGTTGATTGTTACCACCCTACGTATCTAAAACCATGCAATCATAAAATGCAGATACAAGTGGCAGTGTAACCTGCTGCTCACATCCCAGGCGTTATCAACAAGAAAAGCCACATGAAAAACTACCCAAGACTAACCTGTACACAGGAAATGAACAAGATCCTGCCGACACATGCATCGGCCAAGCGGAAAGGACAACCACCTCGACAATCAGTTCATAAAAGCAGAGAGATCAGTTGCAAAGTCAACTGGGAGATAACTTCTGAAGTGGACTGGCACCTAAGATGAAGACCCGTAAGTGAAGCTTGAGAATAGCAAGAGGATACCAGGGGGATGGAGATAACCAGATAGAGGAACATGCAATTAACGGCAGTAAGGGTCATTCTTTGCCCAACTGTACAGAAGTCTAAGAGTATGCAGAAGTGGAATGGGCGGGGAAGGAATTGTTGGCTGTGGAATGAGGGTGTGAATGATGTTACATGCTTCCTAACTCTTTCCAGCAGTCAATATCAAGGGTAGAAAAGGTGACATCGAAGACATATGAGCCACTGGAGGCTGCACCAGGCAAGTTGTTGTTGGCAAAGTCAATGGGGGTGTGGAACCCACAGCCGAATACATAGAAGTTGAGCAAGAGTTTGATTGATGTGCTATGGACGCCGCTGTATGCTGCAAAGTGGAGCAGTGCATCGTTGATTAGCTTCCATGGCAGCATCCTTGCCCATTGATTGACAGTCAGGTTGATGTCAACCTGGCACTGGGGCCCTGACTCAATATTCCGGATGAGGATATGCAAGGATTATGAAAGGATTATTGAAGTCACTTCTAGCATATTCTTGACTAGAATATCATGTGTAGTATCAAATTTTTAATACTCCATTCAATAATTTACGTGAGACTATGGCGGTAGCATTTTCCATTGAAGAATATTGAATGAAATATGCTTTCTTTATCTTGCCAAACAAAGGCGAAAGATATTCCGTGCCAGACTATGATGGGAGTTGTCTTGATGCATTACTTTAGGGCAGGCACTTGTGATGCTGGGATATTGAACAAATATTGTTCGAAAGCAGGAATATAGTGCGTGCCACTGGATATTCATTCAATATTCCAGCATTGCGAGTGCCTGCCCTAAAGTAACGCATCAAGACAACTCCCATCATAGTCTGGCACGGAATATCTTTCGCCTTTGTTTGGCAAGATAAAGAAAGCATATTTCATTCAATATTCTTCAATGGAAAATGCTACCGCCATAGTCTCGCGTAAACTATTGAATGGAATATTAAAACTTTGATACTACACACGATATTCCAGTCAAGAATATGCTAGACATGACTTCAATAATCCTTTCATAATCCTTGCATATCCTCATCCGGAATATTGAGTCAGGGCCCCAGTATGGAGATGCCGTAAGTTGCTGCATCAATACAGCAGCAGAACTGCTCTGAAGGCTTTAATGGGGCTGGTACGGATTGTTGGGATAGCTCTTGACTCTGGCCAGGAATGTATGATGAGGTGGACAGCGCTTCGTAGTTCAATGTAGGGCCACGGAGCTGTTGACATATGGCATGCACAAAGCAAGAGCCATGAGTACGTATAATTCTCACAAAGACTCAGACGTGCTCCGTGCTCACCTGCCGTTGTGCCTGTAGATGGGGTTGACACATATTGCGGGAATGGAGCTTCATATGTGACTCTGCCAATTTCGACCATCTCCAAGGTGGGAAAAGTCTGCAAGAAGGGGCCACGTAGACTGTCGATGTCGAAGATTTCAATGGTCTTGATTCTGTCAGTAAGGATACCAAATAGGGTGGGCAAGTGGAAGCCTTCGCCAGATCCACGCTTGCCTTCACTGCCAATAAGGAGTTGATCAACGGCACTATGGCTAGCCATCTGCTGCACCAGGAAGGGAAGCAAAGAGAATGACAGGACAGAGACCAGGGGTCCTCACAGTATGAATGACCGCGTGCATTTCTTGATAGCCAGGTTTAATCTGCAGAGCTCCTGGAAGACCTGCACTCTAAGCTCTGCATTTGCCCAAGGTTTGTGCTCCTGAGTAGGATCCCCGTCAAACACAATGTCTGAGAACCCATGGCGGAGGCCAGCATCTGCAAAGTTTGAGCCAACGAGATGAAAGGCAACAATGTTATCGTGTGTGTTGAATGCCAAATCGGTTTCGTGAACGGTGAGCGAGAACGAGGAGGGAAAGGAGAGGAGAGGAACAAGAACAAGAATGAGAATGGCAGCGGATCAAACCGAGTGTCATTCACTTAGGGCAGGCAGTCAACTCTCCTTGCACAAATGGTTACTTGGGGGATGGAGTCTGTATTTCATTCATTACATGTAAGCTAGGTGTATAGAATCTACAGAATCCTTGACATCCTTACACAGAGAACCACACGCAGGAAAGGGTATGGCGACTGTGGTCCGATCTAATCTTCCAAATGGGGGATGTCACTGTTGGAACAGGTGTACAGCTCTGCATTGTGTATGGAAGGGCTTTGGAGGGTCTTTGGCAACACTCCAAGTAGGAAGTGGGAGGGGAGAAGTTGGGGAAGAGTGTAGGTAGTCCTATGGATTATCAGCTCGACACCACAGAAGCTGGTATACTTCTCTGCAAAGCAAGACAGAGCCGCATCAACTGTTGACCAAGGGAAGAACCTCCATTTTGTCGTAAAGAATTCGAGCTGAAGACCTAGGTTGATTTTCCGTTCGCACCTTAGAGCCTCTAGAACCGTCTTGAGACCGTCGAACGGATTGCTTGCACTTACTAACACCAGAGGTTTGTCATCTTCGACTACGAGCCTGAGCTGGGCGGATAAGAGCCTTGGGAGTTTGAAGATTGATCATTTTTCATATATGAAGTCAGTTCCTATTCGTGCAATGTCAGAATCTATCATTCGGTGGGAAGTGTATGTCACCACACATACTCTGTAAGCCTGAAATGGCTAGCGTCAGCTCCTCCAGCTGCTGTGCTGCATCGACAAGGACCATAAAGAGTGCTCGCACTCCCCATGCATAGAATGTCTCGCATTTGAAGACAGTCAGGTTTGATGTGTCCAGGTGGAGAATGAGTGGATCCGAGATAGACAATTGTCCACGGACTGCATCTAATGATGCATATGAGAACAAGTGTGGGGAAAAGATAGCTGGTGACAGGTCAATCGGGCCAGTCACATTCTGCACCTCTAGGCTGTGTAGACAAGTGAAATTGGCCAGGAAAGATGCAGGAAGGTTGGTGATGCCATGCAATTGTAGACGTGTTATATTTGACATAAGCTCCTTGCCGTTGTGAAGCCCTTCGATCAGTAAAGATCCATCAAGGGAGTAAGAAGGCCACTAGCTGCACACATTTATGCTGAGGAGGTTTGCGCTTCTAGCCAGAAGATCCATGACGGGCTGTAGAAACACCAATGATTGCCACACATGACATGCAGCACAGATTGTGAGTTGGCGTACAAAGGCTGGGATGCTGGGGTCTGCAACTGCAAGCATATAGAAAGTGGCCAGGCGGCCTTCCATGCATGGCAAGTCAACATCAGAAGAACCTGGGCTGCCAGAAGAGACACTGACGTCTCTGAACATGAACATTTTTCCAGTCTGTGCAAACTGATGGCATGCCAGGCGAAATGGCGATGTGGTGGTCATCATCGGCCCCAAGTCATGCAGGTGCCCAGCAAGAATAGATAGGATATCCTCCTGATGAAGGGCACACAGCATAGCAAAGGAGGGACAAGCCTGACGGAGAGATGCGGTCATAGTTGTCGCCTCCAAGTTGTGCAGACGCCTGGGAAGCATGAGGAAAAGCTCTTCCTGCTGAATTAGTAGGTGCTGCATCAAAATTGGGTGGGGAGCTGCTGTGCATAGTGCGATGGACCTGTCACGGTATATACCCAATGAACGATGGGTTGTCAGCCAACGTTGTGTTGCATTGCATTGCATTCCAATTAGGGGTTTGTTGCCTCCTGTTTGCATGGCTATGTCAAGTTTTGTTTGACTTCAGTCCACCATTCTCAGGCTGGCCTCAATCCAACTGGCTTGCAAGTATATCTGGATGGTACACTTTTCCCATTACTTTTTTTCTTCCTTCTGCATCTTGCATTCTCTTTGCTCAATGTTGTTCTCAGGTTCTGACTTGCATCAAGCTCGACGAGCACAGCTTCGAGACCAGGGAGTATGCCAGGAGAGTCCTCTTGCACAACGCTTACCTGCTTCTTCACCCCTGCATTCTATTCCTCAGCATGGATCACAAGGCACAGGCGTTGGCGAGCTTCCCCATTCCCAAGCAGGACGGGGTGTAAGTAGAGGTGTGTCTTCCTCCTCTTCCCGTGGGTTCTTTCTTTCTTACACAAGGCATACACAGAGCGTACATGGCAATAAGGAGGCATGGTTGCAGGCAGTAGTCATCAGAGTAGCCAGCAGGTGTTGTCTGGACTCAAATTTCATGTCCTGGTATGTGTTCCTCTTCTGTCGCTGGGTTTATTTTCACTTTGATCGACCATGGAAGGGGGACCTCATAGGTGTTTGAATTTGGGCTTCCAAAGGACCTATGAGGTCCCCCCTTCCCCATTGCCTTCCTTTTGCTGTTCCACTTCCACAATGGATCATGGATCTCTTTAACCATTTCTATTGAGTATATTCACTTCCATTTACCTTTGGACCTCTGTATGGAATACTTTAGGGTGCCAGAGGTCCTTCTATTTTCTTTTATTCTCTTGTCGTTTCTTCTGCTGTCTTCACTTTTTCTTTATCTGTTTTCTTATGACAGCTCTATATACTATTGCCCTTGTATTTTCTCACCAATTTCATACTTTTCAAAGTTTTTCATACCACCATTGCAGAATAGATGTGCTTTTGCTGACAGAACTCATTAAAGTAGTGGCTATATAGTCCCACAATAAGTGTACATTATTACACTAGCTACTAGAAGAGTCTATCCATAGACTATTATAATTTTAGTGTGTATCTTAAGTTTATAAGCACAAGCTGTATACTTCTATTGTTGAATATGCTTATCTTGCATAACTTTTAAGTATAGATGTTATCAGTTCCATGCACAGATCCACTTCTATAGTTCCATAGCTCCATGTTTAGCAGTTCCATGGTTCCATGTTTCAGTTCCACACACAGATCCACTTCCACAGTTCTATAGCTCCATGTTCAGCAGTTCCACAGTTCCATGGTTTAGCAGTTCCATACTTCCATGTTTAGCAGTTCCACATTTTATAGATTCCTAGCTCCACAATGCCACAGCTCCACTTCCACTTCCACTTCCACAGCTCCATGTTTCCATATCACATAGTTCCATATCCACAATTTAGCAGCTCCATAATAGCTTTCAGAGCTCCACAGTTCAATATACCTATCACAAATACTGAGATCATATTTAAAAATAGACATCAATAATCACCATCAATAAACTATGCTCAATATTGATGCCATCAAATACAAATTAGTAGCCATCAATGACACATTAATGCAAATCAGGTACAATATCTATTTATAGAATGAGGTTACTCATTAACACTAATTAGTACCATCATTGATCTATGCTAATTAATGATGTGATTGATTGGAACTTCATTAGTGATCTAATTAATCACTAATTAAGATAAGCTACACCAACTTGTATTCAGTTAATATCTTCTTCATTTATGCTCCGATTCAGATGATCTAACAAGTTCTAAAGAGCTGTGATTGAGCTCTCTGCAACCACCATTTCCAATTATGCAATTCAGCAGCCTGTACAATTCTATTCCCCAATCCCTGCATTTGCGCAACCAAAATACAGTACAGCTAGATCAACAGTAATAGCTCAACATATAAGAGTTCTAACACTGGCAAGGTACTCATATACACCTATGTGCTCATTCAAAATAACACTTTGATCAGCAATGTACAAGCATTCAAAATAACACTTTGATCAGCAATGTACAAGCATTCCAACTTATGAAAGGTGTCAAATACAACAATTGCATTAGACTATACTCTGAATATACTGTTTGTTTGGCATTACCTGAGGCTGTAAACTATGTCAAATTGAAGGGAAAAATGAGCAGTTTCCAAAACATCTTGAACCTCACCAAACAGATCAGAACTCATATCAGTACTGATTGGACAGTGGAATAGGTGTACATGGTACATATGTAACTTACAACTTCTACATACATATGGTCAACATATGCAGTTAAGTCAACAATGATATGAGTTCTGATCTGTTTGGTGAGGTTCAAAATGTTTTGGAAACTGCTCATTTTTCCCTTCAATTTGACATAGTTTACAGCCTCAGGTAATGCCAAACAAACAGTATATTCAGAGTATAGTCTAATGCAATTGTTGTATTTGACACCTTTCATAAGTTGGAATGCTTGTACATTGCTGATCAAAGTGTTATTTTGAATGCTTGTACATTGCTGATCAAAGTGTTATTTTGAATGAGCACATAGGTGTATATGAGTACCTTGCCAGTGTTAGAACTCTTATATGTTGAGCTATTACTGTTGATCTAGCTGTACTGTATTTTGGTTGCGCAAATGCAGGGATTGGGGAATAGAATTGTACAGGCTGCTGAATTGCATAATTGGAAATGGTGGTTGCAGAGAGCTCAATCACAGCTCTTTAGAACTTGTTAGATCATCTGAATCGGAGCATAAATGAAGAAGATATTAACTGAATACAAGTTGGTGTAGCTTATCTTAATTAGTGATTAATTAGATCACTAATGAAGTTCCAATCAATCACATCATTAATTAGCATAGATCAATGATGGTACTAATTAGTGTTAATGAGTAACCTCATTCTATAAATAGATATTGTACCTGATTTGCATTAATGTGTCATTGATGGCTACTAATTTGTATTTGATGGCATCAATATTGAGCATAGTTTATTGATGGTGATTATTGATGTCTATTTTTAAATATGATCTCAGTATTTGTGATAGGTATATTGAACTGTGGAGCTCTGAAAGCTATTATGGAGCTGCTAAATTGTGGATATGGAACTATGTGATATGGAAACATGGAGCTGTGGAAGTGGAAGTGGAAGTGGAGCTGTGGCATTGTGGAGCTAGGAATCTATAAAATGTGGAACTGCTAAACATGGAAGTATGGAACTGCTAAACCATGGAACTGTGGAACTGCTGAACATGGAGCTATAGAACTGTGGAAGTGGATCTGTGTGTGGAACTGAAACATGGAACCATGGAACTGCTAAACATGGAGCTATGGAACTATAGAAGTGGATCTGTGCATGGAACTGATAACATCTATACTTAAAAGTTATGCAAGATAAGCATATTCAACAATAGAAGTATACAGCTTGTGCTTATAAACTTAAGATACACACTAAAATTATAATAGTCTATGGATAGACTCTTCTAGTAGCTAGTGTAATAATGTACACTTATTGTGGGACTATATAGCCACTACTTTAATGAGTTCTGTCAGCAAAAGCACATCTATTCTGCAATGGTGGTATGAAAAACTTTGAAAAGTATGAAATTGGTGAGAAAATACAAGGGCAATAGTATATAGAGCTGTCATAAGAAAACAGATAAAGAAAAAGTGAAGACAGCAGAAGAAACGACAAGAGAATAAAAGAAAATAGAAGGACCTCTGGCACCCTAAAGTATTCCATACAGAGGTCCAAAGGTAAATGGAAGTGAATATACTCAATAGAAATGGTTAAAGAGATCTATGATCCATTGTGGAAGTGGAACAGCAAAAGGAAGGCAATGGGGAAGGGGGGACCTCATAGGTCCTTTGGAAGCCCAAATTCAAACACCTATGAGGTCCCCCTTCCATGGTCGACCAAAGTGTTTATTTTCTGAAAGGGAATTGTTGGACCACTACAGCACCCCTACAGCAACAGGCAGGTTCGCCCTCCCAACGCATGTGCTAGCAACAATGTCATCCCATCTTGGCACTGCAGTCACAGCAGTCACTTGGACAGCAATGGCGCCGACAACATGAAGAAGAAAGTAGGGAGCCCAGGGAGGATATTCATAGTGACCGTGGCGCAGAACCCACAATAGCTGTTCAACTTTCAGGTGCATTTCAGTGACTCTCTTGACTTGCTCTTGCTGAGGTATCTGCAGGGGTTCCGTCGCAGACAGCACAGTCATGCCAGTCACTTGGACAGCAACAGCGCTGACAGCAACAGTGCAAGGAGGACAGGAGGGAGAATAGGGAGGATATGCAAGGTGGTGGTGATGCAAATCCTGCAGCAACCGTTGAACCTTCAGGTGCGTTTGAGTGACTCTCTTCACATGCGCCTGCTCAAGTTCCAGCAGGGCTTCTGTTTGATCGGCTGGGAGCACGGCAACCTTGGGCTGAACCTGCTCAGCGGCACGATCTGGGCTCTATGTCTCTTATTTGTGTGACGCTTCTCTTTCCAGTACCATCACCTTCTAACCATGGGAAACTTCGTGATCGCTGTCCCCAATGTTCCACACTGCCAGACGGGCTCTGATCATCGATCAGAGGGTACCAACGAGCTCTGCTGAGCTACTTCACTATGTCATCCAACTCTCGGGGCCAGGGGAGGGGTTGATCCCTCTCCAGGCCAGCGGAAGCCCAACACTCGACTGAGGGCGCCTTCAACTTTGGGCGCTCTTCTCCTCCCCGTCCTGCTAGTCAGGCTGGGTCTTACTCTTCTGCAAGGGATCGGTACGCCACCGACATCCCTGCCTCACGCCAGCACACCCCAAGGACGTCTGGCCATCGATCCGCCTCCTCAAGCGAGGGGCAACGTTCCTAATCCCCTGAGCTCCGAGGCACTCCCATGCCTGTGGACTCGGGTCACGACTACCTTGAGGACGATCGGTCGGTCCTCATCTTCTCCATGGGCGCGAGCCAGGGGGAGGTGACGAACGACGCGGAAGCAGCTGCAGATGCCCTCGCCACTGTTGCCAGATGGATTCGTTCCATGGCTGACTCCAACCTGGACTTTGTCCTGGACACGTCTGGCCTCCAGGAGGCCATGACAGAACTTAACGCTGCTGCAGCGGTGCTCAACCAGGAAGATGGGGACGAGACTGTTCGTTTCCCTGTCATCCCTCCTCCCACTCCTGCTGCCCCCAGCAGGAAGGCAGCAGCTCCTCCCCCCCCCTGCTGCCCCCAGCAGGAAGGCAGCAGCTCCTCCCCCCCCCTGCCCCCCAGCAGGTCGTCCAAGACGTCCAAATGCAGGAAGGGCAGCCCCTAAAGGCTGTGTCTGGGCCCAGACCGCAGCCAAAGAGGCCGGTCGTCCCTTATCAGAGGCTTAACCCTAGGGGCCCTCCCCCTAAAGTTAACCTGGCTACCAAGCCCACCCACTCCACCCCTTACTCATTTGCCAGTGCAGCGAGGAAGGGCAAGAACGCCATCCCCCAGCCCTCGCGGGCTGTTAGGACTTCACCTGCGCCAGCCTCAGAGGATGCCGCGCCTCCAGAGCAGACCTGCCCCAAAAAGGCAAAATCTGCCCCTATCTACACCTCCTCTGGACCTACGTGCAAGCAGGTCCTGGTGAGCTCTGGGGCGCCCCTCCCTGACACCCTGTTCAGTCTGATCACTGCTAAGGTCAACAATGCCCTATGCGGTGGTCAATCCATGCTAGCCGTTCTGGTTACAGCCCCTGTCTATGGTGGGTGGTTGATGTCCACCGAGGTGGCAAGCGAGAACGATCTGGCCACCATTCGAGGATGCGTCCTCAACATGCTCAGCGCGGAGGCCTGCGAATCCTGCTTTGTGGGACTACCAGCCTCCAAGTCCTTCCTTCGTATCATAGATGTGCCTTGGTTCTCCGATGTGACCAAGAACATCTTGACGACCCGCAAACACATGGAGGCCGTTTTCAAACAGTCTACTCTTGGACGCGATATCTGGATGACCGGGCCGGTGTGCCTGGTCAGAGACTCTGCGAATGCTACGTCGGGCACGGCGTACTTCGATATCTGGGACTCCCAAACGGGAGCCAAAGCCAAGCGTGTTATCAATCGGCCTCTGGAGATCCACGGCCGTAAGTGCAACATCCACCCTGCAAGGGCTAGTGTTGGCTCCACCTTGTGCACTCGGTGCTACAAGTGGGGTCATCCTTGTATTGCCTGCAGGGCTCCTCGCTTGAGGTGCCCCAGGTGCAGTGAACCACACATGGCTGACGAGCATAGACTTGTCGCTGGGTGCTGCAAGGGTAACCCCAAGGCCAATCAGCCTCCCACCACCCATGGCCAGCTGTGCCCGCACGCTAGCCACTGCCCTAACTGTAAGGGCGCTCATTCTGCCAATGCGAAGGATTGCCCCTTCTGGCGCCACCGCTTCGATCCTGTTTGGATCCAAGCCAAATATGCTGAGGTACGTTCATTCAGTCAACGCGCCAAGCCCCTCACTCAACCCACCGTAGCTTGATGTCTAGTACAACCGGGCAAACGAGGGATTAGAGTTCTTACATTTAACATCGCGAAAAACTATATGTATTTGGATGTACTTCTCGAGTCTGCAAAAGATGATTTCGACGTGCTTTTCATCCAGGAGCCGCCTTGGTGGCTCATAAGACACGCCCCCTCTGCCAGAACCAGTGATGGCGAAGCAGTTATGGGCGCACCCATCCACCCCCACTGGACCGTCATGGTACGGCCCCCAGAAGGGGAAGACCAGTGGCCTCAAGTCATCACGTATGTCTCGAAGCGCCTTGCAGGCCTCCGGCCTGCGTATCGGCAGGATCTCATTGATCACCGCGACATCTCAATCATGTCCCTGTTCTACAGGGGCAGAACAGTTTGCCTGGCCAACGTCTATTCAGACAACCAGGGCACAGCGATCCGTGTCCTCAGGGACACGGCCGCCCATATCCCCCCGCTATCATTGATGGCAGGAGATTTCAACTGTCATGCCAGCAAGTGGAACCCTGAAGTGAGGGGTCGCGCAGGCATGGCGGGTGCCTTGCTGGAGACAGCATAACTTTACAGTCCCCCAAGGTCCTATGGGAGTCCTATAGGAGTTCTATGATCTCCTATAGGACTCCACAAGCCTGTTTGGTTTTTTCTATTAACTTATCACCTAGATGGGAGTCCTATTGCAGTCCTATAGGACTCCTATAGGACTTTGTATAGAACTTAAGTAATTGAATATAAAATGAATCATGTTCATTATGAAGAAATTTCAAGCAAAAATACTAGTTAAGGCAGAATACATAATTTATACTCATATCATTCTAATCAATAGATATAGGAGAACCAGTATCAGAACCATTATCAACATCTTTTCTAGCAAGTTTAGCAGCCTTGCGCTCTTGCTTAACCAATACCTTCTTAGTCTGAAGAAAAAGCATGGAGTGAAGGAACCACTTGACGTTGGGAACTGTCATCCGCTTGAGAATAGAATCATATCCAGCCAACCAAGCATTCAGCTGTTCACATATCTTTAGAAACCATCAGACAAGATGTCAAAACAAGAAAGGTAATAACTCACTTGTGTGTTAAACGCACACTTAGCAACCTCCTTGCCCTGATTGTCCTTGACCTTGATAACTAGGTTAGGAGCACTTCCATCATCGGGTGCAGGATTGCACCACTTCTGACAAAGCTCATCCGTCTTGCTGTGGTTCCGGTGGTGGTAGCTGTCAACAATGAATCGTGTTGTTGAAATCCAAGACCGGAAGTGGTTGGCAACAGTTTTGAGAAGAATGCATGCCTTGTCAATGCAGAGATAGGATGGCCCATAACTTTACACTCCCCCAAGGTCCAGTGGAGGTCCAGTGGGAGTCCTGTGAAAGTCCTGGGGTACTTCACCTTTTTGACCACAATCTAATATAAATGTGAACAAATACATTCAACAGCATGTTCCATAATGGGAGTCCCATGAAAGTCCGGCCGGACTCCGGCCGGAGTCCCATTCCTGTTCATGCAAAAACCATCCAATTGTGACTAATATTGATGTTGGACATTAGCAAATTTCAGTGGGTATGGACTCCACCCCTGGAGTCCAGTCCAGTCCATCAAAAGTCCAGTCAAAAGACTGGAGTCCTACAGGAGTCCGGCCGGAGTCCCACCAATTTTTTATCTATTTATACTCCCATCAGCTTACAAATGGTATTCACACAAGTTGGCAAAACAGGACAGACCGGAGTCCTGTCGGAGTCCAGTCGGAGTCCTGCTGGACTTCGGCAGGAGTCCAGACCGGACCTTGGGGGAGTGTAAAGTACTCGGATGGCCGATCAGCAGGATTGGGGTAGACAGACTCCAGGAACTTCATGATGTTGGTTGGAGATTCTGACTTGGCAAAAAGACTCCATGCCCCTACTACACCACATGGAGCGCAAAGAGTCTCAACGCAGTAGTATCTTGAAGCAGCAAAGTAGTGCTTGGGTTGGTGAGGCTGTGGATCAGGTTGGTCGTGTGGATTTTCAGGGCGTTCATGAGACTCCTGCCAAGGCTGCCTCTCTGCAGGACGATGAATCATGCACTTAACACCAGAGGAGCTGCTACGGCTTGCAGAAGCCTGGTAGTGCTTCCACTCAGGTGCATGAAGCTCACATGCTCTCGTCCCACTCTTTGCTAAAGCAAGGCACCCAACAATGCGACAGAAATGGCCAAATTCCAGAACATGCTTGTCACAGTATGACTTGCCCCGGTTGTTGGAAAGTGGTTTGTAGCACTTGGGTCGTGCACAATGCGAGGGCCCTGTCACAATGCCATCCACCACTCGCATGTTCACAGAGCACCCTTCAACCACTGAGTCAGGCTCTGTAGATGTCTGGTAGGGCTGAGTGCACTCTCCACAAGCATGACCCTCAGCTGGCTTCACCTTGCCCTTGTTGCCAAGCAGGTTGAATGCATGCTGGACAAGTTCATCTGCACTGACATTGTAAGGCACAGTGAGATCAATAGCAGAGTCAGCAGCAATCATCCGGGTGGACTCTCCAAGATGCGCTTGCCAAATGTGATGGCGAGTGACCGACTGGAGAGAGTGGGGTGGAGATGGAAGACCAACAAGGGAAGTAGGTGATAAAGGAGCAGGAGGAGGAGAAGAGGAACTATTGGAGACCTAGCTGTCGGTGAAGAAGGATGAGAAAGCTTGAGATGATGAGTGCAAGCTATGAAAGGCGTTAGAGACAGCTCCTGTAAAGGTGTGGTCTGCCCACAGCTTTTGTCCAAGCTTGATGTAGCAGGCATCATTCTCCAGTGTCCGCTCTTGGCCCTTTTCTTTAGTTGTCCGCCAGTGATGGTCTGCCATATATGAGGTAGCACAGGCAGGGCATTCTGCACCAAGAACATATACACACCCATACTGTCTGGTACCTTTGATCAGAGTAACAGGGCTGGAAATATCCCGAAAACTCTGATAAGGATAGAGGGAGTGTGGTGCACAAGTCTGCTCCTGACACTCAAATGAATTGGTGACAAGCGCAAGACTTGGCTCAACAGCACTTAGATCGATAGGATGGAGAGATGGGGAGGAAAGTTCAAGCAATAGAGCAAGCTTGTGTAGAGTGGTGGCTAGAGAACCACCAGATGGGTGGAGCAGAGGCTCGTTGCTCTTGAAGCGAAGGTCTAGCAATCGCCCCAAGTGATCAATCCAGAGATGTGATGATGTTTCGCCTGGCATCTGCTGAGCAGAGCAACGGAAATGCAGATTGAGAAGTTGGGGATTTTCAAGAATGGTGAAGAGAATCAGAAGAACAGAGCTCAAAGAGATCTTCGAGTCATAGTTCTGTCGAATGAATTTGTAGAAGGCATGAAAAGTGATGTCGGGAAAGGGGGATGTTGGCTTGGCAGTGACCAGAGGTAGCCATAGAGTTGCTAGAAGAAGACGACCAAACCAAGATGATAAGAACAAGGTGATAAGAAGCCCACTATTCTAGACAAATGTCATACATTCTGGATCAATAATTTGGTCAAGTAAATATGCATACCAAACGTTATACTAGTCTTTGACTATTAATATATATTTCTCCATCAACGTTTGAAAAGGTACTCTGGCACTTCATAGGAATGTGTACTATGTCTTGAGGGAGCTGTCTATTGCCCAGGGACTCCCCTGCAAGCTATGACAAGCCTTGGCAGTCCCTGAGGTGCCTTGTCAATGCTAGGGCAACTCAGAGACCCTGGGAGCAGCCAAGTCACCTCAGGGCCCCACAAAGAAAATACCCTGTTTCCTGATGTACCTAATGTAGTATGTAATGACCTATATATTAACTTTTTGTAATATAATTAACTAAAGCATAACATTTGCCGAGGCGGAGTCCTATGGGAGTCCCTATGGAGCATAGAATTGGCATAAAACCCTGTTAGGAGTCCTATAGGAGTCCTATGGGAATTTGTCAAATCCTATGATTTCAGTATGGAGTCCTATAGGAGTCCTATAGGACTCCGAACCTAAATTTGAGTGTGATTCACTGCATTTGTAGTGCCTCAAAGATGGGTTAGGAGTCCTATAGGATTCCTATAGAAGTCCTACAGGAGTCCTATAGGACTCCGCCCCGGAGCTTGGGGGAGTGTAAAGTACTCGGAGACAGCAGGAGATCTGGGAGTTGAACTGGGGCAATACACGAACCCAGGACCAACTTTCATCCCCAGAGTCCCAGGACACAGGCCATCAGTGCTTGACCTGGTATTCGTGGAACCTACCAACATCCTCGCAGCATGCGTCACAAGGATGGAGGACCTCCAGGGACCGTCTGACCACGTTCCCGTATCCGCAACGCTCGATGTGGGGGAAGACACCCCCGTGATCGAGAAACGCACCCTGGAGAAGGATAGCGAGGAGGAGGCTACCTTTCTAGGGCTAGTTCAAGAAGGGATAGCTGCGCTAGGCGCAGACATCCCCGCAACTCCAGACGAGGTCGAAGAGAGGGCTGCCGCCCTCTCTTTGGCCCTGTCTGAGGCTTGGGACAAATGTTCCAAAGTCTCACGTATCACTGCACACTCGAACCCATGGTGGAACGAGGAATGCACAGACACGATCAAAGCCTACAGGGATGACAAGTCCCAGGAGGCTTGGTCGGAATTCCGCAAGGCTGTGAGAGCAGCCAAGCGAACATTCTTCGATGGCCGCATCCATGAGGTGGCCACCACAAATAAGCGCCCGTGGGACCTAATGCAATGGGTCCAGCAGCGCAAACTTCCCCCGGTAGAGGCAATCCAGTACAATGGACAGCCCTGCCATGACCTTGATGACCTGTGGAGGGGACTCCACAGCACATACAACTCGGCTTCTGGGAGAGAGGTGGACCTCTCAGAACTCGACGATATGGAGCAACTCCCTACAAGGGAGTGGCCCCTGTTCAGCGCAGCAGAACTGAAGCAGGCCTTAGCGGCCTGCTCGGGCCTGTCTGCACCAGGCCCCGACCACCTGACGTGGGCCCATCTGAAGGAGATTCTGGAAGATCCAGCGTCTCTTCAACGCATCTTGGCCTTGGCCGATGGTTGCATGACTGCTGGCCACTGGCCAACACACTTTAAGGAATCGGTCTCTGTGATCATTCCTAAACCCGGGAAACCGTCCTACGCTACCCCAAAGTCATTCAGGCCAATTGTGCTTTTGAACACTTTGGGGAAGCTTATCGAGAAGATGATATCCAATCGTCTTCAATTTGAGATGATCAAGTTTGACCTGGTCGACCCGAATCAGTTCGGGGGCATCCGCCAGCGGTCCACAGAGAATGCTGGTACCTATCTGATCCATCTGGTACGTGCCGGATGGGCCAGAGGGGAAATGACAAGCGTGGTGGCCTTCGACATCGCGCAATTCTTCCCCTCACTCAACCACGGAGTCCTTCTCCGGGTCCTCAAACTCCTAGGGTTCTCTGACACCTTGGGAGTGTTCTTTGCCTCATATCTCATTGGAAGGTCCACCAAGTACAGGTGGAACAACTTTGAGTTGGGGCCACACGGTGCTGATGTGGGGGTAGGGCAAGGCTCTGCGTTGTCCCCTGTACTGTCAGCACTGTACATTGCGCCCATCATGAAGATGTACGTGACAAGGGCGAGGGATGCTGGAATCAGCAGCACCCTCCTCTCATATGTGGACGATGGCACAGTGGTTGCCCAATCCAAGTCGCTTGACGATAACAATGGCACGCTTGTCAAGGCGTATGCCATCCTCTTCAGGCTGTTTACGGCTCTGGGGCTGGAACTTGAGCACAACAAAACGGAGCTCTTTCATTTCAGTAGGTCGAGGGATAGGTACAACCCATCCCTCGACCTCGGATTTGCACCTTACACAGGGGCTACGCCCCTCCAACCCAAGGAAGTCTGGCGCTACCTTGGGTTCTATTTCGACCGGAAACTGCTCTTCCACGAGCATGTTCGGTACTACTCCAACAAGGCAATGACCACCGTGAAAGCGATGGGAATGCTAGGTAATGCATCACGGGGACTCATCCCCATGCAAAAGCGCCTCCTGTATCGCGCATGTGTGCTTCCCATAGCCACATACGGGTTCAGGTTGTGGTATTTCGAGGGTGCCCGATGTAAGGGCGTCCTCAAAAAGTTCAGCGCAATGCAGCGCAAGGCTGCATTGTGGGAGTACTTTACACTCCCCCAAGCTCCGGGGCGGAGTCCTATAGGACTCCTGTAGGACTCCTAACCCATCTTTGAGGCACTACAAATGCAGTGAATCACACTCAAATTTAGGTTCGGAGTCCTATAGGACTCCTATAGGACTCCATACTGAAATCATAGGAATTGACAAATTCCCATAGGAGTCCTATGGAGTCCTATATAGGACTCCTACCCTATGTTCAGGGCAGACAAGTCCTATATAGGACTCCTATAGGATTCCTAACAGGGTTTTATGCCAATTCTATGCTCCATAGGGACTCCCATAGGACTCCGCCTCGCCGATTGTTATGTCTTTAGTTAATTATATTACAAAAAATGAATATATACATCATATGCTACTATATTAGGTGGTGGAATTAATATGTGCACCAGCCGGAATTGAACACTCGACCAACTGGCTACACAGACAGTGAACTGCGTTAACCATTAGGCCACTTGGTCGTTAATATACAACGTGGTAAGATATATTTAACTAGATACGCGTCTTTCTCAAATGGCCAGATGACGAGTGGGCGCTTAAATGCGTGGCTGTGCATTTGAGCGCCCACCCGCCATTTTGCCACGCATCCGTCCATTCCGGGTCCCTCCGAGTTTTCGTGGGACCCGGGTCACGTGACGGTTCGGATGGTCATTCCGTCCGCCGTCCCTTCTTCCTTCCTCGTCGTCGTCATCAACCCTTGACAACGACACCCCCGCTCGCTGCCGCCACCTGGCCTGCACCGTCGGGATCTCCCAGCAACGCCCTTCGTAACGCCACCGTCTGCGCCCTCCTCGTCGTCGTCGCCGCCGCTGCCTGCCACCGTCCCCTCCCTCCACCGTCGCCCACCGCCATCCACCGTCTCCACCGTCGCCTCCTCCAACAGCCCTCACCGTCTCCTTCCGCCGTCGCCTCTCCCCCGCCTCCTCTTCCTCCACCGCCTTCTCCTCCCTCCCCGTGTCCCCTCTGTCCCCCATCGATTGAGCCCGTTACTCTCGATTGGAGCCCCCGCGACAGCAGGTGCACCCTGCCCCATCGCCACAGCGACGTGCACGGACCGTCTGCCGCGCAATCGCTGCCACGTCACGCCTGCGGCACGTCCCGTCACCACCACCACCACCTCCCGTCACCACCACCACCTCCCATCACCACCGCCACCTCCCGTCACCACCACCACCTCCCCTTCCCCAGCCCACCGCTCGTTTGACACCGAGACCGCCGAAGAACCGCCACGTCAACGGCGCGCACGGACCAACGCGACAACGGCCACGTCAAAATCGCGCACGGACCAACGACGAACGTGACCACCGCCACGTCGACCGCGCCCAAGGACCCTTCCCGCGACGTCACCCGCCACGTCAACGACGTGCATCCACCCTTCCCGCGACATCGCAAGTGCCACATCTGCAACGCGCACTGACTCTGCGTGCCACGCCAACATAATCCAACGACTGCCGCCCTTGTCGTTAACGCCCACGTGCGCCAACCAACCGCCACGTCGACGACGCGCAGGAGCTCTTCGCCGCCCATCACAATCGTCCACACGCAGGTTCAACGCCGTATGCCGACCATTCGCCCACCCAGTTCACGTCGCCGCTGCTCACCTCGCCCACCCACTCCAGACCGCCACACGCACAACAGCATCCCGCCTGACCGACTGACCGTTACGCCAACCACAACACCCCCACCATGGTCCGCAACACCGTCCACCGTCCGGCCAACGACGACATGCCAGCCACGCCCAAGAGTCCCAAGGCTGGGGACCGCCGTGCGCGCGCCAACACAATCACACCCCGCGACTCGAAGCGTCGCAAGGCGGATGACGACGGATCCTCAGTAGCAGAAGGGGAAGGAGACGAGGAGGAGGAGGAGTCCGAGAATGAGAAGTCACAGGCAGCCCAGGCTGCATCCTCAAGGTACGTCCGTCGCCCTCCATTCTGCAATGTCCGCTGACGTTAGCCTAGCGGGGCTGAGGTCAACGATACTGACAGCAACAAGGAGGAAGAGGAAGAGGAGGAGGAGGAGCAACTCAGGAGGAGTGCTCGTACCAAGAAGTAAGTCCCGTCCCCCTTCCTAAATCTCTGCTGCTCACCGTGATCCCACTTCTAGGCCCCCAACACCTTCAGCGCCGTCCTCCGATGTCTCGGAGGATGAGCTGAATGTCAAATCGTCACCGTAAGTGCCTCCCTTTCACATTGTCTGACTCTTCACTCACAACCTCTTAGCATCAAACCATCGAAGAAGAAGCCCACCCCTTCAACCAAGTCTGTCAAGGCTGCCCTGACTGCAACACCAACCCCCAGACGCAAGCCAACTGCCCCGAAGCCCACGGTCAAGCCCTCTGCCGCCGCCACCACCACTACCACCACCACCAAGAAGGTCCAGCCTTCCGTGAAGACCACCTCAAAGCCTGGCAAGACCAATCCCACTGCAAAGGCCTCCATTGACAATGATGCCACAGGGTACGTCCCCTTTCGATTTTGCTTGTCTGATGTAGTCTACGAGACCCCCATGTATTATTTAGTTGAATTTAAATTGAATTTAAATTCTTTTTTATATTCGACTTGTCATTTTTTCGGTCGAGTTTCAATATGACTAACTTGTTGCCTAATAGGACAGAGCACATTCTTCAAACCCTTAGCGCCTCTATTGCTCCACCTCCTCGTCATGTTGCCCCTCCGACTTCCACCATCCCTGTTCTCAAGCCTGTCACTGCTGCTCCTCCAAAGGCAAAGAAGAAGGCCGCTGTCAAGGAGGTTCTTCAAGAGGAGGTTGAGGTTGAGGTGCCACAAGGAGATGGAGATATAGTCATGCAGGATGCCATCGAGCAAGAACATGGATGGGCAGGTACTGGGCTTGGAGACATGGAGGTAGAGGAGGAAGTGGTCAAGATTAAGCCTAAGAAGGGGAAGGGAAAGGAGAAGGCACTGGCTGAGGAGGTTGGGCATGGAGACATGGAGGTAGAGGAGGAGGTGGTCAAGGTCAACGTTAAGCCAAAGAAGGGGAAGGGAAAGGAGAAGGTGCTGAATGAGGAGGTAGAGGCAGAGTCGAGGGCTGTGAGCATGGTGGAGCTGGATGAGGAGGATGATGGGTTGGTCTTTGACGAAGAAGATGAGTTTACTCAACACGTCGACTCCACCACTCTTTCCGTTGGCCCTTCCAAGCTTCAGGGTGCATCAAAGACAGTCGGGGGTACTCTGCGAGGCAAGGCTGCTGTCTCCAACATTGCCGACTCTGCATTGGAGAAGACCATCAACGACATTGTTCCTTTCCCTCGCAAGGTCCCGCGTCTTTCTGGAATCCACTCCTGCTCCTCCTTCCCCTCTCAACCGCACCGCATTCAATTTCTTTGTCACTGTCCAAGGTTCCACCGTTAAGGATGCAGTTGACGCAATCGTGGATCGTGAACCTTCCTATGCCAACCACACCTTCTATGTCTATGACTTTGATGAGAAGGGTTGGGATATCATGGGATCTTCAAACCGTCTTCCCCGTACTGCCCTGACTGTGAACAACTTCCTCTGGGAGGAGGAGAATTCAAAACTCTATATCTATGTCTTGCTAGTATGTTCATTTTATTTCCTTCTTTCTACATTGGTTTTAACCTTTCATTTTAGAAGAAGCCCTCTCTTTCTGCATTCTCGTCTCGCGCAACAACTCCTTCCGTCTCAGGCTATCGTTCCCGCTCTGCATCTGGTGTTCCCTCTCCTCTCTCCACCACCTTTCCTGATGCACAAGCCCCTCTCACTGAAGCTGAAGCTGAGGAAGCTGATGCTCTTGATGCAATTGCCCAGGCAATTGAGGCTGAAAAGGATAAGAGACAGCTCCGCCTGATTTACTATCTTGAAATTCCCACCGACTCCTACCTCTACAACACGGCTGCTACGGACAACTGGACTGGCTATCAGCGCTTCAGGGCTGCCAACAATGCTCGAGACATGTATGCAAAGTTGAAGAATGGGGCGAAGACCAACTCAGCTGGGAAGCGGCTTCCACGCGACTTGGCTAAAACCACCGCCGAACAGATCACCAAGATTTTCATTGGCAAGTCCACATTCTATAGGAGCTCCACATTCTACTCCCAATTCAGAAAGGAAATTCCGCGCCATAGGAAGATCATGGAGTACTTTGCGATGGATGCTCAGGCACGCCTGGATGTATCGGAGGAGGATCTATTTGAGCTGGACCCTGGGAGCAAGACTTCTGGTCTTGGGCTAGCGGTTGCATATTTGAAGAAGCATGGGGATTATGAGGAGAAGGAGGATACTGAGGTTAAGGAGAAAGTGGTTGAAGAGAAGAGTCCTGAGAAGAAGAAGAGCCATAAGAAGAAGCAGAAGGGGGGAAAGTGAGTTGGTAGTCTATGAATGTAAATTCTTGTAGAGCAAGAATCTGACTTGGTGGTGTTTCAGTTATTTTGCCTATTTCTGCACCATTTTCAGTGCTATTGGGCTTCTTATCACCTCGTTCTTATCATCTTGGTTTGGTCGTCTTCTTCTAGCAACTCTATGGCTACCTCTGGTCACTGCCCAGCCAACATCCCCCTTTCCCGACATCACTTTTCATGCCTTCTACAAATTCATTCGACAGAACTATGACTCGAAGATCTCTTTGAGCTCTGTTCTTCTGATTCTCTTCACCATTCTTGAAAATCCCCAACTTCTCAATCTGCATTTCCGTCGCTCTGCTCAGCAGATGCCAGGCGAAACATCATCACATCTCTGGATTGATCACTTGGGGCGATTGCTAGACCTTCGCTTCAAGAGCAACGAGCCTCTGCTCCACCCATCTAGTGGTTCTCTAGCCACCACTCTACACAAGCTTGCTCTATTGCTTGAACTTTCCTCCCCCTCTCTCCATCCTATCGACCTAAGTGCTGTTGAGCCAAGTCTTGCACTTGTCACCAATTCATTTGAGTGTCAGGAGCAGACTTGTGCACCACACTCCCTCTATCCTTATCAGAGTTTTCGGGATATTTCCAGCCCTGTTACTCTGATCAAAGGTACCAGACAGTATGGGTATGCATATGTTCTTGGTGCAGAATGCCCTGCCTGTGCTACCTCATATATGGCAGACCATCACTGGCGGACAACTCAAGAAAAGGGCCAAGAGCGGACACTGGAGAACGATGCTTGCTACATCAAGCTTGGACAAAAGCTGTGGGCAGATCGCACCTTTACAGGAGCTGTCTCCAACGCCTTTCATAGCTTGCACTCATCATCTCAAGCTTTCTCATCCTTCTTCACCGACAGCTATGTCTCCAATAGTTCCTCTTCTCCTCCTCCTGCTCTTTTATCACCTACTTCCCTTGTTGGTCTTCCATCTCCACCCCACTCTCTCCAGTCGGTCACTCGCCGTCACATTTGGCAAGCGCATCTTGGAGAGTCCACCCGGATGATTGCTGCTGACTCTGCTATTGATCTCACTGTGCCTTACAATGTCAGTGCAGGATGAACTTGTCCAGCATGCATTCAACCTGCTTGGCAACAAGGGCAAGGTGAAGCCAGCTGAGGGTCATGCTTGTGGAGAGTGCACTCAGCCCTACCGGACATCTACAGAGCCTGACTCGGTGGTTGAAGGGTGCTCTGTGAACATGCGAGTGGTGGACGGCATTGTGACAGGGCCCTTGCATTGTGCACGACCCAAGTGCTACAAACCACTTTCCAACAACCTGGGGCGAGTCATACTGTGACAAGCATGTTCTGGAATTTGGCCATTTCTGTCGCATTGTTGGGTGCCTTGCTTTAGCAAAGAGTGGGACGAGAGCATGTGAGCTTCATGCACCTGAGTGGAAGCACTACCAGGCTTCTGCAAGCCGTAGCAGCTCCTCTGGTGTTAAGCGCATGATTCATCGTCCTGCAGAGAGGCAGCCATGGCAGGAGTCTCATGAACGCCCTGAAAATCCACACGACCAACCTGATCCACAGCCTCATCAACCCAAGCACTACTTTGCTGCTTCGAAGATACTACTGTGTTGAGACTCTTTGTGCTCCATGTGGCGTAGTAGAGGCATGGAGTCTTTTTGCCAAGTCGGAATCTCCAACCAACATCATGAAGTTCCTGGAGTCTGTATACCCCAATCCTGCTGATCGGCCATCCTATCTCTGCATTGATAAGGCATGCATCCTTCTCAAAACCGTTGCCAACCACTTCCGGTCTTGGATTTCAACAACACGATTCATTGTTGACAGCTACCACCACCGGAACCACAGCAAGACGGATGAGCTTTGTCAGAAGTGGTGCAATCCTGCACCCGATGATGGAAGTGCTCCTAACCTAGTTATCAAGGTCAAGGACAATCTGTTAGAATGCACAGAGCCTAAAGGGACTGAAGTCCAACAGTGAGGGGAAAGAACTGAGTGTATTGGACAGACTAAGCACATACCTGAAGTCCAACAGTGAGGGGAAAGAACTGAGGGACTTCAGGACGCAATCTACAGCTATATAAATGCGCCACTGACAGGTTGAATGTTGGTGGCGCGCCTGACGGCTTGAATGAAGTGGAACCGATGTGAAACCGCGGAGATATGAAGGGAACGAGTAACGTGTTCCAAATAGCGAAGAAACGAATGAAAAGGAGCAAAATACCGATGGCTAGAGCACAATCTAACACTCCCCCATGAGCTAGCCAGACAAGCGCTTCTCAGCCAGGTTCGCCAGGTGCGTGTTAAACCACGCCCCTATTGGAGCGTATTACGATCGCTTCAACATTAACGAGCCAACGGCTTGTCCCTGCGGTGCGGCTCTCGAGACCCGCATCCACATCTTGGATCACTGCACGAGATTCAAACGCAAGGGCCCGGTCAAACGGATTCAAGCCCTTTGCATCTTTTTGGAGAAGCACCCATTAGCGTTCGCCTTCAAGCCCTCACAGGAGGGTATCGGATGAGGTGGGGAGGCACCTCTCCTTGACGGATGGGTGGTCCTGGGCTGGAGACAGTTAGGCGGAGACCCTTCGGGGAGGTGTGCGGACCCTTGCAGCCGGGTCTAGGCCGCGGGGGCATTGGCCGCTTGGATAGGGGACGCTGGCTTGGGAATGCCTGGAAGGAGGGGAGGGGAAGGCCTCTTACATCAATAATCTCATTTGCTCTTGGCTAGGTTGCCGAGGGTATCGACCTAAGCTTTGGCTTCGGGCAAGGCTTCTTTCTAGGCAAACGGCGCAGATGCGCCATGTCACGCAGGGGCTTAGACGCTCACGTTATTTCTCTTTTACTGCTGATCACCTTGTACGTAGATAGCGACCGGACTGCGATCGCGCACCGGTATATAAATCGATGATTCAAAAAAAAAAAAAAAGCTAGCCAGACAAGCCCATTGCCTGCCTGCAGAATGTAACCTTGGGAAGGGGAAGTGCCTTGGTGAGGATGTCAGCAGGCTGTTCAGAGCCTGGAATGTTCAGAGTGCGAATAACCCCACGGTCCACTGCATCCCTGAGCCAGTAGAACCTCAAATCAAGGTGCTTCATCCTCCCATGATGCTCGGGGTTTTTGGTGACTGAGACAGCACCCTGGTTGTCGATGGAGAGCGAAGATGGGCCCTTCACAAGGTACCCAAGCTCCCCCAGGAGGTTGCGAAGCCAAAGGATCTCCTTGCCTGCCTCTACAGCCTCAATGAACTCTGCTTCACAGGTGGACAAAGTCACAACTGGTTGAAGCTTGCTCTTCCAGCTGAGAGCTGCACCACCCATCATGGTCACATACCCACCAGTGGAGCGTCCAGACTCCTTGCAGTCTCCATGGGACGCATCACAGAAGGTGGTGAAGATCTCTGGCTTGAGAGTGCCAGAGTAGGTGAGCTTGTAGTCCATGGTGCCCTTGAGGTAGCGGAAGAGATGCTTGACAGCAGCCCAATGCTGAGGGCCAGGATTCGAGTTGAAGCGGGCCAAGAAGTTGACAGCGTACTGGATGTCTGGGCGCGTCATGCCAGCAAGATACTGGACAGAGCCAAGGGCAGAGAGGTAGGGAACAGAAGCCATGGACTCGAGCTCAGCAGGAGTGGAAGGACACATGTCCTTGGAAAGTGTGATTGCTGGGTTCATGGGGGTCTGGACAGGGTTACAGTCGGCCATACCATAGCGCTCCAGCATGTCAACGATGTATTGGCGTTGGGAGAGCGAAATGGCGCGTTGGGAGCGGTCCCTGGTGATTTCTACACCAAGTAAGAACTTGGTCTCACCCAGATCTCGGAGCTTGAAGTGCTCCCCCAGCTCCTTGACCACCTTGTCCACAGATGAAGTGGATTTGCATGCAAGGGTAATGTTGTCAATGTAGACTGGGACAGTGATCCGAACGTCGTTTCATGCATAGAGGTAGAGGGAGCGGTCGGAGTCAAGCCGTTTAAAGCCCATACCCTCGAGTGTGGCGTGTAGCTTCTTGTTCCACTGACGCGCGGCCTGCTTGAGGCCATAGAGCGACTTCCTGAGCTTCAAGACCTTGTTGGGCCCACCCTCATGGAATCCCTCGGGCTGAAACATGTAGATGTCCTCCTCGAGGTCACCATAGGTGAAAGCAGAGGAGATGTCAATGGAGCGAAGGTGGAGGGTCCTCAGCAGCTGCTAGGGCAAGAATCAAGCGCAGGGCTGCAGGACGGAATGTAGGGGCGAAAACCTCGGTGTAGTCGAGTCCAGGACGCTGTGCACACCCTTTGGCAACAAGACGACCCTTGTAGCGCTCAATGGAGCCGTCAGGATTCATCTTGACCTTGAAAACCCAGCCAGGACGCAATGGCTTGACGTCTGGAGGACGATCTACCACTTCCCAGGTCCCATTGGCCACCAGAGTGTTGATTTCCTCTTCAGCAGCGCGTTTCCAGTGCACACCGTCAGGCCCAGAGACCGCCATGCGATATGTGGTGGGCTCCTCAGCAGAACCAGCGAATTCAACAACGCTGTAGCCTGCTAACTCGTCCTCAGAGTCACCAACAGGTGTGACCTCGCGCTGGACCTCGTCCTCGTCGTCGGAATCAGCTGCTACAGCTGCAGGAACAGCAGGACCCGCTGCAGGAGCGACAGGAGCGGGAACAGCAGGAGCCTTGTCAACAAGCCACCATTCCCTTGCAGGTTTGGGTGCTCTGGAGCTGCGACGCGGCCCTTCAGCAGGTGCAGGGCGTGCTGCAGCTCGTCCTCGAGGTCTGGGGGCAGCAGGAGCCTTGGCAGGAGCACGAGGTGGCCCAGAGGGCAGTGCTGCTGCAGGAGAGCGGGGAGGCGTTCTAGGAGGCGAAGGAGTGGCCTGGCGCGTTGCAGGGGGCGAGGGAGCACTTGCACGCGGCGGAGGAGGCGAGGGATCACGTTTGGGAGGTGATGGAGCATGTCTGGGAGGTGAGGGAGGCGACGGATCGCGCTTAGGTGCGCTGGGAGGCGATGGAGAAGGCTCAGGAGAGTGAGATCGCGACGGAATGGGTTCTGGAGCAGCTGGAGGAGGCAACCCTGGCTCCCCCTCTTCCCCAGGAATGGGGACAGGCAGCATCTCGTCCACAGAACTGGGAGAAGACGAAGAAGGGAGGCTCCGAGGCACAGCAGGAGCTCTGAAGCGACCAGGGAAGTACCTTTCATCAAACTCAGCTCGCTCTGAGATGATAAACTTCTTGGTGGTTGGGTTGTAGAACCTCCAGCCCTTGTACCCAGGTGGATAACCAAGGAAAACGCACTTTTCCATATGAGGCTGGAAGGCCTTCCTCTTGTCCTTCTGCACATGCACATAAGCAGTGCACCCAAACACCCTGACTGCGCTCAAATCCGGTTTCCTCTTGTACCAGGCCTCAAAGGGAGTCTTGCCAGGCAAGGATGCGGTGGGGAGACAGTTCCCAACCTTGATTTGTGTCCCCAAGGCCCAATACCAGAAGGATTCATGCAAACCAGATTCAAAAAGCATGGCTGTGATGTCCTCTGCAAGTGTCCGGTTGGCTCTCTCTGCATCTCCGTTCTGCTGGGGCCTATTGCGCGTTGTATGGCGCCTTTCAATGCCACACTCTGTTAGATTGTGCTCTAGCCATCGGTATTTTGCTCCTTTTCATTCGTTTCTTCGCTATTTGGAACACATTACTCGTTCCCTTCATATCTCCGCGGTTTCACATCGGTTCCACTTCATTCAAGCCGTCAGGCGCGCCACCAACATTCAACCTGTCAGTGGCGCATTTATATAGCTGTAGATTGCGTCCTGAAGTCCCTCAGTTCTTTCCCCTCACTGTTGGACTTCAGGTATGTGCTTAGTCTGTCCAATACACTCAGTTCTTTCCCCTCACTGTTGGACTTCAGTCCCTTTAGGCTCTGTGCATTCTAACAGGTTATGAGCCCCGTGCTTTCAGCCATCTAGGACAGCTCCGCAGTTTGAAAACTCACTTCGCATTTCCTCGGCTCAATTGCCAGCGCATACGCGCCATCTTCTCACCACGGCCCCTCGCCCGTGTCCACTTCACGTCATCGCATTTCTGGCCACGTCACAGCAACGCGTCTCGCGGAATCACCCATTCTTTCTCTAGCACCAACTCTCCCATTCACTTCGCCTCTAGCACTCTCAGTTCGCGTCGCATCGCCCTCATTCCTTGCCACGTCACGCCGCTCATCGCCGTTTACCGTCCCTCGCAATGTCGACCGGCCTCCCTTCCTTCGCCAAGCTCAATGGCACCAACTATTCCACCTGGGCTGGCAACATGAAGGCCTTCTGCATGACCCAGGGGGTCTGGAGACTTGTTGCTGGCACCTCTCTTCGCCCTACCACCATCACCACCTCCTCTCCAGGTGGTACCACCTCTGCAGCACTCCCTGGGGACCCAGATGCCTGGGATGCCAAGGCAGACAAGGCTGCAGGCTGGATCTTCCTCATGCTTGAGGATGGTCAAAAGGTTCATGTTTCTGACCACTTGGGAGATCCCAGTGCGATGTGGAACGCTCTGGAGAAGGTTTACCTTCAAAGGAAGCCTGGGCAACGCTTTAATGCCTATGATGACCTGTTTTCCATCAGGAAGAAGGAAGATGAGGAGTTACAGGGCCTCCTGACGCGTGTAGACGACGCATTCAAGCATATCAAGGAGCTCCGACCCAAGGAGTTCACTTTGGAGGACCTGGACAAGGAGCTGGCATCCATGGTGCTCATTAGGGCGCTCCCAGACGAGTTTTCGTCGTTTTCGTCGTCTCTCCTGCTCATGGACAAGCTGGACAAGGAAACCATCGCCCAGGCGTTTGTTGCAGAGGAAGCACAGCGCCGCCATCGCGCAAACGACGCCCCAGCAGTTGCTATGGCTGCTCACACTTCAACTCCTTCCTCCTGCGATTTCTGTGGCCTCTCCGGTCATGTTTTGACGACGTGCTTCGCCTACCAACGTGCGCAGTCTCCTGCTCGCGAAAGCGCGTCGAACCGTCGCAAGGGGCGCTCTCAGCGCGGCAAACAAGCGCAGACCGCGCCTTCTGGTGCTTCTGCTGCTGCTGCTGCTTCGTCTTCCCAGCCCATTGAGTATGCTGGGCATGCATCAGTGCGTTCTCCTGATTCTAGCGAGCTCTCCTCGCGTCTACAACTCCAGGCTGACTTTGATTGGATTGCAGACACTGGGGCCACTTCTCATATGACCCCCCATCGTCACTGGGTGCGGAATTATGTGGCCTGTCGCATTCCAGTCAGGTTGGCTGACCACAGCATTGTCTATGCTGTTGGTATGGGGCCAGTGGTCTTTGACCCTGTAGTAGATGGCCAGCTCGTTAGATCAGTAGAGTTGACTCGTGTTTTGCATGTACCTGACCTTCGCTCTAATCTCATCTCGTGTTTATACCTCACACGCGTCAAGGGCCTCACCATGCTTGCTCAGGGCAGCCAGATTCGCTTCAGCCACGGAAAATCCCTCCTGTTCACTGCCTCTGTCCATCCCTCCAACTCTGCCACTCTGGATGGTGTTACTTCGGCCTGCCAGGAGTCTGTGAGAGGTGCTGCAACGCTCCCAGTCGATCTGAGCCTTCTGCATCGTCGCCTCTGCCACCACAACTACGCTGACATCAAGAAGCTGCTCTCCTGTGACATGGTGGTTGGTATGAGCCTCGACTCGAGCGCGAAACCAGATCCTATCTGCGAGGCTTGCCTGGCTGGCAAAATGCGCTCCAATCCCTTCCCTTCCACTGGCCATCGTGCCTCTGCCCCTCTCGAGCTCATTCACACTGATCTCCATGGCCCTATGCCCCCCACACCGGAGGGGTATCGCTATTGGATGATTTTCATTGATGACCATACGCGTTTCCGCGTCGCATTGGGCTTAAAACGCAAAAGCGACGCGTTTGAAGCGTTCAGGACGTTCAAAGCATGGGCTGAGAACACTCTGGGTCTGAAAATCAAGGCCATGCAGGACGACAAGGGTGGGGAGTACATGTCTGCCGCGTTTATTCGCTTTACAGACGAGTGTATTAGAATGCACAGAGCCTAAGGGGACTGAAGTCCAACAGTGAGGGGAAAGAACTGGTGTATTGGACAGGCTAAGCACATACCTGAAGTCCAACAGTGAGGGGAAAGAACTGAAGGACTTCAGGACGCGATCTACAGCTATATAAATGCGCCACTGACAGGTTGAATGTTGGTGGCGCGCCTGACGGCTTGAATGAAGTGGAACCGATGTGAAACCGCGGAGATATGAAGGGAACGAGTAACGCGTTCCGAATAGCGAAGAAACGAATGAAAAGAAGCAAATTACCGATGGCTAGAGCACAATCTAACACTCCCCCATGATCTAGCCAGACAGACCCATTGCCTTCCTGCAGAATGTGACCTTGGGAAGGGGAAGAGCCTTGGTGAGGATGTCAGCAGGCTGTTCAGAGCCTGGAATGTTCAGAGTGCGAATAACCCCACGGTCCACTGCATCCCTGAGCCAGTAAAACCTCAAATCGAGGTGCTTCATCCTCCCATGATGCTCGGGGTTCTTGGTGACTGAGACAGCACCCTGGTTGTCGATGGAGAGCGAAGATGGGCCCTTCACAAGGTACCCAAGCTCCCCCAGGAGGTTGCGAAGCCAAAGGATCTCCTTGCCCGCCTCTACAGCCTCAATGAACTCTGCTTCACAGGTGGACAAAGTCACAACTGGTTGAAGCTTGCTCTTCCAGCTGAGAGCTGCACCACCCATCATGGTCACATACCCACCAGTGGAGCGTCCAGACTCCTTGCAGTCTCCATGGGACGCGTCACAGAAGGTGGTGAAGATCTCTGGCTGGAGAGGGCCAGAGTAGGTGAGCTTGTAGTCCATGGTGCCCTTGAGGTAGCGGAAAAGATCGTCGCTTCTCTTTCCGGTACCATCACCTTCTAACCGTGGGAAACTTCGTGATCGCTGTCCTCAACGTTCCACACTGCCAGACGGTCTCTGATCACTGATCAGAGGGTACCAACGAGCTCTACTGAGCTACTCCAATATGTCATCCAACTCTCGGGGCCAGGGGAGGGGTCGATCCCTCTCCAGGCCAGCGGAAACACAACCCTCGACTGAGGGCGCCTTCGACTTTGGGCGCTCGTCTCCTCCTCGCCCTGCTAGCCAGGCCGGGTCTTACTCGTCTGCAAGGGATCGGTATGCCACCGACATCCCTGCCTCACGCCAGCACACCCCAAGAACGTCTGGCCGTCGATCTGCCTCCTCAAGCGAGGGGCAACGCTCCCAATCCCCTGAGCTCCGAGGCACTCCCATGCCTGTGGACTCGGGCCACGACTATCTCGAGGACGATCGGTCGGTCCTCATCCTCTCCATGGGCGCAAGCCAGGGGGAGGTGACGAACGACGCGGAAGCGGCTGCAGATGCCCTCGCCACTGTCGCCAGATGGATTCGTTCCATGGCTGACTCCAACCTGGACTTTGTCCTGGACACGTCGGGCCTCCAGGAGGCCATGACAGAACTTAACGCTGCAGCAGCGGCGCTCAACCAGGAGGATGGGGACGAGACTGTTCGTTTCCCCGTCATCCCTCCCCCCCACTCCTGCTGCCCCCTCCAGGAAGGCAGCAGCTCCTCCCCCCCCTGCCCCGCAGCAGGTCGTCCAAGACGTCCAAATGCGGGAAGGGCAGCCCCTAAAGGCTGTGTCCGGGCCCAGACCGCAGCCCAAGAAGCCGGTCGTCCCCTATCAGAGGCTCAACCCTAGGGGCCCTCCCCCCAAGGTTAACCTGGCTACTAAGCCTACCCACTCCACCCCATACTCGTTTGCCAGCGCAGCGAGGAAGGGCAAGAACGCCGTCCCACAGCCCTCACGGGCTGTGAGGACTTCACCTGCGCCAGCCCCAGAGGCTGTTGCGCCTCCAGAGCAGACCCGCCCCAAAAAGGCAAAATCTGCCCCTATCTACACCTCCTCTGGACCGACGCGCAAGCAGGTCCTGGTGAGCTCTGGGGCGTCACTCCCTGACACCCCGTTTAGTCTGATCACCGCCAAGGTCAACAATGCCCTACGCGGTGGTCGATCCATGCTAGCCGTTCTCGTTACGGCCCCTGCCTATGGCGGGTGGTCGATGTCCACCAACGAGGGTGGCGAGCGAGAATGATCTGGCCATCATTCGAGGATGCGTCCTCAACATGCTCAGCGCGGAGGCTCGCGAATCCTGCTTTGTGGGACTACCGGCCTCCAAATCCTTCCTTCGTATCATAGATGTGCCTTGGTTCTCCGATGTGACCAAGAACATCTTGACGACCCGCGAACACGTAGAGGCCGTTTTCAAGCGGTCTACTCTTGGGCGCGATATCTGGATGACCGGGCCTGTGCGCCTGGTTAGAGACTCCGCGAATGCTACGTCGGGCACGGCGTACTTCGACATCTGGGACTCCCAAATGGGAGCCAAAGCCAAGCGCGTAATCAATCGGCCTCTGGAGATCCATGGCCGTAAGTGCAACATCCGCCCCGCGAGGGCTAGCGTTGGCTCCACTCTGTGCACTCGGTGCTACAAGTGGGGTCATCCTCGTATTGCCTGCAGGGCTCCTCGACTGAGGTGCCCCAGGTGCAGTGAGCCGCACACGGCCGACGAGCACAGACTCGTCGCTGGGTGCTGCAAAGGTAACCCCGCGGCTAACCAGCCTCCCACCGCCCATGGCCAGCCGTGCCCGCACGCTAGCCACTGCCCTAATTGCAAGGGCGCTCACTCTGCCGATGCGAAGGTTTGCCCCTTCTGGCGCCATCGCTTCGATCCTGTTTGGATCCAAGCTAAATATGCTGAGGTACGTCTGTTCAGTCAACGTGCCAAGCCCCTCACTCAACCCACCGTAGCCTGATGTCTAGTACAACGGGCAAGCGAGGGATTAGGGTTCTGACATTTAACATCGCAAAAAACTACATGTATTTGGATGTACTTCTCGAGAATGCGAAAGACGATTTCGATGTGCTCTTCATCCAGGAGCCGCCGTGGCGGCTCATAAGACACGCCCCGTCTGCCAGAGCCAGTGATGGTGAAGCAGTTATGGGCGCACCCATCCACCCCCACTGGACCGTCATGGTACGGCCCCCAGAAGGGGAAGACCAGCGTCCTCGAGTCATCACGTATGTCTCGAAGCGCCTTGCAGGCCTTCGGCCTGCGTATCGTCGGGATCTTATTGATCACCGCGACATCTCAATCATGTCCCTGTTCTACAGGGGCAGAACAGTCTGCCTGGCCAACGTCTATTCAGATGACCAGGGCACAGCGATCCGTGTCCTTAGGGACAAGGCCGCCCATATCCCTCTGCTATCACTGATGGCAGGAGATTTCAACTGTCATGCCAGCGAGTGGGACCCTGAAGTGAGGGGTCGCGCAGGCATGGCGGGTGCCTTGCTGGAGACAGCAGGAGATCTGGGAGTTGAACTGGGGCAATACACGAATCCAGGACCAACCTTCATCCCCAGAGTCCCAGGACACAGGCCATCAGTGCTTGACCTGGTATTCCTGGAACCCACCAACATCCTCGCAGCATGCGTCACAAGGATGGAGGACCTTCAGGGACCGTCTGACCATGTTCCCGTATCTGCAACGCTCGATGTGGGGGAAGACACCCCCGTGATCGAGAAACGCACCCTGGAGAAGGATAGCGAGGAGGAGGCTACCTTTCTAGGGCTAGTTCAAGAAGGGATAGCTGCGCTAGGCGCAGACATCCCCGCAACTCCAGACGAGGTCGAAGAGAGGGCTGCCGCCCTCTCTTTGGCCTTGTCTGAGGCTTGGGACAAATGTTCCAAAGTCTCACGTATCACTGCACACTCGAACCCATGGTGGAACGAGGAATGCACAGACACGATCAAAGCCTACAGGGACGACAAGTCCCAGGAGGCTTGGTCGGAATTCCGCAAGGCTGTGAGAGCAGCCAAGCGAACATTCTTTGATGGCCGCATCCATGAGGTGGCCACCACAAATAAGCGCCCGTGGGACCTAATGCAATGGGTCCAGCAGCGCAAACTTCCCCCGGTAGAGGCAATCCAGTACAATGGACAGCCCTGTCATGACCTTGATGACTTGTGGAGGGGACTCCACGGCACATACAACTCGGCTTCTGGGAGAGAGGTGGACCTCTCAGAGCTCGACGATATGGAGCAACTCCCTACAAGGGAGTGGCCCCCGTTCAGCGCAGCAGAACTGAAGCAGGCCTTAGCGGCCTGCTCGGGCCTGTCTGCGCCAGGCCCCGACCATCTCACGTGGGCCCATCTGAAGGAGATTCTGGAAGATCCAGCGTCTCTTCAACGCATCTTGGCCTTGGCCGACGGCTGTATGACCGCCGGCCATTGGCCAACTCATTTTAAGGAATCGGTCTCTGTGATCATTCCTAAACCCGGGAAACCGTCTTACGCTACCCCGAAGTCATTCAGGCCAATCGTGCTCTTGAACACTTTGGGGAAGCTTATTGAGAAGATGATATCCAATCGTCTTCAATTTGACATGATCAAGTTCGACTTGGTCGACCCGAATCAGTTCGGGGGCATCCGCCAGCGGTCCACAGAGGATGCTGGTACCTATTTGACCCATCTGGTACGTGCCGGATGGGCCAGAGGGGAGATGACGAGCGTGGTGGCATTCGACATCGCGCAATTCTTCCCTCACTTAACCACGGAGTTCTTCTCCGGGTCCTCAAACTCTTAGGGTTCTCTGACACCCTGGGAGCTTTCTTTGCCTCATATCTCATTGGGAGGTCCACCAAGTATAGGTGGAACAACTTTGAGTCGGGGCCACACGGTGCTGATGTGGGGGTAGGGCAAGGCTCTGCGTTGTCCCCTGTACTGTCAGCACTGTACATTGCGCCCATCATGAAGATGTACGTGACAAGGGCGAGGGATGCTGGGATCAGCAGCACCCTCCTCTCATATGTGGACGATGGCACGGTTGTTGCCCAATCCAAGTCGCTTGACGACAACAATGGCACGCTTGTCAAGGCGTATGCCATCCTCTTCAGGCTGTTTACGGCTCTGGGGTTGGAACTTGAGCACAACAAAACAGAGCTCTTTCATTTCAGTAGGTCGAGGGACAGGTACAACCCATCCCTCGACCTCGGATTTGCACCCTACACGGGGGCTACGCCCCTCCAACCCAAGGAAGTCTGGCGCTACCTTGGGTTCTACTTTGACCGGAAACTGCTCTTCCACGAGCACGTGCGGTACTACTCCACCAAGGCATTGACCACCGTGAAAGCGATGGGCATGCTAGGTAATGCATCAAGGGGACTTCTCCCCATGCAAAAGCGCCTCCTCTATCGCGCATGTGTGCTTCCCATAGCCACGTACGGATTCAGGTTGTGGTATTTCGAGGGGGCCCGATGCAAGGGTGTCCTCAAAAAGTTCAGCGCAATGCAGCGTAAGGCTGCACTGTGGATAGTCGGTGCGTTCCGCACCTCCCCAGGTGGAGGCGTAGAGTCCCTGGCGGGACTCATGCCCGTCCACCTTCATCTTCGGAAGTTGGCCCAAAGGGCCGACTATAGGGTGGCAACGTTGTCAAACACCCATCCGACCAGATCGCTTTTGTCTGGGCCGGCCGTCAAAGACGCCGTCCCACACAAGCTCTCTCTTGCTAAGCTCCCCCCGGCAGTCCGTAAAAAGACCAAGGGTGTGGTATTGGAGATTGAATCCCGTCTCCCCTCTCTCACCGAGGTGTTCGATCCTACACACGAGGATGCAAGGCCTGGTGCACGCATGTGTGACCTACACGGTCACAAAATCACTTTCGACAATCCCCCTCCTCCGAGGAAGGGCGATGGGGAGGAAGAAAAGGCCTGGAAGGGGAGGAAGGCCGATCTGGACCGCCTGCTCGCTGAAGCGATGCAGGATCCAACACAGTGGTGGCAGCAACGGACGCGTCAGTCCCTACTGCACCACGCCGTCAGGCCGTGGCAGCAGCCATGGTATATTATCGAGGCAATTGTGTCAAGGAGGTGAGACAAGCCTCGGGAATGGTGACCCCGCAAGATGCGGAGCTCAACGCCATTCGAACGGCTGTGGGATGTATGACTCAGTCACATCCTGCAGCCACTCGGATGATTATCTTCACGGATTCGATGGCAGCCGCAAAGCTCTCCATCGACCCGTCCGCCCACTCAGGCCAGGGTCACTCCTTGGCTGTGTGCAAGAACCTCTCTATGTGGTTCAATCAGGGAGGGGAGCGAAAGCTCACCTTCGTATACGTGCCCTCTATCAAAGAGTGGGGCATCCACAAGGCAGCTCATACCTTTGCGGGAGGGCTGCCACCGATTTACGCTGGGGCTCAACCCCAGACGTCGCTTGACAGAGTCCGCAAGGACGTCACATCTCGGTGCCTGGATAGCTGGACAACCCAGTTCCAGGACCCGACCTATTCAGGACACAATTTCCTTCGATTAGTCGATACGAAGGACAAGTCCATCCAGCCAACGTATCTCCACGGAGGTGCATGGCTTCCCATGTCTGGCAGAAGCAATAGCTTCTCAGCCAGGTTCGCCAGGTGCGTGTTAAACCACGCCCCTATTGGAGCGTATTACGATCGCTTCAACATTAACGAGCCAACGGCTTGTCCCTGCGGTGCGGCTCTCGAGACCCGCATCCACATCTTGGATCACTGCACGAGATTCAAACGCAAGGGCCCGGTCAAACGGATTCAAGCCCTTGCATCTTTTTGGAGAAGAACCCATTAGCGTTCGCCTTCAAGCCCTCACAGGAGGGTATCGGATGAGGTGGGGAGGCACCTCTCCTTGACGGATGGGCGGTCCTGGGCTGGAGACAGTTAGGCGGAGACCCTTCGGGGAGGTGTGCGGACCCTTGCAGCCGGGTCTAGGCCGCGGGGGCATTGGCCGCTTGGATAGGGGACGCTGGCTTGGGAATGCCTGGAAGGAGGGGAGGGGAAGGCCTCTTACATCAATAATCTCATTTGCTCTTGGCTAGGTTGCCGAGGGTATCGACCTAAGCTTTGGCTTCGGGCAAGGCTTCTTTCTAGGCAAACGGCGCAGATGCGCCATGTCACGCAGGGGCTTAGACGCTCACGTTATTTCTCTTTTACTGCTGATCACCTTGTACGTAGATAGCGACCGGACTGCGATCGCGCACCGGTATATAAATCGATGATTCAAAAAAAAAAAAAAAAGGTAGCGGAAAAGATGCTTCACAGCAGCCCAATGCTGAGGGCCAGGATTTGAGTTGAAGCGTGCAAGGAAGTTGACAGTGTACTGAATGTCTGGGCGCGTCATGCCAGCGAGATACTGGACAGAGCCAAGGGCAGAGAGGTAGGGAACAGAAGCCATGAACTCGAGTTCAGCAGGAGTGGAAGGACACATGTCCTTGGAAAGTGAGATTGCCGGGTTCATGGGGGTCTGGACAGGGTTACAGTCAGCCATACCATAGCGCTCCAGCATGTCAACAATGTACTGGCGCTGGGAGAGCGAAATAGCACGCTGGGAGCGGTCCCTGGTGATTTCCACACCAAGTAGGAACTTGGTCTCACCCAGATCTCGGAGCTTGAAGTGCTCCCCCAGCTCCTTGACCACCTTGTCAACAGAAGAAGTTGATTTGGAAGCAAGGGTAATGTCGTCAATATACACTGGGACAGTGATCCGAACGTTGTTTCGCGCATAGAGGTAGAGGGAGCGGTCGGATTCAAGTCGTTTAAAGCCCATACCCTCGAGTGTGGCGTGTAGCTTCTTGTTCCACTGACGCGCGGCCTGCTTGAGGCCATAGAGCGACTTCCTGAGCTTCAAGACCTTGTTGGGCCCACCCTCATGGAATCCCTCAGGCTGAAACATGTAGATGTCCTCCTCGAGGGAGTACTTTACACTCCCCCAAGGTCCGGGGCGGAGTCCTATAGGACTTCTAACCTGTCCTAACTCAACTTAAATGTTGCAACACTATTTTTATGTCACACTGAGTAAAAGTTGTCAAGTAAGGGTTAGGAGTCCTATAGGACTAATAGGACTCCCATAGGACTCCTAAGGGGGAGTCCTAACCCACATTGATTTTTTTATGCCAAATATGGACTTCAGTCCCAATTGACTCACTTTTAACTCAATTGTTTTGGGAGTTCTATAGGAGTCTTATGGGAGTCCTATGGGAATCCTATAGGACTCCTATAGGACTCCCATCCAGCTATATTACACTGTTTGTATCAATATTATGCCTTTATCACAATTCTGCAAAAAAAGGGTTTTGACCCATAGGAGTCCTATAGGACTCCCATAGGACCTTGGGGGACTGTAAAGTTATGCCTCGAGGTCACCATAGGTGAAAGCAGATGAGATGTCAATGGAGCGAAGGTGGAGGTCCTCAGCAGCTGCTAGGGCAAGAATCAAGCGCAGGGCTGCAGGACGGAATGTAGGGGCAAAAACCTCGGTGAAGTCGAGTCCAGGACGCTGTGCGCACCCTTTGGCAACTAGACGACCCTTATAGCGCTCAATGGAGCCATCAGGATTCATCTTGACCTTGAAAACCCATCCAGGACGCAATGGTTTGACGTCTGGAGGACGATCTACCACTTCCCAAGTCCCATTGGCCACCAGAGTGTTGATTTCCTCTTCAGCAGCGCGTTTCCAGTGCACACCGTCAAGCCCAGAGACTGCCATGCGATATGTGGTGGGCTCCTCAGCAGAACCAGCGAATTCAACAACACTGTAGCCTGCTAACTCATCCTCAGAGTCACCAACAGGTGTAACCTCGCGTTGGACCTCGTCCTCGTCGTCAGAATCAGCTGCCACAGCTGCAGGAACAGCAGGACCCGCTGCAGGAGCGACAGGAGCAGGAGCAGCAGGAGCCTTGTCAACAAGCCACCATTCCCTTGCAGGTTTGGGTGCTCTGGAGCTACGACGCGGTCCTTCGGCAGGTGCAGGGCGTGCTGCAGCTCGTCCTCGAGCTCTGGGCGCAGCAGCAGCCTTGGCAGGAGCATGAGGCGGCCCAGAGGGCAGTGCTGCTGCAGGAGAGCGCGGAGGTGTTCTAGGAGGTGAAGGAGTGGCCTGGCGTGTTGCAGGGGGCGAGGGAGCGCTTGCACGTGGCGGAGGAGGCGAGGGATTGCGTTTGGGAGGTGAAGGAGGTGATGGAGCGCGCTTGGGCGAGTTTTTTTTTTTTTTTTTGAATCATCGATTTATATACCGGTGCGCGATCGCAGTCCGGTCGCTATCTACGTACAAGGTGATCAGCAGTAAAAGAGAAATAACGTGAGCGTCTAAGCCCCTGCGTGACATGGCGCATCTGCGCCGTTTGCCTAGAAAGAAGCCTTGCCCGAAGCCAAAGCTTAGGTCGATACCCCCGGCAACCTAGCCAAGAGCAAATGAGATTATTGATGTAAGAGGCCTTCCCCTCCCCTCCTTCCAGGCATTCCCAAGCCAGCGTCCCCAATCCAAGCAGCCAATGCCCCCGCGGCCTAGACCCGGCTGCAAGGGTCCGCACACCTCCCCGAAGGGTCTCCGCCTAACTGTCTCCAGCCCAGGACCACCCATCCGTCAAGGAGAGGTGCCTCCCCACCTCATCCGATACCCTCCTGTGAGGGCTTGAAGGCGAACGCTAATGGGTTCTTCTCCAAAAAGATGCAAAGGGCTTGAATCCGTTTGACCGGGCCCTTGCGTTTGAATCTCGTGCAGTGATCCAAGATGTGGATGCGGGTCTCGAGAGCCGCACCGCAGGGACAAGCCGTTGGCTCGTTAATGTTGAAGCGATCGTAGTACGCTCCAATAGGGGCGTGGTTTAACACGCACCTGGCGAACCTGGCTGAGAAGCTATTGCTTCTGCCGGACATGGGAAGCCATGCACCTCCGTGGAGATACGTTGGCTGGATGGACTTGTCCTTCGTATCGACTAATCGAAGGAAATTGTGTCCTGAATAGGTCGGGTCCTGGAACTGGGTTGTCCAGCTATCCAGGCACCGAGATGTGACGTCCTTGCGGACTCTGTCAAGCGACGTCTGGGGTTGAGCCCCAGCGTAAATCGGTGGCAGCCCTCCCGCAAAGGTATGAGCTGCCTTGTGGATGCCCCACTCTTTGATAGAGGGCACGTATACGAAGGTGAGCTTTCTCTCCCCTCCCTGATTGAACCACATAGAGAGGTTCTTGCACACAGCCAAGGAGTGACCCTGGCGTTAACTCTACTGATCTAGCAAGCTGGCCATCTACTACAGGGTCAAAGACCACTGGCCCCATACCAACAGCATAGACAATGCTGTGGTCAGCCAACCTGACTGGAATGCGACAGGCCACATAATTCCGCACCCAGTGACGATGGGGGGTCATATGAGAAGTGGCCCCAGTGTCTGCAATCCAATCAAAGTCAGCCTGGAGTTGTAGACGCGAGGAGAGCTCGCTAGAATCAGGAGAACGCACTGATGCATGCCCAGCATACTCAATGGGCTGGGAAGACGAAGCAGCAGCAGCAGCAGAAGCACCAGAAGGCGCGGTCTGCGCTTGTTTGCCGCGCTGAGAGCGCCCCTTGCGACGGTTCGACGCGCTTTCGCGAGCAGGAGACTGCGCACGTTGGTAGGCGAAGCACGTCGTCAAAACATGACCGGAGAGGCCACAGAAATCGCAGGAGGAAGGAGTTGAAGTGTGAGCAGCCATAGCAACTGCTGGGGCGTCGTTTGCGCGATGGCGGCGCTGTGCTTCCTCTGCAACAAACGCCTGGGCGATGGTTTCCTTGTCCAGCTTGTCCATGAGCAGGAGAGACGACGAAAACGACGAAAACTCGTCTGGGAGCGCCCTAATGAGCACCATGGATGCCAGCTCCTTGTCCAGGTCCTCCAAAGTGAACTCCTTGGGTCGGAGCTCCTTGATATGCTTGAATGCGTCGTCTACACGCGTCAGGAGGCCCTGTAACTCCTCATCTTCCTTCTTCCTGATGGAAAACAGGTCATCATAGGCATTAAAGCGTTGCCCAGGCTTCCTTTGAAGGTAAACCTTCTCCAGAGCGTTCCACATCGCACTGGGATCTCCCAAGTGGTCAGAAACATGAACCTTTTGACCATCCTCAAGCATGAGGAAGATCCAGCCTGCAGCCTTGTCTGCCTTGGCATCCCAGGCATCTGGGTCCCCAGGGAGTGCTGCAGAGGTGGTACCACCTGGAGAGGAGGTGGTGATGGTGGTAGGGCGAAGAGAGGTGCCAGCAACAAGTCTCCAGACCCCCTGGGTCATGCAGAAGGCCTTCATGTTGCCAGCCCAGGTGGAATAGTTGGTGCCATTGAGCTTGGCGAAGGAAGGGAGGCCGGTCGACATTGCGAGGGACGGTAAACGGCGATGAGCGGCGTGACGTGGCAAGGAATGAGGGCGATGCGACGCGAACTGAGAGTGCTAGAGGCGAAGTGAATGGGAGAGTTGGTGCTAGAGAAAGAATGGGTGATTCCGCGAGACGCGTTGCTGTGACGTGGCCAGAAATGCGATGACGTGAAGTGGACACGGGCGAGGGGCCGTGGTGAGAAGATGGCGCGTATGCGCTGGCAATTGAGCCGAGGAAATGCGAAGTGAGTTTTCAAACTGCGGAGCTGTCCTAGATGGCTGAAAGCACGGGGCTCATAACCTGTTAGAATGCACAGAGCCTAAAGGGACTGAAGTCCAACAGTGAGGGGAAAGAACTGAGTGTATTGGACAGACTAAGCACATACCTGAAGTCCAACAGTGAGGGGAAAGAACTGAGTGTATTGGACAGACTAAGCACATACCTGAAGTCCAACAGTGAGGGGAAAGAACTGAGGGACTTCAGGACGCAATCTACAGCTATATAAATGCGCCACTGACAGGTTGAATGTTGGTGGCGCGCCTGACGGCTTGAATGAAGTGGAACCGATGTGAAACCGCGGAGATATGAAGGGAACGAGTAATGTGTTCCAAATAGCGAAGAAACGAATGAAAAGGAGCAAAATACCGATGGCTAGAGCACAATCTAACACAATCAGGGCAAGGAGGTTGCTAAGCGTGCGTTTAACACACAAGTGAGTTATTACCTTTCTTGTTTTGACATCTTGTCTGATGGTTTCTAAAGATATGCGAACAGCTGAATGCTTGGTTGGCTGGATATGATTCTATTCTCAAGCGGATGACAGTTCCCAACTTCAAGTGGTTCCTTCACTCCATGCTTTTTCTTCAGACTAAGAAGGTATTGGTTAAGCAAGAGCGCAAGGCTGCTAAACTTGCTAGAAAAAATGTTGATAATGGTTCTGATGCTGGTTCTCCTATATCTATTGATTAGAATGATATGAGTATAAATTATGTATTCTGCCTTAACTAGTATTTTTGCTTAAAATTTCTTCACAATAAACATGATTCATTTTATATTCAATTACTTAAGTTCTATACAAAGTCCTATAGGAGTCCTATAGGACTGCAATAGGACTCCCATCTAGGTGATAAGTTAATAGAAAAAACAAACAGACTTGTGGAGTCCTATAGGAGTCCTATAGGAGTCCTATCTAGGTAATAATTCCATAGGTGATAGGTTAATAGAAAAAACCAAACCGGCTTGTGGAGTCCTATAAGACTCCTATAGGACTCCTATCTAGATAATAAGTTAACAGAAAAAACAAACAGACTTGTGGAGTCCCATGGGAGTCCTATAGGAGTCCTATCTAGGTGATAAGTTAATAGAAAAAACCAAACCAGCTTGTGGAGTCCTATAGGACTCCTATCTAGGTAATAATTCCATAGGTGATAAGTTAATAGAAAAAACCAAACAGGCTATAGGAGTCCTATAGGACTCCTCTCTAGATAATAAGTTAACAGAAAAAACAAACAGACTTGTGGAGTCCTATAGGACTCCTATAGGACTCCTATCTAGGTAATAATTCCATAGAGTTTGGTATCTATGTAATAGTCCTATAGAACTCCTATCTAGGTGATAATTCTATAGAGCTTTGGTATCTATGTGACAGTCCTATAGGAGTCCTATAGGACTCCCATCTAGGTGATAAGATAATAGAAAAACCAAACAGACTTGTGGAGTCCTATAGGACTCCTATAGGACTCCTATCTAGCTAATAATTCCATAGAGCTTGTCATCTGGGTGACAGTTCTATAGAAGTCCTATAGGAATCCTATAGGACTCCTATCTAGGTAAAAGATTGTGTAAAAGAACAAATACACTTGCTGAGTCTCATAGGAGTCCTATAGGAGTCCTATCTATGTTCTCTCTTACTGATTGCCAGCTATGGGTGAACAATGTCCTATAGGAGTCCTAGAAGACTCCTATAGGACTCCTATCTATGTCAATGTCAAAATGTCATAGAATTTGTATTGATTTTGGGATTACCATAGGACTCCCATAGGACCTTGGGGGACTGTAAAGTTATGCATTGTGGATAGTTGGTGCGTTCCGCACCTCCCCGGGTGGAGGCATAGAGTCCCTGGCAGGACTCATGCCCGTCCACCTTCATCTTCGGAAGTTGGCCCAAAGGGCCGACTACAGGGTGGCAACATTGTCAAACACCCATCCGACCAGATCGCTTCTGTCTGGGACGGCCGTCAAAGACGCCGTCCCTCATAAGCTCTCTCTTGCTAAGCTCCCCCCATCGGTCCGTAAAAAGACCAAGGGCGTAGTATTGGAGATTGAAGCCCGTCTCCCCTCTCTCACCGAGGTTTTCGATCCTACACATGAGGATGTGAGGCCTGGTGCACGCATGTGCGACCTACATGGTCACAAAATCACTTTTGACAATCCCCCTCCTCCGAGGAAGGGCGATGGGGAGGAAGAAAAGGCCTGGAAGGGGAGGAAGGCCGATCTGGATTGCCTGCTCGCTAACGCGATGCAGGATCCCAACACAGTGGTGGTAGCGACGAACGCATCCGTTCCTACTGCACCACGTCGTCAGGCCGTGGCAGCAGCCATGGTATATTATCGAGGCAAGTGTGTCAAGGAGGCGAGACAAGCCTCGGCCACTCGGATGATTATCTTCACGGATTCAATGGCAGCTGCAAAGCTCTCCATCAATCTGTCTCCCCACTCAGGCCAGGGACACTCCCTGGCTGTGTGCAAGAACCCCTCTATGTGGTTTGATCAGGGAGGGGAGCGAAAGCTCACCTTCGTCTACGTGCCCTCTATCAAAGAGTGGGGCATCCACAAGGCAGCTCATACCTTTGCGGGAGGGCTGCCACCGATCTACGCTGGGGCTCAACCCCAGACGTCGCTTGACAAAGTCCGAAAGGATGTCACATCTCGGTGCCTGGATAGCTGGACAACCCAGTTCCAGGGAGTACTTTACCCCCACCCCTGAGGGGGGTACAGAGTCTGTACAGAGTCTGTACTAACTCTGTAGTCACTCTGTACAGATTCTGTACAGACACTGTATACCTTTTTTCCTTCCTCCTACCCACTTGTTACCTAGCACTAGTTGACAGACTCTGTAGGGGGTCGAGACTCTGTACAGACTCTGGAGTGCAGAGCCTCTGCACCCCTCTACAGAGTCTCCCTATTGGTCCAGTGACTCTGTACAGACTCTGTACAGATTCAAACCCAAGTGATGTATTAGCATCAAGTCAATGCATATATGGGGCACTCTGCACTGACTCTGTAGAGAGGCTGTAGAGAATCTGTAGAGAGTCTGTAGGGAATCTGTAGAGAGTCTGTAGAGAGCCAGTGTAAAGTCAATACTGACTTGAATATATGAAGAGAGTAGAGAGTCTGTAGAGAGTTAGTGCAGAGTCAGTGTAAAGTCAGTGTTATTCTTGATAAAAATATTTTGGGACTCTGTAGAGACTCTGTACAGATTGTCTACAGATTGTCTATAGACTCTCTACAGACTCTGCACTAGCTTTTGTTGACGAAATTATTTTTGAGTGGGTTAGTAAAGGCTCTGTACAGAGTCTGTACATAATCTGTATAGACTCTGCAGGGGGGTACAGACTCTGTACAGACTCTGTACCCCCCTCTGGGGTGGGGGTGAAGTAGTGCATTCCTGGGGAATAGGGGGAGCCACGGTTGCCTCCTCCGGCTGCTCCTGAGCCTATTCCATCGCGATCTCCCTCTCCATCGCCTCCCAGCTCGCCCAAGCGCGATCCGTCGCCTCCCTCACCTCCCAGACGTGCTCCATTACCTCCTTCACCTCCCAAACGCGATCCCTCACCTCATCCGCCGCGTGCAAGCGCTCCGTCGCCCCCTGCAACGCGCCAGGCCACTCCTTCACCTCCTAGAACGCCTCCGCGCTCTCCTGCAGCAGCCCTGCCCTCTGGGCCGCCTCGTGCTCCTGCCAAGGCTCCTGCTGCGCCCAGAGCTTGTGGACGAGCTGCAGCAAGCCCTGCACCTGCCGAAGGACCGCGTCGTAGCTCCAGAGCACCCAAACCTGCAAGGGAATGGTGGCTTGTTGACAAGGCTCCTGCTGCTCCTGCTCCTGTCGCTCCTGCAGCGGGTCCTGCTGTTCCTGCAGCTGTGGCAGCTGATTCTGACGACGAGGACGAGGTCCAACGCGAGGTTACACCTGTTGGTGACTCTGAGGACGAGTTAGCAGGCTACATCATCGTTGAATTCGCTGGTTCTGCTGAGGAGCCCACCACATATCCCATGGCGGTCTCAGGGCCTGACGGTGTGTACTGGAAACGCGCTGCTGAAGAGGAAATCAACACTCTGATGGCCAATGGGACTTGGGAAGTGGTAGATCGTCCTCCAGACGTCAAACCATTGCGTCCTGGATGGGTTGTCAAGGTCAAGATGAATCCTGATGGCTCCATTGAGCACTATAAGGGTCGTCTAGTTGCCAAAGGGTGTGCACAGCGTCCTGGACTCGACTACACCGAGGTTTTTGCCCCTACATTCCGTCCTGCAGCCCTGCGCTTGATTCTTGCCCTAGCAGCTGCTGAGGACCTCCACCTTCGCTCCATCGACATCTCCTCTGCTTTCACCTATGGTGACCTTGAGGAGGACATCTACATGTTTCAGCCTGAGGGATTCCATGAGGGTGGGCCCAACAAGGTCTTGAAGCTCAGGAAGTCTCTCTATGACCTCAAGCAGGCCGAGCGTCAGCGGAACAAGAAGCTGCATGGCACACTTGAGGGTATGGGCTTTAAACGACTTGAATCCGACCACTCCCTCTACCTCTATGCGCAAAACGATGTCCGGATCACAGTCCCAGTCTACATTGACGACATTACCCTTGCCTCCAAATCGACGTCTTCTGTGGACAAGGTGGTCAAGGAGCTGGGGGAGCACTTCAAGCTTCGAGATCTGGGTGAGACGAAGTTCCTACTTGGTGTGGAAATCACCAGGGACCGCTCCCAGCGCCAGTACATCGTTGACATGCTGGAGCACTATGGTATGGCCGACTGTAACCCTGTCCAGACACCTATGAACCTGGCAATCTCACTTTCCAAGGACATGTGTCCTTCCACTCCTGCTGAACTCGAGTTCATGGCTTCTGTTCCCTACCTCTCTGCCCTTGGCTCTGTCCAGTATCTCGCTGGCATGACGTGCCCAGACATTCAGTACACTGTCAACTTCCTTGCACGCTTCAACTCAAATCCTGGCCCTCAGCATTGGGCTGCTGTGAAGCATCTTTTCCGCTACCCTCAAGGGCACCATGGACTTTAAGCTCACCCACTCCGGCGCTCTCCAGCCAGAGATCTTCACCACCTTCTGTGACGCGTCCCATGGAGACTGCAAGGAGTCTGGACGCTCCACTGGTGGGTATGTGACCATGATGGGTGGTGCAGCTCTCAGCTGGAAGAGCAAGCTTCAACCAGTTGTGACTTTGTCCACCTGTGAAGCAGAGTTCATTGAGGCTGTAGAGGCAGGCAAGGAGATCCTTTGGCTTCGCAACCTCCTGGGGGAGCTTGAGTACCTTGTGAAGGGCCCATCTTCGCTCTCCATCGACAACCAGGGTGCTGTCTCAGTCACCAAGAACCCCGAGCATCATGGGAGGATGAAGCACCTCGATTTGAGGTTTTACTGGCTCAGGGATGCAGTGGACCGTGGGGTTATTCGCACTCTGAACATTCCAGGCTCTGAACAGCCTGCTGACATCCTCACCAAGGCTCTTCCCCTTCCCAAGGTCACATTCTGCAGGAAGGCAATGGGTCTGTCTGGCTAGATCATGGGGGAGTGTTAGATTGTGCTCTAGCCATCGGTAATTTGCTTCTTTTCATTCGTTTCTTCGCTATTGGGAACGTGTTACTCGTTCCCTTCATATCTCCGCGGTTTCACATCATTTCCACTTCATTCAAGCCGTCAGGCGCGCCACCAACACTCAAGCTGTCAGTGGCGCATTTATATAGCTGTAGATCGCGTCCTGAAGTCCCTCAGTTCTTTCCCCTCACTGTTGGACTTCAGTCCCCTTAGACTCTGTGCATTCTAACACCCTCCTCCGAGGAAGGGCGATGGGGAGGAAGAAAAGGCCTGGAAGGGGAGGAAGGCCGATCTGGATCGCCTGCTCGCTGACGCGATGCAAGATCCTAACACAGTGGTGGCAGCAACAGACGCGTAGGTCCCTTCTGCACCACGCCGTCAGGCTGTGGCAGCAGCCATGGTATACGACTGAGGCAAGTGTGTCAAAGAGGCGAGACACACCTCAGGTATGGTGACCCCGCAAGATGCAGAGCTCAACGCCATTCGAACGGCTGTGGGATGTATGACTCAGTCACATCCTGCAGCCACTCGAATGATTATCTTCACGGATTCAATGGCAGCTGCAAAGCTCTCCATCAATCTGTCCCCCCACTCAGGCCAGGGACACTCCCTGGCTGTGTGCAAGAACCCCTCTATGTGGTTTGATCAGGGAGGGGAGCGAAAGCTCACCTTCGTCTATGTCCCCTCCATTAAAGAGTGGAACATTCACAAGGCAGCCCATACCTTTGTGGGAGGGTTGCCACCCATATACACTGGGGCTCAACCCCAGACGTCGCTTAACAAAGTCCGCAAGGATGTCACTTCTCAGTGCCTGGATAGCTGGACAACCCAGTTCCAGGACCCGACATATTCCGGACACAACTTCCTTCGGTTAGTCAATATGAAGGACAAGTCCATCCAGCCAACATACCTCCATGGAGGTGCATGGCTTCCCATGTCTGGTAGAAGCAACAGCTTCTCTGCCAGGTTTGCCAGGTGTGTGCTAAACCACGCCCCTATTGGAGCATATTATGATTGCTTCAACATTAACGAGCCAATGGCTTGTCCCTGCGGTGCGGCCCTCGAGACCCGCATCCACATCCTGGACCACTGTACGAGGTTCAAACGCAAGGGCCCAGTCAAACGGATTCAAGCCCCCTGCATCTTTTTGGAGAAGAACCCACTTGCGTTCGCCTTCAAGCCCTCATAGGAGGGTATCAGATGAGGTGGGGAGGCACCTCTCCTTGACGGATAGGCGGTCCTGGGCTGGAGACAGTTAGGCGGAGACCCTTCGGGGAGGTGTGCAGACCCTTGCAGCCGGGTCTAGGCCACAGGGGCATTGGCCGCTTGGATAGGGCACGCTGGCTTGGGAATGCCGGGAAGGAGGGGAGGGGAAGGCCTCTTACACCAACAATCTCATTTGCTCTTGGCTAGTATGCCGGGGGTATCGACCTAAGCTTTGGCTTCGGGCAAGGCTTCTTTCTAGGCAAACAGCACTACTGTGCCATGTCACGCAAGGGCTCAAAAGCCCATACTATTTCTCTTTTACTGCTGTTCACTTTGTATGTAGATAGCGACCGGACTGCGATCACGCACTGGTATATAAACTGATGATTCAAAAAAAAAAAAAAAAAAAAAAAAAAAAAAACACTGGACCATACCTTCACCTTCTGACCCTGGAACAGTTGTGCCAGCTGGTCACTGCCTTTCTCTTGGGCAGGGTCTTCAACAGCAGCAAGGAGAGTCGCTCATTCCACCTCGACATTGGTGTCTACATCAGCACTGGCTCAGGTATCTTCATCAAGTAGGAGCCAGCTGCTAGAACCCAACTCTCTGTTCCTTATAAACCAGTCTCGCCATGTCACACAGGGGCTTAGAAGCCCTTGTTACTTCTCTTTTACTGCTGTTCACCTTGTACGTATATAAACCAATGATTCAAAAAAAAAAAAAAAATCTCGCCTGTGGTTTGCACCTGAGACCCCAGTTGCACATGGAACTCCGAGCTGCCTGTCCCTTCCAATGGATGTTTCATCACCGTCTTCGCACATATTGTTGATGTTCACAAGGCTCCTCGACAAGAGTACGAGGTCCAGCAGTTTGTTGCCCATGTGCACCAAATCTGTTTCACCAACACCGGTCCAGCCCCTACCCTCCTCTCTAACGCCCTAGACACCCTTCGAGCAACAGCAACCTGAAGGCTCTTTTTGCCACTCCTGCTTGCAAGGATAGCAAACAACCCACAACTCCCTCCCCAACTGTTGTGGTGAAGAAGCCAAAGGTGGCTACTGCTACTGTCAAGAAGCCTGCGGTTCCCAAGAAGCCTGCTGCCACGAGGGCCTCTACCAGGTTCAAAGGCAAGGACAAGGCCTCCTAGGTCCACACCTTTCACCTTGCTCCTCTTTCGCCTTTCATTTTTCATATTGTTTGTCATTCTTGAATTCTCTCTTATTTGTAATGCCCGAGTCTATACCACAACTATGCTGTAGTCGATACCATGCTCCTTTACAAAGTTTGCACATCCTACCATGCGCGTGATATCAAAATCGAGAGATCTGATCTCTAGGTCTCGCCCATGCGTTTCAAGCGCACGGATAAACTGCTAGAACACATAAATCAAGCCCAATAGCACCCAAATATTGTATGCGCATACAGATAGTCCTAGAGCAGCTGCAGACCCAGTCTGTTGCCGAATAGACAAGATACAAATGAGATCAACATAATCTGCCAATCTGTCAACAACATTCATGGCTGTACACCAATTGCCAAACAATTTGGATGGCCACGAGGGGCAGCCATTGCAATGGGGTGTACCACATTTGAGAGCGGATGGGTCGAAGCTGCACTTATGCCAGCCATCATCATCCTCACCTGGTCCGAGCATGACGACGTCTACAACAGCCTTATGTTGAAACATGGCGGTGAGTGGCAAGGGGATGTGATAGTTGTAGCATTAGAGTATTGCTGTGTAGAGTTAGTAGTTGAATAGACAAGAAGTCACAACATTAGTCTCACCTGTCTTCTGCCAGCACTGAGTTGTTGGGTGGTCCACCACAACTGTAGATTTTGGATGTGCGTCAAGCAGCTTGGACTGGCGAAAGAATATGTCTAAGAGACCTGCAAAACCAAGTCAATAGTCGAACAGACAAGAATTGACAATATTCTTCTTACCTCTCATCATCTCCACATTTGGAACTCACAGCGTCAACTGCAAGCACAAATCCGCAGCGACCACTGGGAAAGTCTGGGATATGAATTGCATAGTGTTTGTCTAGGCCTGGTCAAAGTTTCAGCCTCACAGCTCAATGTTTGAAAATCGACCTTAAACGCACAAATCTTGATGTGAAACTTGGCAGTGTGAATACCATAGGCAATTGGAATCCTTTCATCACAAAGCCTTCATGCGTTGAAAACAACAGTCTGTGTACCAAGTTTCAGAAGGAATTACAAAGAGTTGAAAAAGCCGACTTACAGCCCATCTGCCTTCTACCCGGAAATTGTGATGTCCACCACAAGCACAAACATGGGCTATTGTGATGAAACTTGGAGGGTAAAAGGGGAAGGTATAGGAGCACCTGGGGTTCGAATATCAGACCCATTAGCCACGATCTGATGAAATCAACATACCCTTCAACTCTAAACTCACAAATCTCGGTGTCAAACCTTCTGAGGTGGATATCAAAGGCAGTTCGAACCCTTTCATCACGAAACCTTCATGCGTGGAAAGCAACAGTTTGAGAGCACCTATGTATCAAATTGCAAAAGAATTAACCCAGATTTGAAAAAGTGGACTTGCAGCTCTTGTGTCTTCTACTTGAAAATCGCGATGTCCACCGTGACCACATACAAGCGCCATTCGTAATGAAACCTGGAGGGATGAGAGAGGTGGCATAGAAGGATCTGTGTACAGAATATTAGAGCCATTGACCACGATTTGATAAGGGCAGCTTACGGCTCAAATGCCTTCCACTCAAAAATTGTGATGTCCACTGTGGCCTCATACTGGTGCTGTTCTGAAGGAATGTTTCAGGGATCAAGGGAGTAGTGTATGAGCGTCTATGATCAAAGTTTTGGACATGTAGGACAAGATCCTGGTAATGCAGCTTACCTCTCAAAATCCAACCAGCCGATTCTTAGGGATGCAATAGTGATCGCCAGTGTATCCGTAGTCCCACAAGACTTTGCCACAGAGAATAGGTGGCATCGAAGCATCTATGGCCAATATATCAGAGGTGTTGAGCAAGATTTGGAAGGACACATGCACCAGGACCAAGCCTTCCCCCTCAAATTCACATTATCCACTGCACTCCCAGCAATCCTCACCAAACCTGGACATGTAGCCTGCTCGGTACCAGGAATTCCCTGTACCAAATCGTTAGTCAATTGTGCAAGGTTCAAAGAAACAGTGAGACCCTCTTACCGTCGTTCTGTGGAAAGTCGCATCCTCAATAGCGCAATACTTCACAGTCCCCCCCCAGTACAATACTACCTCCCTACTACTTCAGCACTGCTGCAGTAGGGAGGCAGTACTGCTCCACTTTTTGGTGAAAAGGTCAAGAAGGTGATGATTTCTATCACTAAACACAAAATAATTTTCAGGCAGTACTGCCACTTCAGTCACCCTGGATAGGGGGGGTCTGAGGTTGGTTAATTCAAGGCTTTCCACTGGGCCTGAGGCCCCCCTGTCCACCTGGCTCAGGTGGCCCTATGGGCTGCCCATCCTGTCCATTCCATTTGTGCTGCCCTTGGGCAACCCATGCTATCCACAGTGTCCGGGGTCCAATACTGATGGGCTGTCCAGACCTAAATATATTGCTATTACAGCAGGCTTGGACAGCCCATGGACAGCCCTTGGACAGCTTTGTTTCAATACTTAAAGTAGTTTTCAAGACAACATACAAAATTACCTAAAAAGGAAACATTTGAAAATTACATAAATATGAAATTACCTAAAGTAGAATTTTCCAAATACAGTAAAATGCAGATCAGGCACCATCAATGATGTTACTGATTGACACATTAATGTAGATCAGGTACATTACTTATTAATAGAATGAGGTCATTAATTAGTGCTAATTAGTGACATCATTGATTGACTCTAATTAGTGATTAATTAGTGGGCGCTTAATTAATGATCTAATTAATCACTAATTAAGATAAAGTAGATTAAATCATGTTCAGCCTATATCTTCTGCATCTGAGCTCCGATTGGGATGATCTAACCAGTTTTAGAAAGGTCTCGTCCAGCTCTTGCCAACTGCGGTCCTTGATTAGGTAATATCATTTGATGTATAATGATATTGCCTGATTTCGGAGTTTGCACTGCCAATATACAATGCAGCCAGATCAGCAGTAATCCTATGACATATACTCATTTCAACACTTCTAATATCCCTTTACAGTCATTTTTAGTTGATTTACATACCAGTTTGGCTAACTGATCACAAGCATTCAGACTTATCACAGATACCAAATACGATGGTTTTTATTGAATGATGTGTTGAATTTACTCGTTGTTTGGCGTTACCTGGGGCTGCAAGCTATACGAAATTGAAGCCCCAAACGTTCCCTTTCCAAAACATCTTGAATCTCACCGAACGGGTAACAACTGACATATTTATTGAAGGAATACTGGAAAATGACAATGTATAAGTACAGATTGCCAGTTACGCTTTGTTCAAAGTCTGCATATTTGAGTATTCCTTCAATAAATATGTCAGTTGTTACCCGTTCGGTGAGATTCAAGATGTTTTGGAAAGGGAACGTTTGGGGCTTCAATTTTGTATAGCTTGCAGCCCCAGGTAATGCCAAACAACGAGTAAATTCAACACATCATTCAATAAAAACCATCGTATTTGGTATCTGTGATAAGTCTGAATGCTTGTGATCAGTTAGCCAAACTGGTATGTAAATCAACTAAAAATGATTGTAAAGGGATATTAGAAGTGTTGAAATGAGTATATGTCATAGGATTACTGCTGATCTGGCTGCATTGTATATTGGCAGTGCAAACTCCGAAATCAGGCAATATCATTATACATCAAATGATATTACCTAATCAAGGACCGCAGTTGGCAAGAGCTGGACGAGACCTTTCTAAAACTGGTTAGATCATCCCAATCGGAGCTCAGATGCAGAAGATATAGGCTGAACATGATTTAATCTACTTTATCTTAATTAGTGATTAATTAGATCATTAATTAAGCGCCCACTAATTAATCACTAATTAGAGTCAATCAATGATGTCACTAATTAGCACTAATTAATGACCTCATTCTATTAATAAGTAATGTACCTGATCTACATTAATGTGTCAATCAGTAACATCATTGATGGTGCCTGATCTGCATTTTACTGTATTTGGAAAATTCTACTTTAGGTAATTTCATATTTATGTAATTTTCAAATGTTTCCTTTTTAGGTAATTTTGTATGTTGTCTTGAAAACTACTTTAAGTATTGAAACAAAGCTGTCCAAGAGCTGTCCATGGGCTGTCCAAGCCTGCTGTAATAGCAATATATTTAGGTCTGGACAGCCCATCAGTATTGGACCCCGGACACTGTGGATAGCATGGGTTGCCCAAGGGCAGCACAAATGGAATGGACAGGATGGGCAGCCCATAGGGCCACCTGAGCCAGGTGGACAGGGGGGCCTCAGGCCCAGTGGAAAGCCTTGAATTAACCAACCTCAGACCCCCCCTATCCAGGGTGACTGAAGTGGTACTGCTGCAGTACTGCTGCTCTATGTATATGAAATATCATGCATTTAAGAGTTAAAGCCTGTCATTTTCTGAATGCATATCATTTCTTCAATGTCTACACTATTCCTATACCACAGTATTGTTCTGTATGAGTGGAACTAAGATTTGGTCAGACCTTCAAGTCAGTAAGGGAGTAGTAGTGCCTCAGAAATGTGGTATGCAATTCAGCCAAACTCTTGTACTTCAGATAATTTGAACAGCTTATTTAGAATTGTCTGAGAGTTGAATAGCATAAAAATCTACTATGGCAGTACTGAAGCAGTAGGGAGGCAATATGGAGGCAGTAGGGAGGCAGTATGGAGGCAGTACTGCTTCAGTATACCACATTGCTGCACTAAAGGGTTATTTTGAAGAATTTGTCAGGCAGTAGGGAGGCAGTATTGTACTGGGGGGGGGGGGGGGGGGGGGGGGACTGTGAAGTATTGAGAAATACATTGCAGGCAAGCTTCACCACCAGCAGATTATCTCTGTCATTCGTGAGGCTCAATCCAACTCCAATCAGTTACATCACTCCCATTTCCAACCCTACAGACTTACCTGGAAGTGTCACCCGTCAGCTGATGATGTCAGTGTCCAAGGGGAGCTATACACATCGTTAGCATTTCTGGAAGTGCACAAGGAGTTGCAGGATTCGCCTCCAGAACCTGGGTGCTTCCTTGAACATGTTGTGGTTGGGCTCATGTTCTAGTCTGATGGAACCCTGCTGACATTGTTTGGGGGCTCGAAGCTATGGCCGTGTTACATGTAAATTGGCAACGAATCCAAGCTTCGCCGCACCAAAGGGTCAGAGCAGCTCGGTGAGCACATTGCATATTTTGAGGAGGTATGTTCCTTCACTCATCTTTTGCTGACCACTACTGACGCCTAGCTCTCTAATCCAGCTTGGTGGAGCCTTTAAGGACTATCTGAAGGATTGCAGTGAAGGAAAGACACCCCCAGACACTTTCACTGCCTTTTGCAACCACCTCATGTTCCATGCGCATGGGATATTCTCTTAGATGACGAGCTGATATACGCGATGCAGCATGGCATAGTTGTGAAATGCCATGATGGTATCGAGAGGAGGTTCTATCCACGCATTTTCACATACTCCGCAGATTATCCTGAAAAGTTAGTGCACTCAACTGCTGTTGTTCTGCACTGACTATTCTTCTCCAGGGCTATGATTGCCACAGTTCAAAACCAGGGCCACTGCCCCTGCCCTCACTGTACTATCCCACAATCTGAATTTGGGAACACTGGCATGCACAATGATCAGCGCAAGCGGGAAACCCTTCAGCACAGCCCTCTGCAACAGGATGCCCTCGTCCAAACAGCGAGTACTTTACCCCCACCCCTAAGGGGGGTACAGAGTCTGTACAGAGTCTATACTAACTCTGTAGTCATTCTGTACAGACTCTGTATACCTTTTCTCCTCCCTCCTACCCACTTGTTACCTAGCACTAGTTGACAGACCCAAGAGTCTGTACAGACTCTGTACAGACTCTGTAGGGGGTGGAGACTCTATACAGACTCTGGAGTGCAGAGCCTCTGCACCCCCCTACAGAGTGTCTCTATTCGTCTAGTGACTCTGTACTGACTCTGTACAGAGTCTGTACAGATTCAAAACCCAAGTGATGTATTAGCATCAAGTCAATGCATACATGGGGCACTCTGTACAGACTCTGTACAGACTCTCTACAGAGTCAGTGCAGAGTCAGTGTAAAGTCAGTGTTACTCTGGATAAAAATATTTTGGGACTCTGCACAGACTCTGTACAGATTCTCTACAGATTCTCTACAGATTCTCTACAGACTCTGTACTAGCTTTTGTTGACAAAATTATTTTTGAGTGGGTTAGTAAAGGCTCTGTACAGAGTCTGTACAGAATCTGTACAGACTCTGCAGGGGGGTACAGACTCTGTACAAACTCTGTACCCCCCTCTGGGGTGGGGGTGAAGTAGTGCAAACAGCTCATCAGATGATATTTGAAGAGAAGCAAGCCATTACCAATGACGATGTTGAGGCATTGCTCAAACCAAATTCATAGACACCCGTCATTGTGAGTGCCTAAGTATACTGCTTCAAGAAATGCTCAGCCCCGCTAGAATGCCTTTTTAAGAAAGCTTGGTGCACATCGCTTCAACATTTTCTCAACACTTGTTGTGGATTTGCTTCACAATTTTGAAATAGGTGTTTGGAAGTCCCTCTTCCAGCACTTGCTTCGAATCTTGGAAAGCACCTCAACATGTAAAACAGGGCCCCTCATATCCGAACTCAATTACAGGTATTCCCTGCCTTTTACTATAGAGGATTGCTCGCTTACTCCCATTCAGATACTGCTATACGCCAACCTTTGGGAGGGATGTGATCTGCAAGTTCAGCAGTGGTGTTAGTGAAGGGAAGTGCAGAGCGGCCCCCCATTTTGAAGACCTCCTTCAGGTATCCTGAAGGCATCATCTGGTTGATGCATTTTGACTAATACTTCCTTATTCCTCAGTGTGCAATGCTGGCTGTTGAAAATCTACTACCAGAACCACACAACAAAATTGTTCAAAAACTGCTTTACCTCTGCGCCCAGTGGCACGCACTGGCAAAGCTATGCTTGCATAACAACCTTACCCTATGGAAGTTGGAGAACTCTACCATCCTCATGACCGACCAGTTCTGTGTGTTTGTTTGCGACACCTGCTCCAATATTGTCACCTACAAACTCAAGGCTGAGCAAGATGCTTGTAATCGGCAAGCTAGCTGTGAAAAGACAAAAGGCAAGCAACCTGGAAAGGCTGCCTGTGGTAAGCAACGGAAACATTTCAACATTGAGACCTCTAAGTTCCATGCTGTTGGCAACTACGTGGACAACATTCAGCTGTTCGGAACAACTGATTCCTACAGCACAGAAGTTGTGAGTTGTCTCCAGTCGTGCCCCAAATCAACAAAACTGAATCCATCCTTATTAGGGTGAGAAAGGGCATTGCGACCCAAAGGGCTGGTTCAAGCAAACAAACAAGAACTATGCAATCCAGATTGCTCGGATTGAGTGTCGCAGGGCTTGTCTTCGATGCATACGAGACAAACTTAATCAGTATAATCGCGAAATCTCCAAGACAGTTTTGGATGTTGTCCAGCCTGACGAACCTATCCCGATGAGTGCTCACTACACGATGGGAAGGAACCAGAACAATCCACGTGATCTTCAAAGTGAATTTGGTTATCAGTTGGCACTTCCAGACCCTGCATTATTGGTGAGTTGAAAGCCTTTATCGTCATCTCCATACTGAGGGCAAACCATTGGTAGTGATTCATCCCCAAGCTGAAGATGTACCTGTATGGTGTGCTTCAAACTAGGCTTGGACGGCATCCATGTTCCGAAGCCCAGATTGGACCTCCCTGATGCTTGAGCATGGGCAACTCTATAGTCACAAGATCTTACAGATTAGATATACCACCTATGGCGTGCGATGTGCAGAAGATATCATCCACATTGCTTCAGACCAGTCAAATGTTATGGTCATCAATCCCAACTTCAACCCTCAATCCTGCGAGCACCACCCTTTCCGCTATGCCAGGGTCTTTGGCATAACTTTACAGTCCCCCAAGGTCCTATGGGAGTCCTATAGGAGTTCTATGATCTCCTATAGGACTCCCATAGGACTCCTATGGTAATCCCAAAATCAATACAAATTCTATTACATTTTGACATTGACATAGATAGGAGTCCTATAGGAGTCTTCTAGGACTCCTATAGGACATTGTTCACCCATAGCTGGCAATCAGTAAGAGAGAACATAGATAGGACTCCTATAGGACTCCTATGAGACTCAGCAAGTGTATTTGTTCTTTTACACAATCTTTTACCTAGATAGGAGTCCTATAGGATTCCTATAGGACTTCTATAGAACTGTCACCCAGATGACAAGCTCTATGGAATTATTAGCTAGATAGGAGTCCTATAGGAGTCCTATAGGACTCCACAAGTCTGTTTGGTTTTTCTATTATCTTATCACCTAGATGGGAGTCCTATAGGACTCCTATAGGACTGTCACATAGATACCAAAGCTCTATAGAATTATCACCTAGATAGGAGTTCTATAGGACTGTTACATAGATACCAAACTCTATGGAATTATTACCTAGATAGGAGTCCTATAGGAGTCCTATAGGACTCCACAAGTCTGTTTGGTTTTTCTATTATCTTATCACCTAGATGGGAGTCCTATAGGACTCCTATAGGACTGTCACATAGATACCAAAGCTCTATAGAATTATCACCTAGATAGGAGTTCTATAGGACTGTTACATAGATACCAAACTCTATGGAATTATTACCTAGATAGGAGTCCTATAGGAGTCCTATAGGACTCCACAAGTCTGTTTGTTTTTTCTGTTAACTTATTATCTAGATAGGAGTCCTATAGGAGTCCTATAGCCTGTTTGGTTTTTTCTATTAACTTATCACCTATGGAATTATTACCTAGATAGGAGTCCTATAGGACTCCACAAGCTGGTTTGGTTTTTTCTATTAACTTATCACCTAGATAGGACTCCTATAGGACTCCCATGGGACTCCACAAGTCTGTTTGTTTTTTCTGTTAACTTATTATCTAGATAGGAGTCCTATAGGAGTCTTATAGGACTCCACAAGCCGGTTTGGTTTTTTCTATTAACCTATCACCTATGGAATTATTACCTAGATAGGACTCCTATAGGACTCCTATAGGACTCCACAAGTCTGTTTGTTTTTTCTATTAACTTATCACCTAGATGGGAGTCCTATTGCAGTCCTATAGGACTCCTATAGGACTTTGTATAGAACTTAAGTAATTGAATATAAAATGAATCATGTTTATTGTGAAGAAATTTTAAGCAAAAATACTAGTTAAGGCAGAATACATAATTTATACTCATATCATTCTAATCAATAGATATAGGAGAACCAGCATCAGAACCATTATCAACATTTTTTCTAGCAAGTTTAGCAGCCTTGCGCTCTTGCTTAACCAATACCTTCTTAGTCTGAAGAAAAAGCATGGAGTGAAGGAACCACTTGAAGTTGGGAACTGTCATCCGCTTGAGAATAGAATCATATCCAGCCAACCAAGCATTCAGCTGTTCGCATATCTTTAGAAACCATCAGACAAGATGTCAAAACAAGAAAGGTAATAACTCACTTGTGTGTTAAACGCACGCTTAGCAACCTCCTTGCCCTGATTGTCCTTGACCTTGATAACTAGGTTAGGAGCACTTCCATCATCGGGTGCAGGATTGCACCACTTCTGACAAAGCTCATCCGTCTTGCTGTGGTTCCGGTGGTGGTAGCTGTCAACAATGAATTGTGTTGTTGAAATCCAAGACCGGAAGTGGTTGGCAACAGTTTTGAGAAGGATGCATGCCTTATCAATGCAGAGATAGGATGGCCGATCAGCAGGATTGGGGTAGACAGACTCCAGGAACTTCATGATGTTGGTTGGAGATTCCGACTTGGCAAAAAGACTCCATGCCTCTACTACGCCACATGGAGCACAAAGAGTCTCAACACAGTAGTATCTCGAAGCAGCAAAGTAGTGCTTGGGTTGATGAGGCTGTGGATCAGGTTGGTCGTGTGGATTTTCAGGGCGTTCATGAGACTCCTGCCAAGGCTGCCTCTCTGCAGGACGATGAATCATGCGCTTAACACCAGAGGAGCTGCTACGGCTTGCAGAAGCCTGGTAGTGCTTCCACTCAGGTGCATGAAGCTCACATGCTCTCGTCCCACTCTTTGCTAAAGCAAGGCACCCAACAATGCGACAGAAATGGCCAAATTCCAGAACATGCTTGTCACAGTATGACTCGCCCCGGTTGTTGGAAAGTGGTTTGTAGCACTTGGGTCGTGCACAATGCAAGGGCCCTGTCACAATGCCAGTCCACCACTCGCATGTTCACAGAGCACCCTTCAACCACCGAGTCAGGCTCTGTAGATGTCCGGTAGGGCTGAGTGCACTCTCCACAAGCATGACCCTCAGCTGGCTTCACCTTGCCCTTGTTGCCAAGCAGGTTGAATGCATGCTGGACAAGTTCATCCGCACTGACATTGTAAGGCACAGTGAGATCAATAGCAGAGTCAGCAGCAATCATCCGGGTGGACTCTCCAAGATGCGCTTGCCAAATGTGACGGCGAGTGACCGACTGGAGAGAGTGGGGTGGAGATGGAAGACCAACAAGGGAAGTAGGTGATAAAGGAGCAGGAGGAGGAGAAGAGGAACTATTGGAGACATAGCTGTCGGTGAAGAAGGATGAGAAAGCTTGAGATGATGAGTGCAAGCTATGAAAGGCGTTGGAGACAGCTCCTGTAAAGGTGCGATCTGCCCACAGCTTTTGTCCAAGCTTGATGTAGCAAGCATCGTTCTCCAGTGTCCGCTCTTGGCCCTTTTCTTGAGTTGTCCGCCAGTGATGGTCTGCCATATATGAGGTAGCACAGGCAGGGCATTCTGCACCAAGAACATATGCATACCCATACTGTCTGGTACCTTTGATCAGAGTAACAGGGCTGGAAATATCCCGAAAACTCTGATAAGGATAGAGGGAGTGTGGTGCACAAGTCTGCTCCTGACACTCAAATGAATTGGTGACAAGTGCAAGACTTGGCTCAACAGCACTTAGGTCGATAGGATGGAGAGATGGGGAGGAAAGTTCAAGCAATAGAGCAAGCTTGTGTAGAGTGGTGGCTAGAGAACCACTAGATGGGTGGAGCAGAGGCTCGTTGCTCTTGAAGCGAAGGTCTAGCAATCGCCCCAAGCGATCAATCCAGAGATGTGATGATGTTTCGCCTGGCATCTGCCGAGCAGAGCGACGGAAATGCAGATTGAGAAGTTGGGGATTTTCAAGAATGGTGAAGAGAATCAGAAGAACAGAGCTCAAAGAGATCTTCGAGTCATAGTTCTGTCGAATGAATTTGTAGAAGGCACGAAAAGTGATGTCGGGAAAGGGGGATGTTGGCTGGGCAGTGACCAGAGGTAGCCATAGAGTTGCTAGAAGAAGACGACCAAACCAAGATGATAAGAACGAGGTGATAAGAAGCCCAATAGCACTGAAAATGGTGCAGAAATAGGACAAAATAACTGAAACACCACCAAGTCAGATTCTTGCTCTACAAGAATTTACATTCATAGACTACCAACTCACTTTCCCCCCTTCTGCTTCTTCTTATGGCTCTTCTTCTTCTCAGGACTCTTCTCTTCAACCACTTTCTCCTTAACCTCAGTATCCTCCTTCTCCTCATAATCCCCATGCTTCTTCAAATATGCAACCGCTAGCCCAAGACCAGAAGTCTTGCTCCCAGGGTCCAGCTCAAATAGATCCTCCTCCGATACATCCAGTCGTGCCTGAGCATCCATCGCAAAGTACTCCATGATCTTCCTATGGCGCGGAATTTCCTTTCTGAATTGGGAGTAGAATGTGGAGCTCCTATAGAATGTGGACTTGCCAATGAAAATCTTGGTGATCTGTTCGGCGGTGGTTTTAGCCAAGTCGCGTGGAAGCCGCTTCCCAGCTGAGTTGGTCTTCGCCCCATTCTTCAACTTTGCATACATGTCTCGAGCATTGTTGGCAGCCCTGAAGCGCTGATAGCCAGTCCAGTTGTCCGTAGCAGCCGTGTTGTAGAGGTAGGAGTCGGTGGGAATTTCAAGATAGTAAATCAGGCGGAGCTGTCTCTTATCCTTTTCAGCCTCAATTGCCTGGGCAATTGCATCAAGAGCATCAGCTTCCTCAGCTTCAGCTTCAGTGAGAGGGGCTTGTGCATCAGGAAAGGTGGTGGAGAGAGGAGAGGGAACACCAGATGCAGAGCGGGAACGATAGCCCGAGACGGAAGGAGTTGTTGCGCGAGACGAGAATGCAGAAAGAGAGGGCTTCTTCTAAAATGAAAGGTTAAAACCAATGTAGAAAGAAGGAAAGAAAATGAACATACTAGCAAGACATAGATATAGAGTTTTGAATTCTCCTCCTCCCAGAGGAAGTTGTTCACAGTCAAGGGCAGTACGGGGAAGACGGTTTGAAGATCCCATGATATCCCAACCCTTCTCATCAAAGTCATAGACATAGAAGGTGTGGTTGGCATAGGAAGGTTCACGATCCACGATTGCGTCAACTGCATCCTTAACGGTGGAACCTTGGACAGGTGACAAAGAAATTGAATGCAGGTGCGGTTGAGAGGGGAAGGAGGAGCAGGAGTGGATTCCAGAAAGACGCGGGCCTTGCGAGGGAAAGGAACAATGTCGTTGATGGTCTTCTCCAATGCAGAGTCGGCAATGTTGGAGACAGCAGCCTTGCCTCGCAGAGTACCCCCGACTGTCTTTGATGCACCCTGAAGCTTGGAAGGGCCAACGGAAAGAGTGGTGGAGTCGACGTGTTGAGTAAACTCATCTTCTTCGTCAAAGACCAACCCATCATCCTCCTCATCCAGCTCCACCATGCTCACAGCCCTCGACTCTGCCTCTACCTCCTCATTCAGCACCTTCTCCTTTCCCTTCCCCTTCTTTGGCTTAACGTTGACCTTGACCACCTCCTCCTCTACCTCCATGTCTCCATGCCCAACCTCCTCAGCCAGTGCCTTCTCCTTTCCCTTCCCCTTCTTAGGCTTAATCTTGACCACTTCCTCCTCTACCTCCATGTCTCCAAGCCCAGTACCTGCCCATCCATGTTCTTGCTCGATGGCATCCTGCATGACTATATCTCCATCTCCTTGTGGCACCTCAACCTCAACCTCCTCTTGAAGAACCTCCTTGACAGCGGCCTTCTTCTTTGCCTTTGGAGGAGCAGCAGTGACAGGCTTGAGAACAGGGATGGTGGAAGTCGGAGGGGCAACATGACGAGGAGGTGGAGCAATAGAGGCGCTAAGGGTTTGAAGAATGTGCTCTGTCCTATTAGGCAACAAGTTAGTCATATTGAAACTCGACCGAAAAAAATGACAAGTCGAATATAAAAAAGAATTTAAATTCAATTTAAATTCAACTAAATAATACATGGGGGTCTCGTAGACTACATCAGACAAGCAAAATCGAAAGGGGACGTACCCTGTGGCATCATTGTCAATGGAGGCCTTTGCAGTGGGATTGGTCTTGCCAGGCTTTGAGGTGGTCTTCACGGAAGGCTGGACCTTCTTGGTGGTGGTGGTAGTGGTGGTGGCGGCGGCAGAGGGCTTGACCGTGGGCTTCGGGGCAGTTGGCTTGCGTCTGGGGGTTGGTGTTGCAGTCAGGGCAGCCTTGACAGACTTGGTTGAAGGGGTGGGCTTCTTCTTCGATGGTTTGATGCTAAGAGGTTGTGAGTGAAGAGTCAGACAATGTGAAAGGGAGGCACTTACGGTGACGATTTGACATTCAGCTCATCCTCCGAGACATCGGAGGACGGCGCTGAAGGTGTTGGGGGCCTAGAAGTGGGATCACGGTGAGCAGCAGAGATTTAGGAAGGGGGACGGGACTTACTTCTTGGTACGAGCACTCCTCCTGAGTTGCTCCTCCTCCTCCTCTTCCTCTTCCTCCTTGTTGCTGTCAGTATCGTTGACCTCAGCCCCGCTAGGCTAACGTCAGCGGACATTGCAGAATGGAGGGCGACGGACGTACCTTGAGGATGCAGCCTGGGCTGCCTGTGACTTCTCATTCTCGGACTCCTCCTCCTCCTCGTCTCCTTCCCCTTCTGCTACTGAGGATCCGTCGTCATCCGCCTTGCGACGCTTCGAGTCGCGGGGTGTGATTGTGTTGGCGCGCGCACGGCGGTCCCCAGCCTTGGGACTCTTGGGCGTGGCTGGCATGTCGTCGTTGGCCGGACGGTGGACGGTGTTGCGGACCATGGTGGGGGTGTTGTGGTTGGCGTAACGGTCAGTCGGTCAGGCGGGATGCTGTTGTGCGTGTGGCGGTCTGGAGTGGGTGGGCGAGGTGAGCAGCGGCGACGTGAACTGGGTGGGCGAATGGTCGGCATACGGCGTTGAACCTGCGTGTGGACGATTGTGATGGGCGGCGAAGAGCTCCTGCGCGTTGTCGACGTGGCGGTTGGTTGGCGCACGTGGGCGTTAACGACAAGGGCGGCAGGTCGTTGGATTATGTTGGCGTGGCGCGCAGAGTCAGTGCGCGTTGCAGATGTGGCACTTGCGATGTCGCGGGAAGGGTGGATGCACGTCGTTGACCGCGGGAAGGGTGGGCGGGTGACGGTCGCGGGAAGGGTCCTTGGGCGCGGTCGACGTGGCGGTGGTCACGTTCGTCGTTGGTCCGTGCGCGATTTTGACGTGGCCGTTGTCGCGTTGGTCCGTGCGCGCCGTTGACGTGGCGGTTCGTTCGGCGGTCTCGGTGTCAAACGAGCGGTGGGCTGGGGAAGGGGAGGTGGTGGTGGTGACGGGAGGTGGCGGTGGTGATGGGAGGTGGTGGTGGTGACGGGAGGTGGTGGTGGTGGTGACGGGACGTGCCGCAGGCGTGACGTGGCAGCGATTGCGCGGCAGACGGTCTGTGCACGTCGCTGTGGCGATGGGGCAGGGTGCACCTGCTGTCGCGGGGGCTCCAATTGAGAGCAACGGGCTCAATCGATGGGGGACAGAGGGGACACGGGGAGGGAGGAGAAGGCGGTGGAGGAAGAGGAGGCGGGGGAGAGGCGACGGCGGAAGGAGACGGTGAGGGCTGTTGGAGGAGGCGACGGTGGAGACGGTGGGCGGCGGTGGGCGACGGTGGCGACGGTGGGCGACGGTGGCGACGGTGGGCGACGGTGGCGACGGTGGGCGACGGTGGCGACGGTGGGCGACGGTGGAGACGGTGGATGGCGGTGGGCGACGGTGGAGGGAGGGGACGGTGGCAGGCAGCGGCGGCGACGACGACGAGGAGGGCGCAGACGGTGGCGTTACGAAGGGCGTTGCTGGGAGATCCCGACGGTGCAGGCCAGGTGGCGGCAGCGAGCGGGGGTGTCGTTGTCAAGGGTTGATGACGACGACGAGGAAGGAAGAAGGGACGGCGGACGGAATGACCATCCGAACCGTCACGTGACCCGGGTCCCACGAAAACTCGGAGGGACCTGGAATGGACGGATGCGTGGCAAAATGGCGGGTGGGCGCTCAAATGCACAGCCACACATTTAAGCGCCCACTCGTCATCTGGCCATTTGAGAAAGACGCGTATCTAGTTAAATATATCTTACCACGTTGTATATTAACGACCAAGTGGCCTAATGGTTAACGCAGTTCACTGTCTGTGTAGCCAGTTGGTCGAGTGTTCAATTCCGGCTGGTGCACATATTAATTCCACCACCTAATATAGTAGCATACGATGTATATATTCATTTTTTGTAATATAATTAACTAAAGACATAACAATCGGCGAGGCGGAGTCCTATGGGAGTCCCTATGGAGCATAGAATTGGCATAAAACCCTGTTAGGAATCCTATAGGAGTCCTATATAGGACTCGTCTGCCCTGAACATAGGGTAGGAGTCCTATATAGGACTCCATAGGACTCCTATGGGAATTTGTCAATTCCTATGATTTCAGTATGGAGTCCTATAGGAGTCCTATAGGACTCCGAACCTAAATTTGAGTGTGATTCACTGCATTTGTAGTGCCTCAAAGATGGGTTAGGAGTCCTATAGGATTCCTATAGAAGTCCTACAGGAGTCCTATAGGACTCCGCCCCGGAGCTTGGGGGAGTGTAAAGTACTCGTCTTTGGCATATACTATGCAAGACCCTATGTGCCAGGTGTGAAAGAGGATGGTGTGTGACCAAGCCGCATCGACTTCTTGTGGGTGCACTGGTATGATATCATTGACCATGGCTGTGCCTTTGAGCTTGATCGCTTGGAGCTCTGCCCTGTTGAACCCCCAAACACTCTTGGCTTCTTGGATCCTCCTGAAGTTGTTCGAGTAGCTTATCTTCTTCCTCAATTCTCCAAAGGCGTTGTGAACAACCCCTCTCCCAGATGGTTCAAGGGACCATTATGGAGATTTTACTTTGTCAATCGGTGTGCCCAATGCTCAAGCACAGACTTGTTGACACCTACTGACAAAAATGCAGGGTCTGCAGTCGGGATATGTTTATGTGCTTCCAATGGGGGCTTGCAATTGGACATATGTACTCATGGAAAGACCAGCAGGAAGAATCCTCTTACTATGCAAAATTGGACAGCCTCTTACAGTCCCCATCTGAGCACCTATCTCAGCCTTCTAGCGCTGAGGTTCCAGCACAGGTATCAACCAACCCTGCATCATCATCGAGAGGAGTTCTGGCTCCTGTATTCTCTTGGGCTGCTGGGGTTCAAGACAACCAGTTAGATTCAAATGAAGATGGGTATGGTGGTGATCAGGCTGTGGACGGCAAAGAGTGGGAGGATGTTCCTGATAATGGTGCTCAAGAAGACTTAGAGGATCAATGGGATTTGCAAGACAATGACGAGGTCCTCGCATATGATGACATGTACCAGGATTGGTATCTCTATGATGAGTAGTAAATATGCACCACAATGTGGCTGCTTTTATGAACTTGTACCCTTTTTGTTTCTGCCGCAGATGATTCGCGCCTCAACCCTTTTAGTAGCTGGTCTTGGCCACATGTGTTCTAGCCATCTCATATACTATACCTAGTAACTGCATATATGAGTGGCCTGTACACTCGACATACGTTGCACTGCTTCAATAGACAGCAGCGACCCTTTGGCTGGTCTGTTCAAAAAGTAAAAGTAGAACATTTGGACTACTTTCAAAGACAACTGAGTGCCAACTTTGAAATTGCTGACCTTATGTGAGAGGACACGATGCAGGGTATCGAAACTCTGATTCACAGGGGCAGTGGTAAAGGATCATAGTAACCGCAAGCTATTAGGATCCTGCTCTGGAGTCCAGTGAGCTTTTCGTGCCCAAGTCTGAGTATCTGCCACTGCGATCAACATGCGCACTCAGTAGCCTATTGTTTGCTCAAGGTCACATAGCACTGTGCTCTTGGGCAACAATGTGGATCACCCTCACTCAAACCGCTGTAGAATGGAGGTGAGTGCAGCTCATCTAAAGCTTTCCATCAAATGTGAGGTGCTTCTTTTCCTGTCCTGCAAGCACAATGTGCATTCTGTATGGGCTATAGTACTTGAAATGGACCGTGTAACATCAGTGCAGGTGGACCTGCCTGATGGGAGTTGCAATCAAGGATGATGGTGTTTAAATCATTTGAAGGGCAGACAGAATCCACTGAATCACTACAACAAATCACTATGAAAAAGCCCCCCACACTCAGGCGAACGCCTAGGAGTCACTCTAGTCTAAGTGATGAAATATCCCACCTACACCTGAACATTGTTCCATATTCAAACCTTCATCATGGCTGAGCCACATGTAGTAGCCTTGGGGCTATCAACACTTGTGGAAGCACCGCAGATATAAGCCACTACTAGTATCCACTGATTCAGTAACTTACCCCTTTTACTAGATCCTCCTTCAGTTGGTTTGACAGCCTATAAATCTACAAGACCCATTTGATGGCCTCTGCGCTCTTGACCCTCCTCCGGCCATGGTGGCAGTTCATCTCTTATTGCCCAGTATGACGCTTCATCAACTACGACCCGTCATCAGTTCTCATCAATGAGCATCAGTTATCTCGTTCTTCTTTGGGAGAGGTGGTCTGGAATCTGGTTACTTGCCTGCTCTCGAACTTCACTAGTAGACTGCAGTTGGTGCTACAGTGGTTTGAGTGAAATATGAATGCAGCAGAACCATCTGGGAAGGGTCAATCCCTGCCATCGTCAATAAAGGGACAGGGTTGCTTGCCAGTAGCAAAGCAGCAACCGATGAGGGGCAAAAGATCTAGCTTGAATCGCGTTGATTGCCAAGACCGTCTAACTTGTAGCCCTAGATAATCGACTACAATCTTAGCATGTGTTTCACTGGTGTCGCAATGGTGATTGGGCACTTATCATATCTTATCAGCACTTGGAAGCCAGCCAGCGCGTGATCAACACTGTCTTGTCTTACCGCTTTGCCACTGATTTCGTGATGATAGAAATATTAAACCCTCAACAAAACGCACACTGTGAGTGGGAATAGTTCAATAGAGAACACCCCACTCACACTAGCTACCTATATACATATCTACACAAAGGAATGTCCATATAGGGAAGAACAATAGTGTATCTGTGCAGGGTAAATAGAAGAGAGAGAACAATAAGAAAGAGAGAAGTGAATGATGCAACAAGTAAACATTTTGAAAGTAGTGTCCCTTGTACTAATCGTAACCATAGAAACAACAATGTAAGTATTGTATTCTAACACACCCTCTCAATGCAAAGACCGTTGTGATTCTAAAAGAGACCAAGAGATAAACAGTGACACTCAACAGCAATCCGAGGAAGGGGTTTGGTGAGAATGTCTGCAACCATGTCTGCAGTAGGGAGGAAGTGGACTTTGATGGTTCTGTCACGAACCTCCTTCCTGATCCAATGAATCTTGATGTCAATGTGCTTCATCCTGCTGTGATTTTCAGGATTCTTGAGGACATGCAGTGCTGATTGACTGTCCACCATGAGTGGCGAGGGCTTCTTGATGTTGAATCCGAGCTCTCCTAAAAGTGAACACATCCATTTGATCTCAAAGCCTGCAGACAATGCTGAGATGTATTCAGCCTCAGTTGAGGAGTTGGTGATTGTAGCTTGCTTCTTGGATGACCAGCTGACTGCACCAGTGCCCATCTTCATCACTAAACCACTGGTAAACTTGCATGTGTCGAGGCATCCACCATGGTCTGCATCACTATAGGTGTGGAAGAGTTCATCTGATGGAGTGCCTTGGTTCCGAGTGAATATGAGCTTGAGGTCCTTGGTTCCCTGGAGGTAACGGAAGAGATGCTTGACAGCTTTCCAATATGCAGGCCCAGGGTTGGAGTTGAACTGTGCCAATTTTGCGACTGAGCACAATGTTCGGGCGACTACCAATGGCCAGATACATCAGGGCTCCAACTGCATTCAAGTAGGGGATTTTGCTCATCTCCTTCTTGTCTTCAGTTGTGGGCGACATGCTTTTCTTCAGTGCTAGCCCTGGTTCCATAGGGGTGGTCACATGTTTGCAGTCAGAAAGTCAGAAACGAGCAAGCATGTCATTGATGTACTGGGTTTGGGATAGACGCAGAGTTTTGTTTGCCTGGTCGTACTCCACCTTGATTCCTAGGAGGTATGCAGTAGGTCCTAAATCCTTCAGCTTGAAGACCCTTGACAGCGCTTCCTTGACCCATTCAATCTTGGACTTGTCTTTGGACGTGATAGTGATGTCGTCAACAAAAACTGGGAGTGTGACACGAACACCGTCCTTCACCCAGTGGTAGATGCTGGGATCAGAGAAAAGCTGCTCAAAGCCAATGTTTTTGAGTTCCTTTGCCAACTTCTGGTACCACAGTCGGCCACTCTGTTTGAGTCCATAGAGACCCTTCTTGAGCTTGCATACCCACTGGGCACTGTTGGTGTTACGGACTTCAAAACCCTCTGGCTGCCTCATATAGACCTCGTATTCATCCTCGATGGTGCCATTAAGGTAGGCATTGGAGATGTCATGACTCAATGTGTTCTCCATTCATTGCTGCTTGTGCAAGGACAGTACGGATAGACGTAAGCCTGGTAGTTGGGGCAAATACTTCATCATAGTCAATGCCATGAGACTGTCCAAAGCCTTGTATCGTTCAACTCTTCCATCTGCATCGCGTTTGATGAGGAATACCCAACGAGAGCCAATTGCCTTTCGATCCTTGGGGAGTTGGACGAGTTCCCAAGTACCATTCTCAATCAGGGCGTTGATCTCTGTCTGAGCAGCTGCCAACTATTTGTCCTTCTCATCCCAAGCTATAGCCTCCTTCCAGTTCCATGGTGCATCATTTGGGCGTGTGGCTGCACCAAATGCATTTTCACAAGCAGCTTCCATTGGAATCTCCCATCCAGCTGACATTGGGATGAAGTCATCTGAGATGCCATAGACATTGAAGACGGATTCCATGGCTCGACTAGCTTTGAAGGCAGTAGCCAAGTCAGCTTCTTCATCATTGTCATCATTGTCATCTGAGAGTGAAGCAGTGTCGATTGGAGTGGGTTGACTAGGAGGTGGTGGAGGATTTGGATTTGTGAGTGTGGGGCAGAGTTGGAGATTCATGACTCCCATGCTGCCAGTTTGGGTAGCAAGTGGCAGACCAAAGAAATTGTGATTTTGGGCACCCCCCTCGGGCTGGTACTGGATTTGAAGTGCTGGGTTCAAGTTCCTCATCCTGTTGTGCTTCAGCCTGTCTGCAAGCAACTGGTTGGGTTCCCCTTTGTCCTTTTCCAGCAATTTTAGTGTAGTCCAAAACACCCCCTGAACATGTTGGTCGTCCTCCTTGGGCTACAAGGTAGGGTTCATTAGGCTTGGCAGCTGGTGCTGCTAGACGTGGCATTGGGCGGAGTGTTTGAGGAGAAGTGATATGTGCTGGTGCAGGAGTAGGAGCAGATAGATGTGGAAATTTGACTTCCAGTGGGCTCCATCCAAACTCTTTCAGTGTAGGGTCAGGAGAGTCGTGCTCTGCTCTTGATGTGGGAGATGGATCACTCTGAGGCCTCGACCATGCACACTTGCGCTCATCAGCCAGATCCTTTGTTGCTGGACCTCTGGGAGGTGCACAAACAGGAGTTCTGGGGCAGCAGGGGCATTGGGAGGATTCCCCAGAAGATCATCATCATTGTCGGAGTCTGACTCGTCATTGTCAAAATGAGGTGCGTTGGGTGCTGGTCCAACAGGTGGTTGTGGAATGGTGTCAACACTAGGCGTGGAGAAAGTCTCAGACTCGTTGTCCTCGTGCGACCAAAGTTCACTCCATTGGACTGGAGGAGTTTCAGTGCTCTTGCCTTTGGTTGAGAGACCAGGGAAAGAAGTCTTGTCAAAGATTATGTCTCGAGAGATGTGGGTTTTCTTGGTGGCTGTATCATAGCACAGCCAGCCTTTGAATCCCTGTGCAAATCCAAGGAAGATGCAAGGGATGGAATGGGAGTCAAGGTTTTTGCAGTCGGACTTTGGTACATTGACCCATGCACAACATCCATAGACTCTGAACATGGACAAGTCTGGCTTGCGTTTGTGCCACACTTCATATGAGGTGGTTTCCAACAGTGCAGACGTAGGGGTGACATTCAGGATTTCGGTGTAGTAGAGGATAGCAGTGGACCAGAAGGTGGCAGGTAATCCAGCATAGTTGAGCATTGCTATCACCCCCCTCAGCCAGCGTGCGATTTAGACATTTGGAGACACCATTTTGCTGTGGTGTACCATGGACCGTATGTTGTCGAGAGATTCCTCATACCTCACACCATTGATCAAACTTGTTTGAGATGTACTCTCCTCCCTTATCGTCCTGAAGCTCCTTCACTTTTACTCCCAAGTAGTTCTCCACTGCTGCAACGTAGGTCTTGAACTTGTCAAATGCCTCACTCTTGTTTTTGAGCAAGTAGGTGTGTTTGTAGCAGCAGTGGTCATCGCTGAATGTGATCCAGTACCTGTACCCTCTCGACGTGTGCAGGAGTGGGCCATGCAAGTCACTGTGGATCCGACCAAGTACCTCTGTGCACTGATGTTCAGAGACTTTTGGGAAAGGTTGTTGGTGTTGCTTCCCTGCAATGCATGCTTCACACATGTCCTTGACCTCCATCCCTTTATTGACAAACACCCCCTCAGACAGCTCCTTCTTGAGAAGTGTATTAAGCCGATTGATTCCAATGTGTCCAAGACAATTGTGTAAAATGCCCATGTCGACTGCAGCTGAATAGGCTACTTCATCATTCTCCAATGTGCTTCCATCCAATAGGCTGGTTGTCCTATGGATAGTAGCAGTGAAGAGAGAGTTGCCATCTTTCGAAAATTCCAGGGAGTCGTTCTCAATGACAACACGCATCTTGCGCTTCTTCACAGCAGTAAGGATGGAGAATAAATTATTTTTCAAGCGAGGGACATATAGTACATCAGAAAAGACAACGAGCTCGCGGTTCCCAGATGGTTTGAACACAACATCTCCCTTGGCCTTTGCCCAGGACCGTCAAGTTATCCCCCAGCCTCACAGGTACCAAGCAGGGTCGCATGTTGTGCATCCAACACTTGTGTGGCGTCATATGCGAGGTAGCGCCCAAGTCTGCATTCCACTGAGTGTTAGCGGTGGTACTCTTTGGACGTCTACGAGGGGGACTAACGATGTGTGCGGTGGAGGCCATCTGGGCTTCCTCTTTAGCTGTGTCCTTAGCCATGTTGGCTGACTCACTTCCTTAGCCTTCTTCAGAACGTCGCAGTCCTTGGTGTCGTGGTTGGAGAGGTTGGTGTGATAGCAACATTTGAGGGGCAGTTTGGAAGTGGACGATGTAGCAGGTGAATGAGACGAGGAAGTGGTAGCTTGCGAGGCTTAGCCTTTTTCTTGCTCTTGGTAGCAGCAAGGGCAGCTTCGTCAGCTAGACCCTTGACCTTGTTGGAGAGGTCGGCTTTGCAAAGGTGGTCAAGGATATCGTCGGCAGATTTGATGCTGTCAAGATGTGTGAAGGTGTTGCAAAGGAGGTTGCCCTGCTCATTGTGAGGAAGGCCAAGGATGACAATGGCTTGCATCAGGTCCATGATGAGCTCTGGTGCACCATAGCCCTTTTTGAACACAGAGCGTCTGGTGACAATCTCTATAGTAGTAAGAGGGGCTGGGGCAGCAGTGGCCTGAGTAGCAGTAATCCTCAGCACCAATAGCTGCTGGTTCTTCCTCCTCCTCATCTGACTCTGGAGCAGAGAGGGAGGATAGGTCGATGGATGTTTGGCGTGTATGCTCTGGAATGTAGAGTGGGAGAGCGTCCAAACGGTCACAGATTTGGGCTCTAGCAGCTATGATGCGGGCACCATAAGAAGCAAAGCTCTCTGTATCCGTCTTGCGGATGGTGAAGAACACTACCTGCGACTAGCGAGTAGAGTCTTACCGAGTAGCTTGTAGGCTATAGGCAGTGACTTAGTTGTAGGTTAAAACAATATAGATTGAGGTAGCTACGAGAGTCCTTATATACATAAGAGCATACTAATAATATAGCTGTGTAAGGACTGAGTAAGCAGTCACATGTGCAACAAGTAAGCGTATGAGTCAGTATGAGTCGTAAAGACAAAAGAATGACAAATGCTGTAAATAATGCATAGCCTCATTAGAATGTATCTTGAAGAGTCTAGACCAAAGGTCACGAGTCGAATCTAATCTACATCAGATAAGATCAACACTCCCCCTCAATGAGAGCATCTCCTAATGAGTGTACTCATTGGACTAAGACGAGTAGAACTCAAGTCCTAGTAATCCCCTGAAGTGTTCAAACTTCACTCGTCCCAATGGTTTGGTGAAGATGTCGGCGATATTGTCGTTGGTATTGACTCGCATGACTTTGATGTCTCCATTCTCGATGAGTTCATGGATGTAGTGAAACTTGACATCGATGTGTTTCATGCGACGCTCCTGATAGGATTGTTGCTGATGAAGATAGCACCATTGTTGTCGGAACAAATAGGGATTGGTACGATGATCGGCATGCCAAGCTCTTTGAACATGTGCTTGAACCACATCACCTGTCAACTACAGTCAGACACAGCCATGTACTTGGCTTCGGTGGAGGAATTAGCGACAGTCTTTTGAGCATGTGAAATCCAGCTAATGCTAGTGTTTGCCAACATCACCATGTTTCCAGTTGTGGATTGGTGTTTGACCAAATCCGCAGCATGATCAGAGTCCGAGTAGGCGATCAATCCATTTTGGGATACACCATCAAGAACCAGAGCGTAGTCCATAGTTCCTCGGAGATATCTGCATATGTATTTTGCCTTGCTGATGTGTTCCTCGGAAGGATTAGCTGCAAATTGAGACAGCTTAACAATGGCGTAGGCAATATCTGGGCGAGTGCCCAGCATTAAGTAGAGCAGAGATCCAATGATTGACTGGAAATAGTGGAGTCTTTTCGTATCGACAGGTCCAGTATGTTCGAGAGGCCTATATCCCTTGACCATAGGTGTAGGTGCTGGTCGGCAATCCATCATATCAAAACGTTCCAGGACTGTGCCAAGGTAGGCAGATTGGTCCAGATGGATATTTTGTCCGTCATGTCTGATCCTCATTCGTAAGAACTTGGTTGGATTTTCGAAGTCTCGACATTCCCACTTGAGCTTGAACACCTCTTTCTTGGCATTAACAAGTCTCTTGTTACGACCCGCGAAGATGAGATCATCAACGTAGGCAATCATGATGACAAAGCCACCATGTCCATCCTGAAGGATCAAGATCCCGGTATCGGTCGATAGTCGTTTGAAGCCAAGAATTTTCATCAACTTTGCAAGTTCCATGTACCATGCACGGGACGCTTGCTTCAGACCATAGATAGCACGAAGGAGCCGGTACACCTTGTGCTCTTTGCCCTTCATGACAAAGCCTTCGGGTTGACGCATATAGATCTCCTCATCTAGTTTCCCATAGAGGAATGCAGTCTTGACATCGACTCCGGTGATGTGCCAATCCTTGAGAGCCGTGATGGCTAACATGGTTCGGACTGATTCGAAGCGAACCACTGGTGAGAAAATCTCGTTGTAGTCAATGCCTTCGATTTCTTGGAAACCCTTGGCAACAAGTTGGGCGCGTTTACGACCATCAGATTTGACGTCGAATACCCAGCGATTGGTAATCGCTTTACGACCTTTAGGAAGATCAACCATTTCAAATACTTCGCGTTCAGAGAGTGCCTTTAACTCATCTTGCAAGCATCGATCCATCCTTTCTTCTCCTGCAGTGGCATCCGCCAAGATGTCTTTAAACGTCCACATCGTGTGGAGCGCTATCGACTGAAGGAACTGGAGGCAAAACCGCTTTAGAAAGCAGGAAATGCATAAAATTAACTCCCCCCTTCACGCGCTAAGCGTTCTAAGTCCTCAGGTATGTCAAAAGTTGAATCAGAGTCACTTCGGACACTGGAGTAGCAGGTATTGGCGCGGGAACACCTTTTTCCATGCTTTCAGCACCTTGATTAGATCCAGATGGCTGTCTGTCATCTTTATCAAGTGCTTTTCTCCTATCCGTCTGATGCTTTTCAGTCGGAGTTTTATTTCCGTAGACATCGCCAGGCTGAGACTTGGTTTGGGTCCGATCCCGCACTGATCTCCTAGGTGCATCACCTGGGGGATTTCCTGGCACAGGGTTCGGCGGGTGCTGGTCGGCTGGTGGTTCACCAATGTTCTGATCATTGTCACGATCAGGACCGCTACCTCTTTAGGGTTTTGGGAGTTTGGGGATGGACGAGGAAGGAAATCATCGTTGTCATCATCATCTCCAGATTCAGATGGAGATCCATCATTGCCAAATGAGGAAGGTGGGTAGTCTTCACTCGTGGTTGGTCTTGAGGTGGTTTGGCATCAGGACACCTTGGGAAGTGTAGTTCATCAAAGCGAGCAGTAGTCGCTTTGAATAGAACATTCCTTGGTGATCTCATGAATAGATACACCTTCATGCCTTCTGGGAATCCTAGGAAGATCATATACTCCGACCGTGGAAGGAGTTTGTTAGATTGTTGTTCCTTGGGAATATACACCCAGGCACCGCATCCAAAGACTCTCAATTTAGAGACGTCTGGAGCTTCTCTTTCTACAGCCTCGTGTGGAGTAATCCAACCTAGACGCTTGAGAGGCGTCTGGTTATACACGTAAACGGCATATAGAACGGAAAATTCCCACCATGATTGGGATAGGCAAGCATCATGACACATTGACTCAGCCTTCTCCATGATTGTGCGATTAAAGCGTTCAGCACATCCGTTCTGCTGGTGCATATACGGAGCGCTTATTGATAGCTTGATTCTTTTTGATTTGAAGAAACTTTTCAGTTCATCATTAATGAATTCTCCACCACCATCCACCTGCCATTCTTTGATCTTTTCTCCATATTGAGTTTCGACCATAGCGACAAAGTCCTTGATTGCTTGTATGGACCCAGCTTTGGTTTGAAGACAGACGCATGACGCACGGCTAGTGCAGTCATCGAAGAATGAGATGAAATGTTTGAATTTGTGGTATGACTCGACGGAGAATTCTTTTAGATCTGAATGAATCTTTGGAATCTGCGCTTCGCCACGCTTGCTTGAAGCCAGGAACAGCTCAAGCAACATCTTCCCTTGCGCGCAAACCGCGGCACAAAGGTTCATGTTTGGGAATTTCCACCATAGGTGGGAAGTTCGTGGTATGCTTTTTGGCTTGTTTGAGCACTTCCCGCGATGGATGACCAAAGCACTTATGCATGACCTCGTAATCGACAGGCGGTCCAGAGACCTTCTGCACTTGCATCGGCGATCCATTAGAGTTCTTTACAGATACCCAATAAATCGTGCCGTCCGGATGAAGTGGATGACCCTTAATGAGATTTCTCCCATCAGAATCGTTGATCCCCATGTTTAGGGAATCGCCCCAAAGAGTAGTATTGGGTTGACTCAAGAAAGTTCCCATAGAGAACAATCGAGTCAATAGATTGGGGATGTGATAGACTGGTTCGATGATAGATTCCATGTCTCGATCGTTACCATCAGCACCTTTGATAGTGTGATGTACTCGAAGTTTTCCAATTCCTTTTATGGACAGGGTTATACCCTTGGAAGCGGTGTTAACTGATGGACTGTTCTTAACTATTTTGTAATCGAACAAGTCTTCTTTCGAGTGGGTAACATGCATTGATGCCCCAGAGTCCATCATCCAATGTATGGATGTCTCAAATTTCTTACAGGATGCGCAGTTCGCATTTTTACACTTGGAGGTATTTGATGAATTGTGAATCGAAACAAGAGAGTTTATTGCGCAGCAATACTCTAGAAATACATCATCGTCCAAGCTATTCATATCTAGTTGAAAAGGCTGTGGAGGCGATGGGTTAGCCAAGTGTTTCCTGAGAGAAACAGAGGGGACGTACTTATCATCGTCGAAGTGTCCGGTCCTCAGAGCGTCCCAGTCCAGGAGGTAGACGGATGGTTTTGCATCTGAAAGGCGATCTGATCCATTACGATCTGGATGTTCGCCTCCCATCTCGTCGTCGGAGCCCCAGTCAGAGACTTCATCATCGGGGTGGAGTGGGTCCTCCAGTTCTCCGTTGCGGATCCTCTCCCAGACTGTCTTGGGGGTGCTGAAGAGTGATGGGTCCTCGACTTCGTCCCACTTCTCCAATGCTGGGCACTCGCCTTCGTCACCGAGGGAGACGCTGTCGTTGTCTTCGCCCAAGGCATCGGTGTTGCTGAGTCCGTCCAATGCTTGTGAGCTGTCCCTTTCCATGGGCAATTCAGATTGATGCACCATGGCTGGTTCGGGAACGTCAACCCTTCTCCAGATCCACCTTGTGCCAGTGGAGGAGATGGGAGTTGGTGCAGAGACGAGTTGGTCTCATACACCTCAGGCTGTTCGGAAGACTCAAGAGACCGTTGGTGTTTGGAAGGCCTGGGGGAACTGATGCGGTCAATAAGTGCTGGCTTCCGCTTGTCCGCTTCCTCAAATGATTTGAGGTTGCGAGCAGTTTTTGGTAAATCGAGCTTACCGCAGTTCTTCCTAGCGCGTTCCACATCTGGGTAGCACGAGGTGTTGGTGGACGGAGCGTCTTTGGCTTTAGCAGCCGAGACAGGGAGATGGGTGGATGGAGTGAGATCAACGGATCGTTTGACAATAGAGGGTCCGGTTTTCATGAATGAAAGAACTGAGACCTTGGCCTGGGGAGGCACATGCTCCTGTGGAGCGAGAGAGACGAGATGGTTGCCTAAGAAGGCAGCCGATACCATGTGTGAGCGGTGACCTTGCGACTTCCTTTCCTTCTCCTTCTTCTTGTTGCCACCCTTGGATCCGCACTTCTTCCCTTTGTTTTGGGAAGAAACCCGGGTTTTGGTTACCCGAGTTGCCGGAATCCTTCTGCTGCCCTTGTTGCTGCTGGCGGAAGTTAGGGTTCCCCCCCATTCCTCTTGATGCCAGTGAACTTGTTGAGGGTAGCCGGGTTGGCTACGCAGTCGTACTCAGCCGTGATGGCTTTGACGACAGCGTCAAAGATGAGCTTCTCCTTTTTGTTGTTAAGGAGAATAGCAACAGTGTTGTCGTACTTGGAAGGGAGGCTGCTGATCAAGATCATAGCCTCGATGAATGTGTCGATGGAGACATCATTCGTAGCAAGTTGACCAAGGTGGTTCTGGAGCTCGGCGATCGCAGGGCGAGGATCTCCGTTCCCAATGCGGAACTGGATTGCTCGTTTGAAATCTGCGAAGATCGCAGCGAGGCCCGGAGTACCATAGAGCTCCTTGAGAGCATCCCATAACTCCTTTAATGTACCTTTGCCCGAAACTTGGGTGCAGATATTCTTGTTGATGCAGAGGAGGAGAGCTCCCATGGCCTGGTCGTCGTCTTCGTCCCATTTCTTGATCTTTTCCTCCCGAGCCTCCTTATCCTTAGCCTCAGCATCAGAAGGGAGTTCAGAAGGACGAGTTCCGTCAATGTAGGATGCGAGACGTTGCATTTGGAGGTACTGCTCCGCACGCATGGCCCAATCCATGTAGTTGGTACCATCGAGGATGGGGACGTTGTTGAGAGTGTTGGAAGACATTGTTGATTGTTGAGATCTGTCAAAACAAGGTTCGTCAGCAACATATATCACAAATCAAAGAAGCAGTCAGAATAGCGCATTCTTTGCCCCATTCTGCAGCCATTACAGCGCAGATTTCTGCTGCCATAACAGCGCAGAGTAAAGGCATAGGTTCGACCTATCAGCCACTTGGTTAGACATGCATAGTTGCAGCAATTAAGCGCAGACTTGTAGCAGTCTATGGAGGCAGCCATTATAGCGCCAACCAAGTTTGTAGTACAGCCATTACAGCGCTTCTACTGAGCTTCAGGGCTCATAACCTGAAGAACACTACTGCGACTAGCGAGTAGAGTCTTACCGAGTAGCTTGTAGGCTATAGGCAGTGACTTAGTTCATAGGTTATAACGATATAGATTGAGGTAGCTATGAGAGTCCTTATATACATAAAGAGCATACTAATAATATAGCTGTGTAAGGACTGAGTAAGCAGTCACATGTGCAACAAGTAAGCGTATGAGTCAGTATGAGTCGTAAGACAAAAGAATGACAAATGCTGTAAATAATGCATAGCCTCATTAGAATGTATCTGGAAGAATCTAGACCAAAGGTCACGAGTCGAATCTAATCTACATCAGATAAGATCAACAGATGGAGAGAACCTCTTGGATAGACGAAGTGCAAGATTGGGCTGTCTTGGGAATGTAGTGCTCGATGAGAGCTGTGAAGGTGGCAGCTGGATTGGTTTGGTCAACACCTGAGATGATAGAGTCGGATTGGGCATGTCAAGAGAGCTGACAATAGCATATGCGAGTGTGGAGTGTTTATCCCAATAATCCTTCCAATCCTTATGATCTTCACTTTTGTCTGGTTCCTCCTCCTCACCAGAGAGGATATGGATGGCACGAAGGTGCAATGCTTCGTTCTTGACCATAGTCTTCCACCTTGCAACAGTGTCAGACAAAAGTGCACAGATTTTGGTTGTGGAAGAATTGTCTGGCATGATTGCTTCGAGAATCGAATGCAACAGTGACAGGGATGAGAGAGAGTGAAGGGAAGGGTTGATGCTTCATTTCCAAACACAACAGGAGGTACGATGTTGACTGGGAATAGCCAGAAAACGAAGTGGGGATAGAGGGAGATAGAAGTTGCTCAACCAGATGGACTGGGGCAGACCAGGGTGCAGCTGGGATGTGCTTTCTGAGAAGCAGAGGACCAGAGTGCAGATGTACCTAGGGTACGTGACTGAATGTCTGTGAGGGAGGGTAGCTTTCGTGTTGAGGAGTGTCTCTAACGCGAAGCAACAGGGCTCATAACCTATTAAACCTGAAGAACACTACTGCGACTAGCAAGTAGGTCTTACCAAGTAGCTTGTAGGCTTAGTTGGTAGGTTAAAGTGATAGCGATTGAGGTAGCTACGAGCGTCCTTATATACATATTGCGTGTACTAATAATAGAGCAGTGTAAGGACTGAGTAAGCAGTCACATGCGTGACAAGTAATCGTATGAGTCAGTATGAGTCGGTAAGATGATAGAATGACGAATACTGTAGATATCGCATAGCCTCATAAGAATATATCTAGGAGAGTCCGAGTCGGATAGTCGCGAGAGTCGCGAGTCGAATCTAATCTACATAAGATAAGATCAACACTCCCCCTCAATGAGTGCATCTCCTAACGAGTGTACCCATTGGACTAAGACGAGTAGAACTCAAGTCCTAGTAATCTCCTGAAGTGTTCAAACTTCACACGTCCCAACGGTTTGGTGAAGATGTCTGCGATATTGTCGTTGGTATCGACTCGCAAGACTTCGATGTCTCCATTCTCGATGAGTTCACGGATGTAGTGAAACTTGACATCGATATGTTTCATGCGACGCTCCTGAATAGGATTGTTGCTGATGAAGATAGCACCATTGTTGTCGGAACAGATAGGGATTGGCACGATGATCGGCATGCCAAGCTCTTTGAACATGTGCTTAAACCACATCACCTGTCGACTACAGTCAGACACAGCCATGTATTCGGCTTCGGTGGAGGAATTAGCGACAGTCTTTTGAGCGTGTGAAACCAGCTAATGCTAGCGTTTGCCAACATCACCATGTTTCCAGGTCGTGGATCGGCGTGCAACCAGATCCGCAGCGTGATCAGAGTCCGAGTAGGCGATCAATCCATTTTGGGATGCGCCATCAAGAACCAGAGCGTAGTCCATAGTTCCTCGGAGGTATCTGCATATTACTTTGCCTTGCTGATGTGTTCCTCAGAAGGTTAGCTGCAAATTGAGACAGCTGACAACAGCGTAGGCGATATCTGGGCGAGTACCCAGCATCAAGTAGAGCAGAGATCCAATGATCGACTGGAAGTAGTGGCGTCGTTTCGTATCGACAGGTCCAGTATGTTCGAGGGCCTATAACCCTCACCATAGGTGTAGGTTGCCGGTCGGCAATCCTTCATATCAAAACGTTCCAGGAACCGTGCCAAGGTAGGCAGATTGGGTCCAGACGGATATTTTGTCCGTCACGTCTGATCCTCATTCGTAAGAACTCGGTTGGATTTTCGAAGTCTCGACATTCCCACTTGAGCTTGAACGCCTCTTTCTTGGCATTAACAAGTCTCTTGTTAGGACCCGCGAAGATGAGATCATCGACGTAGGCAATCATGATGACAAAGCCACCATGTCCATCCTGAAGGATGAAGATCCCGGTATCGGTCGATAGTCGTTTGAAGCCAAGAATCTTCATCGACTTTGCAAGTTCCATGTACCATGCACGGGACGCTTGCTTCAGACCATAGATAGCACGAAGGAGCCGGTACACCTTGTGCTCTTTGCCCTCATGACAAAGCCTTCGGGTTGACGCATATAGATCTTCCTCATCTAGTTTCCCATAGAGGAATGCGGTCTTGACATCGACCCCGGTGATGTGCCAATCCTTGAGAGCCGTGAGGGCTAACATAGGTTCGGACAGATTCAGAACGAACCACCGGTGAGAATATCTCGTTGTAGTCGATGCCTTCGATTTGTTGGAAACCCTTGGCAACAAGTCGGGCGCGTTTACGACCGTCAGATTTGACGTCGAAGACCCAGCGATTGGTGATCGCTTTGCGACCTTTGGGAAGATCGACCATTTCGAATACATTGCGTTCAGAGAGTGCCTTTAACTCATCTTTGCAAGCATCGATCCATCCTTTCTTCTCCTGCGGTGGCATCCGCAAGATGTCTTTAAACGTCCACTCGCGTGGAGCGCTATCGACAGAAGGAACTGGAGGCAAAACTGCTTTAGAAAGCAGGAAATGCATAAAATTAACTCCCCCTTCACGCGCTAAGCGTTCTAAGTCCCCAGGTATGTCAAAAGTAGAGTCAGAATCACTTTCGGACTCTGGAGTAGCAGGTATTTGGCGCGGGAACACCTTTTTTCTCTGCTTTCAGCACCTTGATTAGATCCAGATGGCCGTCTGTCATCTTTATCAAGTGCTTGTCTCCGATCCGTCTGATGCTTTTCTGTCGGAGTTTTATTTCCATAGACATCGCCAGGCTGGGGCTTGGTTTGGGTCCGATCCCGCGTAGATCTCCTAGGTACATCACCTGGAGCGTCTCCCGGCGCAGGGTTCGGCGGGTGCTGGTCAGCTGGTTGTTCACCAGCGTTCCGATCGTCGGCACGATCAGGACCGCTACCTCTTTTAGGGGTATGAGAGTTTTGTGATGGACGAGGAAGAGAATCATCATCGTCATCATCATTTCCAGTTTCAGATGGAGGTCCATCATTGCCAAACGAGGAAGGTGGGTAGTCTTCAACTCGTGGTTGGTCTTGAGGTGCTTTCGCATCAGGACACCTTGGGAAGTGAAGTTCATCAAGCGAGCAGTAGTCGCCTTGAATAGAACGTTCCTTGGCGATCTCATGAAGAGATACGCCTTCATGCCTTCTGGGAATCCTAGGAAGATCATGTACTCCGACCTTGGAAGGAGCTTGTTAGATCGTTGTTCCTTGGGAATATACACCCAGGCACCACATCCGAAGACTCTTAATTTAGAGACGTCCGGAGCTTCTCCTTCTACAGCCTCGTGTGGAGTAATCCAACCAAGACGCTTGAGAGGCGTCCGGTTATACACGTAAACGGCGTATAGAACGAAAATTCCCACCATGATGGAGGTAGGCAAGCGTCGTGACGCATTGACTCAGCCTTCTCCATGATAGTGCGATTGAAGCGCTCAGCGCGTCCGTTCTGCTGATGCATATACGGAGCGCTAATTGAGAGCTTGATTCCTTTTGATTTGAAGAATGCTATGAGTTCTTCGTTGATGAATTCTCCACCACCATCCACCTGCCATTCTTTCGATTTTCTCATGGTATATTGTCTCAACCATGGTAACGAAGTCTTTGATCGCTTGGATTGATCCACTCTTCTGTCGAAGAAGGACACATGATCCACGACTCGTGCAATCATCAAAGAAGGAGATGAAATGTTTGAATTTGTGGTATGACTCGACGGAGAATTCTTTCAGATCCGAATGGATCTTCTGGAATCGGCGCTTCGCACGCTTGCTTGAAGCCGGGAACGGCTCAAGCGTCATCTTCCCTTGCGCGCATCCGCGGCACAAAGGTTCATGTTTGGGAATTTCCACCATAGGTGGGAAGTTCGTGGTATGCTTTTTTGGCTCGTTTGAGCACTTCCCGCGATGGATGACCAAAGCGTTTATGCATGACCTCGTAATCGACAGGTGGTCCGGAGACCTTCTGCACTTCGATCGGCGATCCGTTGGAGTTCTTTACAGAGACCCAATAAATCGTGTCGTCCGGATGAAGTGGATGACCCTTAATGAGATTTCTCCCATCAGAATCATTGATTCCCATAGATAAGGAATCACCCCAAATAGTAGTTTTGGGTTGACTCAAGAAAGTTCCCGTAGAGAACAATCGAGTCGAAAGGTTGGGTATGTGATATACTGGTTCGATGATAGATTCTACGTCTCGATCGTTACCATCAGCACCTTTGATAGTGTGAATTACTCGAAGTTTTCCAATTCCTTTTATGGACAGGGTAGTACCCTTGGAAGCGGTGTTAACCGATGGACTGTTCTTAACGACTTTGTAGTCGAACAAGTCATCTTTCGAGGGGGTAACGTGCATTGATGCCCCAGAGTCCATCATCCAATGAATGAATGTCTCAAATTTCTTACAGGAAGCGCATTGCGCATTTTTACACTTGGACATGTTCGAAGAATCGTTGATCGAAACAAGAGAGTTGATTGCACAGCATAACTCTAGGTATACATCATCGTCAAGCTATCAAAATCTAATTGAAGAGGCTGTGGAGGCGATGAGTTAGCCAAGTGTTTCCTGGTAGAAACGAGAGGGACGTACTTATCGTCGTCGAAATGCCCGGTCCTCAGAGCGTCCCAGTCTGGTAGGTAGACGGATGGTTTTGCATCTGAAAGGCGATTTGATCCATTACGATCTGGAGATTCGCCTCCCATCCCGTCGTCGGAGCCCCAGTCGGAGACTTCGTCGTTGGGGTGGAGCGGGTCCTCCAGTTCTCCGTCTCGGATCCTCTCCCAGACCGTCTTGGGGGCGCCGAATAGCGAGGGGTTCCTCGCCTTCGTCGCCAAGGGAGACGCTGTCGTCGTCTTCCCCCAAGGCGTCGGTGTCAGAGAGTCCGTCCAGTGCTTGTGAGCCGTCCCCTTCCATAGGCAGTCCAGATTGACACACCATGGTTGGTTGGGGAACGTCGACCCCTTCTCCAGATCCACCGTGTGCCAGTGGGGGAGATGGGAGTCGGTGCAGAGGCGAGCTGGCCTCATGCACCTCAGGCTGTTCGGAGGGCTCGAGCGATCTTTGACGTTTGGAGGGCCTGGGGGAACTGATGCGGTCAATAAGTGCTCGTTTCCGCTTGTCCGCCTCCTCGAATGATTTGAGGTGACGGGCGGTTTTTTGGTAGATCGAGCTTACCGCAGTTCTTCCTGGCGCGTTCCACATCGGGATAGCACGAGGTCTCCGTAGACGGAGCGTCCTTGGCTTTAGCAGCCGAGGTGGGGAGATGGGTAGATGGAGTTAGGACGGGACGTTGGACGATAGATGGTCCGGTCTTCACGAATGAGAGGACCGAGACCTTGGGCCTGGGGAGGCACATGCTCCTGAGGAGCGAGAGAGACGAGGTGGTCACCTAAGAAGGCGGCCTGTACCATGTGCGAGCTATGGACCTTGCGACTTCCTTTCCTTCTCCTTCTTCTTGTTGCCACCCTTGGATCCGCGCTTCTTCCCCTTGTTCTGGGAAGAACCCGAGTTTGGTTACTCGAGTTGCCGGAATCCTTGTGCTGCCCTGTTGCTGCTGGCGGAAGTTAGGGTTTCCCCCTTTCCTCTTGATACCAGTGAACCTTGTTGAGGGTAGCCGGGTTGGCCACGCGATCGTACTCGGCCGTGATGGCCTTGACGACGGCGTCGAAGGTGAGATCCTCCTTTTTGTTGTTAAGGAGGATGGCGATGGTGTTTATCGTACTTGGAAGGGATGCTGCTGATCAAGATCATCGCCTCGATGAACGGGTCGATCTTGACCTCGTTCTGGGCGAGCTGGCCAAGATGGTTTTGGAGCTCAGCGATCGCGGGGCGAGGATCTCCGTTCCCGATACGGAACTGGATCGCAAGCTTGAAGTACGCGAAGATCGCCGCGAGTCCAGGGGACCCGTAAAGCTCCTTGAGACCGTCCCATAACGCACTCAACGTGTTCGCACCAGAGCTTGGGCACACACGTTTTTGTTCATGCGAAGAAGGAGGGCTCCCATGGCCTGATCATCGTCCTCGTCCCACTTCTTGATCTTTCTCGTCCTGAGCCAGCTTTTCAAGCGGCGGTGGCCTCGTAGGGGAGATCGAGGGGACGTTCGCCGTTGATATACAACGCGAGACGTTGCATCTTGAGGTACTGCTCCGCACGCATGGCCCAATCAATGTAGTTGGTACCATCGAGCATGGGGACGTTGTTGAGAGCGTTGGAAGACATGTTAGATTGATAAGATCTGTCAGATCAAAGGTTCGTCAGCAACGTATATCACAAATCAAAGAAAGCGGCCATAACAGCGCGTTCTTTGCCCCATTCTGCAGCCATTACAGCGCAGATCTCTGCTGCCATAACAGCGCAGAGTAAAGGCATAGGTTCGGCCTATCAGCCACTTGGTTAGACGTGCATAGTTCGCAGCGGTTAAGCGCAGACTCGTAGCAGTCTATGGAGGCAGCCATTACAGCGCCAACCAAGTTTGTAGTGCAGCCATTACAGCGCGTTCTACAGAGCTTCGGGGGCTCATAACCTGAAGAACACTACTGCGACTAGCAAGTAGGTCTTACCAAGTAGCTTGTAGGCTTAGTTGGTAGGTTAAAGTGATAGCGATTGAGGTAGCTACGAGCGTCCTTATATACATATTGCGTGTACTAATAATAGAGCAGTGTAAGGACTGAGTAAGCAGTCACATGCGTGACAAGTAATCGTATGAGTCAGTATGAGTCGGTAAGATGATAGAATGACGAATACTGTAGATATCGCATAGCCTCATAAGAATATATCTAGGAGAGTCCGAGTCGGATAGTCGCGAGAGTCGCGAGTCGAATCTAATCTACATAAGATAAGATCAACAAAACCCTTCAACAGAACGTGCACTGTGAGTGGGAATAGTTCAATAGAGAACACCCCACTCACACTATATGTCATGACACAGTCAGCCCCCTAGCCCCTATTTACACGCCCCCTATTTTCGCTCGCGTCCACCTTTTGATCTCCCATCCACCCTTTCCAGCATCCAGCACCTATCTTTTTCATTTATCCGTCTCGGCATGGACACTTTTCTATTGGCACTGCCTCGTTTCTCCTTTCCTATTCTGCTCTGCCATACAGGCGCTGCCTTATGCGCTGCCTTTGATATTCTATTCATTCGTTCACCCTGACTCCTTTCTATTAATATCACGCTTCTACGCGCTGCCTTACGCAGCTTCTATCAGCCTTGGTCAGCGCTTCACTGTTCTTCGCGCTGCCCTACGCAGCATCGCGCAACCCCGCCGCCATTCTTCACCATCGTGTCACTATCCTTCACCATTCTGACACCATCGTTTCACCCATTCTTTGCCCCATCCTCGCTTACTCGTACTTCAAACTCATCGCGGCTACGCTCATGTCTTGTAGGAGTATATAAGCTAGGTAGTTCGCTCTGTATTTCCTCAGCTTGACCTCCTCGTCAACTACATCACTTAACTCGCAACCCAACCGCTCTGCTCTAAGCCTTCCGCTCTGCTCAGTATTTGTGGCTATTCCCCCTTATATTTGAGTCAGTCGCTTCACATCTTATCTAGTCGTCGCTGACCACACTTTGAGTCTCATCGCTCGTCAATCAGACACCTTGTTGGTGTCCTCCGTCATCGCTTTGATATAGTGCCGCGTACTTCGCGACACTATATACATATCTACCCCAAAGGAATGTCCATATAGGGAAAGAACAATAGTGTATCTGTGCAGGGTAAATAGAAGCTAGAGAACAATAAGAAAGAGAGAAGTGGAATTGATGCAACAAGTAAACATTTTGAAAGTAGTGTCCCTTGTACTAATCGTAACCGTAGAAACAACGATGGTAAGTATTGTATTTCTAACAAGAAATTGGAGCACAGGGAGGGCCCAAAATTTCCTAGACAAGCTCATCTGTAATCATAAGCACCAAAATATGCATGGGAGTGAAGGAGCAATGGCAGGAAGGGTAATTAAAGTTGGCAAGCTTGTCTGAGAGAGTCATTTTTTTTTTAGAAGAGGTCAATGAGTATCTCTAAAGAGTCCAAGTTCTTGAAATATGGGGCTTAAGATGCATATATCCTCAAGTGATCATAATTTGACTAAGCAACACATTTTGACTTTATGTAAGAAACTAGGTGAAGACCTGGGCATTTGCCAGGGGAGGGGAGGAGTTATGGATATTTGTCAGATGGAATGTTTTTGTTATTACTGAAATGTTTTGAACAATGTGTTTATGAGATTCACCATGTACTTGAAATCAGAACATAATCAGGGCTTATGTGAGGGGGTCAGCATTACTGGCTTGTGTTGCCTTAGGAAGAATTCAAAAACCTCCACCAACATGGGTAAGGTGTAGCATTTGAGTTGGCATGATTGCAGCTGCTTTGGCAGCTGTATTGCATACTCTGGAGGCAATTAAATCGTCAAAAATTTCAAACTTTCAAGTCTTGAAGGTATACAAATAAATGTCAAAAAAGATTACTTGGATTCAAAGGCCTATGGACTGATAGAACATCTCAGGTGTGGCATCAAACAGTCTGATTCAAAGGTATCTGTTCAGATGTATCTCTCTCAAATGTATGTTTTGAATTGTGTTTGAAATCTATCTGACCATCCTTCTTTAGTATAAAATAAACATACTATCCCAACAATACTGTTTGAAATTTTGAAATACAAAGCTTGCTAGAAACCAAGAAATAAATGAGGACATCACCAGAGACAACCATCCCCAAAATAATTGCCCCCTGCAAGGCTCGAACTTGGCGACCCTCAGGATTACCCATGTTAAACACGGTCATACTCAACATATGAGACCTGCGCTCTAGCCAACTGAGCCAAGGAGGCACCTGTATGTGATAAAGCTATGTGCTCCTTCACGGCAAACAGACACCGGTCCCGAAGTCGCGATTGATGAAGACTCTAGCTTGAACTGCAAACCACGAGACGGCCGTCCCCTCGTATCCTATGCTGAGATAACTCCTCCCATACGAAACACCCGAGCCACCTTCACAAACGCCTCCAAGAAGCGCAAGAAAGCCTCGTATCAAACAAAGCCCAATTGAACTCTTCTGGCACACGCAACCAATCGCCGAATTCGAAGAGAGTCGCCAACTAACGCACGAAGAAATCTGGGATGATTCGGCTCTCATTAGTGCTGGGAATGCAGCAACAGAGGAGTATGAAGCTTATCACGGCACTGATAAAATCATGGAAGGACCAGCCTCTAACGAAATCAGCCTTGTAAGTTGGCTCATCCTTTCTTCCTTCTTTCGTCCCCTGCAGTCGCGTGCTCAAGACCTTTGTAGGTGGTATATGTCCCTCCCACTGCGAACACGCAGAGTTTATACAGATGAACAGGATGCAATGGTGAAAGAAGAGGAAGGACTTCGAGATAGACGCGACGAAGAGGAGCGAAGCTATGGCGCAACACAAGAGCCTGCAGTGGCACTCAACGGACCTCCGGCGCCGCCCCAGGATTATGCGTCGGGTCGGCCCAGGGGGATCAGCGCCTTATGGCTAGTCAGGACGAAGCATTCTCGAGAGCTTTGAACGCAATGTATTGGGGAGGATATTGGACTGCCGTTTATCATGTACGTTCGTTGCATTTCGACAGACGCCTGACACTACCCTCTCCATAGTGTCAACGAAGGCAGGCTTCGTCTCAAGGGTTCAGCCCTTCCCCGCCCAGGATGTTCAGCAAGAGGTCGAAGAGAACGATGAGGAGGTCATGCAGAGGTCCAAGCCAATACCGACGCTGATGGCGACGATATTGGCGAGTTCATATCGACTCAAAGGTTAGCACATTATTTGCCCGGTGAGCTCACCCGCTTGTCTATCTTGAAGGAACGAGAGAAGAAATCATATTCGTCTAAATCTTGAATACAAAAGCTACAAAGCAATCTCGACGTCAAGTCTAGCAAGGTACGAGTAGACATCTGGGGACATGCGATATTTGAGGATACCAGCAAACACCATGAGCGAACGTGACTTTTTCCTGACGTTCGACAGAGTCTGTATAGGTCCCTTCTCGTTAGCTAAGTCACGATCCCATGGACTTTTCCGACTCACAATCTTGGCGTGTCGTATCTGCCATTGACGCATTCTTTGCTCGTTGATGCACACCTGCAAGGGTGTCCATCGTCAATGTTAGGTAAGTCTGGCAAATTCCTCTGAAGGCTCTGGTGCAAATCCTTGAACTCCTCTGCCCTTCTCGTAGTCTTCGCGATGTCTCCAGCGAGAGGGATGAGCTCTGTGCTTTCCATGATCTGGGTGCGCTGTCGTCAGACCAAACCCTCTTCTCCATTCGCAGCAACAGAAACCCACCTCCAAGGCAACGTCGAACTTGCCAGCGTTCTTCGCATCTAATGCGTTCCCGAATCTTGAGCAGCTTGATGACTGCATCCCGATCCTTCCCAACGGCCCTATTGCTCCTCTCATATGCCTCAAAATCTCGACCGCAGTCTTCTCGATTCCCCTCGCCCTTCTCGTCAAGACTCGTCTGAGCAACGGTTTTACCAAGAGCATTGGCAAGACATGAAACCACTGTTGAGTAATCACCCGCAAGGTTGTACAGTTTGATAGCTTCAGAAATGCGGGTCGTTGTCCTCTGAAGTCCGCGCAGCGTGAATAAGGATCTCCTGGTTGTACTCCTTGAGATCGTGGAGATGAAGCAAGGAGGCGCCCTGTTCAATAATACCGCTCTGCACAACGCAATCAGAACGTTCCACAGATGAGAGGCATCGACATACGCACATATCGGGATCCGTCAGACCTAAATCCTCCAACGAGTTCTTCCCACCCAGCCCACTGTTCGCGATGACAATATCTTCCTCGTAGCCTCCCAGGCAGCCTGGGATCTGTTCCTTTCCAACGCCAGCCGGCTGGTCGTGCGAGAGACCCGATGCAGTTAACGTACTGCAACGCCTCCTTGGGATCCATCCGCGCGAATTGACGAACGTATCTCCAGATGAGAGTTGAGAGGCTGAGAGCAGGTGGCCCAGTGGGCGAGAGTGACACTGAAAGCATGTCAGCCATACCATAGATTTGTGATCGTTTACACTTACGAGGGGTCATATCAGAGGTCTCTGTCCTGGGGGGTATTCTGAGCAACCCGTGGTTATGCCAGCGCAATAGCGAGATGAACGGCTTCGATCTCTGTCTCGGGGTGATCCCACAACGCAGCGACGGCCTTGAAACTGGTCAACTCGAAGCCCCACAAACAGTTCAGGCACATACCCTCTCGAACTGGCCACACCATAAGCAATACACCAGCCCACACCCCTCTCTTCGGATTGGGTTGATTGGCTGGTCCATCGAAGTGCCGCTCCCCATACCCAAGCAAAACCTCTGTCAGACCCCTCAGCCCTCCGTTTTCCTCTTCGTCCAACTGGGCATCGCATGAGAACAACATGATTCCCCAATAGTCAGCCTTTACTCACCATGGCAAACTGGAACCACAAACCAGTCTTCGGTAGTGGTCGTCAACTGTGCAACGCTCCTCCTACCGGGCTCAATCTTGCCAATCAGTTTGAATAGCGCAAGCTTGAACGGAATCCACGGTTGATGAGTGCAACATATGGGCATTGTAGCTTGCTTGGAGGTTGTCACGTTGTGCTTTAGGGACTCTAAACGTCAATGTTAGTGAGAGGATTCAAGGCTTCCTTGCTAACTGCACGCACTTGCGGTCTGGTGATTCGACCCATGTGCGGAGGAAGTGGATGAAGCTGGGTTCACGGTGGTCCAAGGCTTGCTGGTACTGCTGAGCCTCCTTAAGAGCCTCCTGGGCATGCCCTGTTCGAACAAGGTAGAAGAGCTTGGCCCAGAGTGGTGTGCCAGCAATAAGCTGCAGCGGTTCCGTCAGACCACATCTCGTGCCTTAGAAAGAAGACACATACCTCAATTCGGTCTGCCCATTCTCCATCCCTGTAATACCTGACCGACACAAACGCCCTCACTTTATTCGACACACTGGGATCGCCTCCCAATCTCGCTTCAGCTGGTCTAGCGTGCACAGTCTTCTCCAATATTTCCCAGTACTGCTCTTCGAGCGCCTCCCTTGAGCCTTTGGCAATCTGCTGGCGGAGCCCAACCGCCTCCTTTGATTCAGGATTGCCAAGATAGACACGAGCCCACTTGCGTTCAAAGAGGGGTGTGTTGAGGATATGGGCCCCAGCGTGTTCGATGGAGGCAGCGCGTGGGGCTCCGTGGTGATTTTAGAAAGAACGTGGAAGTTGAGGAGCATTTGTGTGCCTCGGGACTGTGACAAAAATCAACGTGCGCTACATGGGGGTTATAGGAAGGTAAACGCACGTCGGTGGCAAGAGACTGTGCCGCTTCCATTAGAGAGTGAACAATAGGGAAGGACGTGCCACGAAGCCGTGCAGAGTTGAGTTCAGTGACAACTCGGTCATAGGCCATCATCTTGCTCTGCATTTGCAGCGATACATTCGGCCCAACACTTGCCTAAACCAATCGTTCAGCACTACACATATGCCACAAACAACCAAGGGCATTTACCATGAGATTGTTCCTCTGGTTGGTGCTGCTCCTCAAATCGGACACGGCACGATTATCCACGCCGCTCACTTTGCCCCCGAGTTCTTCGAACACTCGCTTCTTTTTGAGGTCCCAGTCGCGTTGACATCGTTCTTCCAAAACCCTGTAGAACTCTTCCTGCGTTTCTTCCTGCCCTCTTCAATGGTCGAAATGAGGTTTTGTTCATGGGCGACGCGAAGGTATCCGGCAACATCTGTGTCTTGAAGGGGTTGCAAAGGCGAGAAAGTGGTTGCAGGGTTCAAATGGGCAATAGAGTTGGACAATGCAGAGACATCGACATGGGCTTGTGCCAATAGATAGTTCCTAGTGTCTTTCAGTTTCAAGGACCTTAAACGAACCAAAGTCACGCTTACGCTCTGTCTGCATCCGCTGAGGTCCCAGGTTGACGCGAAACAAGGCGCCTGGACAGAGCCTCAATCTGGTCAAGACTAAGATTCACAGAAGGAAGGTCAGGACGCGATAGATGCGACGTGAGTTCCTTGGACGCTGTCAGCAACGACGAGAGGTCAGCAGCGGACATGATGATGATCGTTGGTGGAAGAGGGCAGTTGCGCACGCGTCTTGATCCCGACCCATAACATGGACCAGAACATATTCACTCTCCCAGCTTACATTCCCCCAGCTCTCCCAGTCCAGGCAGAGCCATATGACAACCACAGGGACAATGGGACTCCCCTCATTATAGACAATGGCTCAACAACACTTCGCTGGGGTTTTGCAACATCCGAGGCGCCCTTCTCTGGCCCAAACGCTATATCCAAGTACAAGGAACGGCGAACGAACAAGCCTCTCTTGCTCTTTGGAGAAGGTATAGATACAGAAAGTGGGGCCAGGTCCCAGGCTCGCACACCATGGGAGGGCGATATCCTGCTCAACTTTGACGCCCTGGTAAACGCTCATCTCACCAGTGCCCAGGATCCATCCTCATAATGCTTTCATGAGACTTAGGAAAATGCCCTGGACTATACCTTTGTACACCTAGGAATCGACACACCCCTGTGAACCATCCGGTCCTCATGACTGAGAGGCTGGCCACACCCATCCATTCACGATCTCGTTCGTTTCCCGTCCTCGTTGCTCGCCAGAAGCCCCTAACTGAGCCTTGTAGTTACCGCCGAACTCATGTTTGAGCTCTACTCGGTCCCATCTCTTGCATTCGCGGTCGATGGTCTCATGTCCTTCTACCATAACCACCGTCCTACAGCAGCCAACGTGCCGTTTACCTCAGATGGCCTCGTGCTATCCTTCAACACCGCTTCCACCTCGATCATGCCCATGCTTAACGGCAAGGGCATTCTCAGCCACGCGAAGCGTATACCATGGGGTGCTGCACAAGCATCCGAGTATCTCCTCAAGCTCGCACAGCTCAAATACCCGAACTTTCCAACAAAAGTCACAACGATCCATACCAATGTTTGTAACCTTCCCGCTGGCTTCATTCTATGTGACTTCCGCTTACATCCACGCTAACGCAGTGGATACTTCAAAACCATTGCGAGATAGCCCCAGACTATCCATCGCTCATTTCCCAATTCAAAGATCCAACATTCCTCAAGTCACACGAACGGATCATGCAATTCCCGTACAGCGCTCCGGCATGGGAAGAAAACTGAGGAGGAACTCACAAAGATTGCTGAGCGACGACGAGAACAGGGCAAGAAACTACAAGAGATGGCGGCCAAGGCAAGGGCAGAGAAGGTTTGCCTTGTACCTCATCCATCGAACCACGCACGCTGATAGTCATCCCTTCCAGCTTGGACAAAAAGAGACAGACCTCCAATTTCTCATCATCTACGAGACAACCGCCCAGATAATAACCGCGAGTGGATGGTATGCACTCCTCCCCTTCCGCTCGCGCTCAAACAATCAACTCACAACCTTCTCAGTCTAAGCTCAGGTCGGAAGGCTTCGATTCCGATGCAGCTCTGGACGACACAATCAAGAAACTCGACACCTACATCAAGAAAGCCAAGAAGAAAGACACTGACGGCGGGCCAGAGGAAGAGCCACAAGAAGACCCTACTTGGCCCTTGCTCGACGTACCTGATGCAGAGGTGAAGGCCTCTCTTGTAGTCCAGATACTTGCATTAGTAACTCCTTTATACAGCTGGATGAAGATCAACTGAAAGAAAAGAAGAAACACGTCTTCTCAAAGCCGGTTACGAAGCACGCCAACGGCTCGGAAAGAGAAAGAACGAGAACGAGAAGAAAAGGCGCTGACGAGCGGCGTGAGGAGGAAGAACGTCAAGCTAATCTAGACGGGTGGGCAAAGAGCCTCAAGGACCAGCAGGAGGTGCGTTCATCTTTCGTTCCCTCTTCAATCAACGTACTTCATCTTCTGCCCTGCAGGCTCTCATGTTGAGATTAAAGAACGAGCCCGTCGAAAAGCAGCGCTCACAGACCGTAAAAGCGCAGCGGCACAGGCTCGAATGAAATCTATCGCCAACCTTGCAGCAGATGATCCTCCCTCTCGCGGCGGTGGATCCGCGGCGGAGGGGGAGCGAGGAGCTGCAGGAGCACCCAAGAAGAAGCGACGAGTGGGCGGTGAAGACATGTTTTGGTGCCGATGACGCGGATTGGCAGATCTATCGAAGATTGTGCGTCCTACCTTATTACCCCTTCTCCCTTCCTACCTAATGGAACCTTTGCTCGCAGAACGTAACTGCCCCATCGTCGGATGAAGAGGACGACGTCATCCAACTACAAGCCATCGAACAGAAACTTCTCATGCACGATCCAAGCTTCACAGACCAGCATACACATGCCTTCCTCAGCACTCAGAGAAGTGCCCTCTTATCTTCTTTCAGACCAACGTATGAAGAGGGAGACGTTGAAGGTCAGTCTGGCAGCCATCAGGGCATCCAAACTATACATTGATCCTTCAGCCAAGGCTACGCCCGAATTCATCTGAACGTTGAGCGCTACCGAGCACCCGAAACCTACTTTCGCCCTCTATGGCCGGTGTCGACACAGCAGGAATTGGGGAAGTCATTCAGGGTATACTCGCCAGGTTCTCGGAGGATGAGAAACGAAGGCTCGTTGGGTGTGTTCCAGTATGACTTGCTTCCCTGCGCCATTACTGAACGTTTCAACCCACAGACGTCTTCTTAACCGGAACCCCTCCCTACTCCCAGGCCTTCAACCCCGCCTCCTCTCTTCACTCACACCCATCCTACCACCTTCGACTCCAATCAACATAGCACGTGCCTCCAATCCCAGTATCGACGCATGGAAGGGCATGGCCGAGTTCAGCCTGACTCCCGAGTTTTGCGAGCGTTGGGATGACGAGGGCAGAGTATGAAGAACACGGGAGTGAGAGGGTCAAGATGGTGGGCGCGGGAATTGGAACGGAGCCTGTAATCGTCAATGGGATCATGTACACAGAACGATCTCTTCTTGGTGAGCAATCACAAACAGCAGGTCCGGAGCTCAGAACCTTGGTGTCAAGGAGAAAACAAAGAACCCATTACGGGAAATTCGTGTCGTTCATTCTTCGTACTTGTCTCTCTATTATTGTGATCCTTCATCTGCCAATTACATGGCCTCAACCGACAAACGCCGCTAAGCCACAACCTACCATGTATACTTACGGCCGGTAAAGTGTCCGCATCCAGAGCTGAACAAAGAGACGATTCTGCTCATTTGTACCCTGTTGACATTTCCTTTCTCGTGCATCGGGTCTATTTTTAGGATTCGATGTTCATCGTCCGAATCAAGTCGAGACACTGGACAATGAACTCTCCAGTCAAAGACCTGTCTTTGTGGTTGTTAGTTGACCGGGCAATTGTACATGCGGCGACCGTATTGCAGACCAGGAGGTTCAAATCAGTTTGGGTCTTCATCGGAGCCATCACCCAGATTGCATGCAGTGGACATGCATGATCGCAGTCGTGCTAGCTGCTTGCATGCTTCATCGCCAGCGCCCATGAGTGGATACACGGTGAACGGCGTAGCTCGCAGCAGATCCGTGTCATCTATTCCAGTGGCATGACGCTTTCTGGGGTGGCCTACATACGCCCCAACATTCCTCGAGCCTCCCTTGTGTTCTCATGAAGCCCATTCCTTGTCATGCTCTAAATCTGGCAACCACGCCCCGGCTACCCTTTTAGTCTTGCAGTGAGTTCCGCAGGGGAGGGTTCGATGAAAGGCTCTTTGACTCCGTTGCGATGTTCCCTGATAGGATAGCAGCATGACAACAAAGAAAAGCAACTTCCATTATGATTGCGTTTGTGTGGATTGAGTCCCTTTATTGTGCATGGGGTCGCTGAACGCCATGGATCCGGCAACTTGGCCGTTTCCGATGGATGCTCCTCTGAACTGCCCCCATCCATGACTACACTTCAGGTAACGACATAAGAATGCCTAAATGTCAAATGGTATATAAGGAGGACCGAGAAACGTGAAGGTAGCAATTACTTTACTTCGCCTTGAATTTCTCGCCCCAGGCTTCCGACTGGCTTCGGACTCTTCTTGGCTTTGCGACGTGTACTCTAGAAGGTCTTGGTCAATCATAATATGCGTCTCCGAACTGGAAAGAAACAGTGCCTTATACCATTGAGGAATAACTCCTGGACGTTCATCCACATTCGTTGGAGGAACCATTCCATTGGTGCCCACAGGTACGTCGAATTGCCTCTTCTCATTCGATAAGGCGCTGACTTGTTGTATCCTCCAGCCTGGAGCATCTGTATGGGTTAAAGTACCCGATACCCCAGATAGCCCCAAGATGGCGGAAGGGAATGATTCAGATGAAGGGGACCTAGCATATACCCGCTTGGTAGGTGGAGCCTCATTCGTGCATGACGCGCCCCCAGAGAGATGGTGAAATACTGACGCCAAGACAGGGCATTTTTCCGGTCATACTTGGTGAAAGTCCCATAAAGCGGAAGGAAACCGAGTGGACGTTCATACCTGGACTCCAGCCCGAATGAAGCCAGATTCACCCGAGGTCAGGGAGTTGCTGAGGGCAGCCGGTGTCTTCGTCTGAGTGGGGCAGGACCAAAACCCAACCTTTTCTCCCTCTGTCTCCCGCATTTCGGCGAGTTCCTCGCGAACCATACCTTTCACTCCAGCACCGTCCCGTGTCGGCAACGCCATCGCATCAACCTACAATTTTATCATCTATGCCCTACAATTGGTTCGTTAGATTATGTATGGCTATCATACAGATTAGCCCTTAATACGCACGTAATGCTGACACTTGAGCTTTCGCATCTACAAGTCAATGAAAGCTTTTGCAATCTCAGTGTGAAACCGTCTGATATAGTCAAGGAGAGCGTCGTCAGGTAAAGCTGAATGGTCGTGGGCTTGTTTCAATTGAGTCCTTAACTATCATGACATGCGTAAGAGGGCTTACACCAGTCATGGGAGCAAGATCATCTCACTTGAGCAGCACCTTTCGACTGAGGAAAATCTTGGAAGTTTCACTCTCTTCTTCGTGTCTGGTCTGAAGGACTTGAAGTCTTTTAGCCACCCGTTTTTCCCTTCCTCGAGGACATCGGCAGGAAGGTCCGCAAGCCGGGCGAGCTCCAAGCCATAGTGTGAGAAGTGCTCAGAGACGCCATCGAGTATCCTGCGGGCCACCAGCAATCAGCTTTACACTGAAGAGGAGTAGGTAAAGAAATAACTTGTAGCGGAACGTCATTCCAAAGTTGGATGCTGTCTGACGCGATCGTTGGAATGAGAGGTGCAAGCTTTGAATGGCGAAAGTTGAGCAGAGTGAAGCCAGAGTTCCGGGGCGAACAGAACTTACTTGACGACAGAGGGTTGACGTGACAAGGTCGTCGTTAATTCCGAGAAGTGCGTCGCAAAGAATACACAAGACTTGTAGTCGTCTGTCAAGGACACCGAAAATAGTGGTGGTAGAAAATAAGCTCACTTCAGCCTCAATCAAAGCCTCGGCGATGGCATGCGAAATCCCAACACCCTCTCTCGGAGAGGTCCCTCGTCCAAGCTCATCATGAGCACAAGAGTATTGGGTGTGGCGAGCCCGAGAATCATGGCGGAGCAGGTCATCTCGTTGGCAAACGTGCTCAGCTCTTCTCGGGGTCGTCGTCGTTCGAGAGACGTGTGAGGAGAGCATCGTAGACCTGTTATGATAAGGGTGGTGTCAGTGGACTGCCAGGAGCTGCTCGGGTAGGAGGACGAACTTGAAGCTCGCATATTCGGCAGGCCACGAAGCAGCCGCACATCGCCATGACAGCGAGGAGGCCAATCTGACGAAGGTATGTGCTCTTTCCTAGTGAGCCAATGCCATTATGTAGCCCTCTCACAAACAAGCTCGAAAGACGTTCATACCGGACATGCTGGACGATGGTTAAAGCTTGGTAAGTTCGTTGAAAGGCTTCAGGCATGGACACTGACTTTGGTCCTTGGATGATCTGGAATAACGAGGACGCGTCACAATACACGTCGTTCGCTACAACTGTTCCAGCAGCTTGCACAGTCTCCAGAACAGGGTGGCGCCCGGATTTGATTGCGAGAGTTCCAGTGAACTCAGGACGGACTAAGAAAGATTGGGTTTCCAGTGGAAGACATTGTGAGGAGGGAGGGGACATACTGTAATTTTTGACTAGTAGCATGTCAACCTTCTTCAGTAGGGTTGAGACGACGAGAGGTGACGACGTACTGATAGAGGTGTGGCGAATGACCACAGCATATCAACCAAAGCATCTATGACATTTAAGGTCGGGTTTATGAAAGGAGAGAACAAGTGGCGCACAGCTTCCGAGGCTTTGTAAAGCGCTCCCACATGGTTAATAACCTCAGCAGTAAGGTCTTGGATAATCCTGCACCAGGAAGGTCAGTTGGTCCACTGAGGCATCTTTAGAAAGTTTCTTTACTTGTCGCTCAGAAGGAGAGTTTCATCTAAGGCATCTTTCATCCTGGCATTCATCTTTTTCTACATTACGACGTCAGTCTACGAGCGGTTATGAAACTAATGAAAGGCATTCGTACCAGGTCCATGCTTGAGAATGTATACTTGCCCTTCTTGGCTATCACGTTGATAAACCCTGCGGAAGTTCTCCTTCCAGTTGATCTTTCTTGAGCGAGAATACAAACCCTCCGTTATCTTGATAACAAGCACGAGCGGTAGATCATGCTGTTCGGAAAGAGAGTGATTGAGCTCGTATATGTCTCCGACATTCTCTTTGTAGGTTTCACGAGCGACATCAAGAAGTCTGTTCTGGTTCGCTCGGACGCGTAGACACGGGAATTAATGGCACCAATCCCACCCTAAGAGCATGTTTGCTAAGCTTGAGTGACTGAGAGGGGCATTCGAATATTCACCTTGCTGAGACCAGTCTCCTCGTTCAAATTTGCATTGACAAGGCGTTCGATGAGGACTAGCCGTTCGTCCGATATCATCTGCAGGGGAGCAGATGCGTTCGTTCAGAGGGCTAATCGCTCGTTCAGAGGTCTGGCAGTTACTTCACAAAGAATTCGTAACAGTGTGGAGCGACATCCTTCGAGGGCCTTCTTCAGCACCGGAACTTGAGCGACGACATTTCGCAGACTCAGCATCTGCGACACCCGTTGAGACGCTGGCTTTGCTTTTACATTTTCCTTTGCTTCGGAAGATGCGAGCTGTTGTTGCCCGCGATCAAGAGCGGTGGAAGGGCGGAGGAAGAGGGACACCTACCGTGATTATGAGCTTGTCAAGATCCAGCTTGTTCAGAGCCTTCAATGCGTCGCGAACGTAGTTGAACCGGTCCTCCGAGTTGATCAGCTCCTCAACAGCATCAAGACGGGCATGGATCGATGCTTCGACTGAGGTCTGCGCATCAGTGAATTGCTCTGGACGACGAAGGCAAGGAGAGCTGACGTACCTGTGATCGGTGAAAGGATATTGACTCGCAGCAGGCGCGCAGCCATCGCAGTAAAGGTGTGGTTCAATATCCTTGCAGTAGATTCAGCCGCGAGAAGTTAAAAGGTAGAAGATTCGTACCCGAAGAGAGAATGAGGCGACTTTTTGAACGTCATATTTCCTACCAACTCGAGATTGCGCGCAGTATCTCTGTCAATCATCATCGTACCTTCGACAGGCACATACCGGATCCGGAGAGATGCCGCAGCGAAGCGAGTATTCATTTTTGCTTCGTAGTATTTGAATAGCGCACACGCAGCTGATAGGGCATAGTACCTAGGATGTAATCAGCACGACTCATATATGCACGTAGCGGGTTGGGCACTTGTCGCCGACAGCAAGTATAGTCCCTGCACGCTCGTCGTTTTCGACGCATAGCTGGAGAATAAACTCCAGACCTAAAAGCTGATCGGCGCCAGTCTGGGGTGAGAACATGTTGCGCGTTACCACCATTGTCATTCCAATATCGCCGCCCGACGGGCTCAATCTGTGCGTTTGGAAACTCCTCAAGAACGTATTCAACCAAGAGCGAAGTTGATCCAGATCGTTTCCCAGAAGTAGAGAATGCAGCATCGGAAGCTGATAAGAACGTATCAGGTACAAGAACCGTTGAAGGATAATGAAGGTGCATTTGGTGTAGGGTCTTCACATAAGTCGGGCAATCCGCGACCTGGTTAGGCGTTTGCAAGTGAGTCTCGTGGTCGAATACAAATCTCGCAGCAACGCAGTCAGATAATCGTCGCATTCTGATTCACCTGAACAAGAGTAACTTGACCCGTGTCCCGGTTGAGCGCAGCAATGCCCGTTTCGCGCGAGACGCCGCGACCTTCGAGAAGCGCGATGACATGATTCCCTTCCGGTTGAACTGCAGACACTGCCGTCTGAGGACGCGACTGGGCTGTCCGCGGACGATTACTGTGAGTAGTTGTAGGCCTAGAGGCCGTCCAGGGACGACAAAACGAGGTTGGACGCGATGAGGACATGATGACAGTCGGCTAGAAACAGAATTGGCGCGCCTGATGGCGTTGCTGCGCCGTGTAGCCACGTGCTCTGTATGAGCGGAGGTCGAATCCCATTTCCCTCTTCGTTTCTTCCAGCCATTACCCCTTTATATAACACCTCGACTATTGACTATACTCCTCGATTCGTATAACCATGCCGCCGCCCCATTACGACTTCTTGATCAAGGTCTGTCAGCCTGTCTAGCTCAGGGTCTACCAGTGCTTACAGGGTTTTAATTTGGCTCCAGCTGCTTCTCATCGGCGACTCTGGTATGACTGCCCATTCTAACGTTCTGGAATTGGGATGGCTAACATTCTGGGATAGGTGTCGGCAAATCCTGCCTCTTACTTCGTTTCTCTGCGACGCATGGACTCCTTCATTCATTACCACTATTGGCATTGACTTCAAGATTCGCACCATTGAATTGGACGGCAAGAGGATTAAGCTGCAGATCGTATGTCGTCCTTTTGGGCCAACCTCAAGATGTTCGCTGGTGCTAATACGCATGTAATAGTGGGATACTGCTGGCCAGGAGCGCTTCAGGACGATTACAACTGCTTACTACCGGGGTGCCATGGGCATCCTGCTGGTCTACGATGTCACAGACGAACGGTCATTCAACAGTCAGTTATCTCCCCTTGGTTGTTATGTGCGGACCATACTGACCGGACTTTGATATGGGACTTTGTTGCGACGCTAGACATCCGTGCATGGCATTCCAACATTGAACAGCACGCGTCAGAAGGAGTCAACAAGATTCTTATCGGCAACAAGTCGGACTGGACAGACAAGCGTGCTGTGACAGAAGAGCAGGGCCGTGAGCTTGCAAACGAGCTTGGTGTCAAGTTTATGGAGACCTCGGCAAAGGTCAATGATGGTGTTGAAGATGCGTTCTTTGCACTTGCAAGGTATGTCCACGCTGTCGCCCATTGCCTAGAGTCTCAGGACCGACGTCCGTTTCTTCTGCAGGGATATCAAAGCACGGCTCATCGACTCTTCGAACGACGCTTCTGGTGCTGGGGCCGGTCCAACGTCCGACTCTGTAAAGGTCAACCAACCCGCCGCCCAGATACAGCAAGGCTGCTGCTGATGAATGCAGCCGTGGTACCCACTTTTGCGTGACCCGCGCTTCGCTTTCCTTCACCCGTGCCAGCCACCTTGCATGATAACCCACTTGTATGTACACGTCCCATCGATGCATATTGCATAATACTCTCCCTGTCCTCTTTGTGTATCTTGTAAGTCCTTAACACTGCTGGTTCATATCATGTTTGAAGTATATCCTATGCAACTGCGGTTTCTCACCGATAAGGTGCAGGCTACGCAACACAATCCATTCAGCCTGACCGAGGGCCAGGTATCTATTTATGACACGTCTTGGTCCAACAGCAGGCGCCTCTAGGTCTAGGACCATCCGTTCGGTGATTGAGCCCTTACACTTTTTCGAGAGCGAACCCCAACGATGAAAGAACACTGGTGAGTTCCATTCGCCAAATGCTATTGCCTCCCGATACTAACTGCTCCAAGAAAAATGTGCAATTTCTGAAAGATGCAGTATCTTGGAGACCTTGTCGCCCTACAAGATCCTTCTACCTTGCACCCACACTCCTGCCCTACCCCTGTCATCGCCTAGGCACCACCACTTCTCCAACATCTCTTCCGTCACACCGCATGAGGTGACAGGCCGAAAAAATCTAGAGGGGCTACTCCTTGTGCCTCCTCCTGCCCTCGAGATGCCTCCCATAACCGAACTGCGGCATATTAAAATCAGACCATCAGAATGGACAAGGATTGAGATACGCACTCATCTGAGTATCAAACGGTGAGCCAACCTTGAACACCCCACCGTTAGGAACGAGGCCGAGTGCGATCGCCCCTCCTCTTGTCGCAAGGTACAATGCCTCTTTCCACGTTATCGCTAGTGACGCCTGTGCGTCATTACCCACACTTCCTTTGACAGTAGCGACATTATCCTCTTGAACCTTCTCCGTACGCCTCGTCTTTCGCTCGTTTTCTCTCATCCTTGAGACGAGTACAGCATTCCGCATGGCGTTCATCATATCGCTGCTATAACCACCTGCATATCCGTCCCAAGGCCCACCTTCACGCGTCCTACCGCCTCGTCCGCAGAGCGACCTGGCGGAACCTCGACTCGCAGAGAAAGTGCCTCTCGAAGTGGGAAAGGTCTCTCCGAGAAGTACACATTCGAGAGTGGGCAATGCGCAACTGCCGTCCCGCTGAGGGCAAGGCGTTCAAGGTCGCTCAAGGGATGGGTGGGTTTACCATCGGCAGAAGTCGTAGAGTCCGTGTTGGTACCGATACAAATGTACAATGCGCCTGTAGGGTTTTGGGTCCCAATAGCCCTGCATCATCGAATACATCGATGTCTTCCTTTCCGCGAGTCGAGCGAACCCAAGTGAGCTGGTCATACGCTTCAAGGAGGTGTGATTGGATGGGGATGTAGGACTCTGGGGACGATCGCCCGATGTACCCGTAGAGGCACAACCCTTTGTGGCGCCAGAAGATGAGAGTTGGGCGAGCCCTCGAAGTAGCTCATCTGAGCAGGTAGGCACAAATCTCGGCGTCAAAACCGCTCAATCAACCTCTCGTGCAGAGGCAATTCTGCGACAAGGGCATGGCACGCGTTGACGAAGGACGCTAAAGCGTCCAGAGAAACGGACGAGGATGCTTCCACATATGTAGGACGGGATGATATATCCATCGAAAGCTTGCCTATCCGCGCTCGGATTCCGGTGGCTTGCATTATTTCTGCAAGTATGAGGCTTGAGGCACCCAAAAGCCATAAACTCTCCACCCTAATGAAGTGCGGGAACAGGAAACTCACTTGGTATCCCCCTTGATAGTCCCAAAAAATGATACGGCACCAGTCCCATTCTTCACTAGCCTCTTTGCCAAGCTAACATATACCTTCCTCGCAAGCTCAGGGTCAGCATCCAGCTTCTCCTCTGCAGCGTAGGTATAGGTATCAAGCCACTGCATGAGTGGGAGGTCAAGCCCTGTTCCCTGATATAGATACTGAGGAGCATGGAGGTGCAGATCTGTGAAAGTGGGAAGTAGAAAAGAGCCCGGAGGTACTTTCTGAATGTCGATAGCGCCGTCATCCGAGTAGGTGGTGCTAGCGCCAGTGTTAGAGGAAGAGAAAGGCTCGAAGCGAGTTATATAACCCTCAGAACCGACGGATAGAATGTGGTCGTGGTAGATACGCAGTTCTCCTAGAGCAGGTGTGTCGACAAATGTGCCTCTGAAATCTCTTGGGCCCACGTTTGCCTTCATGCTTCCAGATCTAACTGTACAGGGTGAGGATGAGGTGAGAGATAGGGGTCATGGGAACAATCAGGCCAAGATTAGCGCCAGTGATCTTGCCCTCACTCCTTCACCTCATACAGGAATGCGTGCTCTAGAATTCTACAGTGGAATCGGTGGGATTTCAATATTTCGCAGTGATGTAAAAGCTGCTGAAGCCTGCCTGAATAGGTGGTTTGCACCTCGCACTCTCAAGAGTTGATCGAGAGCACAAAGTGGTCAGAGCCTTTGACTGGGACCAAACAGCTTGTCGAGTCTACGAAGCCAACCATGGGAAGGACATCGTCGAAAAAGTTGGCACTTACTCTTCCATGTAATTTCATCGTATTGGTGCTGACCTTCTAACGAGTAACTCTAGGTGGATATATCTGGCCTCACACCTGGCATCCTTGCCCTCTTACAACGCCGAGAATCTGGCTCCTGTCTCCCGCCTGCCAGCCTTACACCGTGCTGAATCCAAATGCGAGAGGTGCCTTAGACCCACGCGCCCATTCATATCTCCATCTCCTCCAGGATGTCATCCCCGGGCTCGTTGGGATGTGGACATGCACCAAAGTACATTCTAGTGGAGAACGTCGCGGATACGAGAGCTCGACAACGAGACGAGTGCAAACGAGGTATTGAAAGCAGCCGGCTATTGGGTTAGAGAACTCCTGGTGAACCCCCTCCAGCTCGGCATACCCCAATTCCAGGCTGAGGTTACTACATGCTTGCGAAGAGGACTGCACCATTTGAACCTGCAGGGGATTGAAGATGAAGGAGGGTGATGAAGAGGAAGAGCGAAAGTGGAGATACATCCCTGATGAACTGAATTCTGGAGGCCTCAACGAAGAGGAAAATCAAGAGATTCGAGTGTATCTGGACTCGAAGCTCACAGCCGAGGGAGGAGGAAGAGTACAGTGTGCCGGATAAGATCTGGGGAAGTGGGGAAGGCTGTTTGATATCGTCCCTGCCCCTCCAGCAAACGGACGTGTGCTTCACGAGGGGATACACGCACCTGGTGGAGAGGAGTGGGTCTATTCTACAGGTTGACGAGGACCTCGATGTGAGTACAAGTTTCTTTCCCTCTCCCTGGCCCCGTGGCTGACTCCCGATCGAGGACCAACAAGTACATTTGACGAGTTTGCACGCGTTCAGAAAGCTCAGTCACAAGCTTCACATGGGTCCAGTCCAGACTTCATATCATCCTTGGACGATCCACTGCAGATACTGCACCCCCTCAGGTTGAGATACTTCACGCCGTCAGAGCTATTGCGAATCTTTGGCTTTGACAGAATAGAAGGAGAGCAGGGGGACAACACAAGCCGAAAGTTCGTCTGGCCCGTCAGATGTATCGAAGAAGAGCAAGTACAAGCTCATTGGAACAGCGTTAGTGTCAGAGTGGTGAGAAGATCGTTAGATATCTTTTTGAATTGACCTCCAGTTGGCGGATACATACAATCCGAATGTCATCCCTGATGATGCGCATGAGCAAATACGTAGGCGCCCGAACGCGGCGGCCGTCGATCTCCTCCAACTTGGCTTCACTTCTTCTTCAAGTTCTGAACCAACCGGTAACTCCGGCACTCTCTATGCCACTGACATCAGCTCATCGTATATAATCATATGCTCTCCTTTACCCGCAATCTCTCTTCCGTCTTGGTTCCCGCAAACGGCTTTTGCATACCTGAAGCATAATGCCTGGCCGAAGGACATTTCTTGTTGGTGGTGGATGTACAGCGTTCATCAAGGTATGCCCTGCAGACATCCTATGGAACAGAGCTGATCATGAGTGTCTTTCCAATAGCCCAGGCGACGAGGACAACAGAGGACATGGGGCTGAAGCCTCTACAAAGGCACTATTGGATGCTGGTGTAAACTACGACGAAAGTCGAGGCTGCCTGGGTTGGATACTGCTATGGAGACTCTACCTCTGCCAACGTTCCCTATACAACCTCGGACTCACCCATATTCCTATCGTCAATGTCAACAACAACTGCTCTACTGGATCCTCTGCGTTCTACCAGGCCAACAACGCAGTCAAGTACGGCCAGGTGGAATGTGCTCTCGCCCTTGGTTTCGAGCGTATGAAGCCTGGTTCTCTGGGCTCCAACTTCCCTGATCGCCCTTCTCCCATCTTGCTCTTTAACCAGAGGACCGTTCAGTTGGAGGATTGAGGTGCTCGGGAAGAATCATGGACCTGGTGCACCTAGGCTGTTTGATAACGGAGCTCAGGAATACTTTGACAAATTTGGTGGAGGAGTTGAGCACCTCGCCAAGATTGGTGCGCTTCTGTCTTCTCAGGGCTAGGGAATCAAATATTGATTACATGGGGTCTGATCCAGCGTCAAAGAACCACAAGCACTCTATGAACAACCCTTACTCTCAGTTCAGAGATGGATGGTCCGAGGAGCAGGTCCTTGGTGCTCCCAAGATCACCAGGAACTTGACCAAATTCATGTGCAGTCCTACATCTGTGCGTCTCTTCATCCCAATCCCCTTTCTACCCCACTCACACATGATTTGTGAATACCGCAGGACGGTGCTGCATGCTTGCATTGTCGTCTCCGAGGACTTTGTGCACAAGCACAAGCTCGAGAACCAAGCAATCGAAGTTGTCGCCACCGGTCTTACCACGGACGGTGCCTCCACATTCGAAGGGACGCTCCGCTATGGATGTCGTGCTACAACATGTCGAAAGTGTGTCTCTGACAGTGTCGTTTGCTGAAGCAGGTATTCAAAGCTGGAGAGGGCAAAGACCAGGTCGGCCGTCGGTTGAACTACAAGACTGTTTTGGCAGCGAATCATTGATCACTTTACGCTGCTCTGCGGCTCTGGTAAAGCTTGGACGATGCACATAAGTGTTGAGAAAGGGGACAACACTGAAGCATTTACGTATGAGATAAGTTTTGGCGCGATTTGAACGATCGAACAGTATGGCGGCATGCGTTGTGAACCCGTCCGGGAGACTTGAAGCAAGAGGGCATCCGTCTTGGTTGCAACGGGCGGGCATGCATTCTACACATCATGAGGGCGTCCTCCTTCCTACTCTTGTTAACCCTCACACTCACAATACCTTGACCCCGGCAGTGCAACTCCGAGACTGGGCAGGCCAAGTGCAAGCTCCTGGCCTGTTGACACACAAGATAATGCGAGGCAAGTTTGGTCTAGGCACAACATCGGCCTGGGAGGGGCTGTCGTTGTCGCACTGCTGAGAAGGCCAGAGTTCTTCAAGCCTGGGGGACCTGATGGTCCGTGATCGGTAAGCTTCCTAGCCGTCTTTTGCACTATTGACAATGTACTCATTGTGTCGACCTCTTTCACACAGTCTTGGATTACAACCATGCACACGAGTGCAAGCCAGTCTCAAGGCTGATGTGGACAAGGTGAAGAGCAAGAAAGAGTCGTCAAGCTATGTTCTTGCACATGCTAAGTTGTAAGATACAACCACTGTCTACGCTCTGCATGTATTATAGCAAAATACCCTCCGAATTGTTTTCTTCCGCATGACTTCCGGTTCCCTAACGCGTCTCGACATCGGCCAGGTCCAACGACTCTGGGCTGACCGCCGAGTGTAGGAAGTCGATTGTGGCATGATTCGCTTGAGGATTCGCAAGGAATAAAAGTTTACGACTGGCCTCATGTTTAAACCTGTTCAGTTTGTACTATGCGTATGTGCGAAAGGCGAAGGGAAAGAAGCAAATGTCGGCCTATCTGAGTCTAGAGGTGAGGTTCAGTGTCCTCAGAGTGAGCAGCCGTGGATAGGATTTGCAAGATCGACCTGCTCAACCGTAATAGATATCTAGTAGCAGCACTGATAGGTGGGAGGACCAATTAATCGGTCTCCATGGCGGTATCAGAAACACTTGGTCCGATTTTCATGGCAGGCTCGAGTGAGATAATGATGGGAGGAAAAGGGCGTCTAAAAGCTTGGTTTTCAGGTGAGATTTTGAAAGATTTGAGCAACTGAGAGCACAGAAGATGGCCTGGAGTTTCGGCCCAGTCTCACCCAGGAAAACAGTAGAAACAGCCGACTTTAGTCGTTCAGGGTCAGAGCCCCTGTGAGAAAACGAGATGACGTTCCTGAGGGAATATCTTGAATGGGCTCAAAACTCCCACGCAAGCGAAACTTGAACTTGACTAATTGGGTCTCAGCGAAGAGAGCTTTTGCCTTCTTCCTTTTCCCGACCCTCTTACATTTGCCAAAACGTTCCTTATATTCCTCAATAATATCATTCCCTTACAGCGATACCCTAGACAGCGACACCTGAACCAAATCCACCAGAGCCATTCTGTCACAAATTGGCATATGACATGTCTCCCGAAAGGCCAACAGCCGTTCCCATCGAGGTCGACCCCCGCACACAGACACCTCCTCGGCAGAACAGCCAACAGTCAGCCATGAACCAGGTGGATGGTCAAAGCAGGCAGGGAGGAAGCTGGAATCTGAATCACCAAGGCCAATTAGATTCCAGGTGCGCAAACATTCATGAATGTATACACTCCAGATCTTGACCGTAATGCCAATCTAGCTCTCACAAAGTGCCTGAAGGTCTTCTCCCAGCCTTCTCTGCAAAACAATACAGTCAGCTCCCAACACCCCAAAGGTCGGCTTTGTTCTTCGTCATATCGGGTCCAAACTTCCTGACCAGTGGCCATGATGTTGCTGTACGCACAGTCCGTCGGATTCAACCCGATTGCCTGCGGCTATCCGCTTTCCTCCAGAGTCACCTGTTCCTCAGTCAGTCGGGTCTTTGTGGTCATCTCCTCTGCTCCTACTCAAGCAAAAATGCTTGTTAGGTCCCAAGCCTCGTCAGGCAGTTATCCTCAGCGTCTTTCATACAGAAGGTTGGTTGAATGGCCGCTGGGTTCTCGAGTGTCAGCTGAAATTTGGGATTTAGCTCGCAGGAGGAGGCACCCACACCGTCCAGTACATCTCATATCTTAACGCCCGCCTCTAGGTGAGTGTTTAGCGCTGGATCATTTAAGGGTGGCTTGTGACATGGCGCACAGTCCTTTTAATCCACGAAACACTTCTTCCCGTAATGAAAACCCTGCGACACCCTCAAACCAGTGCGTCAGTTTTCTGCTCTCTGTGGCTTATATCTCACCTCGAACTGTAGATCATCTCGTGCTTCAAGCACATCACGACTGTACGCATCATCACACCGTTTTTCTGCCTTTCCTGCTCAAGGGCGCTGATCCCTTTCTGCAGGTATTCCATCGACTCCATGCTCAACGCTCCTGCAAACCCCAAGAACCCCCATTCGGCTCAACCAACTTCAAGTTCGTCTGAAATGGCAGAGCAGTCTGCCCCGCCATCCACCCTTTCTTCTCCCTTTGTGGCGAAAGCAACCATTCCACGAACCCCAAGCCGACAATCCATACCAACCAGAGACGTCCCCTTCCCAACAACCGGTCCCTCCTCCCAACGCATTCCCTCGCAGCCTTCAACAAGCACATTCGACGTGCCCATGCGTGCTCCGGGCGGAGAAATGGAGCGTATCCGCCAAGCAATGAGGGAGAACCATCTTTCCCAGCTTCAAGAAGCTGAAAGCCGTCGTCCAGAATACCTCAAGCGTGCAAAACGTTCGCTCGAGGAGGCTGATCCAGATGCATTGAATGAAGACAGTCGTGAACGTAGCGTTTGCCGTTGGAATCATGGAAAGTCCTCACAAAGGCCCGCAGGCTCAAGCTGTTCCAAGAGACGTCGGAGGAGAGCTTTGAGGAGAGCCTGATGGCGGGCGGCTATGGTCGATATGTGCGTCGTTTTACACATGGTTCCCTACGGCTGCTGACCATACGCTGTAGCGCACCGCCGATTGGGTACGCCAACCCCAGCCCATTTCCCTTCCTGTGGGCGTCGCAGCCCTGCCCGTTTCTACCCCTGTGGTTACTCCGCCCGAACAGCCCAAGGAAGAGCCACAACCCGCCCACAGAGAAGGAGCTCAAGAAGCAACAACGCCTGGCTGCCTTCAAGAGCGACCGATACGAAGGGAGGTTGAAAGCCAAATTGTACCCAGTGGAGCTTGAGGCAAAGGCCGGGTGTTGCTTGACATCCCGAACGAGCTGCCGCAAGCCATCGGCGAGGAATCAGGCTCCTCAGCCAAAAAGCGCGGGACTCGCAAGAAGAAAAAGGGTGTCGACTTGGCTTCAATGGACAATAAAGCTTTTGCAGAGGCTGCTGCTGCTTTGGCGGCCGAAGACATGCTCGATAAACCCAACTGGCCTGATGCAGAGTTTCCATGGCGGCTCCGTATGGAAGAGCGAGAAGAGTCGGCCAAGGCAGACGAAGAAGAGCGGTTAAAGTGGATCGAGAGGTTTTTGGATCGCGATTCCGACGATGACGAGCCAGACGGTCCACCTACAAGCAGCGCAGCTGATGTGGAGAGTGACAGCGAGGCCTTGCCTTCTGATCAGTGGGGTACGGTTTATGAATATGGCACCCAGAATCCAACGCCCTACAGACCAGAAGAGGCAAGATGGTACCACTCCTTGCTCATCCTGAGGACCCCAGGAAGGCTCGTAGGATAAAGCGGTCTGCATTCCCTAGTGACCCAGGTGATGCGAAAGCGGCGCTACTGGCAAAACGCAGTGTTCGAGCACTGTCGTATCGAAAGGAGCGGAGGGAGCGAGAACTGCGGGACGAAGACTCCGACGAGGAGTTGTGCATCTGCGGAGGTGTAGATGACGGGCGTCCTCTCGTCCAGTGCGACGGCTGCCAGACGTGGTACCACCTCTGGTGTCTGGGCATCAGTGATATCAGGGTGTTAGGCAGGGAGGAGGATCCCTGGTATTGTCGACAGTGCCATGATAACAGAGTCGGTCGCCTTCGTCGGAGCCTGATTTTGCGCCAATGAGAGAGCCAACATTTGCGCCGACAGACGATGCTCCTCGCGAACGCTCGGTCGATACCACTTTCTTTCCTTCCGTTCAAGAGTCACCCATCTGGATCAGAAATGCTCCCAGGACGCCAACGCGCAGCAGCCAGCACCTTCCCCCTGGCGAACACTGGTACTCGTCCTCGAGTGGGTCATGGCCAGAAATCTTCAGAGGACCTCCATCGACACCCGAGAGCCGCGAGCACCACGTCCGCATCTACACTCCGGGTGGGAACGACTCGTCGCGTCCTGGCTTTGACGAATCCCCATTCGATCCTGCTTCCACACCCTCGCGAGGTATCCGCTTCCCTCGCTCTTTTGCAACGCCCAAATTCGCCGTCTGGCCTCGTTCCAACTCCGGCCCTCAAACACCCCAGCGAGCCGATAAACGGTCAAACCGCGGTTCATTCGGTGGTCCTGGATCCCTCGCTGCAACCTTGGAGGACAACGGACCACGGCCGTTTAGCAGTATCAGCGCGGATGCCTACAGTTTCTGATCGACGAGTCGCCCGTCAGCCGCTCCGACACGACACAAACGCGTCGCCCGCTTGAACTGCCCATCTCATCGCGTTTGTTGGATGAATCACCTGTTGTAAGGACCAAAGGGAAAGAGAGGTCTTTTGATCTTGGACGCTCATACCCTTCTGCGGTATGACCAGAACTCTTGTACATGTCGGAATTGTAGAAAGGCTGTTAGGGCCATGAACTCGTGTGGTGTGTGTATGCATTCCTTCTGTACATTTGACGCTTAGGTTCGTGTAGTTGTTCGGATAGAATCAAATTATTACCTTGAATATACATCCCCAAACTCTGTCATGGTTGTTTCAGTCCAGCCTTGGAAGTGGAGAGTGAATGTCTCGCGTCTGGAATGCGCGTGACTTGGGCGTGACACGCGTCAACGGCATTGGGCGAGGCGTCTGATTTTCTGCTTCGGCGCTTACCAGCATGTCGTACGCGGAAACATTTTCTCCTGCTGACTGGCTTCGCATTACAGTGGTATGCTGTTTTTCTTGGCCTCCACATTGACAAAGGTTCAAAGACTAACCCAATTCCATCCTTACAAAGGCTTTGACCGCACTGAAGCACAAACCCGAAGGACAGTCTCTAGCATGTGGGTTGGCTCCCTGCCTTTCGTCGGTTCCCTTTGGTACCTTGTGGTACCCGTCTGCCCCGATAGGCTCTAACGCCGTCGCCGCAGCTTATGTTCTCGATCTACGGGCCAAGTTTCAGCCCTTGGGTCCACTGCCCCCCTCGGGTGACAAATCGTGGCGCGAACACGCTCTGCATATGGAAAGACAATACGCGGCGCTCAAGGCTGAGTTTGAGGCGGAACTGATCAGTGAGTTGCCTGTGGCCTAGACGCATCTAACTTTCTCCCGTCTGGAATGTACCTGGTTCGATATATTGTGCCTACCCCTTGCCTTCCATCGCTTGCCTCCTTTGGCCGTCAAAAACAAGCAAACACTGACCGGGGGAATGCACTGTAGAAAGAATATCCAGCGCAGTGGGAGGCTCTGCGGAGGCATCAAATGCCCCTGCTTCGCAATGTAGTAATGTGCCTCCGTTTTCTAGAGCCCCCTTCCTCTGATGGAGGGGACAAAAGCAAGTCGAAAAAGAAGAAGAAGCTGCCCCAACCAAATGAAAGACTCATCTCCCTTTGCGTCTATCTTCAAGGACGGTACGCTTTCTCCTCCATTCCTTACATTGGCCTACCCCCACCTAACGACCCGGATACAAAGAATTCTTCACCCCTGGTCTGATAGGCATGGACTCAATTTTTGCTTCCCTCGATTACCTCCACCGGATCACAAACCTCTCTTCGTCGAACGAAATGCATATTCCGCAGCACTCTTGCGTTGTGTGGAGGCCGTTTCGCGGGAGCTTCACGTCGTCCTAGATCCTGCCCAACATTGCCCCAGCCGCGTCAAGAAAATGGAGCTGCTTGCTCGCACCCTCGATCATAGCTTCCACATGGGGCCTCTCACCTCTACTGCTGAAGGGCTCAAGGCAGCGATTGGGACGACGTACTTGGTTGCCTTCCTGAAGTCAATTGCCCTTCCTCTGATTCGTTCCTTTATCTTGGTCTCAGAGGCCCTCACCGCTGTATTTACTCGACCCTCTGACGGCAAAAAGGAAACTCCTATCGACAATCGTTACGAGGCACTAGAACTCTTGCGTGCATCATTCTCCAGCCTTTTCGCCTCCAAAAGGAGTGTTTCCGAAATTAATGTGTCTTATGCCGCCGATACTCTCCACCTTCTGGAAACGATGAAACTAACGCTGGTATTGGAAATCCTCAAAGAGCTATATCGGATTCTATGCGACACAAGCGAAGTCACAAGACGGTATGCTGAGAAAGGGCGCCAGTTAGACGGCTCTGAGCCTCTCTCAAAGGACAAGGATCCTACCCTTCCTTCGAAACGCCGTCGAGAAGAGGAAACGCTTTATGTTTACCAAGAAGCTCGCCGCAAAGGACGCCTTTTGGTTCCTTTGCACCCTCCTGCACTCCCTTGCCGACTGTACTTGTGACGAGCCTCTCTCCGATCAACAAAACCTTGATAACGAACCATCAGGTGGTTACGATAAGACTTCGCAAAGGATGAAAACGTGCGATCAGGGATGCCCTCCTGAATCTCGTTGTTCAGTGTCAAGCGGCGCAAAGGAACTCCAAGAAGACTCGACCAATTTCGTCCTCCAAGGACGCTCAAGCTACCTCGAGGCAGACCGATACCCCGAGTCCTCCCACACAATGTCCACCTCATCCGACGGCCATGGACGATCAAGCTTCTGCTGTAAAACGAAGCCTGGAGAATGCCGATACGTGGAATCAAACAGTACCGATGAGGATTGAGGAAGGAGTGGTTGATGAGAGTGCATATGGGATGCTGCTGGGTGTAGTAGAGCGGTTTCTAATGAACTGTATATGATCAATGGGATTGGCCATCTTGTTGACCCTCTCGGTTATCTCGCGGAGCTCGTCCGAATTTGTGGGGGCCTGCCGACTTTGGGAGCCTCTTGAAGAGTAGCTCCCTGCCTCTGTTCTAACATCAAAACGTGGTTGCTTGGTGGGTACACTTTACACGATCGAAGCCTGCGGAGGTCCGACTTGCCATTCCCGCTGCAAATGGGCAGAGGGAAATGACGGACAGCCTCTCGATATAGTGAGTCTTGATGAATTCAGCGATTGATTGAGCCACTGTGATTTTCAACAAACAGCCTCGAGGCTCTTGGAACACAATCCGGAAACGAGAGCCTCTGGCGAAGTCCTTACCGGCCCGACCCTCGTGGAGCGCTTGGGTGATAAGGATTTGCCTTCTTCGTGCCCTAACTTTTACGCTTGTCCAAGGGAAGGAGTGATGTTCATGTTGAAAGGGTAACGGCAACGCTATTCCTGTATCACATTCAAGGGCAGCTGCACAGTCGAACGGAAAGTTGCTTCCGCAGTTATTTCTGAGTTTTCCAAAGGAAAAGAGCGCAGACCCTGCATCTACTACGACCATCTGCCAACTCTCAGGTGAGCTCAAGCTTGGGTGCGTGGAAACGTACCCCTTATGTCGCGTACCCTGAAAGAGCTCAGACTTAAGGAACATACATTCAAAGCGCTGGATGTCTGGGTCAGTCCGCCCATTTCCATCGACCTCTTGCCTTCATCCTTTCTTCGTTTCCACGGTTATCTCACCAGTCTCGTATAGCTTTTCTGATGCGTAGGGACCGTGGCAAGTTTACACAAGGACCTGCTTTCTGGAGCAGAGGATGTTAATTTACCGGTTGGGAGCTTAAACACACCTTCCTCCGTTGTACCTCGGGGACGTAGGGCCGGCTTTCCTCATTTATGTTTCGTTTTGTGGCTTGGTCTATTCATTAGTACGAGACAAGCATAGTGTCTGTGGCGGATGCCCTGTAACCCCCCTTGGGCTTGCTAGACTCCGGCCAGAGTGGAGACAAATAGTTACTGACTTCAATGGTGGAGGATCCCAGCATCAACATACCCGCGTTCTCCATGTCTCGGGGAACATGGACATCTATACATAGGGGCGCTCAGTGTTTATTTTTGGCTGGGTACGGAACTGCCGAAGCCAAGCCGGAGGAGCGGACCAGCCAATGTTAAGCGCCTACGGCCTCGGAACAGGGTGCACCGTTGCCTTACGACGGCCTCTCGAAAAAAAGATGCTTGTTGGCAACAGTTGTGACATGTCCTCCGAGTTGGAACTTGCTGGCAAATTTGTACGAGAGGGGCCCACTCCAAGCCCACTCATTTCGCCTCCGCTTGGGTTGGTGTGAGAGGGGTAAATGAGGACTCCGCGGACGTTTGCGGGGTTTGAGAGCCTTGAGGCTCATCCAATCACCCCGGAGAGCAACTTTTGGCGACGTGTCTGCAGGCTGGAAGGCTGAATGATGCTTCAATTCTGACAGTTCGGAAGTTAGGATAGAATCGCGGTGGGAGCAGCCCGCCTAGAGCTGTCCTACTGGTTTTCGGAGCGTTAGCGTTCTTGAGTGCTGATGGCCAACCAGTTACTCTGAATCTATATGACACTCGAAGCGGCCTACGAAAAAGTCTACTTACCTTACGGGAAACTCAGATGGAACCTACATCTGCGGATCCTCTATGGATGAGGGAGAAGGGCAGATCATTTTCAATCATTTCCGGCAGCCGTCGTTCTCGGAGCGAGATCTTATCTATGCAAGTACGTCGAGGGTGAATTTCCCCCAGTGTATTTAGGGAGAGAATGGAAGGTAGTCAGCCCTCTTCTCTTGACCGGCAACCTGCATTAGCCGTGGTCGGGCTCACAAAAACATCGTGAAGCTCCTCGCTGTGATTTAACAACCTAAATGGACCCTGTATGTAAGCTTCTTAGATAGGGTATGGCGATAATGATAGGGCAGGTCTACGTATGTGACTCATTAAGCACCTCGGTCGCTTCCGATTCCAAAGCGGTACCGCGCATTCCATTTCAGATAGTTTGACTCGCGTGGAGCCGAATTGAAATCAAGTGGCCCGGTGGGTCTGAAGTCGGCACGGACCCAAAAGGCCAACGACCGCCGTGGTTATGTTGCTTGCTTTCAAGTCTTACGATTCGGACTAGTGGCACTGTCTGCTGAATCGATATTCCTACCGGCATGTCAGTGCTGTACAGCCTACGGCTGGGGCATACTACATTCATGAGGCCCAGCAAAGGAAATGCGCTGTGTTAGTGCAACTCGGCTTCTAAAGGCCCTCTTGCCAAGGCGGTTAATCGCATGTGCGCATGGTTCGTAAATCCCATGGACATGTGAGAATAGGCGTTAGCATACCAAGACTAATCACAATGGATGAGCGTTGATTCGTCGAGAGACATATTGAAAACCCTTTTCCTCCTTCTTGGTATTGGGATTAGCTCAAGAGTCGCAGTATCGCAACCTTGAGATGATGTATGCTTCTAGGGTAAAACGAGCTTACGGGAACAATCAGGAGCTAGTAAGGGGTGGAGTTGGTATTCAATTTGCGGTGCTATCCTATGTCTTTGCCAGTCCGAATCCAGGCTTTCTCAGCTGTCGCAAGCTCGGTAGACACGGCAGCAAATTTGGCCCCGCCAAAGGTAGAGGACAACCCGAGTTTCGAGTGTATTTGTCGTCGACAAACATGCCATTTGATTTTGCGTCCTTTGTATCGGTGGCAACGCTTGTCAAGAACATGGGGCATTTATCAGAAGGCGGGACTCGACGTTTCTTCCAGCGGGTGGCGTATTTGACATGAGAACATGGCCTCGAAAGAAGGGTTCGTCACATACTTACTCGAAGAGCTGGCTAGAAATTAACGAGGGATGCATCAGACGTTGATGACAACAACGTACATCTGGGTTTCTTTGCAGTTGCCATTAATGAGAGCAGCCACTGACGAAAGGGTCATTGGGGTGACAAACTTGCTCCAGGGGGGCTTAAGCCGTAATGGCACATCTACAATACTGTCTTCATTCGGTATGGAATGTTCAACTATGCAAGGTCTTACCGCCGGGTAGACCGAGCAAATACAAAGCCTTGAATAATGGAGACCGCATTGCGGTACGGTAGGAAGGATATACTGACTAATTAGGTCATTCGAGTACATGCTTTACCACAAAGAATGTACGCATGCACGGTGGTGCGGCCAACGAGCCATGACTCCTTGACGGTGAGAAGAAGCTCGGAGAGCCGTCCTCGGATAACTAGCGAGGATCTCCTGCAGTGGCATGTAAGTACCTCTCTGCCGGATAATTCATGGTTGAATGTCAAGGAGTTAGGATTGGGCTTCGCCGAAGGATTAATAACATAGACATACGGTCGGAATGAAGCCGCAGTCCGACTCGCAGATGAAGGGTTCGCCTTCTGGTCCTCGAAGGCCTTTTCCCTCCGGCTCTTCGTGCTTCCATCGGCATAAGCCTCCACTTCGTTTAATACTTTTAGTGACCGATGTCTTCTGTCTCCTGCTTACCTCCAGCACCCGACGTCATCTTATCGTTCATAGCACCCCTGTCTCTACCAAGAGAACTAGTAGCAATAGGTTCACCTCGAGTACATAATCAAAGTTAACGGTCTAGTTCAAGTCTTCTCGATAACAAGTCATCGATGAGCAAAGTGCATACACCTCGCCCGGATCATGAAGAAATCATCATCAGAACGATAAACACTTTCGTAACGATCTCGAGGTCAAAGATTTGAAAGAAGGTCATGAGGGAGGGACCGGTGTAAAGTAGATACTTACCGTACTATTGGTGATATCGAGCTGGATGATGAGGGCTACGAGGGCAGGTACATGCATAAGAGAAGGCTACTCTCGTCGTTAGAGAGGACCGATGCACACGAGCACGAACATACAGTCACCCGGTGACATGGTACGGTATGTTTATTGCCCTACACTGCGTACTCTCTCCCAAACACGAGGCTTGTTATAAAGCCCGAGCCGTCTTCTACGAGCGCTTCGAAGATTATCCGATATTGAATGTCTTTGCGAACAGAGCCGTGATGACCGTGAAGAAGAAGAAGAAAGACTTTTGACCTTTCGAAATGAACACCAGAAACTCGGAGGAGGAGTGTGGAGACAACTCTGTTTGACGGTGAAGACGAAAAGGAGGGGAGTGACATTCGTGAAATCGAGAAAAGATGGTATGCGGGGAATCAGATGTGGAGGGCGTGAAGACAGACACCTTCGTAATGTTCATCGATTATCGGATAGAATGTGGGGTAAGCAGGAGGAAGCCAGGCTCTAGGTACCTGAGATAGGAGGCGCTTCTTCTCCTCCTGTTCTATACATTGGTAAGATTCCAGAAGACACCGAGGGATTGAATCGTCGCCAATTGACTTGAACGCCTGGTCACGCCCAATGCTTGTTACTTTGAACCAAAAGCTAAATTGACAGAAGAACGAGTGGCGTCGGCTCCCAAGACTTTTTGAGATGAGGGAAGAGAGAACCAGCAATCAGGCTCGTCTCGTTATCTTCCCGGTCACATCCCGTTCCATCGGAGAAAGAGGGCATTCGAGAGGACCCACAGGAGGAGGCAAATTGGCGCGTGATACGAGGCCTAGGCTGAACATCCACCGGTGGGTTGAAACAAATAAGAGCATGCATACTTCACAGAACTTCGAAAATGTCAAGACTGCGGACAAGAAAGACTATCACTCGATGTCGAGAGTGTCGTAAACGCCACTCTCTTTTCTGCATGAGCACGCCATTGGCCTTGGGGGTGAATGCCGGACAAGGCAGCCTGCAAAGGACCCGTGGAAGATTGACAGTGCTGTATATGGGTTCGGCCCGTATTCGAAGTAAACCTTGTCAGTGACCACTCAGCGCCAGCACCAGCTAATGATGAGAAGGCATCTCGCCGACCTCTGCACGTCGTTCGTTGCCATCGACAAAGTGTGGAAGTGGACCTTGTGTGGAGGTGTGCTTGAATATTGTCTGATATTAGAGGAGCGGAACATATCAGTGGGCTTCCCAAGTACCACCTGCTTTAGTGCTACCGTTGTCCTCTAACAGCGCTGCATATGGGAGAAGAAGCACAAGAGCGCTGGCTAAAGACCGGCGTGAGCCGTGTGCCTCTCAGCATGTCTACAGTGCGGTTGGCGAGTTGTTGGCTCAGTTTGTACACAGTTGTTGGGTGCAACTTGTGATTTGAGTTGATGAACCAGAATAATTGATTTGCATCCGGATGCTAATAAGATCGGTCTGATGCTGTATGTGCGGTTGGTTGGGTTGAACAGGCAGACTGATGGTTTACTGTGCTGTTTATGGGTGCCTGTGTGTTGAGTACGTGGACAAGTAGATGCAGGTTCCCCATACTCGTCGGCGATACTAACCACTGCTGTTTACTTGACTCATAAGCTTGAACGGCAGAGTATCATCACCGCTATGGAGCGCACCAAAAGGAAGCCTCAGCGAGCTGCCCAAAAGAAGGGTCGCGAAACGAGGGTGCAAGATGGACAGTGGTGGTGTTTTTATTCTGGTCGTGTGCGTAATAGCCCATTCAAGCGCGCGGCTAAGTTGGAGTCTTAATTGAATGCTCTTGGGAGGGCCGACTCCGACGCTATGATAACTCTATGATTTCATTGTGGATTTCTCCCGTTCCTCTGTTCGCGAGCAGAGGCGCGTTTTGGAGGAGTGCCCAGGGCTTCTTGACGCTGGAGTCGGGAATAATTCGTGCTGAATTTCCTTTTTATTTTCAACGTCGTCACGTCTGGAGTAGCTGCACACTTCCGGGGTTATGAGGAGGCGCTGGAAGATGAGATGGATTGAGATCTTGCTCCAACGTCGTTGAGGAGTAGTTCTTGTACTTGATAACGAAGATCTCAATCCCAATGGCACGTCTGGGGTACAGCAGGTGTTACCTTCGGAATCCGTCGAAACACTGGGTATGTACCAACGAATATTAGAACTTGCCGGCGGATCTGCATCAGCGGAAAGTGGAATTATGACGTTTGGCAGCAGGCATTCAGATATGATCTTTCAAAAGCCAGAAATGGGTTGGTTGACTGACACGGTGCACTTTTTCAATTCAGGCTGTTCGTCCCATATCGACCTAACTGGTAGAAGGGAAAAACGTGTTGTAGGCATGCCTACGTACCGAATATCAAGCGTAACATTGTGTGTGCCTGCACGGTCAACGGAATACTGTTTGAATGGACGTATGCTCGGCCGCCTGAAGAGCTCAAATTGGGCACAGGCCCCAAGGGGGAAGAACGAGGAGGAGTACCAAGGACTCCATGGGGTCTGGCTGAAATTCGGTTTCGTGCGGCGTTCACCTTCGAAGGGTGAAGCTTACGAGGCCCCCGCCAACTCACGCGACCTGTTATGGTTTTATGGTTGACAGGGAGGATGGACGTTGGGCGCTTATTTTACATAAAGGTCGGACCGAGCTGGGGTCACGCGACGAGAAGGGGTGGTGATTATCGATGGGATTGTTGTGACAAGGGTGAGTGATTCTTTCGTTGGAATATTCTGTGCCATTGGTGGGCAGGACAGAAAACATATGTGAATGTACGATCAGCCGGAGTAGGGGTACGGGGTGGTTTGTGCTGTAGCAGCCTCGTGGCATGGGTTGGCCACGCTGGCAGGAGCAGCAAAGAGCCGAAGCTGCGCCGGTGCGAAACTCGGCGGACGGACGGCATGTGGACCAGAGGGCGTTGCCGGGGTTACAGAAGCCGAGATCTAGATCGGGTGTGGGATGGATCTGAGATGTGGGCGTGAGTGTTAGGAAGGTTGATACTTAAAGCGCTGGCTGTGAACAAGACAGACCTACTCCTCCTCCTGCCCACCAAAGCGATGATGTCCCCACTTGCTGCACCCGCTTCTCCTACTCCCTCCTCACCTCCTTCCCTTTCTCACAGCGCACTCTCCTCCTCTCTTCTTCTCTCTGCGAAGAGCGCGTCAACGAGCACCTCGCTGTCCTTCTTCCCAAACATCTCTGGAAGGTATGTCATAAATACTATTATTATTTCAACTTATTTAACAAATATAATAGCCCGACGGTGATGCAGCCAACTGCGAATTACTACTGTCGAGTGCCATTCAACCTCTTTGAACGCAGACATCACTGCAGGAAGTGCGGTGGCGTATATTGCGCCGCCTGCACCCAGCGTTCAACTCCTTTGCTCGATGCCACAAACCTCGACTTTCTCCTGCCACCTCGCAATGTCCCCATCTCCACTATGACTCTCCCATTTCTCCAGTCATCAACTCACGAGTCTGCGACGACTGCTGGGACCAGCTGCACGGTCTCAGAACGACACCTCACACCCCATCACGACCTTCATGAAACGCGCTCTCTCTCATCCATTCTCCGCTCTCGCAGAGTCCATGAGCCGCTCTTCTTCTCCCACTCAGATCAAGGGCCCTGCCTTCTCAAGAACACTTCGCAACTCACCCAGCCACTCTTCATGCGAAGTGGTTCAACCTCATCATCATCCTCTTCAAGCCGGAGACGAATTGGCGTTCTCCGTGCAAGTCACTCCAACTACCGCTGAGCTCGAGAAGTCGTATGGCGAACTCGACGCCTACCCTCTTCGACGCTCAAGCGTGCTCTGCAAGGCAACCGGCGGTGGTCGCTGGGAGCCCAAGCAGTCACCTGTCCTCGACGGATATCGTCCGCCTGTCCCTGGTGCCAAGGCACGCTTCGAGATGAGATGGAGAAGGAAGAAGAGGAGGAGCGAAGACGGAGACAGAACCCCATCATCATCGATGGTGAATTCCGTTACCGCTTTGCTCAACGGCAATGTCCTCCACCTCCAGTCCAGACCAACTCGTTTTCGCTTTCAACTTTCTGAAAAGTACTCTTTCTCTCCCTCTCTCACTGGTTGTTAATCCTGGGTCTCCTTTTGCTTTGTGCATTATTATTATTGCTGTATATTGTCTCGGTTTCGCTGCTCCCTTGCTGCCATCTTTTGTATCACTACCACTGGCTCCTTCCTCTCCCCCTCGACAACCTACCCTTAATCATTGTCGACACTGTTCCACCACCTCCCTTTGCGCTACCTCTGGAACGCTTCTTCCCTATGTCTTGTCTCTCCTCCCTCGCATAGAGGTGAGAATCCAGGAAACCATATTTCCTGTACATTGTCTTGCTATTTTTATTATACATATGTACAAGCCCTCTCTCGCTTGGGCTCCTCTTGTTGTGTTGTTGTGATTTATACAGTTGACCTCCGTAATGAGGGTTTTCTTGTGGATAATAGATGCATTTCTGAGAAGTCAACTTGGTGTGAAATAAGAAAGCTTTGATACGACATCCAATTGGTAAGTCTCGCACATTTCCATCCAGCCTCGGTACGACGAGACACCCAAAAGGCTATGTGGCTGTGCATCTAGACCAAACACAGCCAATCCATCCCGTCACGCCCCTTGGCGCGTCGGGTCAGTCAGTAAAACTTCGGGAAAGCCGCCTACCAGCACATCACTCTATCCAGCCATGTTTGTCCTGGCAGAGCAGTCTTCAGGTCTGCTCGCCCTCTCACCGTTCGAACCAACACCACACTCGCTCCTTCCGTCCCTTCCTCTTCCAAGGTTCCCCTCGGTGACGCCCTAGAGTCAACGACCAAAGGCCGTCGAAAGGTTTCATTGAAGAGACCTGATATCTCACTTTCAAAGCCGAAAGCATGGAACACTCCTCTGGCGCCTGGCGTTATACCTGCTTACGACCTTGCCCTCGAAGTGCTCAAGAAGGACTGTGAGGGTCTCAAAGTCGAGATTGCAGAGCTGAAGAAGAAGATTGAAGAGAGAGAACGGTACAAGGATCTAGTGGCTGCCGAGGGCAGAGGGAGGAGAGAATGGGGAGGCGTATACAGTCGACTTGGAGTTGGAAAAGATGAGGCAGCGGTTGCATATCCTTGAGGTGCAGAGTGAGGTGAATTTGCCGGATGTGAGGTGGAAGGTTGCCAATGCTATGGGTGCGTTCTCGTTCTACCTCCACCCTTCACTCGGAACTTACAGGCTTGCTTGTAGCTGACATGAGCGTCCCTTCACATCGACACCTCGTAGAACAAAAGTGGCGGAAGGACGGTGACCTGGACTTGCTGGTATGTTCTTAATCTCTCTGCCTTGCGCTTACTCAACCGACACTTTATAGATGGAACGTATATACCAAATGAAAGTCGTCCGGACGTCCTGCCCTCTATACGACCCTCACTCGACCTCCTTGTCACTCCCCCAGTGACAAAGTCTGGACAGTTGGCCTTTGCGCTCCAGAACATCGAGCCTGGAGTGTATCTAGTACCTAAACAGGTGTGTTTCACAGCCTGTGCTCATGTCATTCTGCGTATCTAACGGGTTTCTAGACCAAGAAACCACCGAGGCTCTTCGCAAACGTCTTCCATACAGACACGAGGCTATACATTGCTCCTTGTCGACCCAGGTCGGTTACGCGAGTGCTTTCGTTCCGAGCCCTTGGCTGATCCGATTCTTCAGATGTCCCCGACGAGTCGACGGCGTCATACACTACTTACCTCCACTGGATGCAGTAAGTGCACCTTACCTATCCCCGCTCGGTACCAATCCTAACACAAATATCATAGACCTAATATCCCCCTCTCCGCAACACACACCTCCCAAATCCTCGACCTCGACCAACACACCAAATACCTCCCACCGCACCCCCAAAAGGGTACACCCTACCACCGCTACACCGTCCTCCTCCTCCCCCAACCTCCTCTCCAATCCAACACCCACTCGTATACGCGTAACATCGAGGCACGCGCCGAGCCTGGTGTACCCACGTCGCAGCATCTCGACATCCCTGTCGTGCCAGACAACGAACGACTAGGCTTCAACGTTCGCGAGTTCTGCAAGGCTTGGGGATTGGATGCAAAGAAGGGAGGAGGTGTGCACATGTTCCGAGAGGTTTGGGATGAAGACGTTTCCAAGATTTATAGTGATGTTTTGGGTACGTTTTTTCTCCTTCAGCTGTTATAGCTCTGGTGCTGACTGCCGATCACAGGTCAAGAAGAACCTCGGTACGGTCGTCAACCCAAGTACGACCACTACGAGGAGCTCAAGTACAAGAAGAAGTACATTGCTTAGATTGCAAGTGGTTGATGTATGCCTCTTAGACGTTACTTATTGCTTTCCCAACCCCCTAGTATTCTTTATGCGAATAATATGCAGTGTAATCGCTGTTCTTTTCCGGCTCCCTGTCCGCTGTCCAGTGCCGAAGCCGCGATCCTCCGTCCCGCCGCCTACATCTCAACTTCTCTTCTCTTTCTCTGGACGTCACGCGTCAGTATATCTATCCATCATGGCTCTCAGCAGTCTCTGACGCCTCTTGCGCTTGAACAGACTCTGTCAACCCACCGCTCAGAGATCGTCGGTTCCTGAGTTTATCTGGTGGGCGTTTTACCTTGGACGCACTACAAGCTTCAAGCGCACTTGCTGTCGCGACGACACGTCAACCTGTCAGGCAGCCTTTTTAACAGGGCCTTTTTGGATCAAAAGCCGCGGGAGGAGGCGCTGGTGAGACTCGTTGGACGGTGAGATACTCGATTGCCCGGTACTGTGAAGTATGTACCTGGTTTCCCAACAGCACTTTGACTTGCGCCAGGCTTCCTTGATGGATCTTTGGTTCAAGCAGGCCTTCTTACTTCAGGCCGCCGTTCATCCTTGTTGCAATTGGTGGGGAGGGAGCTTAGAGGCGCGGGGAAGAGTACCCGTCAGCGCTGGGTGCAGTAGGCATATACATAGGTGTACGTCCGGTACGTACATCCCATTAGGTAGGCTGTGGATGCACACCAATGAAAACGCCACCCAACCACATCCGGGCGACGTATTGGTGTCTTTCCTCCGACAACGGACCTACTTACTCGACGTTCCACTTATTTCCAACTTCCATGTCTGGTCAACTCTACAGTTGTGCTTGCACTACGACAACAAGTCTACAACTACCCACCATTCTCAGCTTAGTGCAAATCTCATCTTATCACCGGGTTTTACGCAAGGATGTCACGGTGGCTTTGGGTGTGCTTCTTTAGCTTTTACTTTCAAGTTTAGGCTTGCGATTGAGTTTTACAGGTCGTCTTGCAATTGAATTTGAGTACTGTCTGAGCTAGAGAAGGAGGATTGAGATGAAGTGAGATGAGATGGGTCCAGATACAAGCCTACTACGTGCACCAACCTCTATTTGTGCATGCATGCTCGCCCAGCGCTCCAGCATACTTCGTGTGCACCCCGTTGCTACACCCATCAAGCGTCTAATTCTCCAGATCTCTACAGTTTGGTTTCCTGGAGGTAAGTTTCCACTACTCAGGCTTGGAACCCAGCAAACCGGTGTAGTGTTTATTTCAGTGTCAAGCATCATGGACCGTGGAGGCCCGAATTTAGCGTACCACCAGCGTTACACCCCATCCAGACAGTTATGGCACGCGATAAGGAGGGAAAGAGGCGCTCTTAAGACGGACTGGCATCAGTGGGCGCTCCGAGGAGCTAAATCACTATCAACTCTTCCCGCCACTTCCCGCAAGGGCTCATCTTGGACTGGTATCAAAAGTGCATGTTCAAGTGATGTTGTATACGTTACCCTTGTGAATGCTTTGAACCCTGGGTTTCCTTGCTCCTTTCAGATGTCTCTTGGTTGTTGTTGCAATCTGGGCCACCCAGAGACTGACCTTTGCTCCTTTTGCTTTTGGAAAGCTCACCCACGGTCGATGGCATGTACAGGGAGAGAGATGGAGGAGTCTGGCAGAGAAGAGTGTATTGCACTAGTATCGACAACTCCACCGCACCGAACCAGCACGCCTTGGGGAGCCACTAGAAAGTCGAAAAAGACAAAGGTTGAGGTGCAGATCATGGGCAGAACCCTCCGTACAAGCTCCCAGTTCTTTCGACAGTTCGGGAGTCGTTTAAGAAGATACCAGTCTCACCAGAATGACCAGGAGCAGAAGCGAGGCGGTCCCATTGACGATAGTCGAGGGGATATCCCCCAGCCAAGTCCATCCATTCAACAGTTCATTCTTGCGGTCTCGAAGGTGCCTCTGGAGCTGGCTGCTACGGGCCGGGACTGATCAAAGACAATTAAGTCGCGCCGAGCGAGGACGAAGAAATGGGCAAACGGAAGCCTGTCGAGGCAATTGCGATGGAAAAAACCATGGGAGAAATACTGCATTGGTTCGGCGAGTATGCGGGTTCCATGGGGGAAATAGAGGATACGCTGTAAACTCATCGCTGGAGGTCCGTTCCGCGAGATTGAAGTTAAGCCCAATACAGCCGGAAGTTCTTCGCCTGTTGTCAACAGCCTTGAAGAAGACGCTGGAATAGAAACATCCAACGAAAATGCGAGCTGGATTCTGGAATTCTGGAGCCGGAGCCATATCAAGGGCGCGGACCAGAGCAGCAAGTTGCAACAGGCTTCTCGCAGAAGCCGCATGTGTTTATTGTCGCAGATGGTCACAGCAAGGTACGACAATGTTCGCAATGTGTTGCCACGGAGAAAAGGACGGGAATAGGAAGTAAAAGGGGATGCATAGGATGAAAGTCGGGCAGTACTTAGCGACTGCGTACGGAGACACAGATGTTTCAAGCAAAACATCAAGCAAGTCTGTACTGGTCACTCACTATTATACTACGCGGCAAATGGTCGGGACAAGGATTTCTTGCTGTTGGCGGATCGCCCGTAGTAGAGTTTCAGTTTGCGATGCGTAGAAAGATTATTGAAAAGACGTTACCAGACAGTAGTGCGCGATGGTAAGCAGCAGCAGGTACGATGAAAACCTTCACAGCGGCCGACTACAGCATTCTCTTGCACCACGGTGACCAGCTTTCAGCAGCGCATGGCAACACAGGGCCACAGCAAAATGAAGCAATGATTCTGCGTCCTCCGGTATGAGGATGAACGTTCGGCACCGGACCAGATGAGACGAGATGCCTTGATCGGCGCGCTTTAGTTCTGTTGTGAGGATGGAAGTTGATGAGATGCTCGGAGCGATCTTCATACCTTGTGGACGCCCTCTCTGTCCTCACGAGATCAGAGATTCGAGGACGAGAGCCTTTCGAGGGTCGAAGGTGAGGATAATGGAAGGTGTGGGCGCCGGCCAGTCCCACCATCCATGTGATCACCCAAAATACATTTACACCCGAGAGTAGCTGTAACGGTTTGTGTGTCACCAGTGTAGTTATAAGTAGGTTATCAGATTGATCACAGCCCTACTGAAATCGGGAATAATGAAGGGCCAACGGCCACCGACACTGAAGATCCCCGGCAGCCAGTCAGCGAGGAAGTCCAAGGAGGTGTGCTGTCTGAGAAATTAGATATATACGAGGAAGAAGACATGAACGCACATGGCCAGACGACGTTGGGCGAAGGGGACGTGCACGACTTGGCATAGGCTTGGTAGCTTTCTTGAATAATGTATAGAAGGATTGAAGTCTTTTCAGCCCGCTGCTCAAGCTTCGATGGAGGTGTGATGGTACCGGCGTCCAAAAGAAAATGGACTAGACCCTTCATAGGCATTGCAAATTGGCTGCAGGATGACGAGGCTTTCAAGTAGAATATATCTAGATGACATCAAATGACCCGGAAGAAGCATATTTGGGGAGCGCTGTAATCCATGGGTATATAAGTAGTACTTGCTGCTTGAAGGAGGCTGAACTGTGGCCATGGCCCAAGGAGAAAGTCGGTCCACATGGTATTGGTATTTCCAATGTTACGAGCGTAGCAAAGCCGAGTTCTTTGAAGCTAAAGGGTCTGTAGGAGCAAGCAGAGTGTGCGATGGCCTTCAGTCGTTTAATCTTAGCAGAGAGTTTGGAGGCTTGCAGACTTTGAGCGGTGCAAAGAGAACATTGAGTGGCTGTGAGATTGAGTAATGCCATCAGGCATTCGTAGAGTTGGGCTGACGCTTGATCTCTACACCTCAACCTCGAACCTCTGAATTCCTAGACTTTCTTATGGCCACGACGACAGATGAATTCACCCACAATATAGCGATCAAGCTATCCAGGGCAATGGTTGCCCTCAATCCTGCGGTCTCTCTCAACCAAATGACTTATTGGCGGCGTAATGTCATATAACATGGCCAAAACCAATGACTCGACGGATGGCTTTATGAAAGGTGAGCAGCTGGTTCAATTGTGTTTTGTCAGAGATACTCAGGCTACATCCTTTACTCAGCTGCAAAGGCATTCGGAAGGTTTCAGGATGAATTTCTGTTTGAACTCTACAACGAAATTCGAACACACGTTGGGGAAGAAGAGGACTGGCGTATCAGCTCACCACTCCCGGGTATCACAGTGCACGATAGCGATGTCCTGGAGCCAGCTCCTGCTCGGCCTGGTGGGCTGCAAAGGCCAGACAAGGTTCGTGACTTATTCTAACGCGAAGGGGGCTTACAATTGACTGCAAACCTCTAGCACCACGCGTTAGAGCACCCGCAAAGCTGAGCCGCCGACGCCCAGGGCCTCTGTCTTGGGACATGACAGAACTCGCGTCTGAGAAAAGCGCTGCTCAAGCGATGGAGAAAGCCAACGGGCCCCCAGCCAAGAGAGCTCGGTTGGATGACGGAGATGAGCCTCATTTCAAGGGTGCGTGCCGATTCCCTTCAGCAATGGGCTCTGCGTACTGACGCCTTCTGCAGTTCCTAGTCTTCCAATGAGAGTCACAAACCAAAGGCAGCGAGGAGAAGAGACTCCATCACATCCAGGCGGTCTATCAGAAACAGCAAGAGCGCGTTTGGACAGCCAAGAGGAACCGAGAAAAGCAGCGAGGCGAGTACGCCCATACAAGGAAAGGCTTCTAGGTACTCATTCTTTCCTTAACAGAGGGTCTCCAAGCCCACAACGAGCCCAGAAAAGATGCTCCGAGAGGGCTAGGCGACTTCCAGCGGCGTTTGAACCGCGACAGGGATGACTGGCGGCGAGGAGGGGACAGGGACAACCGTAGAAACAACGATGCACCCAGCGTGCGAGTGCCGAATGTCGGATGGGACTCGACCCCAAGGAGCTCTCGTGGAGGGGACGATAGAGAAAGAGACAATGGATGGGGTGGTGCTCGGGACAGGAGATGGGACGCGCCAACGCCAGGATTGCCCGGTCTGGAGATGAGGATGAGGGGGCTGCCCTCAACTTTGACATGCAAGAATGGGAGGACGAGCAAACAAAGCTGGATCGTGACTGGTATACTGGTGCAGAGGAGGGAGGCGTTGCGGGAGATGACGACCACAATCCACTTGCTCAGTACGAGGACCTTGCCATAGCGAAGCAAGCCGAGATTGCGAAGAAGCAGACGAAGAAGGTTTCAGCGAGGCAGGCGCAATATGTACGAGATATATTCTCTCTTTCCCCATGGGTAGATGCTGACGATACTTTCAGAATGCAGACAACGATCTCTGGGAGGCAAATCGTATGCTTACGTCGGTGTGGCGACGCGCAAAACCATCGACCTCGACTTTGAGGACGAATCAGAGTCTACGGTCCACGTCATGGTCAAAGTCTAAAGCCGCCTTTCTTGGATGCAAGACCGTCTTCACGAAGCAGCTGGATCCCATCAACCCCATCCGTGATCCACAAGCGACATGGCCGTCTTTTCAAAGAAGGTAGCGCCCTTGTCAAGGAGAAGCGTGAACAGGCAGAGCGAGCAAAAGCTGCTGCAAAATTGGCAGCTCTTGCCGGGGACTCAGCTTGGAAACATCATGGGGGTTGCAGACCGAAGAGGGCAGCAGCAGATGGTGCGTTTATTCCTTATATCTCTAGATCTACCGGGTTGGACATTCACATAGCTCTTTTTTTCCTGCTGCTTTTGGCACTTAGCTGAAGCGGAGGAAAAGCAGGGACCAAAGGCCAGAGGCGAAAGGAGGACTACAAAGGAGACTCCAAGTTTGCTTCGCACATGAAGGCCTCTACTGGTGTCAGCACATTCGCGAAGACAAGAACACTCAAGGAGCAGAGAGAATATCTTCCTGCGTTTGCGTGCCGAGAGGAGTTGCTCAAGGTCATTCGAGAGAACCAAGGTGAGTTCGCTTACAACCAGCCTGTGGTACCGTGTCACTGATACAACTGTGAAGTCGTCCTTGTCGTTGGTGAAACGGTTCTGGAAAGACGACCCAGCTCACTCAGTTCTTGTACGAGGACGGGTACTGCACACAGACGGTCTGATCGGATGTACACAACCCCCGTCGTGTCGCCGCCATGTCTGTCGCCAAGCGTGTCAGCCGAGGAGATGGAGGTAAGGGTCTCCTGCATCTTATGCAAGGCCTGCCTTTTGACATTGAATTTCAGTGCAAACTGGGAGGCACAGTCGGTTACGCCATCCGTTTCGAGGATTGCACCTCTTCGGACACGAGGATCAAATGTAAAGTTGCATACCGGGTTCAAGGGAAGGCCATCCTGACAAACTTCATAGACATGACCGACGGTGTCTTGCTCCGCGAGTCCGCTGAACGAGGGTGACCTTGACCGCTACAGTGTCATCATCCTCGACGAAGCGCACGAGCGGTCCCTGAGTACGGACGTGTTGATGGGATTGCTGAGGAAAAGTGAGGGCTGCCGTTTCTCGAGGCCGCACTGCCTACTAAACTTGATATGACAGTTCTATCGCGGCGGTCGCGACCTCAAGCTGATTGTGGACTTCTGCAACGATGAATGCCGAAAAGGTGTGTCCAGGGCTCCTTCCGACGGCACACCACGTCTGACCTCCTTATTTTGCATAGTTCTCCACTTCTACGGCAATGCACCCTGCTACACACCATCCCCGGTCGTACATTCCCGTTGAGATGTTCCACTCCAAGTCTCCGTGCGAAGACTACGTGGATGCTGCTGTGAAGCAAGTCCTGCAGATCCATCCTCCCCTTCCCGCCGGCGATATATCTAGTCTTCATGACAGGCCAAGAGGACATTGAAGTTACCTGCCAGGTTGTTCAGGAACGATTAGACCAACTGGATGACCCAGCGCCTCTCGCCATCCTCCCCATTTATCACAAATGCCTGCCGACTTGGCAAGCCAGGATCTTCCTCACCTACCGAGGACGGACGGCCGCAAGGTCATCGTCGCGACCAACATTGCAGAGACGTCACTGACAGTCGACGGTATTCTCTATGTCGTCGATTCGGGTTACTACAAACTCAAAGTGTATAACCCCAAGGTTGGTATGGATGCCCTGCAGATCACTCCCATCAGTCAGGCAATGCAAACCAAAGAAACGGGTCGTGCTGGGCGAACAGGTAGCGGGTGAGTTTCTGCGCTAATTCAAATACCGTATTCAATACCAACGACATCGCACACAGATTCTGTTACCGCCTGTACACCGAAATGGCGTACAGGAACGAACTGTTCGAGAACACCATTCCTGAAATCCCAGCGTACGAATCTGGCAAACACAGTCCTCCTCCTCAAGTCACTGGGTGTGAAGAACCTCCTCGAGTTCGACTTTATGGATCCACCACCTCAACTCAATATTCTCAACTCGATGTACCAGCTCTGGGTGCTCGCCGCTCTCGACAACAACGGTGATCTGACCCCTGTTGGTCGCAAGATGTCCGAATTCCCAATGGAACCGTCAATGGCTAAAATGTTGATTGTGTCGGTAGATTACCGATGTTCTGCGGAGATGTTGACAATCGTGGCAATGTTGTCCGTCCCGAGTGTATTTTACAGGCCAAAGGAAGGATGGAGGAAGCTGACGCGGCAAGGGAGAAGTTCAACGTTCCCGAGAGTGACCATCTGACGTTGTTAAATGTGTTCAACCAATGGAAGAGCCATGGGTGAGTGGCCTACATCTCTCTTTTGAAGCATCGTTTGACCCCGCCTTGTCACATAGCTTCCGAGATGACTGGGGCTATGAGACACTTCCTGCACCCCAAGCTGCTTCGCAAGCTAGAGAAGTCCGGTCACAGCTCGAGGATATCATGAAGTTCCAAAGATGGAGATTGTATCTGCTGGAACGGATTTCGATGTCATCAGGAAGGCGATTGCGGCTGGCTACTTCCATCAGGCAGCACGAGTAAAGGGTATTGGAGAGTTTGTGAACATCCGTACGGGTCTTTCCAACCCATTTGCATCCTACGAGTGCCCTTTATGGACTTGGATGTGAGTTGTATCCGCATTCGGACCCTACAGCGGACTAACTGCTTTCTCTCAGACACGCCATCGTATGTGATCTACCACGAGCTCATCCTCACGTCAAAGGAGTACATGACGCAGGTTACTGCTATCGACCCGTATTGGCTTGGTGAGTTATTTCAAGGTCTCACCGATTTCGCCTTCCTGACTTATTCCCCAGCCGAACTTGGGACCCGCTTTCTACTCTGTCAAGGAGAAGAACTTTGACGGAAGGACAGAGACCCCTCGCGTATCTCGCGAGTTCTCCAAGCAGAAGGAGATGGAGAATGAGATGGCTAGGCAGCGTGAAGAGTGCGTCCAATTCTCTATTAATGCTTCTGAAATGCCCTTGCTGACCGGTTCTTCTTTCACAGAGCTATTCAGAAAGAGGTGGCGAGAAAGGAGGCTTTACGCAATGGAACAGGGGGCAGCAAGCAAAAAAGTCCTTGTTCCTGGCACACCTCGGCATGCCGGTATTGGTGCAGGCTCTCGCAGTGTGCGCTTCGAACGCCTCGACGACGCGGCGGAATCTAGACGAGTTTGTAGAACCTGCGCTGCGGTTTAATTTTGTAAAGCATATTGTTTCCATGGAAATGATGTTCGTGTTGTCTAAAGAGGAAATCGAAACGTTGTTCAGTGACGTTGATCGGCTTAGCAGCACCCGGAAATCATCAAAGGATGTTGCTGAGAGTGTGAAATGGAGTCTGCTTGATCCCAACTATGTTCTCTCCTCTCACCTCAGCCTTGTGCCCTTACCCCCAGCAGCATTTGCATTATGTCTGAACAGGCTCTTGCACAGAGATATGCAGAGTCCCCATTAACGACGCTAGTCAGAACGAGCTTCGGCTAGACGTGTTGTGCCGCAGAAACCGAGTCTACGGCAGCAAAACAGCAGCGACTCTCAGCATCCTCCTCCATCGTTTGTGCTCCAGACACCAGACGAAGAGCATACCATGGCGATCCACTTGTACCCCCAGGAGGTGGGGGAGGACCCTTTCGTGGACACGTGCAGGATCCCAACTACAAACCCCCTCCCTCACCCCTCCTACACGGCCACTTTGGGAGAGACTCGATAGCCACAACGTCGTCGTACGACCGGGATTCGTACCTCCGCCCCTCTTCCCGAAGGATCGACTCGTACAACTCTGCAACAGGCTCTGCTGCCGTCTTCCATGACCGGTACTACAACGCTGATTCCACCCTCGTCCCTCTTCCCCCCTATTCTTATCCAGGGAACGGACAAGATGATAATGAGGATGGGGGATACAATTACGAGGACGCATATGAAACAGAGTGCATACGAGGAGAGCGTATACTCTCAAACCGATAGTGCTATCAGGGATTCCTGGGATTCCACAGCAACTGCCAGACAGTTGATAACGATGCTCCTAGCAAATATCACCAGCAACAGCGTTATGGCACGACAGCGACGACGAACACAACTCCTGGTGCGATGCAGCTGGATGAAAGTCAGCGTATGCAATGGGATAACCAGAGCTTACGTTCCGTCGTTCCCTCTGTCTTTGTTCTCCTGAAACAGAGGCTGCGTACCAAGAGGCCGAGCCGATGCCAAAGCAGAGCGCGGGCAGGGCAAAGATCACGGCTCCCGGTTCTGGCAACTTTCAAGACCGTTGCATAGCAGTTCGCAGCCGCAACCACATTCGAAAACCACAGATTCATGGACCACCTCCGCCCGTCTCATAATCTTTCTGAAGAGCAGAAACGCAGGTCTTGTTGCGGAATGCGGTGAAGCGCGGTAGACCAGAAGCGACGACAACGGCCGCAGGCACAGGCCCTTCACCGCTTCGACATCAGTATAGCAGTGACAGTACGACGACTGCGCACAAGCAAGGGGTGGTGGCAGTGGTGCAAGTGGGCGATCTCCGTTCCGCCCATGGCGAATGGTCACCTTGGTCCTTATCAAGCCAACACTCAAAAGCATCAAGCCAGTTCACATTCACTTGCTCCTCCCCCTTTGAAACATCACAACTCGTCATCATCTTCGCGTTTCTCGTTCTCTATCACCATCGCCATCTCAATCGCAATCACGGTCCCCTTCACCCTCACAACAGTCTAACATGCCTCACTCTAACGCTACTGCTACTCACCAACAACAACACTCAAATCGACCTGGATTCTCAAAAACAGCAGTAATAGGCAAGCAATCAGCCAAGATCACAACAGTCCAGCCACGAGTTGTCTACTCGAATTACTCGTATTACCAATTCGAGCAGGCTGCCGATTCACCCACAGGAAGCACGTTTAGCAACTCTGCAGATCCATGCTCGCAGCTGCCTCACGGCCTCCTTTAGGGCACAACCCCAAATCAGGTCTTTCCCAATCCTCCTCTAACCACCTCCAACCACCGGGTACCTCTAGCAGTCGAAGCGCCTCGCCAACAAAACTCCTCGCCAGATGCCCCCAAAACGGCACACGACTACCTACTCCTGGGAATCGACCACCACGAACACGACCGGCTATCCCTCTCGCCTCGTGCTTTGAGAAATCCGCCAAGGTGGATGGCGGATGCGGTGTGGGGATGCTCATGTGGGGGTTGACGCTCAGACATGGATGGGGATGTGAGAAGAATGAGAAGAGTGCGTTCAACTGGTTACAAAAGCTGCAGAGAATGCAGTAGGGGATTTGGAAAGGACGAGGGAGATGCAGGGTGGTGGAGGCAAAGGAGGCGTGGCTGAGATGGGTGCTGTCAAGGTGGGTTTCTTTCGCTTTTGGTAAACAAGTGTACTAATTCAGCCCCCTTCTCTTCTCTTCTACCGCGGTTCGGCAACGGCAATCTAGAGCGAACTGATTCTCGCCGTCTACGAAGTTGGGCAAGTGTTTCTTCCAAGGATGGGGTGTGAAGAAGGATCAAAAATGCTATTGTGAGTCGCGTCTTCGACCTTCTCCTCCATCTCCGTGTCTTCGTATTCTCTTGCACCTCCGCTCTTTCCCTTTCTACGCGTTCTGCTTCCCCTGTTCCCCGATCACTCCTTCGTGACCTTTCCCCGTTCCGTTCACCTTCTCTCTCTGATCCCCCTTCTCCCTCCTGAACGGCGAACTTACACCTTTGCAGAGCTACTACACCATTGCCGCGGAACTAGGCGATGCGGACGCGCAGATGGATCTTGCCTTTTGCCTGGCCACCGGCAAGGGATGCAAGAAGGACAAGAGCGCGGCTGGCCAAATGGTATCGTGCTGCGGTCAAGCAGGGCAGAGCGATGTGGGGTTGGCAATGGATTTACAAGGAAGTACCAGTAGGGGTGCTAAGTAGTTTATTTAACCGGCGCTTATTTAGAGTACAGTTCAGACATTCGCATTTTTGATACCCTCGAATTCAACATAATTCCTCCGTATACTCGAGAGACTCGTTCTACAATGGGTGAGAGCTATGATACATACATACAACCAAGATGAACATCTATAGATCCAAGATAGATATACAGATAGATAATGAGAGAGATAAAGTACCGTCCGGGGAGAGATTGCCGTTTCTACCAGCCTTCACCACCATTATCCCAACCACCGCGATCGCGAGTGACACCAGTTTCAGCGCCGAGCTTGGTCTTGTTCCTTGCTTTGCGCCCGCCCATCTCCTTGTACATCTCCCTCATCTCGAGCTTGTTCGGTTTCGTTGCACCAGATGATTCAGCGGACCAGGCCTCTTCACGGCGTTCGCGGGGTGTTTGTTGTCCAGAGTTCAAGCCAGAAGAGTTGTAGCCGGATCCGGAGGAGTATGGACGTGAATAGGCGTTGGCGAGTGGATCCTTGTCCTTGAGCGTCTTTAGATAGACCGTGCGCTATTAGAAATCTTGTTAGAAGAGGTATAGTGAGCGGCGGTAAGAAGAAAGGACGCACCCAGTTCTGTTTTGACTCTCGCCTTGTCCATTTACCAGGCGGCAAACTCTCATCGTGAAAGTTTTCTTTCCGATAATGTTGGAACCAGACTAAACTCATCGTCAGTTCATCATCATTCACCTGGAACATCGGAGAAGCATACCATAATTCAGCGTCTGACTCTTGCTCCACTTTCGACTGACCAATGCACATTTTGCAAGGGTCGTGATGGGTAAGCGAGCAAAGATCTTTGAGAGATCTCGGTGGGTAGTTTGCGTAGTGGATCTGTCTTGGATTTCGTGCTGTCGGTTGGGAGATGGAGAGGTCCTCGGATGGGTTTTGAAGAAGAAAAGCGTGTGGGAGATGAAGGACGTGTTCCGCCTGGAGTGCCTGGTAGAGAGACCTGTTACGGGGGTGAGTCTGGAATCAAGGACGATGAAGAGAATGAACGTACAACGCCAACGACGTCGTTATCCGAGTCGCTGTCTCTGTCGTCGTTTGTTGGACGGTCGATGACAGTCTTTGACTTGAGTACGCCTTGCAAGAGACTCATTGTATAGCGGGGGGATTCAGTTTGTTTGGGAATAGAAACAAGACCGCAATTAGCTATCTATAGTGGCCAGAGCTGCTGACTAAGCATTGTGGCCCAATGATGTCATCGTATTCTTCCGTTCCACGTGTGTCACACCTCCAATAAATAACCACTAATTACACGGTACTGAACAACTGCCATACTCCTTTGGCGTACGAAACAATCTCATCTGCACCCAGCTTGCTCTCTCCAAAGATTCGGTCCACAAAGGTGATGGGTACCTCCCCGACGGTGTAGCCTAGCGCACGAGCACGCACCATCATCTCCATCTGGAAGACGTAGCCTTTCGACACGGTTTCAGAGATGATGTGTCGGAGGACTGGCAGGCGGTAAAGGCTGAGATTCGGATGTACGTCAGGAACAAGGAAGATTCAAGGGTGAAGAACCCACGCACCGGAATGAACCCGTCAAATCACTAACACCCGGATTCAACACCGTCGCAGCTAAAAAGTTGGCCCCTCTTGACACCATCTTCCGTTTGAGATCCCAGCCGTGTACGCCGCCTGGTGATGCTTCCCGCATGTAGGGCATCGAAGTGGAAGAGTATCGGGTTCCTGTCACGATGTCGAGGTTGTGTGCCTTTTGCAGCCTACAACGAATGTGCGTGGAGAGCTGGTTAGCTTGTGTAGGCACATGAGAATAAAGGAGACTTGCCGGATGAATTGAGGGATAAACTTGGGCTAGAGCATCGAAGTCTACTTTTAGGACACGTTTGCTTGGATGAGGAAGGAGCAACACGTACGTGGTGCGAAAAGTCGGCGTCCATGATGATCACAAAGTCACCCGTTACAAAGTTGAGACCATGGATGTACGCCGTTCTGCAGCATTTCGGTTAGCAAGCTGCATTAGTCCGGGAAGACTGGAAGGCTCACCCAAGACCCAGCTTTCCAGATCGTGGTCTCAGAAGCTACAGACGATCCATGAGGTATTGAATAGATAGGCAGAGGAGAGGGAACGCACGATCTTATCCTCCCCCATACACCTTTGCAAGCTGCTTCGCAATCTCCTGTGTCCCATCCGGACTCGCATCATCTACAACAACAATCTCCCAAGCTAGACCACTACAGCAATAATATCAGCTCTCTCTCCCTAAAGGGGACAGGACGTAAAGCACAACTCACTTCTCCTGGAACGTCTTTGCCAACAACCAAATAATGACCGGCAAGTTCTTGCGCTCATTGTAGGTGGGCAGAATCACCGAGTACTTGTGGGTATCTGAAGAATTGAAGGAACCTTGCATGGTGAGTGAAGCGGGGGATGCAAACGGGTTCATTGACCGTTGTCACTACAAAACATGAGTTGATGATGTGTGTGAATCGAGGGATTAGGGGGCGACGACGCGTGACGTGGCGGTCTCAGAACGCGAAGGAACTAAAATTAGAATCCTTTCTGCATCTTATCATGCAACCACCACCACCAGATCCAACTCCCAAACTCACAGCACTCAAATCTCTCCTCCGTCAAACACTGCGGATTACGACGCAGGATGGGAGGCGATTCCTAGGCTCGTTTGCAGGAACCGACAAGGCGCTCAATATTCTCTTGATCAACACGGATGAATTCCGACAGGCTGGAGGAGGAGCGAGCGCTTCAGAAGTGGATGGGCCATTTGGAGGGATGTATGAGTCACGCTTCGTAGGACAGGTCCTTGTACCGTGGAAGGTCGTCGTCAAGATCGAGGTCCAGAAAACTCAGCAGGAACAACAAGCAGCGATGGGTCAGCAGCCTTCGGGTTCAATGTTTGGGTATATCTGATGATGCGAGGAAGTTGGCTGAAGGAGGTCGAAGAGCTCGGGACAGCGTTCCCTTAGGCGTAGGGATACTGGCTGTATCCTTCTGCCCTCCATGGAACTGCCCAGCTCTGTCTTTTCGCCACTGGGCACTTCCTCGTTCATCATGAACGTGCATCCGAACGGCGAACAGTGGCCAATGCTGCTATCCTAGGTTCAGTCTTTGTGCCAAACCAAATCCGCTCACCCGTATCGCCCCTTCACCACCCCACCACCCATTCGTTCTGGCAATCCCTCGGTCTCGCCAAGGGCGGATTTTCCGGACCCTGTCTGGCACTTTGGCTGAGCCCCTCGCTCCTGTGCCGCCTGCACTGGCGAATTCACACCAAGCACCTTGACGAATATGCTCATCCTATCCGGGCCCCCTTCCCAAATCTACCGGCCTCAGTGTTGGGGTCCGCAACACCTACCTCCGGGGAGCGATAGACTGGCCATTTCGAACGGTGGGTATTGGACGCCGGTATGAAGCGCCTTGGGATTGGGAATTGGAGATTGGAGAGCTGTGACAGGAACGTCGAAATATCTACATGTTTAGCCCCAGTGGAGGTTGGGTGCGAAGAGCACCATCCACGCTTGATCTCGGATGGGCGGGTAGCAGTCCTACGTTCACCTCTTCTTAAGCCCTTTGCATGAATGTAGGGCATATCCTTAAATCCTATAATCGCAATGGCATCGAACCTTTTACCCCCAATCCAACTGGTTTCATCCGAATTGTATTGCTGCAGCCGGCTCACTTCCGCGACTGCCATTAGACGCTGTCCTAACTTCGTCATCGGATCGGTTCCTAGTTTCTAACTCGTCAGCCAGCTCCAGATGCTGACGCCAATTACGCAGCGCGCCTCTCCAACGACTAGGACATCACATTCGCAATAGGCTCGATCACCCTGAACGTCTCAGGACTCCTTGTCAGCCTCCTATTCATGGGGGTATATAAACCTGGCCTTTTGCTCTCTTCGTTCCCCATCCCATTCCCTTCCCTCTCCTCCACTCTTCCCCATTGAATCCCCTCTTCTGGGTAGCGACGTGCTCGTGTCGCGTCGCTACCCGCCGTCTTCGCCAGCCTCGAGCCTCTCACTCGGTGACGAGTGCTCGAGCAGGCAGACAGACGGCATGTTTGTCTCGCGCAACCGCACCTAGTGGCTTCATGCCCGCATTCTCTTACCTGCACCATCACCCCGCAGTGTCCTCAGCTTGTACGTCGTGCCCTTCCTCTCTTGTATCGCATTCGACTCATGCCCTCCTCTTCAGTGATGCGCTTGAGCTAGCTGACAGCGGCCCTCGTGCCTGCTACAAACCTACCCTCTTCCTGCTTCGGCAGTGTCCCCAGCTTGTGCGTATCTCTCTCCTTTCCGTGACTCTACTCGCGTTGACGTTCGTCCCTCTAGTGATGCGCTTGAGCTAGCTGAAGAACTACCACATCACCAACCAAGTCCCAGTCATGGGCCAGGGGCGGAGGGGGCTTCAATGGGTGAGTACACTGCTCTTTCGGCGGAGGACTTAACCTGACCCAGCTATTCGTTCCAACAGAAAGACTCCATTCCCCTCCCATCCTGATCATCACCACCAGGACTGCGGCGGGGAACGGCAGGTTAACCATCCCGTCTTCCCCCTCGAGTTCTACCCAACAAACACTTTTCTTCTCTATCTCTTTTTCTCTCTCTGCATCTTGCTGCCACTCATCACCTGGGCTTCGAGCGACGACGGCAGGTCCCCCACATCCTGTCTCATCAATCGAGTCCTTCTGCAGCGTCCTGAAAAGGACTTTTTCCCACTTTCCCAACTTCTCCCCAGGGCTTCGACTGGCGAGGGAAGGCAAACGTCGCCCTCCCCTTTCGAGCCCTGCCATTCATCCAAATCGCCCTCATTTTCCTGGGCTTAGGTACGGGGAAAGTCTTCGCATGGCTTTCCCTCTTCCTCGCGCTCCCTTGCCGTGGGACCTGGGCTGCCTTTATGGCTCCAAGAGCGCGTTAAACTTCGGTAGCGTGATGACCACTACTGAGGGGTAGTGCGAGCTCTACCGCTTGCGGCTGTCTTTCGACAGCGTCCTCAGCTTGTACGTGGTCTCCATCTTGTTCCTCGACTTCGCTGACACCCTTTCTAGTGATGCGAATGAGCTAGCTGATTGCGGCGAAAGCCTTTGTATCCTGCACCACCTCGCGGTGTATTCAGCTTGTACGTGTCTTTCTTCTCTTTCATCTACTCGAGCTAACGTCCACCCTGTCAGTGATGCGACTGAGCTAGCTGACAACGGCCTCATGGCTACGTTGGATCTCTCCTTCCTGCATCTGCAGTGTCCCCAGCTTGTCAGTTCTTCTCCCTCTCGACCCTCTATGTGGACTGACCATCATCTTTCGCCACAGTGATGCGTTTTGATCTAGCTGGCAAATATCCAAACCCAAGTCCCAGTAATGGGCCAGGACGGAGGGGGCAACAATGGGTGAGCAGCTTCTAACATTTGACAGAATACGTGAGCTGACCTATCTGTCTTGACAGAAAGACTCCATTCCCCTCCGTCCCTCTCTCAAACCCCGGGACTGCGATCGGAGACGGCAGGTTTCTGACACTGTCTCTCCTGTCGAGTTTCACCCAAACACCACCCAAACACTTTCTTTCTCCTTTTCTTCCATTTCTTTCTCTCCTCGTGCTGCCAATCATCCCTGGATTCCGAGCGACGACGGCAGGTTCCTTAAATCCCGTCTCGTCAATCGAGTCCTCCCTGCAGCTTCCTGAAAAGGAACAAACTTTTTCCCACTTTCCCTACTTCTCACCAGGACTTCGATTGGCGAGGGTAGGCCAACGTCGCCCTCCCCTTTCAAGCCCTGCCATTCATCCAATCCTCCCTCGTTTTCCTGGGCTTAGATGGCGGAAGTCCTTGCAAGGCTTTCGTCTTCCTCGCGCTCCCTTGCCGTGGGGCCTGGGCTGCCTTATGGCTCCAAGAGCGCGTCAAACGTTGGTAGAACCATGACCGCTGCTGAGGGGCAGTGTGAGTTCTACCACTTGCTTGTGGTTGTCTTCGATGCTTAGAGTTGTATTGCTTCTTCCTCGTGTACCATCCGTGTGTAGAATTCCATATTCGTTTCGAAGTCGTTTGATATGTGTATTTCCGTCGTAAAGGTGCTGTGTTCAATCTGCCACCATTCCAGCAGATATAAGGTAAAATGACACATTATTCGCAGCGGGTGTTGCGACTACGTCTTGATCATCGTGTTAGAACCTCCGGCTTTTGCTTGGTTTCTTCATGGATACCTGCTAATGGTCTTAATGAGTAAAGAAACACGTTAAGGGCAGGAAACATCCCCCTTACCGCACGACGTCGTTGAATTTCGTGCTCTCACCCAGCCCAATTGTCTGCTGCCAGTGAGCTGCTAGCCCCGAGTCAAGCCTCGACCTCCCGTCCGTGCAATCCGGCAGCTGAACATCGCCAATTTTGTCTTGAATACTAGATCGTTTCGACAGCGTGTCTGGTCTCTAACATTCACGTGGCTTGACTCCCCGACTCCCTGGACGAGTTCATGGGCGCTTATCAATTCTATTTGTAGATCTTGGTGTGACTGCAGTCATCGCCATCAGAGAGGGCCGTTCTTGCCCCTCTATCCCCCACACTCACCATCTCTGCCTTGCGGCAGCCCTCCTTTATGCTGGTTGATGTCTCAACACCCAGCACGCAATGTGGGTAGTTTGGTCGCAAATTTCACGGATGGTGTCTCTTAATCCGCATGATAGGTCGTCCCAAAGTCTTACGCTGAAGGGGTGAGAAGGCAGGATATGGGGGGTAGGCTTCATCTCGACCTGGTCATCGACTAGCTATCTCATTAGCCTTGAGCAGCTGTATATGGCTCAGAGTCGCCCAGAACCGCCGCAATGTTTCACAGCGCCCACAATCTGCAATTCGCGAACTCTACTTTCAGCGTCGCTGGCGGCGATGTAATTCACAACCACAACCACAATGTTCAGCATCACTACGAATGCCCGCGGGGTATAAAGGGAATCTTGCAATCGGTACCCAATTTCCGTAAGATATACCAAGATATGATGAGCAAGGCCACTCTGGGGACTGGGATGTGGCTCGTGAAAGGCGACAAGTTTCGCCTTTGGCTAGAGCCCAACGGTGATATCAAGATCTTCTGGGCTCGGGGATCCGTGAGTCTACTTGGCATGGCCCCTAGTCTCCTCTTTTAACAGCTTACTCCAGCTGGTGCTGGCAAGACTCTTCTTGCGTAAGTCGCCTCCCCAGGTTGGGCAAACTCTCGCTGAAATCTGGTCCCAGGTCTATCGTCATCCAGCACCTTGAAGCATTACGCTACAATTCAAACGCTACAATCTGCGTTTGTTACGTCTACTTCCGCTACAGTGACCGCTCCAAAGTGACAGTTCGCAGTGTCCTCGAGGCTCTCGTGAAGCAAACCCTCGAACGACACTCTAGCTGCCATTCTGTCATCAACAACACCTACGCCCAGCATCTCCAGGAAAGTACGGAGCCAACCGAGGCACAACTACTGGGGCTCCTTCGGGAGCTGGCCGATAGCATGTCATGTACATTCTATGTTCTTGATGCCTTGGACGAAGCCCCGACCAAGGTTCAACTTGTGGTTGTGAGGACACTTGCCTCGCTTAACGTGAAGCTCTTCATTACATCGCGGCCTCTCAAAACCGTGGAGGCCCACTTTCCTCAGGCGCATACCTTCCCCATAATTGCCCAGGACGTTGATATTGATCTTCACATTGCCAAAGGGATCGACGAGAATGCGGAACTACAGCGTCTATTGCAAGCAAACCCTTCCTTGAGGGATGAGATCTTCTCGACCATCAAGCAGAACTGTGGCGGCATGTAAGAGAGATCTCAACTACTTTGGGAGGTTGTCTGAATGATTCCAGGTTCCTGCACGCTTCCCTCCAAATGGACGCACTGCATGAGTGCATTAATGCCCGTCAAGTGAGGCAAAGGCTGGCAGATTTCCCTTCGAGGATTGAGGACGTCTATCTTCAAACCTGGGACAGGATTCTCGAGCAGAATGTGGACCTTGTCTTAGTTGCCAAGGTTGCTCTTGTCTGGGTTCTTAACGCATCGAAGTCCATGACGGTAGAAGGATTGGAGCGGGCAGTCGCCACCTCCCCGGATACCTACAAATTCGAACCCGATCGGCTTGTACCAGGTACTACCCTGGTGTCCCTGTGCCGAGGCTTGATCGCTGTTGAGGAAGAGAGTAGATTGTGCGCCTTGTTCGTAAGTTGCATAGCAACCCTCTTTCGCTTAGTCTAATCTATTGCCCGTCAGACTATACCGCGAAGAGACATTGGAAACTCTCCTCTACAAATCATTTCCCCATCCACATTCGCTTCTCGCTGCCGTCTGCGTGACCCATCTCACTGAGTGCGGCTTCCAGGACACGAGAATCGCTCAGAGTTGGAGTTAAAAGCGGTCCTAGAAGAGGACCCCTTACTTCTCTATGCATCAGAGGCATGGGCCTTCCATGCCGGCAAAACCTTGGGTGTGGGCGATAGCAAACGCCAAACTGCACAATTCATCAGCGAAATCAAAGCGTTTCCCGCTTTGACTAGTTTTGACCGAACTTGGCGCTTCGACATCCTCACTCCCCTTCATACCGTAGGCCTCTACTGTCTACCCTTGGCTTTAATCGAAGACACCATCAAGGGCGACCCGAATGTAAGGGCTGCAGTCCAGCAACAGTCACCTTTGATGGTGGCCTCTCAGTTCGGGGCATGAAGACCTCGTTGCACATCTCATCGGCCTGTCCGCGATCGACGTGAACCTAGTTGACACTAGGGGATGGTCAGCGCTCATGTTAGCTGCACGCGAACACCGCGAAGGTGTCATCAAGCTCATCCTCGCTCATCCGGAGATTCAAGTTAACCTGGTCGACAACGATGGTTGGTCAGCACTCATGTTGGCTAGTTATTGGGGCCGCCAGGGCGTTGTTGGACTCCTCCTAGGGCATCACGAGGTTCAAGTTAACCTATTCAACAACAACAACCGTTGGTCAGCACTCATGTCTTCTGCCCAGGGGGGGCACGAAGGCGTTGTTACGCTTCTCTTAGCGCATCACAAGATCCAAGTCAACCTGGTCAACAAAAAACACTGGTCAGCTCTCATGTGGGCTTCTCGCTGGGGCCACGAAGGCGTTGTCAAGCTCCTCCTTGCGCACGCTGAGATCCAGGTCAATAACAATGGTTGTTCAGCACTCATGCTGGCTGCTCATCAGGGCCACAAGGGCGTTGTCAAGCGTCTCCTGGCGCATCCAGAGATCCAAGCCAACCTAGTCAACAGCAACAGGCAGTCGGCACTCATGCTGGCTTCTCGTTGGGGACAAGAAGGCGTCGTCAAGCTCCTCCTGCCGCACCCTGGCATGCAGGTCAATCAAGCCGACACCCACGGGTCGACAGCTCTCCACCTGGCTGCTTACTATGGCCACCAAACCGTTGTCGAAAGCCTTCTCACCGCTGACGATCTCGATGTCAATGCATTTGACAAAGATGGGGACACGGCTATAAAAATGGCAGCTGGCAGAGGTCATGAAGCCATCGTTCGCCTGCTTCTTGATATCCCCGCTATTGACACCACCATTACGAGTACCACAGACGGACATATTGCGATTTCGGCGGCACAGGCCAATAGCCATTTCACCATTGTTGAACTCTTGCGAGACTTTGATCGCCAAAGGGCCGGTATCATGATCCCTCCCGAAACCAGCCAACTCTCCCTGCACAACGAAAAGCTCTCCGACGCTGAGGAGGAAGGGGATGAAGAGGATGTTGGGTTGAGCTATGATTGACCTCGTACCTTGATTATACCTTTATCTTTCAGTGCTACTGGTTTGGCTCGGTCACATATGCCAAGTGCTGCCATACACTGAATTGGGGTTCATTGTGGAAGTTGGCACGTGCGCATGTAACGCACGGGTGTCTCTGGTGTGCTGCGGCGGAGCGAGTCTGCCTCTGAGTTCCTCCCTTCTCTATAGGCTTCCAAGAGCTGATCATCTTTTCTCTGCGGATTCAGGACGATTTGGTAGTTAGCTCCCTAGTTGACTTCGCGACCGATCTGCCTGCCTTTAGATAACGATATCTCTATGGGTTCACATACGAGTCGAACTGCTGTCATCGAATCTCTTACCCTTCGCCTTCAATCAGTCTTTCAGTTCTGAGCTCTGAGCAGCCAGCTACCTGCCATTGGACGTCGCCTCCTTCGTCATTGGATCGGTTCTTCGTTTCCACCTCGTCAGCCAGCTTCAGATGCTGATGCCAATTACGCAGTGAGACTCTCCAGCGACTAGGACGTTTCACATTCGCAATAGGCCCGATCGCCCTGAACGTTTCAGGACTCCATGTCAGCCTCCTATTCGTGGGGGTATATAAACCTGGCCTTTTGCTCTCTTCGTTCCCCATCCCACTCCCTTCCCTCTCCTCCATTCGTCCCCATTAGATCCCCCCGTTTGGGAAGCGACGTGCTCGTGTCGCGTCGCTACCCGCCGTCTTCGCCAGCCTCGAGCCTCTCACTCGGTGATGAGTGCTTGAGCAGGCAGACAGACGGCATGTTTGTCTCGCGCAACCGCACCTAGTGGCTTCATGCCCGCATCCTCTTACCTGCACTACCACCCCGCAGTGTCCTCAGCTTGTACGTCGTGCCTTTCTTCCTCTCTTCATTACCCCAGCTGACCCCTTCTTTCAGTGATGCGCTTGAGCTAGCTGACAGCGGCCCTCGTGCCTGCTACAAACCTACCCTCTTCCTGCTTCGGCAGTGTCCCCAGCTTGTACGTATCTCTCTCCTTTCCGTGACTCTACTCGCGTTGACGTTCGTTCCTCTAGTGATGCGCTTGAGCTAGCTGACGAACTACCACATCACCAACCAAGTCCCAGTCATGGGCCGGGGGCGGAGGGGGCTTCAATGGGTGAGTACACTGCTCTATCGACGGGGGACGTTCGCTGACCCCACTATTCATTCCAACAGAAAGACTCCATTCCCCTCCCATCCTGCACACTCACCACCAGGACTGCGGCGGGGAGCGGCAGGTTGGCCATACTGTCTTCCCCATCGAGTTCTATCCAACAAACACTTTTTCTTCTCTCTTTCTCTCTGTCTCTTTTTCTCCGTCTGCATCTCGCTGCCACTCATCCCCTGGGCTTCGACCGACGACGGCAGGTCCCCCACATCCTGTCTCGTCAATCGAGTCCTCCTGCAGCTTCCCGAAAGGGACTTTTTCCCACTTTCCCAACTTCTACCCAGGGCTTCGACTGGCGAGGGAAGGCAAACGTCGCCCTCCCCTTTCAAGCCCTGCCATTCATCACAAATCGCCCTCATTTTCCTGGGCTTAGGTAGGGGGAAAGTCTTCGCACGGCTTTCTCTCTTCCTCGCGCTCCCTTGCCGTGGGACCTGGGCTGCCTTTATGGCTCCAAGAGCGCGTTAAACTCCGGTAGCGTGATGACCACTACTGAGGGGTAGTGCGAGCTCTACCGTTTGCGGTTGTCTCTCGACAGCGTCCCCAGCTTGTTCGTGGCCTCCACCTTGCTCCTCAACTTGGCTGACACTCTTTCTAGTGACGCGAATGAGCTAGTTGATTGCGGCGAAAGCCTGTGTATTCTGCACCACCACGCGGTGTATTCAGCTTGTACGTATCTTTCTTCTCTTTCACCTACTTGGGCTAACGTCAACCCCGTCAGTGATGCGACTGAGCTAGCTGACAACACCCTCACGGCTGCGTTGAAGCTATCCTTCCTGCATCTGCAGTATCCCCGGCTTGTCAGTTCTTTCTCACCCTCGTCCCTCTATGTGGACTGTCCATCATCCTTCGCCACAGTAATGCGTTTCGAGCTAGCTGGCAAACATCCAAACCCAAGTCCCAGTTATGGGCCAGGACGGAGGGGGCAACAATGGGTGAGCAGCTTCTAACATTCAACAGAATACTTTAGCTGACCTATCTGCGTTGACAGAAAGACTCCATTCCCCTCTCAAACCCCGGGACTGCGATCGGAGACGGCAGGTTTCTGACACTGTCTCTCCTGTCGAGTTTCACCCAAACACCACCCAAACACTTTCTTTCTCCTTTTCTTCTACCCCTTTCTCTCCTCCTGCTGCCAATCATCCCCTGGACTCCGAGCGACGACGCCAGGTTCCTCAAATACCGTCTCGTCAGTCGAGTCCTCCCTGCAGCTTCCTGAAAAGGATCAACTTTTCCCCACTTTCCCAACTTCTCACCAGGACTTCGATTGGCGAGGGTAGGCAAACGTTACCCTCCCCTTTCAAGCCCTGCCATTCATCCAATGCTCCCTCGTTTTCCTGGGCTTAGGTGGCGGAAGTCCTTGCAAGGCTTTCGTCTTCCTCGCGCTCCCTTGCCGTGGGACCTGGGCTACCTCTAGGGCTCAAAGAGTGCGTTAAAGCTTGGTTAGGGCAACGACCACTGCTGAGGGGTAGCGTGAGCCCTACCTTGCGGCTTGTGTTCGATGCCCAGTGGATTCGACGCCTGGACTATTGCTACCTGGTACTTGTAAACATCTGTCGAGCGTGTAATTCCATGGCTATTGACGAACCTGTTACATATACCTTCCAAATTGCTCTCGAAATGTTTTATTCTACCACCACTCTAGTGGTACATACGCAGGAGGAAATTAGACGGATCTTGAATATCGATGAGGCCTTGATCATTTTGTTAGAACCTGCTTACGATAAAATCCCTCTCTTTTCTTCTTTGGCTTTTATCTGAATCCGACTGGTTCATACCCGCTACTGCTCGGAATGAATACAGGCTCGTGCTTAGGGAAGGATGCATTCCACTCAGGTCATACGACGCCGTTGAATTCATTGCTCTCTTACGCCTGGCTTCCCGTGCCCCTCTCCACCTCACGCCTCGGATTCCTTAATTTCAGCATCTTTGTCCCGTATAATCTACCAGATCCTCGTCCTCTCTAGCCTCCCTTTCCAGCCTGCCCTGGAACTCGAAGGTTAAATCTACATGATGCGATATAAACAAATCGTCCTTCGCTTCACGTATACCACAGTCCATAGTTTATCTGTCAATGCTTCTCCCCCCTACAGTGCTTCCCTAGTGAAGGTCTTCTCGTGACCTAAGTCAGGTTTCTCATGAATAAGATGACCGCTGTACCTTGGGCACTTGCAGTCGCCGGAGGCTATACTGAACAGTAGGGCGAGCATCCAATCGGATTGCATTTTATGCCCTGACAGTTGGGTGGGTTTCGTTTGACGCATCCACCTCCAGAACGTCTTCATAGTATTCGATGCGAGAGCGCGACGTCGCGCATGTATCGAGGTGGACAACGCCTTGAGCGGCAGCAGCAACGAATGTAAGCTTCATGCTGCTTTGAGGGGTAACGAAGAGTGTGGGCCGTCAGCAATGGGCGCAAGTCTCGCACAGACGATCACAGCCATCCCAGCGATAGCGGTTCTTTCCGCAAAACCCTTTCTCAATCAACGGGGCAAAATACTACACCGGTAAAGAGGTAATTGTCCAGGGAGGTACAGTCAGAGACATTCCGGCCTTTCAAACCCTGCAATCAATTAACCGTCGAAAAACAAAGTCTAAAAGACAAAAGAGGCGCCCAGGCACCAAGCGTCGCGCGTTCCGATTTCCGGAGATGCCAACATCTCCCCACATCCAGCTGTGTTATTGTTGATTGGGGGGCTTGCCCCCCTTTGTCCTGGCGACACTGAATGCAAAGCGCATCGCCACCTGGCTAGGTGTATCGCCACCTGGCTGGGTGCATCGCCACCCAACCAACTCACCGCCACCTGCAGTGCTTGAGCCGGGACGTGCGGGAGCCCCTGAGACGCATTCCCATGACCTCACGAGCGCTTAACGGCGGTCGCCCACGCCTAAATGCGAGCTTCAAGCGCGTTTAGCAAGAATTCTTAGCGCTGAAGCTCACAGGCGTGATGAGATACACCCCTTCAATTCTCTCCAGAAGTATACAAGAGTGAGTCGAGACTCGCAGTCCGCAGACTTGCCGCTTGGCCACAGGCAAGAATGACAGTAGAATCAGTGTGTCTGAGGGGTGTGGGCACTGGGCCGTGTGGCTCTCAAAGAAGAAGAATTTACAAAAACCATTGAAAGACATTGAGGGCAGTGAAGTGGTGAATAGAGAGATCAGCGAAGTAAAATTATAGACCATAGGTATTAGGAATAGTTATAATGAACTTAAGTAGCAACAGGAGATTTAGACAAGCTCCATGACTCAAGAGGATACCAGGGGGAATACACTTTGAGAATGGACTTTGGTGATATGTGTTACACCATCTGCGCATACTTGGAGGGCCATTGACATGTCTCAATAACAGTTGGGTCGCGGACCCGGTGTTCTTGAATGGTGACACACAGAAATCACCTGAAATCATAACATTGAGTTACGTCGTTCCCAAAGCATGCTCACTACGCAGCATTAATTTAAGGCACATATATACTTTTAAAAACATGTAGAATACATTCAGAATACATATGCGTGAATACCAGTCCCGTTTGCATCGATAAAAACATGCGTGACCAAGCAAGGTCCCCACCGCTTCAGCTTGGCACACGATGAAAAACATATTTTGCATACCTTGTGCATACCTGTTACATACATCTACAGGTGAAGACTGGAGAGGATGACTGAGGGTGATATGCAGTGAACGCTTTACGGACGAATGGGTTATGGGCTTTCGAGAGAGACAAGGGGCGGACCATATGCCACGAGGCAAGTCATAATAGACCGGGTCTGGCGAGAGCACTGCTGCGTCATGACACAAATTCCCTTGGTGCGTTCTCGCCTGCTTAATATCGGAGTATCGGACCACAGAAGGTGCGAGCTCGATTGCCAGGTCCATTACGACCAGCTGAGCTGAATGTTTGGACTTAGTCCATAGCGGCGCTCGTTATTGTAAACTTATAGGCGCGGACAGAATGCAAAAATAGGGCATCTGTCTGTCAAGCAAACCAACATAGACTCTTGTGTACGCCGCGCTTCTCTTACTTTGCCTAATTGAACTTGCCAGACGCAGCCCACTGTACCTGCCAAGGGTCACTCACTGCCCATTTGTTTGTTGAACACCGGCCTCCTGGTCCCATGTTTTTGTTTCCTCTGCCACCACCACCATCATTATCATCACCACTCCTGTCTGCCCTCTGTGCCTTCCGAAATAGTCAAGGGCCGTTCATCTCAACAACAATTAGTGGGGTCGCGACCTTTTCGAGCCATAGCCGGTCAGGGGGTATATAACCGCCCAACGTCCGTCTTTCAAAGAAGCAAGAAGTTGTTCAAACTCACTCTTCTACAAGTCCCCAAATCGCCTCTACTCTCTGCAGTAATGGACTCCTTCACCACCTTCACCTCCTTTGCTGTCGTCGACACCACTCCCATCGACAGCGTCCCCGCTGATGAGGAGAAGGCGGGTACCTTTGGTGCCGGTGCTTACTGCATCATCGCATAATGGCGAGCCAACACCCTCCCCCCTCTGTACAGTAACGATTTTTATCCAGGGCCATGGTAAGTCAAACCAACCGTCTGTTACCGAGTGCCTTGACTGAACCCCTTGCCTCTTAGCGCGTTTTGGGCTTCTTCACCCGACCACCCACGCATGTTTCTTCACCCATTTAAATTATCAATTTCCTTCTTCGACCTTCTCGACCAATGACTCAACCGGGTTCCCCTCCCTAACGAGTGGAACCTCACGTCACTCATGATCCTTTTAATGTCTGCCTCGCACGATATATACCCCCACTTTTTGATACTCGATCGAATCTGTAGTACAGTAATGTACTACTCTTCATCCCCAGCCATTCCTTTCCATTTTCGTTTTTCACAACGCCATTTGATTGCCTGGGGTAATCACTATCGTTGGTACTCAGCGCCCAGTACTCTTTTTGTACGCTATTCTTCAAGCCAGTAGGGCTTTGCTTTGTACTTATACTACTTTTCCTCGCTAAGAGGTTCGAGCCATCTTCCTCGTGTAACCGTACCTTCTGATAATATGATTTCAGCCTTCTCAGCGGGCTCACTTGCTCAAACTATCTGTTTCGATACAAAGTGCGTCGCTCAAGGTACTTTAAATTGCAACCCACAACCCTCGATTCGTTTTTGAGATGGTCCCTTTCGTTCTTTCTGTATGGGGTTTTGCGCGCTGTCCCTCATTTGTAATTTGCCCATTGGCATGTCCCTCACCTCCCTTCGGTTTATCACTTTGTCTTCCGTTCGCATGTCCTAAGCTTTGTTTATCTTATACTAGGAGTTGGCCCGTGCGCACGCAACGCACGGGCGAGCACTTTGCAGTGTAACATCAATGGCGTCTCTGGTGTGCTGCGGCGACGAGGCTTCAAGCTCCTCCCTTCCTCTTGATTTCCGGCTGAGAGCTGGTCATCTTCCCTCTCTACGATTTGGAAGTCAAGTTGACCTCGTAACCAATCTAGCCACCTAGCTGGACATGGCATCCCTCCTCTACTGTCTGTGAGCCGTAGCACTTATTGGCCCGGACAGAGAGCATTTAAAATTTCCATGACTCCTCGCCCATCCCGTTGATATCAGAGGTGAGATATCGGCCATACCGAGTACGCGCTGCTCATGGCCACCTCCGTGAAGGTACTTACCGATAATCTTCTGGCGTAACATTAGTGCTAATGCACCTATGCTCTGTGGAAGATTTCCCTTGACGTTGCAAGTACTGAGCGCTTTAGCCCACGTCTTCTATTTATAATTTCCTCTTTAGACCCTCGAGTTACTCCCTCCGTCGTTTCTCTCTCCCGCTATGCCTTGAAAGCTGGATAATAGCCCAGTCGTATCTGATCATAACCCACATCCGACTCGGTACATGGAACCAGGGAGTAAGAGACGGAATGTTTCCTGAGCCGTCATCATCGCAAAAAGGAACGGGGGGGGAGATTCGGTGGATGGGGTAAAGGACGCCTAAGGTTTGGTTGGGTGGTCACATCCAGCGTCATGCCTGAGCAGGGTAGGCGCCACCGCAAGTTAAATGACACCTGCCAGTGTATGCGCTATGAGATCCATCACCTCCCTTGAACATTGACTCCGAGTCGTGTTATGCCAGATAGGGACTTGGTATGGGGAAAGCCGAGTGCACTGAGAGACACTCAATCAAAACGCGATAGAGCTGTGGTAGGAACAATCGCATAGGTAACCCATGCTGCTAATCTCGGAGAAGTGTTAATCGTGCGTATTCTGTCCAGTACGATCATCTCTTGCTCTTGTACATCACCATCGCCGTATAGACGCCGCTCCAAAAATTGAAATCTTATCTCATGTCTTCCCAGCTTTTCTGTTGCCGGCCTTGGAGGAAGACGGGTGACTAGGACTCGCTAATCGCCCAACCAGCGCAGCACTGTGATGCTGATGCGATCACGTCCATCAGTAAAAAACGGGATTCCATATCTGGTCTAGTACGCAGATCTGCTCCGCATCATACCATATATGCTCAACTCCCGTCTGATATGCTCCAGGTTTGCCCCAGGTTTGCCCTGATATGCACCCAGATATGCAAACTGGAGCATATCTGGAACCCAGGTTTTTACTGATGTCGCGACTTTTGTAGCGCTTCACAACATCGACTCTTATACCCGTACCACACCGTTTGCCCATGGATGGCTTTCTAAACAGATCGCCCGTCTCGCTCATCAGTGTCCTGGTCGTGCTGGCCCACTTTTCTACAGCTGACAGCACTTTACAGCTCATTTTATCAGCTTCACACGCCGCAGTGTCCTCGGCTTGTCTGTCCCGTCTTTTCTTCAAGTCTCTTGCCTACATTCCAGTGTCGTCCCCAACGATGCGCACGAGCTAGCCAGCAGCGCTCCTCATGCCTGAAGCGAGGCCTTCTCATCTTTCATTGTATCTGCACCGCCCCCGGTCTGTATGCATCTGTCTCGATATAACAGCATAACACATATTTCATGGAGCGGTGGAAGGGCATAGGGTACAGAAGGTTGAACACGCTACGTTGCCTCTCGGAGTCTACCCATAAAGTCTCTTGGTATCTATTCCTTCCGTTCCCCCTCCCTCCATACACCGCCCAATGCGTCCTTTCGACTCCGCGTACATCCCTGCTCGTCGGCGTGGATTCATTTCCAAAGTTTGAGCAGTGTTCGATGCTTCCTTTACACATACGCGGCATCCAGTGTCCTCGCCAGACCATCGCCGTTCACACCGTTTCACACCTAGACACCCCGCTCTTTCTGAAAATGACAAACCAAAACGTCGGGAACCGTGGACAACGACAAAGAAGTGGCGTCGCTAAGGCCCAGCTCTTCAGCAGACGATCTGAGGTCTGACCTAGGCCTCTGATTGTGCGCCGTTTTCACTGGCAAATGATCGTTCTCGATGGCGACGCTGAAGCGCGCTTCGGAAACTCTGCATTATACTCTACTTCTATGGGTTCAAACACGAATTTCTAATCCTTCTACTCGCACTGCTGTCATAGACGCCCTTGACCTTCGTCTTCAATGGAACTGACCTCTTCCAGCTCTCAGCACTGCAGCGAGCTCGCCCAACTGCCATTGAACGCCGTCTCCTTCGTCATTGGATCGATTCAAGGCCCGTAACGCGTCAGCCAGCTCCAGATGCTGACGCTAATTACGCACTCAGAGTCTCCGACGACTAGGACATCTTACGTTCGCAATAGACCCGATCGCCCTGAACGTCTCAGAACTCCATGTCAGCCTCCTATTCGTGGGGATATATAAACCTGGCCTTTTGGTCTCTTCGTTCCCCATCCCATTCCCTTCCCTCTCCTCCATTCTTACCCATTCTATCCCCTCTTCTGGGTAGCGGCGTGCTCGTGTCGCGTCGCTACCCGCCGTCTTTGCCGCCTCGAGCCTCTCACTCGGTGATGAGTGCTCGAGTGGGCAAACAGACGGCCTGTTTGTTTGGCGCAACCGCCGTCGTGGCTTCGTGCCCGCATCCTCTTACCTGCACCATCACTCCGCAGTGTCCTCAGCTCGTGCGTCGTGCCCTTTCTTTCTTGCCATCGTATCCAGCTAAGGCCTTCCTCTTCAGTGATGCGTTTGAGCTAGCTGACAGTGGCCCTCGTGCCTGCTACAAACCTACCCTCGTGCCTGCTTCGGCAGTGTCCCCAGCTTGTACGCATCTCTCTCCTTCTGTAACTCTACTCGTGTTAACGTCTGTCCCTCTAGTGATGCGCTTGAGCTAGCTGACGAATTACCACATCACCAACCAAGTCCCAGTCGTGGGCCAGGGGCGGAGGGGGCTTCAATGGGTGAGTACACTGCTCTTTCGGCTGAGGACGTTCGCTGACCCCATTATTCGTTCCAACAGAAAGACTCCATCCCCCTCCCATCCTGCACACTCACCACCAGGACTGCGGCGGGGAACGGCAGGTTGGCCATACTGTCTTCCCCATCGAGTTCTACCCAACAAACACTTTTTCTTCTCTCTTTCTCTCTTTCTCTTTCTCTCTCTCTGCATCGCGCTGCCACTCATCCCCTAGGCTTCGAGCGACGATGGCAGGTTCCCAAACCCTGTCTCGTGGATCGAGTCCTCCTGCAGCTTCCCGAAAGGGACTTTTACCCACTGTCCCAACTTCTACCCAGGGCTTCGACTGGCGAGGGAAGGCAAACGTCGCCCTCGCCTTTCAAGCCCTGCCATTCATCCAAATCACCCTCGTTTCCTGGGCTTAGGTAGGGGGAAAGTCTTCGCACGGCTTTCTCTCTTCCTCGCGCTCCCTTGCCGTGGGACCTGGGCTGCCTTTATGGCTCCAAGAGCGTGTCAAACTTCGGTAGAGTTATGACCACTACTGAGGGGTAGTGGGAGCTCTGCCGCTTGCGGCTGTCTTTTGACAGTGTCCTCAGCTTGTACGTGGTCTCCCTTTTCCTCTTCGACTTTGCTGACACTCTTTCTAGTGATGCGAATGAGCTAGCTGATTGCGGCGAAAGCCTTTGTATCCTGCACCATCACCTCGCAGCGTCTTCAGCTTGTATGTGTCCCTCTTCCCTTCGTCTACTCGAGCTAACGTCCACCCTGTCAGTGATGCGCCTGAGCTCGCTGACAACAGCCTCACGGCGACGTTGAATCTTTCCTTCTTCCTGCATCTGCAGTGTCCCCAGCTTGTAAGGGCTCTCTTCCTCTCACCTATCCAGGTGGGCTGACAACCATCCTTTGCCGCAGTGATGCGTTTCGAGCTAGCTGGCAATACCAAGTCCCAGCAATGGGCCAGGATGGAGGGGGTAACAATGGGTGAGTGGTTTCCAACGTTCGCCAGACGATGTTCGCTGATACTTACATCCGTGTGAACAGAAAGACTCCATTCCCCTCCATCCCCTCCTCAAACCACAGGACTGCGATCGGAGACGGCAGGTTCCCGATACTGTCTCTCCTCTCGAGCTCCACCCAACCACCAACCAAAAACCCTTTCTTTCTCTTTTTCTTTTGCCTCTTTCTCCCTTCATGCTGCCAATCATCACCTGGGCTTCGATCGACGGCGGCGGGTTTCTCAAATCCTGTCTCGTTAATCGAGTGCTCCCTGCAGCATCCTGAAAAGAACCTTTTCCCACTTTCCAAACTTCTCACCAGGGCTTAGATCGGTGGGGGCAGGCAAACGTCGCCCTCGCCCTTCAGGCCCTGCCAGTCATCCAATCCTCCCTCGTTTTCCTGGGCTTAGGTGGCGGAAGTCCTCGCAAGGCTCTCGTCTTCCTCGCGCTCCCTTGCCGTGGGACCTGGGCCGCCTTTATGGCTCCAAGAGCGCGTTAAACGTTGGTAGAGCTATGACCACTGCTGAGGGGCAGTGTAAGCTCTACCGCTTGTCGGCGGTTGCCTTCAATGCTTAGGGTTGGATTACTTCTTCCTATTGTGCCCATTCGTGTCAAGTGTGTATTCGATAGTCAATTGTAGAGTCCTTTGATACTTGCCTTGCCAGTTGCTCTCGAAGTTGTCGTGTCGAGCCTCCCACCACCCTGTTAGCACATAAGCGGGAGGAATCAGAGTATCGTGACAAAGCCTTTGAAGCCCTCTCAGTATCAGTTTTATTTCACTCGCTTAAGACCTCTCCTCACCTCCATGGCAATCGAGCATCGCTTACAGCTGGGGCTCACGAGGGACCATTACCATTGAAGTTCAAATACAGGGTTGCGGAGACCGATGTAAATTTGTCAGATGGCTGGGGACGATATGTACGGTTTTTCAAAGCAAGCATGCAATGGGGGGTGCAAAGAAACGCGTCCATCAGATTTCAGGTGTGGAGGGTATGTCTGTGGGATAGTCCAGTGTAGTATATCGACTTGAAGAGGATATGATCTATCGTTTTAAGTGGCCTTCTTCTTAATTCCACCCGCGCCAGCAACGCGGAAGGCAGCAGACATGTTGACATAGGCGTCGTACATGAGCCAGAGGGGGACGACAACCCAGCTGTTCGTAGTTTGTTAGCTGAGAGCTAATGTGAAGAGAATATTAATATAGCAACGTACATTCCATTCATGAACTGCGAGTGGAGATGAGGCAAGAGAAGGACAAACGTGAGCACGATGCTGCCAGGGAGAATGAAGGATGGACGCACAACAAGGTAGACCCAGAAGTTGAAGGGCGAGGCTGTATCCAGGCTTGGACTGCCAATGAGCCATTCCGGAGCAAACGTCATCCATCTAGACATTTAACACGCGTAAGCAGGCTTTCGAATAGCAAGTAAAAGCTCAACACGGACCCTCCATAAATTTCTGCGGTGCTCAACACCACAATCCAGAAGTACCTCGCACTATCCTGTTTCGCGAGGAGGTAGAGAATGTAAAAGCAGAGAGGGCCACAGCCGAGGACGGTGATGATCTCAATGGCGACTGTGGTTGGGTCTGCGGTTCCCCAGCGAAGGTCGGCTAGCGCGTATTCTTTCCCTGTGTGTGCAAGCTGAGTATGAACAGGTTAGGTTCACGCGAAGGGGCGTACAAATGTCAGGGATAAACCCTGGCGAGGTGTTGACGGTCCGTCCAAAGGTCGAGTAGTACACAAAAGTGCCTTCATACAAGAAATGAATGAGGGCGTCAAAAGTCTAAGCCAGCACATATTAGCCCTTGGTCCAGTCAAAACACGGTTCAACGCACCAGCCAAATGAAGGTGTATCGGTCCTGCCATTTCGCGTTTTTAGGAAGATATGCGTTGGCAGCTGCAGAAGCAATCAGACCTAGAGCCCCCACGCCTGCGACGCCGAGGGTTGACTGTAAGGTGATGAGTTCAGACATGGTTGTGTTCGAAAACACGCTCTGGCGCCATATTCCAGTCGCCCCTAACATAAGCGGCCCGACAGCTTCCGGTTGCCCCTAACTTGGCAACCATCCGTCATTGGCGCTTTACTTCTGACCGTGACAATGGCCGTCCTCTCACTGCCAACATTCGTCTCAATAGCAGTCTGCTCAGCTTCATTATTTGGATTCTACACGCGCAGCACAAAACGCCCACTGAAATGGCAGAGTACCATCCTGCTTGCCCTGCACACGCTCTACATATCCTACAGCTTTCTCGTGGCCTTCCCTCCGAATGTCTTTCGTGATACCAACTCCCCTCTGAATGCAGGCACTGAGATGCTTAGAGCGCGCTATACAAGAGCATTTCCTGAGTCTTTAATGGACGGGGAGATAGAGGATTTGTTTACCAAGTTGGGGAGTGTGGATATGAGGCTGCTCTACTTTCGGTTCGTTAACTTTGCATTGGGTCGTGCAAGAGCTAGCTTCTAATGGGATACAGATTTGGACACGACGTGGTAGCCTCATGCGACTACTGTCGTACATACACCGACTATGCTCTTCTAGCTCTGCCGCGTCCACTTCTCTCGTATATTCGCGAGATGGCGTTCATGGGGGTGCGTCACCAACCTATTGTGTTCGTGCACTCGTTGGCTTATCGACCCTCTTGGAATACAGGCAATGACATTACCAAACTCTTCAAAAAGCCACCTCAGGTCTCTGTCTCTTGCGACTCTTATGCTCGCTGCTGCTGCAGAGGCATATTGGACCCTCGCAATGCCCATTGTCATGCCACAGCCAGGTCTACCACCAAGTCCCCTCACATATGTACGTCCTCTCCCCGCCTGGTCCTCTGTCACAGTGCTAACTGCAAGGCTCTGATAGTGGCACGACCTCGCTCTGGCAGTGCGCCTCATTCTCTTCCTCCTGCTTCCCTTTACACTCTCCCTCCCACGCATACCCTTCCTCTACAGAGTCCCTTTCATCTCATCCTTCCTCCCCTCGCCTGCGCCGACTACCCCCTCAGGTGGCCCACCCATACCTACCGGTCGTGCATTGGGCAACCTCCAACCTGTCCTGGACCACCTCGTACCGTCCATCCAACTCCTCAAATACACACGAGCTTCTATCATGCGTCTACCTTCGATGCGTGAACGCGCATCGGACTGGTGGGTCAATGAAAAGCTTGAAGGAGATGCGGGGGTGGGAGATGAAAGTGTAAAAAAGGTGGCGAGAGGCGTTGGGTTGGGGTACGATGAGGTTGGCCAACCAAACGATGAAGGAGGGGAACCAGAGAAGGTCAACGGGAGTGCTAGTCCCAGTGTACAGGGACAGGAAGGGGATAAAGGAAAGAGCGTATTGAGAGAGAATGCAAAGCTCGGTCTCGAGTCGATCATGCGAGCCGTTCGACCCAGCGAGCATTGGGTGGGTGGGCCTCAGCAGTAGCCATTGGATCTGCAATCATACCTCATTCTGTTCAAAACGGCGTCTGGAGACATGAAAGGTTAAGCCAATCACCCGTTCCATCCTCATAAGAATCTTTGCTCTCGATATGGTGCCTCAGTTGGCCATATTTCGTCCTCCCCTAGAGAATTCGCTCGCGACCTGAACCGTGTTCAGGTTGTTCGACGAGTAGGACAGCGCCGAACAGCCTAGAGGTCACCCATGGACCACTTCCTGTTCGTAGGGTGTTGTGGACGCAACCACCTAATGAAGACTTGTACCTTGAATCATGGCTGCGCGACTCTGCGGGTGGGCAAGGGGAGAGGGGAACCAGATGGCAGGTACGGATTGAGCAAACCTCGGCTGATGTAGGACGCCGAATAGAATCGACTTCAAGTTGCAGGGAAAATGACGGTGGTCACTTCGTTGTAGCACGTGCCCAACCTGCGTGAAGGAAAGCAGGCTTGGGATATGGGCAAGCGATAGATCTAGGGGCATAAAAATCAAGCAAGGCATGTGGATGGTTGGCTCGCGGTTTCAATGTTACGTGAAATTCTTTTTTGCCTTTCTCTCGGGTGTCAAAGACTCGTGAGATTTCCTACATAGTTCACGGTGAAAAGAAGCTGAACAAGCCGCCGGAAATTAGGTGGGCACTGGGAATCAGTGTGTCCTTTGCATCGATCAGACAGTCGAGGAATGCACGCTTTTTGACCTCGGTGCAATGATGATGTTCTGGTGTAACAAGGTCTCCCATGGGATGCAAGCGACAAGAAAATCAGTATGTGAAAGCCAGTAACATTCTGCAAGATATACTAGACAGAGCTGGACAGATAAACGATGAATCAATAAGAGAGTAATACATGAATGAAATCCAGAAGCGATCTATCATGCTAGCTGGCACCTGCACTTGGTGCAGCCCTTGGGACGAGAAGACCACGAACACTTGCGATTGCCGGGGGCGATGCGTACATCCAACCGGATCACATTCCATACCCTGGTAGCGGGACGGGTTTCGTGCCACACATCCATCAGAACGGCTCTCCAACAAGTCTTCGTATTCTTCGATGAGAGAGCGTGCGAGGTTGCGCATGGTGTCTTGGCGGTCAACGCCTTGAGCGGCGACTCCTGTGCTGAGGAGAGCGAGGGAAGCGGCAGCGACGATAGTGAACTTCATGTTGCTTTTTGACAACTAATAATGTATGGTGTGGGTGAGGTTGGGCGGGCTCCGTTGACGCTGATAAAAAGCTCAGTAAGCAAGGAAACCCCAAGAAAGCAAGGGAAAACTGAGCGTACAGAGGGTGCTTTGGCTTAATTGATCGAGAGAAACAGTACTCAGTGGTGTCTGATACTTTGAAGGTAGGCTCAGAAGCCCTTTTATACCCTCTAGATGCGACCTGCATATACCCCGGGTTTAAAAAGCGTGTCCCAAAAGTGCTATGCAAGTTTCCAGGAGCACTCGAAGCTCCATAGCATTGATCTATTTGCCTGTGAGAGTGCATACCGTGTCGCGAGCCGGACAAAGGGCCTTATTACGTGTTACAGTCGCTCGACATCCCCTCTCGTTGATCAACAAAGGATGAAACGTCGATCATCCCGGAATAGTTTAAGCTGTTTTCCTACCGTGAAGGAGCTTCGCGGGAGCGCCCTGGTACACAAATAACGCGCCCATGCTTGGGGTATTGCCGCTTTGTCAGGGACAAGCATCGTCTATGAGGGATCGCACACTATGCCTTTGAATTCGACTTCGAGCCTTTCCCACTTGCCCTTGCGTAGGGTAGGGACTTCCCTTGGGTCCGACTCCCATCATAATAGGTAGTATTACGCTCACTAAATGAGCCTCCGACCTACTTCGTCAGGAGCAACGTCAGGAGCAACGTCGTCGAGGGCTCACTTCGGGGAGGCTTACATACGAGCGTTAAGGTTGTCCCCCGAGGCTCAGCTGGTCAAATCGGCGCCCGCTCCCTCGACCAGTTAGATTGCTCGGAACCGAGACAGATCGAGGCCTCACCGCCCCTCCACCATTCTAAACGCTTTCAGCTCTCTCACCATCCACCCAAAAACCTGATAGGTGCCTGGTAACATCTGATGATAGCCCCAAATCCGACTCGGAAGGTAACACGATGGCTGGAGAAGCATAGGTTGCATGTGGCTTGCTCATCTTTGTTGTATGGTAGCAAAACTGGGCTTGAATAGTTATGGTGGTGTCTCTCTGGCTCTCCCGAGATACTCTTGAAACTGATTAAGATGACTGTTATCCCCGAGCTTGAATGACGTCTATAAGCATCTGTGACATATGTATCCTACCCTAACTTGGGAGAGGGAGAGCTGATGCATCCTGTCGGAGAGCGGCATAGCTGACATATAAGAGAGCGCACACGCAGTTTTTCTGATGATCTGATAGTAGTTTGTTCAGTCTGTTTGACCCTAACTTCATCTGCATCCGTTTTACGTATAGCCCGCAGAACAGGCGCCTCTGGCAATAGGACGGGATCGTGAGCACGTCACGTTTCTCCAGTTACCACGAATTACACCACAATACATCTACTCTACAGCGCCATTCGATACTACAGAGCGATCGCCTTATTACATCAGCGTGACTGAGACGTCGACAACGGCCCTGAATCCTCATACATCTGCGGGGTAGGCGACAGCAGTCTCGACATGTATAGCTCTGCTTCGGAGTACGCAGAAGACCCCTGCTCCTCCTCCGTCTCATCTCCAAATGCCTGGGAACAGTATGTGTCTGGGTGAAACCAATGGGCTCTTGAAACTGGGTCGGAGCGAGCCCTCCAAACGCTGCCGCGATAACTGCCAAATGACCCGATGGGGTATATGAGAGTCTCGATGTACGGTCTCACGTACGGGTTGTTGATAGTATATGAAGGCATGAAGTTGACCGTAATCGCAGTCGGAGGGGAGGGAACAGGGGCGTTATACGTTGCGTCCAACGGAGTGAATGGCGCGGGATGAGCCCTGGGAGTGACGTCGGCACGAAAGTGGGATTCACCGTCGATAATAGTGGTGTTCGTCGGAAAACGGGCCATGGGGGGTAAGGTCGGGGTCGCAGAGGATGGAGCTGGGGCGCCTGGTATAAGTGGACTGGTTGGTCCCATGACAGGAATAGTAGCTGAGACCGTACGGTCAGGATTAGGCGAGTGCATGGTTGCTACGCTTGAGAAGCTACCAGGGAAGGAGACAGACGACGCTAGACGTGCAGGTGGTGAAAAGGTCATGGCTGTTATGGACTAGGTTGTTTCAGAAAGGAGAACATACAGAAAAAGATTTAAAAATAAGGACAGGGGTTCTCATGTCAATCATCCATTACCGCAGGTAGTGGTTATAGGGGTGTCGCATCGAAGCCACCAGCCTGAGCGCGGCTAACCTCCACACCTGCATCTTCCACAGTAACATCGTGCCAGGCAATGCGAGAAGTTAATCGAGCCAATATGGTATACAATTCTTGGAGCTTCAGTTTGCGCGGATACTCACATGCTGGGCGCAAAAACCCGTTCTGTTCGTTACTTTGGAAAAAGTGACAGTCAGCGAAGCGGTTATGACGAAAGGAGAGGTGGACTAACCAGGAACGATCACATGGTAGGCAGCCCTTAAGTCCACCAGCCTGAGCAGGCACAAGACTTCCATAGAGAGGAATATGATATGCTGCCAACGCGGGCTTGTCCATCTCGATTAAACGATCCCAGATATCGGGGAAGATCGTGGTCCCGCTCCCCATACTCACAAGCGCCGCAACCACATCTGTTCCATGCATCGCGACTTGAAAACCCAACGATATTCGCTGACCGTAGACTCGGCCAAGCATCTGAGGCGACAGCCCTCCAATTGTCTTGGTTCGCGCGGTAGGCTTGATCAGGACTTCCCAATCCAATGTACTGAATATTGAGCACGATCTGCAAACTGGAAAGCCTTTCTTCTCTCTGCGCCAAATGAATGGTCGCAATGGAGTTGGAAATCCACTGCAGACATCGGGGAAGTCCTTGGCGACCAACAGTGATCTCGAGGACACTGAGTGCTGGGAAATTGATGATCTGAAGTGCAGCCTGCTCCGAGGCTATGTGAGGGAGGATGAAACGATGGAACCCAATGTGAAGGCACTGGAGTGTGGAAGACGCCTCCTGTGCGAATGCCAAGTTCGTAACGAGAGTGGTCACGAAAGACACAGGTCCAAATCTGAAATGCTTCAGCGAGGTGAAGTCAACGGGGCCACTTCCTTGGAAGAGAAAGCGCTCGTCCATGTCTCTCTCGCTGGCGGAGTAAAAGAGAGATAAAGCCTCCAATGGGATGGGATCGCGAGCGGGGGGCTGTGCGGAGATAGTGACATGCGTGCTGTGCTCGTTCGCACCATCGCGAACCCACGCCAGCTGCTTCACCTTAGAAGGGAGAGACCGAAGGAGGTCGATGGGAAGATTGGGAGAGTCAACCCTCAAGTGCTCCAGCACCTTCAGGTTGAGAAGCATTGCGAGAATTGCTTCCCGAGTGTCTGGGGGGACCTTTGCCCAGTCAAAGTGCAGGGTCAGGGAGGTAAGTTGTGGAAAGCGAGCAGTCAAAACCCCTGCCCATTCTTTCCACCTTGAGCTTGGGTGGTTCATCCCGATAGCACCCAAGAACCTGGAGTTCTTCTTGATAGGGTATGCAGGATCCGAGGAAATTGATTGGCCAAAACAGAGCGACAAGCTCTGTACGAGTTCCAGTAAATTTGGACGTTGCCGTACGATTTCCATGAATGGCTCTGGAAAGCTGCGGGTGGAAGAGCCATCTTCGCGCGTATAAGATGCACGCAATCGGAGATTGGCGTATCTCAAAACCCGCACATAAGCCTCAAAGGCACGGCAAGTCGATGCGATGGTCTTGATTTCTGGGCGCTTATCTCCTTCCGCTAAACCTGCAAGAAGCTCGTCGAGGACAGCATAAAGGATTTCGAAGGGAAGCTTGGGTTCCTGGCGTGAGTCTCGCGAGTTGGAGGGATTGAGTTGTGAGGTAGAGGCAAAACTGAGCCAGTTGGGCATGGTGGTCGTGGGCAGAGCTGGACCACGAGATGACCATCAATGGTAGGCGGTCGGGATCTACCGAGAACAGTGAAATGCCCCTCCATGATCGGTTGGGCGTTGAGCTCTTAAAGGCTGCCGTCGAAGTAATGAGTCCTGTTAAACAGAAAATACTGTACGATAGTATCATATCCAACCTGGTTCGTGTAGAACCATTGCTTGTACAAATACAACATTTTTCTATGTTGCTTCGATACACGAATAACTACCTGGAACACTACGTCTAGTTGTGACAGGGGGAATGGTATAGTACAGTGAGTAATGCAGAGAAAGAGAAGAGCTATTCAATAATAGTGAATGTTTTGTGCCGGGATGGTCCAGGAAGACTAAATTAATCAAGAGTTATTTGGTAGCGGTCTAGAAGAAAGGAAAAGAAAGGAAAGGAACTCGGACAAAACGATATGCCAGGTTCTGGTAGGCGGATGGTGATCTTGGGAGGCAGTTAGAGAAAGCAAGAAGCAGGGATCGCGAATAAGATAGGTGATGCGTGGGCACGAAGGGAGTTGATCAGAAGGGAAACCAAAAGCTCTAGGGTGCAGCCAGGTCCACAGGTCCCAAGGAGTCCGAATACCCGATTGAAAGAAATAATAGAGAGTTGAAAGTGTCGCAAGGCCTTAGGCCAAAAAAAATGCTAGAGGGAAACAAAGTCTTCAGCGGCGACTTCTAGTTGACCTCATCTGTGCTCTAGTCCTTTCGAACTTTTCTCGAAGCTGTGCGTAGCCTGTCCGGTCCACCCTGTGGACATAATACGACCCACCGCTGGACCCCCACGAAACACTTCCGGATTTGTACTTTTGCTCTGTGACATCGAAAATAGCAGTGATGTCGTCAACCTAGGCGCGAAGCATGAGTTACTGCAGACGCAACTGGGCAAAGAAAGGACGTACATTCCGCTCCGTCACACGAGCGTTCAACGGGACAAAGGGCGCCAGCGAAATCACGATTGCTCCTTCCTTCAAATCCAAAAACTTGGGCTTGAGTTTCTCGTTCACTATTGGGAGCCGAAATTAGTTGTGCTCCATCAAGGGCAGAAAAAGAGATACTCACATTCGACACTGAACACCTTGTTATCCACCAGGACCACATCCGCCTGAGGCATGAGTTCATCCACCCTCCGGCTCTGCAGCATGTCTCCTTCCTCCAATTCAATATCACCCATCCTGACTCCCCACATAGTGGCCCTGGCTCTCATCTGCTGAACGACATCGCGCGCCACTCTCGCGGGTTCTGCCATCAGTTCAATTCCAAAGCTCTTGCACCCCGTCTGCAGACTGGCCTGCGCAAGCACATTAGCGACCCCGCTCCCCAAGTCTAGGAACAACGAGTTTTCGTTGAGGTTGGTAAGCCGGATCATCTCGTCCACCAGGCTTGGAAGGAGCTCCCCATAGACGGTGTTCGAGAAGGATTTGTACTTGTTCAGCACGGGAACGTTGGGGCCCACTGTTCTCTGGTAGAGTTCTTCGAAAATCCGCAGATACACGCCTTTAGGCATCCCGGTGTCTGTCCAGGTCCCAGGAATCTGCATTAGGGAATTTTCGACGCGGGCCTGCATAAGGTCGTCGGAAAGGTTTGGATACTTGAAGCTGCGAAAGAGTGTGTTGATGCATTCCATGGCATCAATAAACATGGGCCCGTCATGAGTGCGGATCGCCTTCTTGAAAGCACGTATTATAGGCAGACCGGAGCGGGTTTGCGGTACCTTGTCGGTGACAGGCAGAGGAGGTGGGAGGACTGGCGGAGATCTCGCATGTCGGGACGCGGCTGGCACGGAAAGTTCTGAGCGCCACTCGTCAGGATTGGGGCCAAATAGTTCCTGCTGCTCCTTCGTACAGTAAACTAAGGCACGGTGAGACAGGGTGAGCGAGATGCTGAAAGCGACTTACACTCGATTAGTGTGCAAACAGTGGATTCTAGGTCAAGTACTGGATTATAGTGATCTTTATCCTTTGGTGCGAGTAGAATGAAACTGAAAGCTAATTAGCCCACAACCAGAGTGAGTATGTGAGTTCCGTACCTTTCTGTTGCATCGCTGTTCGGATACTCCAAGACTACACAGGGCGGGTGTGTTTCGCTGGGCTCATACTCCGTGTTCTTTGGGTCGTCAGGGCAGGTGAAATCTGTAAAAACGCGTCAGAAGAATGAAGAAACGGATAGAAACGCGTCCACTAACGCGCTTTATACGACTTCATAAGTCGCCTAACAACAGATGCCGAACTAATCAAGGGCTCTGCGGGATCATGCAAGCGGTCGGCGGTCCATATTCTCTTGGGCACGATGTCCTCGAATTCAAGGTTCAAGAAGCTTGAAGATGACCGAGACCGGCTGTTCCGGTACATGGGTTCCAGAGTGAGCTCGCCATTGCCCTTCCGAGGCGGAACCAAGCTCTTGAACGGCTTTGACCATCCTGCACCTTTCTTTCGCCTGCCTTTGGGCTTTTCTCCTGGCCCCCGCTTCTTCTTTGGCTCCCGACCAGCTTCCGAGTCCGTCCCGCTCACTCCGACCACGTCGACCTCGACTGAAGGCGACTTGCGCTTCTTTGGTGAACTGCACTGTTCAAAGACAGGCGGTGAGGACCGATCTGACGCTGGAGGTGGAGAAGATGACGATGGCGGGTAGGAAGACGCAGATGTGCCACTGCTCTCGCTGCGCTTGAGCTGCTGTGGGACCGGGCGTTTCACGACTGTGGTTCTGACGGTGGTCGTGGTCATAGTTGGCGGTGCTGAGGTCGCTGTTCGTCGACCTCTGGGGTTGGAAAAGAATGAGAGGTCTGTGGTTGTGGCCGTGGACGCTGTGAGCAGTCCTGACGAGAACATGGTGGAAGAGTGCAAGGCGCTTCGCCCACGTCGGGCTGTGATGCAAATTATTGATGGAGCCCCTAACTCTGGACAAACAGGCGTCATTCATGTCGACCTCTTTGTCTTCTCACAGAACGTAGATATTCCGAGGCTAAGGCGATATTTTTGGATAAAAAAATCACGAGAGATTGAGGAACCCTGAGCTGAACCGTTCGGGAATGTGATATCTATTCTCAAGCTTTAGGGTGGCCTGTCGAGTTGTCTTCTGGGGGCTCAAACGTCTTGGGCCTCATCCGCAAATGCTGCAGGGTGTTTGGTACCTGGTGATACGGAGAATACTGCATCTGCATCCTCTCGGGTACCTGGGTTGCCTTAGTGCAGGTGCGTAGACGCTTGCATCCAGGATTTCAGGCAAAGCGACCGTCGACGAATCTTAAAAGTCTAAGAGCTTGAACAGGTGCGTGAAGGTCTTTCCATCAACTGCTCGAGCCACTGACCTTGCTGAAAGCTGCCACTCCGTGGCACTCGCTGAATGATGAGCGGAGCGGCCACTTGCGCTCAATGTCTTATCGACCAGGTCGGACTCTTCGCAACTATCCAGCTAGAGATCCGTCTGGATGGGCGCTAAGATAGAACGGTCACCGGTCACCCTGAATGCTTCAACCCCGTTGTAAGCCACCTGTCTATGTGATAGCTGCGTTCTGACCCCCATTTAGGCCCCTGATAAGAACATGAGGCGCCCATTTTGGCAGCCGTGGAAGATCTACGTTCTGTATAGTATTTAAGGCCATACTGCCCTCAGTGTCCTGAGAATTCCTCCTTCAGGTTTGCTTCAGGCATCTTTCTTAAGCCCCTGACTGGGTTGAAGTCCGGATCATCAAGGTTTCCGCAACAAACGTCGGCAATCAAACACGGAGGTCTCGCCCAACCGTCGCCTCTCTTGTAATTTGCTACCTCATCTTGAGGTAGGCGCTTCCTGCGAGGCTAGACCCGCCCGTCGGCCTGCTTCATGCTTCAGGCTACTCTTCACTAGCTGCACCTCTCAGCGAAACCAGACGCAAGATCACGACCGGGAATCCAGACATTCTCGAGGCGCCTTTGATCTATAGGCACGCTGCCTGTCATTGATAACTTTGAAACCATCGCAAATCTCTCGGCCATGGAGCAATTCCTTCGTATTTTGAAGCACTGCTTCCATCTACTCTTCACCAAAGTCTTGATACCAATGGCAAGACTCTACCCACCCGTCAATAAAGTCTTCGAGCGCGTCCATTCGTCGCCAGGCATTCCAGTCTCGAATCCGTCTCCATCATACTGGATGGAGCCTCCTTCCCCAATATCTGAGCGCAACGCCGACCCAGCCATTCCTCTACCCGAGTACGCCGACATTGTGATAGTCGGAGCTGGGATTACCGGTGCCTCTTTTGCTCGAACCGTTTTAGAGCACAACGATGGCAAGGATTCCCTTGGTAATCCTTTGAAAGTCATCATAGTTGAGGCCCGGGGCGTCTGCTCGGGTGCGACTGGAAGGTGCGGTCAATTGCTTCTCTCTGCCGGTCTTTCTGGACCTCAAACTTGCTAGAACCGTCATACAGAAATGGAGGCCACCTTAACCCCATCCTTTACCAAGAATATCTGGAACTGAAAGCTCAATACGGCAAACCTATGGCACAGAAGATCATTTGCTTTCGGTTGGCACACGTAGATGAGCTGCTGGAAGTCTCGAAAGAAGGCGGCCTTGATGATGATTCTCAAGCGCGTGAGGTCGAGGCATTCGACGTGTATTCCGACCACCATCTATTTGAAACGGCAAAAGAAATGCTAGCAGAATACCAAGAGGACTTCCCAGATGCCAGCGCCAGCTATCGAATATATGAAGACCCAAAGGAACTGAGAGTAAGTCTTCGCGTACTCTCGGGCGCTTAACTTTCTGACGTCATTCATTTCGCGAAGAACTTACAGCTATCCAGCTCTGTCGTTGGCTGCTTTTCCACAAGGGCTGCAGCTCTTCACCCTTATCGTCTTGTGAATGGGATCCTCGCTCTTTTATTAAAGTCTTATCCAACCCAGTGAGTAATCCGAAGCGATTTGGGGGTGCTCGGTAGCTCATCCATCATGTCCAGGTTCGACATCTTCACACACACGCCTTGCACCGATATCCGTGGTTCTGAATTGACCAACTGCTACACCGTCGTAACGCCTCGTGGATCCATAGGTACTCGACATGTTATTCATGCAACCAACGGCTGGGCCTCGCATCTCCTCCCTGGAATGCGCAAGAGTATTGTGCCTGCAAGAGGTGTGATGACCGCTCAGGTACCACGACAGGGTCTTGGGAACGCGAAGGATGGTCAATCAGAGTTGAAAGAGCCTGTGCCTTCATCTTCCTGGACCGGGAAACGTTCTTTCGTCTTCTATCCCCGTTCGTCGCTGGGGGTGTACGACTATCTTACGCAACAACTGCCATCCTCTGGCCCCTCCACATCATATCCCCAGCCCTGTGCAGAATTAATGCTCGGAGGAGGCTTTGCAGAGGCGCCCATGTCAGAAATAGGTTGTGCAGACGATAGCCAATACCCTGCGCAGACCAAGGAGTATCTTTCTACCGCCTTATCTCGAGCGTTCTCTGTCAGGCCAGATGGAGGGAAAGACGAAGGGAAGGAGGAGTTGAAGGCGACATGGAGTGGAGTTTTAGGGTTGTCTTCCGATGAACTGCCGTGGGTAGGACGCATACCTGTCCAAGTGACAGGACGATCACCATCGGTTTCACCAATAGAATCTGTCGGAGGAGAAGAAGCGGCAGAGCCGGGACTTGCTTCGCCGGGCGAATGGATCGCGGCAGGATACTCTGGGGAGGGGATGGTACATGCATGGCTAAGTGGAAAAGCTCTGGCTCATATGGTGATGGGTCTGGATGATAAGGCTTCAGAATGGTTTCCAGAGGTCTTCAGGATGACAGAGGAGAGATTGGGCCAGAGAGAATTTGAGGACCTGATGGTCTCCTATATCCTATCATAGTGGGTTATTGGATGGGGGTATGAATGTATTAGAGAACCTCTATATGAATCAGAAGAATGGTTACGATATGCCAGAGCTGGGACAATATCGCCGGTGCAGCTGTGCAGTGTGACCATATTTGGGTTGCTTTTGATCACCAACTGATTTCGTGCCGTCGTCGCCACCGTCCCAGCCTCTCGCAGCAACGCTCGCGTCTTCGTCCTCGTCGTCCTTGACAGCGACGAGCGAGCGCATTTACAACATTGCCCAGGGTCCTGCAGCGGCTTGTCACAGTGAACAGCTCGTGAGTACGCTCGTTGGCGTTCCATCAGAGCCTTGCCCATACATAACCCATTCTCTAGTGCCGCGCCCTGTCTAACGCCCTGGTCATCGTGAAACTAGCCCATGGCTGTAGTTGCACCTCAAGATTGGAAGCTACCAACTAGAGATATGGCAATGGACCTCCAGAATAACTCACGACAGCGTTCTTCGCCTGCCAACGACCATTCATCACCATCTTCCCCACAGAATCTTCAGAACTTGCAGCAGCAGCAGCTGTTCATGGCCCAGCAACAGCAGCAACAACAACAACAGAATGTGCCTCAGTCTCCTTATACATTTCCAGCTCAGCAGCAGCCCCAAGGCAGCTGGACGCCTTCTATAAATGCCACCCCCTTTCTACCCGTCGTTTTACCAACCCCAGCTGGTGCAAGGAACACCCCAGTTCAGCCCGGCAGGGCAGATACCAGGACAAGCGCCCTTTTTTGATCCTACGAACGCGCAGCTACAGGCATGGACCTACCAGCAGATGGTAATGCATGGATATCCTGGCTTGACCCCGCAGCAGCAGCTCGCCTTAATGCAGCGTAACGGGGGTGGCCATATGAGCCCAAACGAATATTTCGCTGCCAACCAGATACCTTCTCCTTTCAACAATTTCCCCAGCGGTACGCCGCCCCCACATGCTAGGGGCGGCGCCGCTGACCACCAGTCACAATCCAACCAGTACCCTTCTGGGTACCACCCTTATCGACGTCCGAACCGTCAGCAATCGCAAAGCGGCTCTGACACTGGGAGTGACAGGCGTCCTCAGGCACCATACATGCGATCGGATGCCTCAGGCTCGACCTCATCGGTCAATTCAACGGGCAGTCGACAGCGCACCAACAGCAATCAGAGCGGACACAGCGGCACTAGTTCCCCTGCTACAGGTTCCGGAAGTCGGTCGCGAAGTAACACCGCATCCAGCGCAACATCCAGCTCTGCGCGTAGCTCTCCGTCCCCCGCTCAGCCCTCGTCTCCCAGTCCAAGCCCACTTCGTAATAATGTCCATGGCCGTAGTGGGTCAACGTCTTCCGCTGCTTCGACTGCTACCGCAACCACAACGCGTCCATCGGGAAGCACCCCATCATCGACGCCTCCCGCCCCTTCCCCCCACCAACACATCAAAGGCCCCTTCGAATCCTTCGCCGGCCCCGCGTGTACCGCGACCGTCGCCGCTGTCACAGGGCAACTTTACCGCAGAGAAGCGTATGTCCGTGACGATAGCGATCTGGCAGCGATGCTTTCCCCGCCCCAAGATGCCACCTCATCGCGAAGTATTAAGTCGAGATTGCGGCGCGCACTATCATTCAACCCCTCGACCTCTCTTAAAGAGACACTCAAGGAGGAGGAGGCAGAACGGGATGATGATGCATCCATCAAGGCATCAGCTATCAATGGTGCGACTTCTGGCAAGGCAAAGAACAAGTCTCCTGCCGCTGCTGGTTCTTCAAAGGACGGTTCTGGTAGTACTACTCTCGTGGACGACGGTGCGTCAACAGCCACTGTCCAGACCAAGAAGAAAGGAAGAGCAGCGTCCTTGTTCAACGCACGGTTCAACGCCTAGCACCGATAACATCTCTCTATCTTCCACTGTCAGCAGTGCAAGCGTTATGATTCGGAAACTGGGGTCTCTGGGCAACCTTGGCTCGACGGAACTCGTTGGCAGGCATCACGTCTCTGTTCAAGGACAAGGACAAGGAAAAAGAGAAGGAAGGCGACAAGGATAAGAAGGGGAAGAAGAAGGACAAAAAGTCTGCCAAAGCCGAGGCGAGTGAAGCAAGTGTCTCCCATGTGACAGCAGAGCTCGACCGTGGTAGCGAATGGAGCGCGTCGCCTGAGCTCAATGGCCTCACACCTGCCTGCAAAGCTGGCTCGCCAGCACACCCTCAAGTCGAACGCAGAAGCAGCGGCAAGGGCCAAGGCGGAGAAGGAGGCTGCCGCTCGAGGGGCTGCTGGACCCGGAAACGGAGTCAACTGTGCCGCACCCCCATCAGGTGTCCCTACATGGGACAAGAACACGGCGACGAGGAACTGGACTCCAAACTCACACTCAGCCCGGTCCAGGGGTCCACATCAACGAGGACGGCTCCCGGGTTCTGGTCGAAGACGACGAGGAAGAAAGCGACGACGGCCATTACACTTCTTCACATGGCCACCAGAACTATAGCAATGATGGCTGGGACGACGATGACTGGGATGCCGAGGTTGATCAGGAGGAAGACGTGACCATCCGGGCTGAGCTACAGCGAGCAAGCCTGGACGACTGGCCCAGAAGTTGAACCTTGGGCTGTTGATGTGAGGAGGAGCGTGGAGCGGACTAGAGTGCCGAAGAAAGGCATCCTGAAACGTAGGTTAACCTCTTTCGTCCTTATCCGAACGTCCCTGATTAATTGGACTGTTGCAGACGCTGGGACTTACTCTCAGTCTAACTACGGCCCCAATGCCGCCCAATCACAAACCCGCACCAGGTCCAACTCTTACAACGCACCAGGTACTCAATCAGAATTGGGTCCATTGGCTCGCATCCCTTCTCCAGATCCGGACCACATCGACGGTCTTCACCGTCATGGACAACATTCTTCCCATCCCAGCTCATCATCAGAGAACGTATCAGCTCCTTCGCTGCCTCCACTGTCTTTCGATTCCGACTCGTCACCTCTCGGGGCTACTTTCTCAGGCGCTGCCAAAGAACAGTCAGACCCAGCAACAGCCCACTCGCAACAGGACGCTGGAAATCGGTCTTCAATATTCCAAAACCCCAGCTTCAACTCATCCGCTCCAGTGCTTTCTAACATTGGCCGAGCGTCACCAGTGCCGCACCCTCGCACGGCGGTGGCTGAAAAGAAGCAACTGACATTCGCCACTAGCCTCGCGGTCTATGATACCTTCGCACCCAGCATCTACGACCGACGAAGTGAACCTGCTACCTGGAGTCGTCTGACGCCTCAGTTGGCACAGCGAATAAAAGAGGAATTAAACTCCTATAAAATGGAAGAGATGGAAGTGCACGCTGCCAGTCGCATTCAGTGAGTGTTGAATTATTGCTCTAAAACCTGACGCTAAATTAGCCCATAGCACTCAATTCTTCGTGTAAACGACCTTACGACGCATTTTTGGATTTCCATCTTCACGACCTCCATTGATAATCACTTCATATATACACATATATCACAAGCATTTCAAATCATCGACAACCTGTCTGACCTACCCCCTCTGCAACTCTCTTTCACATCATCCGGAACAGAATGACACTCCCCCCTTCCCTTTGTCGGCATCCCGACAGCCAGCATATACCTTACTCACTGTGGGTTCCTCGTCACCTCCTTGAACCACTTCAGGGCCAACCGTCGACCCCGTCCTGTCCCTAGTTCTTCATTGCGGATGTAGCTGCAGCAATCCTGCTCGCCTGTGCAGCAACGTACCCCATTATACTGGTGCTTCAGTCATATAACATAATCGGAGGCATCTTTATTCACCCCCCTCACTCTCTTGCACGTTGGCCTGGACGGACATTTCAAATGCAGTCCTTTCGTTTCTATTATCCCCTCCAAATAAAAAGCTGAACTCCTTACACCATGTTCTCTAGGCGACTTTGCCCAGCTGTCATCTATGCCACGTTCATTCGTTTCGGTTTCACTAGCGTATATATGACTTATATATGTCTCCTCCATCTTTTGTGGCCATACGGCTTACCCTCGTTCCTGGTGAGCGAGGGCAATGGGTTTCTCTAGTCCCGTAAATTATACCCCCAATAATATGATTTGGCTTGTGTTGTAGTCTGTATGTTGTGAGCAGCCAGCGATCCCTGAGTCAATGCGCGGCGTGACCGAAACGTTGACCCCGACCACCATCACCATCTGCAGCTCAAGGATTCCTCTCACCTTTCACCATGTCTAGGCCAGATAGAGCGACGCAAGAGAGATTCACGAAGACGCTGAGAGAGATGGTAAAGCGTCCAGAGAACAAGTACTGTGCTGATTGCAAACGAAATGGTGGGTTAAGGACCTCGTGCACTAGGCGATATTGACGGATATTCTCAGATCCTCGTTGGGCTTCATGGAATCTGTGAGCGGCCAAGTTCAGACACCACGTATAGACATACTGAACCAGTCCTAGTGGTGTATTCCTTTGTATCCGTTGCTCAGGGATTCACCGAGGGATGGGAACCCACATTTCCAAGGTTAAGTCTGTGGATCTTGATATGTGGACCCCAGAGCAGATGGAGGTGCGCGTCTTCTTGAATGTCTTCCGGCTTCACACCAACGTCATCCTACGTCTAGTCAATTCAAAAATGGGGAAACCATAGGGCTAACCTGTATTGGGAAGCTCATCTCAAGCCAGGGCACAACCCACCGGAACAGTAAGTGCCTGTTTCTTATCCGGCCTCAATCTCTTGCTGACGAAAGAAATAAGCAAAATGGAATCATTTATTCGGTCCAAGTACGAATCTCGTCGATGGGCACGGGATGGACCTCCCCCGTCAGACCCATCTACCCTTGAGCAGGGAGGTAGCTCTGAGCAGCAGGTTCCAATGGCCCAACCTCAAGCGGAAGTAGTGCCTGCCCCAGTGCCTGCCCAGTCGACGGGCAGCTCCGCCAGAGGTGTGACCAACAGGCAGCCCCAGCCTCATCAACTGCTGTCGAGCGCCTATACGAGAAACGCGGGGACCTCGTCACCAACCCCCGCTCTTCGATCGGCACCAGTTGCCGTTCAAGCTCAGGCTGAGCCTGCTCAGCAGCAACCTATTGCTGTGCCTGCTCCCGCGAATGATTTGTTCTCCTTGGACTTTCATGCGCCTGCGGCTCCGTCGGCACCACCTGTTCAGCCAAAGAAGGATGTGAAGAACGATATCATGTCCTTGTTTTCCGCAGCTCCGGCAACTACCCCTGCTTCCGCATCTTTTGGTGGGCACTTTGCCTCTCCCGCAACTGCCTCATGGGGTGGAGGCTTTGGCGCTCCCACTCAGCCTCCGGCTCAGCAGCAACCGCCCACCAGTATGGTCGGGACCGGCGGAGTTGGAGCTTGGGGCGCAAGTTCTGGATGGAATCCTGCGCAACCTGCTGCTCAGCCAAACGTCTGGGCCACGCCCACTACGGCTCCTTCGCAACCTGCCACGTCGCTTTTGATACCAGCAGCGTCTGGGGCGCATCTTCAACGACGACTTCCACCTCGGCAGCCGCGCAAACGACCAAGAAAGACGATGCCTTTGGGGATATCTGGGGGAGCTTCAAGTAATAGATTAGGCCTTATGCAGATAACTGTGTGTGCTCATGTGTCGAATGAATTCATGTCTGGTTTGTGTCATATCACCTCCTCAAACCCTTGCTACGGTATTCTACCAACCTTGTGACACGACAAGTGGACATGATAAGTTCGGGCATAAACCCGAAAAAAGGAATACACCGAACGGGAATCGAACCCGTGCCGCTTGCTGCCCCCATTCAACGGGTTCGATTTCCGTTCATTTGTGGAAGGCAAGCATGATAACCACTTCACCATCGGTGTGACGTTAACATGAGAGCTGTCTGCCTCTCCTTCCCAAAACGTCTGCTAACGTCTGTTAGACTTTGTTAGGCGCCCAACTTTGCATCCTGGCCCTGCCTGGGCCGCCGTTGCCCTGCGTCGTCATGAATGGGGCCGCGGGATGGTACGTACCAGGGCGTCAAATTTCATTGATTGGATGACGTGAGCTTTTCAGAATCGGCCACCTTCCAGTCTAAGCAAGGACAAACGTAATTGCCCAGAATATACTCCGTTATCCCATTCACCCACACACACGTTCACCTTTGGGGTGAAAAGGACAATGTGGCCTCCTGGTTCCTGAATAAAACCAGATGAGGCCCTTGCTCGTCGGGATTCAGATGCAACCGAGAGGAAAGCGCCGTGGCGACGCCTTTTTTTGATTTACCAAACGGGATCCCCTTCAGGTCAAGAAGTCATGATTTTGATACGGTAATTCTGCTTCTCCAACCACATCTAGCCCGGCGGAATATCCTAACAGATCCTGACCCATCAATCTTCTTCGATCTCGCAGGTATGCTATCCTCGAGACTTGCATAGCTTCCCATTGCTCTCTATAAATGTTCACCTTCAAGGGTCCTTTTATTGAAGCCGTTACACGCCTGCTTGCCATGGATATATCTGGCAGAGCAGCGCTGATCGAATTGAGCACAAGATCATTGCCCTGACAAGAGACATGACACACATCAGTTGTCTCTTACGGGACCCACAACTCGTGCAGCAGTATGGTCATCAGCCGGCTTCCTTTTCGAAACGAGGCCTCTTCCTTCCAAATCCCATTGGTCCATTTATGTTACTCGCCCACATCATGGAAGTACTTAAGCCTTAGCAACATGGGGTCAATCTAGGCTCCACCACCTTGGCCGCTTCCCGTTTCGTCTGCGTGCTAATGGCCGTCCCCTTTTCTCCCTACACTGCGATAATTTTTGACCTTGGAGATGTGCTCTTCCAATGGTCTGCTACTACCCGAACGGCCCTCTCCTCAAAGGCCCTGCGTGCTCTCATGTCTACCGACATCTGGTACGACTATGAATGTGGGCGAATATCGCAAGAAGCCTGCTACTCCCGCCTTGCAGAGCGAGGTCAAGTTCGCGTGGAGGACGTCTACGAGGCAATGCACCAGGCCAAAGAATCTTTGACGGCCGACTTCGAGCTCGTCGACTTTGTCCGGCAGATCAAAAAGTCTAATCCATACCTCCGCATCTTTGCCCTTTCGAATGTTTCCCTGCCCGACTTCGAGGTGCTTCGGCTGAAGCCGGCAGAGTGGGGCATCTTCGAGCGGGTTTTCACCTCTGGCGAGATCGGCGAACGCAAACCAAACCTAGGGGGCTATAAGCATCTCATCGCAGCGACTGGTATCGACCCTCGTCGCACCATCTTCGTTGACGATAAGCTGGAGAACGTCTTCTCCGCTGAATCCCTCGGGTTCAAAGGCATCACATTCGACACGAGAGCCAACGCCAAGCAGAAGTTGCTCAACCTCCTTTGCCCCCCGATCCCTAGAGCAAGTGCCTATCTTCAAGCAAACCAAGGCAAGCTGGGATCCGTGTTGGGCACATGCCAAGAGGACACCATACCTTTGCCCGAGAACTTTGCCCAGTTGCTGATCTTGGAAGCAACCAACAAGCCGTGAGCGATGTCTTTTCTCGATATTTCTCCCAACGCTAAGCAGCCTTGCATCTAGTTCCCTCGTCCACCTAGTGTCATCAGAGGATGGGTTATGGAACTACTTTCACGGTAAGAGAACTCTGGTATTATCGACCCTTTCACTTAGCGGATGCATCCACAGACCCAAAGTTCATGTCCCAAGAAGACTTTCCCCCGGACCTGGATACCAACAGCCTGGCCTACAAACTACTGAAGGACGAGAAGAGCGCTCTGCGAGCACATCAGCTCATGGACCAAATACTCGCTCAGTGCCTTAACTGTGACGGTCTTCCTCAGGTAACTACAGAAACGATCTATCAACGATGCCTCCGACTAACGAACCATAGACCTACTTTGACACACGTCGACCGCGGCTTGATGCCGGTGTCTGCGCCTGTGTCGTGTCCCTGTTCTACTCCTATGGGAGAGGCGCACAGGTTTCCAGGATGGTCGACTGGCTTTTCAACATCCTCTCTTCACGCGCTTATCTTCTGGGAACCTACTATTACCTCCACCCGGAATACTTCCTATACTCCATCTTTCGCATTCTCAACGGCACTACCGACGGATACCTTCACTTCCGCTTCACCGCCCTCCTCAAGCAATGCGTCGAGGAGCGTGTTGGGGTCGAAGGCGACGCGTTGGCTCTCGCCATGCGCATTGTCGTCTGCAACTTTGTAGGCCTGCGTAACAGTCGTGACCTCCAGACGCTTCTTTCTCTTCAGCTTGAAGACGGCGGATGGCCCTTAAGCTGGGTCTATCGTGTCCCAAGCAAGAAGGTGAAGGTTGGCAACCGCGGGCTTGCCACCGCAGTTGCCATCAACGCAATTCAAGGATTCCCTCTCACCACCGCAACCCAAGACGATGTTGTGCTACCTGTAAATGGTAAACAATGTCCCTTCCTCCATATTCAAGTCCCGGTCGCTCTGTGCATCGCTGTAACATGTATCCTCTCACTCATCCCTCTCTACCACCTGTTGTAACCATTCACCCTTCGAGTCTTCCCATTTATGTCTCTGCATCCTTCTCCAACTGTTGTACTAGTGTTTCCTTATGCCACCGCACAGTCCCTTGATTCACGTCTTGACCTCTTTTACGATATCGGCCTCTACCATGTGGTGTTCCCGTCATATACCTTATCTACAACATCTAATCCCCGTTGGTAGTTCCAGCATGCACTTGCCCGCTTCTCGTAGCTTAGGTGCCTTCGTTAGCGAAGTAATTATCCCAATCCAACAAAGAATGAGATCCTCCCACGGACAATTGTTGTTTGGCTGCTTGCGATGGCCTTGGCACCTTTTAGGCACGGTCATGCGCTCGTAAGCGCCCGTCCATCGTACCTCAGCATTCGGTGACGCGCGGAAGGCACTGGTGGGCTCATGAATCAGCGCGACACTGAGTGGTCTCTGCCCAGCTGTTATCTCCAACTGTCCGTCTCGGGGTATTCGTTGCAGCTTTACCGAGAAAGGATAAATCGCACTTGGAGCCGAACAAGAAGGTCGAAGCTGAAGATGCAGTGCTGAGGCTCTAGCATTTACAAATCAAAGGTAAAACCATTTATCAAACCTCCGTGACTTCCCGTGTAAGGGAGATCGGCAATATGGATTGCGAAAATAGATCGATCGTCCCGTGGTCCAAAATGTATTTCAATCGTCAAAGAGAAGCAGCACTGACATCATGAGGCAAGCGAAGAAGGGCACTAGTCAAGGAAGGGTACGCAGATCTTAGTGCTTCACATCCTCAACAGCTAACACGTTTCCGGAGTCGTCCATACGGGTCCTAGTACAGTTGTCAGTCATTGTACAGATAGGCGGAAGGTCTCGCTCACAAGATCTCATCCTCAAGGTCCGTTGTATCCTTGATTCGCAGGTACATCATGGGCAAGGCAAGCAGTTGCCCAATCGCAAGTAGCACCCATGTTGAGATGAAGATATCCATAAACCTGCAAAAAGAGGCAAGTTAGTCGCGATAACCGGACGACACCAGATCACGTACGGTTTTTTAGTGCTATCCAGTGCCCATGCACCGACCGCACCAGCCGATTGGACTGCCTTGTCTACAGAGAGGCCGAGGTTAGAAGCCCGAATAGAACAAGTGGGATAACAATCTTACAGAGACCCGTGAAATGGGCGAGTTTAGCGGGGTCATTTGACATGGCTCCCATGATCCAGTAGGCCAGAATTTGCCACATAGCATCCAGGATACCAAGGAAAAAGTAAAGGACGATCCTGGGAGCGTATCCCGATCTGCCAAAGGTGAAGCCTGGGCCTGTATCATCTTTAGATGTTGGCCGGGTGAAATCTCTGGTGACAGATTTCCGTTAGTTAGTGTCCATAATATGGAATACCCACGTACTTCTGGTAGAAGTAGGCCCAGATATGAAGGGCCCATACCAAGGCGAATAGAACTACCCAGCCAGCGAATGCTCGAACACGACGCCTGATGCGCTTCTGGTCGAGAACGAATGCCATGAGGATGGAGCCCAAGATTTGAGCAATCCAGTACACCAAATTGTTCAGCGCACGACCCTTGATATCGAACAGGTACGCGTTGTAGACGTTAAATTCTAGCGCATACATGTCAGCGGTCAGGATCACATACCAAGTTGATTCAGACTCACGCCATGTATAGAACCAGTTGGAAGCGAAGAACATCGGGACAAGGGTGAGGATCATTGGGTCGTTCCACAAGGCAAGTTTCAAGCTGAGGATTTCAACCTTCCACGATGGGGAACGGGGCTTAGAAACTTTGGTCCCATCTGTCCTGATCATTTTGTGTGGGTCGACCATTATGAGGGGAATAACGACTCCAATTGCCGTGAGGACGATGAAGGCAATCTGTTGAATGTCTTAATGGCCTGATGAATTGGTTGAAGCGAAGACTTACATAAGTGGAGGCTCCAACTGAACAAACGTACACCGTTTAGAATTAGGGAGCAGTGTGAAGTAACAGTCTGCTTACCCTCGTTCTTGGATGACTTGACGTTCAAACCAAGGGAAACGGACGAGCCAATCACAGCGCCCAAGTTGAAGATGGCCCAGAAAATGCTGATGAACTGGCCCTTCTGGCCTTCGGTGGGGTACGACAGCATGATACTGCCTTGCGCGGTCCATAGCAATCCTGCACAGATACCAAGAATGGCACCGGCGACAATGACAAATGGTTGAGCATGAGGGTGGATGTGGACGACACTTTCCAGGGTGTTAGTTGCTAGTCTTCCAACTGAAGTGGTGCTCACGTACAGGTAAGACCCTATGTAGAGAACATAGCCCACGGTACCGAGTAAAAGGGTAAGTCTCGAGCCAAGTTTATTGTTGATGGATCTGAAGCAGGGATCAGCAGCATACTCGCGATAGACATGGCGCGCGCAAGTACCCGGCAAAGAAGGCGGACACAGTGAAGGCCCCGTAAAGAACAGCGTTAGCCGTAGCGCTGGTCCCCGTTTCAACTCGTCCTCCTCCACCCAATCCGTTCAGGGCGTTGAAAAGGCCTGCCACCAACAATAAGCAACGAAGTGGACAACGGCAAATGGCGTAGCTCACCAGGGCACATGAAACAAATGAAACCAAGCATGACAATCTAGGAAAACCTTCTTGTCAGACATGGCGATTCAAGAATGAACGATTCGTACCTGTGTGCGGGGATGCTGATAGATCCCAGCCAAACCCTTTGGTCTCACATACACGACCTCTTGAGAACCATCGACGCTCCCCTTCTCGTTCACAGCCTCCGCGTGCGGGACTGACATTGTGTCTGGTTGTGACTGCAAAGCAGAATTGGACGGGAGGAAGCACGGGAGGTTCAAGCTCAAGGGAGGGAAAGGTCCAAAGTACAAGCACCCGGGATGCTGGTGGTGTTATAAACGGGAACGTTTGAATTAGCGTTGCATGGTGGTCTGCGAAGCTTTCAGGATCAAGAAGGCCACCAGCAGGTGACATGCGTGGAGGCAAACTGGTATCTCCAACTTGCTTCTTGTCCGGAGATGCATTAATGGGGTATGTCGGCTGTCGTATTCTTGCTTCTTTCCCTGGTGGAAGTCCCACATGGTGAGGAAAGCACTTCCGCGTATTTGCAGCCTTTTATAACTCGTCCCTTTTTGGACGAATCGAACCACTAAAACGATGAATTGATATCAGTGAATCTCGTTTAGCTTCTGGCTATCTCAGAACTAAGAAGGCCCCTATACCTTGCATAGGCATCCCATTTCCTCTCCAGCAAACTTTTGGGCAACTAAGCTGTTGTCTCGCTTCGGGTCGCATGACTGCTCCATTTTGATGAGCAGGAGCCATCTACAAAGGCACGTCTTGAGTGTGTAAATTGTATCGAAGGACTCGTCGCTGGGGTTGCACGATGAGATTTGATATCTATCAGGAGATAGAACCACCTTCGCATGCATGAAAGGGTCGGAGCTTCGCTTCTAGTACGAGGATAGAACTCTATTCACGTAATGAGATAGTATTCAATTGAGATTCGAGGCATTGTGAAGCTGACCTTGGTCTATCGCGATGAGGGTACCGATACAGGGTTCCATTCCAGCATCAGGGCATGTTGAGAAGTACCCTAGAGCCCGGCTGGAGCGTTGTTCGCACGACACCCACCCCCAGGAGAGTTTTTTCTGGTTCACAGAGGACCACAGTCACACGAGCATACTCTCCCTCGTACCCGAACTCTCTGTGTTGGTTTCATTGATGGGACCGCATGGAACATTGGTGAGGCCTGGCACCCCTGTCTCCATACGGAAGGTCAGAACGATTATCATCGATGCAATCAAAATTGGACTAAAATAGTACTCAGCGCCCCTAATCCAAGCGAGCAAAGAGATTTCAAGGACTCTTGGAAACAGCCCTAGAATGCATGAGTTGGCGCTAGGGTGCCTGCGGAACTTGAAAGAATCTTTGTCTTAGGAAATCTGGTAATCCTTCCTCCCAAGCTTTCTATCGGGTAGGGACAAAGGTAAATCGGGATAATCACTGCGAGAGTTGGCGCCGGCGTCGAACACAAGGAAAGCAACAGGTGCAAAAAGTATTCACTATTCTACTACAATATTGGACTCTCTACTCCTCGTCGACACCATTCGTCTCGTCCGCTTTTCCAAGAATATTCTTCTCATAAATGGCAGTCAGCTTGCCAGTGTTTGAGTTCTCGATCTATCAGAAAGAACCCTAGGGTGAGTAGATGCGGCGCACCCAGAGAAGCATTTGCCTACCTCGTAGCGAGGATCCTCCTCACTGGCGTTGACGTTGCGGTCAGCCTGACGACCAGGCTCAGTGAGTACATCCTTGATCACGCCAGTGGACTCTGGGGTGTTAGAGTCGGGTCCTAGGAGAAATAGACGCGTTGGTCAAGCTCTAACACATATTGGATACATCAAGACTTACCACCAATGGGCTTATATCGAACAGTCTCTCCTTTCTTGAATTGAGGTGCCATTGTGCTTGAAGCGAAGAAGTTGAGGTGATTGAGCTGGATAACAGGTGAAGTGGGTGGTTGGTTACTGCTATTCTATCAGGACATCCCGACCTTTATATACCACTGGCACCTCAGGTTTACCGCACTTTTCTTCAAAGACTACGAGCCGTGACGAAGTACATGACGCTTTCATATACTGTAAAAAACCTCGTCAGACTTCGTCACCGTTGACCCTTTAACATTCGACCCTTCAACGTAAAAAGCCATTCATACGTACAAAGCGCCAACGGCCCGCCCTGTCGCGCACCATAAAGGGTAAGCGCGGACAGGACTAGACGTAATGACAGTCGATTCAGGCATAGAATACCGTTACAGACAGGGACCATCGCTCCAATGCCCACTCTTCGGCGCGATTAACAGCTAAACGCGGGAAACGATGATCGATGGAGGTTTGGCTAAGCGCCGTGGGATTAGCGCCCACAGTTGCGTCAGCGGCGCGGGGAGGAGAACGGACGGTAGCACTTCAGAGTCTACTTCGATATATTGTTGAGTATCTTACACTCTCTAGGTGTAAGAAGCGGCTCAACGAAGGCGTTAGAGCGAGATTCTGCAACTCTGAGCAGGGAGGGACACCACCAAGCGACCCTGAGATTCGTACATCATAGGCGCATCATATCGGCACTCACGATTTTGTGACCCAGAGGCCATTGAACATCCTCAACAATTAAAACTCTCATGAGCGACGGTCGAAGAAAACGCCTCCCAACGGGACACAGCGGTGACTTGAACATTTAGTTTGACTTTACAGCGGCTACATCTCGCAACTCAAAGCAAAGACAGCTAATGTTCATTCGAAAGCAGAGCTACAGATACACAATACATGAATTGTTCTGTCCGTTCATCATCCCACACGCTTCCTACGCCTTCCCAGTGATGTTCTTCTCGTAGATCGCCGTAACCTTGCCGGTGTTCGAGTTCTCAATCTAAACCCCATCATGGTCAGTCTCATCGACTCGCAAAACCCATGCCTCAAGACTAACCTCGTATCGGGGATCCTCCTCGCTTGCGTTGACATTCCTGTCAGCCTGACGGCCGGGCTCAGTGAGGACGCTCTTGATAACACCAGTGGACTCGGGGGTGTTCGAGTCAGGCCCTAGAGTCGAACGAAGTGTTAGTCGAGATGTTGCTGACGTCCGATGGGGGTTCAGACTCACCACCGATGGGTTTGTAGCTCACGGTCTCGCCAGTCTTGTATTGGGGTGCCATTGTTGTATGAGGGTGGTTTGGAAGGTGGCGGTTGGCTGATTGTTAGGTGGGTGGTTAGGTACTTTGCCTCTTGAATCGTGCAAGCCTTACCTTTTTATACCTCGTCGTGCCCAAAATGTCTGAGCTAGTCTGAGTCGAGATGACGCCTCTCATGATGCAAAGACAGACGCAAAACTTGTCACAATCGCTCCTCAGGACCCTTTGTTTCAGTCGCGATGTGCCTCTCGCATGGGGAACTCATCGAGCGGCTGGGAGTGAGCTTCCAGAAATGTCTATTTTTGGCGTGACGCTAACCTTTGGTGGCGTTTCAAACGTAACTGTAGTAGCAGGGGTGGCTTTTCAAGGGAGTTTTTCGTGAACTGTGGCGTCATCAATGCGATCACGACTATCGCGTCGACTGCAACGGAGCGACCATTTACGGCTCATCTTGTCCTCACCTTTGCAGCTGAATGCGTGATGTCGTACCTTCAAGTCGTTTGCCATGACCTCAAGGTAACACCGACTCCATACAACATTCATCGTCTGAGCTTGCTGTAAGGATAGCCAAGCTTACAAAGTTGTACTGTCTCTCAAACCGAGACATTCAGCTTTCACTGTGCACCCCAGCTGTCTAGAATAACAAGCTTTGTGCCAATTGCGATAGATTCAGAGTGAGAGTTGATGAGTCCGTGCACTCAGCTTAACTGGGGCCAACAACCGATTGTGATTATATTCATCGAACAATGAATCGTTCGTGTCAACCGAAATAGGACTCAATAGCTCCAAATCCATCGACTGATCCAAGTAGGGAGACGACGCGACGCGACGCGTCAGAAGATAGGGGCGAACATGCCCATTCGAGCGTGGTGGACTGTGCGTGGGAGTCAAGTTAACATGCATGACAGTTCGTCACCATGACCATGGTAGATTGGAAACGGGTCGGTGTTTCATTAGGGATTCGTTACAGGGTGGGTACAGTTACAAGTCCAGAAATTACCACAAATCGACGAGTAGAAATCATGAAGGGATGAGTCGAATGAAAGTCTATGAACAAGATAAAAGGAACACGAAGAGACGTATAAGTGACGGGAAGGCCCGCCCAAGAAATCAACGAAAGATCAACAAAGGGATCGAAGCATCATCCACCAACAACACCGATAAGAAGTTTTTAGTCGGAGTGGTCAGAGGTGCTGGTGGCAGCGACGGGAACGACTCGGCTATGGGAGGCAGTCGCGTTCTGGAGAACGGGCTTCAAGACACTGAAGTAGATGGTTTGGGCGCCCTGGAGGATAATAGCGTTAATAAAGATATTGCAAATAAGATTGACAGGCACACGCCCGAGTCGTGTGCACCATGCGGAGAGCATGATGTCACAGGTCGACGAAAACATCGAAAGCAAGCAAATTGCTTCCCCTCAATGCGGGCGCTCGCGAAAAGGGTTGAGAGAGAGAAGTAGACTTACGCGGAAGGCTGGGAGCTGGAGCCAGACAATGAAGGCCGACTTGAAGGCAAAGTACCATGGAACGTAGTAGAGGACGGCGCGGAGGGCAAAGCTCTCCAAGAAGTTCAGGAAGCCAAAGACGACCCAGTAGGTAAGCCACTGGACGTCGTCATGAGGGGAGGGAGACTCGATAGCCTTGAATGAGAGATAAGCTGGGATACCCAGCCAACGAGGTTGGAAACGGGGGAAGCGAGGGGGTTGAAGGCGTGGAGGATGACAGCCAGGGAGAGGGTGCCAATCACAGCGTATGCCTTGGGAATCTGAGTGCGCTGCTCAAAGTGGTTGAGTACGGGGTACTGGGTAAGCTGCGGGGAATATGTCAGACGACGAGCACAGCTGAATTCGATAGAAATTGACCAACCTCCTTATCAAGCTGGTTGACATACATAGAGGCCTTGTTCTGGGCCTGGATGAAGACTGGGTGTTGCTGGATTTGAGCAGCCATTTTGTGAGTGAGCTAGGTGGATGTAGGAGGGAGAGAAGATTACTGTGTGCTTCGTCGTGGTTGCAACGGCGATTATATGCAACCTGGTCGCCACGTGATATTATGACGTCGACTTCATCAGCTCCTCACTGCGCGCCGGAATCACCTTCATCATCATCGCTTCACCATGGACTACGAATCTGTCAAGGTACGCTTCATCCCTATTACTCCAATTACATCGTCCTGAACGCATAATTACAGGCTCTCCACGCTCAGCTGCCACCGTTCAGCCCTCTAGTTCCGGTGTCGTTGCTTCCGACATTGGCCCTGGTGCTCCTGGCATCCACCTTTGGCCTCACATTTTACTTCTCAACGTGACTACCCCCCTGCATCTTTCTCATTAATACCCTGAACTAATCAGCCGTCTAGATTACCCAAAAGCGCGTTGCCTGCCACAGAGCTTGGTGTTGCAGCCGTCGCTAGCACCCTGGCTGGTTTTGGTGTCGTGGCCTTGTTTTGCACAGCCGGTGTAAACGTGTAATATCACTTTGCAAGATATACCCTCTGAACCCATTGCAGCTGCCGCTAGGCAGCCTCACTTCATTTCTGTTCGACTTCATAGCGTCCGAATGAGCCTGGGATGCTCATCTTTGGAGGCTCCAGATGCTCGGTTTGGCGAGGCGGGCTCTCACAGAACCCTGATCTTTCAAGCCCATTCAGGGATAACCATGCTTGCGTGCTCTATCCGATAAGTTACCGTTGAACATTGATTCATGTCAGGAGGCACAATTCAGCAGGCCTAGCGGGACCACGGTCCTGCGAATCTATTGCAACCCTCGGATATTGACCACGAGTGGCAGCACACGAGGTTCCTGCATGTTCTAGGGATCGTTGGGCTGGTTTCATTTGCGAAAGACTGGACAGAGGAACCTAATGTGACGGCTCTGTGATGATAATTTTGTCGAGTGAAGCAGCAATATAGCGTGGCACATGGCGCATGCCCATCACTATTGTGCGTTAGGCGCCCATGAAACGCCAAGCGCTGGTCAGTGAGATGTCAAATCTGGACTAGCTCGAACATGCTTGGTTGCAGGCATCGTCGGGTGCCCTTGAAGGAAGCAACATACGTGGTGAAGCTGCTTTGGCTGGTAGAGGTACAAAAGGGGAAGCCGAGTCTACTTCATCAACGCCATTCAGAGTTGGGTGCGGCAGCAACACATGCCCTTCCATAAGCGACCGATTGTATTGAGTGCAACTTGTGATAGTTCTCAGTAATGACTGCCCGATAGACCCTTCAATTGTTAACACGCCAACCATGTTTACATGATCCACACTGTCATTTTGGTCAATCAACCATGCAGCAGGTCCAAACGGCAGTTGGCTTACAGTATAGAAGATCGTTGACCCTTCATCTGCACTCCGGAGCTAGAAGGCAAGCAAATTAGCCTCAGCAGATCTTTGAGCGATCCCTCTATGACCCACCTGCTTCTCTTTTGACCATGCCTCCATATGTCCACAAGAGGGGCATTTTTCCGACACAAGTGTACCCTGATCTCCTTGTTCATGGCGCTTCGTCGCTGTCTGTCGTTTCTGCTGCAGAGCCGAAGGAAAAGCGTCCGGCCTTGAACGTGTTGTTACAACGATGTTTTCATATGCTGCCGATTATCAAAGGGAGGTTGAAAGAAGGCCAGTTCCTAGATCAGCAAGGTTCCCTATTGCGAGAATGAGAACTCACAGCTCGCTGGTTCCTCGTGTTGGCACTGTTCGCAAGTGACGATGGTCTCTCCATCCTTGGGCAGGTCGAGCAAAGTCCCGCAGTTTGGGCAGAACAAGAGTGAACCTAGACTTTTCAGAAGAAAGCAATCCATGAGTTCCTTTGTGCCCTCCACCATGAAACGTTCGATGCGGACCTATCTTGTGCGCCGACATCGCGATCAAGGCCCTCCTTGGTAACCTTTAAAGGATTTGTGGCGGCAGTCTGAACGCCTAATGGTGCCTGGTGAAAAAGCGACAGGGGCCGGCGGAAGAGGATGAATTTGATCGGACCCGCACCGACTTCCCACGCCCTGAAGACAAAAGACTCCCAATTTAGAAATGTACGCTTGCTTGAGCGAACCTGTCGGACCAAGGCCACTCGACCTCGGTGGGCCTTTCCACACATTCCACCAGAGACACCCACAACTTACGTCCAGTGACTAAATGGTGAGAGCAACGAAAACAATGAGGGAAGTGGGTACCGCGAGTGGGCTACCATCAACGGGCGCTTAGCGCTTAACCCTCTACGTACGTTCTTTGTTCTTTCCTTCCAAATACGTCACCGTCTGTCCATCAACAGAGCTTCCGTTTACACGATCCCGTGGGCAATCAGACCAGAAAAACAATTACAAGGGAGTACCCTCGGTTAGGCCTTCCTTCTCAGATGTCCACAGCCGACCCTTTCGAACGCGAAGCGACTCTTTCAGTTCGATTGATCGGCACACGCTATCAAACTGGGATTTCTCTTGTCTTTTGTCTCTGCGTTTGGGTAATGTTTGATCTGTGGGTCCAAGTTTTCAAAGGTGGTATAATTAGAGAGGGCGGATGTGACATGCTTGGACCATTCGTCTTTCGTTTCCTCTCATTCCTTCTTCGGCTTGCACTGTCTCTGTCTCTCTTGCGTCTCGAGGTTTCCTCTCTCCGTTCCTGCATTTCGTTCCTCGATCACGCAAAAACCAAGCTCTTTGACCGGCACCATCGAGCTTTAAGCCACTCACGTACTCTTTATCCTTTGCATCACCATCAACGACCCTCTTTCTCTTTATCATTCACGACAAACACGCTGCGCGTGCTTTTCCTCATTTAAAACTCGCCCAATCCACCACTCAACACCACCCAGACATGTCTTCTTCCTTCACCTACCCCGCTGCCCCCTCTACACACTACTTTTGGGGCAAGTTCTCATTCCCCCGCCTCTTCGCCATCAACCAACAGAGTAACTCTCATGTGCGCAACATGCTTGTCTACTGGCGCGCCTGCCATCGGCCCACGCACCACGCGAAGCGTCGCGCGTCCTCTCTCAACCTTCGCGTGGACACCGTCAAGGCAATCAACTGCGCCCAGAAGCATGTCAGCACCATTCCTTTGCCAGTGTTGGAGTTGGAGTCTCCGCCTCCTGTTCAGCTCGTCTACCCCCAAGGATGTGCCCCCATTCACATTGAAGAGGCCGACAATACCCCCGTGATACCACAGGAGGAGGACTACGAGTCAGACTGCTCGTCCTCAGCATCCTCCATGTCTATGTCTTCCCAGTCATCCGTGACCTCCTTTGAGGAAGACGTACACACAATGGATATCGTCGCTCAGCCAGCCAAGAAGGCACAGCGCCCCGTCCTCCGCTGCATCATCCCTCAGACAGGCAACACACCCCCAGTCGAGCGATCCTACTTCTCCTCTGACTCGGAGTACTCTGCCGTTGGCCTCGACTCGGCTTACGATATCAAGATGGAGTCGTCTCCTGCTCATGTCCTCGCCGCACCTCAAGCCACCTACCCCAACCAAGGCCGGCTCTGCATCCCAGAGGACATTCCCAGCAGGCCTTTGAGCTGGGGCTGCAGCGAGACTACCGCTTCCAGCATCAATTCTCCTTCTTCTGATGGTCGCTCCTCAAGCGCACCCCTCACACCCATAGACGACATTCACGTCAACGCGCCCCTCATGCCCGTCCGCATCAAGCGCAAATCCGCTGCGATGGATGAGGACTCTGACGAGAGCGATATCTCCTCGTCTGAAGAAATCCGTCGCGTCTTTGATAAGCGCCCAAGGTTCGAAAGGAAGAGCTGGAATGGCATCGTGGAGGGCGGACAGCCGATCAGGAGGCCCGCTGCTCCTGCCCCATTCCTGTATTCCTCTGCGAAGAGGTATGCTGATGCTTCGCGAGCTCCAACCCGCTTCTAAGCCTCTTGACGAGGACTCTTTTAACGCGTGAGTAGTCACTCCTCGCCCATTGGCTGAAGGGTTCTTATGGTTCTCTTTTTTAGAAACATTCGACGCACATTTATGCACCAGAGACCAGTGCCGGTCTATGAAACACACATCGCCTTCACTTATATTTATTTCATATGCATCCCCCAATCTTTCGGACATTTTCTTGCAACCCCTCCCTTCGTTTAATTGTAATCCCTTGGCTAGATTGTCTTCTCCCTTCCCCGCCATTGATACCTTGTTTCTGAAAACGGACATCACCCCGAAGTATTTCACGTCCATCCCCTCTTTGCCCTTCTCATCATAGTGAATGTTTTCATGACTTACCACGCGTCACTCCTTGCATTTTTCTGTATCCACCAACCCCTTTCCATAGTCTAAATCACCAAGGGTCCCCTTCCCTTAATCACATGTAATCATAGAATCTCGTGTCCAGTTATTTATTGAAGTAATCGACAACGTATAGTTTGCCACACTCGCTTAGGAGAGAACCTCGAAAAGCACATATGAAGGGTTCATCAATGACTATGGATCCGGAATTACAAGCTCGATACAAGTGGGTACGTGTACTGGGTAAAGGTACTCCAGGCGTCAGGACCACTTACAAGCATCGAAGACAATCATCAGCAAGCGGTAGGGCTCGCACTGCCCCTCAGCAGTGGTCATAGCCCTACCAACGTTTAACGCGCTCTTGGAGCCATGAAGGCAGCCCAGGTCCCACGGCAAGGGAGCGCGAGGAAGACGGAAGCCTTGCAAGGACTTCCGCCACCTAAGCCCAGGAAACGAGGGAGGATTGGGTGAATGGCAGGGCTTGAAAGGGGAGGGCGACATTTGCCTTCCCTCGCCAGTCGAAGCCCTGGGTAGAAGTTGGGACAGTGGGTAAAAGTCCCTTTCGGGAAGCTGCAGGAGGACTCGATCCACGAGACAGGGTTTGGGAACCTGCCATCGCCGCTCGAAGCCCAGGGGATGAGTGGCAGCGAGATGCAGAGAGAGAAAAAGAGACAGAGAGAAAGAAAAAGTGTTTGTTGGGTAGAACTCGAGGGGGAAGACGGTATGGTTAACCCGCCATTCCCCGTCGCAGTCCTGATGGTGATGATCAGGATGGGAGGGGAATGGAGTCTTTCTGTTGGAATGAATACTGGGGTCAGTGAACGTCCCCCGTCGAAAGAGCAGTGTACTCACCCATTGAAGCCCCCTCCGCACCTGGCCCACGACTGGGACTTGGTTGGTGGTGTGGTAGTTCTTCAGCTAGCTCAAGCGCATCACTGGAAGGATAGACGTCACCACAAGTAGAGCAACGCAAAAAAAGAGAGGCGTACAAGCTGGGGACACTGCCGAAGCAGGAAAGGGGTAGGTTTGTAGCAGGCACGAGGGCCGCTGTCAGCTAGCTCAAGCGCATCACTGAAGGAGGACATGAGTCGGACGCAATGCAAGAGAGGAAGGGCAAGACGTACAAGCTGAGGACACTGCGGGGTGGTAGTACAGGTAAGAGGACACGGGCATGAAGCCACAGGTGCGGTTGCGCCAAACAAACATGCCGTCTGTCTGCCTGCTCGAGCACTCATCACCGAGTGAGAGGCTCGAGGCAGGTGAAGACGGCGGGTAGCGACGCGACACGAGCACGCCGCTACCCAGAAGAGGGGATGTAATGGGGAAGAATGGAGGAGAGGGAAGGGAGTGGGATGAGGAACGAAGAGACCAAAAGGCCAGGTTTATATATCCTCACGAAAAGGAGGCTGACATAGAGTCCTGAGACGTTCAGGGTGATCGAGCCTATTGCGAATCTGAAATGTCCTAGTCGTTGGAGAGGCTCGCTGCGTAATCGGCGTCAGAATTTGGAGCTGGCTGACGAGCTGGAAACGAGCAATCGATCCAAATGACGAAGGAGGCGGCGTCCAATGGCAGTTGCTCAAGGTAGCCTGCAGCGTCAAGAGTCGAATGAGATCAAACATTGGGTCGAAGGACCTCTGTTGCGATTGCCAGATTTAGAGGTGTACACGACATTCAAGGAAAATAAATAAGACAGCCTGAACGCGAGACTTCGAGTTGATACAAACAGACTGCTGTCAGCCTCTCTGGGAGGATGAGCACATTCCGACGATTCCGTCAACGTCTTTGTCAATGATGCAGATCCGCCAGTGCATGTGGCTCAGGTGCGATGTCCGACTTTGAAACCCGCCCTTCAAAACAAGACCGGTAGAGTTCAAGAAAGGATAGCACAGACGAATGGGTGGTGGATCGTGATGCGTCGATGGATGGGTGAATGGAGATCATCTAGCGAGGAGACTGAGATAACAACACACTGGCCGCCGGCTGCCCTTCGGATGTGCGTTCACGACAAGTTAGAACTTGAACGGTGTGGAAGAGACGCGCCTGGGGCTGTCCATGGAGGATGAGCTTGCTTGCTCGGCGGTCAGCATCCCCTTCACACTGGCCCTAATACTGGCTGTCGCTTCGCCCGCGTGAAGCGTTAATTTCGCCAGAACAGGAACAATGCAAGTCTTCGTGCCTGTTTTCTGATATGGGATCGAGGTTCTCTTCCTTCAATCTTGCAACACTCCAAATGTCGGAACAGACCTAATATGTATCTGGCGCGAGACCGGCCAGTGTGCGAGCGAAGAGTATGTATTCGTGGGTGTTGCTAGGCCATTGATGCTGCCAATCCAGTACCTTTTTGATAGTGCTTATCAGGGGTTTCATTCAACCTTTGGCTGCCCAATAATGTCACGCGTAATCTCGAATGCACGGATTACCACCAGCAGTGGAAACTACGGTGCCTGTGATCCCTCAATGAAGGCTGAAATCGACTAACCGTGACCACACCTATTCTCTCCCTGCATCCCCTTGAGGGCTGGGACATCTTCAGCAGGCGTGCCTACAGCACACAAAGGAGGATGTGGAAATAAAGTCAGGCGAATGGGTCAACGCGACGCGTAGTGATGACGCGTCTGGCAGTGCAAAACACAGGTTTCAGGCCTGAACGTACATTCTACACGGGGTTTTTGGATATATTTTTACACATTGTTGTAGCCAAAATAAGTGGGAACCCGCATACCAGATTTTACATCTCTAGCTGCTCAGGAATGTATCGAAAAAGGCCAAAAGTCGACGATTTTCCGCGCTTAGACTTTGGCTTTGTTTGGCCGCGACCTTCGACCGCACCCTCACCCCTTTCTCCGTGTTAGCCAGGAAGCTCACTCCGCTCGCAATCAAAGGGCGAGCAAGTACAAAGCAAGAGAGATTCGTAACAGTGCGCAATGGCGTCAGGGATTCGAGGGAAGCGAATAAACTCCCGTCTCCCTTTCACCTCCAGATGCACTGGCTCCATCCAAAGAGCTTATTCGTCTTCAGAACATCTCAACACCATAAAGAGAACATAGGCATCGGCAAACAGGCATTTATGCAGCGTCTAGCGTTCAGCCCAAGAGTAGGATTTCAGGATTACATACATGCGATCGACATCATAAAGAATGCGGGAGGATATTCACGCGCAGGAGGCTCCAATCAGGGCTATCCTGAGGAAGACCTCTATGCTTGTCAGATCACAAGATGCTGGACAGTCGCAATTGCGGTCTAGAAGTCTTTGATATTAGCTCGAGGCGGCCCGGTGCGCAGGAAAAAAAAGATAGCGAGAAGAAGGTGCAGACTCAGAAGATGGTCAACAACGACCCATCATCCGGAGAGTCAAAGTTGGGTCGAGCACCCACACCAGGCCCATTCTTCCCAAACGTGAAACCAACCCAAACGCCCCTCCCAAACTCATCCTCCTTCTCCCTAACCTTCTCCACGTTCTTTTGTTTCTCCTTCACCTCGGCATACTTGGCCATGTCCTCTGGCGAGGTAAAGTCGTCATAGTACCCAGTGTCCAGCTCCGAATCGAGAGCGGGGACAAAGGGTGCTCGGGTAGAGCGGAGAGTTTCCCAGCGAGTTCCTTCGAAGAAGGGGTGGTCTTTGACTTCTGACATGTGGCTGAAACGGGTATGACTACTCGCAATGAATCTAGGTGGATTGGTGTAAGAGAGGTCGTCTCAGAAGCGACTAGACAAGAGATACCTGGTGACAGCATCCCAGGCAACGTCGGAAAGGTTGAAGATGAGATCTTCAGGACGGTCGTACTCGGGGCGGCGAAGGACCTTTTGCCAGTTCTTTAGGTTCGTCCACGTCTCTTCCGGAGTGCTACCGCTGAAGGGAGGGAATCCGGCAAGGAACTCGAACAAGATGCAGCCTAGCGACCAATAATCGACTGCCAGAGTGTATGATCTACCCCTCAGGACTTCAGGAGCCTTAACGGGGCATTTAGCCAATATGCCACCCAACGGAATACAGTCACGAACCATGTAATCAGGCGAGCCGACAATGGAATCGGCGTATCTGGCGTCTGCATTGCGGATGGACCGGTATATTGACCTCCTTTCGATGGTCGACCGATGGATGATTGCGTTGTCCTTGACATTGTCGAGCTTTCCACCATAATCAGATACTTCACTTCATGAGCTGAACATCGGGAAATGCACCTTGATCTTTAGTGATTCTATACGTTTTGGGTTCAGGGCACCAGTTGCAAGGCCAAAGTCTGTGAGCTTGACGTGCCCTGTGCCATCCACGAGGAAATTCTGTATCAGAGGGTTAGAGGACGTGGTTAGACATGAAGACAAAGTGCTTACCTCCGGCTTGAGGTCACGATGAATATAGCCGAGCTTGTGAAGCTCGTCTACTGCAGCAAACATCTCGCTGATGTAGAATCGAGCGTGCTCCTCCTTCAGAACTCCCGAGTTGTTCAAAAGCGTTCGGAAGTCGCCACCAGGTACGTATTCCATGGCGAGGTAGACATGCTCCGGATCCTGGAACGCGTACAGGAGCCTCACCAGCCAAGGCGTTTTGGTGGCAGTCAAGATATCTCGCTCAACCAGAACGTGACGGATCTGTTCCCGAAGGTCACCACCAACGCGTATAAGCCCAGCAGACAGTTACTCACCTCGTCCATCTTGAACAGGGTACGCTTGCGCATCTTCTTTAGGGCGCAAACCTCGCCACTGTCCTGCTTTCTCGCGAGGTAGACTTCGCCATAGCCACCCTGTCCGACCTGGGCGATGATGTGGAACTGGTTGACCTTTAACTTGGTCCGCCTCTTGCGTAGAATGACACGTTCCCGCCCGCAGTAGCTCTTGAACTCTTTGGCCTTCTCTAGTGCGTTGAGGTGCCTTTCGGCTGTATCCTGGTCGAATGCAGCGCGGCGTTCCTTCCGCGCGGCAACGTACCCCAATGTTTGGAAGTAGTAGTCAAGGAAATCTAGGTTCACTGAGTACAAGTGTCGACTCGACAAGACCGGTAGACTCACACAGTTGGGCTACAGTGGACTTTCGCTTCACCTCTGAGCTCTGCAACAGTTCGGTCTCCCAGGGTTTGAATTTGGTTCCTGCCCTGATGGTCGAGCCACCCCCACGAGCAGTGTCCATCGCGATATCGTCTGCACCCCCTAGGTAAGGCGACTTTGCGGTCTGCATCCTGATATCATTGTAGCTGTTCAACGTTGGGAATCCCTTTGCGGTTTCCATATGAACATCGTAGTGGGATGATTCCGATGGCAAGCCAGACACCGCAGGCTTGGTTGGAGATCCAGGTGCACTGGGTGTCGTTTTCGCTGGCATTCTAGTGACCAATTACGAGACCGAATTCTAAGAGAGGCGGCAGACAGTGGATGGAGGAGAAATCGGAGAATCAGGGGTACTGAACAGGAGTGTAGGTGGTTAGGCCGGATTAGGTGGGGATTGCTGGATAGGGGCTAGTCACATGGCTCCAGTTTCAGGCGCGTCGGATAAAGTCTTGGCGCGTTTAACGTTGCTCTGCATCCGCCACTGGCACCATGAGCGTCCGAGTTCCCCAGATTGACCTAGCCGCCGTTCTCAAGGATCCTAATCCACATATTGACCTGAAGACAAATTCATTTGACAACTCGACGCGGAACTTTCTCAAGGCTCTCACAACATGGAAGAACAGGTCCATGTCTACAATATCAGACAGACGAAAGGGACAGGCGACGGAGAAGAAGAAACTGGTGGATAGAACACATCAGTTGGAGAACGAAATCAACAACTGCAAGGTCAGGGAAATAGATCTGGTGGCAGGTAAGCACTGAAGGTGTATAGGATGTATGACCTAACCGACGATTCTAGAACTCGAAAGGGAGAAGGAAGAACGACAAGAGATTGAGCTAGCCGTCGCAGCATTCAAGCGTCAGCTGGCAACACTGAAAGACAAGTGCAGCTCAATTGACTCTGAAATTGAGCAATACCGAGCCATTACTGAAAGTCTACGGAAAGGTACGTGCGTGAATTGGGTTACTTCACTCAGTGTTCACGGGCCTACAGAGAAGAACAAGGAACGATCAGTACTACGGAAGAATGCCTCCAGAGTGGCTCCGGAACTTAAATTCTGCGAACAGTCGTTGTCGTTTTCCCTCGAAGGGATAGAGACCGACAACCTGCTTCTACGGTTCTGGCAACTGGACCCCTCAGATCCGGAAAGGGAGGCCAGTATTGTCGTAGACGTCTCAACAAAGAACTATCGCGGTGCGTCAAGTCAACCTCATGTATAATATTGACTAAAACTTTTGCTCAGTCCGAACATCCACACCCCAACTACCTGCTCTATCCATCCTAGTGAGTTCATTAAATGAGACGGGCGACATATACCTTTTCATCAAACAAGTACGGGAGAAGTATCGAGAAATGGTGAGGGTTCTCTGCTAACTTCGCTTGCCTGCAGAACTAAAAACATTTCTATCCAGTTTCAAGGACCTGACAGTTAACCCTATGACCACTTTACGACCCTAGTACCCATCGCTTCATTTGTATCATAATTTGCCTCCAAGCTCTACAAGGACATGTTCTCATTTGTAGCTGGAAGTGGCTACAGCCCCCAGAGCGACGTTATGGTAGCTGGTTTGTGGCTACAGCCCCCAGGTCTCGAGAGGTGTTGAGAAAAGTGGAATCTTTTAGCTGGATTGTGGCTACTGCCCCCAGGATAACGTTCGGTGTCACTGAGCCCCCAGAGCGACATTATGGTGGCTGGATTGTGGCTACAGCCCCCAGAGAGATGTCATTGTAGCCGGTTTGTGGCTACAGCCCCCAGGTCTCGAGAGGTGTTGAGAAAAGTGGAATCTTTGAGCTGGATTGTGGCTACTGCCCCCAGGATAACGTTCGGTGTCACTGAAAATTCCTTCAGACCTCGATTCTTTGCCAGCGATGACGCCCTGTGTCCGTGTTGTCTGCAAATCGCGGTCGGATTTTGCTCGTGTCTAGTCTAGCTGGTAATCAGTGGTTCGCCATTGCCCTTACTGGCCTCGGGAACCTCTCCCCTCCTCCCCTTGTACACGCAGCTCATTCCTGCCCTCCTCTGCACCCACCCGCGCAAAATCGGATCCTCTGTGTTCACTGACTCAGGAAAGATGATTCATCTCATATAATCATGCTGACGCCTCGCGCGTCGCAACCAAATTGAAGCCGTCGCATGAATGGCAAGGCAATATGACAGTGCTAACTCACGGGCGCTTGAATGCTGTCAATATCGTGAATAGAAAGGTAGTAGTGTCGCAATTCGCAGAGGTCTCGTGGTCAAGTTAAACGGTGGCAACATAGTAACTCGGAAGTATACAGAATAAGGCTGAACGAATTACGAACGTGTATATACATATGGGGAGAAATACGGGGCGTGTAAGTGGTTTCTAAATGAAGCCACACAAGGATGAACAAAAGGCGAAGGCGACAATGAGCAAAAGAGATATTCTAGACTCATGCAGTCAGCCCGGGCCGACAACTTTGTTGCGCGCCTTTGGTGGAACATATATCGGAGGAGTTAAACCAAGATATCCACGAGATTTCGACCCGGGACAGCTTCTAGATACCTAAAGGAAAGGGAAACCGGTACCAGAAGTGCAGGACGAACTCGATTCCAGTGATCCTATTCTCAATTTCTCGTCAAGCGCCTGCTACTAATAGAGCCGAGAGCGAAGAGCTGAACGAGAGCGCAGTTGGTATTTGGTAAAATGGAAGATGTGTATAATGAAAACACTACATTACTATATCCAATACTATCACCCAAAACCTATGTTCTTCAACTAAGGATGGACATCCCGGGGGACAGTCGCCGGACGGAAGAAGTCATAGCCCGGAGGGGTCAATCTCCGGGAGGCTGAATGTCAGGATCTGACAAGCTTGGCCTGAACTACCTCACCTCACCTCACCTCATTGCAAAGCAACACCTTTTCTTGGGTTCCTGTCGACTGTCAGGGGAGGCTTTGCCATGGACATATCAAACTCGCAGGACCGCCTAAGCCACCCCGGAAGCCGCAAGAGTACTTTCTCAACCTCGACGATCAACCGACGCAACGCTCCGACGTCGTACTTGAAGTGGAATTTCACCTTGGGCTGCAAAGCACCGTTGAGCCTCCGAACTGCGTCCCGAAACATGCTGAATACAGGATCAGGCTCAGGCGTTGTGACAGGGAAGGAAGACCTACTACTCCTGAACCAGTCTTTCTCTAGCCTCCATGCTCGGCTGCTTCGAAAGCCATCTCGCTTCCTTCCAACCAGGATCGACTATAGTCATCTGCGGCCCCGACTATGAAGAGCAGATGGGGTACAACGCCAAGGTACCACAACTTGTACTTTGATCCGGGAGGCTGCTGAAGCCGGAGAGAAGGCCACTGCTCTAAGCAAGCGCTCCAGTAGCCCCCCAATTCTGCCTCGCGCAGTTGATGCCAACGGGCACCCGTGTATGAGGTGTATGGCCCTGCGCCGGCATGCCCTTCGCAGAATGCCCTTCGGAGCTTAACACCAAGGACTTTGCTTTGGCAGCGCTTGTAATTGGTGCGTCCAAAGATTTGCTCCTGGCCGTAGGCGTCTTGGCTATTGACATGTGGAACGCCAGCTCCTTCCTCCCCGCCTACGATATCACCAAGAGCAAGAGCAACTGCTCGACCTCGTTGATGATGCTCGTAAGATCGAATATGCTTGCTTCCAGGTGAAACGGTGATGTTGCAATTTACCGTAAGTGTGTTTTGCGCCGAAGTCGAAACACGGCTTCGCGAACATGCAGTTAGGAGATGGACTTGGTAAACCGTGGCCTTTTCCCGAACTCACCGATATTTGGAGACATACTCGTGCAGTCGCTTGTCGCTGATTCCTTTACGGTGGTCACTACCTTCATTCAAAGCCGGCAATTTCATCGCCCCTTCCCTCATAACAGTGGCAGCACCAAACGTCCAGTGCACGGCTGCAAGGGTGAGGGACGACACCCAGGTACCACAATCTGTCAATCCGGTGATTCTCCCAGTCCATTTGTTGGGATTCTCCTAGGCATTCGTCGAAATATGTCCAGTACAGCTCGTCGGAGAGCGATGCTTTGACTCGCCGTTGGGCAATCACCTGGCGCTATGCCCTCCATATTACTTTGGCGGCCGTTATGTACTGTTTGGACGGCATAAGCTCGAGGGCTCTGGAGGCGACTATCAGCTGCCTTGTACCAGCACTCGGCACAGCAGCGAGAGGGGACTCTGAGTGCATAGAGTGCGTGCGCGTGTGTTTGGGAGAGAAAGAAATGTGTAAGCTCCTTGTTGAAGCACTAGCTACGCATGGCTCACTCGATCAGCAGGAGACAGTGAAAATCAATGAGATCCTAGAGTTCTTCACGTGCAAGGAATGTGACCCGCCCATTTCAATCATCGTGGACTCGTGGAGGCCACACTCCTGCGTCGATCAACTCGAACAGACACTGCAGTCATCCCGATGTCAAGTAGATAACGGAGCTGGCTGACCACCCGTGCCGACTGGCAACTCTTGCGACCTGACAGGCTTTCTGTTCCGATTTCAGCCATCAGTCATCATCGAGGTAAACGTTAATGGTGTGTGTGCATTGAAAGTCATTTATTTGTCGCGAGATATAGAAAAAATGACAGGCATCAAGCGCTCAGAGATTACTCCCAATCTTGATAATCAACTTCTTCGTTCACTTCGTCGTATGTATACTGTTTCTTTTCTCTGTCCCAGTGAAAAGGAGGTACTTGCAGCTTCTTCGTAGGTGGCTTAGCCATGTGCATATCGAATTCGACTTCACCGGACTGTGCTTTGGGAAGCCGCCTGAATATTTCTTCCGCTTCCGAAACGATTTTGTGTAGTGCCTTGACATCACGCTTTGCGTGAAATACGGACTGCGGCTGGAGTGCTTTGTGAAGTTTGTCTAGCGTCTGAGAAATTATGCTAGGGGGCAAGCTGTCAGCAGTAGGTCCAGTGACGAAGCAAGATGATGGAACTCACTTGATTCTAACCATCCTCTCCATACCCTTCTCGAAGTTGATGCCTTTTGCCGCTTTTAAGGATCTCTTTGCCGCTGGCTTCTCCTGAGCGACGTAGATCTGCACCCACTGGATGACAACCAAGAGGTGAGGTACGACGCCAAGATAGAGTTTCTGGTAACCAGGAGTTTGCCCAGTCCGAGGCCACTCGACACTGCCAGTTTCTTTCAGGCATGCGTCATAGAAGGTCCGACAGGCAACCTCCCTGCGGGGTCTTGAATTCTCGAGCCGCCGGCGCCTGACCCAAGCTTTGTATGCCTGGCAGATCTTTTCCGCCCCTTCCAACTGCTGAGACGTAATGACAGCCTCCTCGATTGGGGCCATGTTGACTGTGAGAGCTGGTTGACTGGTTCCAGAATCAGCATTGTCTTCCAGGGCCACCTCCATGGCAGTCTCTGTTCCTCTTTGGTCTTCCGCAGCAAGTTGCTGAGATCGTGCACTAGGGGCAGCGGTGGCATCTACTTTGGGTTTCGCGGCGGATACAGCAGGTAAGTATGGGACCTCTGGTACGGTGACCGCTGGAAGCGATTTCGTGAGCAGCTGGGAGATTTCTTCAATCTTGCTGAACGCAATGCAAGTAACACCCTTCGGAGGTGCGGGCATTGGCTGCTGAGTGTTCGCAGACCAAAGTTTTACCATGTCATCCAACACGGATACCTTGCTTGGCTCCCAGAGCGCTTCTTCAAGATCTTTCCACGAGCGCGCAAGAGCAAATCTTGAAAATATCAGGAAGGATAAACGGGAAGCAAAACGTCCTCAGGAACTCACGAGCGATAGAGAGGGCTGTAGTCCGCTAATATCAACGGCTCCATCATTTGCATGATGGTGTTGTGGAGAGGCTCATGAGGAATGTTGTGGCCCACTGCGGGACGTAACAGTCAGTAACCACGTCGATCTCCAAACATATTACTTAGTACCTAGGCACATTGCTTGGCACCTGAGCCAACGGTCAGCAACAGCTCACCGGGCCGTAGAATAGGAGCAACTTACACGCGCGGAACGAATAGTCTTCGCATTGAGAGGGGCCCTTCATATCCATTAAAAAGTAACCATGCTTGAACCAGCAGCGTCAGCACCGCGGAATGAGGAGCAGTAAAAGAACGCACCGGCATTTTCTCGCATCACTAAAACTTTGAGAATGCGGCCCCATCCCTTCAACAAGCCCATGGCAAAATATCTGAGGTCCGGGCGAAGACCTGGTCGAAGACGGCGGTACAGGTGAAGGATTTGCTTTCGGGGTAGAGTAATGTTGTGAAAACGGAAACCACCGTAGGCGACAAGGAAAGCACTGGTTAAGAATTCCATGAATGTGCAGAGGACATTGGCGTCGATAGGGAGCCGGGAGTCCAAAACATGCCTGGAATATCCGTCTCAGCAGAGCTCCTGCAGGACGTAGATCAAGAGTGGCACTCACCGAGCGAAGGCTAGCCCTCCTTTTAGGAACCATGGATGAGATGCATCCAGTGATCCGAGCAGGTCCGGGATTGTGTATGCCCCGCCCTTACGAATAAAGGCACTCTCCTTGCGTAACCGATCGACCAATTTCGATGAGTGGACATATTTACCAGCGTCCTGCTTGTCCAAATGAAAACACAGATCTGCTGCCTGATAGATCATGGAGAGTTCGCCTCCATCACGGCCTTTGACCTTATCATCGAGAATATCCCGGCACCAGCTCCGTACAACCCCAGAGGCTCTTTGCGATTCCGGGATTGCCCCAAATTTGACACAAGACCAGGATCCGAGGGCTGCCACCGGTTGGTTGAATGTATGATACAACCGACGAATCCAGTATCTTTGCCATCGGTCAGTAGAGCACGCCACATTCGCTGTGAAGCAGACTCACCTCTTGTCACGACAACCACCACCGAGATGCTTCGGGATGGAGTCCTTCATTTGGCAAAGGATAATTTGCTGGAAGTGAACTCGGACTTGCGTTGTGATCCACTGGTGCGTCAGGTCGGAGAGGCGAAGGTGGTGCCCGGAGCAATCCTCGCTGGACAAGCAATCATCCGTGAGGATAAATTCAAGGCAAGGGGTCAAAGCGGCGGCGGCTTGGCATTGTTTGTTCTCGTGGTCAATGACTGCGGCTATGAACGCCAGGATGCCATCTTTAAGTCGCTCACGGAGTGTTATAGATGCCATGAGGATATTGCTGCTATCATGGACATGTCGCTCAGAGCTGAGAGCACGGCCCTTCAAGTGTGTGTACAGCCAGGATCCTGGGGGAATAGTGTATGTGTTCTCAACCCTTGTGGGATGGAAATTGAAGAGCCGCTGCGTGTCCTCGCTTCGAACGTCTAGGTTGTCTGCATGATAGCGCAGGAGCGAGCAGAAACATAGGCAGTCCGAGAGTATCTCGGCGAGCTCAGTGTTGCTCCATCGTCGTATGTTTGGCAGGTTGGTTGGATGAAGCACGTAGCTGAAGCAAAGTAGGGCAGCCGTGTGATCTGTGGGACTTTGAAGGAGGCGGCGACCAAGCACTCTCGTCTGGGTCCAATCGGAACAATCTACGTCTAGAAACATTGCGACCTAGAGCATGGTGCAATCAGGTTCATGTAGCGTAGACTGGCACCCCAATTCCAACTCACTTCGTCTCGCAATGGGCCAGTAAAAGATGACGCCCACTGGAGCAGCTTCTTTGTTTCCATTGCACCGCGATTCTTGAGATTTCCAAATGACATGGCTTTCCAAAGGGCCTGCACTATCAGGTCATGGCCACGCGCAGTTGACGACTGGTCTTCCTCATTGGAAAGGAGCACACGAATGGCTTCAAGCAGGCGTCCTTCCTCTAGATGGACATCTGCAGCCATCATAGTCCTGCCCATCTTCTCAAGGAGTAAGGCACGGGACTCATCCAAGAATGTGTTGTCTTTGAGATATACCAGCATCTCCTCCTCGGAGCCGAACAATTCCACCGCTTTGCTAAGGCCAAAAGTGAGCTAGCTAACAGGAGCCTTCGCCATAAGTAGGACTTGCCTGAGCTCTTTGTCTTTGAGGTAGAAAAGCTTCGCCACATCTTTGAAGTCATCCAAGGCAGTCTTGTCCTTGATGTTGACTTCGTGACCTTTGATGATTTGGACTCCTTGGTCAAACATACCACCTTTTCGGCACATCTGGAGACCGTTATCATACTCCTCTGCGACTAGGTAGGCCACTGTGGCCTCAGCATAATCCCCGACCTGGGACCAGCACAGGCCAGCAATCCCGTGGAAGGCTTTCTTGTCGGTATTTTCGAGAGAAGTTTGTGCACACTGGGTAAATAAGTTGGCTGCCACTTTGAACAGTTTTTTGCGCTTTGGCTTGGTGACTGTAAGCTCCGCTTCCTTGCGTTGTTGATATGCCTCCGCGATCTTTGCTTGCTGGACTGATCCCGCGCGTTTAAACGCAACCACAGCTTCGTAGTAGTTTTCGTTATCAAAGAGTCTCTCAGCAGCCTCTTGCCACTCCTGCCGAGATGATGCAGAAGCGAACTGCGGGAGCTGCTGCTGGCTTTCGGGCTTGAAATTCTCGATGAGCTTTAGGGATTCCCAAACTGTCTGCGAAAACTCGTGAGATAAGATCCTGGCCAAGCAATGTACATTTCTTACTTGTAGTGGGTGTGCTTTGTTCGAGCTGTCGTACACCCACAGCTTCTTCCGAGCTCTGGTGATGGCGACGTAGAGGAACTTGAGCTGGCTAGACATCAGCTGACGTTGCTCGAGCGGAAGTCCTAGCAGCAGCTTACCCTCGCTGCAGAGGCCAGCATGGCGAACATCATCAAACTTGGGAGCCATCTGTCCAGGTAACAGATTGAGTAGGACTCGCCAGCGACTCAAATCAAGGGTAGAGTCTTCGAAGAACTGATAGAGTAACACCTGTGGAGAGGGCTCAGGAACGGAGATGGCTTCTGACGAAAACGACTTACATCGTCGAACTCAAGGCCCTTGCTATCGTACAGTGTCCTGTCGGTATTCTTGATATGAGTAATTCAAAGCACAAAGCACATGGGCTCACATGACAATGCCGATGTCTCCTATTTCATCCACAAATTTGTCCCTGGCGGCCTCATCCCGAACGAGGATGCCTATGACCGTCAGTCATCACAACAACGATCACGGCCACTTCGATCAAAACCTACATTGCGCTGCACCAAATTCAATGTTCCTGTAAGTAATCGTCAACAAATGTGCAGCGGAGATTTCTCTAAACGCTTACGATTCTCCACCAGTCATGAAATCGCGCTTTCGCGGTGGTCAGAAAGCGATGACAAGTTGCAAGGTTGACTGTGAGCTTACGAAACGCAGGGTGCCAACATTGTTGTTGGCCAGGAAGAGGGGTTTATCTCCATCCACCTCCCCTTTCTCTGGGGCCATTTTGTCAAGAGAGGTTGGCCAAAAGCGAGTGAGGATCTCGACGACGGAGTGGGCACATGCGATGATGCCTCCGTGGGAGCGATAGTTGACAGCGAGAGTGAAGCTAGCCGGTTGCTGATTAGCGCTGGTAGCAGCGTCAATAAGCTGTTGCGCTCTCCGTTCCTGTGCGGTTGCGTGAGTATTGGTTTGTAATGATCGAAGGGGCGGTGCCAGTACCTCCAGTCTGTATAAGAAAGCCTTCAAGTCCTGAAATCGAAACGAATTGCCAATAGAAATGGTTTGTGCGGTATCGCCTGCCCAGAACAGCCCACACGGATTCTTGCATATAGAGCGAAGTACTGGGGGCAGATAAAGTCAGTCCTTCCTAGTCCTCGGGTGGGAGAGCTGACGCACACATTGCGTCGATCAGCATGTTATCCTGGGCTTCATCGACATATCTGGGGAGCCAGAATGTCAGTGAACGGTATCTGGAGAATAATAGAGGCGCACAGGAAATCGACCCTGAGTCCAGGTACTCCAATAAGGTTGAACACTTCTAAAATCGCATGGGTTCTGGCCAATCCACATAAGCCGATGCCGCATAGTGGCTTGGATGAAGCCTACCTGTCGGCAGCGTCGATACCTCCCAATTCGCGCTTCAACCGGCCATACTTGACAAAGAGTTCATAAATCCTCTCCCGTTGAGAGGCAAAGAGGTAGTTGGTTCTATCGCTGAGAGCTAGATATGTGGCCTTGTCAAGATACCTTCCTTTACATGTGATAGACTCTTCAGCCCCCTTGATGACACCTTGTAAGAGATATCAATGTACTTAGTAAAGAAGGCGAGCATTGAAGGAAGCTTACCAATGATCTCACTGAAAACGAGAGCAGGATCTAACCCACAAGTGAGGTAAGTTTCGTGTTCACCGGGAAAATGCATGGGTAATGTACCTAATCCTCTGACCAGACCCTGGGGGAAGTGGTCCCAGTAGTCTTCCAGGAAGGTGGGGTACCTCAAGACGTCCTTGGAGGATGTCAGGATGCGGATCAAAGAGTTCATTTTGGATACATCTCCCGTGTCGAGAGCCTCCAACTTGTCGTTCAACCACGAGTTATCAGGGGCCAGGACGTCGCCAATGATCATTTCGGCAAGCTGGTGAAGGTCAGAGAGTTCTCAGAAGTTGACTTTGGGGACACTCACCCGGTCGAACGTGAGGAAAAGAGGGAAGTGATGCTCTTGCAGTAAGCTAAATCGTGTAGGCAGTCCAACTTTCCAGCGCATGTCCTTTTTATGAACCATGGACTTGGGTGCATCGAAAGCACCATGGGGTGCGTTCTTGGCGAGTTCCCGAAGTTCTGATTCGGACATCTGTCCAACTTTGAGCGACGCCATCAGCCTCGCGAAGTAGTCCTCAACTCGGGTCGCAAGTACGGGAGACTTTGTGACAAAGAGTTGACGAGGCTTAGCACTTCGTTCGTCACCCAGCATCGAGAAGGTTCGCTCGAGGCCAAGCATCTTGAATAGCATTGTCGTTGTTTTGCTGTTACGCGATAGCCGTGTCAGTCGCCTCGTATTGAGAAGGGCACAGGCCTTACCCAGTACCACTTCGGCCAATGACGTAACATGAGGAAGGGTGTTCAATGATCTCCATTTCCTGAGAACTTTTGCGAAATCCGCGGTGAGGTCACACACATGCCACCCAACCTTCACTGGGAAACGCACCTCAGGTGGAAGACGTGCTGCACATCAAGCTCAGCGATGAGACCTGACGGCTTGGTCAGAAGGATCGAGGGGTTGAAATGTCATTCTCACTGTTGCGCAGCTCCTTCGAGAAATTGACGAATTTCTCAAGGCTAAGAAGCGGTGATCAGAAGCCGTAAAGAGCAAGGCAAAGCAAAAGTTGTACACAAGAATGGAATGGATCTGCCGGGATTATTAGTTACATATGTTTCGTACGGAACCCAAAAAGAGGCTTACCTCTTCAAGGTCCTCCTTCGGTAATTCAGGGATAGGTACAGGATCTACCCTGGCCATCCTATTCGGAGGGAACACGGCAGGGACAATACGGGTCCCTTCACGGTTATAGAGCCGCTTGCAGCATCGGTCTCTGTGCTCCCTGCCTCCCATGTGGGCTAGCTGGTAGCCCAGTGACTCCCATACGCGATTCAGCTGCGTATGAGTGAAGACACCAAATATACGAATCACTAAAGGGTATGAACATTGCATCCACGGATAACTTCTCACTTCGACACACCTTGGCGTTCCCTCTCCTAGTGATTGCTAGGTGAGAAACTTCAAAAGGAAGGACGGTGAAATCACTCACACCAGAGTAGTCTGGCAGACAGTCGATTTGATACTAAACGCGAGTCAGGAGCGGCATTGGATCATCAAGGGACGATGCATACCACAAGACGGCAGTCTCCCGTCATTTTTGCCTCGAAAACAGGGATGGCGTTGTCCCCTCCAACCAATACCTTCTGATTGTCGCCAGCGAATTGAGAGTGGGAGAGTTCCCTGGCAGAGGCATCAACAAAATCTCGAGTGGCAAAGGGTCACACGATACATACTTAATCTTCTTCATGATAATCTCGTACAAGGATTGGTCTCGTCGCTGCGCAGATCGAATGTCGCGTATAGCTTTGTTGGAGAGAAATACTTCCCAGTCTCCGAGATCGTCCGCACTATCAAAATACAAAGCTCTGAGATACAAATTAGCATGGTATTCGACGAGGACAATAAAGACTCACGCCTTGAGTGGCTTTTCAAAAGCTGAAAGTGCAATTGGGCTGACGATGTCGGGGGACTGGACATCAGTGACAATTGACTCGGGGCGGGTTCGTTCCTTAGCAGAATGAGGTTCGGCCTCCGCAACGAACGATGAAAGAAGTGTTTCCGACACGCTGCCCATGCGGAGGATAGCAAGGTATTTCTGCCAAGTATCGGTATCAAAGAGGTTAAAGAATGCGAACGGTGCTTACTACTAGCAAATTCTTCAGCTCAAGTGTGAGCTGGGCGATGAGTGCCTGGGCTTCCTGGGGGGTATCAGGAACGCTCAAGCCGCCTAGGGCTCGAAAGACCTCAGCCTCTTCCTCTAGCTTCGTCTGCTTCTTCCTTCTGGCTTCAGCTTGACGTTGCTTCTTGCCTTCAAGTTGGTTTGCTTTCTTCCGAATGATCTTCACTGTGGATTCACCGTCTTCGGCGTTGTATTCCGCTTTTTCGAAGAACTTCATGGTGCTGAGCTTTTCGATCGCACCAGGTGCGTGGGATGCAAAAATCATGTCATGTTGGACGGAGGCTTGATCGTCGCAGCCAGCCAACTGTAGGTTGGAGAAGAAAATGTAGTTGGTCACGCTGGACAGCACCGTAGTGTGGATGCAATCCGCTGCGGGCGTTGGTAAGGGCGACGGGAAGGTTCTTTGGAGCCAACTGCCCAAGGCATCGGCCCAAGGGCTGGCTAGGAGAAATGAGTGTCTCGTTCAATAGGGCAAAAGGGGACGGACGGCCTTACAAGATAAGATAAGCTCCAGGCAACGTTGAATTGTAGATTTGTCATTTATGAGATCCCAAAGGATCTGTTCAGGCTTTTTGTACGGCAAGGAGGGATCCAATTGGCCCAGAAAACAGAGTATGCCCTCCTTAGAGGACATCCCCTGCCTTAAGGCATCGAAGAAATGCGCAGGAAGGCCTTGAGTCGCTGCCATCTTCCACTGGGAAGGAAGGCAGAAGAGTGTGGGCACACCTTACCACGCTTCGGCCACCTCTATATAGAGTGAGTTTAAGCGCCCGTAACCTTGTTTGGCGCAGGTCATTGGACACGAGACTTCTTCCGCAGTTTGTGGGCTCCATTTTGAGTTGAAACGAGGCCGCAGAGAGGTCGGATAAGAAAGAAGTGCTCCATCAGCGCGAGTCACTTTTGGTCACCAGAAGGCCGAGTGTATTTAGAATGTGGGAAGGGCGGGGTCGCATTGGCGCACTCTCTCTATGAGCAGAGATTAGGTTTCCTTGCAAGGTGAAAGCATGAGCCGGGCATCTCGAGAATGAAAGCAAAATCCAGAGTCGACATGGAGTAGACGCGGTAGTCGACTGACAAGTCGCGAGGCCCCCTGTTGGGTGTAGGTGTTGTGATTCCCACGATCTAAACGTCTGTGGGTGGTATGCTTTGTTTCGGTGGATGTAGAAGTAGATAAACACAGATAATATCACGCTAGTCTTATTGGAGAAGAGTATCATACCCCAGCAAAGATGGAAGTCCACCTCGATAGTCCTGAGGTTGGGGTGTCGTCGGTCGTCTTTCCTGCACCTTTACCTTTGCAGGGGCCTTCTTCTCTGGAGCAGCCCCCGCCTTGGGCTGTTGCTTGGGCTGCTCGGCAGGTGCGGCGGGTACTGGTGTGTCAAGTGGAGCGACCGGGTTGGGGGTGTATATATCTCATTAGATCAGCCGATATGCTCAACGACGGTGCAGGACAAGATACAGCAAGAATAGTGAAGCACTAGTTAGAACTACATAATGAGAGAGAGACATAGAAGATTCAGGAAGGACCAAATTTGCATTCAGTCGTCGTCCTCGTCCCAGTTCAAGGAGGGCTTTCGCGGTTTCTCATCGACTTTCACAGGCGGCCTCGCCATATGCATATCGAACTCGACTTCGTCAGCCTGTGCTCTAGGCAGCCTCCTGAGCAGGATTTCCACCTCCGAGCCAACTTGGCGAAGCTGCCGAGTATCGCGCTTCAGATGGAAATGGGATCGTGGGTCCAGTGTCTTGAGTATCCTATGGAGCGCCTTTTCAACATCGCTGAAGAGTAAGGGTGTCATCATTTAAACCTGCTTGGAGAGCCATGTGACTTACTTTATTAAAGCTGTCCTCCCCAAAACCTCTTCAAAGACGCTTCCTTTGGCCAGCTTCAAGGCGCCCTTTGCTGCACGCTTTTCCTGTGTGACATAGGCCTGGATCCACTGCGTGACAACCAAGAGATGGGGGACCGCGCCGAGGTACAGCTTCCGATACGTAGACCCAACAGGCCAATCGATGTTTCCCGAGGCAGCCAGGCAAGCCTCGTAGAAGTTGCGGCAAGCAACCTCACGGGGTGCCCGTCTGTTTTCACACTGCCTGCGCTTGAGTAGACGCTGATAAGCTTTGCACAAGACCTCGGCAGCGGCCAAAACATCGGCCTCAAGCTCAACCCCAGGAGCTGCAACATTTGGGTCGGTAGCATCGAGTGCAGTGTCGAATCGTTCCTCTTCCGGAGAAGAGGAGAAGGCGTGGTCGCTGTCACCTCCTTGGGTTTCCACAGTTTCTGTGGGAGCGATTGCAGAGCTCTGGTGAGCATTCATGGGATCCTGTTCCCCTGGAGGAGCGGGTAAATCATGCAAGGGATCGTCGTTCATGGGAGGTGTTTCATTGCGCAGGAGGTAGGCGATATCCGAGATCTTCTTGAACACAATGCGAGTGACATTGCCTGGGGGCCGGTTCCAAGGTTCGCGCAGTTCAGCGGACCAGAGGTGCACCAAATCGTCGAACGGCGATTCCCTGGTCGAGTTCCATATGGCGTGCACGACGTCCTTCCAAGTATCTGCGAGTGCGAAGCTGTGAAAAGGCATTGTTAGTACACGCGGACAGGTGAGGCTTCGTCAGGGGCTTACGCTGCATAAAGCGGCGAGTGTCGGTCGAGCGACTTCAAAGGCATAAGCTGTTCGAGTATGAACTTATGAATCCAGTCGTGTGGAATGTTGTATCCAACTGGGCGATCGTTAGCAGGTCTTTAACTGGCCGGGATAGACACATACTAATGCACATGGCTCGGCAACTTGATTCATCAGTGAGTGAGAAATCTGAGAGGCACTAAACTTACATTCTTGCGATGAATAGTCGCCGAATATATAGCGGTTCAACACTGGCGCCGACCTTGCCATATTGAAGATGGTCTTGTGCGAGTCAGTCAATGATATTGCCCAAACAGATCGATCATGGAGGAACGGGTAACTTACCAGCATTTTCTCCTGTAAGAAGGGTGTGCAAAAGTCGACTCAAAACCCGCATCAAACGGCGAAACAGGGGTCTGGTGTTGACCAAAGGGAGCTGCTGACGCATGCGCTGGACTAGGAGCAAAAACCAGCTTCGGGGTAGAGTGATGTTATGCCAGTGACAATGTTGCTGGACTACAACAAAGGCGCCAGACAGGAACTCAACGAAGTTGCACAGGACGTTGATGTCGATTGCGAGCCGTTTGCTCACTACGTGTCTAGATGATTCAGCTGTGAGCAGTCCGGTGAACCGTGCAAAAAAGGGCTCACTCTGCAAATCTAGTGCCTGCCTCGAGGAAATATGGACGAGAGGCATCAAGAGACCCCAATAGGTCAAGTAAGACAAACACTTGACGACCATTAGGCAAAGCTCCCAAAAAGGATGCGTCACGGTTCAAATGGCGATGGACGAGCATTGATCTTTGAACGTACTCCCCTGCCTGCTCTCTATCCAAACGGAAGCAGAGCTCCGTCGCTTGGTACACCGATGAAAGCTCCAGGCTGCGAACTTGTCCAGGGCGTCCGTCTAGAAGGTGACGGCACCAATTATGAGCAACACCCAATGCCCTTCGCGATTCTGGAATCTTTGACCAGTCAACGGCGAAACCCGAGCCCATGACATACGAAGATGGGTCAAGAGTTTGGTACAGGCGACTTAACCAATACCTGCCTTTAAATCAGTATTGGCATGGTGCGATGACCGATCCGACTTGCCTGCGTCCACCTAACCCGCCGCCAAGATACGACGGGATAGACTCGATGATTTGCGACAAGACGATCTGTTGGAGGTGCATGCGAACTTGCGCCGTATACCAGGGTTGGTCCAATGCCTTGCGACTTAAATGCTGCCGAAAGCATTTATCACCAAATTTGCAATAGCCTGTAAGAGCAAAAGGCAAGCAAGGGGTAAAGGCAAGCGCAGAGCGGCATTGCTTGTTCTCGTTCTGAATCACTTCAGCAGTGAACCCCAAAAGTGCATCTCTGAGCCGCTTCTCCAAGGCCTGTGAGGGCAGTGGCCTCCCCTCTGAGCCAATGTGAGCTGCTGTGGGATCGATAGCAAAGACCCGGTGAAGCCATGATCCCGGAGACACCACATATGTGTCCTCAATCTGAGAAGGGTGGAAATTGAACAGCCGTTGCAGGCCCTCATCTCTGAGGTTGAGGTTGTCCGCCTGGTAACGAAGCAGCGAGCAAAACGCTACAAGGTCCGCAAGTGTGCTCGCGATTTCCTCGTTGTTGAAGCGCTCCATGTTTGGTAGATTTGAGGGATGGAGGGCGTAGCTGAGACACAGCAAGGCTTCTGCATGTCGGTTGCCAAGTATCAATTTGCGGCCAAGCTCCCGCGTTTGGCCCCAGTCGCAATGGTCGATGGCTAAAAAGATTGAGACCTACTCCCCATTTGTCAGTCCAAACAGTGTAGAACGATCTTCCATTCATTCGCGCACCTTATCGCGGTGCGCATCCGGAAAGTGCGAAGCCAATTCGACCAGTTTCTTGGCATCGGACTTGTGGATATGCTTCATGTTACCGAACGAGATGGTTTGCCATAAACCTTGAATGACGACGGCGTATCCGCGGGCCGTTGATTCTGAGTCTCTTGGATTGGCTAGCAAGACGCGTGTGGCCTCCATGAGCCGTCCCTCGTCGAGATGCACATCTGCGGCCTCTATGGGCTTTCCTTGCGATTCAAGAAACTTGGCTCGGGACTCGTCCAGATAGGTATTGTCTTCCAAGTATGCCAAAGCCTCCCCTGACGAGTCGAACAGTTCCTGCGCTTTACTGAAGAGCAACACTTTTGTCAGCCAACCAATGAGCACCAATCGTCGAGGCTCATACCTAAGTTCCTGTTCTTTGAAGTAAAAGACCTTTGCTACATCCTTGAAATCATCAACCAGAGCTTTGTCCTTGATATCACGGGAGTGATCTTTGACGATTTCAACTCCTTCATCGAACATGCCAACTTTCCTATACATTTGAAGGGCGCTCGCATATTGCTGCGCGGCTCTGTATGCCGCCGCAGCCAGAGCGTAGTCTTCGGCCTGACAAAAACAAAGGCCGGCAACTCTTCGAAACACTTTTGGCCCATCCCTGTCGACCGCCTCTTCCGCACACTGTAGAAAAGCGGTGGCGGCGGCTCGAAATAGGTTCTTCCGGGCGGAGCTTGGCAAAGTCAGCTCGGCCTCTTTGCGAAGCTGGTACGCTTGCGCCACATATGCTTGTCGGGTGGAGCCTGCCCGCTTGAATGCAAGGACAGCCTCAGCGTAGTTCTCATTGTCAAAGAGCCTATCTGCAGCCTCCTGCCACTCCTGTCGCGACGACGCAGATGCAAATCGCGGGAGTTGTTGGCCGCCACTTGGATCAAAGTTGTCGATAAGTCCAAGAGACGTCCACACGTGCTACGGGCTTCATCAGCCAGTGGCATTCCAGGGAATAAAAGGCAAACCCACTTGCAAAGCACCAGCCTTGTCCGAGCTGTCGTAGATCCAGAGTTTTTTCCGTGCTCTTGTGACAGCGACATAGAGAAACTTGAGCTAGCTAGAAGTCAGGACAAACAGCGTGACAAGATGCAGGAGGTAATATACTTCACTGCAAAGACTGGCGTGGCGGATCGGGTCGAAGTGGGGAGCTGGTGGCCTCTCATGATCGGGCATCATGTTGAGAAGTACGCGCCAACGACTCATATCAACGGTTGAATCTTCAAAAAACTGGTACAGAAGCACCTGGATAGGAATAGGGTGAGCACCTGTGCCAAAGTCATGCAATTCGAGGACTCACATCATCAAACTCAAGGCCTTTGCTGTCATATAACGTCCTATTCACCGCATGTCAGTATAGTGGTTCCTTGTGTGCACGTACAAACGCACATGATGATCCCTACTTCTCCGACTTCTTTCAAGAGCCTGTCCCTTGCGGCACTATCTCGAACAAGGATACCTGATACGAAAGGTCACTGAAACCATCTAACCAAAAATACCTTCCACCTAGCACTCACATTGTGCTGCGCCGAACTCGATGTCCCTGGCGGGTCAGTGCGTTAGAGGTAAATACAGGTGGTGGGTTGAAATGTCATACGATTCGCCCTCCGTCATCAAGTCACGCTGCAATTAAGCATCAGTGACAAAATACAAGTCCATATACAACTGACTTACAAATTGCAAGCTGCTAGGATTGCTGTTCACGAGAAAGAGGGGTTTAATGCCATTAACAATTCCTTTCTCTGGAGCCATCTTATCCAGCGAGGCAGGCCAGAAGCGAGTAATCATCTCGATGACTGAGTGGGCACATGCTATGATGCCTCCGTGTGAGCGATAATTGGTCGCAAGTGTGAAATCGGCGGGCTTGTGAGTAAAACCATTTGGGGCAACATCTAGAGACTGTTGTACTCTTCGTTCCTGAGCGAAAGGGGGTTGATTATTAGAGCTTGTTGGTACGCGGAACAAGTCATGAGATCTCACCTCGAGTCTGTATATGAAAGACTTTAGGTCTTGGAACCGAAATGAGTTTCCTATAGCAATAGTCTGAGCGGTGTCACCCGCCCAGAAAAGGCCCAAGGGGTTCTTGCAGATGGAGCGCAGCACTAGAGTCTATGAGCAATGCGATAGACAGCAATATCAACTCAAGGTGACTTACACATTGCATCGATCAACATATTATCCTGGGCCTCATCAACATACCTACAGTGCATTGAAGGTCACATTAGGCAATAGCACTGCAAGAGAGACGGCGTACAAGAAGTCAACTCTGGTTCCAGGTACTCCGACGAGGTTGAAAACCTCCAACAAGGCATGTGTTCTGCATGCTTCGTGAGCGATCTGGAAGCACACTTCTGTTGAACTCAAATTACCGATCGGCGGCGTCGTAACCCCTCAGCTCACGCTTGCGCCGAGAATACTTGGTGAAAAGTCGATATATCGTTTCGCGTTTGGAGGCAAACAGATAGTTTGTTCGTTCACCAAGAGATAGGTAGGCGTCCTTATCGAGGCACCTGCCTTCGCAAGTGATGGATTGCTCTGCGCCTTTAATGACCCCTGGTACAACAGAGACAGATCAGACAATGAAACAGGACGAACGCAAGCCAACATACCAATAATCTCGCTGAAAACAAGGGCGGGATCTGATGCATGTCAGCGCGCAGCACTCCTCTGTCTTCTTCTGAATCCACATACCCAGCCCTTTCGTCAAGTCTTGAGGAAATCGAGCCCAGTATCCCGAAATGAATTCAGGAAAGGTGAGAACGTCTTTGGATGCAGACAAGAGGGCAACAAGGTGATTGAATTTGGCAGCCTCTCGCTTGTCAAGAGAGTCTCGTCTTGAACGCAGCCAGGAGCTGCCCGAGTCCAGAACATCACCGATGATAAGGCCAGCAAGCTATGAAATGTGAGTATCGGAAATGCCTAGGCAAAAAGGTAAATAACGCACCTGTTCAAAGGTTAGAAAAAGAGGGAAGTGTCCGTCTTGCAAAGAGCTGAATTTGTCAGGGAGGTTCGTTTTCCAGTTCAAGTCCTTCTTGTGCACCATGGACCTGGATTGATCGAGGGTTCCACGACGGGCTCTCTCAGCGGCGATCTTCATGAGATCGGACTCAGACTTTTGGCCAAGCTCGAGAGACGCCAGTAACTTTGTGAAGTAGTCTTCCACTCGGGCAGCAAGGACCGGAGATTGAGTTACAAAAAGTTGGCGGGGCCTAGCAGCGCCAACATCGGCTAGCTGCAAAGATGAGAAGGTTCGTTCTAGGCCCAGCATTTTGAACAGCATCGTGGTCGTTTTCCTGTCAAAGACGCATATCAGTCAATTACCCCGGCTATGTTCTTTTAGAACTGGCTTACCCAGTTCCACTGCGACCGAGCACGTAGCACGAGAAAGGATGCTCGATAATGGCCATCTCCTGTGAGCTGTCCAGAGTTTTTCAGATATGGGGGAGCAACAAGGCAAGGCTTGAGCGACCTACCTTAGATTGAAAACATGCTGCACATCAAGGTCCGCAACGAGACCTGAGAAGCCATGTCACTGCTACTGAAATCCAAGAGCATATGTGTTGACTGACTATTTCGAAGTTCCTTGGAGAAATTGACGAATTTCTCGAGCCTGCACAAGGCTTCAGCAAGACGTACAAGGGATGTGAAGGAAAGAAGTTACACTAGAATGGAGTGAATCTTAGAGGACATCAGCATCTTGAGGGTTGACACGGAGAAAACGCACTCACCTCTTCCAAATCCTCTGCTGGCAACTCAGGGATTGAAATTGGCTCTTCATCTCCTGGCTCATTGGGCGGGAAAACCGCAGGGATGACAAGGGACCTATCACGATTGAATACACGTTGACAGCATCTGCTGCGGTACTCCCTCCCTCCAAGACGAGCCAACTGGTATCCAAGCGATTCCCAGACACGATCGAGTTGTGCATGTGTGAAGACACCAAATACTCGAATGACTAAAGCGATGTGAGATGTGATCGTTGCTGAACTAGAAGCTACCAACCTTGTCGCTCTCGTTCCTGGAGATGCGTATATAGGGTCAGGCAGTCAAATGAACGAAACGAAGAGAAGAACTTACACCAGAATGATCTGGCTGACAATGGATATGATACTGAAAACAAATAAGATCAGCGAAGCGAGAGAGGGTGAAGCCTACTAACCACCAGTCTCGAATCGCTGGTCATCTTTGCCTCATAGACCGGGACGGCATTCGGTCCCCCTATCAAGACCTTCTGATTGTCGTCAGAGAAATGGGAATGCGAAAGTTCGCTGCAATCGAGGTCAGCGGATATTGCGCCCAAAAAGGTTGTAACCGTCTTACTTGATTTTCTTCATGATGATGTTGTACGAAGCGCGGTCCCTCTTCTGGGCTGCGCGTATGTCGCGGATAGCGCGACCAGAAACGACAACCTCCCAGTCGCCAAGATCGCTGGCACTGTCAAAATAGAGGGCCCTAAAGTACGAGTGAGTGCCACAGGGCTTCAGGAGTTGATAGCTGAAAACTTACGCCTTGAGCGGTGTTTCGAAAGCCGACGCTGTCATGGGGCTAACAACCTCAGGGGGTGTTAGGTTGGTGATGATGGGTTCGGCACGAGGCTTTCTCTTGACTGTTTGTTGCACCGACAATGAGGATCGAATGATTTCAGACACTTTTTCTGTACGGATGACGCTGAGGTATTTCTATCCCCAAGTTAGCTGTCAATTTCAAAGAAAAACCCGAGCATGATTATCTTACCGCAAGAAGATCCTTTGAATCCAGAAGCACCCGTAGTGCCAGCTCTTGTGCTGCTTCGGGACTGCCAGGGACCGACGTAATCCCCAACGCACGAAGGCCAACTTCGACTTCAGATGGCACTTCTTTCTTCTTCCTGAGAGCAGCTTGTAGCTGCCTCTTGCGTTCCGCTTGGCTCGGCCTCTTGCGGGACTTACCCCCCTTCCAGTCGCCGTCGTCTATCTCGTCGTTCATCTCGTCGTCGAACTGCATCGCTGTGAGCTTCGCGATAGCTTCGGGAGCGTGCAGCGCAAATTGTACGTCGTCTTGCAAGGAGTCAAGGTCGCCTTGACACTCTGTCTCGGGCACAGAGAAATATGCGTATTTCACGAGCCGTTGAAGAATGGATAAGTGTAGGCAATCATTGGCCGTTTCAGGCAAAGCTGCTGGGAACGACCGCAAGAGCCATCCACTGAGAGGGTCAGCCCAAAGGCCAGCTGAAGCAGGTCAGGAAACGCGCATGAATCGGGCGCAAGAGCTTACATGAAAGGACAAGTTCCAAGCAATGTCGCGGCTGAACACTACTTGCTTGAAGGTCTCGCAGAATTGATTCGGGGTGTTTATAAGCCAGCGATGGATCCAATTGGCCAATAAAGCAAAGCACGCCCTCCTTGGAGGAGATACTCTGTTTCAAGGCATCAAAGAAATGCGCAGGAAGGCCTTGAGTCGCTGCCATCTTCCGCTGGGAAGGAAGGCAGAAGATTATGGGGCACACCTTACCACGCTTCCCAAATGACCACCTCTTTATAGAGTGAGTTTAAGCGCCCGTAACCTTATTTGACACAGGTCATGAGCGGGACACGGGACTTCTTCCGCAGTTTTGGGCCGCAATTCCAGTTGCAACGAGGCCGCAAAAGTGTACGAAAGAGATAAGAAAGAAGCGAGGCTCTCGTCAGCGCCAGTCACTTTTGGTCACCAGAAGGCCGAGCTGGCAGATTCGAAGAGAGTTGTCGCCGCATTGTTGCCAGAGTGCATGCTCACCACAAACAGGGCCTGGGTGTCCTTTCAAGGTGCATGGATGAACCGGGCATCTTGAGAATGAAGGCTAAATCCAAAGTCGATATGGAGCAGACGCGTTGGTCAACTGACAAGTTGAATGGCCCCTGTTCGGCGCGACTCTCGTGATTCCCACGATCCAAACGTCTGTGGGCGGTAGAGACCACTGTGATTCGATACTTTGATTGGGTGTATGTAGAAGTGGATTGGTATACATCCAGAGGAATCGATAGAGAGAATAGTACTCTAATCTTGTTCGAGAAGAGGATCAACTCTTCCCCCACCATCCTCCAAGCAAGGATGAAAGTCCACCACGAGACTGAGCTTGAGGTTGAGGCGTTGACGGTCGACTTTCCTCCGCCTTCGCCTTCGCAGGCGCCTTCTTCTCTTGAACAGGCTCCGCCTTGGGTTGTTGCTTAGGCTGTTGCTTGGGCTGCACAGCAGGTGCAGCGGGTACCGGCGCAGGTGGGGGTGCCTTTCCAGCTCTCTCCAGCAACCTGTCCATAGGAAGCTCCACATAGTTGAGAGCAATGTCAAAGAAGAGGGGCTTCTTGTACTCCTTGGGATCCTTCGACACAGACCCTCCGTTGTGTGCAAACCATTCGCGCTTGTGTCTTGATCCGTCCGCCGCGAGCATCTCTTCCAGATCCTTAACGGTGTTCGAGTCGATGGGCATGAAATTGGGGTTGGTTGTGTTGAGTGCATCAGTGTCGGACAAAGAAAGGGTGGACGTCGTTTCTCGCAAATGGATGCTGCCATTTCGGAGAAGCGAGAGAGCCTCGGCGAACTTTTTCTGCGGCGCGTAGCACCGAGCAAGGTATATACACCTCCGTGCCTTGGTTAGAGATATCCTGGCATCAACAGCGGTAGCAAGATCGGGATTGTCGTCGACGACGCTGAGGGTCCGCATTTGGTTGAAGCTTTGGAGTACGGTGTCCAGCAGCTTGACAACAGCGGGGTAGAGCCTGCTGTCGACAGTCTCAGTCTTGACGATAGAGGCCTTGCTGCTTTCGGGCTGCGACACCAACAAGGCGGAGACGAGGAGGAGATCGCGCTGGATGCGATAGCGCAGCAGTTGATAAACGATATACGCATAGACAAAGTGAATGTCGCGTCCGGTAGATGAGCCAGACGAGCTGGCTGAGACCTTGAAGAGAGTCAGCTCAGCGGAAAGGATCAGATTTCACCTCCGTACCTGTTGTGCCTCTGACAGCTTGCGGGAGAGCTCCTCTGCATCGCTCAAAGCAAGGAGAATTGCATCGTACGCCGCGACACCTTTCTTGGACTTCAAATGTGACTTTCCAGAGGCAGAACCTTGACCTTGCGCTTCCGCAAGTCGCCCCTCTGCATCTTGCACCTTCAATAGTACGTCCACAAGCTCGGGATTGCGTACAGGAACAGGTTCTCCTTCCCAGATCAATTCCTTCAGTTTCATCCTCGACTCTCCTTTCTCCGCAGCTTGGCCTTGGGACTTGAGCTTTGATGTTAATGCATCGTAGTTCTCGACGATGCTACTTGCGATGTTTGGGTGCCAATTCCGCGACGATACCGTCGATATCGTACGCCTTTGTGCGACCGAGCTCATGGGCACAGTGCCGGATTTCAGGGCTGATCTCGTCGGAGAATAGAACCGCGAGAGCTTGGTCGCGACTGGTCACCGCAGTGCTTGCGAGCTCGTCCAAGAGGCCCCGGGCGACGCTCAGCTGGATCAACGCATCTTCAAAGTCATCCCTGTACCGGAGGAAGCGGCCGTTCAAGATGATTGTATACGCAGTAGCCTGGATGAGGTTTTCTGCCGACAATCTGTCGGCTGCGTACAGAGATTGACAGTGGGAGAGCATTTGAGTCGACCAGTTTACGGCTCGACGGAAACGGCCTGTTGCGCTATGGCGGAGAGTGCTCGCCTTGTCGTCGTTCGAAGGCTGCAAAGATTGAGCGAAGAGTTCCTGGGAGTATGCCCAAGCACGTTCGGCCTCAAAGACCAACAATTGAAGGCTACGATGCCTCAGATTCAGGTTCATTCAGAGAGAGGATCTTCACGTACTGTCCATCCTTGATGTTTTCATTCGTTACTGCAGGCAACTTCTTGAAATCTTTGCCCTTGCCATGGGTCATTTTCAGGCTTGACCGTATACGATGAGTACGGTTGGCACAATGTTTCCTAGAACGAGGTCTGAGTAGGCCATAACCCGGTGTTCAAATCGCGTACCGGTATCGTGCAAAGTCATTGTACCGCAAGCCGTAAGCATTACGATGCTCATTGACCACCTTTAGAGCTTTGCCCTTCCATCAGCATGCAGTTTCACATGTCGGGTGCGCAGTCCCTACCTTGAAAGGTGATGATCGGTTTGGCGGACATGGTGGTTTGTAGAAAGCAAGAGATTGATCTTGGACATTCTGGAATCCCTGGCCGCGTGTCAAAACCGATCAATTGCATCTCTCCCTCCTACCATCCGCTATGGCTGAAACCTTTGAGCCCACCTTGCAGAATGTGTTGGACCAAACGTCTCTCAAATGGATCTTCTGTGGTACGCTTCTGTCCCGTTAAATAGTCTGATTTGATTGCTGAAATTGTGCAGGTGGCAAGGGAGGTGTAGGTTCGTGTGCCAGTGCATGGTCGGGTTCATGAGGGAAAGACCCTGACCCCCAGCCTCTACTAGGAAAGACGACGACGTCTTGCTCTTTAGCCATCCAGCTCTCCAAAGTCCGGGAGTCCGTCTTGCTCATTGTGCGTATCTCCGTTTGATGAGACCGTAGCCGCCTGGCTTACCCCGCAGTCTTCAGTCAACAGATCCAGCACACAACTTGTCAGATGCCTTTGGTCAAAAGTTCTCCAAGGATGCTACCAAGGTCAACGGCTTCGAGAACCTCTACGCCATGGAGATTGATCCAACAAGTGCCATCCAGGAGATGGTCGAGCAATGTGCGTTCCCTGCGCTTCAGACAACGCGTCTCCTCATCCATATTCACAGCGGATAACAATGGCATGATGGGATCCATGATGCAGGACCTCGCCTTTGCCATCCCAGGTGTCGACGAAGCCATGAGTTTCGCAGAAATCATGAAGCACGTCAAGTCGATGCAGTACTCTGTTATCGTCTTTGACACCGCGCCAACCGGCCACACCCTCCGTTTCCTATCCTTCCCCACCGTGCTCGAGAAGGCTCTCGGCAAGCTTAGCTCCCTAGGCTCGCGATTTGGTCCCATGATCACCCAGATGTCCAGCATGATGGGTGGTGATGCTGGCTCCCAGGAGGATATGTTCGCCAAACTAGAGTCAATGAGGGCAGTGATCACTGAGGTTAACACCCAATTCAAGGATCCGGAAAAGACGACCTTCGTCTGTGTCTGCATCTCAGAGTTCTTGTCACTCTACGAAACGGAGCGGCTGGTACAAGAGCTGACGGCATACGAAATCGATACCCACAACATCGTGGTGAATCAACTCCTCTTCCCCAAGAAGTGTAAGCCAACCGCATTCCTTCAACCGCATTCATTGTCTAACCATTCCCTAGCATCGAACTGCGAACACTGTAGCGTCAGGAACAAGATGCAACAGAAATACCTAAACGAAGCACACGAGCTCTACGACGAATTCTTCCACATCGTACAGCTACCTTTACTGACCGAAGAAGTCCGAGGTCCAGAGAAGCTCAAAGAATTCAGCGAGATGCTCGTTACACCATACGCCCCTCCACAGGACTAGGTCTATTATACACGGCCTTATTAATACATGGTTTTACAGTAGCTGTTAGTACGCTCTAGGATAGATAGACTGCAATGGGATGGGGTTCGAGAGAAATATAAATAGCAAGTGCCCGAGACTCAAAGCTTTTACAATGAGGGTATCACTCCCTCGACAAGTCGACAAGCTCCGCGATGCCCTCCAAGTTGAAAAGCTTGTCAACAATGGGAGACCAATCGTAGCCTTCCCCACTCCCCAGCCCTACCGCTTTCTTCAGTTTGGTATTGGTGGGTCTTGACCGTGATCTCTGCTTCTTTGAAGTGGTGTCCTCGTCAAAGTTCTTTCCATAAATTTGCTGAGCCAGAGCTTTGATCTCTGCGAAATCGGTGGTAGCCTGTGCTCGCAGCCATGCCGCATTGGACGCCCGATGTGTGAGGCAGTCGCCGTGAGTGAATCCATCAAGGTTCCCCACAGGCGGGGAGGCCTCCGTTGCTGGCATAGGCTGACCATCCGGGAACAACGACCCTCCGTGGGTCTTGTTCAGCACATCAGCGATATCCAAACTTTCTCCAGGAGGAATCGGGATTGGCTGAGAAGGCGTCGTACACGGCATGAAGACTTCCTTGCGCAAAACGTGGTCGACGTCCACAGCGGAGAAGAAAGCTACCCCTTGGGGTAGGTCGTCCATTCCGAGCTTGTACGCAAACATGCATCGTGTCCACAAGTTGGCGATTTGGAGAGCGAGGGCAAGACGGTATTTGTCCTCTTCGGTGACCAAGTACCGCAGTTCGTCATGCACAGAAATGAGATATCGAGCGTTGATGTTGTACTTCTCGATCAAGTGTTGCATCGAGACGATGAGGAGATGGAGATAATCGACGCCTGAAGACTGTACCACCCAGTTGATACGGGAGGGCATGTAGTCGGATCCGAATCCGCTGGGAAGGTACTCCTTCGAAAGGCCGTAGGTGATACCACATCCAAGAGCAGGTGTCTGCGGTTTATCTGAGAGAGCGATCTCTTCCAGCTTGTTGAAGAGGTAACTCTCTGAACCTCCAAACCAGAACTTGCGATCGAAGATATCGGTACGATGTGTGTTCTTTCCTTTCGTGGCGGCGTAAAGGTTTTCAGCCAGCTTCTGAGCATCTTCAGGAGTGACCGCCGAGCTCGATTGGAGGAGCAAGAGGATCGCATGACGCATGCCTGCACCATAGATCCGGGAATAGTTGAAGACCTTGGCCTGGTCTCGTGAAATGTGCAAGATTTTGGCAGTCTTGGAGTGCAGATCGGTTCCTGCCGCCTTGGTGCCCTCCAAGGTCATCCAACCAATGGCAGTCGCGCCATGGAATCCAAACTGGGCGTCACCCATGCAACTCGAAATCCAAAGTTCTTCGCTGTCGACATCGGCGCCGACAATGGCATAGCCCTCTGGTGCGCGCACCATCGCCTTGAGCTCAGACCCTACACGGTTCTTCTTGGCGTTGCTGGCAGTCAGCCAGGTCTTCTCAATGGCGCGTCGAGTGACGGTGCCCATGGTAACAACTTGGGGAACGATAATTCCCCACTTCCGATTCAGTCCACCTTGCTCTGCTGGAGGTCCATAGGCATCTTGAGGGAACCCAAGAGTACGCTTCCCGTCTCCCCAGACAACCATCTGGTTCATGATGCGATCCCTCGCACTGATCCAATAGCTGCAGACAGCGTTGAGATCCAGCGCCTCCTTCGCTTCACCTCCCGGACTCTTCAACGTTCCATCTTCTGCATACTTCATGAACGTCTTGCCCAAAGGATTCCCAACATTCGCCTTCTCCCCATCCTTGTGCGGCAGCTTGTAGAATTGGAAGCCACCACACAACCTCATCTCCTCCAATTGCTCGTCTTCAGCGTCGTAGAATTCCACAGGCTTCGCTCGTAGTGTTGCGTCGGTGTTGGGTGGGACGCGGAACATCCACCCGTGCTCTCGTGAATGCACAAGGGGCCAATCTTTCCATGAAAGACGTAGTAGCAGAGGAGCAATGCGTCCACGCACGGTGATGTCGAGTGTGCCAGGCGGAAGACCTTTCTTGGGTTTTGTCGCCTCCCAATACCATTTCGGCCAGTGTACTGGCGGTGGCTTGACAGCCTTTTCCTTCTTCTTTCTCTTTTCTGCTTCTGTCGTCCAGTCCAACTGGCCAAAGAATGGATCGGCGGCGACATCGGGGTTCGTACGATATCTTTCCAATACTTCATCTCCAAGCTCGATTATCCTCGGCCACGTTTCCTCGTCCTTACTCCCAGACGCAATGGCAAGTGCGAGTGGCAGATCGACTGATTCGAGCTGGTGCTTCTCGGACCAGATGAGAGCATGTTTGCGGTTGAGGATCTGGCCTGTACGCTTGGTAGCAGCAGTTGGCAGCGGCTGAGGGATTCCATCTTGCATATACCGCCAGCCCTCTTTGACCGTGAAGTAGAGCAGGTTGCCGTCCAACTTCAGTTGAAGCAGCACAGGAATGATTCGTTCCTTTACTTCGGAGGATAGAGGGTCCTTGACGAGTTTTTCGTACCAGATAGGGGGCTCTGAGGTGCCAACTTGGGCGTCCTGTTCAATTATGAGAAGCTATATTTTAAGAGCTGCAGAAGACTGCACATACCTCTGTGGTTTCTGGCTCAGCAACGAAGATTCCACGGGACTTGCCAGCAATCTTGGGTGTCCAATCCAGTTGCGAAAGCCAGGGATCCGCTTTCCATGTCTCGTCATTTCCAGCCAACTTCAACGCGGCTTCGGCGAGCTCGACCAACTTCTTCTCAACCTTCTCCTCCATATCACGATAGGTCTTCTCCGCTCGCGCGATGTATGCCTCCCACTCCTGGTTCACAGGCAGGAAAGCGGATCCCATTGTGAGGATACCAGCGAAGGATACGGGGTGAGGACACGCTTGAAGGAATGAAGGAAGAATCTTCTGGTAGACCGCATGTGTCACATAGACATCGTTGCAGCAGTAGTCCAGATAATCATGGATGTTATCGCGGACTTGGTCAATGTCCCCTTCAACGAGATCATTTCGGGCCTCTTTGCTGACATCAATGTCACAATGAAGTTTTGCAACGGCAGCCAAGGAGTTCACCGCAGTGATGTCCTCCCAGCGCTTGGCTTCCGCCTCTTCTCCATTCGCCGAAGGGGTGTCGTTGACTTCTTGTGCAACTTCAGCGTTCGCCATTTGGAGCTCGCGAAGACCCTCCGACAGCGAGTCACGGAGATGACGGTACTCCTCCCGACGTGCTAGGTCGCTCGCTGCCTCGAGCTTCTCTTCCGCTGACCGTAGCAGTCCTAACACGACGTCCATCGTCTCCTCCTGCCGACGAAGCTCGGCTTCCTTGTCTTTTCGATGCTTCATCCACGCGGGTCGCTGATGTGACGAAATCCCATGCACTGCAGCATGCAGCGACATGGTGTCAATGAAACGAGCTTTTGAGCCTTCCAGGTGGTACTCCTCCATGATTCTCGCCCGATCGTAGGAGACGTTGTGTCCGACTACCACCTTTGCACCACCTGGTGGACCAAGAGGGATGAGTTGCCGTGGTTCCTCCGTTTCTTGAATCAGCCATGGAGAAATCCAGGCATACCACGCATCGGAAGACGCAGCAATAGCCATGACGGCGTAAGGGTGATGTTTGGGCATGGTTTCCACGTCAAAGGTGAGCATGGATTCGGTCGGATAGTCGACATGTTCGCAGTAGCTGGAACCATCGGGGAGAAAGTGGTATTTCGTCCATCCGCTCTGAATTTCCCAAAACTCGGGCTTGGGTGGGAGGTTGGACGACGCGTGCTCCTTGCTCAGAGAAAGCCAAGGTTCAGCCGCTTGGGCGCCTATTCGATGGAAATGTTCCGCTAAGCTGGAGCCTTGAAGTGGGGGAAGTTGGAATCCAATGTCAGGAAGGACAGAGCCCAGAGAAGGGTCTAGCTCATGCTGTGCTAGATGCTCCTTCGATATTTGGGTGTAGGAATCCGGAGCCTCTGGGAAAGAGACATTGCGGAATATCTGCTCGTGTAGTTTCCGCGACAGCAGCTGAACACCGACCGCATTACGCTTGACTGCAAGCGTGTCAGAACGGTCTCTCTTTTCCGATATTTTCTGCTCACCTCGTCTGAGTTCCTGAACCAATGCTATCTCCTCATCCTCCTTCTCCTTGGAAATCTGGATAGGTGCCGCTGGCTTGACTCGTAGAGCTTGGATACCACGACGAGAAACTGGAGAGTAGCGGGAGGGTACTGTTAAGAGCCTGGTAGACCTTAGCATCGATAGCTAAGTAAATCCCTTAGGCCAATGTCATAATGGGTATGAGGGAGAATCTGCCAGCGCTCAGCGCGAAAAGCGCCCAGCCATCGTGGGAGACTGTCACGGTCACGCGACGGATATTGAAGAAGACATCCCAGGTGCTTTGAACTTTCGATTGAGCCAAGGGTTGCATTCCAGGAGCATCGCGTCGGTGGGTTCTATATCTCATAATAACAGGAACTGACTGACTTTTGTGAAATGTTTTACCGTTCCTGAAATGAGCAACCTGCCCGAAATCCCGTCAAGTGCACCTGCGGGGCACGGCGAGATACCGTCGGCAACCAAGCTCGGTGTTATATAAAGCCAGATCACCGGGACATTCATAAATGTGGAAGCATTTTAAGGGTCCATTTGCCCTGGAGCTTTACCACTGACAACAGCGAACAAAGGATAGATCCTTTGCCCCTGTTGTCCCTGGACTGTACAAGCTCTGACCAGTCTGCTTCGTGTTACTTTCTCCACCAACTCCTATCTTGCCAGGCCTTTGTTGACTTGCACTTCTCTATCCGCTCAAACTACCTTGGCCATCTATCAAACGTAATCTAAGCGCCCAGGGACCCACATAAAGCGACCAACGTAGTGTGCTGCGGATCTTGCTCAACCTCGAACCCCCAAGTCTAGAGACATGTCCTCAGACCCCTCTCCCGACTTGCTGGTAGAGCGCGCGTTATCACAGCTAGAACAGGCCGCACATTCCGTTGAGGCTTTGAAGCGCTCTCTAGATGACCTAGACGCAGACGAACTAGCAAAGGTCAACGAAGGAGAAGTGGTTTTCTACCTCGAATGCTCAAAGGCCCCATTTGCAAGACTGTTGGAACTTGTTCTGTCGTGTAAGTGGCCACACTCGGTCGTATACTTAAGTTGTGGAACTGACCCCCTCGTAGATGGCCAGTGGAGCAGCCCTCTAAAGAGCTGCATCATTAGAACCTTTCCAGTTCGCAGTCGAGAAATATTCGTGAAATCAATCCACAGACGCATTTTGGAACGTGTGGCTCTCTGCCTAATCTTCCTTCCCATCCCCTTTGATAGAGAGCAGACAAAGGTGATCACAGACTGGCGGGTGAAGGTTGAACTGTCAATCCAAGTTTTGGAGACGATTGGCACCCTGACCTTCGACGATGTTTTCGACGAACCAGAAGAGGCCGAATTTGAAGGATTCATGATTGGCGTCAAACGAAAGCAAAATCAGCGAAAGAAGAAGGCCAAAAAGGCACCCAAAACTCCAGCCGCGCTGGATCCCAAGGCTTTGGAAAAACTCGAGTTACCTTTTCCCCAGACCGCGCAGGAAGCAGAGGACATAACGGATGGCATTTTGGCGAACCTTCTCTTCTCCTTGGAGGTACGTCTCCCACGTCCTGATCGTCTTGCTCGACTGAGCCATGAACAGCGCTATTTTGCAATGCTCGAGTACAATTTTGTATATACCGCCATCCAAGAATCATCCGTCGTTCCACTCTCTATCGACACCGCAAACAATCTGAGCACAGCTCAGGAAAAAGCCCAAGAAAACGGTGAAGATGCGGCAACGGACGCCCCTGCACCAGCCGCTTTCCCTATGGTTCAGCCAATGAGAGCGTAAGTTGACAGCGTACGTTTCCTGAGCCAGCACCTGATCTGCTCCTTTAGAGCGCTCTACTTCGACAGTGCAGAGGGTCTTGGTGAATGGAGGATTCTTATCTCAACACGTGCAGACCGCGACCTTAGGGACTGGCGAAGGAGAGATGCCGAATTCTTCAAGATCATCATCAAGAAAATCAAGTACGACGCCCATCCTTATTATTTCCCCGACCGCTGCTAATCCCTATACTGCAGGGAGCTATCTTGCGGTCACTTCTCAGCCGACAACCAGAAGCGCTTGAATAAGCCTGATGTTGACTTCCCAATCTTCGAGGCCAAGATGACTCGAGATACGCGTTTGGTGGTGGGTGTGCTTCCTCCTCGAATAATGAATATCCCTCAATCAAACAAAACAGTACCAAGTCGACTGTGTCCCTGAATATGACAGCAATGTGAGTCGCACGAGCCCTTGCACCTTGAGATCATGTCGTGACGCCTATTCCGCCACAGTTCGAACGCCAGGTCATCAAAGTCTTTGGCATCTACACCCATGCCCAGATTGACAAACGGTTCTGGGATTCCATGGGATATCAGCTCTGCAAAAAGGGAAAGCAGTACCGTGATCGATGCAAGTTTAGGAACAGACCCTTCGATGCAGGGGACTACGTCGTTGCACCGGCCAGCTTCCCTCCCGTCGAAGTTGAGGAAAAGGACGACATTATCGTTCCCGAGTTGCCTAGGGAGGACTTGGAAGAGGTGCGTATACGTCTGCATTTCCTCTTCCTCAGCCGCTTGCTTATCTCAAGCCCTAGATCCACTCCCTTCTAGTGTAAGCAAGAGCGAATGCCCTGAGTGGATTGACGCTCACCATCAGGTTCTCACACAGACTGGAAAAGTTCGTGATGCTGTCACAAGTGTGTTATTCCGTTGCCCGATTCTCCGTTTGGTACTAAAATGTCTTCATTAGGAACTGCTCAATAGCATCCTCGCCGACCTGGATGTAGCGCATGTTTTCAATGTCACGTCAGCTTTGATCTTCCTAGGAGTAAAGGCAAACCCTGACGCAACCTCTAGACCACACGAGAAGGAGATCATCGAGCATCCCTATTCCTGCTACGTCCTTGGCCGGAGTGGGACGGGGTAAGCCTACCGAATACGTCCTTTGGCTGCCTCGCTCTGATCATACCATAGGAAAACCACAACAATGCTCTTCAAGATGCTCGGTATCGAACGCGCCTACGGAATCCAGTCCGAACAATCCGAGGCTGCCCGCAAACCTCGTCAAATCTTTGTCACCCAATCCCGCGTGCTTGCGACGCGAGTGGAAGAGTATTTTGGCAAGCTCCTGGAATCTTTGGCTGCAGCGAAAAAGTCAAGGAAAGAGCTGAGAACCATTGCGAAAGAGAAGAATAACCAGAACGAGGAGACCTCGTTCCTCTTTGACGCAGATGACGATGTGACATGGAAAGCGAGTCTGCCTGACAAATATAGCTTGCTCGAAGATAGACATTTCCCACTATTCTTGACTTATGAAAAGGTGATACCCAGATCATCTGTTCTTGGCAAGCCCTGACCGTCCGTCATATGCAGCTTGCCCAACTTCTGCAAGGAGACATTGTTGACAAATACGACGAACCACCAAAGACCCCGGTTCAAGTTGGAAAGGGGCGCTTGATTACCTACGAGATCTTCACTCAGGACTACTGGCCTCACTTGCCTCAGAACCTCACTCGAAACTTGGGTACGCCGATTGAGCCTACAACGTGTGCACCTCTCACATTTGTCATCGCACGCAGATTCCTCTCTCGTCTATAGCGAGCTCATTGGTGCGTTTACAACATCTGAAAGAGTAAAAACCTGATCTGAAGTTCTTCACAGGTGTAATCGAAGGCTCCGAGGCGGCTCTCAGTCAACCAAACCGCTATCTCGACCAGAGCGCCTACGAAGGGCTGAGCCATCGGACCCAGCATATATTTGCGAAGAACAGAGACGTCGTCTACTCTCTATTCCTCGCATTCCTCAAGAGGAAACGACTGAACGGTGACCAAGACGTTGCGGATCGAACGCACAAGATCTTGCGTGCTTTCGAATCCAGTGGAGTCCCTGGAACAAAGATTGACTACCTGTGAGTGGCCAGGTCCAACCGAACGTTACAGTATCTGACTGGCGTTTCTCAGCTATGTTGATGAAGCGCAAGATAACCTTCTGATCGATGCCATGCGTAAGATCATGTTTTCTCGGGAAGGGTACATGAAGCTGAACATCTCATCAGTCCTGCGATCTATATGTCGGAATCCCGATGGTTTATTCTGGGCCGGGGACACGGCTCAGACCATCGCCATTGGCAGTTCTTTCCGATTCGACGACCTCAAGGCCTTCCTATACAGACTTGAAGTATGCCGCCCCAACTGTCTCGCCGCTTTCGTATCCCTGACCAGACCCTCAGAAACGACGAGAAGACAAACTCGTTGATAGCCAAAAGGGCGCTCAGGGCGAGTTAAAGACGTTCCAACTCGCTATCAACTACAGATCCCATGGCGGCATCGTCCGATGTGCTCACTCTGTTATCGAGCTCATTACCCATTTCTGGCCGTATGCTATCGACTCGATGGCACCAGAGCAGGGAATCGTGGACGGTCTCAAGCCTGTGTTTTTCAGTGGTTGGGATACGAACACCGTTCGCTATGTGAGTCTCGTATCGTGCATTCCGAACCTTCCAGAAAGCTAATTTCTTGTACTGACAGGAACAATTCTTGTTTGGAGATTCGTAAGTGAATTCTACAAAAATGGTGAAGGCAATTCTAACTGATGGCCCCAGTGGTGATCGAATTGAGTTTGGGGCTCGTCAATGTGAGTGCAGCATTTGCGATGTCTCCGTCTACTGACTGTGACCATGTGCAGGCATCTTGGTTCGAGACGAGAACGCTCGAACAGAACTGAGGAAGCAAGTTGGTGATATTGGCTTGATCTTGTAAGTCGCAGGAATCGAAGTCATGGATCTGGCTAACCCATCTAAATAGGACGCTGTACGAGAGCAAGGGCTTAGAGTTCGATGATGTGAGCCACCCGGCACGCACCAGGACTACAGAGCACTCACACGTTGGCAATAGGTCTTGTTGTACAAGTTCTTCGAAGATTCTTTGGCAGACCTGGGACAATGGCGTGTTGTGCTCAACCTGCTCGGAAGTCATGCTGGCCCCGGATCAGTAAACGCACCGCGTTTCGATGAAACCCGCCACGCAGGGATTTGCAGCGAGGTATGATCTAGAAGTTGAGAGGCGTCCATTCATGCTGACTGACGGGCGATAGTTGAAATTCCTCTACGTAGCAATCACAAGAGCTCGCAAGAACCTGTGGATAGTCGACTGCTCGGAGAAGGCCGAGCCAATGAAGGTATTTCTGGACCGAGTCCTTGAATATACGACCAAGCTAATGACTCCTCCAGACTCTATGGACGTCAAAGGACAGCATCCAAAACTGCAAGCCTGGAAGCGACGTCCCCCAGTTGGCGGTCTCTTCGTCACCAGAGGAATGGGAGAAGACCGCTCGAACTCTCTTCACCAACCGCCGGTACTTGCAGGCAATGCACGCTTTCCAACGAGCAGGCCTTGATCGTGAAGTCAAAATTGCCCATACTCATTACCTTCGAGAAGAAGCACGGGCGATACATGCGACTAACAAGGAGTCAATGGCAGAGAAACAGGCCGCTTTCGTCCTTGCTGCCGAGTCCTTCCTGGATTGTGCTACCACTTCCAGAGGAAAGGAGCGGCGCGTTTTCTACCACAATGCCGCGGATTGCTTCGAGCGTGCTGCGCAGATCTTCGACACAGCTGATGAAGCGGCTCGTGCTGCAGCGGCATACGAAATTGCTGAGGAGTACAACGATGCTGTTCGCTTATACCGAAAGCACGACAAGTTCGACGAAGCGGTCAACATTGTCACCTCTCACCGAGACAAGGTGAAACCTGACCTAGTACAGAACGTGGTCGACGTTGCGAGGTTGTTCTACTTCAAAGGAAAAGAGCTAAAGTGGGTTATGGCCTTCCTTTTCTGAGCAAATTTCTGAAGATCGTTACCAGGAAAGCCCAGAAGCTTTTCGACTCGGTCGAAGAGCAGCTGGAGTATCTGGAGGACAATGTCTTACTTGACGAATGTCATGCCGAAGTTCTCGTTGAGCTGGGACGCTATCAAGAAGCGGCAGACGTCCACCTTGCTGAAGGTCGCACTCTAGAAGCCATCCAGACCCTACTTCTTGACGAGGCCAGCGAGGAGTCTGCCAAAAGAGCCAACACTTGCATTCTCCAAGGCCTCTGGCAAAAGGTGTCTTTTACCTTGAAAATACGAAAGGAGAGCGAAGGCGCGCTAAAAATGCTCGGCCTCGCGGCGAAGATGAATGTTAACTTCCTCACTCCTTCTGAGAAAGACGAAGTCAGTTGGCCAGCCCACGTCACCCTTGTTCATGACTGACTCTCCTGCAAAGGTCACCATGTTCCAAGCGATCCGCTCATTGGACCTAAAGGCCCTTCGCGAGGTAGCACAACGCTTCCACAAAAGGAATGAGCGACTTCAGGCACTAATGTGCCTGGATTATTGCTTCGCAACTCCCCCTAAATTTATGGGGCAGGAGAACACTGCCATCTGCCCTGTTCTCGAGGCTTTCATGGTCTACTGCAATCTACTAAGAGAAACAGCGTCGGCTTGCGACCTTGACAGTCCTATAATTCAGCGGTTGTTTGGCTTTCAGCCAGCATCTTCTGAGGGGATATTCCAACTACATCGGGGCACTTGGCTCTATCAACATCTCGCCCCCCTCCCGGATCTCGTTCTGCAAATGGCAGAGGAGTCCCCTGAGCTTTCTGGGCAGGTTATCCAAGACACTCTAACATCCCAACTCTGGAAGCGTCTGTCTGACCGCATCCGAGTTGAAGATGACATCTGCCTGCGCACGAAAACTTTCACCCCCTGCTTGCCCTTCGTTATGAACGATCAGTGCAACCTCATCGAGTGTCCCAGACAACACATCCATTGGGCAAAACTGACTCAAGATTGGTACACAACCCAACTTAGGATGTGTCTACAGCAAATCCAAGTAGTGCACTACTTGCATGCCATACCAAACGAGTCAATGGAGAAGCGCACGAGAGAACTTCGGTGAGTAGTGTCATTCGTATGCAGATCTGCCATTGACCTGTTTCAGGTTTTGGATTCGAAAATTCTTTGATACTCTATTCCCACCTACCCACTTTCTTGGATCACCTGCTACAGCGAGGCTTGACCGAATTCCGGAGGCACCAAGGAGTCTAGCAATCATAAAGGCCTGGTGTAGGGACATTCTCTTCACTCGCCCTCCCAGAAATCCGACGGATCCTCGCGTTCTTTCCACAATATACGAAACCGTGTTGCTTTCTCTAACCATCGACAAATATGACGCGTCGAAATATATCTCGCAGGGCCCCTACCTTCGCACCTACGTCAGTTCCGCGCCCTATTACCGACAAACCGCGACGGGCGACGCCTACGTTGTCCCCGAATTGTTGCTCTCCTTGAAAGGATCGGAAAAGCCTTTCATAACTGCTGGCATTTTATTCCTCAGGTAAAGTCCGTGGAACCTCCAAGGTTACATCCTCGATAACCCTATTACGCACAGACAAGTCCTTGAGCGGCAGCTGCCCATAGACATCAATGTCCTCCGCCATTTCGTTGAGTTTCTCACAGGGGCAGCCATTTTGGCGAACATGAAATTCAACCTTCACAACGTGACATTGCCAAGGAGTTGGTTCTTGTCTCTCCTGCACCATATTACCCAGCGAGAAGATATCGAGACACCGCTTCTGGATGTCCTCCTGAACTGCATCGCACAGATTATTGAAGCCCTTGTTAACGGTGGCATCAAAGCGTCAAACCTGCTGTTCGAAAATCGCAAACTCTCAGAACTCCCAGCGATCCGCGATCTTTACATTGCTCCGTTGTAAGTCATATGTCTTCTCTGTCAGACGATGACTGACACCAAAACTTTAGTTGCCGCGCCATCGCGCTTGGTGAGTATTCATAGCAGAAATACAGATAACGTGCTCAGGGTCTTGCAGTTGGTTTCAACATCTACAATGTAAAACTCAGGTTCGACATCATCGACAAGTTGGCGCCTGTGCGAGCGGCTAAGCCACATTGGACCTTTGACAGGTGCGAGACTATTTGTCCCTTGATTCCTTTTACTGACGTTATCACGCAAGGTATGCCCACGCAAAGGGTTGGGGAGGCGTAGAGACTGGGCTGTTCTACTCGACTGAATCAGGCCTTGACGACCTTGTCCAACTACGACATGAGTCGGGCAAGCCTCCTCGGGGGCCACCACCAGTCAACGTTACCCGTGTTTCCTTCAAGTCGCTGGAGGACGTTCGGCGCACTTTGGCACCCCACATGTCCTCGCTTGCTATTGCTTCCTCGCTCCGTGCCCAGGCTCCTGCATTCGTCCCTCGTTCTTTGAAGCAGCAAGAGGCGCCCCAAGACGACGTAGTACGCAAGCGTAGCAACACCTTGACCACCGACAAGCAGGGAGAGGAGGCTGCGGTTGAGCAAGTGATGGATAGACCAGATGCAGATACAGCTGACATAGTGGACTCAGGGAAGCTGGTCGACGCCATGGCTAACACTGTCGTCGAAGCCCCACGCATGGTGATCCCAGAGGACCAGCTCGACCTCGCCAAGAAACTTTGGAAGAGATATCAATATCGTGTCAACCACCGTAATGCGGAAAAGAAGAAGACGGTCATGGAGTCTCAGCTTGATATTGCCTACGAGACGTGCCTGAAGCTGTCGACAGAGATGCAATGGCCAAACGGGAACTACTACAAGAAGCTATACCTCGGACTGGTTCCACACCTCCTCGTCTGCGTCAACACCGCTCAGGCGCACGCACAAACCGCCAAGAAAAAGGCCAAGAAACGTTTGCAGATTGAGGTCAAACAAGACCTCGACGACCTGAACAAGAAGATGACCGAGTTGAAGTATGTGAATCGAAACTGCGCGGTGAAGCTCTTCTGACGATTCCACTATTCCAGCGTGATGTTCAAAATATGCAAGGACCTCCACAAGCGCCTCGAACCCCAGTCTGCGCTCCATAAGGACCGCAACCTCTCGGAACTCAAGTTACTCGTTGGCAAAGTTGAAGACCTCGTCTCCAGGATTTCGACTGGCGTAGGCGAAGTCAGGTTTCATCTTGAACTCGCCATCAAAGGCATCATCAAGGAGGCCCCTCCTCCCAAACCAGCCCCGAAACCAGAATTGAACATGGACGATGAGGTGATGTTGACCAAGGAGGAGTTGCAAGCGGATGCCTACGAGCACTACGAGTATGACTACTAGCCCCTTCCTGTACTGACCATCTGGCGCTTGTACAATTGAGTGATCGTTGTTTACAATTAGTACAGTTTGAAGTAGAGCGTTGAAGGTGAAATCAAATGACGGCAAGCATTGTAGGTACATGAGGAAGAATATAAAATCTTCGGTGATAAATTGTACATTTCGATGAGCACTCGCCTTGAACCTGCAGAAGGGGCGGAAGCTCACCTCTTTAGCCTGTCTTTCGCTGTATTGAGAGATTCCACCCGGTGCCCCAACTCCACCCTCCTCCAACGAGACCTTCCTCATCTCCTTCATACAGACCATCATCTCCTCATGCCTCCGCTTCGCAAATGGCTTCATAACCACCTCTATAATCACCGCACCCATATCTTCCACCACCTTGGTAACAACGTCGCCCTGTCTCAGATTCTTCTTGAAGTCTTTGAGGGGTCAGTCCTGGTGCATGGCCTGCGTCGATTGCTACGGGAGCGTCGTCCATGTCGACATCCCCATCTTCGTCCCCTGAAGGAGCTACTTTGGCGCGCTTTGTGGGTGGAGGAGAGGTGCTCCGAGAGGGAGCTGGTGGGAGTTGGGGTTTCTTTGACGATGCAGCAGTCATAATGTTTTGCCATTCCGAAATCGCCAATGTGAGAACCTAATAGTAACCCGCCCTAATAAACAGCCAAGTGCACCTGTGAAGAGCACTTTTCCCCAGTCCATACGCCACTGGACGAGTAGATCTTTGACGTATTCTTTTCTGTCGTCTTTGTTACCTCTCAAGATCCCACTTCCGCTCAAACCGCACCCACACCATCTATGCCCGCTATCAAACCTAATCAATTAAAGCACTGAGGAACTACATAAATTCCTCGTAACCTCGTAACGCGGATCTCTCTCGAGCTCGAACCCACCAAGTCTTGAGATATGGTCTCTGACCCTCCTCCCGACTTGCTGGTCGAGCGCGCGGTATCGAAGCTAAAGCAGGCTTCATATTCCGCTGAGGCCTTAAAGCGTGCTCTAGATGATCTAGATGCCAACGAACTTGCGAAGGTCAACAATGGAGAAGTTATTGTCAACCTTGAATGCTCAAAAGTGCCATTCGCAAGACTATTGGAACTTGTTCTGTCCTGTAGGTGCCCACGTCTGGTCAAACCAGAGATGCACAGCTGACCCCCTCGTAGATGGCCAGTGGAGCAGCACCCTGAAGAGCTGCCTCCTAAGAACCTTTCCAGCTCACAATCGAGAAGTATTCGTGAAGTCGGTCCACAGATACGTTGTGGAGAGATTATCTGTCTGCCTCCTCTTCCTTCCCATCCCCTTTGACAGAGAGCAAGCAAGGGCTATCACAGGTGGGCGGGCGAAGGTCGAACTCTCAATCCAAGTGCTGGAGACAATAAACTCCATGACTTTTGACAACACTAAAAAAGCCCTCAATATGGCGGTCACCCTGGATCCCAAGGTCTTGGCAAGATTGGGCTTGTCTGTTCCTCACACTACTCAAGATGCAGAAAATATAACAAATGCCCTCTTATCGGGCCTACTCGTTTCGTTGGAGGTAGGCTCGTACTCAGGATCTACTTTATCGACTGACCGATTATCGATTAACAGCGTTACTTTGTAATACTCGAGTACAAATACGTATACACCGCCATCCAAGAATCCTCAGTGATTCAACTCGCAGTCGACGTTCCAAACAACCTGGACACAGCACAAGACCAAGCACAAGAAAATGGAGAAGATGCGGCGAAAGAAGTTCCTGCACCATCCGCATTCCCGATGGTTCAGCCCATGAAGGCGTGAGTTCACAGCACGCGTTCTGAACCCCTTTTCCGACATATCTCTAGGGCGCTCTATTTTGACAGCGCGGAAGGCTTTGGCGAATGGAGGATCCTCCTTTCAACGCGCGCAGACGGTAACCTTAGGGACTGGCGAAGACGAGACGCAGAATTCTTCAAGATCATCATCAAGAAAATCAAGTACAGCAGCTATCCTTGTAATTCACTCATTTGCTACTAATGCCTAGTTCTCAGGGAATTGTCTTGCGGTCACTTCTCAGCCGACAACCAGAAGCGCTTAAACAAGCCTGATGTCGACTTCCCGATCTTCGAGGCCAAGATGACCCGAGATACGCGTCTGGTGGTGGGTGTATCTCCCCCCTTGAATGATGAACGTCGCTCAATCGAACAATGCAGTACCAAATCGACTGCGTCCCTGAGTACGACAGCAACGTGAGTGCACGAGGCGTCCCATCTTAAAGCCATTAATCCGCCACAGTTCGAAAGCCAGGTCATCAAAGTCTTCGGTATCTACACTCACGCCCAGATCGACAAACGGTTCTGGGATTCCATGGGATATCAGCTTTGTAAGAAGGGAAAAGAATATCGGGATAGATGCAAGTTCAGAAGCAAACCTTTCAATGCGGGTGATTACGTCGTAGAACCGGCCAGCTTCCCTCCCGTTGAAGTCGAGACGAAGGACGATATCATCGTTCCCGAGTTGCCTGAAAAGGACTTGGGGGAGGTCCGTAGATATCTTATTCTCCCTGTTGCTAATAATGGTCTCATTTCAAAACCAGATTCACTCGCTTCTAGTGTAACCAGATCCCCTTGCCTCGAACAGATGGGCACTCACACTCAGATTCATACAGGCTTGAGAAGTTCGTTATGATGTCACAGGTGGGTTATTCCACTGATTTCTCCGTTTAGTATTAAAATCTCTTCATTAGGCACTTCTCAATAGCATCCTCGCCGACTTAGATGTAGCGCATGTCTTCAACGTCACGTCAGCCCGACACTCCTCATAATAGAGATATCTTCTGACACACCCTCTAGACCCCATGAGAAAGAGATCATCGAGCATCCCTTCTCGTGCTATGTCCTTGGCCGGAGTGGGACGGGGTACGCCTGCTGCACACTTCCTCCTGTTGTTTCACCCTGATCCGATCCGACTGCAGGAAAACCACAACAATGCTCTTCAAGATGCTCGGAATTGAACGCGCCTACGCAATTCAGTCTGGGCAATTCGAAGATGCCTGCAAACCTCGCCAAATCTTTGTCACCCAATCTCGTGTGCTCGCAACCCGAGTGGAAGAGTACTTCGCCAAGCTCTTGGAATCTTTGGCGGCGGCAAATAAATCGAGGAAGGAACTCAAGGCCATCGCAAAAAAGAGGGACTCTCAAAACGAGGAGCCTTCCTTCCTCTTTGACGCAGACGACGATGTTACATGGAAAGCGAGTCTGCCTGACAAATATAGCTTACTCGAAGACAAACATTTCCCGCTATTCTTGACTTATGAGAAGGTGATGCGCAGATTCTCCCGTCCTTTAGCAATATCTGACTGTGTTTGGGTACCATGCTAGCTTGCGCAACTTCTCGAAGGAGATATTATCGACAAGCCCGCCGAACCGCAGACCCCAGTTGCAAGAGGGCGCTTGGTTACCTACGATGTCTTCATCCAAGAGTACTGGCCGCACTTGCCTCAGCGCCTCGCTCGAAACTTGGGTACGTCGATTGCGCCTGCATCATATACACCTATGATATCTAGCATCGCACGCAGATCCTTCTCTTGTTTACGGCGAGTTCGTTGGTAGGTTTACTACGCCCATAATACGTGCACCAGCTAGACCTCCCTTAGGTGTGATTGAGGGGTCAGAGGCAGCTCTCAGCCAAACGACCCGCTATCTCGATCAGAGCACCTACGAAGGGCTGAGCCATCGGACCCAGCATGTCTATACGAAGCACAGAGATATTGTCTACACGTTATTCCTTGCATTCCTGAAGCAGAAGCGGCTGAACGGCGACCACGATGTTGCCGATCGGTAAGGGCCAGATTAAACCCTCGTTAACTGCCCGCTCAACTTTGCGCTAGAACGCACAGGATCTTGCGTGCTTTCGAAATTGGGGGGGTGCCAGGAACAAAGATTGACTACCTGTGAGTGGCCTGGTTTCCGCAAGTTTTGCAGTATCTTATTGGCGTTTCTCAGCTATGTTGATGAAGTGCAGGATAATCTTCTCATTGATGCTATGCGTAAGATTATGTCTTCTTGGGAAGGATACATGGGATTGACTGTTTCATCAGTCTTGCGCTCCATATGCCGAAATCCCGATGGGCTATTCTGGGCCGGGGATACCGCCCAGACTATCGCCGTTGGTAGCTCTTTCCGATTCAACGATCTCAAGGCTTTCCTATACAGACTCGAGGTATATTTCCCTAACGGCCTCGTCGTTCTAACATCCTAACCAGAGTTCCAGAAACGACGAGAAGGCAAACTCTTTGGCAGCCAAAAAGGGGCTCAGGGCAAGTTGAAGACTTTCCAACTCACGGTCAACTACAGGTCCCATGGTGGCATCGTCCGATGTGCTCATTCCGTTATCGAGCTCATCACACATTTCTGGCCGTATGCCATTGACTCGATGGCACCAGAGCAGGGCATTGTGGACGGTCTCAAGCCCGTGTTTTACAGCGGTTGGGATAGTAGCAACGTTCGATATGTCAGTCTTGAGCAACATATTTTGGAAGTTTGCTGAAACTGATTGTGTTACAGGAGCAATTCTTGTTCGGAGATTCGTGGGTGGGATTATGCAAACTTGAAAACTACTTCTGATTGATGACACCAGCGGCGATCGACTCGAGTTCGGAGCCCGTCAATGTGAGTGCACTGGCATTTGCGATCTCCCTCGGCCATTGAGCGTGCGCAGGTATCTTGGTCAGAGACGAAAACGCTCGGACAGAACTTAGGAAGCAAGTCGGTGACATTGGCTTGATCTTGTGAGTCGCATGAATCGAAATTGTTGAGCTTGACTTACCCTGTGGGCAGGACATTATATGAGAGCAAGGGGTTGGAGTTCGACGATGTAAGGTAGCCGATGCACAATGGGATTGGCAACTACTCACACCTAAGCGCTAGGTCCTGTTATACAAGTTCTTCGAAGACTCTCTAGCAGATGTCAGCCAATGGCGGGTTGTGCTCACTTTACCTGGAAGTAACCCTGCCGGATCGACTATTCACGCGCCCCGGTTTGATGAAACGCGCCATGCAGGGATTTGTAGCGAGGTATGCTTCAGAAGGAGGAGGCATCTATTCATGCTGACTTGGTGATGCTAGTTGAAATTCCTCTACGTTGCCATTACCAGGGCACGCAAGAACCTGTGGATAGTTGACTGCTCAGAGAAGGCTGAGCCAATGAAGGTGATTCTACATAATGACGCTGCCATTTTACAACCAATTGATGAGATCTCCAGATACTATGGACGACAAAGGACAGCATCCGAAACTTTAAGCCTGGAAGCGATCTTCCCAAGTTGGCAGTCTCTTCGTCCCCGGAAGAATGGGAGAAGACCGCTCGAATTCTCTTCATCAACCGCCGATACTTGCAGGCCATGCACGCTTTCCAGCGGGCGGGCCTAGAGCGTGAAGTCAAGATTTCTCATGCCCATTACCTTCGAGAAGAAGCACGGGCCATCCACGCCACCACAGAAGAGCTTGTGGCGACAAAACATGCTTTTGTCCGTGCTGCCAAGTCCTTCCTGGAATGTGCCGCTACTTCCAGAGGCAAGGAGCGACGAGTCTTCTACCACAACGCTGCAGATTGCTATGAGCGTGCCGCGGAGATTTTCAAGTCAGCCGACGAAGCGGTGCGCGCTGCAGCGGCGTACGAAACCGCTGAGGAGTACAACGACGCCATTCGCTTATACCGAAAGTATGACAAGTTCGACGAAGCGGTTAAAATTGTCACCTCTCACCGGGACAAGGTGAAACCTGACTTGGCGCAGAACGTGGTCGACGTTGCGAGGCTATTCTACTTCAAAGAAAAAGAGCTAAAGTAGGTTACGGTCTTCGTTGTCTGAGCGGCTTTCTGAACATCGTTGCCAGGAAAGCGCAGAAGCTTTTCGACTCGGTCGAAGAGCAGCTGGAATATCTGGAGGACAATGTCTTACTTGACGAATGTCACGCCGAGGTTCTCATTGAGCTGGGACGCTATCAAGACGCAGCAGACGTCCACCTCGCTGAAGGTCGCACTCTGGAAGCCATCCAAACGCTACTTCGAGACGAAGTCAGCGAGGTGTCCGCCAAAAGAGCCAACGGTTGCATTCTCCAGGGCCTTTGGCAAAATGTCTCTTTTGCAATGATAATACGAAAGGAGAGCGAAGGCGCGTTGAGGATGCTGGATCTCGCGGCAAAGATGAACGCCGACCTCCTATCCCCTTCAGAACGAGACGAAGTAAGTCGTTTATCCATCGCCTCTTCATTATTCAGCTGATTTGCTACGGAAAGCTCGCAATGTTCCAGGCGATCCGCTCCATGGATTTAAAGTCTCTCCGGGAAATAGCCAAAAGTTTCCACAAAAGAAAAGAAAGATTCCAGGAGCTCATGTGCTTGGATTATTGCTTCGCAGCGCCACCCCAATTTGCCGGGCAGGAAAATACTGCCATTTGCCTTGTTCTCGAGGGTTTCCTGGCATATTGTGACTTACTAAAAGAGGCAGCGTCGACTTTAACCCTCGCAGATGCAGCAGTTCAGCGTTCATTTGGGTTCCAGCCTACCTCCTCTGAAGGGATGTTCCAGCTACACCGAGAAACGTGGCTTCATCAATCTCTTTCCGCGTCCCCAGCGCTCATCGTCCAGACGTTGGAAGGGACACCCGAACTCTCTGGACAGGTCATCCAAAACGCTCTCAAATCTCTATTGTGGAAACGCCTCGCTACTCGCATTAGAGCTGAGGATGACCTCTGCCAACGAACGAGGGCATTTACTCCCTGCTTGCCCTTCGTAATGAACGAGCAGTGTAACCTCGCTGAGTGCCCAAGAGACCATATTGCACATCAAAAGCTGTCTGAGGATTGGCACACTGTTCAGCTTCGGATATGTCTTTTACAGATTCTAGTAGTGCACCGTCTGCATGCCATTCCTAACAGTTCCATGGAGAATCGAATGAAGCAACGCCGGTGGGTATCCCTCTTCGGAAATTCGAGTTTATAGCTGACTTTTGCTTACAGTTTCTGGATTCGTAAACTGTTTGATACGTTGTATCCCCCAACGCACTTCCTTGGATCAGCGTCGACGGCAAGACTGGATCGCATTCCCGAGGCGCAGAGTGCGCTATCAGCAATCAAAGCATGGTGCAGGGATATTCTTTACACTCGTCCTCATCCTAGAGGCCCGGATTCTCGCGTTCTAACCACCATCTATGAAGCAGTCATTCTCTCTCTAACTGTTGACCGAGACGATGCATCCAAATATGCTCAACATGGTCCATACATCCTAGCCTATGCTACATCCCCAATCTACCGCCGGCCAACCGCGATCGGCGACGTCTACGTGGTTCCCGAATTGCTGCTGTCCCTGAAGGGCTCGGAAAAATCTTTCATAACTGCTGGTCTTTTATTTCTCAAGTAAATTCCAGCATCTTTCGTGGCCTTGTATGCGATAAACTAACATTTTGTCTGTAGGCAGGTACTTCATAAACAGCTTCCACTTGACATCAACGTTGTCAGACATTTCGTCGAATTCCTGGCAGGAAGCGTTGTTCTGGCGAGGGTAAACTTCAACGTCCACAACGTGACACTGCCACGGAGTTGGTTCCTGATCTTGTTCCACCATATCAGCCAACGAGAAGATGTAGACACCCGCTTGTTAGACCTCCTTTTGGACTGCATTAGTCACATCCTCCAAGCTCTTATCAACGGTGGACCCAATGCATCGAACCTTCTCTTCGAAGGCCGCAACCTATCAGAAGTTCCCGTAATCCGTGACCTGTACATCGCTCCTTTGTGAGTTTGGTTCCTTAGATCTGTTCTGGGGAAGTCGCTGACCGTGGGTCAAGCTGCCGAGCCGTGGTTCTTGGTGAGTGTGAGCGTTGATAGGGTTGGACCTGTTGCTGAATTACTTCCAGTGGGTTACAACATCAATAATTCCAAACTCAGGGCAGATATCGTCAAGAGGTTGCGCCCTTTGAAGCTGGCAAAGCCTCACTGGACCTTTAAAAGGTGGGCTTCATTGCAGGTCGTTCATTCTGTTTCTCAACACGCCGGACACGACTAGCTATACAGGAGCTCGAGACTGGTCAGATTTAGCATCTGCCCTCAGATTCTCAACGGAATCAGGGCTTGATGATTTGGTTCAACTTTGCCATGAGTCGTCCAAGTCCCCGCAGCGCCCGCCACCGAAAAACATCAATCGAGTAATCTTCAAAAGTTTGGAAGATGTTCGTCGAACTCTGGCGCCTCACATATCGTCGCTCGCGATTGCATCGTCACTCCGTGCGGAGGCCCCTGCGTTCGTTCCTCGATCCATGAAGCAACCAGAGGCGCCTCAAACACTTTTTCTGCGCGAACGTGACCATACGGCGCCAGAGAGAGAAGCAGAAGCTCAGGTGGAAGAGGCAGCGGACAAGCCTGACGCTGACACCACTGACATCGTAGACTCTGGAAAACTAGTGGATAACATGGCCAACACTGTCTCGGACGCCCCTCACGAGGTTATTCCAGACGAGCAGCTGATTGTCGCTCGTGAGCTTGTCAAAAGGTATCGACATCGCGTCGCCCATCGCAACTTTGAAAAGAAGAAGTCAGCAGCCGATTCTCAAGTTGATTCGACCTACGAGACATGTCTGAAATTGTCAATGGAGATGGGATGGCCGAATGGGAACTATTACAAGAAGCTATACCTCGGGCTAGTACCCCACCTGCTTGTCTGCGTCAACGCTGTACAAACGCACGCGCAAAGTGCCAAGGGGATTGCAAAAAAGCAACTCTTGAAGGGAAAAAGGCAGAACCTCGACGACTTGAGCAGCCAGATGACCGAGTTGAGGTAAGCGGTTCACACCTGTTCGTGTAAACCTGCTAACCAATTCACCCCCTACAGCGCGATATTCAAACTGTGCAAGGACATCCACAAGCGCCTCGAACCCCAGTCTACGCTTCATGAGGACCGCGACCTCTCAGAACTCAAGTTACTCGTCGGGAAGGTCGAAGACCTCTTCTCCAGGGTTTCGACTGGCCTAGGCGAAGCCAGATTCCATCTCGAACTCGCCATCAAAGGTATCGTCAAGGAACCTCCCCATCCCAAACCCGCCCCTAAACCAGAATTGAACATGGACGATGAGGTGATGTTGACCAAGGAGGAGTTGCAAGCGGAAGCATACGAGCATTACGAGTATGACTACTAGTCATGTCCTGTCCTAACCATTCAAAAGTTGGCAATTGAGTGATTCTTGCCGATACGTGTACAGTTTGAGGCAGAGAAACGGAAGGTGAAATCGAATGACAGCAAACATTGCAGGTATGCAAGGGAGAATACAAAATCTTAGGCAACAAACTGTATATTTTGATTAGCATCCGCCTTGAAGCTGCAGAAGGGGTCAAAGCTCACCTCTTCAGCCTGCCTTTCGCTATATTGAGAAATTCCACCAAGTGCTTCAGCTTCTTTGTCGGTGATCAAGCTCAGCTTTCTCCCCTCCTCCCTGACCAAATTCCAAAACGCAGCATTGCCAGGCGAAGCCAAACATTTCTTCTTCAGCTGGCCTAAGAACCTACATTTCCAAACGCGAAGTCAGAACCTCCAAAAAGAAAAAGAAAACCAGGTAACTCACGCGTTCCAAGCCTCAACTTCATCCTCCTCCAATGACACCTTCCTCATCTCCTTCATACAAGCCATCATCTCCTCATGCCTCCGCTTCGCAAACGGCTTCATTACCACCTCTATAATCACCACACCCATATCTTCCACTGCCTTGGTGACCACATCGCCCTGTCTCAGATTCTTCTTAAAGTCTTTGAGGGGGTCGGTGTTGCCGATGATTCGACCTGGTGCGCGGCCTGCATCGATTACTGCGGGAGCGTCGTCCATGTCAACATCCCCGTCTTCGTCCTCCGAAGGAACTACTTTGGCGCGTTTGGTAGGTGGGGGAGAGGTGCTCCTAGAGGGAGTTGGTGGAGCTTGGGGTTTCTTTGAAGATGATGCAGCGCCCAAGAGCAGATCGTCGTCATCGTCCTCGGTATCGCTATTATCTTCAGCTGGCTGCTCCTTCTTCTTTTCTGACGCCTTTGACGAACCAGCAACTGGTGATTCTGGCTCGCCCAGGAACTGAGTCTGGTCTCGAGCTGGCTTGCGGTCGAGTAAGAGTGGGGCTTCGTCTTCGTCTGGTGCATGGGCGTGTCCGTCCTTTGCCTTCTTCCCTCCACGTTTGGGTACTAATAACAATCATGAGTGTTTTTCAATAGTCTGAGAGAGGAGTCACTGACCTTGCTTGACGTTAAACACCTTCTTGCAAGTTTCCAGAGGTTCCTTGGCTTTCTTGAGCACCTTGGCCGGTGGGGTTAGATACTTGAGTAATTCGTTGTGAGGTGGACCGATAGGGTTTGTCGAGATATCCGGTACGACCGCAGAATGGAAGATGGCCTGCTTGATGCGATGGATGGCAGGGTTGAACGATTCTTGTGTGCTGAACCAAGACGTCCGATTCCTGTCCTTGAATTAGCACCTGCCCACGAAACGTCAACCAAAAGTAAAGACTCGCCCATCCTCATCCTTCTCCCCAGCCATACTCAAGTCCATCGCATCCACAAACGCATCCATCGCCTCGATCTGTTCCCCAGTCGGGATATACGGATGCTCCGTGACCCTCTCCCCCTTTTTATTCACCAACACATCCAACGACGCAAACGTATACTTTCTCACATCGTCTGCAAACGGCATGCGGACCATGAGCAGACAGTCGATATCGCCCACGTTGCTCGGTGCGAGGACGACCATTTTGGGATCTGAACCGTCTCGTCCGACGTACCGCGCCACTGCGAATTTCTTGCAGGAGGACATGGCTTGGACGAGGGAGGAGAGGGCAATTTGTTGGATGGGGGCGGTGGGGTCACCCCAGATGTAGGTGACTTCGCCCATGGCGAGTTCGCGACGGAACTGTGAGTGAGAAGTGAGTTGGAGGATGGCCTGGATAATGGGGAGGTATTGCGTACCTTCTTTGCGGAGAAAAAGTAGATGATCTCGATTCCTTTGGTCGTCTCGAGTTTCGAGAATTGCCCATCTGGACAGGGAACATAGGTCGTCCCGTACTTGAACCCTTTAATAAGTTCCTCTTTCTCAACCCGAATTTGCGTCTCGGCTTCCTTTTTCTTTTCTTCCTCGCTTTTGATAATCGGTGGGCCAACAGAACCACCAAGCAACAGGTCTTCATCGTCATCGTCATCCTCCAACTTCACCTCCTCTGCGTCCTTCTCCTCACTCGCAGTCGTATCGATATAATACTCTGTGCGCATCTTCAATTGTGCAAAGGACGCCTTTTTCTCGTCACCATCCACAGCCATCGCCTGTTGGCTCCGTTCCTTTTCATCATCCTCACCACGAAGAGCATATTTTTTCATCGTGGTAGGTCTGGTGAGTGCCGTCGCCTTGCTCGTCTTGACCATAATCTCAATCGCCTGTTCCTTGTCCAAGTCGGGGTCGCCTATACGTAGGACTTGGCCCATGAGGACAGAGCGAGTGGACTTGGGCTCGGGTCTCATCACTTCTGCGATGGCGTATTCCATGGTGCCGACTACGCCGTTGTCGCCCATGGCTTCAGCGAATTGGTGCAGGAAAGGCTCGTTTTGTTTCTAGAACCAAGTTAGAAGGAGGTTTGAGAGAAAGGGAGGATGGAGACTCACCTTGTGCCGACTTTTGCCAGGATATTCGAACCCATTTTCCACATCGTCAAAGTCGATTCCTCTAGCATCACAAAGGGTTAGACGTGCATGAAAGGAAGATAGACAAAGAGGATACCAACACGATGGTCAGCTGCACGTTATAATCCTGTAGCTTGGCTACAATCGTCTCCCAGTCTTCTTCCTCAACCGGGCTCTCTGCGTCTGTGACCAGAAAGATCTTACGAGTCCAGGTCTTTTTTGAAGCAAGATGTTGTTGTTGCGTTTCGGCTGCTACGATGAGAGCGTCGAGCGCTAGACGGAGTCGGGGACCTTAGAGTCAGTATGGAGTTCTCCCGTCGTTATATGGGGGGGCATGGTCGAGCTGCTTACGATCTCCAAAGGTTTCTGAAGGCTGGAGGGCGTCGAGTTTGGCTAGGGTACCAATGTTGGGTTGGCCGATCTTGATGTATTCGGAGACGTTCTCGTAGCCGTCTCCGGCCCTTCTGTTAACGATGTTGTCGGTTTCTATTGGCACATGTGTTACGAATGTTGAAGTGGGATGTATGAATCCGATACGAACCTTCTGAGCCAAAGACAATGACGCCGCATTGATCAGTCTTTCGGCCGTTGTGTATCTAACGAAACTTCAGCGAAAGGCATGAAAAGGATGATTTTTTCTACCATGTCTTGGACTTTAAACTTGACGTATCGTAGGGCCCATTCGAGGTTGGTCAATTCTGACCATCTTTCCTCACCATTGGGACCTGGAGGAAGGGCCACTGAGCGAATAGACCCCATTGGTTTGGAGATGTCTATCGCAAACATAGACACGGTGTACTGTACATTTAATTAGCATTAGTAACCTCAGAAACTATCAGAACCTACGCCTTGACGTTCTGCTGGCATGGTGGATAAAGGACAAGAATTAGTTGGCTCGCGTCGAGCGTAACTATATTAGATCACATGACGGCGGCACCGATAAGAAAAGGCTGTGCTGCCTGCTTTGTTTGAAGCCACGCAAGAACAAACAAGTCGTTGCAGTGGTTGTGGCCTTTGCGACTCACAGCAATTCCAATCACACGCGGCAAGGGCCTTTTGAAAGAGAGCCGTTTGTTCCAAGAGGTTGCTAAAGTCAATACGCGCGCCGCGTCGGACCTCAGCAATAATGTCCACCCAGCTCATGGGCAATGGTCCTCAGATGGCCCACCAAGCCCAGAGTCACCAGCAGCAACAGCAACGGCCAGACATGAACCAGATGATTGCAGTAAATGCTCACTTTTTCCTCTTGATGTCGTTATAGTTCTTACTGAATTCTCCGTATAGCGCGCCAACTTTCTGCGTCAAAATCCAAATGAACAGAAAAACCCAGGCGAATACGATGCTTTGGTCAAGTTCATTCAGTCCATGCAGTCAAGTCAGTTTCTCCTTGGTCAGTTTCTGGGTATACACTAATAGTCTGCATGCAGGAGGTCAGCAGCAAGGAAGACCAATGCAAATGAATGGCCATATCGCTCCCTTGACAAATGGCAATGTCGCAAACGCAGCCTCGATAACCTCTGGTCCTATCCCAGCCCAACCATACTCACAACAGGCAACCCAGACACCCGTCTCATTCACCCCGCCTCAGCTCAACGCTCTCCGGGCTCAAATCCAGGCCTTCAAGCTCCTCACGCGTGGCATGCCTGTCCCAGAACACCTGCAGCAATCTATGAAGGTGCCCAGCAATGCCATTCCAGAGCTCGAGAACGTCTTGCAAGGCCCAGACGTGCCTTCTAGAATCGTCGACGCAGCCGTCAAGGTCTCCAAAGCTGATACCCCCAGCACGTCGGCAGTCGAAGAGGTCAAGGCGGAAGAGCAGGATACGCCTGATCCTGACCTCCCCCAAGGCCCATTCCTAGAGCGTAACATTGACTCGGGCATTTATCCTTACAATGCCTACCGTCACCCCCTTCTCCCACCTCAAACGTCCTGCAGATATGGACCCCCAGCTCTTTGCCACCCGTCTCCAGAGACTCCTCATCCCCACTATCATGCCTGCAGGCCTGGACGCACATCAAATCATCAACGAGCGCGAGCGTTTTGTCGAGGCACGGATACACCAGAGAATACGAGAACTCGAGAGTCTACCCTCAACCATCGGAGACGGAGACTTTGGCTCTTTTGACGACAACGAAGGCAAAGAAAACGCCTCCCACCCCATAGACGCCGAAAACACCTTCAAATCCCTCATCCACCCCCCACCAACAGCACACGGGAAACTTCGCGCCCTCATCGAACTCAAGTCCCTCCGCGTGCTCGACAAACAACGGGCCATGCGTGCCCAAGTCGCCGAACACCTCGCCCACGGCTCCATGCTCCCCATCAACCGCCTCGACTTCCGCAAGACCCGCAAGCCTACCATTCGTGACGCCCGCCTCACCGAACAGCTCGAGCGCAAACAACGTGCCGATCGTGAACGCCGCGCCAAGCACAAGCACGTCGAGCAGCTCAACATTATCTGTGCGCACGGTCGAGAGGTTATCGCTGCCAACCGGGCGGCGCAGGACAGGATGAACCGGCTCGGTCGTATGGTTCTCAACTTTCACGCCCAGACTGAAAAGGAGGAGCAAAAGAGGATTGAGAGGCTCGCCAAGGAACGTCTCAAGGCCCTCAAGGCGGATGATGAAGAGGCGTACATGAAGCTTATCGATACGGCCAAGGATACGCGTATCACCCATTTGCTCAGGCAGACCGATTCTTATCTCGAAGGGCTCGCACAGGCGGTTGTGGCGCAGCAGAACGAGACGGGTGGCGTTCATCAGGGCAATTGGGAGGTGCACGACGGTCCTGCGTCGGAAGCCACGTTTGGTGCCCAGGTGCATGTCGACGAAGAGGACAAGCAAAAGGTTGACTATTATGCGATTGCTCATCGGGTTCAAGAGAAGATCACGAAGCAGCCTTCGATTCTGGTCGGTGGAACGCTCAAGGAGTACCAGATCAAGGGTCTGCAGTGGATGGTCAGCTTGTACAATAACAAGCTGAACGGTATCTTGGCCGACGAGATGGTAAGCATCTTTCTACTTGCACTATCGCTTTGTCTAACACCACGAATAGGGTCTCGGTAAAACGATCCAAACCATTTCCCTCATCACCTTCTTGATTGAAGTCAAGAGGCAGCGAGGGCCATACCTCGTCATCGTCCCTCTGTCCACCATGACCAACTGGTCTGGAGAATTTGCCAAGTGGGCTCCTGCAGTCAAGATGATCTCGTACAAGGGTAACCCAGCCCAACGTCGCATGCTCCAGGGTGACCTGCGCATGGGCCAGTTCCAGGTCCTCCTCACGACATATGAATATATCATCAAGGATCGTCCACACCTCTGCAAGATCAAATGGGTGCACATGATTATTGGTGCGTTCTTCTTTTGTCCAGTTAGGTGTTTTGTTGCTTATCGCACGTCATAGATGAGGGACATCGTATGAAGAACACTCAGAGTAAACTCGTCCAGACGCTCACGACCTACTACCACTCGCGTTACCGCCTCATTCTCACCGGAACGCCCCTCCAAAACAACCTCCCCGAACTCTGGGCTCTCCTCAATTTCGTCCTTCCCAAGGTCTTCAACTCTGTAAAGTCGTTTGACGAGTGGTTCAACACGCCATTTGCCAATGCCGGAACGGGCGACAAGATCGAGTTGAACGAAGAAGAGGCGTTGCTCATCATCAAACGTCTGCACAAGGTCCTTCGACCGTTCTTGCTAAGGAGGTTGAAGAAGGACGTGGAGAGTGAGCTGCCGGACAAGGTCGAAAAGGTGTTGAGGGTCCGCATGAGTGCGTTGCAGTCGCAGCTGTACAAGCAGATGAAGAAGCACAAGATGATTGCTGATGGCAATGCCAAGGGGTACGTTCTTCGTTTTCCAACATTGAAAGAAAGTGTTTGTTGATTATGCTTGAACAGCAAAGCAGCGGGAATCAAGGGTCTGAGCAATGAGCTTATGCAGCTGCGAAAGATTTGCCAACATCCGTTCTTGTTTGAGAGTGTGGAAGACAAGGTCAACCCGACTGGGTTCATTGACCAGAAGCTTATTCGTGCCTCTGGCAAAGTCGAGCTCCTCAACCGTATCTTGCCCAAGTTCTTTGCCACCGGCCATCGTGTAAGTTCGCTTCCTGTCTTGCCTTTCCGAACATGTCGTTGACACACAGATAGGTTCTCATCTTCTTTCAAATGACCAAAGTCATGGATATCATGGAAGACTTTTTGAAGATGCAGAATTGGAAGTACCTTCGTCTGGATGGTGGTACCAAGACCGAGGAGCGTGCCGAATTCGTCAAGCTCTTCAATGCCAAAGAGTCCGAATATAAGGTCTTCATCTTGTCCACGCGTGCTGGTGGTCTTGGTTTGAACTTGCAGACTGCTGATACCGTCATCATGTGCGTGCTCCTCTTCCCTTCACCGCTCATGGCACTGACGTTGACCCGCATCTAGCTTCGACTCTGATTGGAATCCCCACGCCGATTTGCAAGCCCAAGATCGTGCGCATCGTATCGGTCAAACGAAAGCGGTGCTCATTCTGAGGTTTATCACCGAGAAGAGCGTGGAGGAAGCCATGTACCAGCGTGCACGATACAAGCTTGACATTGATGACAAGGTCATTCAAGCCGGTCGGTTCGACAACAAGTCGACACAGGAGGAACAGGAAGAGTTTTTGGTGCGTCTGAACCCGTCATCATCGTGGATCTTGTTAATTGAGGAACTTCGATAGCGTTCGATTCTAGAAGCTGACCAAGAAGAAGAGAACGAAGAGGCAGGCGATATGAACGACGAAGAACTCAACGAGCTCCTTGCCCGAGGGGACCACGAGGCCCAAATCTTCCGCGACATGGACGCTAAGCGCGACCGTGAAGCACTCGAAGCCTGGCGTGCGGCGGGACACAAGGGCAAACCCCCTCTTCCGCTCATGCAGCTTGAGGAACTGCCCGAGATTTACCAGAACGACGAGCCGTTCCATGTTGCGGATGAGGTTGAGATGTTTGAGGGCCGTGGAGCGAGGAAAAGGGCTGTTGTCAGCTATAATGATGGGTTGGATGACGATACTTGGGCAATGGTAAGCCCTCAATTCGCTTTTACCTTGGGTCTCAGGCACGTCGACAGAGTGTCAGCCTCTGTCAGCCTTGCCGCCGGATCAATTGTTTTTCTGCCTTCTTTTCGTCTTTGTCGGAACTTATGCTTACTGATCTACGTCTTGCGTCATAGGCACTCGAAGATGGCGAAGATCCTGCTGAACTTGCGGAACGTGCGAGGGAAAAGAAGGAGCGTCGGGTTGCGAACAAGGCGATGCGGGAGGGAGAGTCGTCTCGTAACACCCCTGTATCCGAGCTCGGCGAGGCCCGTGGACGAGGTAGGAAAAAGGGCAAAGCAAAGCAGGCGGACGACTACGCTGTTCTTCCTACTGGATCCAAGCGGAAACGTGTTGGTCGCAAGTCGCGCTCTATCACGCCCTCTATGGATGGGGACGACGACGAACCCGATGTTGTGAGTAGCTTTGTGTCTCGTATTTGAACGTCGCTCACACTCGTTGTAGAAACGACGCAAGACCAAGGGTGGTGCCGCTGCTAGTCTTCCTCCAGCCATGCGTGAGAAGATGAAGAAGGCGTTCAACGAGTGCACAAAGGCTGTCGTGTCATGTGAAGACGATACTGGACGGAAACGCTGCGAGCTCTTCAAAGAACTGCCTGATAGACGCGTAAGTTTGCTCTGTTTACCAACACCTCGCCATGCTCATGTCGCTTCCAGGACTATCCCGACTACTATCATCTCATCACCAAGCCCATCTCGATTGCTCAGATCAAGAAGAAGATTAGCAGCCAGGGATACGCCAATGTGCAGCTCTTCCATAGCGACTGGACCCTCATGTTCAACAACGCCCGGACGTACAACCAAGAAGGTTCCTGGGTGTACGTTGACGCAGAGGAAATGGAAAAGGTGTTCAAGAAGGCGTTTGACAAGCATATTGTGGGTTCCGACATGCCTGGTGCTCCTCCCGCCGCCTCGAATTCGTCGACAGCTTCATACGAGTCTGCCTTGACGCCGATGGAAGAGGACGACCAACGACCTCCTCCTATTCGAGCGCGAAATAGCAAGAAGAATGTGGTTGCGAGCGAGGACGAGGACGATTATCTGACTCCTAGCGATGAAGAGTAGTATCTTTTCTTCTTGTCCTTCTCATCCTCGCTGTTCTTAGTACATATGCCTTGTCGTTTTGGAACCCTCTTTCGCTTGATTGGGCTTTTTACTGGTTATGCATCCTTTCTTCTTCAAGTGTAATATTTTCTCATTGTATTCTTTATCCTCTCTGTAATGCCCCCAATGATATTCGCCGTCAAGCACGTCAATGTTCTCTTGACCCTCTTTCGCGAAATTAAGTGACACATGTTGAAGACGTCGCTATGGTTGGGTACGGATAAAAAGTGAACAGGTTGGGACGATTACAAGGAACTAGTGCAACACCAATTGCCCAATGACCAAGAAAGCCCTCGCCTTGCTCATCAATCCTCATCTGACACCTCGAACACACGACATTGCGATTTGAGCCTGTCCTCCTCCTGTTTGGGTATGAGACAGTTGGCTAGTCGCAACCTATGTATCTCGATACCCATCGCCTTCCTGTCACTGAGCGAGCAATGCAGTTGGCTGATTAAGAGGCGATTGTTACACTCGGCCCTGAAGATTGAGAAGTTCTTCAGTCCAGGTAAAGGGATTGAGGTGCCGGCCGGGGGCATATCAGCCCACGCATGCAGTAGAAACGCGGTTGCGGCCTGCGTCCCAGTTACGTGAATAGTTTCAATTCGAGGGTGCGTGAGGAGGGGGGCAATATCAGAGGATGAGTACGGTGATTTGCCTAATAAATCCAGTCGGGAAAGTTGCTCGAGAGGGAGGCTCTCCAGGAGGCTGGGCAGTAGGTTTGACGCTTTCCCAACGAGGGAGAAGAGCCTGAAAGTATGTGATTGAATGGGGTGGGATCTCCTGGTTGGGTGTTGAAGTGACGCTGTCACATTGACGAACCAAACGTTGACAAAGTCGAGTAAGAGGTATTTGTAGGAAGGTGGCGAAGACAAGGCGGACGGATTTAGAGGAGACGTGAGGCAGCACGCTGTGAGCGCTGCACCTATATCGTAAACCGACTGTGAGGCCTCGATATTACCCACTTCGCAGGGTACCTCTGCTTCAGCTGTGACCGGTACAGCAAGCGCATTGAGAAGGGATGTGCATGTTTCCGTTGAAAGGCTGGCGATAACGAGTGATTGTAGTCGAGGAAGCTGAACGACGCGGTGAAACTTGTTGTCGATTCGAGGAATACCGTGGCCAGCGAGCCGAAGGCTTGACAGTGTGGGCATGCTGTCCAGAACGTCAAGCAACTCGACCGCCGAGAGTGTGTCTGGGCGCGTTGAGTCCAGCCATAGGTCGAAATGGTTCAATGCTGTAACAATACGGGAGCGCCATTGAGAGAGTGACCAGTTCATAAGCCCCAAGGTCCTCAACATGGGAGTGTTGCTGGATAGAAATCCTGGTGGTAAGCGCTGGACTTTGTTGATATTGCTGTTCGTCAAGATAAGCTTCTCGAGGTGGGGCGCTTCAGGCTCAAGCTGCTTGATAGCTTCAGCGAAGAATTCGTCGCTCGAATCCAAGCTCCGCAGCCTAGCTGGGTTTAATAATGACTGCTGGATGATGTTGGGTGAGCTACACCTAGTGTGGGCTGGAAGCACTATGTCGAGCTTTGCCTGTTTCGATCTGACGAGCATGGCCTCCAACCAAGCCTTTGGGAAGCTAGAGGATAGCTTGGTCCACAAGCTCGGAGTACCCAATGCCAAAGCTCTCCATCGGCGACAGACATGGGTGACCACGACCCAACTTGGAGTCTTTGGAAGCGGGCCAGCGTCTTCCTCGCTCGCAGTAATTTCAGTTAAAGCGACGAAGATCTTGACGGACAGCTCCGGTGGAAGTTGAAATATAGGCAGTAATCCATTCTTCCAAAGAAAGAACTCCCCGGACCCATTGCTGGGAGTACTATTACCTGTGTCGATGATTTCGTTGCCTACTGCGTCGCAACTTTGAGTCGCCAGTAGTGAGGCTGACGACGCCGCTTCCATGTCAGCCTCTTCTATGTGGGTCGATTTCAGCTCCGGGTGCTTTCGGTTGTGCATATATATCACTTACGATGAAAGAGGGTAAAATGCTCACTTTGGTAATGAGAGGCCGCGCCATTCCTGAATGGGATGTGCGAAATCCGTCTAAACTCAGCTGCCTGCGGGCGCTTAGGCAAGTGGACTAAAAGAGAAAACGATGCTGATAGATGCATTCATATATTCATACACAGCAGACATAATCTTAAGATCTTGGGCTAGTAGACAAAAATGTAAACTGACAAGAACACAATCGGTCTGACGGCCAGTCAGTAGGTCATCCCAACCCGGAGAATAGGATGCACGCGTACAGAGAAAAGGAAAGAGAAGAAAGTCAGAGAGATGGCGACGACTGGTTATTTCAGGGCGAATAAAGATGCTTGGAAGCTTGCGTCTATCAAAGAGTCAGCCGGCAGTTTCTGACGAAATGGAAGAAAGTCTAACCAGGATAAGGAAGATCAGGGTGTTCGATGAAAGGGCGATGTGGAGGGAACTTCATGAAGCTTGGAACATTGGTGAGCGCGGTGGTAAACCTTGAAGAAGTTTAGCCAAAACGAGGACGGGAAGACCGAAAGCATACGATTAGCGCCTCGAGTCCTGGCGTGGTTGGCCCGACACGACCTTCGAGCGACCGAGGAACAGTGCCCCACACCTGTCCGTGTTACCACTCGTCTATGCATGCATCGCAGTATTGCTGCCTCGTCCCTTAAAGACTGCGCAGGTGCTGACAATGCTAGACGAGCAGGCATCCGGCCACCTCCTCCCTCCTCGGCCGTCGCACCGTTCTACGGGTGAAGACAACAACCTCAAGGGAAGAGGGCTGCCGAGTCCCCGCACCACCCGATTACTTGGTGGTGCAGTTTGGCAAAGTGGACTCGGGCTAGCAAGGTGAAATTCAATGTCTGCCCCGCACGGTTCCTACACCGGGCTACACATGGGTAACCCGCGCCCCAGTTGGGACGGTCAGCTGGGGTCTCGCGAGGAGTCCGGCCAGGTGACGGTGGAGGAGTGGATGCTATGGGACAGGTGTGGGGGTGTTCACTGTATGGTCTAGGGTCGTGTCTCGCATGGGTGGGGGTCGGCGTCGAAGCTGGCAATCTGGTCTGGTCAGTGTCGAGCTACGAGAGAGTGTATCAACCACGCACTTGGATTCCATACATCGTTACAAAAGGCGAGGTAGGTGTGGTAGTGGCCTCGCAGTGGTGTTGGTAATGGCGATGAGCCTGGCAGGTGTTAGTGGGAATCGCTCAAGCATTGAAAGGTCACGCACCTGAGATAACTGGCTTCAGGAATGCCTCGAAGGTGACGGTGATGATGAGGTGGTGAGAGGTTCTGAAGCGGCGATGTCAGCCACAGCGGCGGTTACCAATGGCAGGACACCTACCTGCCCGCAAAAGGCGTTTTCATCAGGCACAAGCGGCTTCGGGAATATCTGAAGGGCGATGGTGACGGTGGGTGGTGGGTATCTCTGAAGACGACGATGTCAGCCACAGCAGCCGTAGACCAGACAGAGACAGAGACGCATACATGCATGCAGAGGGTGTGTGCAAGGCGACGTAGAGGTGGTAAAGAGCATGTCCCTTGAAAGATGGTGGTGGAACGGGGAAGAGTCGCTCTGAGGAATTTTGGGTGTGGTGGTCAGGAATTTATATCTTTCGCTCTGTTTGTCTTCCCCTTTCCAATTGTCAGCCTCTTGTTTGTCTCGATCGTAAATCGACTCGGACTGGTGTTGTAAGCCATGGGGCGTGACACTGAGCTATTTTGGTTGAGACTCGGAGCGAGTGCTGGCTGGGTGCAAAACATCATCGCGTCTATTTATCGAGCCTATGTTTCCCGCTCTCTATGCACATGTTGGGCTCGAACACAGTCGGCGTCACCAGGAAGTTCCAATGGGTCCAAAGGTGTACCTAGGAGATGAGACGTAGAGCTCAGTACACGAATCAGGAGGCTTGTCTGGATGTCATGATCTTCGCTTGACGTGCGTCATCCTTCAATGGATGCTGTCATACCTCCGAATAGGCGCGCGCTGAGTTTCATCTTGATAAGCGCCCGTAGGACACGATGAAGGGACTCATCGAACGGCCGCTCAAAATGCGAAGTCTTGATCACCGCAAGGCTGTTGAACGCATATCTATCGCAAAGGATACGACACCCGTACGCTTCAACTTGTCGGTCCCCATTGGCGTGCAGTTGCGGCGATTCCGGCCTTTCAGCGACTTCGATAGTGCGATTGCATCTTGCGGACGATTTGAAGCATAGCTATCAGTTTCCAACCCCTGAGTCCGGGTCCCAAAATCTTTCGCGTTAACACCCGTGTGCCTGTCTTCTTACGACCCGCTTGACGACTGAGCACATTTCTCACTGGCTATGTATACTCTTCAAATGTATCATCTTCAACGATCGATATCATACCCTACTACCGTGTCAAACTTTTGGACCTATCCCTTGTCTTCCCCGGCCTATTGTTACTGATCCTCAGGCATCTGGTAGCCGTGGGTTAAGGTATTTCTTGTCTCTGATGACGGACCGCAGTCTGTCAGAGGATGGAGCACTCGCGTATGTTAATGTGCTGGTCCTTGTTCCCCCGCCCAAGTCACGGAGGGTAGATGCAAGGGTTAGTTATTCACTCCATGATAGCCGAAGGTTAATCGTTTCAGGGGTCTGAACTCTATCACACAAAGGGCACATATTCCGTCCTTTCGCCTCCCTTATTCTGCACAAGTGCCTGGTATCTGATTGCCGTGCTTCGAAAGCTTTGGGCTTCTCTTCGATGCCATATGAGCAGCGTCCCAAGTATTCTTCGATTTGTTCTATACATTGTCTTCATCAGAGAACCAGGTTCAGAAATTGCCTTATGCAGTGTTGTTTTGGGCGGGCAACTGTATACAACAGATCAAGAGCCACGATTTCCCATTTGCACTATGTATACCCTTCCTCAGGCTTCTGATCAGGCTTCTGATCCCAAAGGCCTGGTTCGAAAAGGTATCGGAAGAGGGACATCTCGTGTTATGCCACCTGAGAGAAAGAACATTTAAACTTCATTTTGTTCTCACCGAAATGGTAACCGGAAGTCAAATTCTGATACCGGAGGCGATGGATCCAGCCCACGTACCCCCAAACCCAAAGGTTCACCCCACGAATCAGAGCCGCACAACAACGTGTCGAGAGGTTACGATTCAAGATATACTGTATTGCTACACGACGGGATAACTACATATCCTAAAAGAAGAGCGAAGGAGACACATGGCATACACGAGTTCGCCGGTTCTAAAGTAAGGTTTTTCTGGCGATGGGAACACTGGTAGAGTACGCTCCAACGAAGAAGGCATAGGAAAACAAGCCACAGATTAGGAACAGAGAAACAAGTACATGAGAAAGTGATAACCGAGACCGATAAGAGTAAACATAGTAGGAGGAAGATAAAACAGGATAATGATACATTTTATGCAGCAGGTTCGTTGTGACGAACAGTGGTGGAGCACACCCTACTTCGGGGACCCCTCGGCCATGGGCGAACAGACGGCGAGGCAATACGAGGGGCTCACGGTAGGGAGGGATCACGTTCCTGGGTGACTGCTTGCCCAGCAACACCGCAGGGCAAGACAGCATGTCTTGAAATTGCTGGTTCCTGTCGAAAAAAAGCCTGATCCAACCAACAAGCCATCGGCGACATAGTAGGATCGCCATCCCACCTCTATTCCTCGGCAACTGTCCATGTCGACCGAGGTATGGAGAGAGACCGAGGGAGGGTACTGCAGCCAGGAGGAGCGTGAGGATGAAAACAAACTTGAACGGGTGTTGTTGAAGGTTCGTTGATGGCCATCTTGAAGGGCTCGGGGATGCACCAACGATGGTTGACGCCTCGACCGAGCTGGATACAGTGGTCGTGCGAAGGTTGATAGAGATATGTGGACGGGGGTTGGCTGAAGGGGAGAAACATTGGCAGGACGGGGACGGGACCGACGCCGAACCTGCACACAACAGGCCCATCCTAGCCTCTATCCCCACATCATATACGGGGACCGGCGTGTCGATCCTTTTTGGCCCTGGCCTAATATTGTTTCTTCGCTAAGGTTTCTAGGATGTCATGAACCCCGCTGGGTTCAAGGACAACCTTTTCACCATCGCATCTTGCCTTCTTAGAGAACTCGGAACAAAGTTCTGAGATGTCCGTGTCCTGATCAGAAAGAAACAGAATGAATATTACTAAAGATCTTTCTCGCAAGCACGGCTCGGAATACGAACTTTGAACTTGGGATTGGAGGTTATACTCCTCCAGGCCGTGAGAGCCTCTACGTTCTCTGGCCGCCTTTGAGTCTTGGGGAAACTCACTGAACCAGTACATGTGATAATTGATCCCAGGATATTGTCCTGGGTCTTCTGGATGTTGGCGGTAAATGGCGATTGGCCCTCCTCAGCGATGCGCTTCGCCAGCTCGCCCTTCGTCCTCGGGCATGTCGCGGGATCGTGCACCACCCCATCTGCATCAGAATCTGGCGTAGCAGCAGCTTCCCGTGGTGTAAATATTGCATCGGTGGATGACGATGATGGCGACGACGTAGATGACGTGATATGCAACGGACCGCTTGGCTTGATAGTGTGGACCACAGGGCTGGAGTTGGAAGGTGATGGGATGAAAGAGCCAAAGTTGTTGGACGGAGGCAAGTAACTTGAAAAGAGATCGTCCAGGTTCTCCTGCCCATTCGATTGAGCAGGAGGCCACGCCGTTAATGAGCTCATATCAAAGTTGAAGGGCGAATTGCCACCGAGATTAGTGTTACTGGATCCATTGTCAGTTGTTGCTGGAGGTGATGGATCGAACGAGGATGCGAATGACATGAACATGGGGTTGCTGGCGATGGAGGTGTAGGGTGCGTCAGATGACAACCCTGTTGTGGCTCCAAATCCAAAGTCTATTTGCATGGCGCCGTCTGTAGCAGTCGATTGGGGAAGATCTTCCAGGAGATTCAGTCTTGTGGGATCGAAGGCGTTCAAAGAGCTCCAATCCAACGGGTTTGAGGGACTGGGGCTCTTTTGGCCGAGATTCGACCCAGAAGCGAATTGGTTACTAGATCCAGGAGGTATGTTGGGATTGAATTGGTTGACATTGGCGGAGCCGTAGTCCTGGCCTGGGCTACCCCTAGGCATCGAGAATGTAAACTGCTGCTGCTGCTGCTTGAGGGCTGTGTTCTCAGATTGAAGTCGAGCCAGCAGATCTCTTAGGTTATCGTTTTCAGAGCTGGCTTCGTCGTTCTTGGCTTCGAGTTCAGCAACACGATCCTCAAGCTAAGACGATGCAAGTTAGGCACTGAGAAAGGCAAGTGGCGATTCATACATACATCTCTGACATGCTTCTCCTTGCGTTCCCTGAAAGCACGCTGTGCAGCGCGATTCTGCTCCTTGCGTTTCAACAACCGAGTCTCGTCCTTGGGCTATTGAGAGCAGGTCAGCCCTTTCTCTTGCGAAGTAAAGATTCAGCGGTACGTACATTACCAGTGGACTTGCGCCTGTTTCCACTGGCTGAGGCTCCTGTCCTCTTGTCGTTGTCCACTGCCGTAACTGTCAGCTCCACATTATGCAGACGAGCGACATGCAGCTCACGAGTATGTTGGGCCTTTGCATTAGGTCCATCCTCTGGCGTATCATCCGCCTTACGCTTCGTTGAAACTGGAGTCTCCGCGTCGTCGGAATCATGATGGTTGTTGCCAGAGTTGGGAGGGCTGGGACTACTGTCCTCCGATGGCGGAGAGAGAGCCGGAAGCGGCCTCTTATTGACATTCTGCGGATTTACAACGCCACCATAGACTCCTCCGAAAGCCATAGGGTCGACCATAGTGCCAGCGTTTGGAAACTGCTTTTGCAAGAGATTCATGAAATCTTCGTCTTGCATCTGGGTGTAGTTGGCGGCAGAGAAATCCCAGAGGGGTGTTACGTCCTGAAATGTATCCATTGGGTTTTAGGTTGATATTAGGACTTGACCGAGCTTGGTGCGGGGGGAGGAGGGTAACGGGAAATCGGGGGCTGGGGTAACTTGTCGATAAGAAGGTATAGACGTGCGGGCCACCGACAAGGCTACAATGGGTCAACTAATGAGCGGTTACTGAATTCGACGTCCTGAACAGCGACAAAGGAGGGCTCGATGACGAGGACGACGGCGAGCAGGATGTCGAGCACAACGACGGCGGAGATGGAGGTGGTACGAGGAAAGATTCCAGCCGAGACTCAAATCTTGTCTCTTTGATATTTTGCTTGGTCATCTGTAATCTCTCTTTGCATTTTGTTTACATCTGTTTATGGCATATATCTGCCGGCGACACGTCCTTCGGCATTGCCCCAAAGCCCGAGACAAGCGGTCGACGCATGCACCTGTTCTGGGCGCTCGCTGTAAAGACCGTCGAAATCGTCTCGTTTTGCATTCATTGCAGTGTCTGTCGATCAAGCGCCCACTTTTTTCTACTAAATGACTATCTAGCTTGATTCTTCTGGCTCGTTCCTCATCCCCAAGCCCTGCACCATCGCGCAACCGCTAGCCTGAGAGCCAAATTCTGACTCGTCTGAGATCCGCTTAGCCGCTGCCGCGGCATCGGTGGTTTCCCTTCAATACCAACAGAGATGATGGAAACAACAACGATCAGACTTGTCCGGAGACCATACCCCAATCGACCCCCCCTTCTTCCTCTCGAGAGCGTGAGGGCCATCCTCGCCCGAACAACCAAAGCTCTTGGACCCTTAAACCACGTTCTTTTAATACGCCACCTTCTTCGACATACCCGAAGCACCTCACCGAGCCACTTTTGACCTCCGGCCTGTATTCAAGGTAACATGACCCCTGGCCTTGGATATCTTCAGCATGTGGGTATAGCAAAAGGAGATGGCTTTGTCTCCGTGCTGCGCGCCGGTAGCTTCTGGAACATCTTTCGTATCTCCAAAATTACAATCGCCTTCGAATTGAAGCCAAGTTTTGAGATGTGGTCCTCTAAGCCAAGAAACGATGTCGATGGTCCTGTCAATCGTTCATGACGTCTATTCTATGCTCAGACCTTCGATAAGCCAGCGTTCAAGGGAGTCCATCGTTGCGCGGATATCCGTTTTTAGACGTCCACTTTACAGTTCATATGTCGAACCGCCGATCTATCTCCCGTTTCAGGTCACCGGTCTCACCAGTGGTGCAAAAAGTGGGGGAACATCGTGCAAAGCTCCTAAATGCAGAAGGAAGGCTTCGCCCCTTTCCGTTTCCGTACACATCCCGAACAATCCAGGGCTTCTCAGAATCAAGCGCTTGAGGGGGGCCTGAGGATCAAGTCGATCCGACGGTTGTCAAAATCCCGGTGAGTCTTTCGCAAGTTGCTGATCATGGAAGCAACTTGGCCGCTGCAAGCAGGCGCGTTTTTGTAGACACTTCACCAATGAATGACCGTTGAGTACCCTCGGAGAAAGTTCACGGCGCCAATGTAATGTGGCGCGCGACCTCTTTCCGCTCAAGCGTAATATGGTCAACCACAATCTTGTCTGATAACCGAGAATAAAACATAGCCAACATTGGAAAGTGGTAAGATTTCTATCCCCCACATTTTGCACCTCGAAGCCTCGATACTATCACTCATGGGACCAAAATGGGCAGTCTGATGATCAGATAGACATCTAACTTGCAAAGTTAATCACCCAATACACTATCTTCCGCCTTTGCGTTGAATTGTCTTCCAGAGAACTTCACTCGATAGAAAAATAAATTCTCGCCAACAGAAATAAATCGAACGGCGACTGATGAAACAACAGCTGCGACATCTTTCAACCCCCTCTCCGATGCTACCAAGTACCAAAGACTGTGGATATCCACTTGCGCCCATAACGAGAGATTCTCGTATACTAAACCATATTGAGCACAATTGCCCCACGAGGGCTGTGGCCCACTCACACAGAAGTAAGATGGAAGGACACTGCCAGGAGGCTCCATTTATGTCACCCAGAGACTCTTCGCTTCCTCCCTATCACAACGAAATAACCTTCCCTGAGCTTCTCGACCTCGCCAGACCTTCTATCAGACACAAAACATGAAGATGTCCAGGGATGGTTAACGTTGAGCGGCACAATTCTACACCCCATGCGGCAGGCAGAGACCGCGGCTCCTCGCATTGAAGGCTTCACAAATTACTGCAGCTAACACATCAGCCCTACGAGCACCCAGAAAGAGTAACGGTGACGTACGTAGTACTCGATTTCCAGCTGGCACCCGTCAACAGCCACATTTCCGTTGATGAACATGAAATTAGACCCAGAGTTCGAGGGGGTTGTTGAAGCATATCGTAGAGGTGCGGTAAAACGCGCGTCCACGGACGCCGTAACAGCACGACAGCGTCAGACGATATGCGTCACAAGTGCACGAAGTGTCCGAGAAACACAGAAAGGATATGATACAAACGATTTGATCGGTTAATTGAGTTGAAGGTAGTTTGTGTGGAAGAACTCACGAATTGGAACGCAATGTCTCCGGGCCATAGGATATTCAGGCCCACAGGGTTGAACAACATCCCATTGAGGTCTCCGATGAGGCTCCGGAGCTTCTTCAATTCCTACGATATCAAAAGGGCTCAGCGAGGTGCTCACGAGGCTCCGTGTCGGAGTGAATCATCAACGTAACAGAACAACTTGAATGCGAAGGGTTCCCCAGCGCCATTCAATCATTTCCAAATATCCGCCGCCCCCTGATCTCCATAGAGGTGAAACAGCGCCCGAAGTACTCAACTCACCTTGTCAAAGTGTGTAGACATGACCAGCGTTGAGAGCTGCAGGCTCATAAGCGTGACGACGTTGTCCAAGAATGCATGCCGGAGACTATGTGCTGAAATGAGGACTTCGTTGATTGAGTTGATGGACTCGAGGAACTGTGTTGGGGTTAACTGTGAAGGAAGTCAACGTCAACCAATGCCGCATCCACCGACAAAACGGATAAAACAAAGACTTGGGGATTCGAAGAAGTCATCAACTAAAGGCTCCGTGATAGATAGGCAACGTCGGTGCGAGTGTTCAACCTAATTCGACCTCGTTCTTGCCGAGAAAATGAGCTGTCGCAAAGGGAAGGTGATACAGCGCAAGCAGAAGCGTTCCTCGAGCAAAAGGGGAATGGAACTGATCATGAAATCACGGAGGATAAACTCACCCTTCCTTCCAGCTCCAACGGATAGATGGGTGCAAATTGAATGACTTCGCCCCCAGTGAAATCTCTTTCGACGCGCAAGATCTCACGAGGATGGTGCACACCAATGTGACCCATGGGCGGTGTCCCATACGCTGTGTCGGATGGTGGAGGACCAGAATAATACGATGACTTGGGTATTAACCTCCTTCCAGTTCTATAAGAAACGCCAAACCAATTATGGAGGATCACCCAGACAGATTGCAGCAGCACAGTAAAGGTCGGAATGAGGTCCGTGCATAACAGGCGCGTCCAAATAAGATGGTGAAGGCGATGTCAGTGAGCAGCACCACTGAGGAGGTATCACGACTCACGCAGTAAGTTGGGCATCAACGAACTTTCCAGAACCAGAGGCTGGCAGCTGGTAAGCCACGCTCTCCGGTAAATTCCTCCGCTTCATGTTATCTTCTGGTGGGTCGACGAGGTCCCATGGTTGTGGTGATGGTGCTTTCGAGGATATGAGCAAAGCTGAAGGGCGCCGCGTCACTGAGAATGAGGGCGGCTGGACAGGTTTGTCTTGGCTCAATCGACCTCCTTCCTCAAGACGGTCGTCAGCATTGGCTGTGTCCACCATTTTGGGGTCTTTGACATTAGCAATGTCCTCCTCCTCACTTCCCTTTCCATGGCCTTTGGTCAAGTCCTGCTCCTCTTGGACGAGAGTTGCCTCTTGCTGGTGACCGGGCTGACCGGAAGGGTTCCACTTTGTAATGTCCCATGGTTCTTCCAGCGCCGCAGATCTTTGGGGGTAACTGGAGGGAATGGATTCGTTTGAGCTGGACTTTACGTGTTTCGCAGGACTCCCCAGGGCGGAGGTGACTGTTTCGTTTACAAGCGTTTGGTCCAAGAACGAGTCCTCTCCATGGCTATGTTCCTCCTTCGGCCTCTCTTCTTCACGAGTCAACGACAGCATCTTGCCCATCCCTGAGCTGGCGTGATCCCCTTCCTCATAAGCCTTTTCCTGGACATCTAACGGCACGTTTGTCGCGGTCGATGTCATGACATGAATCTGGAGGTGTTGAGCGAATCACAATTCTCTTGCAGGAGGCGAGTGCCCGAGGAGTAAATGGGTCAGGGAATCTGACTGAAAGCGAGAATGTCGACTTTCAACCGAATTACCCCTGTGCAGATCAATTGTCAGCTCCCGCCAAGACCGATGGCAAACACGGTACAAATAGGCACCCATATGTGCCCCTATCACGTCGTGGGCGCTTATGTCTGTTGTTGGTCGACAGCGGACGTTTGCGATATCCGTGGTTGCTTGAGTAGCGCTGAGCGCTGTGTTGAACATACTATAGTCCACAGCTTCATGCACGCCTTGACCTGAGTCTGCTGCTCCCTTCTGATTGTACAGGGCGTCCTCATGCGCAGGCGCTCTATTGATATATTACTAGTATGCCATAACAAGCATGGGCTTCTACCCTGTGATTTCCAGCGCCGAGCGCAGTGCCTTACGCGTGATTCACTATGGTATGTGCAGCTCGGTACCCTATCAACGCCCGACTTCCACGCATTCTCGAGGCAACAACTTTCAAACACCAGGCCTAGCCAAGTTATCTGGAAGGCTCTGGTGCGATCAAGATCTGCAAAGGTGTTACATCGTACTGACAGCATAATGCCAGACGCGTTCTCACACCATCTTCTAAATCACTCACCCCAGATCTCGTACCCTCACTGGACCATGCTTGTTTTCCTTTCAGGATATTTCGACGAGATCTCTTTGGCTGTGATTTCCTTTTCCAATCCTTGATCATTGCTATGGACATACCGGCGGACCCCAGCGCGCAGCCCCCGCGCCGAACAGCCAGCGTAATCGAGGCCATAGAGCCCGGTTTGCCCTCAACTGGATGATCGAGTACTTTTCATACAATCTTCGGAACCAGGCCTTTGGCAATCGATCCCGTTTCCTTCGACTTGCTCAATTGCAAGTAGTCGATCACAGTGAACATTGACTTATTGACCCTCGATCATCGAAGGTAACGAACGATTTCACATATATCACAAGCCCCAAAGGAACCATATGAAATCTTCGTGGCATTTAGGATCCAGGTTCATGGCCCTCGGCGAAGTGCGTGAAAATATATAAATTGAAGTAGCCGTTATCGTCGCCTATTCCTTGCCACGAGCCCAGACCTGGACCCTGATCCACTAGCGTTCATTTCAACTCTGTACAAAACGCGTGGATACTCGAGATCTCAGCGAGTCTAATATGGGCTCATTTCGCTCTAATCTTTCGGTTTGATTGGAAATTCCTTGCAACTCAGGTGCATCTGTTCTGATTGGGGGCAAAGTGTCGAACGTGCGGCGGTTTCATCCCATCCCATTTCTCGGCGCGTTGCGATAGGTTGTCTGTGCACTCAAAAGGGTTATATCCCTGAGATTTCCCATGCCGTAGATGATAATGGTAGTACCAATACCGTTGGGAGACCTTGATCGGCAGTATGCTAAGTAATTGCCAACCCTTGCGGTGGCTCTTCGATATTCTGTTGTGACAGACACCGTCCAAATTACAGGGGAGCCTCGTTCCAGAGTCGCCGTCAGATGATTTCCATTCCCCTGTCACATCCCTATCACCTGAACCACGTATCCTTTGTCCATTCTCGACGTCGCGCGATCGACGGGAACCTATCACAATCAGCGCTGTGAAATCACGCACTTTATGTTGGCAACCCTGAACGGTTAAGCGTGAGGTCCCTGCGTGGCGTAACGTACGTCCCAGTCCTTGTGACATTCCTGAATAGCATACGAACATACTCAGGCCAGCCCTGTCAGCAGCGCATGATTCGGCACGATGCTAAAGGCAGAACACGAGAAAATCTCCGCCGGCACAATCCAAGATCCCATCATCGACGAGGATGGCAAAGGTTCATTCTCGTCGTGGGTTTGCACCTAGCATGGATCTATTCATTGTCCAACTGTGGGTTGGTCAAACATGAACGTTGAAGCCTCTCCTGGCAGGGCAAGACACGATTGGGTGTCGGTTCAGCAGATTTCAAGTATTCGGAAAAGCTAGCCTTGGTATAACTTGGATTGTACCAAATTGAATTGCAACTATCGACTACTAGGAATACACAATAAAGATCTATAAAAACATTGAGCGAGATAATAAGGACACTTCTTTCTTCGAATTGAATGAATGTATGTGCGAGGGGACAAATGTGCGTGCGTGTGACAAACAGTGTGAATGTGGAGGGAGGATCGCAAGAAAGCAAAAGAAACGGACGAGTGAATGACAGTGATGGGTATAGTGTCGTAACCATGTCATGAATGGCTGAAGAAAGACGGGCATAGGTGAAAGACGTAAGGTGCTATAGCAAAGAGAGGGAAGCATAACGGCCATAGAAGTGAGAAGAAGAAGCCAATATCACCAAATCACATCTGCTCCTTCTTCTCAACACCAGGTGAAGGTGTATTCTTCATACCCGGCGGGGTCCTCGAGCTCCTCTGTCCACTCTTCACCTGAGGCGAAGCGGACCGATGTCCCCCGCTTCCGTTACTCCTTGCGCTCAAACTCGCCCCGCTATCAACCTGCATCCGATCATCCCTCATCAACTCCCGGTCCCTATCACCAGCAGCAGGACTCGGCACCGTCGACGAAGGTGAGGAGGTTGAAAGCGTGGTAATAGGTGGAAGGTTCAGTTGTTGAGAAGAGGAAGCATGACCAGGTCCAACGGGCCGAGGGTGCGGAGGCAAGGCTGGAACAGCTACCAAGCTCTGGGGTTGTGGTGGCGGGCTCGTGGCGGATCCATACTCGTGCTGCGATTGCCTCGGTTCTGATGGGTGCGCATTAGGAGGTAGAGATGCAGGCTGAGTGCGGAAGGGGATTGGCGAAGGACGGGTTGAAGGTACAGGAGTTCTTCCAAGCGAGGCGGATGAACGACGGCGAAGAGTTTCGGTCCTCGTTCGCTTACTGTCACTCTCGTCTGAACCAGGACTCCTGGGCCTCTTGAGCTGCGAAGCTTGAGATGAGGGTGAAAGTTGGCTCCTCGTCGACGACACCGAGTTGCGATGCGACACAGGGGGACGGGGGGAAGGATCGCTTCGACCGCCAGGAGAGATCGTGGGTGAGTGTGCAGGGCGGTCAGACGAGGGTGTGACAGAAGGTGGAGGTGGTTGACCTCGCTGCGAAAGTCCCATGAGGGCATCTACACCGTCATAATCCTCGTCAATAGCTCGAACAGGTGGCCGAGGAGTCGGGATGGTTGGCGATGGCTGAACAGATCGCGCAGACGGAGGCCCATTGCTCAGGGGTTCAGGAGAACTGGCACTCTTGAATCCATAGCCTCGTCCGTAGCCGCGCTCAGCCTCCGGAGAACTAGGTCCCTTCATGCCACCGTAAGGGGGCTGCATGAGCTTCAAATTGCGATCACCCTCGCCTTCGTAAGGGGGCTGCATAGGTCGGAAGGTAGATGCTGATGGAGGGCCATTGTCAGGATACGAGGCAACCTTGAAGCTGCCCGTCCTCTGCTGCTCGGGCTTTGGCGTTTCTGAACCTTCACCCCGTCGAGGTGCGTTCCTCTTCTTCCTCTCCTTGCGGGATGCAGGATCAGCAAGAGGTGTGCTGATCTGTGGCGCAGCAGAAGGGTGAGGGGGAAGATGAGGGTGAGACTGGGGAGGTGGGGGGCCGGGCTGTTGTCCCTGCATATCAAAGTCCCTGCTATCCCTGGTAGTACGTCGGCGGCGATCCTTGTCAAGGCCCTGCGAAGCGTGAGGAGATTCTGACCGACGGCCAGGCTCAGCCATATGAGGATGCGATTGGCGGATGGCATTGCGATGGCTACCAGGAGAAGGGGGGTAGTTGCGAGGAGGTTCACCAGGGTACTCGCGGTCGTAACGTCGGTGATCAGGTGGGGGAGGCGGTGGAGGTGATGCGCCGTGGGGATGAGCTGAAGGATGAGGAGGAAGAGCCGGGCCCTTTTGCTCCCATTGATACCTAGCGTTCTGACGAGGCGAAACGACAGTTGGAGGAGTTCCTGGGCGTTGTTGCTGCATAGGGGGATACTGGCCAAACTCCCCACCTTGCCTCGTACGACGCTCACGATCCCATTCGCGAGACTCAGCGCCTGGAGGGGGTCGACGATCGTGTTCCCATGCGGCTTCGCGATCAACAGGGCGACCTGGGTCTGCGGCATACGCTCGAGGGGATCTTTGCATAGGAGCCCCACTCGGCTGAGCAGGCCCGACATGCTGCCTCTGAGGAGGGTAGCCCGAGAAGTTTTGATGCCCAGGCGACCGAGGGCGACCAGAATGTGGCGGTGACGGCGAACGAGAGCGAGGCGCTGCTCGTCGTGGATAGAAAGGATCATTGTGATGAGGAGGGGCACCATTGCGAACGTCCTCCATTTGGGGAGGCTGAGAAGGGCCATGCCCATGGAGAATATTCTGGTGACCTGATGGGCCTCGAGGAGGGAAGTCTCGAGAGTGTGGCGGGCGCTCGACCTCCATAGGGGCAAGCTGGGGATGTGTAGGTGCATGGCGATCGTCAATCACGACAGGTGGTGGCGGACCACCACGGAATGGAGGGCTGGCACGCCCTGAAGCAACCATAGCTGGAGGCGGAAGCGAGATACCACTGTCGGGCCCGCGCGAATCCGAGCGATGAGGGTGGCGAAGGGGTCCTGTCACCAAGGGACCGTTTAGTCCTGGCGGAGGGACCACAGCGCTCGCGTATGCTGTCGGGTGCACGTCTTGCGGACCAGGTGCAGCAGGAAGCTGTGTCCCATTGGCCTGAGCCTGGCGAAGAAGCTGCAGCCGTTGGGTGATGGCAGGGTTGGATGGATCAAGCTCGCTTGCTCGTGCATAGGCATCAATGGCGTCCGTGATCTGGTTATTGCAGCTCTCGTAGAGGCTGCCAAGGTCGAACCAAACCTCAGAGATATAAGGGTTGATCCGGATGGCCCGGGAGTATGCATCAAGAGCATCACGATACTGGTTGATTTGGAAGTAAAGGACGCCTATTGAGCACCAGAAAGTGGGGTTGCGACCATCACGGTATACAGCTTGTTGATATGCTTCATATGCCTTGTTGTACTTTTGGCCTGCCATGTAAGCTCGACCGAGCAAGTACCAACTTTGAGCGTCGGAGGGGTCTGGTAATCGATCAGCGAAAGGCTAAGCAAGAGGCACGGAAGTTATTCACCAGCTTCGAGACTCTTGGTCAGATACTGAATCGCAAGATCCTGGTTCTGGAACGAGGACCCATCCTGATGGTACAGCCAACCCAATTGCTGTAGCACCTTGGCGTGTGATGGATTGTCAATCACAACACGCTCATACGCATCCTTTGCGCGATGATACTGTGAAAGGGTTTAGCCGAGAGCCACTGCCATAGAAAAATGTATTTACGTCTTTCTGTTGCTCAAACACGTGCCCAATCTGGAACCAGATATCCGCATGAGCCAATGGACTTGGTGGATTTCGAAGGATGCGGTCGAAGCAGTCGAGCGAATCCTGGTATTTGCCCTGCTGCTTGTAGATGATGCCTAGGCGGAAGAGGATTTCGTTTGCCTTATCAAAGTCTGATAGATAAAGGTCAACACCCTGTCAAGAGATAACTAAGTAACAGCGTACCTTTGTCCATACGAAGGACGGACGAGAAGGCTTCCTCGGCATGATCCAGCGAACCGTAGCGATCATAGAGAATGCCGATGCCGTACCACAGCTTGGGATCCTCCTGGGCCTTTGAATTAAGGCCGTTGGCACAGATGAACGTAAAACCGGACTTACTTTGGGGTTAGGGAGAAGATAAAGAGCCTGCTGATACGCTGAGTAAGCCTTTTGCAGGTCGTCCTGCATAAGATAGCAATGACCTGGACTTGTCAGACGCAAATCCATTCAAGAGTCAAACAGAGACATACCAAGTGCACTCCATACTTCACCGTTATCTTCTTGCAGACTCAGGACGCGTTGAAAGTATTCGATTGCCTAAAAAGGAAGTCAGAGATGGGAATCGGGCAAAGGTCAAACAAGCGAGTTTCCGCGGATGTGCGGCGGCAATAGGCTCGGCATCATCGGGAAGACATTGTGCGCGGCAAATAGAAAAGAAATGGTTACCTTGGGATAATTTTCCTTGATCCGAGCAATACCTGCAACCTGAGTAAGGCCAGACAAACTCATCGGGTTGTGCCGAAGGGCATTTTCATACGCGTTGAGCGCCTGTTCCAGGTCGTTCATTTGTTCTGCTACTCTGCCTTGGGGAAGATATGAGACCCCCGCCCGCCTGAATCACCCACTAACTGCCCACCTATGAGAAGCCATGTCTGTTCGTTTGCGAGATTAAGTTTGTGGATGATGTTGGGATTGTGTGAGGGGACAGAATGGCCGACGGCTGGGGAGATGGCTGAGGGATGTGCACTGGGAGTGAGAGGGCCGTTGTGATGGTGCTGTGGTGTTGGATCATGCATGCGGACGTCACGAGAGTGGCGGGAGGCCATGGTTGGCCTTGGGGGAAGAGTGGAAAGAGAGGGGCATCGATTGTTGGATGTCTGGGTATAAATACGGGCAATACACATCAGGGGCCCAACAGATCATGGCGATCAGCAAGGCGATTCCATCTCGCTGTCATCTCTTTTCGAGGCACGCGGCTGCTTTTACCGTTTTCGGCCATATCTCGATCCTTACTTCCTCGCGTGGATTCCTTCTCCGAGTTTATTCGAAGCTTAGCTCCTCAACTCATGACCCACCCCGATTCACATCTCGGCTACACCACAACCCTTTGCTCGGTTCTGGGGAACATCTTCCCAATCAAATTAAACCACAGGCACGTCATCGATCGGAGATCTCTATATGTCTTGCAACAGCGGAACCGCCACTCCGGAGTTTGAAGACGGTCTCCGGTATGTCTCTCAATGGGACCACCACACCTTCTCGCCGTTACCGATGTCAAAGAGCACTTGCCTCACTCTGCTCGAAAAGCATCGTGATCCCTCTATGCTTTGACGCTTCCTGTATGTAACTAATAGAATCTTCATTTGAATTGGCAGGTAGCTAACGCGGCATTGTCGGTCCAAGAATGGAGCATGTCACCTTCACAGCCACCAACACCAGGCGGCATTCAAGGTTTTCTTCTCAAATCTGTCACCCCGTGCTTCTTTTCCCGCCACAGAAACAATCATGCGCCGACCTCAAAGGGGTGGAGGAGAGACGCTTGGTTACGCAACTTCCTCGCTTTTTCAAAGAATCCATGTCATCTGCCGAGATGGTTTCAAACTTGGACTGCTCTCCATTCAGTTCGCCTTCATCATCATGATAAGCCCTGATGCCGCAAAACTTAGAAGGCGCCCTCATCTGCCACACAGGCATCCAATGCTAAACTCTATTGTTACACACAGGCAGGGAAGCGTACCAATCGGTTCACATCAAAAGTAGTTTAACGCAAGACGGTAGGCGGACTTCCTCTGTCAGATAGAGTGCGTTAAAATTACACCCACAAATACACACGAATGTCTGGCAACCACAAACGTAAAGCCCACAGTCGGACCGAAGTGTACACTTACTTTGTGTTTTGAACGGAAGCTTGGTTTGAACATCGTGAAAGGAAACTCGAAACGTTCGCGTACAAGGTCGGTCCTTTCCTCTGGATGGCAACGGCTGCTGATCTTACCTTCCATGACCGCTGTCGACATGCGACGGTCTGAGGTTTAGAAGGAGTTGAGCCCTATTCATCAGAAGGGTGACCCAGAGAATGGAAGTGGACGTTTTGGTGTCGTGGCAATAAATTCCGCTCGGCCTGGGCGTGATTGCATCAGAGTTGTGAGCGAAGAGGGGCACATCATAACGTATACGGTCCTCAAGACCTTGACGAACGGGGTGTCCCAATTTTGGCCATTTCAATGCTAAAATGCTTGGATAAGGCTTAGATAGCGACCAGTGCCATCCATTGAGTATGCAAACGACTGGACGCTCATTTCGACTCTCATTAGCGCCAGAAGCGCAGTAGCTTGATCGCGCTGCTGCAGAGTTTGACGGCTCCAATTATCGAACCCCGCGGGCGCTTCCGCCAGCTATTCGGTCAAATGGTTCCTGCTTGTTTCTAGCCAAAGGGGGCTTCAAGGAGCTTAATTAAACGAGAGCCTAGGGAAGTCCCTTTCCCTGAACGGACTGTCAATGTGCACAGCGCATTGCGACCTCTGTCGGTACTCAAATTGAAGGGACTTTGCCTTCCTACTTCCCTTCCTCACACGCACACCTAACTTCCCTGGCGAACATGACATCGCAACTGCCAAGCCTAGTCCATTTGTGGCCCCTGATCCCCCTGATACTCAAACATGCTTCCATGTCCTAAACTTCGGAGTAACCGCACACCCACCGCCACATGTCATACAAAAATACCTCGGGATGAATCACGATGTGTCTGATGCCTATCTTCGTTTTGACCCCTCAATTGCCCAGAAACAGACAGGGAAGGAAAGGTCTGGAAAGAAGTTCATAAGGATCGTCTCTCTCAAATTGGGACGCTGTGGAAACCAAGGCAAACTTTGGTTAGCTTCGTCATTTCCAGGTGTAAAAAGTTCACTACATACACATACATATGGTGGGACCCATGGGGACTCGGCGTCTTCAGCAAGACTACTCCCTAGGAGTTCAATTAGAGCGGATCTCCCGATTTGCCATGATAAAAAGGGAGTCGTGGGGGCTTATAGGGCCTCTCTTTTGAATCGGGGAAGACTTGAGTTGTGTGGCCAGGGGGGTGGTCACGATGTATCGCTGAACGCGCCGAGAGGCTGTGCACGCAATGATGCCAACCGCTAGAATGCCAAACCATCCAATGAGATCTTATCTTTACTTCATTGCTAGGATAGCCAAGTACAGGGCCAAACCACACTAGAGTCCAAAAGCAACGTACAGGTCAATCATGCTCTGCCATGTGAACCGATGAAGCAAAATACCTGAATGAACAGCGCTTTAATGAAGGGTAATAGTGCCCCTAAATGCTGTTTCCCTTTCTGTTCCATAGGTGTGTCGCGTAGTCCAATCTCCGGTCGGTCATCAGAAATCAGCAACCAATTGAAAGACCCATTTATGCTTTCCTTTGGTTTCGGATTCGGAATTGAGCGAAGTCAAAACTCAACCGAAACCTCATCAGCGTCATTCTGTCATTTCGTGTTAGAAGCCGACTTATAGATCGAGCAGAATGAATGCAGAAAGTCACTCCCGTGCTAGCACAAGAATGATGATCTTAATACGATGCCTCATTATTATTGCCAGACGCAAGGTCGGTGTTTCCACGCCCTGCCTCCGGAGAGGAACGAGGAAGAACGGATGGGATGAAAGTCCGACATGCTCCGATTCAGAGTCAGCGCACAGCCTCATAGAATGACAGAGAACTGTCAACGACGACGAGCACAAAACCCTCACGACTTCCACCACGACCAAGAGCGCCTAAAGGGGAGCCCTACGACCGTCTCCTACATATCTCATCTTCTAAATCGCAATGACTAGTGAGTGCTCTAGCTAGTCCAGCCGACGTCATGGACTCACGATCTCATTTTATGGATCTATCTTCACCCACTGGCCTACGCCTTCTAATGAACAACGAACCGACATGATGGCCCCTCCTGTTGAGTATAGGGGGTAATCAGCGCGAGCAGGATCGTCTCAAGGCCCAGAAGAAGGCCGCTGCGAATGCAAAGAAGCCCAAAGAGAGCGCAACCAGCCTCCAAAAGCGCAAAGAGGCGTAAGTACTTGCGGACTGATAGCAACAAACATTGCAATGCAACTGACGACCGGATCCATGGACCTCCTTTGACTCTCGCCGCGTTACTCACCCCTGTGACTGAAACTCATAATACCTGATGATCCTCATCCTCATCTCCCGTGGCTATTTGTATTCAACCAGCGATGCGGAAGCTCTAAGGCTTAAACAGAAGGTGCGTCCACAAAATGAACCATTATCATCAAGACTGCTCATTAAGATTGTTATTGGTCCATCAGAAAAAGGAGGAAGAGAAGGCCGCTGCTGGTGGAGGGGGAGGAGGGTCGTCGAGTGGGAAATGACACATCATTGTCCATTCGCTGCAGGCTCGGTGGTTTCATGCGTTGGGTAGATTCAGGGATCATCATTGTGAACAGGTTTGGGAATTCATTGGATTGCGCTTTTGAGTTTGCCTGGGACTTGCCCTCTATGGGTTGTAAAAGCAACAGAAGACGGCCAAACATAGATGGGAAGATAGGAGTGGACCGAACCTTCCTTGGGAATCACTAATTAGATTTGCATTCAATTGGGATTACAGGTCGCGCATGGCGCGCCACTTGACCAGCTTGAGGCGCACATTTGACATGATATTCTGAGACGATTCGTGGACAGGGGTCATGACTCACAATTTGCGAGGTGGTTTCATGTTCGCAATTCATTATGGCTCGCGACAGGTCAAATTCACCGGTAATTCAAATTATTTCCGCGTCACGATTCCTGCGCCTCTCTTGAAACATGTTGCCATCACCTGGATAACGGATGCAGCGGTCGTGGGGACAGTGACGGGCGCTTTGAGTTTGTGGCGGTGAACGGACAGCGGCGTGCGGAGGCGAGTACCGAATGCGGTCGAAAGGTCCAGACTTCACGATAGCATTTAACGATCCACGCAATCCACGGGGTTCCCAAAGCAATGAGGTGAAGAATTAGAGACGGCGATTGGCGCGCATAAATGTTCATGACACTCCTCTGATTATGTGTAGACCCTGGTCCTTGGTAGCTATTCAGAGTGTATGTAATACCGCTTTTTCCATAGATTTTTAGCCTTGTTACTTACGAGATGGGGAATCCTTATCGTTCTGGGCCGAAGTCCACCCTGCTCAGAAACGTGATGATGGAAGGTCACAAATGAGTGCAGATCCTTCTTCGCAGGGCACACAAATGCTGAGGACAGTCAACACGAGCCAACACGGCTTGATACAGCGCAACACGCAGATGGAAGGTGGCCAGAATGAAAAGGGCCCCGATGGGCAAGGAGGCGAAAGTGTACTCTGACATGCCGCCATGCAGAGTGTATGAAACCGTTTCAATGAGGGAAGACCATCAGAATTCTCGAATGCCAAAAGTGGATCCTGAAAACTCACCTTGGCAGCACTCAATGAGAATGTCAAAGAAATGTCAAGCGTAGGTTATCACAGGTCCCTGAGACCTTCGAGTCCCCCATTTCTTCGGATTCGGAAAAGGGTTTGCTGATCATCTGAACACAGCTAGATGTGCTCATCTGGCCAATTCCGATAGGGGCGAACCTCTCATCCCTCTGGTTGTTTTGGAGACGGCCGAATCCGGTGGCAAGAACCCAGCGCACCTTTGATAGTTACATACAGCGCCACGCGCGGTAAGTTAGACACAATAATAGCCTCCTTGTGATGAGGATGACACAGTTTCCCTACTTACCGATAGAAAGGCTCTTCACACCTGAATGGGGTTGAAGAATCGAAGCTGGTGGAGAGGTGCTATCTTGGTGCGGAGAAGCAGGAAGGCTCGGGTGACCGTGACGCTATTGAAGCAATCGAAGTGCTAAAAGGGCAAAGCACCTGCGGTATAAAGCCTGGACACAAGAATGGTACCTATTGCTTCACCCGCATTTAAGCGTTGGTCGATCCTTGAACCTGCGCATCATGCTCCTTTAGTGCAGATGCAGTGCATTGAATCGATTACAACCACACCTTTCCAAGGTTTTATCAAATAGCCGCCTCGCCGCAGATTCGGAGCTCTTTCTCTCTTCCATTTATCGCCCACAACATTACTCTCTGCAAACCCTTCACCGAAGTTCTGCCACAAATGGACGCTTTTGCTTGGGTTCTCATCCATATAATGATCTTCCTTCAACGTGACCTACACCCCGAGAGAGACGGCCTGAAAGAGGCTGGAGGAAGAACTCTATGGCGAGATCAAGCATCTCCCTTTACGTGCCTTTGGAATTCCTTCCAATTCCTTCTTTGAAAGTCACAACCAAGAAGGAAAGACACTCACATGGGCTATTTAGGGAAAGAAACTCAACAGGGCACCCAGAGTACTGGGACAACCGCTAAGTCCGCGTGGCGTATCTCGATCCTGCCCAGCGAATCGCCATGATTGTCTCTGCTTTAGGCAGCAGTGACCCTCTTACCACCGAGGAAGAATTAGGCTGTGCAGCGAAGGTGGGCAGCCCGCTTGCGGAGGCCGGTTCATGACCTGTCGTCACAGTCCTGACAAGGCTTTGATCGATAATGACAGCGATGGAAGCCTTCAAACCAAGAGGGCAGCATCTGTCTTGAGCCCCGAGACCATGAAAGGGCCTCGTTCCTGGACAGTGACAGCAACATTCAACCATCTATAGATCTCTCTGTTATTCTGTGGCATCAGCATATAACGACTGGAGACAGTGACAATGAAAGACGCACATAACAGAAGACATGATTATAACTAAGGAGCCAGAATAGTGACAATGCTCAGAACAGATAGACGAAAAGACAGACAAGAAAACACATGTTCGCGATGAGATGTACTTGCAGTGCGAAGATAGATGTCGAATGTATTCCTCTGGCTCAGAATAAAGAATAGCTGATAGGTATCATTTAACTTTGGCAGAGGAGCCTCCTTCGAGTCGTCGCCGTCGAGCAGGAGCTTCCGCATCTTCTGGTTCGCTATCCTTGTAGCGACTCCAATCAGACGCGGGAGCGGGAGGAAGGAAACCCCCGAAGGGATGTGATGGGTAGCCAGCGTTGGTCATGAGGGGATAGGAAGCTGATGATGGTACAACCGGGGCGTGAGGTTGATAGCGAGCCCGGTATAGTGATAGCAGTGTGTTGACGAACACCGTCATGGATCCCAGTGAAGTCAAAGTAAAAATCTAGAACGAAGTGATCTTCAGTCTAGTGTAGCTTCCATAGCGTCAGAAGACTCACCAAGGTCTTCCAACTGATTGGCTCGACAAAGCCATTGATAACTTCAGCGATCAGCTCGGCGCTAACCCTGGCACGCCCAATGGTCGTCGGATCGCGATTCATACATGTCTCCCAGTCCGCACATCTAGATAACATATCTGGGGCTACGTATTGCGTGCCACAGAAGCTCTGCTTATATCGAGTTGCGCACATGGCAATGTCCTGTACGATGTCTATTCGGAAATTTCGTCATTGGCACGGCTGATCCAATAGAAACGACGAACCTTGCGTGTATTCAGAGATCCGTTTCTCGACATCCCTCTGTACCGTCAGTATAAACTGAACAGCGAGGTACAAGAATATAAGGATGAGGGAGAGGTTGAAGAAGAACTGAAGATAGCTAACGAACGGTGAGCAGGCCACGGGCAAAGGCACCAATAAAACCACTCACCCGAGGAGAACATAGGGTGTCTCTGACGTGGGTGGTGCTGGCGCAGGCATATTGAGGGTGTAGTGGTTTGAAGTGGATTTCGGCCTAAGGGCAACTCGGCCATCCTCTTCGCCTTCGCTTTCAGAGTCGGAGGTATCTTGATCTTGACCAGCTCTACGGCTTCTAGACCTGGTATCCCCTCGTCTCCGTCGATTGTACACGCGACGTAGTGCACCTGCAGCAACGGGGCGCGAAGAATCTGGTTCTGGCGCATTTAGGCTAGTTTCTGGCTCTTCCTTGGCTGGGACGAGGTCCTTTGCCGGGCTGGCTTCGTTCATGTCCACGTCGCGAACCTCTGGCTGTGACGGTGGCATCCATGGATAACCTTGCGGTGTCTGAGGCGCAGGAGGGGCAGGACTGAACAGGAAAGGTACATTCTGGTTCCGTCCAAAAGTTGGCGTCCCTGCAATCCCGTTAATGGGTGTTCCTGTATTAACCTGTTCAAGCGTTCCTATGCAAATACATTAGAGCACCAGTGAAGCGACAGGGTATATGCATACTTTTCTTAGGCGTCCTGGGATCCTCTCCACCATCATTTAACCAGCTTTTGTTCTTGTCCCTGTTCGTCCATTCGAAGTCCATTGGCGCGTCTTTCGAACGCTGCGAGTACCCAAATGTCGACATGCTGCTTCACAATCGTTACTCGTCGTCAGCGTCGTTACGGCGCAGAGGCCAGGGTGCCAGTCTGTTGCCCAGGGAAGGCGTGTGGTCGAAGTTGAGCACTGAGTTATCGCTGTCATTGCGGAGCTGTTTGGTCGTGTTGACGTGTTCAGGTCGAAGACGCGGGTTCTCCAGAGCCTTTCCGAGGTTTGTATACAGTCCACACTATGCTTTTCTCTCAGGCTTTGAGGTCTTCAGGTCGTCGGTTGTGCAATGTAGGGAGGGTTAGACGATTCCATCCATTAGCGCACATTTCACCATCAGAAGTTGCACAGCGATGGTCAGAACCAACCCGGTCCAGTCTCGTTCCAATAGTCATTGAACAGACGGTTCGTTGGTGTCTCTGAGCCTGTTGAAGAAAATACTTATGGCAGAATGAATAGGGTCGTGGGGAGAGGTCCTACGATATTTTCTCGAGACTTCTCCGAGAGAGAGTAATCATGCTGCATGGCCCAGTGAGTGCATTCGAGCTTCTGCAACAGAATTGCTTCAACCCGAACCCAAGATCCATGATTCGGATTCTACGTTGGTGGTCGCTCAGCTTCTGTTCTTGGAGGCCGAAGATTCAACGAAACCAATACACCTCTATATCAATTCTCCAGGCGGAAGTGTGACAGCCGGGCTTGCCATCTATGACACAGTACGTTTGGTCAACAGTCATGTCCCAGCAACGAATGACCGTCTGTAGATGCAGGTAAATACATTCGGAATGAACGCTGCCAATACGCGTGCTTAACCCAGCAGTATGTTTCCGCGCCAATCCATACCTATGGCCTAGGCCTAGCGGCATCTATGGGTTCTCTCCTACTTGCCGCTGGCGCGAAAGGAAGGCGTCACTGCCTTCCCAACGCTAGTATCATGATACATCGTGCGTTCTGGCTTCTCCCTTCGGGCTGTTGACCGTACTGACGGGAAACGGATTATGGTCGGATACAGAACCGTCTGGCGGTGCTTCTGGTCAAGCCACGGACATCGCTATACATGCTAAAGAAATCCTTCGGATAAGAGAGCTATTGACTGGCATATATCAACGGCATTGCGGAAAGCAGGGTGAGGCGGAAGTGGAAGGGTTAAAGCGCTTCGGTTAGTACATCTACTACCTCCCAGTTCGTCTTTGAGGTGCTCAATCATCTTTGACTGGCTTTAGAAACCGCGTTGGAACGGGACTATTACATGACTGGTAGCTATCTTTCCCACTCCCTATGCGTTTAGTGGCTTACCGCTTCCCCGTTCATCAGCCCAAGAAGCCCTGGAGTTTGGGATCGTAGATGGAATCCTTGAGAAGCGGCCAGTTTTGGACACGGATGCATCCTCGGGGCCTTAGTGAGCTGAACCAGTGACACTAGCCATGCCCGCCTTTGCAATTTATGCATATATTGCGACCCGCTAAAAGCGCTGAATTGACCTTGCAGTGCTAAACGCTCTTACCAAGCCCCTCCAGACTCTTCTGACGGAGTTAAGCATTGGCTTTACAGCTTAGATTATGGATTCAATTGAATATCGACCCAATGCAAGTCCTCCAACGGAGTTTGATCATTCCGCCACTATGAGGACTGAGTAATCCAAAAGTCAGTCCCCGTTAGTCGCGGTGAAGGTGAAAGAATATGCCTCTTGCGGATACAGTCCCTCTGCACGTCCTCCAAGCTTCGAACCCCATGTCCGCGCTGTTAGACAAGTTCGTAGGCGGTTTGGTATCTATTCTATATGATGGCGTTTCTTTCGCTTTATTTAGCTTGACGTTCAGCTGTCCACCACGCATCGGGCACTTTCCCCAGTTGGCTCTTCATCTGTTCGGAGAATTCGAAAACGTTGCACAACCTTCATTTACAGTCCTCACCTCTCGGCACATTCTTCCAGAAGCCTTGTTTAATTCGCTGTTATAGCGTGCGTTGTCAGGGCCGAAGGTGGCTCAGGGTCAGCTATCATGATGTTTCCTTCTTCTCTTTGTCCCCGCTTCTAGAAGCTCATTCTCATCCAGATTCTCCTTGCGAAGCCATTGACTTGGCAATCACCCCTCCCCTTGCCGTCATCAGCGCAATTTGAATGGCCCTCTGCTCAATATCAGTGTCAAGATCATAGCTTTTCGCCGAGATTTCTACTATATACAGTCAAGTATGGCGGAGGAAGGTGTACGACCTTCTGGCCGCTGAAAGATTGATAAGGGGTTCTACCGCAAATCAACCAAGTACACCGGGCTCCTGACGCCCATCCATCTCTGGAGAGATAAGCGTCGCCTTCGGAAGGACTCCATATGCTATCTCTGATGTCGATCTCAATGGCGAAACCTGTTCGTGGTCTACTTCTGTGCGGCATTTGGGTATCATGGCTCGTCCTCGTCTCTTTGGTCTGTGGTTCTTTCTGCGTAATCGCTCCAACTTACCTGCAACCCGTGGTCTGGGGATCATGCATCATGATACTGACCGACGATATCTTGCCCAAACTTTGATATTCATAGCTCTCGTGATCGCCCTTCGTTGTGTAAACAGCACGCACATCGAGAAGCCGATGCGATCTCTCAAACTCTGTTCACTAAGAACTTCTGGGTACTTAGGTCGACCTTGGCTGACGCAGATATTCGAAGGCTTCTTTTGCGCAGTCTAGAGGCCAAAAGCGGCATGTCGAAGGCTCAATTCTATGCAATTTTTAACAAGATTCCCATTCACTTCCGCCGCGGGTCGGTTCTTGAAATATTCTATGCCCAAGGTCATTCATATCTAGAGCAGTCAATTCAAAACCTTGTACTCAATTCTGGGGTCCAAAAACCGCTTCGCTGTCTCCGTTTCTCCGTCACACAGTCTCCTTTTGTGCGACTGGCTCTTTATGGCCTCGTGTTCGAGACAAGATCATATGCCCAACTCTGAAGAGCTTCTTCACCGATCATATGTTTCTTTTCTATTCACGGGCCTTACATGGAAGGTGACGCACTGAGGCACTAAGAGCATGTAGGATCTAGGGACGGGAATCATTTGAAAGGTTCTACGGCCCTTGTTTCTGGCTCAGGACAACCGGATTCCAAAGAGTCGTTCTTCCCATACAGCAAGCGCAATCAACAGCGCCACAGTACACTTCCGTGAGGGGAACTCGCTGATCACTGTTGCCCCTGTCCTTCGGGTTCGCCAATCCTGGGTGTGAGATTGTGGCCTTTCGTCGAATCGAGCAGACGTCTATTCCACCTAAAGCTAACCACTCTCAACGAACAAATATAGTCCCATGCATGGTATGTAGTACATCCATATAAGATAAGTCCAGAAAACCGTGACTGCCAAAGCACAAGGTACGTTAAAACGAAAGAAATAGGTAAGTAGATGCAGCGCAAGCAATCAAGCAAACAAATCACCGAAACACTATGAGATCTTTGAGCAAGGGAAGCAAGAATCTATAAGCAGTCATCATCTCCATCCACCATTCCCGTTCTGTCCGTTATACGCGCGATCATCTACCCAATTCGCCCGGTTATTAGCGTTGTAGTTGTAAGCCGGGTAGTTGTTGTATGATTCAGATCCTGACCGATCATGAGCGGCGGGGGGTGGAAGACGAGAGTAGTCGTTGGCACTAAAAAGGTGTAAGGAGAAGGTAATGATCAGCCGATCGGTGTGGAAAGATGACAAGCAGCTTCGGCTTACCGAGATGGAGGAACATTGCGCATGGGAGGTTCTTGGCTGGGCAGTCTCTGATGGTGCGATGGCGCAAGTGATGAAGGGACCACCATCGAGATTGGTCTGGTTGAGCGCGGAGTCTTGCGAGAACTACCTCCGCAACACCTTCTGATACCTGTTGGAGACATTAGTTTCAGATGTACACATCATCATAAGAGGGCGGCAGAAGAGAAGCAGGAGGGAAAGATACGAACTTCGGATGATGGCCCATAGGATCAGAAGCACAATCAAACCGGCGACAATGGTCACAGGGATGGCGATCTGGAGGTTTGAGACATACCAGGCCTATTCGAGAACGAGAATTATGAGGTCAGTTCATTGATCACAGATGAAGAGCTGTGACTCACCTTGGCAGTCTCGATGAAGCCAGCCGATTGGCACCTGCCACTAATGCATGTTCCGCCATAGCCTAAAGGAAGCAATGTCAGCACATGCGAGTAGACACGAGACAAATAAACGGACCGCAAGGTGAACCGTCGACAAGGAGAGAAGTCAATCGAACACAGACGTTGCGCTGCGTCGGATCTTTACACGAGATTTGGCAGGATTGGTCGCTCTTATCCGGGCAGGCTTCTGACAGGTTCATTGTTCCGCTGACAAGCTTGCATTGCTCTATAGAGAGTTGGCGAACGTCAGCAAATACCGGGGTAAGTAGAGCTTTGATGACAACGTACGTCCAATTGAAGTGCAAACACCACTGGCACACTTGAGATCGTTGTCGCCACAAGATTGACCTATGCATCCAAGTCAGCACCCAGCAGCTATGGAGAAACGTTTTCCAATCTTACCGTTGGGCACCACAGTATCGGCAGGACAGCTCGACGAGTTCCCGGTGCACGTCTCGGGAATATCACATTTGCTATCCCTCGAAGGCCTGCAAGTCTGAGTGGCAGGCGCAAACGAACATTGCCTGGTGCAACACGGGCTGCTATCAGGATCGCACACTGCACCAGCTCTGAACTTGCAAGTCGTAGGATCACAGCAGGGCGAATCGACACCTTGGCCGGGATCACAGTCTTCTCCGGTTTCGACGATGCCGTTGCCGCACATCTGGAGGGAGATGGTAGGCCGATTGGGGTCGGGATCGACGAGGCAGGAGGTATCCGTTCGGGAGCCGCCTGATCCTTGCATGAGGGAGCCTAACAAAGTCAAGAGAAAGGTAAGCATTTCCCTGCGCGCCCTTGCGAGTAAGAAAGGCAAAACTGACAGATGTTGCCTAGACTGCATGGAGAAAAGACCTTCTCGCCAGATTGAGCGACGGGGCTCATGATGAACCGAGCTTCGGCATCACAGCTGTTGGGCGTTAAAGGACAGCAGTTGCGCTCAGAACCAGTGCATCCTTGGGCACACTAATTGACATCTAGGTTAGCACCTTCTCTTCGCTGGGCTCAAAATCGTCAACGCACGTCATGCTATAGGTAGCAAAGTTAGTTGAGCAGTTCGATGATAAAAGGTTGGGAGAGACTCACGATAGCACCAAAGTTGTGACCAATTTCGTGAGCGACGACCTGCCACTCCGTTCTGCCAGAAGTAGAGACTGCTGTACCAGAAACTACTCGGCCACTTTGCCCTGCGGAAGTGGTACGGCAACTGTGCAGATGGTTAGCGAGCTATCATTCTGCCAAGGTTGCATCGAAGGACTTACAGAGTAGCCAACCATGCGATACCGACCTCAGCACCAGTTGGGCAACCGCTCATGAGATGCCAGAGGCCATTACTGTCTTCACTTCTCTGGCCACGCCAGCTGGAGAACAGCGAAAGTCGGTTGCTGAGATCCGCGCCAGAGCAGGGGATGTTCCAGGGAGTAGCAGCGTCGGCTGTAGAAGGACACCTAGATAAGCCAGAGGTGTCAGCAAGCCGGACCAGGATAAATGAAAGGATCGGCGACGTACGTCCTGGGCTGCACCACAAGCTCGGTAATACCCAAGCTAACCCTGAAAGCAGTCTGCGCAGCGAATTAGCCTTGGTTCACTTGGGTCAAGCCAATGACGCACCTTGTAGAGAGCACTTGCAGTGTTCCACGTGTTGAGGATCTGAGTCTTTGCATTCTCTTCTGAACCTTGCCTGGTCACGTATTCGCAGTCGGCAGCAATGCCCATGTAGACCTAATGCACGTTAATTAAGGGATCGAGTATATGTTAAGACTAGACTTACGATCTTTTGCGTTGCAGGGCAGCCATCCGTTTGACCAATAGAATCCGCGAAGCTGTGTGCTGGTTAAATGACGGATTACAAGAACCCTTGGAAGCCCAAGACTTACTTGGTGTTCATGCCAGTGTCACCACTGGCGCTGTCTCCGACATCTTGGCGACGATAGATCTGATGAGCAGTGTCGTTGAGACTGCGTGGACGAAGGAGGACGTTCAACCAGGGAGGGAGAGGCTTGCGAAGGATGGGGTTCAGCGCAGGATCCGTGTTGAACTCGAGGTTGTCGTGGGCACAAGATTGCGGGACGGCAATAGGACCGGGGGCTGGCACGCCAGTCTTGACAAAGTGTTCCTCCTCCGGTGTCATCGCGTCACTATCTCTCCAAATCACCAAGTGGTCGTCGATGAGGGTGCTCGAGGCAGAGACATCAGGATCGAGGTCGTGCTTCTTCCTCATGTAGTTCTCCTTGGTTGAGATGTGGTAGATGACTCCGTGGGCTGAGAAGGCGCCTTCGTATGTGGGTGGGATGCCGTTCGATGGGTCACCCTGGTGATGGACCATGATTCGAGCCCAACCCATTTCTCCTGGGTGGCCAGGACGGTGTTCGACGCCAGCAATATCCTCCTTTAGTCGAGCACTGGTATGGTGAGGGGAAATGACGTCTCCATAGTAGGCCTTGACGTCTTCTCTCAGCAGGGGTTCTGTTCGGTCTAGGACTGACTGGCCGTTCGAGTCGAGTTTGTAGTAAGAGACACGGGCAGCAGGATGGATGAGATGGTCGTTAGGGCGTAAATGGAGATGGAAAATGTCGTCGAAAGCAGATAGAGTCAGACGAAACGAGTCGTCGAAGCGAAGTGTTCCAGGTGAACTTGATGAGCGTTTCGTGAGATCGTTTGTGGGGGCTAACGATGGGCGCCTGGGGAAGATCTCGAGGGATTCTGTTCGAGGATTAATTGCCCGTTTCAATAACGGAGCATGTGTACTATGAGCTGGAGCAGATGTCAGTACAAAAATCTGGGTCAATGTACGGCTACTGACCTGAAGCTTGCAAGGCCGACCATGATGATAGGAATACCACGACCAGCGGCAGTATATTAAGGTATCTAGACATCCAGAGGGTGGCCAAAGGGCGAAAGGCCAAAGGAAGGTGGTGGATTCAGTCCAAGCCTGGGTGCTAATGAGTGCTCTGGGGCCAGTCCAAGCAACACTTGGCGTTTGTCAGTGCTGTGCAAATGTCTTTTTACGGTCGACAATCCGCAGCGCGTGTGTTTGGTATTGGAGCAAGAAGACGCTGACTGAAAAAAAGGCCTGGCAGAAGGGGGGAGGAGAAAATGGTCAACGCTCAGCGTTGTCGTGGGAAATGCACTACACCGCCCTCTTACAACCACATTCACTTGACTAAGCAGGTTTGACGGTCGACAACAAGTTGCCATCACCGTTCTGTTGCTGCTTGTCGCCTTCTTGTTTCCGACATAGAAAATCCTTTTTGTCTCTGATTTATCTTTCAACTGGTCTGGCTATTCAACTACAGGATTTGCTATGCTTGACACTTTCAAGACTCTTGAACCGATCGTTACACTTGGAGGCGGCGTAATCTCGCCGATGAAGTGCTGACTGGCACAAAACGAGTGAGGTCTTACTCAGGACAGACGACCGAAGGAGATGGATGCCATCATTTTTGCAGCCTTCCCGTCTGTTTATAGCCTGTCTCTGTCGTCCTTCTGGCTCGGACGGTCTTGGAATAACCTTAGCAGGTCAACTCATGCCGATGGCAATGCCTTCCGCAGCAAAGCAAATCGATAATGTCTTCTCCTCGTGTCTTCACTTTGGACCTCCCCTAATCTGGGGCTTATTGCCTGCAACATCGAGGATGTTATCCCCACCAATCAGCTTGATTGCTTCGTGGGCGACGTATGATCTGCGGCTCTGACAGTAGACCGGTCACGCCCTTTCACACTTTGTAGACATGGTGCTCAGGCGGTCATCCCGGAAGCAAGTCAGCTTCTGCACGACGCAATTTATCGGATTGGGCCCGCAGCTAACCAAATCTGTCTACTCATCGTGATAGACATACATTCGTGCGCTTGGCTACTGCCGACGGTGTTGGATAGGCTGATACTATTGGACATCCGGTGATTTGCAGGGACTTGAAAGATGTTGGTTACTACAACTAGCTACGCCAGCATCAGATAACTACCCTGTTTTAGTCGAACCTGGTTGCTACGTCCACCGAGGCCTAGACTGCCGTTAGCCGTAGATCCTTGGGTAGACGCATGCTTTCCAACCGCTGGTGGAGCATTCTCCTGCATGGAGGGAGATAGGATCTTATTCGAAAAGCTTCACGAGAAGGCATCCACTGGTGAGCTCTGTACACCTCTGTATTTAGCTTCGAGTTGGGCGCTTATTCAAATCAGACTCAACACCCGCATCCGTACTCCCACAATTCGCTACTAATACATTTGCAAAAGGTGGCAAAAACAAGAACCGTATCTAAGAGTACGTTGTACCAATATCACCAAATCTGATATTCGAGAAGACGACCTGCGAGTCGGGAGCGTTGTTCTCGACATCCTCAGGCTTTCCAGAGGAGGTAGAGCAGGTCCCACGAGCGACACCCGGCTTGCGGGGATCGTCATCAGCAGGATAGTTACTGTCAAGCCAGAGCATGTTGTCGGCATGGTCATCCGATATACTCAGCACCAGTACATGGCCCTTCTCCAAACTGGCGCCAACCCCTGCGAGTCCTCCGTTCTTTCTGAAACTATTTGGATCGCCGAACACTGCTTTCTGGTCGGTGCAGTACGTCTCTGTGATAGAGTTGGAGGGAGGTAGAAGACCAGGGAAGTTGACTTTGGAATTTTGAATGATTTTTCCATCTTGTCTGTAAAGACGCGGGATCTCGGTCAAGGTACCTTCGGAGGAATTGGTATCGGTGATGAACTGGGTCACGACGGTGAACGGCTTGCTGTTATCGACGTTCATGCCGTTTCCATAAAAGTCATTGGCTCCCATTCGGAAGGAATTGAAGTCGCAGCCATCCCGGTCGCAGAGTCCGTCGTATCGGGCAGGTGCGCCACATTCTTGACCAGTGCAGCGCTGCTGACCGCCGCTGTTGTTTGTCTTGTAGGGGTGAGCGGTCAATGCTGCGGAGATGGAATTGGCTTCCCAAATGTCCATCTCGGTACAGCAGGAGCCATATTTCCCAACACCTGATTTAGCGTCGGTAGGGGAGGGGATCCAGCCAACGCAATTTGCCTGCGAGATAATGAATGGACAGGCTTTCAAAACCGAGTGGCCAACACTGACCTCTCCGTTGATAAACTTGACATCCTTGGGGCACCTTGAGTCACAGTACCCTGTGCCATACTTGGCTCCGGCCTTATTGGTAGGGTACTTGGACATGCCACCATCCGCGTCCATTTGAACAAAGTACAAGGATCCCTTGACACCGCACGGTAGCCGCGAAACATCCACGTCGAACGTAAACTCTTTGTTCAAGAGGTGGAACATCTGGTACTTTGAATCTGACTCCATAAGATAAACCCGCGAGCCAACACTGGTATCCTCTGCCTTGGTGACGAATTTCAGCGTGAGGGTGTCCCCACTGGTGGTGATACCATGCGTATACTTGTAGCCGGCACCTTCCACCCCGCACGCCTGAGCGCATGCAAAGCCACTGTCACTTTTGGTACATTGCTCCGTGTACCAGGTATTGCCGACGAAGCAGTTGAGGTTGAAGCCACCGACTTGATGGATCCAACGCCAGTCTGCGTCAAGGACGATTTGGCCGTTGGTCTGGGTGGTGCACCCGCTCTGGGTGCAGGTTTGCCATGGGAGGCGAGGATGAGTCTCCCATATATCGTTTCCTGCCCGCTGTGCAAGGCTGAGGGTGGGGAGCAGGGAAAGAGCTGCGAGTATGAGCATCATTACCTTGCTGGATTTTCTAACGGCGAACGCCTTATAACACGCACGGGCGGTACATTTCCGGATCTGCAAAACAGAGGTCCAAAGGAGCCCGCGGAGAAAATTCGAGGATACAAACTGTTAAACAAGGGGCAATACGTGCTACCCTATATATCTCATCTTTTGTAACTTGGAATGAATGTCCCTTCGAAATCGAAGTACCAGCCTTGGGAGTCAGATGAGCCCAAGGGCATGTCCGCGACACCCGAAACTCAATGTTCACAGGAATCGTGATCATCGTGTATCTCAGACATACACATTCATCGTGGAAGAACTTATCATATGTCGATTGGGTATGTCTAGAAGATCCAAGGGCACCCTACTAAAGGTACATGAAAGATGTCGATGTCACAGTCAAAGGCTAGCACTAGGTTGAGCAGGGTTTGGCAATCGATACCGTGCTCATTCCAATCCAGAGTCGAAACACAGAGATAGAACGAGGATTTTTGGGGTAGATTTCGCATTCCCAGCCATCGTTCGACGACAGGTGACTATCCTATACGGCCCACGGGCGCTTATCAAAGGCGCGCGCCTATTCGGATGCATGACAGCATCCGTTCAAGGATGACGCACATCCAGCGCAGATCATGACATCCATAAACCTCCTGATTCATGTACTGGGCTCCGTGTCTCATCTCCTGGGTTAACCTTTCGACATCAGCCATTGAAACTTGCTGGCAACGCCGACTGTGTTCGAGCTCAACATGTGCACGAAGAATAGGTGATAGACTCAATAAATAGACACGAAGATGCTTTGCGTCCATCTGGGGAGTCCACCCCAAGATCCTAGGCCTAAAATAGCTCAGTTTCACGCCCCATGGCTTACAACGCCAGTCCGAGTCAATTCACGATCGAGACAAACAAGAGGCTGACAATTGGAAAGGGGAAGACAAACAGAGCGAAAGGTATAAAATCCTGACCACCACGCCCAGATTCTTCAGAGCGACTCTTCCCTGTTCCACCACCATCTCTCAAGAGACATGCTCTTTACCACCTCTACGTTGCCTTGCACACACCCTCTGCATGCAGGTATGCGTCTCTGTCTCTGTCTGGTCTACGGCTGCTGTGGCTGACATCGTCGTCTTCAGAGATACCCACCACCCACCGTCACCATCGCCCTTGAGGCGTTCCTGAGGCGGGTTATGCCTGCTGTACGCGCCCTCTGCGGGCAGGTAGGTGTCGTGCCATTGTTGACCGCCGCTGTGGCTGACATCGCCTCCTTCAGAACCACTCACCACATTGTCATCGCCGTCGTCCATGAGGCATGCCTGAAGCCAGCCATCCCAGGTACATGCCCTGTTATGCTTGAGCGATTCCGACTAACACCCGCCAGGCTCATCGTTACCACCAACACCATGCGAGACCGCCACCACGCCCATCTCGCCTTTGCAACGAAGTTTGGAATCCAAGTGCGTGGCTGACACACACTCTCATAGCTTGACACTGACCAGACCAGATCTCCAGCTCCGACACCAACCCCCCGCCCATGTGAGACACGACCCTAGACCATACAGCGAACACCCCCACGCCTGTCCCATAGCATCCATTCCTCCACCGTCACCTGGCCGGACTCCTCGCGAGACCCCAGCTGACCGTCCCAACTGGGGCGCGGGTTACCCATGTGTAGCCCGGTGTAGGAACCGTGCGGGGCAGACATTGAATTTCACCTTGCTAGCCCGAGTCCACTTTGCCAAACTGCACCACCAAGTAATCGGGTGGTGTGGGGACTCGGCAGCCCTCTTCCCTTGAGGTTGTCGTCTTCACCCGTAGAACGGTGCGACGGCCGAGGAGGGAGGAGGTGGCCGGATGCCTGCTCGTCTAGCGTTGTCAGCACCTGCGCAGTCTTTAGGGGACGAGGCAGCAATACTGCGATGCATGTATAGACGAGTGGTAACACGGACAGGTGTGGGGTTCAGTTCCTCGGTCGCTCGAAGGTCGTGTCGGGCCAACCACGCCAGGACTCGAGGCAGTCATCGTATGCTTTTGGCAATCTTTTCTTCGTAATGGCTAACACATCTCAAGCGTTGAAATAATCACCACTTGTCAAGTCACCCGTCCCAGCCAACCACAGCATCGACTTTTCATTAAGCACCCTCGGAATCCTCAGAATCCACCCGTTTCGGTTAGAATATCTTCCATTTCCTCGGGAACTAGTTGCTGACTCTTTGCTAGACGCTAAATCCGTACAACACCTATTCTCTCTGAATGCCTTTCTTTTGGGCCAGAATAATTTGCCGCCAGACCTATTGCATCATTTTCGCTTTCAATTCCTATCTATCATAGCCCAAAACCTTTATATTGCCTCTGTATCTCATGGACGTATATATCTCCAGCAACGTTCTTTTTGAGACTCCCTCCTGCCTAAGCGCCCATCAGTTTAGTTCGTCTGTTTCTTCCAGATAGCCGCTGATCAGTCTGCTGTGCCAAACACATCCAACCTGCCAGTCCCATCAGGCCCTACCTGTAGGACTCGCACGTGCTGTTTAGGAACCACCAACGTAAACGCGACACTGGAGTTAGATTGAGTCCATTATCCGACAGTCTATTTGTATTGGGCTACACATGTACATCCTACGATGCACGCCTGTAATCTAGCAGCCTGGATGTGGCACCATAACAACTGTGCTGGAATGCTATGCAGCAGTTTGGTGTTGAGATCGGCACTGAAGTTCCCCTTAGGAAGCTGTACCAATGGATGGAGAAGGTACACTTGAGCGTCGAATTTGGCGCGCGATGGATGGTGGTCACTGGACCGAGTGTCAAGATGGACACTGGATGGAGGTCATGGATGGGGAGGTATGGTTGAGAGTCAGAAATGACACTCGATGGACTGCCGTGGTCGGGTTGAGCGTCTATTTCGACAGCAGATGGCAGTTGACGAGCGTCGAATCCAACACTCGATGGGATGTGGCGGTCGGGTTGAGTGTCGAGGTTGGCGCTGGATGGGAGGCCGTGGATGGCGAGGTACTGCTGAGTGTCGAAATCAACACTCAGCGAGTTGCACTGGTCGGTCTGAGCGTCGATATCGACAGTAGGTGTAGGTGGTCAAGTGCAGGTGATGCACGGGGAGCTACGGTCGAGTGTCGAAATTGACACTCGATTGCTTGCGGGGCCAGGTTGAGTGTCGATCTCGACGGGAGTCCAGCGTCGAATCCAACACTCGACGGGGTGTGGTATTCCGGCCAAGTGTTGCAGTTGACATTGGATGGGAGGTCGTGTGACCGGGTTGAGTGTCGATTTTGACGGCAGATGGTGCGTCCAGCGTCGAATCCAACACCTGACGGAGTGTGGTGGTCCGGTCGAGTGTCGAAGTTGACACTCCATGGGAGGTCATGGTTGGGCTGGTATAGCCGAATGTCAAAACCGACACTCGGTGGACTGCGGTGATGATTTCAGCGTCAAATTTGACGCTCGATGGAATGCGGTGGTCGGGTTGAGTGTCGAGGTCGGCACTGGATGGGAGGCTGCAGATGGCAAGGTACTGCTGAGTGTTGATTCCACACTCAACGAGTTGCACTGGCGGGTCGGAGCGTCAAATTCGACAGTAGGTGTAGGTGGTCGAGCGTTGAATTCGACACTGAATGGGAGGTGATGCATGGGGAGGCATGGTCGAGTGTCGAAATCGACACTCGATTGCTTGCGGGACCAGATTGAGTGTCGATTTCGACGGCAGGTTGTTGAGTTCAGCGTCGAATCCAACAATCGACGAGGTGTGGTCGTCTGATCAAGTGTTGAGGTTGACACTAGATGGGAGGTCGCAGCTGGTGAGGTGCCATTGAGCGTCAAGATCGACACTCAACAAGCTGCACTGGTGGTGTGGAGTGTCAGATTCAATAGTAGGCAGAGGTAGTGGGTTGTTGAATCCGACACTGGATAGGAGGTCGTGATGGGTAGGTACAGTCGAATGCCAAATTCGACACTCGATGGCTCATGGTGACCAGGTTGAGTGTCGGTTTTGACGGCAGATGACCGAGTCCAGCGTCGAATCCAACACTTGATGGAGTACGGTGGTCCGGTCGAGTGTCGAAGCTGACACTGGATGGGAGGTCGTAGTTGGGGTGGTATGGCCGAATGTCAAAACCGACACTCGGTGGGTTGCTGGGGTTGAGTCTGGCGTCGAACTTGACACTCGATGGAATGCGGTGGCCAGGTCGAGTGTCGAGGTCGGCACTGGATGGGAGGCCGCGGATGGCAAGGTACCGCTGAGTGTCGATTTCAGTCGGAGCGTCAATTTCGACAGTAGATGGAGGTGTTCGAGCGTCTAATTTGACACTACATGGAGTGCGGTGCGTCAGGTTGAGCGTCGGCGTTGACACTGGGTATGAGGCCATGGATTGGGAGGTGCAGCCAAGCGCCGAAGCTGACACTCGATGGATTGAGTGTCGAATCCGAGAATGTGGCGGTTGGGTGGAATGTCGGATTGAACAGCAGACGTAGGTGCCAGATTCGGCACTGTATGGGAGGTGATGGAAGGGGAGAAGGTAGAGCCAAGTGTTGAATTCGACAGTCGATGGCTGGCAGTGGTCGGGTTGGCTGTCGGATCTGACACTCGACGGTTTTAGCTGTTGGGTGGAGTGTTGAATTGGACAGCAGGGGGAGGTGGTCCAGTGTCGAGTCTGACCCTGGAATGGAGGAGGGAAGACGGTATCATCCCTCAGCAGAAGATGGAGGAGAGGGGGCGGAACTGCTGCAGGGCGCTAAGCTCAGCACTGGGCAGGAACCTCCGAGAAAAATGGCCTTCAGTCCCAAAGGAGCGAATTCTAAATTTGGCAGCGCAAGGTCCCGATTTGGCTGCGATCGCGAACTATGACGTTAATTGAGTGCGGTCGCGTCAACCGCCAGCGCGCTCCTTCTCTCCGGCTTTGGTAGCAAAGCAGACGCCTCCCCACGTGCTGCGCATTCGTCTTGAGGCCTGTAGTGCAGCAGTTGTCTGCATTTGGCCTCGGCGATTGCACAGACGTTCTGGAGTTCTGTTCTCAGCGGCGCTGCCTCGCTGTTTGCGCAGCTCGGTATATCTAGCCGAGCCGCGTCCTCTGTCTATTTGGCTGCACTGCCAGCTCCCTGGCAGGACCTTGTACACCTCGCCGCTACGCGTCACATCTTGTTCTTTTGGCACGGCATTTCATGTGATACCGCGTCATCCGGCCGCACGCCTCGTTGCTCCTTCGAGGCCCTGCCACGCGCTGTGCCTCATGCCTGCAGCATGCCGCCTGTCACTAAGAAGACTGGTGCATCCTGCACCCCTTCTCTTCCTCGTTCTTTCTGCTCAACCACAGACACTACTGGTCTCCCCTGTCTCTGTTCTCGCAGGTTTTCTCTGCACGGCCGAGCCCATTCCGCACAACCAGGCACACAAAGTTGTTTTAATTTGCTTCGCACGTGGAGCCTTGACAAAACGACGACGCATGGATCCTGAGGTGAGTCGTGAGCGCTAGAAATCCCCGAATACTTACTGAACCCGAGTCTGCGCGCCTTAACAGCTCCCCTGTGCATTCAACTCCCACTACAACATCCGCGACTCTATCGTGGAATACGAGATTGATCTTCGTAACGAACTCCACGAGGAGACGCCCGAGCCATGGCTGTTCCTTGAAGACCTCGCAGGCGGCGTTTCTGAATGCGAAGTGAACATACCTGGGAGCGCCTCTGATGACTTTGCTGAGGCCGCCGAGGACTCAGGCCCAGCAGACGTCGCTGGCGACGTTGAGGGCAGTGCTTTCAGCAATGCAGCAGAGGGGGCCGTCGGTGCTGGAGGACTCGATCTTGCCGGGACCAAAGCTCACCTGAAAGGTGCTGCAAGGACGTTGAGGCCGAGGTCGTCTCTTGGGAAGCTCGCACAGGGGTCAAAGCCAGTTCTGGGAAACAAGGTGATTAATGCACCGAGCGTAAAGTGGAGGTCAGTTGCACGCATATGTTCATCCATGCCCCCGTTTACTAATAGTGTTTAGGCTTGCTGCCGCTCTGGCGGCTCAAAGCTCCTCCTCTTCAAACACTGGCGACATCCCGGATCTCCAAGATCAGCCGCAAGAGCAGCAGATCGGCTGCAAAAGAAAGAGACCGCGCAAGCGCAAGAAGGCGAAGAAGCCCTCAGGAACATTCGAATCCGATGCTATGCCACCGCCTCAGCAAGAGCCTCTCTCCACCGACGTGCCCATGGCTTTGCCGTTTCCCTCTTCATCCCCCCCTAACTTCCCCGTGCCGGCCCCCTACAATGCCAACCGTGTTGCCGACGTCAAAACCAAGCACACTCACAGGGGGGGTAAAAGGCTGAAAGAGGCAAAGATGTACACGGACGACCCTCGTGGACAAAGGTTATTCCGTCTGCGGCTGCGTGTTCTCCAGCGGGGAGAACTCCACCGTTCGGATACGTTCAGCATGCTGCACCATGCCTCGTACTCCTCAACTGGCTGGTCAGGCCGCAGGTACAACCCAGCTTGGCGTGCAGAGGTTAGAAAGGCTGTGGCAGATCCTGGCAGTGACATGTGGAACAAATACCTACCGGAGTTTCTCCAACTCCCATTCGCTAAGTGAGTTACTTTCGCTTGGTTCTCCCACAGGTTAGATGCTTACGTTGGGTCTAGAGACTCTACATTTCCTCTGATCCTGCTCGATTGCGAGGATCGGATGGCAGTAGTACGAACCGTGCCCTGTCCGTACCTAAATTCCGACGAGAGGGACGAACTTGCTGCAGCGTTTCAGAAACTGTTGCAGCCAACTCTTAGGAGCCCGGCGGCTCGGTTCAAGTGTTCCCTTGAGGAAAGAGGGGACCACTTCGGCGGAATTATGGGAGAGCATCGTGAGTACGGCGAGGTGAGCTCATTAACCCGGCTGCACTCTCTGCTTCTTACCTTTCTTTTGAGGTACCCAAGATCACCGAGTGGCACAAGGACCACCAGCCTGAGTGCGAAGAGCTGTTCCAGCTGGCTGTGTTTCAGAAATTCATGTGAGTGAGGCTCCACACTGCCCAAAGCACTTGCTGATGGAAAATGTACTCCTTTTAGAGGGTGGTTGTCATCCTGTGTAGAGCTTTACTTCCCAAAGGTTGCAGATAGGTACAAGACCTGCATCGCGTGGAACGAGAAGAGGCACAAGATCAAGGCCCGATTTGGGCTCTTCTTTCAACTTTGCATAAACGGGTATTTCCCTGGGCAAAAGAGAGTCCACTGCAAGCCTCATTCAGACTCGAAGAATATTATTGGAGTCTGCATTGTGGTTGCATACGTTTTGCCAGGTATGTCTCAGTGTCTTTTCCTTCTTTGTCGTTCAAGGCTAATTGAATCTGAAACAGGGTACAATTTTGACCATACAAAATACTCCTGGCTCGTGATCTGGGAGTTGGGAGTTATCATTGAGCTTCCCCCATGGGCTGCTCTACTATACCCATCCTGTCTCTTCTTCCATTTCAATGTGGACATTGATCGTGAGGCACACCATTCTCAATATGGACTTATCTGACATCTTCTTTTAGAAATCCGGGTTGTCCAGACTACTGGACGGATCCAGCCCACCCGGGAAAATAGTATTGATATTACCAACATGGAAGATCGGTCATCGGGCAGAGGGAGCATGGTCCTGTTTAACCAGGCATCTATGTTTCAGTCCTCCGAAACGGACTCTGACTCGTTGAAGGCAGCTGAGAAGGAAGGGAAGACGATAACGGTAGAATACGCCCCCTTGGCAAACCATCTCTACGGCACCAAAACAGCAACTTAGCTGTCTTTCACTTGCTGGCTCTATCCTCTGTACTCTGTAACCGCCCCTCTCAATTCACTCCACCATGCCAACCAGGAGGACGTCTGAGTCAAAGCCCAAGGCTGAGGGAACAAACAGTTCTGATAAGATGGGTAGGACGTTGATGATTTCTGGCTTGATGCCATAGTGGCTAACATACTTCCTAGCCACCCTTCTGAATGAATATGAGAAGGCACTGGATGACATTGAAAGCTACACTAGGCGTATTGAGGAGGCAGAAGGTGCAGGAAAGGTGGAGGGTGAGAGCTCCTTTAGTTTTTGGGTGCTTTTGAAAGACTAATTTACGATGGTTCTAGGAGCCAATGTTGCTGCTCTGAAGAAGCGTATCACCAACCTTGCTCAAAAGCGGAGCAATGCAAAAGGGGCCAACACTCGAAGAAAGAAGGCTCTCCTCGCGCTCGGTGTCACTGCCAATGACCTGGATGCTGAAGCTGCCTCTCGGAAGGCCATGCAGGAGAGCGCGGAAGCCAGGGCCAAAGCTTCTCTTAAGCGCCCGCTGACTCCTACTCCTGAGACCGCATCTCCAGGAAAGCGCATCTGCCCTGAAGGACGCGAGTTTCAGAGCGGCCCTCCTCCCCCAGCGTCTCCACTCACCCCCCTTCCTCCTTCACCCAAACGTTTGGCCCCCACCCCTCCTCCTCCTTCCCCCAAATGTTTGGCCCCTGAGCTACCTCCCACCTCTCCAGCTGCCACCTCCGAAAACTCTCCTGACTTGGAGGACCCAGTGGACAGCGGAATCAACTTTGGACCCGGAGAAGAGAACCACATGAACCTCGTTGATTCCTCTGCAACCAAGGGTGGTGCGGACCTGGAACCAGAAGATACGAAGGTCGACACCATACCTAGAGATCCCAAGGCTGGTGTTAAACCTGAAGACTCCAAGGTCAGCGTAGAAGATACGAAGGTCGACACCAAACCTGAGGGTTCCAAGGCTGGCATCGGGCCTGAGGGTGTAGAACCTGAAGATGCCAAGGGGACGTCAGGAGAAAAGAAGGCTGGAAAACCCCGCAAGAGTAAGTCTTGTTTCATAGATACTGGCCTCTTGAGCTTATCGCTAATCAATGCAGAAATACCGAAGGCCAAGGTCTCAACAACCGAAGGTAGTGACGACGAGCCTGTTGAGGTTCAGGTGGCGGCCAGTCGAGAGGCTGAAAGGGTTTCCTATAAGAAGCAAGTTGGTAAGCACCCACCCCCACCTCTGTCCAGCTCTTTTTCTGACTCCACGAGCAGCGTCCAGCGAGGCAGAGCTGGCTAATTTTATCAGTGGCGGCTCCCTTATCAGCAACAACACCCGATCCTATGCTCGGAAGCACCAGTCCTTCTGCCCAGGACTTGCTACCGTTAGCCGACTCCTGCTCCTACAGGTTTTCATCCTCAAGAACTACCTCACCCAGTGCCACTTCCACACCCTCACTGAACGTGGCCCAAATGGTAAAAATGACTTCAATCGTGAACCAGGGTCGAAGCACGAAGTTTCGGGAGTCCCTTATCCCACTTCGAAAGCTGCTCTGGCCAAACCAGAGGTTCAGGAACGCCTAGGCCACAGGCAGCCCCGCACAGTTGGCGTTATCGCAAAGGACGCGACTGCACCGCCTCTCAAGCATGTGAACAAGGCTGGTGGCCTCACACTCGAGGAGCTCTACTCATTCTACCGTTTCGAGGACGGCCGCTACATCCTTCACTGCGGCTGTGACCTTGAAGAGGTCCTCCTCGACTTCTTCCTTTGGAAAACTTCCCCACTCCTCACCTCCCACTCCAAAGGACACCGAGAAGAGTATGGTAGCCCTCTAAGTCCCCGCCAGCGCCTCTACCAGTTTGTCAACTTGCAGACACTACACTTTCGCTTGGACGACCACCTTCTCTACGATACCAGGGGCCACATCCGAACCATTGTGAACCGACGAAGGAGTCTCCACGCAGCGATACAGCAAGAGGTGGATGCGGAGAATTTGGCCGCAGAGAAGGCAGAGGGTTCGAAGGCGTCGGAAAAGAAGGAGAAGAGAGTGTGGAAGTATGATGATGTTCCTGACAGCTCTAAGAGCATCGCAGGGAGCCGTGAGGGAACCCCTGAGGCCTGAGGATAGTTGATTCTTCCATTTTCTCTACATAGTCTGTATCTCGTTTTGTGTTCAATTTAACTGCGTTGTTTTCTGTCCTTTGTGTCTATTTTAGTAAAGAAACTGATGAATCAGGTGCAAGCTGCGCTCGTGCCCAGGCAAAAGAGCCACTTGATGTATTCGAAAGTTATTAAAACATCTATGGACTTTCCGGTGACAGAGAACCTCGGAGTCCTAGAGCAGAGTAAAGTAGTTCCCTGCTGCGTCGCTCCTCTACGTCCTGCGCACCTTCCGAATTGAGCGGGTCGTCCAGGTATGAGAAGCTGGTAATACGCCCTTCGGAGTCCCATGCAGCAGGACTACGCACAGGGATCCCATAGTCATAGTAGGCCTTTACTAGTCGTAGAATAGGGTCTAGGTAGTGGTATGGGTCACCCCTAGGGTCAATGATAGCTGCTGCAGCGCCCAGGATTTCCTGATCAAAATTCTTGAATTTGTCGCCAAGAATGCGAAGCTTTTGATGGAATGAGCGACGGATAACGTCCTCCGAGGTTTCGTATGAGTCGCGGTCTACAGCAGCAATTCAGGGGAGAAGAGGAGTGCAAGATATGCGCAACTTACCCGGCTTCCGAGTTGCAATGTCACGGACGAAGTAACAAGTCTCCCCTGCAATGACTTCTGCGTGCCACGTTTCATAGACCCAGCTAACTGCAAGCTCCGTCAGATCTGAGGCTAGAGGTTTCCTGAGGAGATCTCGAAATGACAATGCGCGGTTAATGTCGTCGACAGTGGGTGGGGAGGGAGAGTGCCGGTCAGCACGTTGAGGTGTTGGCCTACAAGATTAGGCGTCAGAAGAGCACACAGGAGCAGTGAGGGAGGGAAATACATGACCGAGCAACTAGTGCAGAACTGTTCGTTTGTTATTCCCCCACAGGGCTTTATAATCTTTGTGCAAGATCTCGAATCTGGGTGCCCCTTTTGGCACAGCGTCCGAATACCAGCCACACTGCTGCCCCACGGTTCGTCTCCTCTGCTCAGAATTCAAAAAAGGGCGGGAAAACTATAACATTCGATGGGCGCTTGTAGATAGTATCTAGACTTCGTCTTCTAGTGCAGAGATACTCTCAATGACATCTGCCATGACCCCCTCCAGGCCCCTCTGAACATCACGAACACTGTCGTGGATAAGCTTGATTGACCTCCATTCCTTCTGAACACCAGACGTCTCGTAAACTCTATTCTGAGCATTTGAGATCTCCTGCTGAACACTGTTCACGGCGGCCATAGCTGCTTCGAGATCCTTCCTGAGTTCCTGAAGCTCCGCTAAGCAGTTTTGATACCGTTGAGCCTTGTCTTGGAGCCTTGTAACCACCTGTTGACCAATATTCTCCCCAAAATATGCATGCATTTTAAGCGCAGCGCTGTGGGCTGCCTCTACCAAGGTAGAGAGACCAGCTTGTGGAGATTTTGAGGTACTTGGCCCGGTGCTAAGCAGTCCTAGAGTCAGCAACAGGCGTATATAAGCACAAAAAGCATCAAATAATACCTTTCGCTTTTGGGCTTCGAAACGCTAGCATTGAGTCGTAAACTCCCAAACGAGAGGATGGGTCAGAATAGAGGCTCACTAACCCTTTATTTCTTAAGGATTTGCTGTACTCTTTCCGCCTTTGCTTTGTGATCGTCTTCTTGTTTCTTCAGGCAAATATGAGCAAGAGAGCCTAATGAAACAAAAACAAAAATACCGCTGGTAGTATCGTTTGCTCTTGAGGGCATCTGCCGCCCTGCGTTCTTCGTCTGTGTGATAAAGACGAGGACGGCCCATGTAGATGTAAAGGGAAAGGTACTTGGATGCAGGCAGAACAGACAGGTTGCGAAGCGATTTTGCATCAAGACAGTGGCAAACGCCTTGCCCTTGAGCCATTTCTTCTTACTTTTACTCCTGCCAAACCTGTTGAGGCCCGAAGAGGGCAGGATCTATTCGTTTATTAAATTTAAGAATTATGGTGATTTTCTTAAAAATTATTAGCCACGGCGCCTTGTTTTATTAGGCAAAAATGAAAACCACAAAGAGGCAGATGCGTAGACGTCGGACGCATGCCGGAACAGGAGAGAAAAAAGTCGACCATTCAGGAATCGAACCGCCGTGTTAGAGACCACTCTGACTTGCGTCATGCGCAACTAACCATTTCGTCAAACAGACCACATATAATTCAGTATTTAAGTTAACTACATGCCTACTTTCACTCCATCCGGCTACTCAAAAGTCGCCAAGATATGAAAGCCAAAGTGTTAGGACAAGCTACTTCGTTATCCATTCTAATGTTTGATAGAGTTAAAGCAAGCAGATTATTTACAAAGATGTATATGCGCTAAGGAGCCTTTTTAAACGGTCCACCTCATCTTCTGCCTGTGCTGCACGGTCTAAAGCCTTGGTAGCCTGCTCCTCTACTATGGCCTGGCTTCGCAGGAGGTCCACTTTACTAACACGATCTGCTCGAACGAGGTTGCTCATCGTTTTAGCCACTACCGCATGTATCTCCTTGAGATCAGTGCTAGCCTCGCGCCTAAGCTTCAGCGAGGAAAAATGAACAAACGGAGTTTTCGCATCAGGGTGCTGGACAGCAAAGTACAGCCAACACCCCGTGCGCGAGGAGAGGGACTCGCACTAGAAAAATGTTATCCCGGTTCTGGCTTAAGAGCTAAAGTACACGCACACGAGTAACCATCTCATTAACAAGCACATGGTAGCTCTTTGTTGCCTTTCTCTGATCTCCAATAGCCTTTTTGAGTGGGCGTGTGCGAGCAATGGCTAGACGTTCAAGTATTAGTCTGAAGGATCTTATAACAGTGACAATCAGCACGTACTGAACTCGTCGCTTTCCTCGCCCTACACCGTCAACGACCCCAAAGATTGGGTTCGAGTTGGAAGGCTGGATGCGTTTTGCACCAACAGGCCCAGCATCGCTGTTGTTACCATCCTCAAGAAGGAGGGGCACAGCTCCATCTGGGGCTTTTGAGGGAGAGGGGGTAGGTATGAGAGCTTGGCTCGGGCCTGGAGATATCTGGGGGACCAGGGCTAGGAGCGAGTGCATAGACAAAGAAGGGGGAAACAGAGGCGGCAGGGGTGGCGGGGGTTGCGGTGGGGGAAAAACTGGAAGAAGGCCCGGAAGTAAGGCAGCACCGGGGCCTTGGGCTACGCTGCTGAAAGGTCCCACCAGTGGGTCGACCACTGGTGGGGACTCAGCACCAGCAGGAGCTGCCGTTTTGGCATCTATAGTAAATAACAGAGGTTAGCATCATATACAGGCAATAAGGGAGACTCATACTCTTTGTTGAGCGACGGCTGGGCACCTTTGGGGCTGTGTCAGAGGGCAACAGAGATGCTTTAGTAGGCCTCTTGGACGTTTGCTTTTTTCCAGAAGGGGGGGAGGGCCCAGACTTTTCAGAACAACTCTTTCTAGGAGATGTGCGTCTGGAAGCCATAGTGGGAAGGAAAGATAAGGCGGGATAAAATTCTGGTCAGTTGATATGGTATTTGAGGACTCATTAGCACCATGTGCACCGCTAGTTTCAAATCTGAGATTCGACATATTCAGAAGGTGCAGCGACTCGGACACTCGGAGTTTCAGACATCAGATTGTGATCCCTCAAGACTCCAACGAAGCGAAACTTCTCCTTTTGGGACTCAGCCAGCTAAGGTGTCTCTACTATGGCTGCACCCCGGACCCGCAATCGCTACAAGCAAGCATACAACTCAGACGATGAAAGCTATACCTTTCCTTCTGAACTTCTTGACTCGGCCAAGCAGCTTGAATGGGACTCGCCGACGAAGCGCCAAAGAACCATTTTGGCGCCAAGGAAGGTAGCAAGGCGGAAAGAATTATTTCGTCCATCTACAGTGCAAGAGACTGCTCCTGCCACCCCTGGACATAGCGATGGCTGTGGCCGCTCAGATGGCGGTGGAGAAGTTGATTTTGGCGAAACATCCTCACCTAGCGCCTACAAGCTACTTCAAGCTCCAATTGCTCCCCATGTGTCAACGGACGCTCTGCTTGAGCACTACCTTGAGGCGGTAGAGGCGCAGGTTGCAGGGTTTTATCATCTTGAGTCGAATCTCTTTGTTGTTCAAGGCTGGGATCATGACCGACGCCAAGCAACGGTGGGTGCCTCATAGCAAACTAAGAGTATTAGTCCTCCATATTCTAACTGCAGAACAAATCTATTAACAGACACACTGGTACCATCTTGAATTCCGTAGGCTTGCACCGTTGGATGAGCTCTTTGTTGCCTGCACCTGTCCATCCGCCACCTCGCAAGGAAACGAATGTATTCACCAAGCGTTCTTCAAGAGCTATGAAGTTGAGGAACTAGTGGACCGATCTGGGCAGGAATGCAACGAGTTCTTCTCAGGTAAGTTTGGCCAGCACCATGCTCTTCTTGCACATTTCTCACTGACATCCAATACAGATCCACAGCCTGCTATTTTATTTCTTCATCGAGTTCTCGAAAGCGGTGCATCGCTCTCAATCCTCTCCGTTCGCTCAGCGTCAAGGTCCTTTCTCACAGGACGAGCTATTGTGACCCACTTTGGCGAATCCCCGTCTGGAGGGGTGTGGAAGTGTAGCAAAGACTCAGGTATACTGTGCTCGCACATCACCCTTGCTCAATCATCGCTTCAGGCAATGTCAAAGACATCTGTGCAGCCAGAGGAGTCCATGGAGGAGGATTCACTGCTGGCGTCCAACCCAAGGGGAGTGGCTGACCTAGGTTTGTCCCTTTGGATACTATACTCTATTCGAAATGCTGATGCAGCTAAAGTTGCGTCTGGGGCAGTATCACACCTGCCCATTCACCCACCCATCTGGGCCGCAATTGGCAGTGATTGCCAGTTGTATCCTCCTCCTCCTCCCTATAGGGCGCTGCCTGAAGGATACTTCGCTCTTGATGCGCGATCCTCATGCCCCTGTCCGATCAAAAGGACATTCTTTGACTTGGCTGCGCCAACTATCCAACGTCCCTGCAAAGTATACACCCTGGATAGTCTTCATACACACCAAATCGAGCTACAGCCCTGTCCAGCCTGCCCACCTCAGCGACGGCGCTTCATTGGTCCCGACCTCCGAGAGATAGGCCTGTTTAACTACAACAACTTGGTCATTGTCTCCCACCAACTCCTTGACGAGTACACGAGTGCCTACACCTCGTCTGAAACACCTTTCACGGCCTGGGTTACCCAGGTCTCTCGCCGGTATGGTCTGTCGAACGCATCCTTCATGGGAGAGGATATGTTCCGCTCAGTCTGGTTTTCCTACGTGTCCATCCAGGAGTTCAACAACGACATGTCTTGCTATCGCTGTGGGCTATCACCAAGAACAGTGATCTGGGATGGTATAACCCTGGCATACAGTCGGAAACATGTTCTCAGTTCTCTCCGACCCCCTACACTAACATCAGACCTCTCAACAATTCGAGGGAACACTCGATATGTTTCGAACCAGCAACTTATCCCTGATGCTGCGCTTCGAAAGCAGATACGCAAGGCGCTGGACCCGCCGTCGCTTGAAGGACTTTCTGAAGAGTCCAAGAAGGCACCAGAAGTCCAAAGGCTCTCTGAATCTGGCCTCCCGGCAGCGCCAGATGAGGCGAAGAAAGCAAAGGAGGAAGCAGCGACAAGGCTACTGATGGCACGTCGCGCTGCTCAGGCACAGCAGTACCTGGAGGATCTTGCTGCCACTGAGGCTGGCATTCAAGCATACTGCCCTCAGCTAGCTGGGTTATTCCATGAGCATTTTGGTCCGCAAACATTTGCCAGGAATAGTAGGGCCCAAAAAGTCTGGAGGAATCTCTTCCTGCAGGTGAGTTTCGTTGTCAGTGCTTGCTCCCTTCTAGTGTATCTAATGCACCACAGCTCTCAGCAGAGGAGTCCGTCCTGCAGTTCATCAACCACGCATCGCTACTTGGCCTTCAGGCATTCCTTGTCAACCCAACCACTTCAAATATCACACAGATACTTTCGATCCCTGCGGTGTTCAGAGTTCTAGAGAAAGGAGTCCCTATAGACTCTGTGCTTCCAGTTCTACATTGGCTGGAAGAACGCGCACGAAGTGTACTATCACTGCTGTTGGTTGAACAAGCTCCTCTTGGCTCAAATGTTGTGGAGGAGGAGGCACTGGACTGGAAGGAGGTACGCTCAGTCTATTCTATAGCTGATAGCATTGACAAACAAAATTATTATACAGACGGGCTGTCTGTACAGCATGCCCCCGCTTCGTGTTCGACCAAAGTACCCAAAGCTACGCCATGACCAGCAAAGAGAGACAAGCAAGCCAAAGGAGTTGGAGCGATGCGGGAAGTATTTTTTAACGTATGGCGAGCGCCGCCTCACAGGAGGGATTATGGTTGCATGGTGCAGCCATAGCATATGCTATGGCTTTCACTGCATATCAGAGAGCGAGGGAAGAGATGATGTGTTCGCCGCAATGGTGACACGGTGGCCAAAGCCCCCCGAACGAGTCGTCTACGACTTTGCCTGCGCCCTTGGACCTTACTGCATGACACGGGAGCCGGTATTCTTTGCCAACACCTACTTCGCCATCGACCACTTCCATAGCATGGGTCACACCAAGTGCAGCCCTGCAGCCTTTTTATCTGAGTACGCAAATGTCGATCCTCGTCTGGTGGCAATTAATTCAAGCGCGGCAGAGTGTGGAAACGGAGGACTCAAACGGATTCGGAAGTCGGTAAGCTATATGTCGCAGAAGAGGGCGATCATATATACCAAAGTATTCCTATCCATTTGGAACAGACTAAAAATTAGGAAGATGCAAAAGCTTCCTGTCTTCTAAATAAAGATGTACTGCTGTACCGTACCTAGAAGCCAGATACATAGGCGCACTATTATTGATTCTATGGCAGAAGCGTGTGAGGATCTGCAATGCCCCTATCATGGTTGACTGCTTCGGAGCCCTGAGTTCTTGATCCCCTCTCATCAAGTGTCTAATCCGCCAGTCCGTTGTTTCAATACCTTCCAGTGTTGAACCAGACGTTCAAATGTCCATTGGGTTTGACCATAACCGCCTCCCATGCAGTTCTGAACCCCGACAATCAGTCAATGTATTGGCTCCCGTCTACTATTGGGTAGGACACTCAAGCACCTACCTCTCAAATCCACTGTTGAAGCTGACGCTCGAATCTCCATCCCGCTCCCATTCACTGTTGAATGTGACACTCCTCTGTGTTACCACCCCGAGCCGTTCAGTGTTGTATCCAATACCCAACAGCACCACCTCCCATCTACTGTCAACGCCGACACTCCATTACATTGTTCTACACTCAGATTTCTACCCACTGCTTGCCCAGCGTCGCACCCAACAACACTCAAGGGGACTGTGACCTCCCATCGAGTGTCGAATCTGGCAGTCCATCACCTTGCCGCCTCCTGTCGACTGCTGGTTCAACACTTGGATTCTGCCCAACCAACCATTCAGTGTCGCACCAGACATTCGACAGCACCACTGCCTCCCACCCGGTTTCGAATCCGTCACCCCTCCTCCTCTCGGCCTCCTCTTCGCTGTAGAATTCGACACTCAACGATGACATAGCAGTCTCCCATCATGCCAAATTCAGTGTGCCTATCTCCGTCGAGTGTTGGGTTTTACACTCAACGCCAAGCCCCTTGCTCATCCAGCGTTGAATTCAACACTCGACCTGCCACCACAGGCCATTGAGTGTCAAATCCTACCCTCGATGACCTCTGCTTGCCGTCGAATTGTCCCATCCGTCACCCCCCCTGCCACCTTCCGAGCCAACTTGTCGAATCCGCCACTCGACCCAGCGACCGCCATGCATCGAACATCAAATTCGACGCTCGGCCACCTGCATCTGGTGTCGAACTCGATACTCAACCCTACCACGGCAATCCGTCAAGTGTTGATTCTGACACTCGACCATAGCTCCCTATCTACGGCCCCATCCAGTGTCCATTTCGACACCCGACCCGACCATGGCAATCCATCGAGCATCAACCTCAACACTCGACCACCTGCGTTTACTGTCGAATTCGACACTGAATTCGGCCACGGCAATCTGTCGAGTGTTGTTTCCGACACCTGATTGTACCTCCACCTCCCCATCCACGGGCTCCCATCGAGTATCAACCTTGACACTCAACCTTCCTATCGAGTGTCGAATTCGACGCTCAACCACCTCTATCCACTGTCGAAATCGACGCTGAACCCGACCACGGCAATCTGTCGAGTGTTGGTTCCGACACCTGACTGTACCTCCACCTCCCCATCCACGGGCTCCCATTCAGTGTCACCTTCGACACTAAACCTGACGATCGCGTCCTATCGAGTGTCGAGTTCGACGCTCAACCACCTCTATCCACTGTTGAAATCGACGCTGAACCCGACCACGGCAATCCGTCAAGTGTTGATTTCGACACCTGACTGTACCTCCACCTCACCATCCACGGGCTCCCATCCAGTGTCACCTTCGACACTCAACCTGACGATCGCATCCTATCGAGTGTCGAATTCGACGCTCAACCACCTCTATCCACTGTTGAAATCGACGCTAAACTCGACCCAGCAGTCCATCGAGTGCCAGTTTTGACACTCAGCCATGACACCCCATCCATGGCCTCCCATCCAGTGTCAACTCTGACACTCGACCGGCCACCACATTCTGTCAAGTGTTGGATTCGACACTGGACCCCACCATCGAAATTGACACTCAACCTGAACACCCTAAGCCATCGAGCGTCAATTCCGACACTCAACCATACCTCCCCACCCATGGCCTCTTATCCAGTGTCAAATTCAACGCCCGACCACCTCCATCTACTGTCGAATCCGACACTCCACCCGACCAGTTCAAGTCGTCGAGTGTCGATTTCGACACTCAATCGTACCTTGCCATTTGCGGCCGCCCATCTAGTGCCAACCCTGACACTCAACCCGACCACCGCATTCCATCGAGTGTCGGATTCGACGCTCGACAACGGCGATTTGTTGTCGAAATCGATGCTCAACCCGACCGCGGCGGTTCATCGAGTGTCAATTTTGACATTCAACCGTACCTCCCTGTCCATGACCTCCCATCCAGCGTTCATCATGACGCTCGACCCAGCAACCACCATCGATCGCGCGTCAAATTCGATGCTCGATCACCTCCATCCACTGTCGAAATCGACGCTCAACTCGACCACAGCAGTCGTCGAGTATCGAATCCGACACTTAAGTGTACCTTCTCCCCATCCATTGGTGGTGGCTATTGTTCTCCTATCTCTCTACATGTTCCTCGGTGGAACTTCAGTGCTGATCTCAACACTAGGCTGCTGCATGGCATTCCAGCACAATTGTTACGGACACGGCACCGCATTCAGGCCGCTAGATTACAAGCATGTATTGTTTGTAGGATGTACATGTGTAGCCCAATTGAGTGTCAGATATTGGGCTCAATCTTACTTCAGTGTCCCGTTTTGCGTCGGTGCTTCCTAGACAGCACGTGTGAGTCCTACGGGTAGGGCCTGATGGGCCTGGCAGGTTGGATGTGTTTGGTCCAACACTACGTCCCGCGGCTGCCCTGTTTCTTCTCACGTCTATTGGGACATTGATAAGATCTCGTGCGGCCTTCCATTGTAAAGCGAGCTTTTCACTCTCTCTTCCTTGTAAGTGACATGCTTAAGCGAAATTGCCCAGAGCTCACAATCGTAGAAGAAGTGACATGGAGGTGACGTCGTCAGCTTTGGCAGCTCAAAACCCCGACAGAGAGAACGATGAAGCCCTTGGTAGTCATACTCCTACCCCGAGTGATGAACCAAGCGAGCTCTTGCGCTGGGAGAATAGCTTGTTGCCTATATCCCAACTCCCGCCGGAGCTACTGGCAAAGGTCTTCCTTGATTTGGCTGGATCCACCGCCAATGAGGACGACGACAGGCAAGTCAAGGTTCCAAGCTGGCTGGTGGTCACCCATGTCTGTCACCGATGGAGAGCCATGGCTCTAGACTCCCCCAACTTGTGGGCCAGGGTATCATCTAGCTGGTCAAAAGGCTGTGGGGAGGCTATACTCTCGAGGTCGAGGGAGGCGAAGCTTGACATCGTGCTCCCTTCCCTCACTGGCGCAAGTAGCGTACATGGCATCATCAAGCAGTTGCTATCTGACACGACCAGGCTGCGAAGCTTGGAGTCCAACGATAACTCTTTTGCTGATGTTATCAAGCAACTTGGACCTGAAGCCCCCCACCTCGAGAAGCTTACTTTGAGGAACAACTGTAGCAGCGCTCAGCGGCTGCCGCCAGGGTTTCTGTCCGGAAACACTCCGAAGTTGGAGGCCTTGACGCTAGTTAATTGGGCGCTGTCTCATTGGCGCTCACAAATTTTTGCTCAACTGAGTCACCTTGACTTATGGCTCGATCAACAAATCTCAGACAATCTCTCGGCTGCCGAGTTGCTTGAAATTCTGGAAAACATGCCAGGGCTTTCGAGTCTCCGGCTCGCTAGTCATGGCATCCCTCTAATCGGCGAGGAAGTACGTCGCGTAGTCCCCCTTCCTAGACTGCAATCACTCGTCATCGCCAGCCTGATAGCGCAAAAATGTACACCACTCCTCAATGCCCTTGCCGTGCCACTCCTTGCTCGAGTCGAGGTACCCTGCAGTATAACTGTGGACGTCCCACAGGCGATACACGATCTTGTTGCAGCACTCACGGCGTGCTGCCTCACGTCTGCTCTAAATCCTACCGCCTTATCTTCGCCACCTTCCTTCAAGTATCTCTCAATCGACTTTGCCAATCGCTGGTTGGTCAACCTGAGAGCGTCGCTTCAACACACGACCAAGGGGTCGCGTCCGGAAGCATCACACACGATCAGGCTTTTGGTGCATGGTGGGGACGCACGTTATGTGCTCCACAGGGTTTTAGAGGGCCTCCCTCTCGAAGAACTATGTCGTCTTGATCTATCAGGCAGCTCGGCATGCATTTGCCCTGATATTGCCTTCTTCCTCATGCACCCTCGAATCGAAACTGTTTACACGACTGGAACGCAAGCCACGTCGGTGTTTCTAGCGCAGACAGGCTCAATCACTTTACCTGGCCTGAAGAACCTCTCAATCATCAAGGCCGACTTTAGCAGTCCCCTCCTGTTGCACAAACTACCTGCTTTTCTCACTGCCAGGAAGAGGATGGGTGTCGAGGTCCGGTTGCGATTAGCCAACTGCGTCGTGTCCAAGGAGGATGAGGACAGGCTCAAATCGGAATGTCGGGAGTTTGAGGTGTCAGATGGAAATGACGAGGGGAGTGAGTACTGTTTTTCCGGTGGGTTATACAGCGGACGATCGATGCACACTGCCCGTAATCGTCCAACCTATGGAATACGCTCCCCTTCCCCTGATTGCTGAAGTACACAGTACACCTCTTCAAGCCATTCAAGTCAAGCTTGTACTTATTCACAAACACAGAAAAATACACTGCTATAGATGGGTACACGACTAGATTCACAAGCCACATCGCCTTAGAATGTGATTTTGGTAGGACCCTTTGGGACAGGGATATCGCCCCTGAAGAAGGCACCGTAGGCACCGTGCTCCTTCTTCTTGATGGTCATCGGGAATTTGTCCCTGAGAGCTTTGTTCTCGAATCCACCATCCGACAAGACGCGTGCAAACTCTCCTGCTAGAGACCGCTCGTGGTTGTCACCAGTGAAGAAGGTGATTGATTTGCCGGTCTTTCCTCCACGGCCTTCACATTACAGTCAGCATGAATGATGGACAGGTATGCAAGCTGTGACAACTCACCTGTTCGACCAATGCGATGAACATAATCCTCGACCGTGAGAGGGAAGGTGTAGTTGATGACCGCACCAACATTGGGGATATCCAGTCCTCGGGCTGCAACGTCGGTCGCGACAAGCAGCTGTGTAGTTCCAGTCTTGAACGCATCCAAAGCCTTCATGCGGGCGTCCTGACTCATATCTCCATGCAGCGCGCCGACTGTGTATCCCTGCCGCCTTAGCATGTCCTCGACACGAGAGGCCTCCTTCTTGTATAGTGCAAAGACGAGGATCCGTGATATTTCGAGGGGGTTCTTAGCTGACGGCTTCTTTGGGAGGAGGGGCGCGAAGGTGGCCAGTCAGGCGTTGGCTAAGAGACGACAAGGCTGGATCAGGAAAGGTCGGAAGGAGGATGACAGAAAGGCGCACTCTTTCGATCTCGCATCGTCGAATACTTCCACGATCTGTTCAACGCGAGAGTTGGCAGTAAGGTCGTCACTTCCAACCGTCACTCGCACAGGGTCGCGCTGGAAGGTACTGGCAAGACGGCGCACTGCTTCAGGCCATGTTGCGCTGACTATGCTCCAAATCACTGTGAGCCACCAAAGCTGACACAGAAAACTACGACTCACACATCATAGTCTGCCTCTCTTCGAGGGGTTTGCAAGCACCAATGATCCTTCGAATATCATTCTCGAATCCCTTGTCCAGCATACGATCGGCCTCGTCCAACACCAGATAATCCACCGCGCTCAAATCCAAGGCGCCATCCTGCATCAAATCCAATATCCGGCCAGGTGTGCCCACCACGATCCTAGTCATTAACCCGTCTTTGCTCTTCTTCATTGAGGAGTTGAGCATTTTGATTTGCCCTTCCTTCGACACGCCTCCAAAGATGGCTACAGACGCGATTCCCCATGATGTGCCAAGCACTGAGAGGTTGTCGTGGGTTTGGATGGCAAGTTCACGGGTTGGAGCGACGACAAGGGTTGTGATACCCTTGGAGGAAGGCGAGGAGGTGATGAGACGGAAGAGAGCTGGGATGCCAAACGCAAGGGTTTTACCACTAGATGGGGGTTTGAGATAGACATTCATGAAACCCAAGAGACACCAACTGACCTGCCAGTTTCGGCAATACCAACGACATCTTTGCCTTCCAAAGCAGGTGGCCATGTGCACGCTTGGATGGGTGAGGGCTCCTTGAAGCCCTTGAAGGCTTCCTGCCGTAGCTTGTCCGGGAGATTCGAAAGCTGCTCAAACGAGACGATGGGAAGGATGGGTTTATTCGAAGCAGTCGTTCCCGGAGCAGTGATGGTGATAGAGTGTTTCTGGAGGAAGGCCTCTGCGGCCTCTGGGGTTGTTGGGGTCGAGAGTGAGAAAGACGATGAAGCAACTGCTGGGGTTGTAGATGTAGACGGCTCGGGTGGTGAGGGCGGAGATTCGTCCTTCCGGCGCTTCTTCTTCTCTTTCTTGCTTTCTTTTGGGACACCCTCTTCACCCTCAGCTTCAGCATCGCGCTTCCGCTTTTTCTTCTCCTTCTTGCTTTCTTTCATTGGCTCTACGGCAGATAAAGGTGTGAGCGCTTGGCACAGACTGGAAAAGCGTCAATAATAGTACCTGGAGAGTCAACGGCCATAGGTTCGCCCTGCTCCTCAGTAGTGGGCTGTTCCTTCTTCTCTTTGCTCTTCTTCCTCTTGCTTTTCTTCTCTTTCGGGGCTATGGCAGTTGGTTTGCTAATCATTCAGTGGCAGAGGATCTTATCGTACTCACGTTCGGAGGTTTCACCGACCTTCTCTTCCTCCGCCTTCTTAGCCTGCTCCTTAGCGAGCTTTTTCAATCTCTTCCTCTCCTCCTTCGAAACAGTTTCGACAGCATCTTTGGACATGTTGGGCCTTTCGTCCCAGGAAATGGCCTGGAAGAAACCAAGTGAATGATTCCTAGTACCCTAGTAGAAGTGCGGGTGATATGAAACAAATGGATGTGGGAGCTGCCTGTCCCAGCAAGTGGTAGATGAGAAACCCAGACGCGAGCGCTTACTCTGGAAAAAACTGGTGATGCTGCAATGTGATTGGCCATGAAGCGCAGGTTATTTTTGGAACTCCATCAAATACCCCCTGTCTGACCGTAAAACTTGGGCATTCGCTTTGTCGCATATGTCTGATAAGAGTGCATCGCTCGCGAATCCAGAATGAGCAAACGATAAAATAGATTCGAAAAACTACCTCTCGTGCTATCAGTCGTGATAACGGACAAAGTAGAAACCATTTATGCAGACGCAGAAAACGAGCCTGCATTGGTACTATTAGAATACACCAAGGAGAACACTCTACAACTCAAGGAAATGGCATTGCGACTTGAGTTTTGCTCCGTCCCGCTTTAAGATGCTGCATCCGTCCAATCGCAACCTCTGGATCTTGACACCATTCGCCTCCCTGAAACTGAGGAAAGAAGCCAATTTCTGGAAATGGACGTGATGCCTAAAGTTGGTCCGGGATATTGAGAGGTTCTTGAGACCCGGTAGAGAAATCGAGGAGTCGCTTGGTTGAGCATCAGCCATTACCTGCTCTAGAAACTGGATTGTGGCTCTTGTTTCACTTATGTGAACAGTTTCGACTCGAGGCAGCCTGAGGAGAGGAATGATACCGGAACTCGAGCCTGAGGGGAAAGAGCCGGATAAATCTACCCTGCAAACTTCTTCGAGACACAGACTCTCCAGGAGGGATGGCAATACGGCTGGAGATTCAGAGTCACGGGGCCACATCCTGAGCCTGTGTGATCCTCTGAAATCCGTTTCCTCGGTGGGATGTTGAAGTGACGCTGTGAAGACAAGCGACCAGGTCAAGGCAACTGCGATGTACTTGAAGGCAGGCAGCGAGGTTGGGTTGGAAGGGTTAAGAAGTGAAGTGAAGCAACAGGCTGAAAATGCTGCGCCAAAGTTGAACATTGAATGTAGCCCCTTGTCGACCTGGTCGCAGAATATGTCTACCCGGGCGGTCTGTGGTATAGCAAGGACATGGAGCACGGATGTGCATGTCTTTACTGAGACACTGTGTACAGCCAGGGATTTCAGCTGAGGAAGCTTGACAATGCGATCGGTTTCCTCGTCAAACCGAGGGATGCCAGAGCCGGCGAGGCGGAGGCAGGAAAGCGTCGGTATGTCCATCAGGATGTCGAGCATTTCAATGGGTGAGGGAAGGTCTCGGTTATCCGCATTGAGGGTCAGGTCAAAATTCTCCAATGTAGTGAGAAGGGGTGAGCGCCAGGGGGACAGTGACCAGTTGAGCAGCTGAAACGTCTTTAACCTGGGGGCTTTCCCTGCCAAAAATCCCGGTGGTAACGTATGAGCATCTCTGTGGTGATAATTTCTCAAAGCCAGAGCCTCGAGATGAGGAGCTTTGGATCCCAAGCCCTTGATGACATGAGCAAAGGACGGGTCGTTCGACTCCAGGGTCTTCACCCTACTTGTGTTTGACAGCGCCTGCGTGGCGATGACCAGGGATTTGATGCTTGAGCTCTTCTCCGGAAGCACGATGTAGAGCTTTGCCTGGTTTGATCTCTCGAACACGGTCCTTGCACAAGCTGTTGACCAGTCGAGTGAAATGCTGGTCCATAGCATTGAGTCACCCAGGGCAATGACTCGCCATCGCTGGCACACATGGGAGACCACAACCCATTTCGGTACCCTCCGCCATCGGTCGCCATTGTTGGCACTGACAGTGAACCTGAAGATTCTCGCGAGTAGTTCCGGTGCCAACCGTGAAATTGGTTGCAGGTTGTTTCTTCTTGGAAGTAACTCCAAGAGCTCGTTCCTTAGACGCTGTATCTGCGCGTCGATAGCTTTATAATCCTCTGCTCCACCTGCAGCTAAAGCCGTATTGACGGTTGGAGGCATCGCAGTCATGCTGCTCTTGGTGTCGAGTTACCTAACATGTATTGAGCGCTCGAGCTGTCGGGGGAGGTTTTACTTGCTTACCTTGAAGTTTTAAAGGTTCAGAGAATGGTGACCGGTGAGACCTAGTAATGGAAACGTCGGAAGCTTGTCGCTGATTGTGGGAAGAAACCAGTGATCCCTGTCGGGGTTGCGACGGGCGCTTAACGCGTGAGCCTTGTTCAAAGGACGTACGCTTGAAGGAGAAACAACGATTGGGGTTATTAATCACACAATCAATCATTAGAGAGCGGTATTTTTTCCCCAGGCAATGAAAAGACATATTGTACACATTTAGACGAGGAAGAGAGGAAGTCATACTATGCATCAAAAGCACCAAGTGGTTCAGGTGTTCTGACAGGGATTCAGGACCTACTGGGTCTCGACTAAGACTGCCTCTTCAAGCCCGCTTCCTCCCTGGACTGCTTCGAATGCCATGTTCGCCTGCTCCAACCTCTGCTTGGAGTGGTCGCCTGCCCACTCGAGCATGGCAAGGAGATGCGGCACGACGCCGAGGGAGGCGGAGGGAGGACCAATGCTCGAAGCAAGCACTCCAGTAATCCTCGTATACTTTGCGAGTTTGAGGCACAAGAACGCCGCTCTTTAGGTGTATAGCCCTGCGTCAACATGCCCTTGGGAGTATGTCAGAGAAGTCGGAGCTTAGTGCCAAGGGCTTTGGTGTGGCAACGTTCGTAATCGGTGCGTCCGGAGACTTGCTTCCAACTGTGGGCGGTTTGGACATGGACATGTGAAACATCAGGTCTGTCGTCCAGATCTCAGGGATGCGATGTATCAAATCCTTGACCTCGTTGATAACAGGGACAAGACCAGTTAAGGAGCCGCTAACTGACCCAGCTAAGCGATACTGTTGACCGCATCAAAGGGCTTCCTTAGACTAGGTTAGCAATATCAGTGATCATCCAGGAGGTCGTGGATCGATATGCGGAGAGTACATGGACAATGCCGTTTTCGTCATGGCAAGATGTGTTATATTCAAAGAATTACATTGCTTATAGGTCTGCTTAATGTCCGAGGGACCCTTGTCGAATCGTTGCACGTATACCAACCGATGTCTTTTTGTATGCATACCGTTTCTTCTCTTCGTCCCAATAAAAAGAAGGCAGGTGAAGCTCCTTGGCAGGCGCCTTGGCCATCTGCATATCGAATTGGACTTCGCCGGACTGCGCTTTAGGAAGATTCCCGAAGATTTCTTCCACCTCTGAGACGATCTTGAAGAGCTCCTTAGCATCGCTCTTTGCATGGAATGGAGACCGTGGTTCAAGTGTCTTGTGAAGTTTATCCAGCGTTTTGGAGATCAGCCTGCAAGCAGCAAGACCAATGAGTGCTAGGTCTCATCGACAATCGCGGTGAGAAGCTTACTTGATTCGAATGATTCCTTGCCTGCCCTTTTCAAAGTCGATTCCCTTGGCTGCTTTCAGAGCTCGCTTCGCCATGGGCATCTCTTCCGAGACATATGTTTGTACCCACTGAATGACGACCAAGAGATGCGGGACAATGCCAAGGAAAAGTTTTTGATAGGCCGGGGACTGCACAGCGGGAGACGACTTGATGAGGCTGGTTTCCTTCAAGCAAGCCTTGAAGAAGGTGCAGCAAGCAATCTCCCTGGGTGTTCTGGCATCCTCGCGTCGGCGACGTTCCAGTAACGCCCCATAAGCTCTGAGAATGTCCTCAGCTGCGGCCACTTTTTCAGGACCTATAGCTTCCTCCGTTGGAAGTCCAGTCGTCGCATCGAGAGTAGAATCTGGACGCTGAGACAAATCGGAGTTAGGAGTTCGGGTGCGCGTTGTCATTGCCTCAGCTTCTTCATGTTGCTCTGGTGGTGCACCCCCTGACTGCTTAGCCTGACCTTCTTCACGCCCATTGTTATGTTTTGGCAGCTTCTTAGAGCGAGGTAACCGCGGGGGCTTGGGCATAGCGACGATTGGGGGCGTTTTGGTAAGTAGCTGGTAGATCTTACCAACCTCGTCGAAAACGACTCGCTTTATTATACCTGGTGTGGCGGCCATTGGAAGTCGGACGTCGGCAGACCAGAGTTGCACAAGCTCATCCAAAGCAGATACCGTTGTTGGATTCGCGAGAGCGCCCTCCATATCCTTCCATGACCGGGCCATGGCGTAGCTACGTAAATCTTGTCAAATCGGATAGTAGACTGGTTGTTGGGCACCTACGACAGATAAATCGGATGCTTTTTGGATAGCTCGAGCGGCTTCATCTTTCGCATGACCACTTCGCGCAGGAATGGGATGTTGTAACCCACTACACGGAGATCAGCGTTGATTCGTCTCCCAGATAGCTAGCCCGTACCTAAAGCCATTGTTCGACAGCTGAGGATCATACTGCACGTCAGGACGCGAACTTGGATTTCTAGAGTCGCATTACTTACACACGAGGGACAAACGGCCTTCGTAGCTGTTCCAGTGTCATGCTTGCCGTTCCCAGAAGTAAATAGCCTTGGAGCGGTGGCAAAGATAAAATAAAATATCAGTGCCGCATCAGGAGGAACGCTCTGAGTCATACGTACCGGCATTTTCCCCAGTCACCAACCTAGTGAGGATGCGCTGCCACAGATCCAGCAAGAACTCGTCCAAGGAATCAATCTCGGGAGAGACACCTCGGCGAAGACGATGGAGGAGGTGAATGTGTTGGGTGCGAGGGAGAGTGATGTTATGCCATTGGAATTTGCGGTGTGCCAGAATGAATGCACCGGTAAGAAACTCCATGAACGCACAGAGAATGCTGAAATCGATGAATAGGTTGGTGTCCAAAACATGCCTGAATAGGGACATGAGTGCTGGTGACACTGCTGTCAATATGGAATCATCCTTACCGAACGAACAACACCCCTCCTTTCAAGAACCGCGGGTGGTATGCATCGAGAGACCCTAGGAGCTCTGGGATTGTAAAGACCTTTCCAGCACGGTGGAAGGCTGGTTGATACTTCAGGCGTTTGACTAGTGATGAGGCATGCACGTATCCGGTGGCGTTCGCCCTGTCCAAATGAAAACACAGGTCTGCTGCCTGATATATGAGCGATAGTTCCAGGTCTTGACGTTTTCCCGTGTATCCATAAAGACGATCATGACACCAGCTCCTCAAAATTCCCAGCGCTGTTTTTCCTTCGGGAATTGTCAAAGGGTTGACGGAAGACCACGAGCCCAGTACAGATGCTGGTGGGTTCAGTGTGTAATATAGGCGACTGATCCAAAACCTATTCGTTGTTTAGGAACATAGAGCAAACTCAAAAGAAAGAAGTACGCACTTGCGGTCAACATAGAGTGGCTCGCGAATAGCCCTCGGAATCGATTCCATTAGCTGACATAGAATGACTTGTTGGAAGTGGATTCTAACTTGGGTAGCTATCCATGTGTGCGTCAGCTCGGGAAGAGTGATATGATGACTGCGGCATCCCCTCAGGCTGCCCCGGCGGTCGCAATGTGTTTCGATGACAAATTGGATACAAGGATTGAAAGAAAGAGCGGTGCGGCATTCGTGGTTCCCTCGATCGATGACGGAAGCCATGAAAGCAAGAAGGCCATCCTTTAGTTTCTGGCCCAAGGTGAGTGATGGGATGAGGATGTCATCTTCTTGAGAACCTTCGTTGTTAGCAGTAAGCACTGAGTGAAGCCATGAACCTGGCGGAACCACATAGGTGTTTTCAACGCTGGTTGCCTGGAAATTGAACAAGCGCCGAAGCTCGTCATTCTGGAGATCGAGATTGTCCGCATGGTACTTTAGAAGAGAGCAGAAGCTGATGAAGTCAGAGAGAATTTCGGCGATGCTAGCGTTGGGCCAGTCACGAATGCTATGGAGATTGGATGGGTGAAGGGCATAGCTAAGGCAAAGCAAAGCGGAAGTGTGCTCATTCTCTTGGAACAGGAATCGATGTCCCAAAGCTCGAGCCTCAGCCCAGTCAGACCGGTCGATTGCTAGAAAGATTGCAACCTATAATAGAATATGATCTTGAGTAGGCTCCCACAGTTCTGCTGAGAGTATGTACCTTCTCGCCCAGCGGACCTGAGAGATTCGATGCCAATTGAAGCACTTCCTTTGCTTCTGGCGTATGGGAGGTTTTGATGCCCCCAAACGGCATTGTCTTCCACAAGCCCTGAACAATGAGATCGTGGCCCCGCGACACTAAGCTAGCATCTACGTGTTCTGAAGTCAAGGTTTGGATAGCCTCAAGTAAACGCCCTTCGTCAAGGTGGACCTGGGCGGCCTCCATCGTTTTCCCCATGTCCTTCAAAAGTAGTACGCGAGCTTCATCCAAGAAAGTGTTGTCCTCCAAGTACGTGAGGGCTTCTTCGGAGGAGGAAAACAACCCCTTCGCTTTACTAAAGAGTGGGAGTATTGGAGTATTGGAGGGTTCGTTAGGGTACAGCTGATGATTGCGCTGAACGAGGACCTGCCTGAGTTCCTGGTCTTTGAAGTAGAATACCTTCGCCCCGTCCTTGAAGTCTTCAACCAAATTTTGATCCTCGATTTCATGTTCTTCAACCATTTGTACTCCTTCATCGAACATGGCAACCTTCTGATACATTTGGAGTGCGTCGCCGAACTCTTCTGCAGCTCGATAAGCAGCTGCGGCCTGGGCATACTCTCCGGCCTGCCTCCAGCAGAGGCCGGCAATCCCGTGAAAGGCCCTCTGCTCGCTGGTTTCGGGTGCATCCTTTGCGCATTGGAGAAACAAGTTGGCAGCATCCTGGAACAGCGCCTTGCGCTCTGGCTTGGTGACTGTAAGCTCCGCTTCCTTGCGACGGTGATATGCCTCGGAAATTCTCGCTTGCCGAAGAAGCCTTGCATTTGTGAATGCAAGTACAGCTTGGCGATAGTTTTCATTATCAAAGAGAGTCTCAGCAGTCTCTTGCCACTCCTGACGCGAGGATGTAGAAGCGAATCGAGGAAGCTGCTGGCTCTTGGAATCGAAGCATTCGACGAGGCCAAGCGACGCCCAGACTGTCTAGTGGGAATCGTAAGGTGTGGCCCGAAGCAATCGAGGTGAGGTTTTTACCTGCAGCGGAAGTGCCTTGTTCGAGCTGTCGTAAACCCAGAGTTTTTTTCCGGGCCCTAGTAACAGCAACATAAAGGAACTTGAGCTGACCAGATATCAACAACAGTCTCAGGAATTAGTGGACTTGTGGTCACTGACCTTGCTGCACAAGCCAGCATGGCGAACCTCATCGAATTTGGGAGCTAGCTGCTCGGGGAGCAAGTTGAGAAGTACTCGCCACCGACTGAAGTCAAAGGTCGAGTCTTCAAAAAATTGATAGAGTAGCACCTATTAAAGGCTGAGCGATGAAGATGCCAGTCATCAGGAGCCGACGTACGTCGTCGAATTCGAGACCCTTGCTATCGTAAAGCGTCCTGATAGTACCTGTTGTCAGCGCAGTCAAATTGATCTTAGTGATGCACATATACGTACATGATAATGCCAATCTCCCCAACTTCCTGGACCAGTTTGTCCCTAGCAGCTTCATCCCGAACCAGGATGCCTAGGGCCACAGGTCATTACCACGAAGAGCTGCCCACTAAAATTAAAACGTACATTGTGCTGCACCGAACTCGATGTGGTCCCTTTTGTTGGTCATCATTAGTAAAGAAAGAGGGGCAACGACTGGTAAGTCACTTACGGCCGTCCCCCGGCCATGAGGTCGTGCTGGCGAAATGGTCAGGGATGTAGGCGGAAGGAGGGCGACAGACTTACAAATCGTAGGCCACCAATATTTCCTTTGCCTAAAAAGAGAGGCTTTATCCCATCGACAATTCCTCTCTCTGGGGCCATTTTATCGATGGAGGTGGGCCAAAATCGAGTAAGCATCTCAACGACGGAGTGGGCACCTGCGATGATGCCCCCGTGAGAACGGTAGTTGACAGCAAGAGCGAAGCTGGCTGGCTGCTGAGCAGAGCTACAAGCGGTATCAAGAAGCTGTTGCGCTCTCCGTTGCTAGAGGCATACCCGTTAGCTATGTCGTTCCATGGCCGGAGGCAAGAGTATTCACCTCGAGTCTATGCAAGAACGCCTTCAGATCTTGGAATCGAAACGAGTTGCCGATGGAGATTGTTTGGGCAGTATCACCTGCCCAAAATAGGCCAAGGGGATTTTTGCAGATAGAGCGTAGTACTATAGAAGGTGGTCAGCGCACGTGGTTGCTTGATGAGAGTTGACATACGCATCGCATCGATTAACATGTTGTCCTGAGCTTCGTCGACATAGCTTGTAGATGAATTGCGTGATGTCAGCAAATGCACCCTATGTGAGGCAGGAAAGGACGAACAGAAACTCAACCCTAATTCCAGGCACCCCGACAAGGTTGAACACTTCCAAAATTGCGTGGGTTCTAAACGGCCCTGCGTAAGTTCATAATTTATCCCATTGGAACCATGCCGACCTATCCGCCGCATCGAACCCTCCCAATTCACGCTTCAGCCGGGCGTATTTGACGAAGAGTTCGTAAATCCTCTCTCGTTGGGGAGCAAAGAGGTAGTTTGTTCGATCGCTGAGAGATAGGTAGGTTGTTTTGTCAAGGTACCTTCCTTTGCACAAAAGAGACTGTTCCGCTCCCTTGATCACACCTTGCAAAATATATTAGATGACGAATGCGAGCTTCGAAGAAAACGTACCAATGATCTCACTGAAAACCAGGGCAGGATCTTGGCACACAGGTCGATATCAGATTCCACGTTTGTTGGTAATGCGTTGGGGACGTACCCAATCCTCGAGTAAGGTCCTGAGGGAAATGATCCCAGTAGTCTGCCAGGAAGGTGGGATATCGCAAAATGTCCTTGCTTGATGATAAGACGCGGACCATGGATTGAAATTTGTCTTTGTCTGTTGCATCGAGAGCATCGACTATGGAACTCAACCACGAATCACCAGGCGCTAGGACGTCGCCGATGATCATCTCGGCAAGCTGGCGGTTAAGTTTAGAAAAGTAAGTGGACCAGGCCAAGAGTGCACGCACGCGGTCAAAGGTGAGAAAGAGAGGAAAGTGTTCCTCTTGCAGTAAACTGAACCTTGCGGGGAGACCAGCCTTCCAGCGCATGTCCTTCTTGTGTACCATGGACTTGGGCGCGTCGAAGGCGCCTCGGGGTGCCCTCTTAGCGATGTCTCGAAGTTCTGCCTCTGACTTCTGGCCAAGCTCAAGTGACGCCAGTAACCTTGCGAAATAGTCCTCGACCCGTGTGGCGAGAACGGGAGAATGTGTAACAAACAGCTGACGTGGCTTTGCATCCTTTGAGTCGTCCATCGACCGAAAAGTTCGTTCGAGGCCTAGCATTTTGAAGAGCATGGTGGTGGTTTTTCTGATGCCCAACCCTTGCGTCAATTGCTGCAAAACAGAGAGAACTGGAGGCCCTACCCAGTGCCACTTCTACCGAGAACATAGCAGGAGCCAGAATGCTCGATAATCTCCATTTCCAGAGAGCTATCATATACCATACAGTGAGATAAAAATGGAAGGGTGCCTCAGACTCACCTTAGATTGAAGACGTGTTGCACGTCGAGCTCGGCAATGAGGCCTGAGAGTGTGGTGAGAGAAGGTCGGCTAGAGACAACGTCGTCCTTACTGTTGCGCAACTCCTTCGAAAAATTCACGAATTTGTCAAGACTGAGGTGTGGACGTTAGGAGACGCAAGGCGGAGAACAAAGCGAAAGGCATTACACGAGGATAGAGTGGATCTAACAGGATTATTTTAGCATCCTGCCAACCAGATAGAATCTGCAACGAAGGACGTACCTCTTCGAGATCCTCTTTAGGTAATTCAGGTATAGGAAGAGGATCTTTGCCAGCCAACTTGTTGGGTGGAAACACAGCGGGGACGATTAGAGTCCTCTCTCGATTGTAGACCCTTTGACAGCATCGGGCTCTGTGCTCCCTCCCTCCTTGACGGGCTAGCTGGTAGCCTAGGGTTTTCCACACTCGATTCACCTGTGTGTGAGTGTAGACGCCAAAGATACGGATTACTGATTGAAGTGAGCAACATGTTGGGCGACAGCTACTTAACAGACCATACCTTGGCGTTCTCGTTCCTAGGCGCGGCTACGGTCAGTTACATCCAGCGGAGGTAATGCTGAAACAGGACTCACGCCAGAGAAGTCTGGGAGACAGTCGATTTGGTACTGTGATACGTTAGCAACGGCTCCTGAACCTTTGAGAGACCGTGCATACCACCAGACGCGAGTCGCCCGTCATTTTCGCCTCGAAGACAGGGACAGCATTACTCCCTCCTATCAGCGCTTTCTGGTTGTCGTCAGAGAAGTGTGAGTGCGAAAGCTCTCTGTGAAAGAGTTCACTGACACTCGGCATAACAACACATAAAAAGGTACATACTTGATCTTTTTCATGACAATGTCATAGAACGATCGATCTCGACGTTGTGCAGACCGTAGGTCGCCTATTGCTTTGTTGGAAACAAATACTTCCCAATCTCCGAAGTCAGCTGCACTATCAAAGTACAAAGCTCTGATAAGTGAGTTAGCGTAATATTGCACGTGAGGCTCAGAGGCGACTTACGCCTTGAGGGGGGTTTCAAAGGCCGACAGAGCGACGGGGCTGATGATGTCCCGAGGGTGAACACTTGTGACGATGGGATCAAGACGGGTTCGTTCTTTGACAGGACGAGGGAGGGCCTCCGTGAGCTTGGAAACGAACGACGACAGAAGCACATCTGAAACCTTCTCCGTCCGGACAATAGCAAGGTATTTCTACCGAAAGCTTAAGGCGTCAGTTACGGGGGGGTAATACAAATGAGCTTACTGCCAGCATGACTTTCAGCTCAAGACTGAGCTGTGAGATGAGGGCCTGGGCTTCCTGAGAGGTTTTGGGAACGCTCAGACCACCCAAGGCTCGGAAGATCTCAGCCTCTTCCTCTGGCTTCGTCTGTTTCTTCTTCCGAGCTTCCGCCTGGAGTTGCTTCCTCCTTTCAAATTGGCTTAGCTTCTTTCGAGGGGAGGTCTTCGCCTTGGTATCGTCCTCTTCAGCGTTATCCTCCATTTCGCTCTGGAACTTCATGACACTGAGCTTTTCGATCGCACCAGGCGCATGCAACGCGAAATTCATATCTTGTTGGAGGGAGGCTTGATCAACCGAATTAACCGACTGAGCGTTTGAGAAGAAGATGTAGCTGGCCAAACTGGACAGGACTGTCATGTGGACGCAACCTGTGGCAGGCACTGGCAAGGGGGATGGAAAGGTTCTTTGGAGCCAATCACCCAAGGCATCTGCCCAAGAGCTAGCTAGTATAAATGAGCAAATCGTTCGAAAGTGGAAAGTGATACGGCCTTACAGGATAGGACAAGCTCCAAGCAATGATGGATTTGAGAGTCATTGTTCACGAGATCCCAGAGGATCGGTTCAGGTCTTTTGAATGGCAGTGAAGGATCCAATTGGCTAAGGTAGCAAAGTAAATCTTCTTTAGAGGACATGCTCCGTCCCAGGGCATCGAAAAAAACGCGCAGGAAGGCCTTGAGTCGCTGCCATCTTCCGCTGGGAAGGAAGGCAGAAGATTATGGGGCACACCTTACCACGCTTCCCAAATGACCACCTCTATATAGAGTGAGTTTAAGCGCCCGTAACCTTATTTGACATAGGTCATAAGCGGGACACGGGACTTCTTCCGCAGTTTGTGGGCCCCATTCCAGTTGTAACGAGGCCGCAAAGGTGTACGAAAGAGATAAGAAAGAAGCGAAGCTCTCGTCAGCGCCAGTCACTGTTGGTCACCAGAAGGCCGGGTTGGCAGATTCGAAGAGAGTTGTCGCCGCGTTGTTGCCAAGGTGCATGCTCACCACAAACAGGGCCTGGGTGTCCTTTCAAGGTGCATGGATGAACCGGGCATCTTGAGAATGAAGGCTAAATCCAAAGTCGACATGGACTCATGGAGCAGACGCGGTGGTCAACTGACAAGTTGAATGGCCCCTGTTCGGCGCGACTCTCGCGATTCCCACGATTCAAACGTCTGTGGGCGGTAGAGACCACCATGATTCGATACTTTGGTTCAATGTTGTAGAAGTAGATTGTTATACATCCAGAGGAATAGATGGAGAGAGTAGTACTCTAATCTTGTTCAAGAAGATGATCAACTCTTCCCCACCATCCTCCAAGCAAGGATGAAAGTCCACCACGAGACTGACCCTGAGGTTGAGGCATCGACGGCCATCTCCGTCAATCTTCACCATCTCCATCCGACACCTCAAAAGCCCGGCACTGTGGCTTAAACTTGGCCTTGTCCTTCTTGTACATTGGGCAGTTGACCAGTCGTAACCTCTGAATCTCGACTCCCATCATCTTCCTGGCACCAAGGAAGGAGGTCAGGTCGCTGGGTTTCATGGCCTCGAGGCGGCGAGGGTCATGCTTGAAATCGACTTCGAAAAACGAGAGGTTTTTCAGGGCAGGGAGCCGGATGTAAGGGTCGTCGAAGATCGTATCGAGCCCTGCTTTCTCCAGAAACAGGGTGGCGGCTTCTGTATCAGTTATGTGAATAGTTTCGACTCGAGGAAGCTGGAAAAGGGGTGTGGTGTCAATCGCCGGGCGCGCAGATTTGCCAGTGAAATCGATTCGGCAAACATCGTCTAGGGGGAGGCTTTCCAGGAGATGCGGTATCGAGTTTTCTGCTGCATCTGTCGCTCCAGAATACATTCGCAAGCTATGCAACCCTGCAGGCGGATGCTGAAGTGATGCTGTCAGATCAACAGACCAGCCAACCCGAAGCGAGATGTACTTGAAGGTAGGTGGTGATGTGGCGGATGGGTTCAGAGGAGATACAAGGCAGCAATTTCCGAACGCTGAACCTAAATCGTTAATTGCTCGTGAATCCTCGTCCTTGACATGGCAGGATACGTCAATCTTCGCTGTTAGAGGCACAGCAAGGGCGTTGAGGAGGGCTGTCCCTGTTCTCACCCCAACATTGTTGACTGTTAGGGTTTCCAATCGAGGAAGGTGTACGGTGCGACGGATTTCGTCGTTGATTAGAGGAATGTGAGAACCGACGAGTCGGAGACTTAAAAGTGTCGGCATAGAGTCCAAGGCGTCGATTAATTCAATACCCGAAGGATCGGCTGGGTTTGGTCCGTTGATAGTCAGGTCAAAATGGCGAAGTGTGGTGAAATGGGGTGAGCGCCAAGAAGGCAGCGACCAGCCCTCAAGCTCCAGAGTCTTGAGGTTCGGAGTGTTTCTACCATGAAATCCTGGCGGCAACGTATAAGCCTCTCTGTAGTTGGTCAGAGAAAGCTTCTCGAGATGGGGTGCTCCAGATCCGAGTCGCGCGACGATAGCATGAGCACAGGACGAGCCTTTCGCTGTGAGGCTTCGCAACCGACTGGTATCCAACGACCTTTTGATGTTTTCGAACGCTTTGGTAGCCGTGCCACTGGAAGAAAGCACGATGTTGAGCTTCGCCTGTTTCGACCGCTGTAGCATCGCCTCTACCCAATGGCTTGACCAGTCGAATGAGATACCCGTCCACAAGGTTGAGGCATCGAGTGCCACGACCCTCCACCGCTGACAGACGTGCGTGAGCACCATCCAGCTCGGAACCTTTCGCCGAGGCCATTGGCTCTCATAGCCTACAGTTACAATTACCTCAGAGAAAATCCTGACGAGCAGCTCTGTTGGAAGCTGAGAGATAGGCGATAAGTCGTTCCGCAAAGCAGAAAGACGCTTTATCTCCTTTTTCGACGCCTTGATCTGCGCTCTCAACACCTTTACGCGTGCGTCAATCGTTTTGCGGCTGAGCGTAGCGCCAGAAGGCGCCGGTCGCGCGTTTACACCAGGTTCTGACATGTTCACTGAATCAGACAGAGATGAGCTTATAGTAGAGCTACCCACGAGTTGGGGAGGGCATTGGCTTGATCTTGATAAGCTTTGCGGATGACGGTAATGAAAAGAAATGGCGCCCGACTGCACGCCTTTTAAGCTGATAAATGGACGTGGGAAGAAATGTGTGATGCTTCAAGTTGTGACCGTGCTCTCGGGCAATAGTCCCTGGGGTAAGGCCTTGAAAGCACTTGCAAGTCGACGCTTCTGGAGTGGGAACCAAAAGGAGAGAGAGAAGAGTTCCAAGGAAGCCTGAGAGAGTCCCCGAGCGGAAATTTCTAGCAAAGACTGAGCTGAACCCCCTGTCATGACGAGAGGGATTTGAAAGAGCCTATGAAAAGATCAACCTTTCCGAAGGGCGCATAGCGATATGTTCAGAGGATTAATGCATAGGCTTCCAGCAGGATAGCTTAAAATAATCGAAAAATGACGCTGGATCGCGAATTTCTTTGACCCAGCAGCCCTTCTAAAAGCCCAAGGTCAACTGTAACGAAAGACGGAAGCACATTCAGACTCAGGTACCCTGCGAAAGCGAGTCGACAGCCTACACAGTTCATTTATACACTACGCCACAAAGAAGGAAATATTATGCACGTTAGAGACGAATGAGAGGGAAAGTATGGTACATAAAAGCCCTCGTCGTCGTCGTCGTCAATCTTCACGATCTCCATCCGACACCTCGAAGACCCGGCACTGCGGCTTGAACTTATCCTTGTCCTTCTTGTACATGGGGCAGCTAGACAACCGAAGCCTATGAATCTCAACCCCCATCTCCTTCCTTGCGCTGAGGATGGATGTCAGTTTACTGGGTTTTATGGCACCAGAGCGGCGACGATCATGCTTGAAATCAACCCCAAGAAAGGAGAGGTTCTTCAGGACAGGGAACCGGATGGAAGAGAGGCCAAAGCGTTCTTCAAGCCCTGCGTGCTCCAACAATAAGTTGGCGGCTTCCGTGCCTGTTACGTGAATAGTCTCGATTCGAGGTAGCTTGAGGAGGGGAGTGATGTTCAAGGGAGAGCACGTCGATGCACCGGACAGATCAAATCGGCAAACCTCGTGGAGAGGAAGACTATCCAGTAGATATTGAATCGACTTTGCTGCCACGTTACTAGTACCTCTGGGGCACAGTCGCAATTGATATGCGCCATCGGGACGTGATAAAGTAGACGGGTGTTCGAGTGATACTGTAAGGTCAGTTGACCAGCCAGATTTAACCGATATGTACTTGAACGTGGGCGGCGAGGTCGAAGCGGATGGATATGAAAGGCAGGAGAGTATGAACGCGGCACCAAGTTTACGGATTTCCTGCGCCGAGTCCTCATTAGCCACATCGCAGGCTATGACCACTTGAGTCACGAGAGGGGTACGAAGAGCGTTGAGCAGGGTTGTGCATGTATTCACTGAGACTGCGGAGACAGTCAGGGATTTCAGTCGAGGAAGTTGGACGGTGCGGTTATTTTCTTCATCAATCGAAGGGATTTGGGAGCCTGAGAGTCGGAGCCTTGAAAGTGTTGGCATGCTAGTGAGGACATCGAGTAGCTCTGTAGCCGAAGGAGTACCTGAATGTTCAACCTTGAGCTCTAGGTCAAAATGGTCCAACACAGTAAGAAGGGGCGAGGGCCAGGATGCCAGAGACCAATTCAAGAGCTCCAGGAACTTCAGCTTAGGAGCGTTGCTGGCCAAGAAATGTGGCGGTAGCGTATGGGCGTTGCTATAATCCTGCAAAACGAGTTTCTCGAGATGTGGTGCTTGGAACACAAGTCTCTTTATAACATGGACAAAGGATCCAAGAGACTTGAGGCTCCGAAGCCTGGTTATGTCTGCTAGGGACTGGGTGACGACGCCGATTGTCTTGTCGAGCTTTTTGTGATCGAAAGGAAGCACGATGTTGAGCTTCGCCTGCTTGGATCTGTGAAGCATCGCCTCTAACCAGGACCGCGACCAGTCGAATGAGATATCTGTCCACAAAGTCGAAGCGTCCAGTGCCACGGTTCGCCATTGCTGGCAGACATGAGTGACGGCCATCCAGCTCGGAACCTTCCTTCGGGGCCATTCGTGGAGGCCAATGATCGCGATGATTTCAGAGAAAATACTGACGAGCAGCTCTGGAGGAAGCCGGAAGATGGGCGACAAGTCGTTTCGCATGGCGAGAAGACGCTTGATCTCTGTTCTCAGCGCATATACACGCGTGTCGATGTTTTCGCGACTGACTATAACCCGGGAGGACGCCAGTTGTGTCGCTCCGTCACCAAGGCCAGCACCGACTTGTTCTGGGATTGGCTATCAGCACTGCACAGATGAGAGCATTAGCGGGCTATACTTACGAGCTGAAGAAGACATGCAGGACTGAAGGAAACGGTTGTGGCTGGTATGACTTTTCAGTCAAGTAAATAAACGTGGGAAAGAACTGCCGATGCATGTGACCGCGTTTTCAACGGGCGCTTAAATAGGGGATTCAGGAAAGTCGTATAGGGTGCTTATGCGCTTCTTAAAGTGAGTGCTACAAAAGGTAAAAGATAATTGAGTGATCGTGGAACAGTCCTATATAGAGGGTGAAGATAAACAAGCATAGAGTACTAGGCCTATGGCTGATCCAGCTTAAAGGGGAGTCGAATCATAGAGAAAAGAAAATCGAGCAAGTAATTGTGGATCTGAGCAATGCTTTCTCGTGAGCTTGAGAGCAGCTGTTCGAAGACTTAGGGGAAGTGGTGAGTTCACACTCCCATGCAAAGAGGGAAAGAGACATACAAGTACATGGTGCTGAGGGAAGGTGTTTTCGGACCGTTCTGGCTGATGGTGTCTTTGACTAAGGAAACGGCGATGATGTGCAATGAAAAATCTTAAAAGAATATTAGCCGACACGAAGGCAAGGTCACCAAAAGCATACGATGAGCGCCTTGGGTCCTGGCGTGGTTGGCCCGACACGACCTTCGAGCGACCGAGGAACTGAACCCCACACCTGTCCGTGTTACCACTCGTCTATGGATGCGTCGCAGTATTGCTGCCTCGTCCCTTAGAGACTGCGCAGGTGCTGACAATGCTAGACGAGCAGGCATCCGGCCACCTCCTCCCTCCTCGGCCGTCGCACCGTTCTACGGGTGAAGACGACAGCCTCAAGGGAAGAGGGCTGCCGAGTCCCCACACCACCCGATTACTTGGTGGTGCAGTTTGGCAAAGTGGACTCGGGCTAGCAAGGTGAAATTCAATGTCTGCCCCGCACGGTTCCTACACCGGGCTACACATGGGTAACCCGCGCCCCAGTTGGGACGGTCAGCTGGGGTCTCGCGAGGAGTCCGGCCAGGTGACGGTGGAGGAATGGATGCTATTGGACAGGCGTGGGGGTGTTCGCTGTATGGTCTAGGGTCGTGTCTCACATGGGCGGGGGGTTGGTGTCGAAGCTGGAAATCTGGTCTGGTCAGTGTTGAGCTACGAGAGAGTGTGTTAGCCACGTACTTTGATGCTAAACTTCGTTGCAAAGGCGAGATGGGTGTAGTGGTGGTCTCGCATTGGTATTGGTGGTAACGATGAGCCTGGCGGGTGTTAGTCGGAATCGCTCAAGCATAACAGGGCACGTACCTGGGATGGCTGGCTTCAGGCGTGCCTCAGAGACGACGGCGATGACAAGGTGGTGAGTGGTTCTGAAGGAGGCGATGTCAGCCACAGCGGCGGTCAACAATGGCAGGACACCTACCTGCCCGCAGAGGGCGTGTGCAGCAGGCATAACCCGCTTCAGGAACGCCTAAGAGGCGATGGTGATGATGAGGTAGTAGCACAGGCAGCTCTGAAGACGACGACGTTAGCACAATAGTGGTGAACAAGAGAGAAAGAGAGACGCGTACCTGCATGCAGAGGGTGTGTGCAAGGCGACGTAGAGGTGGTAAAGAGCATGTCCCTTGAGAGATGGTGGTGGAACGGGGAAGAGTCGCTCTGAAGATTTTGGGTGTGGTGGTCAAGACTTTATACCTTTCGCTCTGTTTGTCTTCCCCTTTCCAATTGTCAGCCGCTTGTTTGTCTCGATCGACATGAGCTGACTCGGACTGGCGTTGTGAATCAAGGGGTATATTTAGTACGCAAACCGAACGGGCTGAATTGCCTCCTCGTCGAGAAGGCAACAATATCAGCTGTAAAGAGCTGTGCTGTGTAGTATGTGTTGCCAGAGATCACTCTCCAACGTTGGCAGCCACCAGGAGTTCCCTCCCTCGCTAAGGGTACTCAAAGCCCGATCGGTAGTTGTCTGAGCAGCGACTTTGAACCAGAACCACCAGCGTAATGAGACATCATAGCACCACTGGAAAGGGGTCGATTGTCTCGTCCGAATGGTGCAGTGAAGCAAGGCCAGAGAACGGGCAGACAAAGCTCCAGATAGCTGTAGTGTTGATCTCAAGAATAGTGTCCTCTCGATTGGACAAGCAGGACTTTATTGGATCCGGATCCACTGTGCATGTTCGGACGTCACGGCGCTGTGGCTCTCGTGGTGGTGGTTAATGACCAAGAATAGCGCAATGACATCAAGCCGCCACGCAGCTCGTCGTCCATCGCATCCAGTGAATCACTACTGTTTTGCTCCCGACCACCATCTTCTGCTCTGCCCTGAGTTGCCTTGACTTCCGTAGATCCTTGGTGGTCAACCATTGAAACACGCGGACTGTCATACAGCATCAGTCAGATTCTTCAAGTCCAACCGCAGCCGTTCAGCAGTCACGCAGTTTGCAGCATATCGTCTGCCAGTACTTGCCCAGAGAACACAGCCTTTTTTTTGCTCAACGTCGGAGAAACGGAATACACGGTCGCCCCCTCTCTCTTCATTTAGGCGATCAATAGTGAATTCATATCACAAGTCATCTACATCCACCGTCGCTCTGACCATCAGCACGTTGGCCCTTTCATTCTCTTTTGGATCCTCCTAGGGCCTCACGCCGTCGACAAAGCTTGCACTTCGGTCAAGGATCGTCAGTCGAGCCTCCTCAAGACGACGTCTAGATTACAGGGGTCAGATCCAAACTTGCAGCTCACACCGAGTTTGCGTGACTGACACCACGATCACTGCAGAGGAAACCCACCTCGAGGCTGCCAAGTACCATTGAGTTAGCCAAGGACCACCACTACAGACACCAAGATGATGGGCTATTTCAGCTCAGCAGGCGGAGCAGTCTTTAATAAGGTCAAGGGGCAGCGGACGTCAGGAGGCGAAGGCCCCTCCAACGGGTACCAAGGGGAGGACAAGGCTCCCAGCGACACAGAGCCTGATGATACTTCTATCCTGTGAGTCCTCAATCGTGCCGATTCAATATCACTCGTCGAGGGGAGTTGAGACTGCGCCGCATGCTGGAAACACTCGCTGCCATGTCTTAGTCCTGGGTTTGGTGCTACATTACCGCAGTTTCCCTACCATTTTGCTTTGTTCGCTGTCGACGCTTGACTTCGATCCCTGTACTGACGACCATGATCCCTTTAGGGATCCCAACGAGGGATCTATCCTTTCGTCTCTAATCTCTCAGCTCAGGTGGGGAGAAGCTTTATCCGCACATCCTGCCTCAGCTAACCCCTCCTTCGATAGAGTAGGAATGGACCTCCATCGAGTCACCTTCCCCACCTTTGTGCTGGAACCTAGAAGCATGCTAGAGCGAATCACCGACTTTATGTCTCACCCCGACCTCATCTTCGGGTAGGTACCTCTCCGGCTGATTCTCGTCGAGACATCTATTAACCGCCGAAACTCAGAGCCGAGAAGATAGATAACCCAGAAGAGAGGTTTATACGCGTACTTCAGTACTACCTTGCCGGTTGGCATATCAAGCCCAAAGGCGTGAAGAAGCCTTACAACCCTGTCTTGGGCGAGTTTTTTCCGGTGTCGATACGACTACCCAGACGGGACGCATGGCTTTTACATTGCTGAGCAAGGTAAGCATTAGCCCTCTCAGTACCCGCTTTGAAATTCATTGTCCTTCCAATTGTGAATCGGCTACAGTCTCTCACCATCCGCCAATATCCGCATTCTTTTACATCTCACCCGCGAATCAGCTCATGATCCAAGGTGAACTGAGGCCCAAGTCAAAGTTCCTGGGCAACAGTGTATCAACAACGATGGAGGGAGAGAATAGGATTAGGCTGCTAGGCAGACCAGAAGACGGAGGTACGCGTATTGCTCCTCACCTGCCATATTCAGGGATGATACTCATCTCCTCATGTCCATGAACCTCTTTATTTCCTCAAGAGTATGTCGTCACCATGCCGAATATGTACGCCCGAGGAATCCTGTTTGGCAAGATGGTCCTGGAACTGGGGGACACCTGCATGGCCAAGAACGAGAAGCTTGGGCTATTCGCGGATCTAGAGTTCAAGACCAAGGGGTTCTTCTCAGGGACATACAACGCTATTGCAGGGAAGATCCGCAAGGGCATCACAGAAGTTGGCGAAATTGGCGGCAGGTGGAGTCATGTTATGGATTTCAAGGATGCAAAGGTGCGCTGGATCTACCGATGATTCTTACTGACCTCGGTCTGATTAAGTCTATTGGTCTAGTCGGGCAAGAAACGCGTACTTTTTGACGCTGTGAAGGACGGTGCGAACATCTGCCCCAAGTGGGTACCTGAAGAGTCTTCGCAAGAAGCAAACGAATCCCGCAGGCTATGGACCCACCTCACTAAAGCCATCAACGCGAAAGATATGGAGAAGGCCACAGACGCAAAGGCAGACGTGGAGAACACCCAGCGGGAAGATCGTAAATGGAGAGAGGAACATTCGGAAACTCATGTTCCGAAATACTTTGAAGTGAGGGATGGACGGTGGGAGCCGAAGCTAGTGTGAGCACCTTTCTGTTCTCCTTTCGAGAGCAAGGCTGAATCCAATTGCAGAGTTCCCAAAGACCCAGTAGAAGCGGCTAAGGTGGCTGAGGAGTGGATCTTCCCTGGCTTTCCACCAGTATCCAACTCGAGCTGAGCATCTCCAGCAACCGTCGCATCGACAGTGACTCCACAGGCATCCGCAGCATGACCTAGGAACATCGACCATGATGCATGATGGTGCAAGTGCTGCCGTCGTTCGGTGCTTTCATAGCAGTCATCCCTTTCGATTACTGGCGTACGATCAGGATGCTGAAGGCGCTTGCTTTTTTTTGACATGTCATACTTCAGGTTTTCCATAGTTTGGTGAAAGGGGGCGTTGTATTATTTCCCAGACGCATATAATATCACACGCGAAGACATTCAGTTTTTCTTCGATTCTCATGAGAAATGAATTTGCCTGGAGAAGGGTTATTGAACAACAGGACTGATCGGAATTAGACGTGAAAGGACAGGATACATTTGAGGAGAGTATATCAATGACGAAGAGATGAACGCCGAAAGGCTATTACAAGAGGGCAGTGCCGACGAATAGATGCTAGAGCAGTGGCCAAAACCGTTGGACTAGGAAGGTTGTAATGATATCAAGACATCACGGAAAAGGGAGAGCGAAGTTGATCAAACTAAGTGGGATGCATATGTAGAGGTTCCATAGTCGAAAACACTGCGAAGAATAGAATAAGAGAAATCCGCGTGGCACCTGATGAAGAGCGAGTAACGAACGGCAATGTACAAGAAGCGATTCTAGAGAGATAGGAGACTAAGAGTACCAACCATCGTCACCAAGAGTAGGTGCAGCAGACACTACACTAGGTGATGGTGAAGGAGCGTTGGCACGAGAGAAATGCGTCGGATATCCTGGTCGATTTTTGGGTGTAGAAGGGCCAAGATTTGGGTATCGGCTTTTGGGAGCGTGGATGCTGGTATTGACACCATTGCCATACTTCGAACGATCGCTGCTGGGGGCATGCCTGGAATCCCAGACAGAAGGCTGAGTAGGCGAAGCCCCATTCGTTGGAGGAGTGTAAGGTGACAACCTAGTACGATCGACAGCCGAGTTGCCATGTCCGTTCGCTTTGAGGTTGACTGTGTTAACAGTGCTCACACTTCCACGACTATCAGGTCGTGGAGGTACAACGAGTTGGGTTGAGTTTCCATTTGTCCTGTAAGGCGTAGGAGAGCTGTCGTTGACAGACGTGTAGGACGAGAGGCGGGACGTAGGCGCGCGCGCGGAGCGGGCCTTGAGGAGCTCTTCCTGGAGTCGGACGACCTTCGCTTCCAAAGCCTTGAGCTGCTCATGTTGCTTTTGTTCACGATCCTGCGCGAGTCAAACGAGTCAGTGCCCGCAATATCAGATCCTCTCAGCTCCAAACTTACTTGGTTCAATCGTTCTTCAGCCTCCCTTTCTTCGAACTGAATCTTCAGCGTGGAGTAATCAGCGTCAAGTTGACTCTGGGTTTGCTCGGACTGTTCAAGCTGAGTTTTCGTAATCTCGAGCTCGCCCTCGTACTCCCGTGCACGACGTTCCCATTCGTCTGAACGTTGCTGGGCTTGGACCAAGCTGCTCTTAGCAGTGGCGGCTACTCGGTCGTTGTTCGCGGCCCTGGTCTCAAGCTCCTTCAGACGCTTCTGCAAAGCGGTGTGCTCGGTTTCAAGGGGCTTCGTTTGGTCGCGGTACCTTCGGAGATCTTGCAGTTCATCGTGATCTGCTTGGCCGACCAACTTGGCGAGTGCGTCGATCTTTTCCGACGTCTGGCGCAGTTCTTCCCAGTGACTTTGCTGTGCGAGGATGGCATCGTGCTGCTTCTTCATCTCTTCCAGGGCTGTGGTCGCAGCATCTCTGTCACGGTTTGCAAAGGTCACTTGCATCTCCAAAGACTCAACCTATGCCCGCCATCAGCTCCTCATTCAGACGCGAGAAACTGGAATGGACATACCTTTGCTTTAGAAGATTGAGAGTCAGTCATGCTGTCCTTCGCGGCTTTCTCGAGCTCAGCGATGCGTTTCTTGTCGGCATGTGTGGCCGCGTCTGCTTCTTGAAGTCGAGCAAGAGCCTTCGAAAGAGATTCCTCAAGCTCTGCAGTTCGCGACTCAAGAGCGGACCTCTCAAGGCCCTTCGTCTTCGCAGCTTCCTCCAAGTCTACAACCTGCTTCCTCAACCTATCCCGTTCGCCCTCAACGACAGCCAGTTTCTCGCCCATGATATCCTTTTCAACTCTGGCCTGTCCATGAGCAGCTCGAGCCTTCGTGAGCTGAATCTGGTAGTCGGAATTGAGCTTGCGGAGGTCGTCCAAATCGCGCTTGGGGACATCTCGAGATGCAATGAGTTCGGCGATGGTGTTCTGGAGGTTGACGATGTTGAATTGAAGGACCTCTGGGATGGAGTTCATAGTAGAAGCGAAGGCCTTCTGGTGGGCCAACAGCTCGGTAGTCCGACTCGACATCGCGTTGCCCTCTGCGACCAGGGACTCGAGGATGGGCCTCAGTTCTAGAACTGCAGAATCCGACTTCGAGGAGGAGCTAATGATGTCTCCAACTTTGGCAACAATCTCGTCTTGAGAAGTACGAAGCGATTCGACCTTGGATTCAAGTTGAGATGGAATTGCGAGAACCGACGCGCGGAGATCTTCATGGCGTTCCTTTGCCTCTTTCTGCTGCTCGTCGCTTGCCTTAGATTGCGTCGCGAAGAGTTGCTCCAAGGTGGTGGGAACCTTATTGAGGTTATCAACCATCTGCGAGACACTCTCGGTGACCTTGGTGCTGATGGTGTCGACGTTAAAGGCTTTATCTCGCACTGAAAGCCTCGAGTCCAAACGCTCCACGACCAGATCTGCGACCTGCTCCTTGATCTCGAAGGGATCCATTGGAGCAATAGCCCGTCGGACTTCGCTAATGAGGTACGCGGCCATGGCCTCGTTGTCTCCCTTGAGAGAGGGAAGGAGGGGAAGGAGCTGCTGGACGATCAGGGCCGCTGTCTCCCTCTTGTCCGAGGCGAGGTCGATGAGCTGGGAAATATGGGGTTTGACAGCCTGGGTCAGTTTGCTGGTCAAGAAATCGTAGTCGATAGGGTCCGCTTGGAAACCATTGAGAACAGGGGTAAGTACGCCCACGATGTCGTTCAGCAAGAGATCCCTCTCTCTTGCTGGAGTGGCGCGGTCTATCGCATCTTGCCTGGCAGAGAATTCGGAAATGGCTTCCACCACCGCCCGAGTAGTCTTGTCGCCCACCGACTCGACGATGGGGGCCACAACGTCCTTGACCATAGAATGGTTGCTTGAAGGGGATCGGCTTCCTTGTTGCTGGAGTACCAGGAGGTCGTGAACCTCCTGTCTGACCACACCCAAAATCTCCTTGTTGCCCTCGTCGATTAGGTCTTTGATCATTTGGAAGTCCATTTCGCCCCTAGCTTCCATGTGTGTGTCTTCCATGCTCCTAGCAGCCGAGTCCTCGAGCTGGGTCCTGAACAGTGACACGACATCCGCGATCATAGCCTCAGACGCAGGGTTGAGGCTACTCTGGCTGACGTTGCCCTGCGACTCTCTTGTGATGACCAAGAGCTCTCTCCTAAGTGCTGTGAACTTGACGTCAAACATCTGAGCGAGCATATCCGAGATGTGCTGAGCTTCCAACCGGCTGGTGAGATCCTGAGGGCCAGGGCCAATCGATGAGATGGGAGAGATGGGTGCGGAAGGCTCGCCAATGAGTGCTTCGGGAAGGGAGGATCTCCTTCGTTCATGGCGAAGGCCGGAATTGAACACATCGTCGACGCCAGCTGAGGAGGACCTTCTAATGGGATCGGTCACCATTCTATGGCTCCTGGTGATCATCTGAACGTGCGAGTCGTCCATAGACGGTCGGCTGATATGGTCGAAGAACTCTCTGGAGCCTATGCGAGAGTGGCCACCACGACGCGTGTCACCATTGCTGTTGACCAGCGCCCTAAAGAGTCCGGCAGGAACAGTCTTGGTCTTGAAGTCAAGGGGCAGAGGAGTGCGCTTGGGTTTGCTAGCTGAGAGGGGCGGAAGGATAAACTCTTGTCCTTCCTCGTCTTCATATTTGAATGAAGTCTCCGCAGCTCGGGGAGGAGGTGGAATATTCTCCTTGGTTGCTTCTGCCTCGTCTTCCTCGTCCATGTCCATAGATACTTCTCCTTCTGGCTCGGCGACAGTGGGACGAATAGTGGGGAAGTGAGCAACGTTGGAGAAGGCCTCGAAGGAGAACGTCGCTCGTCCATTCTGGCCAAGAGAATTGCCAGAGTTCGAGTTTTTATGCTTGCGGGTGGTTTGGGGAGAGTCCAACGCAGGGGGGAAGCGGAAGGAAGTCATACTTTCTCCCTCTTCTTCCACCGCCTCATCCATATCCGCTGCATCTAATCTAGGCCGCTTCTCCCTTCCTTGTGTTCTAAATGCGGGGGAGGCCTCTAAACTCTCAGCTGGCTCGTGACGAGGCACGGCCAGCTCAGGCTGAGGGAAGCCAGGAGGAGGAACAGGCATCGGAGGTGCATCAGGCTGTCTGAATGTGAATTCTGCACTGCTCGGCAAACCTCGAGGCTTAAACTCTGGGGCTGCAACGTTGAGCGTTTTGCCGAACGAATCCGCACGAGCGTGGCCCAAACGTGACGAAGAAACAACGGTGTCGGGGGTGGCAGGCTTTGGCTGTTCCAAGGGCAGAGGCTTGCCAAAGACGAATGGTTTGGCGAAGGGGTTCAGGGTGTCCTTCTTGCCGCCTGAGCTGACGCTGAGAGAAGGCTGGGGCGAATGTTGTTGAAGCAAAGGGTTCTGCGAGGGATAATATGATGCATGCGATGGATCCCGCGAATGTGCCAGGGCAGGGTCGTGAATCGAGTACTGCTGAGAGCTTCCTCTAGAATGGGGCAGAGGAGGGAGAAAGCGAGGTGAAAGTGCACCGTTGGACTGAGGAACATAAAATTCGCCACTGCCATTCCTAAATCCAACAAAGTGGGGGTGGTGAGGGTTCCTGTACATTCCGTCCACGTCCTCTTCACTTGGATTCGAGACAATGTCGTCGGGAAACTCTTCGCGCTGGGTGGGGACGTAAACCAAGTCGAGACTTTCTGGTGGACGAGGGAAATTGGGAATACGACGAGGATGATCTTCAAGGTCAAGAACATCATCTGTTCGGTCTCGGGAAGCCCTCCGTCGCATGCGTTTCTCCACGCGTTGGCGTCGTGCCCTCTCTTCATCTGAAGGGTTGGAGAACTCGCCAAGTGACTGGGAAATCGCCATCAGCCTCACCGGAAAAAATCTGATGATTTGACATCAAAAAAAGACACACACCTCGTCGTCCGACGTATCGGCAGCGTTGTATCCCTCTTCTTCAGACCCTGTCCACTCTTGGACTGCCGCCACATCTTCATAATCTGAAGGTACTTCGCGTTCAGGGGGGACATAGCCTTCAGGGTGTGGTTCAATGGCGCCGTGATTTCCGCCAATAGACCTCAGGGATAGAGCAGCAGATACACGGGAAACATGTCGAGAAGTACGTCGCGAATGCAAGCGACTATGTGAGGCCGTCGGGACACCTTCAAGCTCCATGTCTTCTTCTTCCTCGACACCCGCCACGTCCTCTTCCGTGTCACCCGCATTCCCATCGGTATGATCACTGCCAACGGAAACGTTGTCTCCTTCCTCGGGTTCTTCTTCCTCGGGTATCTCGAGGCCAAAACCTCGAATGAAGTCCGGACGGCTGTCGAGCCTGAGTATTGGGGAACTACCAAGGTCAGGCTGCGAAGGACGCAATCCACCTTCAGATACAGCAGACTTGGGCCTATCGCTATCCATTGAGCCATTGGAAGACGCGAATGGGTTGAAAGAGGATGCAATAGGATCGTAGGACCCAAACGAGGGCGGCTGCGCCAATGACATTGTGTGGCCATGACGAGGGTGGAAGAGATTACCAGGAGAAGGTCTTCGCTGGTTGGGGGATGGCGATAGGCCAAACGGTTGGTTCGGAAGTTGTGGGGAAGGGGCCAGAGAATTGTTTACTGAGGACTGTTGTGATGCCTGCAGCTTGTTCAATTTGAACAAGAGGAGAGCGGGGTCGGCAGGAGAGGATATCTGTCATGACGCAAGAAGGAGTGACAAGCTTGAGCTATGCGACACGTGGAGTGAACAAGGCATGGTACTAACCGAAGCTGCGCGAGCATGGGGGGCAAATATGTGTGGAATATTGCTGCCAGAGCCGGAGCCGCGCTCAACTCCAAGCTTCTCCAGTTTTGCTTCGATGACCTGTTGCTTTAGAACATCCCAAGTTTCCTACAGAACAACGTTAATAGATGATGGATATGATCAGGCTCAATTACTCACCTTACGAGGAAGGAAGACGTCGATATTATCCGGCCAGCCCTTCACGAATTCATCTGGGGGGAATATTTCCCTCGTCATCAACTCGGGAGGCTGCACCTCAACGTCCTCGTATTCATTATGAGGCAATGGCACTCTGGCGAAGTCCGCACGCGTCGTTTCTGCAGCTTTCTCCGCGTCGCCTTCCGTTCCTTCCACCGTCAGAGTCTCCTTCGGCAGATTGACTGTAATCTTCTTCTTCGATACGGCAGCCGCGGCTGCCACCGCGATTGGGTTTGGGCTGACTTTGCGGGCGGGGCCTCCAAGGACGGCTTTTGGTGGGCCGCCAATGCTCATTTGGCGTTTGTGAGGCCTATGAGGACCGTTTGGATTCAGAAAAGGTTGTCCAGGGCCGAGCATCATAGAGGGCCTCGGAAAGTGGCCAGAGACAGGGGTTCCGAAGCCATTCGGTTGCTGCTGCCCTGGAAAGTGGGCGATGCTATTTCTAGTTTGGTGAGTTGGCCGACCCGGTGCATGGGGTGGCCCCTGGTTGAAAAACGGTTGCATGGGTGTCTGGAGGGCGTTGGGGCCTCCGGGGAAGGGAGGTGGGTAGAAGCCTGACTGTATACCAGTTGGCAACGCGGGTGAGAAGAGAGCCTGAGGTTGTTGCATATGGAGAGAATGTTGCAGGTTGAGCCTAGCTGGACGGTCGTGAGGACGCGCCATGGTGTTTTACTGGTCGGCTGGGACTGGGGGAATGGCGTTGCTGGCGGTCCCGACGGAAGCTAAATGATGGCGCGACGGCCACGAAGGTGGAATGGGGAGAGCAGAGGTGCCACTCTCCAATTATAAGGGGTAGGGTATATAAATGAGAAATAAAGAGAGCAGCAGTGGCGACGCTGTCGACGGCGACGGTGAGGAGCGAGTGGTCCCAGCACAAATTCTCTGGCCACGGCCTGCATTCGTGGGAGCGGAATGATTTTTGATGGAATCATATTCGCTTCCTCGTTCCGTGGTCTGGAACAGATGTATGCAAGTCATAAAAACACAGGAATTGAGGCCCTTCGAGAGGTAAGTATACTATTGAAACAGGCCTTCATTTGACAGAGTACGAGATTTGTAAGAGACTCGGAAGGGCCTTCAAGCCAATACTCTTGCGCAACCATTGGTCTGGATCTTATCACTACGTCGGCACAGACTGTTGAGGACTGCCTTCTCTACCCAAGTCGATAGGAGTAGCCCTGTCGACAAAGAGGACAACGACGGGGACAACGCGTCAAATACAGTGAATATGCTGAGATGTTCAGATCATAGCGTCAGTGACCTCGCGCGTCCAGACGCGACATGGACTTGCTGGATGCGACAGTTACGCGACAAGTAGGATCTAAGGACAAGGCTCCGTGCAAAGACATGAGAAGGATTCGTAGATCCATTGGTTGTGTACCTGCCTTGGGTTCGGAACCCTACCGGGACCAGGCAGGTTCAGCAATCGATCCCGAAGCCAGATAACTGAATAGAGTTGGACACTGGCAGAATTCGAGGGACGTGGTTTCGACGGCCTTCCCTAGCCATTGAATGGTATAGCATTCGTCCGAACGACAATCTCGGGCATCCACCTCAATTCCTCGGAAGGTAGACGGAACGAGTGACAACTTTTGCCATTGAAGCAAGAGGAATATGTGCAGGGGCGGCGGTGTCAGCACTTGGATCCATCTCTCTATCTCGGTGTGTTCTGAAGCAGTCAAGCAGGCGCCATCAAGGCGCCAAAAAGAAACTTTAACCACTGCCAGTGGAGTCGCGAAAAGAAGCGCCCGTCGAGCATTCCACGTGCTCGGGATCAATCGTCCGAAATTGAATTCCGCAATCCCACCCAACATCCATCCGGATTCCGCTGGGTTACTTATAGCCAACGCTCACATTCATTCTCTTTTTTGACCCCCCCTTCCTCCAGCTCTTCTCAGGATGTCTTTGGCTGTGCTCCGGTCTCTCAGAGGTACTCGCCAGTCGAGGTCATGGACTGCATTCGCAAGCGTGCGGTATAACAGCAATGCGAGCACGAGCTCACTTGCGGATCTCGACGTAGGTCCAGCTGCCAATGGAGAGGTCGATGTTGGCTCTAAACACGAGATTGTATACAGGCATCGCGTCTCGAAGTGATACGGGCAGCAAAACCTGGAGTTCCGCCGCCGTCCAGCACCCTCAAATTTGGGCATACCTTCGTGAGTTAACCAAGTTAATGCCTTTTCCTTGCTCATAACGTTTCATAGACCGACCATATGTTGACCATTCCTTGGAATAACATCTCTGGTTGGGGCACTCCTCAAATCCAACCATGTCAGTATCTCAGGTTACCTCGAAGGATTTCTGCCTGACAGATAAGCGACGCAGATGGACCCCTCCAGCTTGACCCAAGCTGCACCGTGCTACACTATGCTCAGACTATCTTTGAGGGCATGAAGGCATATCGCCAAGACAGCGGCAAGGTCACTCTCTTCCGTCCAGACATGAACATGAAGCGAATGAACACTAGTGCTAGCCGTATCGCCCTGCCAGTACGTGCCTCACGCTCACCTCATGATCCGCTTCTGCTTATCCACCTTCCTTGACATGCTTAGACCTTCAATGGCGAACAATGCCTTGAGCTCATTAAACAGCTCATTCGTTTGGACAAGGAATGGATCCCGAAGGAGCCAGGACACAGTCTATATGTTCGACCCACTCTCAGTGCGTGTTCTCTTCTTGCACTCTCTGAAACAGGACTAACGGACCACAAACTTGACATCTCCTCATTCGCGACTCAACCTCTTAGTCGGAACTCAACGCGCAATTGGTGTCGGTCCTCCCAACGAAGCCCTTCTGTTTGTCATTCTGAGCCCGGTCGGACCTTACTACCCCAACGGGTTCAAGCCAGTGTCGCTCTACGGAACCACGGAATTCGTTCGCGCAGCCCCTGGCGGTATGTCCTATCATCAAACTCACACGTTTTCTTGGACCTAACCGAATGGCTTTCAGGTACCGGCGCGTTCAAGCTTGGTGTGAACTACGCGCCTGGCATCCTTCCCCAGAAAGAGGCCGCCAAGCTCGGATACGACCAGAACCTCTGGCTGCACGGCCCCGACCACCACCTCACCGAAGTCGGCACCATGAACCTCTTCACCGTCTTCCGTGACCCTGCCTCAGATACATTCGAGCTCGTCACCCCTCCTTTGGACGGCATGATCCTCCCCGGTGTCACTCGTGACTCGGTCTTGAGCCTCGCTCGCCACCACTCATCTGGAAAGCACACGTTCAAGGACCTTCCTTCGAAACTGAAGGTCTCCGAGCGGCCGGTGACGATGGCTGAAGTCAAGGAGGCGAGCGAGAAGGGAACTCTGGTTGAGATGTTCGGTGCGGGTACTGCTGCAGTGATCAGCCCCGTAGACAAGATTGGCTACCTTGGTGGAGACGTCCACATTCCTACAGGTTCTGATGGCATGGGACCAGTTTCACGACCCATCTGGAAGGCGCTGGTTGGAAGACAGACAGGGGAAATTCCATGTGAATGGAGCGTGGAGATCTAGACTGGTTTTAGAGAGGTTTGAGGGGCCATTGGTTTTGTTTCTCGTTGTTCCGTATACCTGTTTGTATGATCTAACGCCTCAATCTAATCCTTCTTCTGGTGGGAGCATATGTGGCAGCGGCTAGCTCGTTCCGAAGCTTGAACTATTCCTTGAACGCTTTGCGATGGGGCTTGAACCACAGGAGGTTCTCTTGCCAGCCGGCACTCGCTCCAAGTCTCAACCAAAATAGCTCAGTTTCACGCCCCATGGCTTACAACGCCAGTCCGAGTCAACTCAGGTCGATCGAGCCAAACAAGAGGCTGACAGTTGGAAAGGGGAAGACAAACAGAGCGAAAGGTATAAATTCCTGACCACCACGCCCAAATTCCTCAGAGCGACTCTTCCCCGTTCCACCACCATCTCTCTTAACGGGCATGCTCTCTGCCATCTCTACACCGTCTTGCACACGTCCTCTGCATGCAGGTACGCACTTCTCTTCTCCTCTCTTCCTCTCTCTCCCTCTCTCTCTCCAGTCTACCACTGCTGAGGCTAACGCCGTCGTCTTCAGAGCTCTACGTCATCATCACCATCGCCTCTTAGGCGTTCCTGAAGCGGGTTATGCCTGCTGTACACGCCCTCTACGGGCAGGTAGGTGTCCTGTCATCGTCGACCGCCGCTGTGGCTGACATCGCTTCCTTCAGAACCACTCACCACCTCGTCATCGCCGTCGTCTCTGAGGCATGCCTGAAGCTAGCCATCCCAGGTACGTGACCTTCTGTGCTCAGGCGATTCCGACTAACACCGGCCAGGCTCATCGCTATTACCAACACCACTGCGAGGCCACCACCACACCTACCTCGCCTTTTGTAACGAAGTTTGGAATCCAAGTGCGTGGTTGACACACTCTCTCATAACTCAACACTGACCAGACCAGATTGCCAGCTTCGACACCAACCCCCCGCCCATGTGAGACACGACCCTAGACCATACAGCGAACACCCCCACGCCTGTCCAATAGCATCCATTCCTCCACCGTCACCTGGCCGGACTCCTCGCGAGACCCCAGCTGACCGTCCCAACTGGGGCGCGGGTTACCCATGTGTAGCCCGGTGTAGGAACCGTGCGGGGCAGATATTGAATTTCACCTTGCTAGCCCGAGTCCACTTTGCCAAACTGCACCACCAAGTAATCGGGTGGTGTGGGGACTCGGCAGCCCTCTTCCCTTGAGGTTGTCGTCTTCACCCGTAGAACGGTGCGACAGCCAAGGAGGGAGGAGGTGGCCGGATGCCTGCTCGTCTGGCGTTGTCAGCACCTGCGCAGTCTCTAAGGGACGAGGCAGCAATACTGCGATGCATGTATAGACGAGTGGTAACACGGACAGGTGTGGGGTTCAGTTCCTCGGTCGCTCGAAGGTCGTGTCGGGCCAACCACGCCAGGACTCGAGGCGCTCACCGTATGCTTTCGTTCTTCTTGTAATCGTTTTGGCTGACATTCTTCAAGCTCTACTACCGCGCTCACCAACGTCGCACCATTCATCGAGTTCCCTGCTCCAACTCCAGCATCATCTTTTCATCGAACACCCTCGTCCTTATTATCCTGGTTAGATCCTCTGCCATTTATCTGTGGACATAGGCTAACCCTTTGATAGGCACCGCATGATAACAATTCGTCTTGCAATCACCATTCGCCACCGTCTGTCTGACTTCCTTCTCTTTCTTTTTCTTTGTATGGTTCCCTACTCTTCGGGTTAAGATATTGCATCCTCGTCAATCTCTATTTTCATCTATCAAATCAAATCATCAGCTTGAAATCATGTCTGTAGCGTTTAAATACATGAATAGATCTGCCAGCACCGTCCTCTCTTTCAAATCTCCCAACTTAGGCAGGTTCTCTCTCAAATCTCGTCGCTCAACGGGAAAGGCTCCCTTTCAGGGAGGACCCTTGGGTACTCATTATTGCTACTCTTGCTATCGTTATATGGGCTGATCAGCAGCCTATTTATCCCTCAACACTCCTGTGTTGTCGCTTCCTTGCTTTCTTGCTCTTCCTTTTTGGAGGCATGTATGCGTCCTCATCGCCAATGTTTCCCTCTTTCTAATAGTATCCTTTGGCTTTCTGGAGCTACAAAACGTCTTCCTATCCACGATGGTAGTTGACAAGTACTTGTTTCCGCTGAAATACGTTGTGGAATAGGGGCTTCGACGCGGTCACATGCCTTCAAGCCGCTTCTCACGCCCATTGAGCACAAAATCGCGCGTCGTTCCGCATTTACTTCTTTTCCTCCAACGCATCGCATAAATTGAAGACCGCGCTAAATATCAGTCACCCCAGGTAAGCGTTCTAGCCCTCTGACGCATTGAAGGATTCTCATGGAGACGCGACGCGACCAGATGGATCGCAGCACGATGTCCGTATCGCACGTCGACAAACGCATCAAGTCTCTGCAAAAGAAAATCCGACAACTCAATAACGACCGAAACACCATTGTTCCAATATCGCGTCTTCCTGTTGAAGTTCTCTCCGAGATTTTCCTCTTTCTGGCAGCTCTCATTCCATACGAAGAAGACGCGAAGAAACGCCCTGGATGGATCGCGATCACATATGTCTGCCAACGGTGGCGTTCTGTTGCATTGGGATGCCCCCACCTCTGGTCGAGTATCTCGTTCACACATCTCTGCGACTCATGGGTGCTCGCCTCGTTTGAGAGGGCGCGAGACGTTCCGCTAGATTTCAGCCTTCGGGATCACGCGTTCCAGCAGAGTACGCCTATCCCCTTGGCCGTTGCCCTGATCACAGGATGTATGGTGCAAGTCAGAAGCATCGATCTCGTCGGATGCCAATGTCTGAACGGCACATTTGAAGAACTCATCGATGCCTCGGAAACTGTCGACGATGCCCCAATTCTCGAGACCCTCCGTCTAGAGGCACCTTCCGAGCATATCCACACCATGCCCTCGAATTTTCTGGTCGGCAGCGTTCCAAAGCTTCGACGGATTAGTCTCTCGAACTGGGTTCCAGAGTCGTGGAACTCGTCTTTCCTCGATGGTCTGACTCATCTCAAGATACACACAAAGAATGCACCTCCGCCATCTCCTGTAGAATTTTTCAAAGCGTTGGAACGACTGGTCGCTGTGTCTGAGCTTGATCTGGACATCAAGCTTCCAGATATGGACAAGGTTGTGGAAGGTCGACACGACATTTGCTTCGGTCAAATGACTCAGTTAACCATCGGAAAACGTCCCATGGCCAAGGTTGCAGGACTTTTGAGGCTCCTTCATATCCCACACACATCCAAAGTCACACTCCACTGCGAATTCAACACTGGCGACGACTTGTCCGTTCTTCAAAGGTTTTCGACCGCTTTCCGTACTTCCTGTCTTTCCAAGATCGATCCGTCCCGTCCATCGACAGATCCAGTCATCAAGTTCCTGGCCGTTGAGTATCGCCGCCTTGATAGTTATGCATTCAGGATGTCGTTTGACGATCCCGCTGTCGGTGCGCGAGGCGGGGTCTCCCATCATATCCAACTATACGGCACTGGAAACAAATCTGCCTTGCACCCGTTGCTCGTACGACTTCCTGTCTCAGAGGTTCGCTCACTGCATATACGTGCAATGGTGCTGCCCACTCCCTGGATTGGTCGGTCGCTATTGCAGCAGTTTCCGCACGTTCACACCCTCTTCCTTGGCGGATCGCGGGCCTCGGAAGAGTTCCTCAACCCCTCCCACTGGGACGCGGACACCATGGGATTATCTCAGAACTATCTCCTCCCAGCCTTAAGACATTTGGAACTCTTCGACGCCGACTTCAAGTACGGCAACCGACGACCAGGTGCACTTGAGCCAGCCAGCCTTGTTCACTTTCTCAAGAACCGCAAGAACTCTGGTTCAAGAGTTGAGAAGTTGGTTATGAAGGACAGCTACACTTTCAAGAAGGATAGGTCCATGTTCAAAGGACTCTGTGGTGAGATCGAATGGGAGTACCCATGAGGCCCGAGGAAGGATGTCTAGATTCATTGCATGCCTGATTGACCCTTTTTGACTTCCCTCTATTCCAACCTTGTTCTCCATGTCGTTTCTTTGTGTAAGATAACTGTTTTTTTTTCGCGAGAATCGCTCTACTCTATCGCCTTTTACTAATTCATGATGCGCTTCGTGTTTCTCAATGTTCTGACATTCTCCTTACACCTGTTGTTGGATTACCCGAGCTTCCTATAGCTCGCACATATACCGACACTGGCAGAGCAACACAAGTTGATCTGTTTTTCACCTTTTGGTGTAGCGGCTCTTGGGTGTCGGTAAAGCCCTCCTACATCGCCTGTCATGCGTTCTCAATCAATTAAGCGCCCAATCACTGGCCGTGAGATGATGGATGACTAACTGTGGCTCACCTGAGCCTTGTGACTGGGACATGGAGGTCAACGCATATCCACGTCCAGGACATCCCTCGAATCCTAGAATCCCTCTAACAGGCACTATCAATCTGAAATTCTCGAATGGTATTTGATCCTTCCTCTGCTATCCACCTAAAACCATGGCTTGTTCGAGCTCTTGAACCAATGTAAGCTCGTTCAAAATTTCTATTCTGCTCCAACTGACCAATCGTCTTGTGGATTTGCTCTTTTGGCCGATATCTCTAGATGTGATGCGGAGCCCGGTGCACTAGCAGATTACATTCTTGCATTGCTGAAGCATAATGTTCCCGAGGCAGAGATGCGGAAAGAGATGCAAGTTCAGTTGGAAGAGTTCCTGGAGAATGGTGTGTCGCCAGCGGTATCGTCAAATATCTCAAAGCTAACAATGATACTTTCTCCATAGAATGCGCACCCTTTCTTGACACACTCTTCACGGTACTACGAACCAAATCATATCTACCTTACGCGACCGAGCCAGCGCCATCCACTTCTCGAGATGAAGGCATTCCAATACCGCTGGACGAAATCATGGCCAGCAGTAGTTCCGGCGGCTCAGGAAATGACCGAACACGAAAACGAAGCATGGGGGACGACGGAGACGCGAGGCCAATTAAAGGTGCTCGGCTGAGTACCGATGGCGACTTTTCGAGATACGGGAACGGCGGCCAATGGGCTGGTCAGCCAGGGATGGGAGGATTTGGTATGGGCATGCCTGGGATGGGAATGGGAATGCAAAATGGGAGGCAGCAAGCATATCGACCGCCAGGACAACCCAAGCGAGGAATTTGTCGGGATTACCACAGTGAGTATCGCGTACTTTTCTTGCTCTTTCCGATACTGACCTTCAAAAGATCACGGTTTTTGCGCTCGGGGCGAAACTTGCAAATACAGTCACGGAGACGATGCTGTTATTCCGTCCCAGCTGTATCCTATGGTCCCTCCTCCAATGATGCCCTTCTTCTACAACATGTTTGGACAAGGTGGCGCACCATACGACCCGAACGAGAGGATCGACACTCGTGGTGGACGTCCTGGTCAGCGTGCTCCCGTTATCCCTCGCGGTCAGCAGGAGCAGCATACCAATGCAACCGGTGAACTACCTGTCATACAGGACCTTACACCGCAGGGAGAAGGCAGTAAACCGAAAGGCTCACAGCAGGAACAGCAGTCGCAACATCAACAACAAGGGATGGTTATGCCACCGCCTCATGCTCTGGCTGCCATGATGCAGGGATTTGATCCATCCATGTTTGCTGGAGGCGCTCCAAATATGGCGGGGATGCCCTTCCCTTTGCCAGGAATGGATCCAAATGCCCAGCCTCAAGCTGAAGGTTCCAACCACCCCGGTCAACCCTCTTTCCGCGGACGCGGTGGTCGGCCACCTCGTGGTCGTGGGGGCGCTTCGGATGCGTCGTCTTTCCGTCCAGGTCAACGGGGAGACAAGACCCTCGTCGTGGAAAAGATCCCAGAAGACAAACTATCCCTCGACCAAATCACGACGTGGTTCAAGAAGTTTGGAGATGTCACGAATGTTGCTGTGGACCCTCATGGCGCGAAAGCTCTGGTCAGCTTTGCAACTCATGACGAAGCCCGAGCAGCGTGGAAGAGTGAAGATGCCGTGTTCAACAATCGTTTTGTCAAGGTATTCTGGCATCGACCTATGGAAGGGCACGGTCAGGTTGGGCAGAGAGCTCTGGCAGCCTCTGCGAATCTCGTGTCAAACCTTGCAGGAAAAGCAACGACTGGTTCAACGCCTGGAAGTTCACAAGCAGGACCCTCATCATCAGCACCAGCCAAGAAACAAGGGGCGCCATCGGCAGCAGCCACCGCACTAGCTGCTAAGCAAGAGTTGCTTGAAAAGCACATCACGGAGCAGAAATCCCTCATGGAGGAACTATCTTCAGCGACAGCCGAGCGCAGAAAGGAGATCATGGCTCGACTTCGCAAGATTAATGAAGAGATGAGTGCAGCCAAAGACGCTGTCACATCCGCAACTGCTACGCCTTCCAAGAAATCAACAACAGAGTCAGCGTCGAAGGAGGCTTCAAGTGAAGCAGCCTTGGACAAGGACACCGAGATGCAAGCTGCCGATGGTGGAGAGGAAACGACCGAGCAACTGAAGGCCAAATTGGAAAGACTCAAAGCTGAAGCTGCATCACTCGGCATCTCACCCGACGCCCCTGCAGAGTCGACATATGGAGGCTATCGAGGTGGCTATCGAGGACGTGGGCGAGCTCGAGGCGGGTACTATCGTGGTGCTGCTCCTGTCATGCGTGGTGGACCCCCACGAGGAAGCTTGAAGCTCGACAACCGTCCAAAGAAACTGCTTGTCAAAGGCGTCGACGAGGACAGTGGAAAGCAGACAGTCAGGGAGTGGTACGAAGCCCTCGGGCAGGTGGAGAACATTGAGAATCTAGACAGTGGAGACGTTTTGGTTTCGTTCAAGAGTCGTGCTGCTGCTGAACAGGTTCGTGCACCCCTCCTTGTGTCAAGAACAGCAAAGAGCTAACATGACGCGTTTTAGGGTCTTGCAAAAGGGCAACATATCCCTGGTCTCGGAAAGGTGCAGGTCTCGTGGCATACCGCGAAGCCCAGTACACCAACTTCGGCATCTGCTCCTGTTGCAAGCTCCTCTTCGATGCAGGTTGACAAAGAAATTGACCATGTAGCCACCCGCGATACCTCTCCTTCTCGCGACGATGAAGAGCCTGTCGCTACTGGCTGGGGCGAAGATGACGGAATGGGATTCTGATTCTAGGCACCTCCTCGAGGAACCTCGGACTCTTCACGGCATTATAAAAGGGCAGGTGCCCTCCATTGCCTCCAGCTCAGTCGATCCTGGGTATGCCATTCCTGAACCTTCCCTATCGTTAACCGGCGTCGTTGTTTGAATTCTTCCTGTGCGTTTGCTGCTATATGTATAGTCACCTACTTTACTTTGTCTCAAAAGAAAAAGACCCAAAGAGGCACTTGAAAGGGCATAATTTTGCCCAATGTCGTTTGCTCCCTGAGCGGTGAAAGCAATAAGCTCTGGTGTCAAAGGGATCGTTGGCAGATCTTGATCATTAGCAGTTTTTCGGGGTCCTCCCTGCCCATCATTGTGAGGCATTTTCCCTGGAAAAGCCTCATGACTTCTCAATCCTCGTCGATATATAAAGACGTAGATCAAGCGCACCGAAGTCCGTGCTTCTTTTCCTTTCTTCCTTCACTCCTCCCTGCAGGTGCTCCTCGATCACCCTGTCTTGTTGACCCTACTGCTGCCCAGTAGACAAAGGCCACCAGCGAACAGAGCAGCGCAGGGGAAGCTGTCTCTTTGCCCCAAGGACTCGAACTGTACTTGCAGATGCATCAGACGGCCAGTTCTTGACCCCACCTCTTACCGTCGACCTCTGTCTATATCGTACCCTGCTCGACGGCACCTTGAGGTTTGAGCGCCGCTTGAAGCACAGGCCGACGTCCGTCCCGTCCTCCAGGCTCACCGTCCGTCGATGGCGACGTTCTCCCGGTGCATTCGTCATCTGCCCTTCTTCTACGTTCCCATCCATCACTTTATGCTAGCGTTCAGCGTGGTTCACCGGTCATCTGGTTCTTCTTCGCCTAAGTATTATTGGTGTTGAATTCTCTGCTTGGTTGCTTCCAGAGCTTACTGCCTGCAGGCTTCCTTCCTTCCTTGGATGTAATCCTTATCTCAGCACAGAGCTGGCTGTAGTACTAGAAGTGCAAATGAATGACTTCTAACCCGCTAAATACGATGATGGCCACGATGTACTCTAAAACATACAATAAATCGCTACTATAACAGACAAATCCGCATGTGGGTGTTGTACAATGCATGGAAGAACTCTGGCAAAACAAAAAAGAAGATGAAAACCTATGGAATATGAGAGCTATAAAGTCTGTAGCCTAGAAAGAGTCGCGCTGGCCGAGGAACAGGACCCATCCGGTTCCATCTAGATTAGGTGACAAGCCTTGGAAGATGGTTCTCGATCCAAACCAGTCGATCCTCTTCAGCCCATCCTCTGGAGTTCCAGTTTCGGGGCAGCCTCTCGCCCAGCTCTCCGAACTCATGGGTGCACACCGCCTCTCCCTCCAATGTGCGCATTCAAGGCGTCTCCATTCCGGAAACCTGCTGTACTCCTCCTGAGAGACAAGCTTTTGGAACCCTCGGAAGATCGCGAAGATGACATCCCGAACCTTGATGCCTTCTGGGTTCTCTGCAATCACCGGCCAAGGCAACCTGGCGCCATGGTCGTCTGCGAGGGTGTTGATGTTCATCTGCTTCACAAATGGGAACGAAGCGGGCTGGGCGAGGTCTTGTGGACGGAGGGGAAGAAGGCCTTTGTAGTCCTGGAACCCGACATAGGCCATGAGGGTGTCACATCGTATGTCCCAACTCATGCGTTGAGCTCCGCGCAGTAGATGCTCGAGGTATGGATTAAGTTGCACCTCGAAAGGTGACGCATCTGGAGTGTCGGGCTCCGGTGTCTCCCATCGTGGGGGCTTTGGTGGAAGAGAGGCGTGGACGACGCCCACTTGCCACCTTTCGGGAAGTGGTCTGTCGTCAGGATGGTCCTTTAGGTGAAAGAGCATTTCTTCCGGTGTCGTATCTGTGTCAAGCCATAAGGTGGCTTCGACGTCCTTAATGGGTGCGTAGGGATCCCTTGGGTTATCGGGGTCTAAATTACAGTGGCCCAGCCACGGTGAAGCTGAGAACAGTCAGTGCACAGGTAAATATTAGAGGTAAGGTGGCACTCACGGGTATTGTACATATCAACATTCTCTATAACAGGTCGGGCAAAATAGCCGTAGGCCTTCCACTCATGTGGACAGACGATTTTTGGGAGAGGAAGATTGGCTGGCGGAAGTTCTCTGTACTTCAGCTCGCGACGAAGGCGGATAATATCGACGGGTTGTGGTGGAGTGTCTGGAGGGAGCTCGATTGCGCGAAGAGCAGGAGTCTGTTCTTCAAAGGGGACTACGATTGAGGACGAGGCAAGAGGGGCTAGAATTATGGATGGCTCCAGTGGGGACGCTCGGCCTACTTGCACGTCGCGAGTGTCTGACTCGTCCTGAGTCTTGGAGCTCGCCCCTCCTACGATTGGTCCCTCTTCTCCAGGCACAACCTCAAAAAGAGGACCTTGACCATCACGTAGATCAGGAGGATACCACATCAAAAGCGCGGTGTTGGTGATCTGCTCTGGGACTTCGTAGTGCAGCCTTCGAAGTTTCTTGGATTTGGAAGCTTCGTCCTGGAGCTGCTCAAGTGTCGGCCACCCTGCCTGAACATCTGGCGGTGGAGTAGCCGCGACTGCATGAGACTGCTGCTCAGGGAGAACGAACGTAGCCTGGGAGTGTGCGGTCCATATCACCGAGGGATCCACCAGATCAAAGAAGCGAGGCTGCTCCTCGCGAGGGTCTGGATATAGCTTCTGAGTTTTGCTCGCTTCGGGTGTCAGAGGAGGGGGAATGAACAGCTCTTGGTCGATTTCAAATCGAACGCGAGGTTGCAAGGGAGGTTGCGGACTTCTCGCAAGTGGCAGCCTATTTAGAGAGGAGTTATCTGGTAGATTCACTTCTTTTGAAGTTTCGACATCTGTGAGGGCCACACGAGCGTCATTTGTAACAGACGATCTATTAGTCGCGGTCCTGTGAGTCTGGTTGGCAGGATCATCCGAGTCGGCTTCGTCAAGAGGAGCCTGTGGCATTACGGCGTCTATTTGAGAGTCTTCATCGACTTGACTTTGTTCCTGCTCAAGACGATGATACCAGCTTGCCAGGGATATTGTTTCGAGATGGTGATCTGGGTAGTACTCCAACTGAAGCGCCGCCTGAGCGAAGGAGAGGTACTCCCGATAGCGAAGGGGTGCAAACGCAGTTGGGGGTGGTGACTACATACCGGCGCCAGTCTTGCGTCCCAGGAAGCCCAAGCCTTTTTGATAGGCTTTGTTGATCCGGAGCATTTTCCTTCACCTGTTGCCTCGTAAATTTTATCCTCCGGTTATCCCTAGCTTGCGCCTGCTTCCTCCTCACACGCTCGACAAACGCTCTTTCCCCGCCATCTTCCTTTTGCAGAGGAAGCGGCACGGGAGCAGCGTCAAGGTCAAGCGTCAAGGTCTGCTGTTGCGATTCCTCAATCCTTCCGCAGTTGCTACTTGAGGTATAAGCGCTGGTGTAATGGCAGTATGCCAGATTTTCCATCGGTAGCGCATCATGATCGTGCAAGGCATGAGGAATGGCGGAGCAATGGTCCCTTTCAGGCCACAGGAGATCCGAAGGGTTCACTGCAAATCCTGATGCGAAAACGCATTCTTCCTCGGACCTCGCCATGCCTCCCAGCACATCACTATCGCTGGACGAGCTGGGCCCTTCTTCGGAGAATGTGTTGGGCTTGAAGGTTGACTTGGGATTGGCCTCAAGAGGCGGCTCAGCTGTCGAGCTCGTGAGCCAATCCAGAGAGTCGCTGGCCTCAATGCTGTTTGGGCGAAGGGGTGGGCGGAAATACCATACAGGTGAGTTGCTAGATGGAACATCAAGGGTGTCATGAGAGATGTCGTTGGTGGTCGCTGGTGTCGGCTCGAAGGACCCAAGCGGCGCAAGGATGACACTGAGACCTAGCGATGGCATGTCTTCATGTTCACTATACAGCGGATCGGAGACGCTGGTAGAGGCTTCCGGCCAGGCAGAGCTAAGTTGATCTTCCAGCCCTTCGAGACCTAGAGGTGCAGCATCAAGCACTGGTAAGTCGATAACGGCCAGTCGTGGCGGAGGGGCTCTGCCCACTAATGAGAGCTCAAGCCCGAGCCAACTGTCTGAGGTGTCCTCCCCAGAAGCAGATTCGACGTCTTGATACACCAGGCCGAGGGAACTATGTCCTTGGATTCCTGGATCGCGGTCTTGCTCAATGCTTTCGGCCGTGTTTTCCGGGAGGTCAGAGCGTGAGTGATCCACAGCATAGGCTCCATGAATGCTCGAGGGACGCTTGCCTTCTGCATCTTCCATCCATGAGTCCGGTGGAAGGCTGATGAGGTCGAAAGCCCTGGCAGCAAGACCTTCTATTTGCCCGTCTTCCTGAAGGATAAGGAGGGGACGTGGCCCACCTCGCTCCGACGACTGATCATCGGCACCGTGCCTCGACTCTCCGTCCCTCTCGATGCTGGAGGAAGCTGAGCTATGAGGAGGTATAATGTCCAAGAGTGGTGTCGTCAAATGTCTCTGTGGGCTGACCGAAGCTCCAAGAGACAGGGAGGAGGTGTTTTCACGATCTTCAGCGTCAGCCACGTTGGAGGCCCAATTCATTACTGGGGCAGCATGGTACCCTGGTCTTGACGTGCTGGACTCGACACCTATGTGACAGAGTGTCGGACTGGGATTGCATAAACAAGTGAAGCGACCTACGCTGCAGTCTAGCTAAGATCTTCTTTCGAATAGTCTTGAGTTTGCCCACCCAACTTGAACCTTGGTCCTTCGAGATGGCCAAGGAATCTGCGATGTGAGAGCCTAATCCAGCAAGGGAGATATTTTCCTGGCCAAGGTAGAGAGGTCTTCCCCCGAACAACGTCCTGTCGAAGGCAACTGGCGAAGAACTTCCGCTCCTGTCCACTACCGAAATTTCGTCCGCGACAATCTCGTTAGAGTTGCCACAAAAGAGGGAGTTGACAACACTCGAGCTATCTTCTTCCGAGCTGCTGCTTCGAGACGACAAAGAGACGTCGCCGTCATCGCATTCTTTGTTTATGGATTGAATAGAGGCCTCTCTCTGCTTTTTCGTATCTGAGTCCACTGGGATCTTGGTTTCAGCCGTGCACAGACTGAAGGAATTCGTGTCCAGGCTTTCGTCGCTCGTCCCGACGGCGATTTCGCTGGGCAGTTTGATATGTGCGGGAAGAGGAAGAGGAGACGTAATCTCTGGGCTAGGCATCCAAGGGATACCCGGACGTACAGGCCGATAGTGACCTCCGTACTGGTGCCATTTTGGACGCTTCTTGGGCTCGACGAGAGGGTCACCAACGAAACTCATGTCCACATAACCAAAGTCTTTGGGCTCCGTCGGGATAAGATGGAGAGGGGGCAGGCACCAGCTATCTGAATTAGGAGAGAAAGGCTTAGGTGCCAGCTTTGCGTCCCCTGAAGTAGAAAACGTGTTTGCCTCCATGGGAGGCTCCATCGGGACAAATCCTGTCCCATTCACGCTTCAGATGGAAAAGATTAAGCGCCTTGTAGACCTGTGGAACTACAAGGGGAAAGCGATTGAGGTTAAATTCGGAAAGGCGAAGAGAACATCCACTTGCAAGTTGGGGCAGTGTAAAGTTTTACTGCACCACGAGGCGCAGGGCTCGCAGAGTCAGGCCGACTCTTGCGCCTGTCACGAGAGCACTGCAAACAGTCTGCCCAAAATCCGTGTTCTACGGGAGTTGGTGCCGTGATATTCACAGGTAGGAAAGCTCTGGTTGTTGGGACGAAAGGCCGGAGTGTAAACATGGCGGGCCTTTCATGATTCATGAAGCCCTTGTTAACCGAAGAATAGGGGCTACTGCCAATCAGATCCACGAGGAAAAGTCGCAATGATCCGGATTGATGGGAGTGCTTGGCTTCGACTTTGCCAGACAACTGTACTGGGGCATGTTATGTTCAGGACTGTGCGCATGAAGAGGCCATATGAGGTAGTTTGGCAAAAGGGAAACTTTGGTCCATTCGAGTCTTCACGGCTGCTACTTGCTGCTTAGTTTGCTGCTGCCACGGCAATCCCCCGCTAAAAGAATCCCTAATAAACATAAGATGGTACTACTTCTGTTTCCCATTTAAAGCTTTTGCTCCCTGTGATAAAATGGATTTCGGCCCTCCGAGTTTAGTTGCCAAAGGGTGAGGAAGGTGCGGTCCAAAAGTAACTGGCTTGACGCGCTGCTTCCTGTTTCCGGACTGGGCTCTTATTCTTGCCCTTGGGCGTTGAGATGATCGTCCACGTGCTGGAATATAATACGCGAACTTACTGGGTCTGTGCTCTAGTGGCTTGAAGATTATCCCGTGCCGCCGTAGGGGATTTCCTCCTCTTATCCTGCCCGCTGCCTTGAAGCAGATTTTGTACAACCTTATGATCTGGAAGCATATCTCCGACGGCCTTCCCCACGCTCTTCCAAAATCCCGGTCTCTCGAGATGTTGGGAGGCGAGACCGCGCTGTACGACGGGATCTGACTTAACGGTTGTGAGCTTCCCACCTGGTGATCTTCTCGGCGACGAACGTACCTCGAGGCTTCCTGCACTACGCTGACCTAACAGACCATTAGGCTCAGATTGAGGGAAACGACCCGAGTTGTCGCCCGACACAGGCGCTGGTAAAGAGAGGGTCTGAAGGATTGTGAGGAGTAACACAACGAGCAGAAGAGGAAGCTTCATGGTTTGAGCAATCGTCCAGCGATATGCAGAGGGTGTATCAAACACTGTGAGTTCCTACCCCTCAGTGACATTCGCATCTTAAGCACTTCCCCATTGTCACCCACAAATGTTTGTGGGGTCGGTGCACACGAACCACAGAAACCCGATGGGATGGACCCACGCCGATAGGTTAACAAGGGTTGAGGTTGACAACGAGCAAGGAGTCTGCAGAGAACCTCCGAGAGCGCGTTTCATCGTTGCTGGCCCCTGGGACCTACAGCACCACATTGAAAACCGGTTGGTCAAGAGGGGCAATATTCAACACCACTTTGCTTTGTCCTAAGCGATCGTCCTTCAAGGAGTAGGGCGATCCCGAAAAGGCGTGGATATGCTTGAATTTTAGCATACCAAAGCAACTATACCACGACACTACCCCTTGCCAACATATCTTTGCTTCTCGTACTCCTTCCAAAGCGCCTTCATCATCGCTTTCCCCGAGCTATCCAGCGCAGAAGCCATTAGGGAGTCCCGACTATGCTCGTTGATCATTCCGCAGAGTGCATGAATCCCACTCGCCAACTCCTTCCTCACATCCACTCCAATGATACACAATGGTTCATTCAAAGCCTCAATGTACGCCTTCAGGACGTAGCTCGCATGTTTGCTGAACGCTGCTGCCAGCGATTCCGCTTTGATCTCTTTCTCCGTGGGGTTGTTGGCCGCATGATGGTTTCTTGGGACGCTCTTTGTTGTGAGCGTTTCTAATAACCTTGCGAGCGCCTTGGCTTCTTCAACACCCAACGCCTTGTCCGCTGAAACCCACCGCGGCAAAGTATCCATCACCATCTCTGTTTGCCTTGTTCCTAATTGAGGTCGACAGCGGCGCATCGTCATCAAGAGTTGTCTGAGCACCATCCCGACGTGGGGTAGCATAGAGACAACAAGGTCTCGCCGAAGGCGGATCAGGGAGTTGGCTGTGTACACAATCTTGATGAAAATGTCGCTCGAGGTGGTTGTGTCATGTTCATGGCAAGGAGAGAGGAATTTAGAAAGTAAGAGCCAGAGACCGCCCATGTCAAGGAGACGTAGAGCCGCGGGCTAGAGGGAGGTCAGGTCAAGGTAAAACAATCGAAGAGGGCAAGAACTAACGCGACCCGAGCAATGCTGGCTGAGCAGACCTAAAACTCGTAAACGGAGCTCCAGGGGGCCCTGGAGGTAAACAGCGTTGGCATTGAAGGTATTGATGCAAGTTGTAACAAAGTCCTGCGTGAGTTTCAGGGTATCTGGGGGTGGCCATTAGCCACGGCTCATAGCTCTTATGCCACAGAGTCGTAAACTCACTGTTCGGGTTCTCCTTCAGCACGACCATGCCTAGATGGATGGCGTCGGATAAAGCATTAGGAGGCAACGCAGCCTGCGCCAATGCTTCTGCAATAAAATCTAGAATATGTCCATAGCTCGCAGGAGTAAGGCTTCGACTGGCCTGTCCGACCTGATCGTCAAGTTTGGCTCGACCTTGAGAAGAAAGACCGCGAAACCTGGCAAGGTAAGTCGCCATCGCAAGGTCCAGCTGTTCGCTGTGCGACGTAGGGTCACGGTATTGGAGTTCTTGGAGGACGATAGCTACAGTCATCACAGAGACGCCTTCGGCGGAGTCGCCCGACTTGGTGGTGAGCGTTCTGGCAAGGCGGTGTCCGTATAGATTGTGAGACTCTGGGAAAGGGAATGAGACTCTCGTCGCAGTGTAAGCTTCACTTAAGGAGCACATACCTTTGACGCCAATCCACGACCCCAAAGTCAAGACTGCGTGCCATCCACTGAGTAAGGGAGGATTTGGGGTACTTGCAGCTCCATCAGCAGCCAATACGGACTCCATCAGGTCCTTCAACGTAGAACCAAGGTGAGAATGTAAACCCTTGAAAGCATTTTGGCTGTCCTCGGCGAAGTTGGTGAACTGGAACTCTCTGGCAACAAGCTCTACCAGCCGTAGCAGTGACTCAGAGCGAACAAGATGGGATCCATCGCAGAGTGCGTGTTGGGTATATGGTGAAAGAATCTTGGGAATCTCTCCCGACGTTGACTTAGGGCACTGTCGGAAGATTTCACTGTCAAAAGAGTCAGTGCTAATTCGAATGGAAAAGCTCAGAAAGGATGGGCGCACAGGAAGTACAAAGAAGCCAGATCAAGCGTGCTCTTCAGATATGAATGGCCAACCTCCACTCTCGGTTCTTGAAGCACATGAAGCAAGAAGTCTGCCATCTCTCCGGGCTGTCATGCGTTGTCAGCGTGTGTAACAACGTGAAAAATCATATTCAGTACCGATTGCTGTTCAACCATTCCAGTGAACCTGAATGTTCTCTCGAGAAACGTCCTCAATACGCCCAGTGCTTGAGCCTTCTCCTCTGTATCGCAGGGGTGCAAACGGCGATCTGCAGCCAGAGCCCGTTTCACAAGATCAGCGCGGCATGCCTTTGTGAAGCACTCCACTGGAAAGAAAAGAAGCAGTTGGAAGGTCGCAGTGGTTGTCGATTCGAGGGAGGATGAGCACGACTTCGACTTCGATTTCTTCTTACTAGCCGTTGCTGATGGGGCATCGGATGGGCTTGTTTCCATTGCCTTCGTTGTGACCAGTAGATAGTCAGTGAGCGCGGTTCTCAGGTTTCCTAGTTCCCAGAATTGCGCGGACCGCAATGTCCTAAGCAACAGATGGTGGGGGAGAAGTTGCCCAGTTTGGTCTTGTGCTTGGTACACCAAGCTGCCCAGCAGGGGTAAATGCGCGATGGTAGCGACAAGTCTGGAGAGTTGCTCGGAGGATGCGAGAGCACTGACGAGGAGCGATATCAGTACACAGCCTCGGTGTCAAGACAGAGGAAGGATGGAGATATAAGGAGCAAGGACTCACTCGATCGTAGGCAACCACCTCTCCAGAACCAAGTGCAACAAAGCAAGGCTAAGAGTCGACGGTCGGGCAGAGGACGACGATAGTTCGTGTGGTTGCCCTGACCAACCCATGTCTTCTGACGATGCGTTTCCAGCTTCGATGTGCATCAAAATGGGCTCAAAGATGGCAGGCACTACCGAGGGATCCATCTGCGTACAATGCAGCAGGAGGTGGCGAGACTGGATTGCAGTAGGGGTGAGTCGTCTGGGAAAACAATATGGAGGAAGGAACCAAGGTGAAAAAAACGCACCAGTTCTAGAACCAATTCTGGCAAGACATGCTGTTGTAGCTTCAAGAGTCCAACGATCCGTTTCGTAGACTTGGCCTCTTCTTCCCCCACATTCAATGGCAATGCCAAGCCTGTCGCCCTCTCTAACGCATACTGCAGCTTGAGTAGAGCGCAAAGTATTATTTGTGACGCCCAGCCCTCCTCAACCGCTTCTCCAGACCGTTGTTTTCGCTTCTTCTTGGTAGAGACGTCTCCAGCGTCTGCATGCTGTTCGGATCCTTCGCTTTTCTTCAGAACGCTCTTGACCAGCTTCCCGGTGTGGTGCTGCACGAAATCTGCAAGGAATTGTGAAGCGGATGATCGAACTTTCTCAGCCTGTTCCGAAGGTAGACTGTGCAGCGGCACTGATCCAAGCACAACCTGAGCGATCCGCGCTGTTGAAGCGTATCTTACTGCAAGGAGTTCGATATCATCTGCATCTCCTTGTGCGACTTCCTGCTGATCCATAGCCGCCTCGGATTTCCGCTTCTTCTTCTTTCTCGAGCCGTCCTCTTCGCTCCCTTTTTGAGCACTTTTGTAGCGTCCTTGGATTTCATTGAGAACCTGGATAGTCGAGGCAACGAGGGTTCCACATTGTGTTGGTGTGACAAATTGTTGAATGGCTCGCGCCAACCTCTCAAGATGTGTGTGATGCATCAGTGGACTGGATAGATGGAGGGCGTAACAACTTTGGGCGGTGAAAGGGAGGCGCAGAGGGGTGGTGGTGGACGAGGAGGTGGTGGATGAAACGGAAAACAACCTCTCGACATACTCATCGAGAGTGCGCGTTTTGATGTGATACTCCAGAAGGAGACCAAGAAAAGCGAAATGTTGAGAGGAGGAGGCTGGAACCTGGTGCCGTTCGTGAGCGGAAAGGAGCCGAGAGGTAGGGGAAACGACGTACACAAAGAAGGCGGGCAAGGATCCGAAGAGTCGAAGGAAGCACAAGGTCGCAGTCAATCCGGACCAACGCCGACATGCAGTCGACGATAATCCTTGTGAGCTGTCCATTCTCTTCGAGGTAGCATTCCTGGAGTCCTATCAATCCGAGGTCCAGATTCTTTGCTAGAAGGACTGAACCCGAAGTATCATCCCGTGTAAATTGAAGGTGCTCGTCTTCAACAGCTTGGAGTAGACGGCAGGCAACGGTCCAGGCATGCGAATCTCTGTCTTCTGAATCCAACAGATTCTGGGCGAAAGCAAAGAACTGAAGGGCTGCGGAGTTGATGTCGGGCTTCAATTGGTGCGGCCCACTGGATCCACTGAAGATGGTGCTCTTGTGTTTGCGCAAAGCCGCCAAATAGTGTTCAAACAGCTTGGGTAGACTGTCTAGAGTTGCACGCCGATGTGACTTGGACAAGGTGGATAGAGACTGGAAGAGAGGGATTTCCGAAGATGGATCCTTGGAGTCTTGAATAGAACGAAGGATGTCCACGTTAAACAGGGTTTCTACACCTGCAGGGAGGAGAGAGTGGGTGGTGGGTGAAGACGCGGTCGAGATGTGCTCAAGCCATGATTTAAAATGATCGATATTTTGTACGAACGTGGTATGAACCTAATCCGAAGGTTGGATTGAGTGAACCAAAATGATAGTGTACGACGTACCTTCTTTCGTGTCGACGAATTGGCAAAAGAAGCACGATAGCTCTCCGTAATTAGAGTTCCAATCTTGTCCAGGTCCGCGTTGTCCCGAAGATGTAAAGATTTGACCAAGAACGTTGTCCAACACGAGAGAAATACCTCCGTGGTGACCTTTTGCGTTCCTATTGGCCATATGATCGCCAGGCAAGGCGCAACGAGAGATAGCAGTTGCTCTGAGTCCCTTGCAGCGTTCAAAGCCTCCAATAACGAGGTCATAACGGGAACCACGGCGATTCGACCGAGTAGGGCTTTCAGCCAGGACGCAGACGAGGTTCCTGGTGATGGAAGTATGTTGTTCAGGAGTTTCCAATACCTCGAATCAATCACCGCGGCTTCCTTTCTACCACCAGTTTGAGTCAACCTCAGGCCAATTAGACCAGGACTCACAGGTTGCTCGGCTTCTCCTTCGACCACTTGGCCAACAACCAGTCCACAATTACTTCCTCCTTATTAGGGACACGGAAAGTTGTATCCTCCCAAGCTTGCTCCGCGAGTGCGATCTTGAGGGGTCCTCCGGGGACTGGAGGATCATTGGGGGACTTGAGCGTCCTCACAAAGTTTTGAGAAGACTGGAGGCCATTCATTGTGTGTGGGGTAGCATTGGCAATGGCAGTAAGCAGAGGCTCGAGCTCGTCGCGAGCAGCGACGAACTCCTAAAAATTGGGCCCTAACCTTATTTTATGGTCAGCGCTCTCAAGCTGGTGAAGGCTCTGGTGGGTGTCCTTGTGCACATGTCGCCTTCGCTATAGAACTAAGAGCTATAGGGGCCAACCTGAAGACAATGCCAGCATTTTTGACGCTGAGAACTGTCACAACAGGATGGTAGCTACCATAATGGTTTTGGTTAAACGCTGATGTATTCGAGCGGAGCTTCAAATTAGCTCTCGGAGGCTCGGCCCTTGGTTTGGCACTTTCAAGTTTGCTATTGACCTTCCTACTCAAGATTTCCCCTTCTGCTTGCATCCTCTGTCGCTCAAGTCGGGCACCATAAAATGGTTAAAGTTAGCTTTTCTATCTGTCTATCAACAAGAAAGATGTCGCAAGGAGCACTCTAAAACTCGGGGTCGAACCATCAGACCCACTAGCGCAGCTTTCGGAAGAAGTTGGCAAGTTTATATCGACCGAATGAACCAAGAGGCGCCCGGCCGTACCCCATTTAGCGCCCATGAATCAAACATCACCCTCGTCGCGACACCTAGTGCTCTGGCCCTGGTTGGCCTCGAACACGGCTCCCACGGAGCCGGAGCCATGCTTTTGACTCCTTCTTTCTCCACTTGATTCCGTCGATCGCCAATTGAAGGGTTTTGTTGGGCCTCCTTACAAAGCCATAAGGGTGTCGATGAAATGATTGACAGCAAACTTGGCTTTGTACCACACACACTCACAGGGTCATATACCTCACCGAGAGGCGGACAGCACACCCGGGTTCCACATGCCAGCAACCAACCAAGAGAGTATAGACGAGTGCCGTAGACTGCAGCAGGAAGAGTTTGAGGTGTTGGAGGTATGTCTTCTCTTGCGATGCAATAACGGCTCACCCAATGTCTCTGGCTAGTCCATCTACCCGGAATGCGTATCTAGCGAGATCATAGACGGCAGCTTCAAGCTGGAAGTTCCCGTTGACTTTGGAGAATCGAAAGACGTCGTGATCACACAAGGACCGGAGGTCAATAACTCTACCCAGGAACCACAATATGAACTTCTCTCACTATCAACTCTACCACCTCTTCTTCTTTCAATTGGTCTGCCCTCGTATTACCCTCTGACCGAACCACCAAAGTTGCTTTCCATCCGTGCGACCCACTTATGGCTACCTCGGATTGGCCTTTTGAACAAGATAATGACGGATATGTGGACGGAGGGAGAGGGAGTGCTTTATATGTGGGTAGAATATCTGCGCACGGGAGAGTTCATGCAGGCATTGGACCTCGTTCGAGACGATGGCAAAATAGAGTGAGTTGACGACAACTGTATTCCATCTATCAAGAAACTCTGACATTCTTTCCCCAGGATTGTTCATCCCAATCCACCTGTCCTAAAACCTCTACTGGCAGAATTCGATGCCTCATCTAAATCTCTGCAGTTTGCGAAAAACGCGTACGAATGCTCGGTCTGCCTTACCACCCTGAAAGGCGCCAAATGCTTGCAGCTGAATTGCCAACACATTTTCTGTCGGCCATGTCTTGAGGACTTCTGGGGACTGTGCATATCCGAAGGTGATGTGGGCAGAGTGGGCTGTCCTGATCCAGAATGCGTTAAGCAGAAACGAGAAGCAGGCGAAGAAGAGGTTGCAAGGGTTGTTTCTGGTGCAGAAGTTGTGAGGTGGAGATGGTTGCGGGAAAAGAGAAACCTAGAGAAAGGTGCGTTGGTATTACATGTGCTCAAATGCAGATCATCCCTAAACGACGTGACCTCCAGATCCCACCATCATACACTGCCCTGTCGCTATCTGCCAGACTCCAGTGACCAAGCCTTTAGGCAAAGACCCAGAGTCATCCTGGGCAAGGTTTCGCCAATGTCCTCGTTGTTCCTTCTCTTTCTGTGCCTTCTGTCGAAGAACATGGTGAGTACGCGGCATCGTCATTTGGAAAGCACATTAGTCACGTCATGGAATAGGCACGGAACGGTTACGCCATGCGTAATGACACATTCCGAGAAAATTGTGCTCGAGTACTTGGCTGAGGAGGAAGGGTCAGAAGGCCAGCAGTTGCTCGAGCGTCGTTACGGCAGAAGCAATATCAGGATCTTGGTGGCCAAGTTCCAGGAAGAGTTGGCGAACAAGGAGTGGCTTGCGGAATCAACGCAAGAGTGTCCTGGCTGTGGTGTACACGTCGAGAAGAGTCTAGGGTGCAACCACGTACGTGTCTCTCCAATCTCCTTTGGTGCAGCGATATTCTAACTGGAAGCCAGATGTCTTGCGCCAAATGTGGCAGACACTTTTGTTATAGGTGGGTCCAAGCTAATTAATTCTGTTAAGAGCTGTCCTCTGATCTTGCAACGTTAGATGTGGTAAAGGTCTATCGGCTGAAAACCCATATCAACATTTTTCGCAACCGGGCAACTGCTACCAGAAACTGTTCGATTTCCAGAGCGAAGAAGAGGAATGGGTTCCGATGTTTGTAGACTAAGCATACTGGGTAGTACTAAATTCCGGGGGAATGAATAATATGTCATGATCTGAATTGAAAGCCCGCCGATATGTTTTCGCAGATTCAGACTGAAACAAGGATTACGACCGTTGTTTACATCTTTCTCCTCTGGTCTTGGTCTCTTGCTCCTATATCTCGTCTTTGTTATATCTTCGTCTCTGTTTTCGACCTTTGAAACTCTTGTTCGCCCGGCTTTCCAACTGTTGATACCAACAACTTTGTGTCAATACCCAAAACTAATACCCGACGACCCTCCATCCCACCGTTCAGCCTAGACGACAATGGACGTGTACACTACCTCATTTACCTATCCACGCCGGGCGCGCAACATTCATTCTCCTCCATCGTCCCTCGACTTTCCTCCCCAGCAGGACCCGACGCTGGCTGCAGATGCCGAGGCCGTCCAGAAACTGGCTCTCATGGTCATGTCTCTCCATGGCTGCCATGTCTCATACCAGCCTGTCGACCAGGGTAGAGCTTGGAACTTTCACATTACCGGAGCATATCAGCAGGTCATGATTAGTCGCGGGTTGATTCTCAAAGAATGCCCCATCCAGGCAAGTTTTCAGTTGGAGGACGAGGGGAAGAGGTTGAGAGCACCCAGTCTTACCGCATCCCTTGTAGCACCGCTCAACAATCAAAGTAACACAGTCTGAAATCCTCGACTCTCCATTCTCCAAGCCGTCTCTGAAGCCGGAAGTGAGACGTCGGTTGGATGACATCGCCTCCCAAACCAATGCCCACATCGCGGTCGTCAACAGTCCGATGTCGTTGTCGAGCAGAACACCGCCAGACGGCATCAGCACGAGCGCGGGATGGTCTGGTCTAGAGACAGAAAAGGTGTGCGAGCTAGTGGTTACAGGCTCTGAGGATTCGGTCTCCCTCGCTCGGGTGCGACTATTGGTCATGCTGGACGAGCTGGTGCGTAGATCCATTCTACTTCGGTATAGGAGAAACCCAGTCTGAAATGCCCTACGCAGAGTGGCCTACACGCAGAGATGTGCGAGATCGACCAGAAGCTCCATGCTATCGTCGCCGGTCGGAAGCGTAACACTCTCCAGACCATCATGGAGGAGACGGGGACCAACATCTACCTTCCCTCACCACTTCAAGGCCTCGTCGGACCCGATCCTACTGCAGCTGGCGGCGCGAATCTAGGAAACACTCGAAATATATTTTGGATCACAGGAGAGTTCTTTGGCGTCCAGAGGGCGCGCGACATGCTATACAACGTTTCGTTGCAGAAGGTGCGTTTCCTCACAGACTAACAACCGCCATATCCTGACTCGAAGGACAGGCAAAGAGCATCATGTCGAGGGATACCGCTATCCTTCCTCGAAAACTAGACTGGATGGTCACCGACCACGCTGAAGAGCTCAAGATGATCATGGCCGACAATGCTACGTTCATTCAGTTTCCCCCAATTGGTAGTTCAACCAGTTTGATCACGGTCTATGGAGACCACCGTGTCAATATCCACCGGACAATTCGATCTATCATGCAGCTAGTAAGTGATCTTCATTTCGTCAGCGGTGACTGCCAAGGTTTCTCATCATGGCCGTTCTGCCCTTCACTAGGCTTGCACATACTACGTGGGGTCGTTCTGGCTGCTCCCCATTCAGTTCAACGCTTTGCTACCGCCGGCCACGCTCAATGCCAACACCGTGGCAACGCTCTTGAAGCAAATCTCCGTGGCTTCCGGCGCGGAAGTAGTCTTCAAGAGTATGTGCTTCGAAATGCATGGCTTGGAACATGAAGTACGCTCGGCTGTTAACTTGATTGTGGAATTAGAAGTCGTCAAGGTATGAGATTTTCCTCCCAATGTGAAGTCAAGAACCAACCCTCTTCTGGACAGACGTTCCATCACGAAATTCGCTTCCAGATCGAGCTTGCAAACGAGCACCGAGAGTTCATCAGCGGCAAGAAGAACGGAAAAATCAACAAGATCATGCAGACCACCAACGTCAAGATCAAATTCGAGACCTTCAACGACCACAACTTCCTCATCGACATTGCTGGCCCCGATACGTCTGTTCTCCAGGGCCTCACCCTTCTCCAAGAAGAGCTTCCAGCTGAAATCTCCTTCCATGTCCCGGAGACGTATCATAAACGTATCATCGGCGTTGGAGGTCGTAGCATCCAACGGATCATGAAGAAGTATGGTGTCTATGTCAAGTTCTCCAACGCAGAGGAATTTGCAGCACTCGGAGGCTACAACGACAATGAAGACAACGTCGTCGCCCGCACACCAGCCAAAAACGCGATCAACTTGGAGCACCTCAAGCAGTCTGTCATGGAGCTTGTCAATCCCAAAGTTCGTAGTATCGTATCTCTTTTCATGCGTGCTTGAACTAACGCCCACATAGGACAAGGACTACGTCGATGAGACTGTCTCCATTCCCCGCCGTTACCACCGTACTCTCCTTGGCGAAAAGAGCATCTTCATTCACGATATTGAAGGCAAGACCAACTCTCGTGTCCGCTTTCCTGCCAAAGAACTGGCATCGGACATTGTCACTATCTATGGTCCCGAAAGTCAAGTGCAGATCGCTGCCGCCATGCTATTGGTATGTCCTCTCAACCTACACCCATCGGCGCTGTCTTACGATCGTCCTTCAGGACCACGTTCCCTTTGAAGCCGATATGGCCGTCCCTCCCAACCCTGACCTGCCTCGGATGGTTTCAACTCCCGATTTTGCAGCCCTGGTGGACCGCGTCAAACGCGAACTGCAAGTCTCCATTTCGCCCAACTTCAAGGGCTTGATGCCATATGCCAGCAATGGTAATTCGGCCCCTGAGGCTGCGGCCGACTATTCATTCAAGTTCAGGTGTCAGCGGAGCAATAGTGATTTCCTCATCACCGCTCGCGAAATGCTTGAGCAATTCCTGCTCAATCATAATATTCACGTTTATCCTTCTCCAACTTCACATACGCATAAGCGAGGAGACTCCTTTGCGGAGGCGTTCCCTCACTTCGATAGCAAAGTTTTGTCGGCTGCTCGGACACGTGGACATGGTTAGTCTTCAAGTTTTTCAGCCCAAGTCGCTTCACTAACTCCATAATTTCATCGCAGAATCCATGGATCTTTCGTTGGCTCGTTCAGACGTAATTGGCGATCGACGCTTGAGGATGGCCAGCTCGTCACCCGACGTGAAGGCTCTGTTCAACTCGCCTGCGTATATCTATAACTTGTCCCAAGCGGAACAGGAGGATCAAGACACCAGCTTTATCCCAAACTCTGCCGGATCGGAAACTGACCATTGGACACCTCTCCCTCCAATTGTAAGTTTCGCTCCTTAGTCTTCGCTCTCTCCATTTCTAATACGCGATTATCAGGGCTCTGGCGTGCATCGCACAAGGCACAGTGAAGACGCCATGAAGCGCGGCTCCGACTCCTTGCTTGAAGCCAAGCTCAAGGACCAATTGTCAAAGCAGACGCCTCGATCCCTGAATAATCGAGCGCAGTCTCTAGATTTGACCTACTCCCTCTCCCGCATCACCGAAAACTCGACCAACCAGCCTCGGCCCGAGTCACCTTCCACTTCCACAGGGGGTGAGCTAACTGGGGGAAACTCGAGCCCCAATTCTGTCGCTGCTCTATCCTTTCCGAGCGTCTATGGACCTCCAAGCCGATCCTCGTTGGGGTCCAACCCTCCCATGACTCGACACGACGGTCATGACGGCTCACCTATTGACGAAGTCACTAGGGTTATCGCCGGCCTTGGGTTGTAGAGCAACCTCTATGCCCTCTGCCGGACGCCAAAAAACAACGGATACGAATTCGGCTTATTTTTATTTGTCCTGTTGTTCGGTATTTTGTTGCACGACACGATGGACGTTCTACATTCTACCTTACTAGACTTTGCTTTTCAGATAAAGCAAGGCGATTGTCATAATATCTTTCTCCCTCTGCCTGTGGCTACCATTCTGCTCCTCGCTCTCGATGTGACTCGTGCTCGTCTGCTGGTCTCTTTACATTTTATTCAAGTACAGCACCTACGTAACGTATCGGTCTCGCTCCGCCTCTTTCGCTGTATCTCTGCCCAAGTCTCGTGTCTCCCCTCTACTCTATCTATAGCCTCTTGTCTCGTATTCCATTATTGTATTTCTGGCAACTAGCTAGCCTGCTCGAACCAATGCTTGCAAATGGACAATTTCCTTCCCTCAATTACCTATCATATCATACACTGTAACTCGTTTATCTCAATCTCATTTCCAATTATGAGTTCTACTTGTCACAGTTCTTTCCATCTTCCCTCCCAAACATCTTTGCTTTACAGAACCATCGCCTACACCATTCGTTGCATAAAAAAGTGTATACATCCTAGACCTATGTTCGACTACCTTGATTAATGAGTGTGTCCGGTAATGGTCTCCTCTGCCTTCCTATTGCCCAGTCGTCCCTTAGAAGGTGATCCACGGCACTTCGTACAGCACAAAGTCAAAGAAGTCTTGATCGAGCACGTTCTGGTATTCGCCTACAAAGTCTTCTCCTCCCGTGTTGGCTTTGGCGGGACCTCGGCGTGCTTTGGGGTTTGAGCGGGGGCTGAGGTAGGCAAATTGCGATTGAAGCACATTGAACACTTTCTTGACGCCCTTTGGATCAGGCTAAAAGCAAAAACGAGTTAGCGTGTGTCACGGATTGCATAAGAAAGGAAGAAGAGGAGTCGTACCTTGAGTGCTATGCCAATGTAATGAGACGGCAAGCCATAGCGAAGGACACTCTCCACGAAAAGACGGATAACCTTGAGATGAACCAGAATTTGGAAGCTTTCCGAGAAGCTGGTCCGTGCTACTCGAAGCAGGTCGGTCTGTGAAGCAGGGGGTTAGACCGAGGCTATGATCAAAGGGAAAGGCTCGAACCCAAAGTTCTCTCTCGGTGGTGCTGGCCATTTCGAGATCTGCCTTCTCCCTCTCCACTTCTTCTTCTGAGTATGTGAAATCCCGAAGAATGAACCTAGGTACACAAGACATCTTTAGCAAAGGCACAATGCAATATTGGGGAACGTTGACCGCTTACTTTCGTTCGCGGCATTTCTGAGCAAATTCGTCGCGTATTCGCTTGAATATAACGACGCTGTAGAGGGCGAATTCATCATCGGCAAGGAGTTCCCTTCAAGCAGGTGTAAGTTTAGAATTAGCGAAGGGATGCAAGATCATACTTTGCCGAGCGTGGCACGATCATTGAGGCCAATCGTTCGTATGAGTTGTTCCATTCTTTGACAAGATTCCTTGGAAGCACAGATCAGTATACCGGCCTGAGAAACCAAGGGCGAATCCATACTTGGGAACGGCAACGAGAGCCGTTTCCAGATACTCCGAGTCCTGGACAAAGTCTTCCTCTGATACGAGTTCGGCCAGAGAACGCACAGATAGGTTACCTCTGCAGTTCAGGGGTTCAATGACGTTATTCTGCGAGCGAGCATAGTAACAGCGTACGTTTTCTTGCGTTGCATCTGTGTCAGAGATCCTTTCACAGCGTTATAGTTTGTGACTTTGTTCTTGAGCTGGTTATCGATAGACGTCATTTCCTGGATCAAAGATGTCGTTAACCTCTCCTCTGCTGCTCCTGAAGGGCTTTGCGACGTACATTACTCAAAGCCTCGACCAGCTCTCGCAGACTTCTCGTAATGGGATATCTGCTCTCATTCCATCTCCATTCACTGAGGATGTAGCTGTCCACCGGCCGTTCATCCACTAGAACATGCTGCGCGAGCTTGGCCGGATCGTTGTTCAGGAGATTCCGCAGTGTGTCAACGGCTTTCGCCACGGTCGCGGTAAAGTTGTTGTCCTGCTTGACAGCATCTTCCGAGAGGCCGATAAGCGAGTCTAGTGTCCCAGTCTGCATGTTCCTCCTTCAGAAATACCGTCCTTGTCTTCGGATCGGATGTCATACCTTGAAAGACGGAATGGGAAGCTGGGCCAAGTCTCGCAGGGGTAGTTTGGCCTCCTTGGTGAGTTTAGGCGCTAATTCTTGGAAAAGGCCTTCAGAGTCTCCATCCTGAGGGACTGCGATGAGCCAAGTAGCCTGATCTGAGGGCATGGTCAATTAGGAGCTTGCAACGGAGGATCAAGCTCGTCGAGAGCTATAGCAGATTGTGTTTGCATATGTTTAAATTGGATCTCCACCCCCTAACTCGCATCAGGTTTCCGCCGCGCTGTCAGACTCGGCGAACCATACGGTTTGGTTTCTGCTTTCAACCAGCGACTACGATTATGAATCTTGCCTCTAGGCTGATCTCTCGGACCACTGTAGCGTCTAAAATGGGTACAAGGAGCTTTGTATCCCATAGGACATCCCTCGTCTTGTCACCCCAAGAGGTCAATAACCTCAAGCATGCCCAGTCTTCTGTAACACTATTGGATGCCAGTTGGTTCATGCCAAACTCTCCAAGGAACCCCGCGACTGAGTTCGCATCTAAGCGTATACCTGGTGCACAGCTCCTTGACTTGGATGAAGTTGCAAGTCCCCACGAACTTGGTCTGAAGCATATGATGCCCTCGAGCGAGGTGTTCGCAAAGGCTTGCAGTGGGTGGTATATCACATTCACCTTTGCTTTTTTGTCGATGGAACTCCCTAGGTCAGCTGGGCATCAATCCCTCATCACATGTGGTCATGTAGGTTCACCTCCAACTCATCTCTGAGGCCGTGTTCTCAGACTTCTTCCCTTGTCAAGCTATGATTCCCAAGGCGTCTTTTCCTCACCACGGGCCCTGTTCATGTTCCGTGCCTTTGGGCACGAAAAGTCGAGCATTATCAACGGAGGTCTACCCCAGTGGATAGATGAGGGACTTCCCTTGGAGTCTGAATCTCCTTCGCAACCCAAACCTGCTGAGTATCCCCCACCAACGTTCCACCCAGAAGTTATCCGCGGTATGTATCTTCACTTTTCATAGCTACAGAGCCATACTCATGTCACAGCCAGGCTACGAAGATATTGTCGCAAACTCTGCATTTGACCCACATGAAAACGTTCATGCTGAACTCGTCCTCGACGCAAGGTCCAAGGGAAGGTGAGAACAAGTTTCTTCAGCTGCTCTTGCAGAGGGCTTACCGGACGCTCGGCTCAGATGGTTAGGTACCGACCCTGAGCCACGAAAGGGACTCTCCTCTGGACACATACCCAACTCTCTCTCCCTTCCCTTCAACCTCTTCCTCCAAAAGCATACCGCTCAGGATGGCTCAGAATATACCACCCTGCTCTCTCCAAGTGAGATACGTCAAGTTCTAGACGAGACGGTGGGTACAGAGGAAGTAGAAGACATTGTTTCCGGTCAAAGATCCGTTGTGACCAGCTGCGGTAGCGGAATGACGGCTGGAATTCTCTGGCTAGGTCTTCAGCTCCTTGGGGCTCGTAAAGTTGCATTGTATGATGAGGCAAGTCGTGCTCTCAACTCTGTTTCCGCTGACTGAGGCTTATTGAATCTATTTTCTCCCACACAGTCCTGGACTGGGTATGCTATCCGCCCTACCAGCAAGATCGAAAAATCTACCACATGATTCACCACACCCGCCCGCTGACTCACTTTGGTTTCATCCTTTCCCCGCCCTCAAAGTACTAACGTTGCTGCGGAGCTACACTACTTGTAGAGATTCGCTGCCTGATCTCTTTCTTCTTGGTTGGGATACTCCCACACCAATACCAATGCCTATCTTATCACCAAATGCGTGGCCGGGCGGGGTGTATATCACGGATCCGTGTCGCCACCGACATTCTAACTGGGTGGAATTGCTTTCATTGCTGTTAATAGGATGTGTACCGTGACATATGAAGAATGCTATTGGCTCACGCACTTCTCTCGTGTTGATAGACTTCTGAGTGACTTCCTCATTCGTCGTCTTTCGATTGGCCGCTGAAGCATCGAAGACCGCGTTCCAGAGTCAGGTCGATTCCTTGGCTTTCCTGCCTGCCTCGTTCATGAGAAAGATTAACCAGGGTTTCCCGGAAGCCACACACGAGGAGCGATGGTGAGAGTGAATTATGCCATGGCGTACAATACATACAACGGATGGTAAGAATGGTGTCTATGAAGTGAGGTTGGGTCGAGTGAAGCTATCATACAAATACACTTGGGGTTTGGTTTGTTCAAACAAGAGTCAATAAGATAAGAATGTGAAAACGAAGGTGGATGATGCTGTTGGTAACGTCGAAAGCGAGCTGAATGAATGAAAGTAGCCTCACGGTGGCATTTCATGTATACAGAATGCCTATGCAAGGCGGCGAGCGTGAGGACGGTGGCTTTCCCGCACATCGTGCAGCTGGAAAGAGATAAGGGCTCAGCACGAGGGCCTGGCAGCTTGAAAAAGGACACTCACGTCTTCCACTATATCGCACCTCTATTCGATGGTTCTTTGCTCTTCGCAAGATTGTCAGTTGCCAACTGAAAGCAAGCCAAGTCAGGGGCGGGTACTTGATAGAAGGTGGACGAGGACGTACCTTTCGATGAGTAGCACATTGTAACCTTTCTTGGCAGCCTCCCGCATCAGCTCCTGCCGTGCAAAGCTCACAGCTCGTGTCAGGTCTTGCGAGCCTCGATACCCCACATCCTTCTTCTTGCTGCTGCTAAGATCAAAGAAGTAGTGGCCGCGCATCTCCTGCGGACTGACGGAAACAACGTCCATGTCTAAGTGAAAGGCAGTTAGACATCTGTAGCTTGCTTTCGAGTCACTAAAGCTTACCTTCATCCACCAGATACATAGGCACGGGATCCACAAACTTGTTGTCCACGACCTCCCAAGGAAGTTCCTTCCGCCTAAACTTGAGATTGAACATCGAGAATAGCCACTTTCCGAGGATGATTGAGAGACACGATAGTGATGTCGTGTAGAAGAACTGGGTTGGGGGTTAACCAAACGACCAATGTCGTATACAGTTTGTTCGGTCCTTCTTTAAAGAGGTTTGCCTGCTTGATTGGGTTGCTTCCCCCGAGATGATTAATCACTGAAACAGATACCGGCAAACACTGCCACTGGGTTTACAATTCAGAGCGCCCGTTTAGCTGTGGGAAATAGGTGTTAGGAATCGAGGTTGTAAAGATGCTGTGAAGGAGCTGGAGCTAAATGCGTACCTGGAGACGAGCGAGTGGATAACAATGTCGATGAATACCGCGCACGGCGGATTAAGTACCTGGAAAATCTCGGAGCCAGGGGAAGGTGCTGAAAGGAAGACTGCGCGTGCTGTGGAATGTTACGCGATTCCCGCAGCCACATACCGGTTTCGAGGAGGCTGCGATCTACCCGTTGGCTTGTTCCTGATTGCGCAGGTGACTCCCATCTGTGTACAATGTGAGCCCAGAGAGGTGTGTCAAAAGAACTTTGAAGATCGATCGTTTCGACCGCCTTTGGAAGGACATCGCGTCTCCTCGGCAAGATGGAAATTGCCTCCTGACAAGATGCTGCGTAAGAAATGAGATGTCGTGTCTAAATTCCTGCCCTGTGATATGTCCCGATAGCCCCTTTCCGTGGAGGCTGACATCACCCGGTGAGTCAGATAACGCGCGTCCCACTCCCGAGGGCCGTTGATTCTGAAGGCAGCACGGAAGAACACGCCAGTAGTGCCCGTAAGCGCCCGGCTGGCTGCAAGCAAGAGGGGTATGCTAGGGCAGATCCACCGGAACCAGCGTTCCCGTGGATGACAGAGGCGAAGGCGCGATCCAGGAATGTGCGACATGGGTGTCAGACTGTGTAGCACATAGCAACAAGGGGATATCATTCGCCCAAGTCGATATCAAAGGATTCGAGCAGTTTCCATATGTCTCGAGGGCGGGCTACGTTCCTTCTCCCCGGACGCTTGGTCAAACTCGGGGTTGGGCAACAGTGGCTGGAGGCTCTGGGCACGGGCTGGGGGCAAAGGTGGATGTGCATTAGGTATGTGATGGTGGTGGTCAGAAAGAAAGAGTTGAATTGATTGCAAAAGTGTCGCTCCTGACGATGATGCTTCGAATCGTACGAGGAGGAGATATTTACGGATGTTTGAAGCGGGAGACCTTGGTAACGGATCAGAAGATAACTCTCCATCTGCTCCAATGGTTTGGACGGAAGGGATAGATGCCAGGGCATTTTCTAGTCTACTTTTGGTACATAGATAAGATTTTTGAAATAACGCTCCGCTGACTACTTAGAGGGATGCGGCAAAGGCAGCGAGACCAGCAACGGCAGCCACAACACCAGAAACTCTTTGCACGAACGCACTTCCCTCATCTTCGTGTTCGTGGTCATGATCGTGGTTGTGGTCGTGGTCATGGTCATGATCATGATCGTGGTCACTCTCCGAGGTGGTGTTCGTGCAAGTGGCTTCACTCTCGGGGATGGTGAAGTTGTTGGACAAGGTCAAGTCGGCGCACTACACACAACGTTCAGCTTCTCGCTCTATCTAGGCGGTTCACTAAAAAAAAAGCTCACCTGGTAGAGATCACCTTCTCCAGAGTCAAAGCGGACTTGGATGGTGACATTGGCACCGTCCACAGCGCCAGGGATGTTGGCGGCGGCAATGTCCACAGGAAGGCAGAAAGTGCCAACCTTGGACTCTTTCTGGGAAAGAGGAAGGAGGAACTGGTCGGCGTCCGATCCATTCACCTTGAAGGTCTCGAACGAGTTTGGGTTCTCAGCCGTGGAGATGGTGACAGCAGCTACAGGCAGGAAAGTGTTAGTATTGGATGCGATAAAGCTACTGGGAAAAGATACGTACCAACCCAGTCGGGGTGCGTCGTGCGGAGGTTGACGAAACCACCGGAGAGGGGGAAGGTGGTTCGGTTGGTAGTAGCATCGTTGTAACCGCCTATAGGAAAGTAATGAATGAGACTGAGCACTTCCCGAGAAACAAATTCTAGTGAGTTAGTCGTACCACAGAAGTTAACCGAGGCGTCGTAATCGATCAAGCCTCTGGGTCCAGGGTAAAGGAGGGTGAAGTGAGCCTCTGCAGCAGAAGCAAGGAGGGCAACGAGAGAGAGAGCAGCAAGCATCGTTATGGTTGGGTTCGGGGAGAGAAAATGGTTGAGGAAGGGTTCGTCAGAGTCTCGGAAAATGGGAGAGTGTGGATGAGCGAACGCGACTTCTCCCAGATGCGCTGCGTCGACTTTTATACAGCGGAAGATGTCCCGAGCTCCATGCCCTGCTTGCAGTTATCCAGTTCGTTCGACGTGGGCCCTCCACAGGCATCAGGAACCTTCACTGGTGTGGTCGCCAATTTGACCGAGAGGGTACTTGTTCTAACAGGAACAGCACACGCAGAGTGGGTGTCCAGTGTATTTCAGTGATGTCCTGAGCTTGGCAGGGAGGCGAAAGGCTTGACGCGACTTTGGTGGTACACATTCGTCCATTGCTCTGATGATCCTGTTGCAACATATGCGATCTTGGCATGCGTGGTATGCACGCTAGAGGAGCGTAACGATGATCGCACAGGTACTGGGCGGTGGAAGACAAGAGGCAGAATTGAGTGAAAGGTCATCGAGACAGTATGCCGATGAGTAGTGTCGCAGTGAGGTCCATGTGGGCGCTTGGGCCCAGCTCTCAATGACAACATGTCCCATCAACCAATGCGATTGTTAAGATCTTCGAGTTGAGCGACGGCAGACGAAACCGGACATCCGGACACATGACCTTCCTGATCCCTCTATGGCCGCCAAGGGCATTGGGTCTGACATCCAAGCCAAAGTGGAGTGAACAGCAGAATTTTGCATTGTCCCTTAATGTACAGAGTTAGAACCGTACCGGCCGAATAGAGTCTCTCCCAATCCAAGACCGATGAGGATGGAGACAATCCACTCAATACGATACGACCTAGTTTCGACCATCAGAACTGTTCGAATAGCAGGGATGCGATGGACAACTTACATGGTTGCCAACATGAGCAGGAATCCGATGGCTGACTGAAAGGCATGCAGGATTCCCCTGGGGATGTCATGGCTAACCACGAAAGGTGGTATCGTTCGAGGCCGTAGCTTCGGGACGAGTGAAGGGATCCGGCTTGTTGACGCTTCCTCTGCTACTACCGTTGCTGGTGCCTTCTCGTTTGGTGTCGACGATCGTGAAAGCTCCTGGGAGTTGGTGGAGTATCGAGAGGAAAGAATCATTGCGCTGAAGGAGAGGCTGAGTAAATTTGATAGTCAAAATATTGAGAACTAATTACCGGTGCTTCCAGTGAAGTTCAAACGAGTGCCGCATCGCTGATAGCCAGCGGTCCAACATCCCGAGAAGGAAGAGACCAATGCATGCCCCAGCGATAGCGCCTGGAGTCTTGGGGACCCATGCTTTGAGGAAAAGATGGTCACCGGGCGTTGAATGGAAGTATGGAACCATAGTTGCATGCATTCCTCCCCCTCCTCCCCCGCTACCAGAGGCTGAATCACCGTGGCCTGCGTGGCTCATTGCGAGGACGAAGAACCGATAGAGCCGTCCTTGAAGCGTTGGGAAAGATCGGCCGTTCAAGATGGTTTTGGAAAACCTCAAGCCTTTAAAGTGAATTTGAAGAAGCTTTTCTTCACCGAGGTTGGGGAGAAGATAAGCAGCAAGGGAGGGAACACCGGGGAGACGAGTTGGCCTGTGGCGTTGCCTAAGCAGCGCCATTGAATCAGGTCGGGAGCGTGCGAAGCCGTCTCGGAGTAGTCGGTCGGATGTTCGGGGGTTGGTTAGAGCGGAGACTGAATAAGGGATTGGGGGTGGCCGGCCAGTCAGAGTATCAGGGGAGGAGTGGGGGGCAAAGGTTGTAGCTCGCAAGTGAAGGGACGTGCTGGATCGGCGAACGTACCAGATCAATCGATCGATAACCTAAGAGCCTGCTTCCCGATGCTCCCTGAGCATCCTAAGCATCGTCTCCCAGTGAGTGTCGAGAGTGACAGCCAGGATTCAATTCAGTGGGAGGAAGCCATCCCAATGTCAATAGGCCCCATGTGGCGTCTGTTGCGACCAGAAATTCATTGCCTGAGTTCATCCCTGAAGTACCAGATAAATCAAAGAGGAGGGCGGACGGAAGGTCGTTTAAGAGCGAGATCAAGGAGGAACCGTAGCCATGCGGTGGAAGAAAGAGGGGCAACGTCGGATGAACCAGCAAGACTATTTGCCTCATGGGACCCCGACTCGGTGATGGCACCCTGATTAGAATTCCCACGATCGATGGCGCACGAGCATGTCGGAATGACTTCATGTTGAGCACACATTCAGTTTGTTTCGCCCCTTTTCAACCTCACGCATCCAACTTGATCTCTATAACCATGTTTAAAACAGCCATTACCAGGTCAGCGAGGAACATGTCTTTGCGCTGTGCGCGGGCCACAGTCGTCACCGCTCGACCAGCCGCAGCTCTGGCAGTTCGATGGAACTCAACTGAAGCACCGAAATCTCCAGCTGAGCTCGAAAGACTCCAGAAGAGGGCTGCATGGAAGGAGACAGACAAGCTTCAGGCAGATTGGAAGGATGAAAACATTCTCACCTACGAGCAACTGCTGCCCAAGACGGAGAGTCCGACACCAGTACGTCTACCTCTTGTCATGGCCAACCCGTGGCTCAATTCGCATTCCAGGAAACCTTCCTCATCGATGTTCGCGAACCTGACGAGACTGTACAAGGAATGATTCCCTCTGCTGTCAACGTGCCCTTGTCTGAGCTCTCCAACGCGTTCGCTTTGCCTGCCGTGACCTGGAAAGAGAAGTTCAATTTCGAGAAGCCCAGGCGTGACCAGGAGGTCATCTTCTACTGTCGTAGCGGGAAGAGGAGTAGCTCTGCAGCGGACGTTGCCAAGAGGAACGGGTTTACCAAGTGCGTAATTGACATCTCCTGGACCTATCGCTCATCCTGAAGCTACTCCTGCAGCATCCATAACTATAAGGGCTCATGGTTGGAGTGGACCGAAAAGCAAGCTGCTAAGCCCCAAAACTGAGTGTGGACTGAGTACTCCGTTCATAACATAAGTTATGAGTAGCACTTGTCTTCGATGAATGCAAACACCATTAACTCTACCCTTTTTCAATGACGCGTTGGCAATACCACCTGATGGCTGCTATCTGAGTCATCAAGTTCCCTCAAAAGCGAGTTGCAACACAGCAAGGCTTCCTTCCTTTCTCCTCGCTGGATTCTCAAGACCACCCACCGGATTCCATGAGTCGGCGACCGCCGCCGCTCGCGAGAGACTTGCAGAGCCTCAATAAAGACAACTCCCTCCTCCCAATCTCACAGCTACCCTCTGAATTACTGCTACGGATCTTCCTCCATGCTGCTCATAGGTCGGCAACCGAAGCTCGCTCATCAGTCATGCCATGCCCCGACTGGGCTGCAGTAACGCAAGTGTGCGGCAGCTGGCGAACTATCGCCCTCGGCTCGCCCGGACTGTGGTTCGACATCTTCCTTGGATATACTCTCCCCTGGCTTGAAACCATCTTCAAACGGTCCAAAGGCCATGTTGCCCTTGATGTCCTCGCCACTTGTGGCTGCCTCCTTCCAGCCTACGTACCCTTATTCCGTACGATCCTTTCCGAGCCCAGTCGTCTTCGGTCACTGGAGCTAACCATACAATTCGGGGAAATCGAGGGCATTCGCAGCATTCTGTCCAAGATGGGAACTGAGGCCCCGCTTCTTGAGAAGCTTTTGCTGATCAACGAAACTGCGCAGGAGGAGGCTGGGTTCATACTGCCGGAGAACATCTTTGGTGGCGACACCCCAAGACTCAGAAACGTCGATTTGCGCAACTGCGCGTTGGCGTCGTGGGACTCGCCTTTCCTCAGCGGCCTCACCCATCTTACACTGCGACAGCCCCTCCCTTATTCAAATTATTCCCTCCCTGGTAGCTTCCTCGGCGCCCTACAAAGGATGCCAAACCTCCAAGAACTTGTCACGATATGTTACCCATTCGACATCCGCGAAGAAGACGCCATTGTTGGCCTCCCTCATCTACAAAAACTCGAAGTCGTTCCATGGTCTGGAAATTTCATCGATGAAGAAATAGATGATACACTCTTGGCTCGACTCTTGCGCCACATCCAAATCCCATGCACCGCAAGGCTCGATCTGAATGCCAATATGTGTGCTTCCTCAGCCATTGATTTTGGCCAGGCTTTGCGCACCACGTTGGGTGGCAGAGCAACCACAGATACCACGGCTAGATTTTCAGGAGTCACACTCACGTCCCTCGACATCACCTACCTCGACTCTCGATATCTTGCGGTCAACCTTGGAGGGCGGACCGCTGGTTCGGACCAAGAAGTTTTCTGCTCTCTTGGCCTCATTACCGACTACCCATCCACTGCGCTCCTGAGAAACCTACTCGACAACCTCCCCTTAGCTGGGCTACGTTCTATCACACTTTACGCCTTGATCGGGGAGCGGTGTATGAGCGGTTATGAGTTTACATCCATCCGATCCCTACCTCACCTACGGAGCCTCACGATGTCCGGGGCAGGGATCAGACACTTTCTCAAGCCTCCTGAAGGTTCCGGTGGTGACAGTCGATTGAGTTTTGACTATCCGGCTCTCGAGTGTCTGTCAATTGCGTGCGTTGACGTTCACACGACCGAGTCAGAGGGTATCCCTCACGAGGATCAGGGAAGATTTGACATGGACCATTTGATTGCCCTTGTCGCAGGATGCAAAAAGAAATCGGAGGGTGGTAAGCTGAAGGAGGTGGCCATTCGCAGATGTGACATTGACCCACAAGATATGCCTCGGCTTGAGGAGGCCTGTGGACCCGGAGTTCTTATAATACGGCCGTAGAGTTGAAAAGTAGGCTGTTGCCCCTCTTCAGCGCGCCTTGGCTCTCAAACCTGGGATTCTTAAAAATTTGTATTATATATCACACTCCTGTGGTGTGAATTCATTTGTCGTTGAATTCATCGTACCACGCTCTCGAGAAATTCGGTGCCTCTTGGTATATGGCCGTTAACTGGTTGCAGAAGAGGCAGCGTGTGCTCTCGCGCTGCCGGAGCAGGAGCACGGCCTCGGATCCGAGTCGGGTAAATAACGTTGAAACAACTCAGTGCAAACGACGGCTTTGTAGGATATACAGTGTATGTGGCTCCTACCCATATGCTTAACATACCTCTGGACTACGATTTTAAGGCAAAGCTAAAATGCAATTACTGGCAAAAGGCGTCGGTTGAAGCGAAACCTGCGAAAGGGTTGGTTTGGCCACACCGCTTGACACTGGCCAAGGAACTTACGTTGCCCAAAGTAGGTACCATGTGCATCTCGAGGAAGACCTGGTGCTGCAGTAGATTATTTGATTGTAAGTATTGGCCGCCTTGAGCGATGGAGACACGACTACGCACGAACGGTGGCACTGCATGTTGGATCCTCTGACCCTACACATTTTCGGGTGTTCTCTGAGGTGGCTATCAATACGTTAGTCACCGACCATGAAGTCACCTCGTCGGTTCCATTACCTGGATCTTGGAACTGCCAGTATTCAGTCCCGCTACCAAGCAGAAGGGTGAGGACTTGGGTACACGTCGTCGAGTCAAATACCCACAAGTGGCGGAAGCCCAATACCTTTGGAACAAGAGTGGCAATGCCGTCTATAAGAGCCACAATGAAGCAGACAGAGACTGAGAGATTCGTGAAGTACCGACCATTGGTATGAACAGCTAAAGATATAGAGTCAAGGCACGAAGACGCTGAGCCTTCTGGGAAACTTACCTCGGAAAACGTTATCAACGCCGATTCGATTCTCGACCAGGTTCTTGAAGTCCTGATTTCCAACACGCGGTTGCCCTTGCACACCCAATCAGCTGAATGAGCGACAAGGGGGATAGCAACAACGACACGCACCGTACGTATACAGCTGTAGAGGAGTATCTGGCAAGGCTGCCTTGAGAGAGAGTGCTCCGATTGATGCGACTGCGCCTCCCAGGGAGTGACCTAAAGTCGCCCTTGTCGTTAGCTTCAACCCCCAAGGTGTGCAAATTGGCTTGACCTGTGACAGTAAGCTTGTAGCCAGGATGAGCAGCAATCTCGTTCTTGACAGTCGCGATAACGTCTTTGGCCACGGCATTGTACGCAACTTGGAATCCTGTATGAGCCCATGCTCCTCCGACGTTCTTCAAGCCCGGGGAAACCAGTGGAAGCATGACAAAAAGGACATCTGTTGTTTGAGGAACAGTCAGATTGAGATCCCAGCTCGGAAAACATGAACAACTGCCGCACCGAGGACAATATCGATCTCCTCATCGGTTCCTCTGAAAGCGACGATAACTTCTTTTGCCTGATCGTCGCGGGTGATGAAGCCTTCGGTCCCTAGTTTATGGTCCAGCTAAACGTGCTGCATGAGCGATGGCAGCATGAGCAAGCAGCTTTTGCTCACCGTCTTCACCAAGCTAGTGCCCATAGGCCTTGGGCAGACCTGCAGGGCAGCCACGCAAAACTTTGCATACCGCTCCAAGCGATTGTATGTCTCCTGGTCGATACCCATGCTCTGGCGAGGGTTGATCACGACAGGGGAGGCAAGTGCAAGCTGAGTCAAGACAGTCAAACACAAGGAGAGACTAGTCAACCGCATGACTTGACGCTGTCGAAAGGGAGAAGGCAGGGAGAAGTGCGTTGCGCTGTCATGGTTAATCAGTAACTCTCTCTTTAAGTATGCCTTGAGGTGGCCTGTTTCTCTCCACCGAGGGCTTTTCCACGTCAAAGAAGCACACAATGATAGTCAAGACGATCAAACGAGATGGTAATCTGCTTCACTTACAGACTCCTGAGGATTGCCCGTGTCCGCCTCATAGTAGTGAGGTATCATGTATGTTTGGTGCTCGCAGAGCCCCGACTCACCATGCAGCACGATAGAATCGAAGTCTGAAAAAGGAGTTACCACCCATTTCGTGCCTGCACAACGGGGAAGGTCAAATGCTCAAGGATGGCGTCTTCCTTACCGACATGGGAAAACCAATCCTAAGATCTCAAGACTCAAATCTCCACCCCATGCTGCCGGGCTTTCGCCGGTGGAAACGTCAAGGACGTATGACACCGGTAAGGATCGCAAAGCCAGTCAGTTTGTAACTGGGCCTCAGGGGGAGACATCGAATGCACAGCAAGTTCTGCAGAATAAGGATTATGCTACTGTGTCAAGAATAACCAACGTACTTAACTACCATGGGCATCTGAGTGATTAAGCAAAGGTACAGTGCCCCTGTTTCTCATATTCGAGCAATTACTTTGGCGGCTTTCTGTCCTTCTCGAAATTCCCCACAGGGTATCAGTCAGGACTTCACCAAGCGACAACGTTAACGCCAGGACCACATACCCCCTCGATCCTGGATGTTTGCTCCGGTGTTATAACACAAGCCTCTAGTTCCAATCTCTCTATTGGACACCCCGCCTTCTGCATCTTGCTTAGGGAGGAAAGAAGATACGACAGTTCGTCGTCGTATCGAAAGTCTGTTTCGATGATCAATATGTTCTTCAAGGCCGGGTAGGTATCGCTTTGGTCCGTATGTTGCATGAAGAATGAAGGAGTTGATTGAAGTGCGAGGTTCTCCAGAGCCTTGAGTTTTCTCAAAGGTGCAAGACAATCTTCCCCTCCATCTGACATAATCCCGGTTGGCCAGCCCTCGGATTGAAGGTGCAAAGTTCGTAACTTGTGCAGGGGCAGATGGCGAAGGAGAGGTAATGACACGAGTATCGATATCCCACTGACCACAAATGAGCGTTTCAATGCATCCTGTGCACCACGATCTACGTTCGTGAAAGAGGTCTTGATGGTAAGCATGGTAGATTGGTTGTGAATGTAAAGGAGTTCGGGTGGTTGTATATTGAGTGCGACAGAGTGATCGAGGACCCCTGCCAGCGTCCCGGGGGGGACGTCCTCGAAGCAGGATGCCACATATGCAGATGCCAGTTGCTGAAGATCGCCGACTGGATCATCAGGGTTATCCCCTTTCACCCATACATCCACATCTACTGTCAAGGGTACGGCAATGTGTTGCAGAAGAAAAGTGGCATCCACAATTCCCATTCCTACATGTAGAGTTGTTAGCCGAGGGAAGTAGATACGGCGGTTATCATCAGCTGCGCCTGGTGGATGACACAAAGGAATGTCAAGCCTGAGCCATGTGAGGTTTGGCAACACCGACAGGGCGTCAAGGAGCCCAGAGCGGGGAGGAGTGGTCACCAGCTGGCTCCTAAATTTAGTCATGAAGAGAACAGTAATGTTAGCCGACAAAAGCGGAGAGCTCCATGAATGTAGTGACCACCCCATCAGGGAAAGCTTGTCCAAGCGGGGAGTGTGGCCGGCCAGGAAATGTTCAGGGAGGATCTCCACAGAAGGGCCATCTTGGAAAAGGGCGAGCTCTTCGAGAACTGGGGCAGGGGAAGCCAGCCCTGTGATTGTCCCCCGAAGAGCGGGCACGAGCCCTCGGACGCTCAGGCATCGCAATCTGTCTACCTCGGTAATGGCTCTTTGGGCGTGTTTCAAAAGGGCAGGCGACTCGTCCAGGTGGTCAGTATGCAAGTCGACCTCCCGCGAGGACACCTCCGACCTTGCAAGAAAGGCTTCAGCCCAACTAGGGCTCTGGAAGGAGGAGATGCGAGACCAAAGACGGGGAAATCCGAGAGCCACCGATCGCCATTGCTGAGAAACGTAGCTCACAGCAGCCCAATGGGGGGTTTTCGACCGGGTGCCAGGATCCTCTGCTCGGAGAAGAAAGATCTTGGCAAGTATTTCTGGGGGAAGTTTCGAGACTGGGATCAGGGCGTTTCGCTTGCTTCTCAGCTTGCGTATCTCTTCCTCCAGTTCTGAAATCCGGGAATCGATGGCATCTCGCTCGAGTTGTGTATTCATTCGATTGTTCGAGTTAATTCTATGGTCTGGTAAGCTCTTCAAGTTTCCTCCGATCGCAGTGAGAGAGAAGAGGGAAAAATCTCACGTGTACTCTTCTCTCTGTGGAACCACCTAAGGGTGAGATTGAGGTCGTGAACCAAAGCCAAGTCCGGACAAGTCGAGTAGTTAGGCGCCTATCCGGTATTCCCGGAACACACAAGCCTTAACCCAAACGCGTCTCCCATTCCGAAGTGTCGGGTGCAGCTCTTTCCTTGACCTCCAAATGCGTTCTAACACACTCCGGTCAATATCCAGAGGACTGAGGTCCTCTGCCCAGGCCGCCTCTCGACCTTCTCTAGCAGCGCCTCTCTTGCGCAGAGCAGCATGGGCAACTGCAACAACCCAACCGTCAGCGTGCCCTCTGGCTTCGCGACATGTCCGGTGGTACGCCACGCCTGCGCCGATGGTCAACGAGAGGTGAGTCTGTTGTATGCTACGAACGGGGGACGGGTAGCCTAATGCTCTTCGGAAAGTCATCTCTCGGTGGAGGAGTATCACAACCTCTCTGATACGACGATGGACTCTCTTCTTGAGTCTCTGGAAGAGCTGTTGGATGGGATTGCAAACCCCAGTTTCGAAGTGGAATATCACGTATGTGCTCCTGTCTGGCTACTTAGTTCGAACGTCCTTGTGGATGCTGAATCTTTCTCAGAGCGGCGTGCTGACTTTGTCCATGGGAGAACACGGAACGTATGTCATTAACAAGCAACCTCCAAATAAGCAGATATGGCTCTCCTCACCTGTCAGGTAAGCTCCTCTGCTTCGCGTCTTCTAGTGTATCTTTGTCTGAGCTTGGACGACGTGTGCAACAGTGGGCCGAAAAGATACGACTACTCTGAAGAGCTGGACGACTGGATATACAGTCGAGACGGACGACCGATGGGAGAACTGTTGAATACAGAGCTTTCCCAAGCGCTTGGACGTGAAGTGAATCTAAATCTGAACCATATATCCGAAAAGGCATAGTCAAGGACGGGATTCCAAACTGGATGTGGGGATGACCTTGATCTATTGCCGAAGCTTGATTACTACAGACGACGTACTGTTTTATATTATGATAACGATAAGGATACTAAAAGTGACCATGGCAAGAGACGGAGAACATCGAGTGAAGTGAAATGAATGATGCAATTGACTGGATGCAGGTAACGTGAACGATCATGAAAGGATATGCAACAATTGGAAAGCGATGCGAAAGGTATGTATGCGACAACACGAGTGATTGCGATGAGTCCATGATGAATTGTGATTTTGTGACTTGCAAAGGGAGACGGAATATTGGCCATCATACTGGCTGGGGAAAGGCGGAGGGAGAGACCTATGCTCATGCGATGAGCCGGTCATGAGGGAGGAGGAGAGTTCCGCCTTCTGGACAAGAATAGTTCTCTCAACATTCTGAAGAAGATATCAGTGGCATTCATCGGAACGAAGCTCGGAACTGCACACCTGTTGGTATCATTGTACCGCTGCTGAACAACGAGGGATTCGTCATCCTCCCCAAGCATTCCAATCACAGCGTGTTCATCATACTTTTGGAGGTTATGGTGCGATTCCCGAGGATGCCCAAAGGATAAGGGCCTATTTGAGGGGTCATCGCGTGATGATGGTGGTGCGTAAGTTGCTGTGGACTGTGCAGACGGGGTTGGGCTTTTGAACATGATTCGATGCTGGTTCAAAACGTGGAGTTCACGAAGGAGATTGTTGGCCGACTGATACTCCGTTGACCCAGCAGGTGCCTCTTCAGACTGGGGTGGACCATGATATTTCCAGTCTTCATCAGCATCGTCGGGTGCAGCGTCTCCGTCCTCAGAGAAATAGCCGTCTTCGTCACTGGGCGAGTTCCAGCCTCTCATCATGCCATCTAGAACAGGAGGTTGCGTTCGACGACGCTTGACATCGCGAACGATGACAGGCTCGTCGGCGCTAGGCGTGTCGGAGGAAACCAGAGGAACACTGTTCGACACAAAAGGCGGAGGACTTGACTGCCGTTGTCGTTTCAGCATTACAGGCGTCGTCGTCGCCGTGCGAGCTGTGGATTCTTCCAATTCCAGGAGATAATGGTGGTTCGAGATATAGAGAGTGTCGCGACCCTCATTTAGTCAAACGACGCGTGCCAAGCTGTGGCGGGGCCGTTTCTGATGGTCTACCTTAGGTAATGCGCCCCCACTCAGAGAGTCAGCGTCGTTGTATTTCGCACTGACCACCGACGTTCAGCAGCAGGGAACGTGATCATGGACGCCGACGATGTCTTCGCTGCTATGGGCATTGCTGGCTTTGGAAAGGCCACAGCTAAGCGAGAGCTGGACCCGAACAGGTTCGACAAGACAAAGAGGGATACGGTGAGTACTGCACAGGTCATGCAACCGGTTTCTACGTTCTGATTCTTTGGTGTAGAAGAAAACAAAGTCTTCGACCTCTGGCAACGAGAATGTAGAGCAAGGCTCCTCATCCAAGAGCCAAACCCGTGCGTCTGCTGAGGATGACAGTGAACCTGGTCCTCAACCTCTTGACAACAAGCAGGGTCAAGGGGCTTCTAGCAGCGTTGCTTTTGTTGAGCCAGAATACGACCCTTCAGAGGACGATGCCGATGAAGACGACGACGACGATGATTCGCCACTCTTCCCTACCACGCACGAAATCCTGCTCAAAGACCATACAAAGGTCGTGTCTGCTGTGGCGCTCGATCCTTCTGGAGCTCGTATAGTCACCGGCTCGCATGATTATGACTGTAAGTTATGGGATTTCGGTGGTATGACAGCAGAGTGCAAGCCGTTCAAGAGCTGGGAACCCGCAGGAAGCTATCATGTGCGTACTCGTACCTCACTCTACCGTACATAAGGCTGACCCTCCCCCAAGATTAACGACCTTAAATTCTCGAATGACGGTTCGAAGTTCTTGGTTATCCCTGGCACGCTGCAGCCGAGGATTTACGACAGAGACGGGGAAGAAAAGTATGTTGCTTTCGAAGCTTTCAATCAGCACCGTATCATTACCTGACTAGAGCTGTGTTTATCAAGGGAGACCCGTATCTTCGTGATATGAGGCATACAGCGTAAGTTTCCTCTTCGGTTCAAGAAGCCTGCGCTCATCTGAGATTCTAGTGGTCATGTCGCTGAGGTCATGTCCTGCGCATGGCATCCCAAGGATCCTAAAACCTTTATTACTGCGTCAGCCGATTCTACCATTCGGTAAGTGCGGGCTGTGTTCTTCTGATGTTTTTCCCTGAGCCTAATACTGGGGGCCACAGGATATGGGATGCCGAAGATAAACGCAAACAGAAGACTGTCATAGTTGTGAAATCCAAGGATCGTGGAGGCCGGACAAAGGTTTCCGCCTGCGGATACTCTAATGATGGCAACTACATCGGTGGAGGTAAGTTGGTTATCACATCCTGCAGTCTGCCGCCTAACGTTTTGCTAGCCTGTGTGGATGGCGCTCTGCATATGTGGGAGACCAACTCCAACTTTGCTCGACCCCGTATGACGATCGAGAAGGCCCATGTCAAGGGAACGGAAACAGGCTCGCTCGTTTTCTCTGTCGATGGAAGAACTGTGTTGACAAGAGGAGGGCCGGGAGACGAGACTGTTAAGCGTACGTCCGTTTCCTCGCGAATCAGCTGCGCATTGGCCGAGAAGCTAACCTATGATTAGTCTGGGATTTACGTTCGTTCCGAAAGCCGCTCGCCGTCCAAGAGGGTCTGCCTGCACTTTATCCCCGCACCAACGCAGTCTTCAGCCCTGACGACAAATACATTCTGACTGGGTCTGGATCTCGCGGCCAGGGTCAATCCCCAGAATTGCTGTTCATGCAAAAGGACGATCTTGAAGTGGTCAAGCGGCTGAGCGTTGCTTCCACGCCAGTCAGGGTTGCGTGGCATTCCAAGATCAATCAGGTCGGTAGCTCTGTTCAACATTTTTTGGGGTGAAAAAAAGAAACGCATGTTGACGTCCGTTGTTAGATCATCACTGGGCTGTCGAGTGGCCAGGTGGTCGTGCTCTACTCCCCTGAGACGTCGCTCAATGGAGCGAAGCTGGTCATGAGCAAGGGGCCGCGCAAGAAGTTGCATGCAGAGGACCTGTCGGATGCGCTATCTGCGCCGACCATCTTAACGCCGCATGCACTGCCCATGTTTCGCGATATGGATCCTGGGAGGGGGACCAAGCGCAAACGGGAAAAGGACAGGATGGACCCGAGAAAAAGCAGGCGCCCCGAATTGCCTGTCACTGGCCCTGGAAAAGGTGGCAGGGTGGGCGCGAGTGCCACGCAACACTTGGTTCAACATTTGGTCAGAGACACGACGCGGGACGTGGATGTGAGTAACGGTATTTTCGACAGCCGACGGCTGCTAACGGTCATTCTAGCCTCGAGAAGCTCTACTCAAGTACGCAGAGGCTGGCGAGAAGGACCCTCAATGGACGGCAGGTAAGTCGACATCGGCGCCTCCTTTTCGCGGGTCTCGCGTCTTGCACGTGATAGGCCGGATTTGGGAGTTTGCTTTGTTTACGTGGTGATGGCGCTGACTGTACGGTTCTTTCCGAAACCTTGATTTTTTTTTTCTCGCAGCCTGGAAAGTGAACCAGCCCAAGCCTGTGTTTGCAGAGGAACGGGAGGAGAAGGAGGAAGACGACTTAATGTAGATTCTGAGTGTACTGTAGAAAGTATATGGGCGGGGGGAGAGGGTGAGGAGGACGATGGATGTTGTTTGGGATGGGCCCCCGTGGGACCCCTTCCGCATCTGGGTCGGCTGACGGTATTTAAGGGCGAGGCATCTTTCGGGGCCCCTAACATTGAAACAAATTTTTGCCCACTTTCGCTGAACCGGTGCTGTGCTGCCACATCACGCGCGCGCCCTTCCCATGGATATTGCCGGTCTTCCAAACGGCCACAGCGCCGCCATCAACAGTGACAAACCCTCTGAGCTCGTCGTCGCCCCCGACGTCAACGGCCTCAATGGCAACGGCAACGCCCTTTCTCCCGCCGCCGACTCTCCCGCAACCCCCGTCTCCTCCGTTCCCGCTCCAGATGTAAAAATTGATCTCGACTATCCGGAGCAGGAGAGCGACGTCCGCAACGAGCCCATGGATGTCAAGCCCATCGACCCCTACGATGCCCCTGCCATCGATATATCCACCCAAAGTCAGTCGTGCTCACTGCCATCGCCGTGTCTGATAGTGTCTCATCCCCTTTGTTTTGTCCCAGATACTACTCCTTCGCCGCCAACACCTCACCAGCTGCACGACGACGCGATGGACCACAACGGCGATGTCACGATGCACGACGACGTAGCTGCACCCCCACCTCTCACTGCAGACACCTCGATGGCGGGCACGGACCACAACTCGCCGATGGCATACACGCCGCGAGAACGACCAGGGTCGGCGGAAGAGGAGGATGGACAGCCGCCAGCAAAGCGGCCAAGGATTCTGTCTGACGCTGACAAGTCGTCACTGACACACGTGAGTCTGCCCTCTTCCCTGTACGCCGTCACGGGCGTGCTAATTTATCGTGTCGCCCGCCGTTCTTCTAAAAGTCCGCCACTCCTCCCCCAGCATCAGCTGCGGCGTCCCATGCCACCAGCCCAGTTCCTCCACCACCGACTACAGCAGACACGGCCATGGCGTCCTCATCGACCACCCCAACTCGCTCCTATGGCTCGTCGTCCATCACCAATAGCCAGTTCAAGTACTGCCAGTCATCTCTTCGGTCGCTCAAGAAGCTCAAGGATTCCATCCCATTCCTGAAGCCAGTGGACCCTGTCGCACTCAATATCCCCCACTATCCCACCATCATCAAAAACCCCATGGATTTCTCCACTGTCGAGCGTAAACTCAATGCTTCAAACCCTGCGAAACCCGACCCCAACCCCCAGAACCCTCGCTACATGACCGTGGATGAATTTGCAGCCGATGTTCGCCTGATATTTAACAACTGTCTCACCTTCAATGGTCCAGACCACGTTGTCAGTCAGATGGGTAAACGCGTAGAGGAAGTGTTTGATAGGCAGATGAAGGGCATGCCCACTGTCGAGGTACGCAGCCTGTCATGTTTTCAGTGTCGGGTTGCTTATCATCCATCTCAGGCAAAGCCAGCTCCACCACCAAAGAAGGCAACGCCGCCGCCTCCCCCTCCCCCAGTCTCAGCGCCTATCAAGAAGCAAGCACCTCCCGTTCGACGTCCTTCAACAGCAACAGCTCCTCCTGTCCGCCGAAACGAGCCTGAGCCCCCTGCACGTCCCAAACGCGAAATCCATGCCCCGGCACCGCGCGACCTTCCCTACGCGTCCGATGCGCCCAAGAAGAACCGCAAACCCAAGCGTCTCGACGATGGTGTGGCCGAGCAGATGAAGTTTTGTGGCAAGATCCTCAACGACCTCTTCAAGAAGCAGTATGCCGCCATGGCCCACCCATTCTACGAGCCAGTTGGTATGTCGCTTTCATTCCTCCGCCGAGCCCTATGTTAACTTTTGCTCTCAGATTGGGTCAAGCTTGAGCTTCCTAGCTACCCAAAGATCGTCAAGAGACCCATGGATCTATCAACGATGAAGAAAAAGCTCGACAACGGCGACTACCCGAATCCTCAAAAGTTCTTGGAAGACTTCAAGTTGATGATTCGGAATTGCATGGCCTTCAACCCTTCTGGTACCCCCGTTTGCACAGCGGGTCAGCAGCTTCAAAAACTATTTGATGAGAAGTGGAGGGGTCTTCCTCCTCTGCGACCGCCCCCTGTCAGTGAGGATGAGGATGAAGACGAGGAGGATGAGGACAGTGATGCAGAACGTCAACGTGAGTCATTCATTACAACTCTTTCGAGGCCTTTGCTAAACTCCTCGCAGGCGCCATCACGTTACTGGAGCAGCAGATCGAGACGATGAAGGGCAACTTGGAAGCTTTGAAAAGCGCACACCGTAACAAGGAGCGCAAAAAGAAGCAGCAGAAGGCCAAGGAACGCGAGCCCCTTCCTCCTCCGCCCCCTCCGCCCAGAGCTGCGCCCAAACCTCAGCCCAAGGCCTCAACATCCACGACCAAGAAGAAGAGCTCCAGCACCGCCAAGAAGCCCATTCCTGACGACGATGTTCTTACCTTTGAGCAGAAGAAGGATTTGAGCGAGACCATTGGCAAGCTGGAGGGTGCGAAGCTCGAGAAGGTTATCAACATCATCCATGAAGGAGTTCCTGAGATTCGCGACGTAAGTCTTCTCATCCGAGCTGTATAAGGAGCTGAAGCTAACTCATCCAACAGAGTACTGAAGAGATCGAACTGGAGATTGACTTGCTGCCCGCGGCCGTTCTCACCAAACTCTACAACTTTGTCATTCGACCACTGAAACAACCCCCGGTCAAGCGTAACCGCACTGGCAAAGGGACAGGGACGGGTGGGCTCAAGAGGAAGAGCATGGATGAAGATGTTGAGGCCGAGAAGATTCGTCAGCTCGAGCAGCGGATGGCCCTCTTTGAGCAGGGTGCGGGTGCGAGCGTGTCTGCCCCTCCTCAGATGCACCAAGCTGGAGAAAGCGATTCGGACTCGAGCTCAGGATCGGATAGTTCGGGCAGCGATTCAGAGTAGTAACTTATTCTTCTTCTTGCTTGGACTGTCTTACCTTGTCGTCCCCCTTTTTTGTAATCGTATATCCCGACTTCATCGTAGTAATGTGTACACCACCCACCAACTGCTCTTTTCTCCCTTGCGAAGACCTCTACATTCTCTCGTTTCCGCTCTTGCTACTGATGTCGTCGTATTGTTGTTCAGCCTTGATTCTTTTCAGTAGTAGTCGTTGTTACAGCAGTTGTTAATCATCATTCAGCATTTGCATTCAAATATAGATGTCAACGTTAGCGTTCTTTGGCTATCGTTAAAGTTATCGCAAATGTGCTCAGGTACGAAAGGGGCTATCGCCGACCACGTCCTTTCATGGCATTGAACTGCTGCCAACCACTTCGTACAGGCTGGGAAGGAGCTGTTGTTTCCTGTGGCGTCGGCTGCGCTGGACTAGGAGCCGGAGAAGAAGCAACAGGTTGCCACCCCGCAGGTGGTGGTGCTGGAGGAGCAGACGAGGTTGCTCCACTGTCTAAAGACGTCCAACCACCAGTTCGAAATCCACCCATCGAGGAGGGTTGTGTGTTCGGCGTCTGGGTACCGGAAGTCGAAGGCTTTGACCAGCCTCCAGACGAGGCAGTTGCTTGTGATAAGGACGAAGAGGAGGGTGCTGCACCGACGGTTGCCCAACCTGATTTCTTGAAGCCTCCACCTGAGGGTTGAGCAGAGCTGTCCGTTGCGGTAGCTGGAAGGCTAGGAACAGCGTTGGAGACGGTGGCCCAGCCTCCGACTGCGTTCTTGGGCTCTGCAGATGGCTCGGAGACGGGCGCGAAACCAGAAGGCGCAGTCGAAGAAGAAGCGACAGGTAGCACCCCAGTAGTAGGTGCTGTCGCAGTTGTTGTAGTTTTCGGCATCTTGATACCCGCTGCTTTCGCAATCTTGCGCAACTCCTTCTCCTCCCGTTTGCGTTCCTTTTCCTTCCTCTTATCGACATCTTCTTGCAGCACAGGTCGAGCATTGGCTTGCATGTCCTTCATCCGAACTTTATGGTGGTGCGCGTACGAGTTGGTGTGTTCGTCGTATTGGGCCACGTTCTTGAACTGTTTGTCGCAGTAGGTGCAGTAGAAGGCACGAAGAGTTTCTGAGATTTCGGTGGAGACTGCGGCTTTGCGGGCTGCTATTTCCTAAATTTGGAAGATGAGGAATAAGTTTCGGGAGCTTGCTATAGATATGGTAGAGACGAACCTCTCGTGCACGACGCTGGTCTTCTGTTTCCTTCTGTTGACGTTCGGAATCGAGCCCTCTCCTCTGGGATACGGTGGTTTCAATCATTTCCACATCTCGAGTGAATTTACCAATTCCCGTTGCATCGTTCTTCATCTGGAATGGAATAGGATCCACACGACCTTTGCGTACGTTCGTGATCAACCTTCCACCCAAGAGCAGCAGCCAAACTACTCACCGTCCTCAGATAGCCCCAACGGCTGCCCTTCGGCCCACCCCATCTTAGCCAACAGGGCAAAGCCCTTGTTCTCTGGCTTGATTCTCGTCTCAACGGTGATCACCTCCCGTACAGGCTTACGAACGTATTCATCGTACTTGTCCACGTCCATAGCCATCCCATCGGGAGGTGGTGAGGGTGTCCGAGATGCGATGGAGATATCATCGTCATCGTCTTCAGGCCTTGACCGCTGAAAGTTCAAGTAGACGAAGCGAGGGGGTGCAAACGATGTAGTTTCTGCTCTCTGAGAGAAGACGTAGGGACGAGTACCTTGAGAGTCGACGACGGTTGTCCAGGAGGCTCAGCTTCTCGAGTCATAGGGATGGCATTCCATCGTGAAATTGTATGTTCCGACATGCTTCTTACAACCCCCAAGTTAGGCTCCTGCCTTCGATATGCAAAGCTGAGGCAACAGCCAACCGTGGTGGGGGGAACGAAGAAAGGGGGTTTAAAGGCACCGAGTCGGACGGGCGCTATTGTCGACACGAGCACGTGCACCGATGACTTTGGCGCGAGTGCAAACATTGACAAGCCAGTTCGGACGCGTTTTGGACTCTGTTTCTGACCACCACGATCTTTATTATTCTTTATACTTTTGACGGCGAGGCTACTGGGAGCTCGGATTCTGCGACATGAGCTCCGATGGGTACTTTGACGACGACGACGGCTTTGATGCTGCTGCATTAGAACAGATCGACGCCATAGAGGCAGCCGCTCTAGGGGACACACAAACCCAACAGGCACCTCAGAAGCCCCAGCAGCAGCCAGCAACGTCGAGGCCGAAACCAGCTCCATTGGCTTCGGACTCGTCCATCGACATGACCTTTGACATTGACGAGAGCGAGCTTGCTCAAATGGACGAATTCGTAGCCCAAGCATACCAGGCGAAACCTGTAGCAGGACCCAGCTCGAGACCGATGCATCGGACGAATTCGAGCAGCATGGTGCAGACGACGCTGTTTGGCGGGGTCGTCCAGCCCAAGCCGTCGTCGAGCAAGGCGCCTTCACAGTCACAACAGCAACGGTCCAAGCCAGCAAGTACTAACGGTGGAAGCAACCCTTTTGGGAAGCCGGCGCAGAAGACAAAGACATGGGACCATACGGCATTCTCGGAGACTGGGAAGAAGAAAAAGGCAGCGAAGGGGAAAGGGAAGCAAGGGGAAGACGATGAAGACGATGATGATGGCTTCCAGTTGCCTGCTCCTTTTGTACCTAGTGAGTTACTCGCCCGGTGCTGTTTGCTTAGTGCTGACAGGACATTGCAGTTGGGTGAGTCTACTTGATGTCTTTCAGTCCATTCCCTCTCATCTCACCAAACGTGACTATAGACCATGGGTGAGTAGTCTTCTCTCGGCGGTTGAACACCACTAATCTTGATTTAGCCACCGCCTATGAGACTAAAGCCGGATCTCCTGGAAGCGAAACATTGGATATTTCCTACGAATCGTAGCAAGCGAGACTACCAGTTCAATATCGTGAGGCATTGTCTGTTCGAGAACACGCTGGTCGCGCTACCCACCGGGTTGGGAAAGACTTTCATTGCGGGTGTGGTGATGCTAAATTGTACGCCACTCGCTGTTTTTGTCTTTATTCGATACTGAGTCTCCCAGATTACCGATGGTTCCCCGAGGGAAAGATTATCTTCTTGGCCACAACGAAACCTCTGGTCGCCCAGCAAGTAGAGGCTTGTCATGAAACTTGTGGTATCCCTGGGTCAGACGGAATAGAGATGACTGGCGAGGTTCGGCGAGATCTCAGGGCACGATATGTGGGTATACGTCCTCCTTCCCGGCTCTCCATACTGACGTCCTTTATAGTGGGACGAGAAACGCGTGTTCTACATGACTTCTCAAACACTCGAATCCGATCTCAAGACAGGTCTATGCAGACCTGAGGACGTCATTCTTTTGGTAGTAGGTACGGTCTTTTTCCATTTCCTCTGCCAACCTCCCCTCACATCCTTGTCAGACGAGGCTCACCACGCCTCTGGAAACCACACGTACAACCAGGTCGTCCGGTTCATGACTGCGAAGAATCCACATTTTAGGATTCTTGCCCTGACTGCGACCCCTGCCAACAATCCTGACGGAGTGCAGGGCATTGTTGATGGTCTCCACATCAGCCATATTGAAATTCGGAATGAGAAGAGTTTGGATATCAAGCCCTATATCTTTGACAAGGTAACTTCAACCTTTGTCTTCTTGAGCGTCTCTTAACATTATGCTCAGGTCATCAAATCGCATATTATCCGACCCACAGGCGAAGTTGCTCTCATCCGCGATATGCTGGCAAAGTATATCGACGTACGGTGATCTCTTCTCGTTCTCCTAGCGGATCTCTGACGTGCTCGCTTTACAGAGGATAGCAGGTCCACTGAGGAGTTCAGGGGTATACATCTCCCAAGCAGTCAAGCTACATCCCTTTCAACCGATGGCTCTCATGAAGAAGCCAGAGGGTCGCCGTTTTATGAAACAGCTGAAACAGCTGTCAACTCTTGGTCGTGCAATGCTCTATCTTGTCAGTGACTCCCTTTCTAGATGTGGTCCCCTCGAACGCTTACCTAGGCAATGTCCAGCTCACAGGCTGTATAACGGCATGCCACGATTACCTGCTAGAGGCACAAAAACAAGACGAGGATCAGCAAGCCGAAGGCAAGAAGACCAAACCCATGTGGATCGAAGACCAAAGCTTCAAGGAGATCATGCTGAAACTGAAGACCATCCAGGAGGCAGGTGGGGCTCCCCATCCCAAGATGGAGAAGCTCAAGGATATCCTGATCAACTACTTTGGTGCGAGGATGCAAGATCCTAACCCTGAAGACGGTGCAGCCAACGATGCGACGTGTGTGATCGTGTTTTCTTCGTTCCGGGCGGTCGTAGAGGAGATTGTGAGAGAATTGGCAGGACATGCGCCACTGATTCGTGCGGCTGCCTTCGTGGGCCAGGCGACGGACAAGAAGGGACGGAAAGGTTTAACGCAGAAGGGCCAGCATCAGGTGAGTCTTCCATGTCGAATCATAGTGCACTCAACTAATCTAGGCTTTGTCGATAGCTCATCAAAGAATTCAAAGAGGGCAAGTATAACGTTATTGTTGCCACATCGATTGGTGAAGAAGGACTGGATATCGGAGAGGTCGACTGCACGGTGTGTTATGATACAGATAAAGCTCCCATTCGCATGGTATGCCTTTTCTCTCTTTTTCTACACCAGTGATACTGACGGCGCTCTCTAGGTTCAACGATTCGGACGAACAGGCCGTAAACGCGCTGGTGAAGTTCACCTACTCCTCGCCGAGGCCCGCGAGGAAGACAATGCAGATAAGGCCAAGGACATCTACAATGAAGTCCAAAAAGTTATCCTCAAAGGCGAGACGGTCGAGCTCTTTGGTGATGTTCCACGGCTCATTCCTGACCATATCAAACCCGAATGCTTGGAAAAGGTTATGGAGATCCAGCCGTACGTGCGAGAGACAAAGGTGACGAGGACCAAGTCTACTGGCAAGACGGCGCCAAAGCGAAAGCGGAACGATGATCCCGGGCGGAACATCCCACCAGACATGCCCACCAGCTTCACCTCTGCGGGGACCATTTGGGAAAAGTTCAAGAAACGGAAGGCGGAGGAGGACGATGAACTAGAAGAGAGGCCTATGTCTGATGTGGAGAGGGATCTAGATGCTGCGTTGCAAGATGGGGAGAGCGACGAGGATCTCGAGAATGGAAGTTTCGTAGGTCCTTCTAGGAGAACTCAGTCTGAAAAGACGACAAGTACTGCGAAAAAGAAGAGCGGGAAGGAGAAAGGCGGCAAGAAGGGTGCGGTCAAGAGATCGAAGACAGAGGGTGCGGAACCGGAGGTGAAGAAGCGCAAGGGTAAGGGTAAGAAGAAGGCACAGTCGAGTGGGGACGAGAATGGAGAAGAGGAAACGAGGCCACCGCCCAAACTCTCAGAGATTACCTCAAGCCAGCTGGCGACTGATGACGACGATCTCGACATGGAGATCGAATATGGAACATTTTTGCGAGACATGCCGCGGAAGACGCCGTCCGCTGGGCCAAGCAATGGCTATAATTCCGACTCTGCTGGCGCATTTAGCCGCCCTCGACTCTCGCCTGTGGTGGAAGGAGATGTTATAGACCTCTCGGATACAGACGACGAAACACCAGAGGGTAGGTCACGCGCTATCTCATCAGTGACTGAGTGTACCAACATCTCCCTTGCAGTCTACTCTAAGCCCTCTTCGCGTGAAGACAGCACTTCTAGGACAACACCTTCCCCTCGGGCCTCTCCACCTCTCAAACGCAAGCTCTCAGAAGAATCATTCTCGCCTCCACTACAGGCAAAGTCGGCAAATGACATGTCCTGGCTGGTCGACGACGATGACGATGAACTGGATAGTATCCTGATCATCAACTCTTCTCCTATCGCTCCACGCAAACCCTCACCTCGCAAATTCCAGCGATTAGAAGTTGGCGACGACTCTATCGAGATCAGCGAGCCCATTCTGACTCAAGCGAAACTGGGCACCTCTCGCGTCTCGTTTGCCTCCACCAAACGAAGTCAATCTCCTACCTCCAAGAAGCCACTCTCGAAGAAGCGGTCTGACATGGGCCCACCTGCACTTCCTTCGCGTAGAAAGCAAGTGCCTCCTACCCCAGAAGCACCTGCGCTCACGTACCCAGTTCAAGCGCCGGCTGCGAAGCGTCGGCGTGTTATTCAAACACTTCCCAGCTCCGACGAAGAGGAAGAGGAACTAAAGCCTCCGCCCCTCTCCCAACCTCGGCTGTCACAATTTAGCCCTTCGACACCCGCTCCCAGACCAAAGAAGCCAAAGAGAACGAAGCCCTCACTCCTCGCAAAGAGAGTGAACCCTCTCTTTGACGGTGAAGCTGCCCATTCTGGAGATGAAGAGAGCGAAGGAGTCTCGGGATCAGAAGAGGAAGATGAATACGATCGCTCGTTCATCAAAGACTCGCCAATGACCCAAATGTCGCCTTCGTACGAGCAAACTCAAATCTACCGACAGAGCCTTCTAACTCAGGTGCCTGGAGGTGCTGGCCGGCAGCCTCTCTTTGCCAACGGGCCTGCCCGTTCACGGCCTTTTGGTCGCCTTCAACCCAAGAACAAAGTATACCTGCTTTCGAGTAGTCCTCCACCAGAAGGCGAGGATGAGCCCAACGAGTACGAGCATGGAAGTTTTGTTGTTGGGGATGACGATATTTCGATGGAAGCTACAGGGTCAGATGATGCCCTCCTTGATATTTGAAACCTTTTTTTTGCGGTTGACGGACGCTGGCGTAACCTTCCATTTATACCTCACTGTGGCACATTTCGACCACAAACTTCATCCTGTTGTTACACAAGCATCAACAAGCCTATAACCCGGAACATCTCTTTCATGCCAGTAGATCCGATCCAACGACCAAACAAACTGGATTAGCCCAAAAATGACAATGGTCATTTGAGTCTCTGGCATCTGAATCGTCTTCCCTCATTACTATGGGGCCAACGTCTGGTCAACGTAGTTTCAGTGCCGATCCTGTCAGAGGGTGGGCCAGTGCCAAACAATATCATGTTTGTGATGGGCGCCTGTTATTCGTACATGTCAGAGTCGAAAGTGTCTGGGAGACACGCCGCCGGTCTACTCGGCCTCTCCCCTCGTATCTCGCCTGGATGTCAATTCTTCGGCGGTGAGTACCTACGGGGATGGATACAAGTTACATTGCTCTTGTATCTGGCTCAACGCAGAATCAATGCCCAGCATGCCTCTCACCACATCCTTCAATCCAAATTTCGACCCTGCCTCTTATCGGCAGCGGAAGACTATGAGGTCGTTGATCCTGGCCAAATCCTTCTTGAATATTTGGCTGTTTCCTAGGTTCACCTTCCTTATACGCCTGTATCCGCGCGCCCGCCTTTCGAGGAGATGGATGAGATCCGCAGGATCGTATGCTCCAGGGCGCTTCGTGTTAAACTTGAGGTCCATTGCGGAGGCCAGAGTGATCTCCTTCAGCTCAGGAAACCACATGCCGTCGGCAATATGCTTGACGATATCGTATGCAAACTTCTCTAGCGTGATGTGCTTCACTTCAGGAAGTTTGGCCAGGGACGCAACCTGCCCATGACTAGCGTCATTCCCCAGAACCAGGTGTTGGAGGTTCGAAAGGGGTAGGGACTCCCAAAACCCGTTCATAGATGGGGTCGATGCGAAAATGGTTAGCTGAAGATGAGATGGGGGGATCCCAGTGGTATTTCCGGACTCCTGGGGTGTCGACCTCGAACCGCTGATCTTCGTCCCGTTAGTATGCAAGACATCGGTCACTGTGAGATATCGGATAGGTGAACGAGGGCAGGCAGCGGTAGGTGGCCCCGATATCCACGACGAGTCGAGGCTCGATGCGAAGCTGCGAGCAATAGCAACTCCGTCGCTGTCGTCACGTTGGACGGAGCAAGAGAGATCGAGGCGAGTTTCAGAGGGGAGTGTCGAATACTTGAGTAGTTCTGCAAGCCCCTTCATACTCGTGCTCCCCACTACCAGTTCCTTCAGTGCCAACAGCAGCACCGGGCGGACATGTGTCCCTTCATAGATCTCTGGTAGTTGCATCTCCAGATCCAAAAGTTGAAGCGTTGTCATCCGCTGGAGTGCATCCAGGAAAATGTTGCCCAGGGGGGGAGGACGGGAGGTGGTATCGGTGAGGCGTAGTTTCAGGTGCGTGAGATTGCTGAAGAGGCGGGTGCTCCAGGATAAAGGCACCCAATTGATTAAAGTCAGTCGTCGCAAGTTCGGCGTCGCATCCCCCAAGAATTGAGGAGGGAGGGTATCGAGAGTGCTCCCGGAGTAGTGGATAGCGAGGGCTTCTAGTGACGGGGAAGGGGATAGCAGTTTCTTGATGGTCTTGCTGACCTCTTCTCTGTCCCTATAATACACACCAATCGTAAGTTCCTTGAGGCGACGGCCATCAGAGAGTATTTCTCGGGCATGCGCCTGATCCTCGTCGCTTGGATGGTTGGGCACTGTAATTCGCAGCGGCAAGTGTCGCGACCTCTCGAGCATCACTATTGTCCAGCTTTTGGAGCAGTCAAATGAGATGTTGCACCACAATGGCGCACAGTCGAGGGCTACGGCTCGCCAGCGCTGACAAACGAACGTCACGTATGGCCATTGGACTGCCCTGGGGCCTGGGCGTTTGGTCACCTCTTGATAGTACGACCTATAGGGTTCACTGCGTCTACTAAATGGGTTCCACCTGCAGAACAGAAAGACCCTCGCCAGGACTTCGGGCGGTAAGCGTGAAGGGGGAGCCACACCGTTGCGCCTGCCCTTCAGTGCTCGGATTTGCTCCTCCAGCCCTTCGATGATGCCGTCAACGACTCGGCGTTCTACTTCTTCAGTCGATTTATCGGTGCTGCACTGCAGATTTTGTGACATTTGTGCTTTCAGATGGATGAAGGATTGTGACCAGAGGATTGGAGGAAAAACAAGCATCTGCAACCGATCAATCAATACATCATGGCGGAGTTGAAGTCGACAAGCGCTTGACTGATACTCACGGAGTTTCAGCGGCAAGCCAGGTCCCAAGAGAGCGTCAAGGTCTGCCCTATCACGCATAGAAGTCCTTGAGTCTCTTAAAATGGTATTGGTGCCTATTTCATTACAAGTGTAGCCCTCCTTCAACGCTAAGGGCGGCAAGATTCGCTTGCCGTTGATGGACAAAAATCATGGCGACAGGCACGGATCGCATAGTCACTGCAGGTGCAATACACAATGACATTGGTTGCGTGGATGCCACAGCATATCCACAGAAACCAACCACAATGTGGTTTCTCTTGTCCCTGAGTACACCGCTTCACTTCTTCCCTGGTTGTTTCTTGAATGGCTCGTTGAGGTCGGCGACGTCGCAAAGGGCCTCGATTCTGTTGACGTCTCCCTCCGAAACCAACTCCTTGACAATGTTGATTCTAAGAATAGGACGTCCAAGCTCCTTTCTGAATTGAAGGAAATAGATGAGACTATCAGCGCTTTGCTCCTTCACATCCGAATTGAAGGTGATTTCCTCCAGTGCCGGGAAAAATCGACTCTGAAAATCTGGTGTTGAGTCGCTGACGAGATACTTGAGGAAACAGGCTGAGAGGTTTGGAAGGGTGAGGTGTCGCACAGTTGAGAAGCGAGCCATCGATTCGAATTGCTCTTCGGCACCATCCTCCCCCACGGATAGACGCTGAAGCTGTGAGAGGGGAAGCACTTCCCAAAGCTTTCCAACTTCGGTCACCTTCTCCCCGGGCTCCCTGTAGACCCATACCAACAAGTCTCCATCAGCTCTCTCCGGCGGTACTGATGCCGTTCTTGACACATAAAGTGCCGAAACGTATATGCAATTTAAACCGGGAATGAAGAGGTGCACCAGGGGAGGGCGAGGGTGGGTTGACATCGAAGGCCCGGTGATCCAAGAGGAGTCGAGACTCGATGCAAACTCCTTGATTCCCGATGCTGCGTGCTGGTCATCTTCTGAAGTGCACGACACTGTAACGTTGACACGAGTGTTGGCATTGAGTCTTGTATGGTCCAGTAGTTTTGCTAGCGGCTTTAATCGAGCCTTGGACAACACCAGTTCCTTCAGTGTCAAGAGGGGTACTACACGCCCGGAGCAACTGTCATCGTAGACTTCGGGCAGGCGCATGGATAAGTCCAGGCGTTCAAGGGCCGAAATCCTCTCCAAAATATCAAGGAGCACATTGCCTGGAAAAGGGGCGACGGCGACTGCCCCCGTCGTCAGGAGATGGATCGTAAGATGAGTGAGGTTGTTGAAGAGGCGGGAGTTCCAAGAGGCGGGAACCCATTGAGTTAACGAGAGCCTTCGCAGTCTGGGAGCTTCCTCAGCAAGAAATGATTCGGGTAGAGTTTTGAGAGGAAAGTCGTCGGGCCTCGAGGAATCCATGTACGCGAGCGAAAGAGTCTCTAGCAATGGGGCAGGAGTCGCTAAATTGCGGATGTAGTTGTCGATGTGGTTGGATTCTTTGACATTCTGGGAAACAGTGAGGTTCCTCAGCCTCTGGGTGTTGGATAGAACCTTGAAGGGCCAATTGTTTAGCATGTTACCAACACCCCTTTCCATTGAAACGCAAAGAGGCAACCTCTGCGACCGCTGCAACATCAACCGTGCCCAAGATGCAGAGCAGTCGGTTGAAATGGTCGTCCACAGCGAGGTGCACTTCAGGGCAATTGCTCTCCATCGCCGGGAGACGAAGGTAAAGTGATGCCAGTCTATGGCTGACTTGCCCGGCTTTGAGCCTTCTGAGCTTAGGAGATCATCGTCAAAAGGCTCCTCGAAGTCCCAGTCGTCGCGGTTGTACGGACGACGGCGCTTTGGCTCTTCGCGAGGCGGGGCTGGTGCCCACCTGCAGTAAAGGAAGATTTTGGAAAGGACTTCAGGCGGCAGCCGAGAAATGGGTGCCAGGTCGTTTCGTTTGCTCCTGAGAGCCCGTATCTGCTTGTCTATTTTGCTTCTCTCTACGTTGGCTCTGGCGATCTCAGAGTCGCGGACTGGACCTAGCATTTTTCTTCTTTCTTGTAGAACACTAGGGCTTGAGCTTGGATGACGCGAGATTGACTGTTGTAAATTAGGCCAACCCAAGCGCTAAGTGGGATGGAACGCGTACCTTACGAGCTGACAAAACAGCAGCCGAGGAAGAAAAGTGAATGGACGCGAATACCTAGGCGAGAAGGATCGAGCGTGGTAAACAGAAGCAGGCTCGTTGATATTGACTGTATAGTAGGACTTGATAGCATGAGAGGAAGGAATAAGCCCATATTTGGCAAGCGGGGTGCGGTGGCACCTTGCGGCATTCTAGACCTGCTCTCTGTCTAGCAGTATCCATGCTTTCGTGTGGAAGAAGACGTTGTCGTATGAAGGAGGGCACTGTGGCACACAGTGCCAGTGATGGCACCAATATCTGCTAGGCATCCTGAGGATCTCTCCCGATCTCAAACCTCAGCATATATAACTTTCGAAAGCATCTTCGCTTGCTTTCAGGAGTCGGGAGGCACAGACATAGAAGTCACTCCATCTGTCCCATGTGTGAATCTGGTGGTCGCAACAAAGAGCCAAAATCTATGAATTCATGTTTCGAACACCACAAAGTTAAGCTACAGGGGCGCATCACAAAAGTGATACTATGCTTTCTGTAAAGCTGCCCTTCAATTAAAGATTCTGTGTGAGGCCAATAGCGTCGCACATGGCTTCGATCCTCTTCAGGTCGCTACATGGAACTCGCTGCTTCCCCATATTGCCGCTGTGAACCTACTTCCCGGTATCCATTCGCGTGTCAAGGAGGTAGATGAGATTTACAGCGCTTTGTCTTTTCCCGTACAAATCGGTGAGCGTAATCTCCTCCAGAGCAGGGAAGCATCGACCCGGCGTCGAGCTGCTCTTGACATACTGTATTATGCCGTCCGAGGTGCTCATCAAGGTGAGGTGTCGTATGGTAGAGAAGCGAGTTAGCGACGCAAAGTGTGCTTGAGTACCGCCGTGTCCTAGCGACAAATGCTGGAGTTGTGAGAGAGGAAGCGCCTCCCAGAGGAGCGCGATAGCCCTTTGTGAGCGGTGGACAATCACTTGAAGTGGAGGCTGAGCGTTGATACCAACAAGCTCTTCCACTGCTTCCCTTGTTCCATAAAGCGAGCCCCCATACTGGACATTAAGATCCCTGATAGTGATGTGGGCGACTGGAGGTCGAGGCTGGGTGGACAAGGGAGATCCTGTGATCCACGACGAATCGAGACTCGATGCAAAGTCTTCTACGATTGATGCGGTATGCTGGTCTTTCTCGACGGTGCACCATATCTGAAGGACGGTATCGACGCCGAGTGTCGTGTGTTTCAGTAACCCTGAAAGCGGCTTCATGAGTGTTTCGTTAACTCTGAGCTTCTTCGATGCCAGGAGTGGTACAACACGCCCAGCGCATGTAGCATTGTATACTTCGGGTAGGTTCATCGATAAATCGAGCTCCTCGAGGGTTGGCATCCTCTCCAACATGTCCAGGAAGACCTTGCCTGGGAGTGGAGCCACGCTAGATTCGCCGGTGGTCGTGAGATCAATTTTGAGGTGGGTGAGATTGCTCAGGAGACGACAGTTCCACGAAACAGGGACCCATTGAATCAACTTTAGTTGTCGTAGCTTGGGAGCCACGTCGGCCAAGATTCCTTCGGGAAGGGTATTGACAGGAATGGAAATGTGTATACCAACACTGTTCCAAAATGCGAGCGACAAGGTCTCGAGCAAAGGGGCAGGCGTTTTTAAATCACTAATAAAATAGCTGACCTCTGCATAGAACGAGAAGACGCTATGGCCGATGGCGAGGTTCTTCAGTCTCCCTCTATCGCGGAGAATGCCCAAGGGCCACTCCTTCAGCGTAGTTGCGATGCCTGTCAGCATCGAGACAGACAGCGGTGCATTCTTCGACCTCTTCAACATGAGTCCTGTCCAGGCCGCAGAGCAGTCGTCCGAGATGTCTGACCACAAAGCAAGGCAGCCGATGGCAGCATCTCTCCATTGTTGGGAGACAAAGGTAAAGTAGTGCCAGTCTATCGCCAATTTTCCTCGCTCGTGGAGCGAGAGTGAATTGTCGGATTCCTCGTCTGGGGGGCAATAGTCCTCTCGATCGTACCGTCGCCGACTGGGTTTCCTAGTGGGAGGGCGCGCTGGTGCCCACCTGCAATGTAAAAACACTCTGGAGAGAATTTCAGGCGGCAGTCGAGCAATGGGAGCCAAATCGTTTCGTCTGCTCCTGAGAACCCAGATGTTTTCCTGCAGAGCCTTAATCTGCTCATCGATGCTTTTTCGCTCTACGTTGTCCCGGGAAATTTCAGAGTCGCGGTCTGGGACTAACATTCTTCCTCTTCTCCTCGATTAATGGCGTTCGAGCCCTGGAAATGGGTGATTGACTGACCTACATCAGTCTGGGTGAAAATGCAACACGAATTCGGCATACCTTGGGAGCCGATAAGTGGAAGCGCGATGAGAAAGGGATAGAACGCTATTCGCTCGTAAGCAGGTGAGGCTCAAGCGTGGTAAACAGAAGCAAGCTCGTTGACGTGGACTGTACAGTATCTTTCGTAACGGTCAATATTCCATAAGAGGAAGGGACCAACCCCGATTTAGACAAGGGCAGCAGGTCATATTATCCAAATAAATAGTAGCATGTATTCTAAAATCATACACAAACCTTTCCCTCGATGCCCAAGTATAACAGGACGATCCTCCCATCGAAATCTATGGTTTAAGTTGCCATTCAAGTGGGCTTGTTCTTTGGTGCCCTCCTGATATAAACGTCTTTGAATGCAGCACCCGCCGAGCCGACCTGAGGCACAAACCCAGAATCCCTCTTCTCCTGCGCAAGGCCCTTGACGATAGCCAAGAAATCGTCCACCGCCTCTTCAGACGTTTGGAAGTGGACGACGAGACGCGAGCCACCAAGGATGAGAGGCTCGTCAAGAGCCATGCCACGGTCTGCGATTTCGTCGTAGGAGACACCAATTGGTCTCGGGTCGTAGAAGATCTGGAAGAGTAGATTAGATTACAGTTATATCATGCTACCAGAAGGGCAGAAGGTGAACTGAAACGACTCACCATGCAGGTCTCGGCACGGCTCAAGATGTGCACACCCATCTGTTCTAACCCGGCTTCGAGCCTCTTCGCAAGCCGGTGTACCCGCCCGAGCTGAGGAAGATTATATGACAGCGCATACGCAGCTGAAGCGGCAAGGAAGCCCGTCTGCCTCATTCCACCACCAAAGAGCTTGCGGAACCATCTGGCCTTTTGAATGAACGCTTTGGGACCGACCAAGCATGAGCCAACAGGGGCCCCTGTGGATCTGCCGTTAGCCTAGGAGACGTACCAAAGGGTATGGAAATACTGACCAAGACCCTTGCTGAAGCATAGCGACACGCTGTCAAACGGATCGCACAGGGTCTTCAACGGCGTATTCGTTGCAACGGCGACATGCCACAGCCGTGCACCATCCAGATGCATCTTTGCACCGATGGTCTTGGCAAACTCGGAAATGCGGACGATCTCCTCTTGTGGGATAATGGAGCCGTTGAGAGTGTTTTCGAGAGCGATGATATGTGTAGGCGCGAAATGGACGTCGGATCCGACAACGACGTTGGACTTTACATCTCCAACGGTTAGGTGGTGTTCTGTGGAATGTGGTCAGAGCCAGTGATAACGCTCGAGAGGGATGAAAACGAACTATTGGAAGGTGCTACAGCGATGAGGTGAGCACCGGAGTGGAAAGCTGCGCCACCAGCCTCGTAACTTGGGAGCCCAGTACCATCAGAACCGTGTTTAAGCGCCCATAGATAAGACAACGTACACATTGATGTGCGACCTCTGATCCACCACAATTGAATACGGAGGCTGTTGGAGATGGGTTCGGAGGGCAATTTGGTTGGAGGCAGTACCGGAAGGGACAAAGAGAGCTGCTTCCTTGCCGGTGATCTTGGCCATATGTGCTTCAAGAGCGACAGTGGAAGGGTCGTGGTAGACATCGTCACCCAAAGTTGCCCTCGTCGCGTAAAGGTACATCTCTTCTGTTGGAACGGTCACAGTGTCCGCTGCATCCGTGTTACAGGTGCTTGTGAATGCGACAAGAGACATGACTTACAGATAAACGTCCTAGCGATCTCCTTTCTCTTGGCAGCATTCTCCTCGACGTGGTTGATCGAGAGAAGGTCGAGCTTTATCTCGTTGTAGATATCAGCAGTCGGGGTGTTCGTTCCGCTCGATGAAGACATAATGGCGCGTCGTGGGGGTATGTACTCTGGTACTGTCTCAGGATCAAAGGGTGGCGAAGAAGATAAGGGCCTCTGGAAGGATAAGGGTACCAGTCGACGAGCACGACAAGGAGAACGAAGGCGGAGAGGAAAAGGGATCCGTGATGATGTTCTCGGAAGAACCATTCCAATTTTATATGAGTAATTTTTATGTTACAGGAGTCCCAGGGCCCCTGGCAGAATGTCAAGCCGCCCTCCGCTGAGTCATACGCGAGCGGGTCGAGGGGAGACTGTGTGGGTATTGGTGAAGCGGTTCCTGTTCGATACCACCGCGGGTTGATGACCCAGATTAGATTGTTCCCAAACATTTCTCGAAGGCTCAAACAACGTTTTGAGTGTCAGATGTCCTGGACACGGGCTGACACGGGGCTCCGAAATTAGCCTTTCAGCCTCTCGACAATCATTTGTGGGTCTCCTGGCTCCTAATACCACCAACGAACAGAAGCTGGGGCGGAACTTGCAGGGTAGTAGCAAGTTCCGAGCGATCCAAATTATTCTCAGCATCGTTCTTGATAGAACAGGGATGTTTTCTTGTTCCATCCGAGCGGAGGGACACAGACCATGCGCTGCATCCGACCGTTCTAGTTCTTCAATGGGTTGAGCTGATCGATCGCCGACGAGGAACGTTTTAATGAGGGATTATGTAAGCATGGAAAGCCCTGTTTGCAGCACGCTGCATTGTTCGAACAGCACTTTCATCTTCTACTTTACTTTCTAGTTATCAAAATGGGCAACGTATGTGCTGGGATGCTGGAAATTGAGGCTTCAGGGGACTGATTGGGGACTACAGGGTGCTAAGGCTCAACAGAAGCGTGAACGCAATGCTGACAAGAACGCAAAGGGCGGAAAGAGTCAGCTCAAGGTCAACGAGGCTTCCAAGTCTATCGTCTGCATGACCTGCAGACAGCCTTTCGTACGCTCTTGTTCCTTGTTTCCAGATGCAGCCAAACTGACCAGGGCTTGTAGATGAACACTGCTCGTGCACCTGCGTGAGTACCTTTCCCTGAGGGCTGCCGGAGCGTATTGACATCTTTCTCGCTGCAGTCTTGAGGCGCATGCCACGGAGAAGCATGATAAGACAATTGCGGAATGCTTCCCTACTTTCACCCCTTGAGAGGTCACCCATAGCCGTCTTTACCATAGATGTTTTTCTCTTTCGATTCTTGATACCGCTTGGGCTCGCGATACGCTCATGAGCAAGGAGGGTTTTGCAGGCGCTTTTCATTAGGAGTGTGGTTATAGTAGGTTTTTGAATGGGATTAGTTTTATCCATTTGCGTTGTGCTCTATGACGATGGCAGCTATTCCGCACGGACTGTCCCTGGCTGGCATATACCCATCCCCCCCTTCTATTCGACTTTGATGTCCTGACGTTCCCTCAGCTCCTTTCTGCTCCGTTGTGAGATGGGCGAAGGTGTCGTAGAGACATGCGAGGGTCGGAGGAGAATTAGAGGGATCCGAATGCGCTGGGTGCGGCACCGCCAGCGTTGGCCTGTCCACGAGCCTGGAGTTTCTCTCCAACCTTCTTCTGGACGTCGTTGTATTTGCCAACACACTTGTCGATGCAAACGCTCTCGCCCTTATTGAGGTCTCCGTCATTAGGGAACTTGGCACCAATGCACTTGCTGTAACATGATCTGGCAGGTCGTTAGTACTCGAGTTGCAGGCACCGAGCAGAACAGACTCACGAAACCATGCGGTTGAAAAAGTCGGTGACGGTGTCAAGCCTGTTGTTCCATTCCGCTCCGTTCAGTATGTGTCTCGTCACGGATTCGGGAAGAAGAATACGCACTCGGTGACGGCCATTTCGACCTTTTCATAGTTGACTCCGCCAGCAGGGGCAGCACCGCGACCTCCAAGGAAAGACATGTTGGATAGAAGAAAGGGGGATTTAAGAGGATATTAGGAAAGAGGTTGGGCGTTTGGGTGAAGAACAGTCGCGTCAGAACGTCACGCGGAAGGATTTGAGACCGTGGGCGTCTGTTCCCGATCAGGGCCAAACCTTGCCGATTCCGAAAAAAGTTTTGGAGACTTGACTTTCGAGCGGCCACTCTAAGGAAGGTCTGTATGTTTTCCATGATCTTTGGGTCAGTGGCTAAAGCAAAGGCTACGACTAGGTTCCTCCATGGCTCATGAGAAAAAGCGCGACGACAGAACGGCGCTCTCGGTTCACCGGTGTCGATTCGTTGACTATGCGCCTTCTGCTATAACGGCTCTTGCATTCGCACCCTTGCCTTTGCCCTCGATAAAGGGGAAGAAAAAGTCTAGCGGTAACCACCAAACGACGAGGACACCAGTGCGATTTGGAACCCTCGCGGTGGGACATGCAAACGGGAACATTGATCTATGCGAATGGATGGGAGGAGAGCAGGATACCCAGTGTCCTCAGGGTTGGGTCGTTAAGCAGGTGAGGGTTACTTTTATATCTTGCTTATAGTGACCAGCTGATTATTGTCTTTCCAGACGATGTGTGGCCCGTATCCCTCAAAAGTCGATTCATTGGCCTTCGTAATTCGACATCCGGATAACTTTGAGGAAGACCAAGTTCCCAAAATCTCTGACTTGCGGCTCTTCAGCTCAGGAGGGGGAAGTGAACTAATAGAATGGGATGTCAACTCTTCCAGGATCCGCGTACGTTTCTCCTCCTCTTCCCAGCCGCCTAACTAAGAACATTGGAACAGCAAACCATAAACTCCCAAGGAGGCGCCATCTGGTCTATCGCAGCCAACCCGAGTGGCACGATGCTCGCGCTAGGGTGCGAGGACGGCACCGTTCGTATTCTCTCATTAGAGGGCGATACCTTGACCCACCTCCGCCGCCTAGGCAAAGTAAAATCGAGGATGCTGAGCATCGCCTGGGGACCTCCTGTGCCCAAATCTCCCACTTCAAAAAAAGCTGCTACTGCTTCAGGACCTACCGACAGCGACTCCTCAGATTCGGACGACGATGACGACGACGAGTGGTCGGATTCGTGGATTGTTACAGGGTGCTCAGATAGCAGCGTTCGGAAGTGGGATTTCAAGAATGGGCATGTCTTGGAGAGGATGGGGACGGATAAGATTAGAGGGGAGAGGACGTTGGTGTGGACTGTGGGTGTGCTTGGAGATGGCACCATCGTTTCGGGAGACTCGATGGGTATGGTCAAGTTCTGGGATTCACGAACTTGCACGCAGCTGCAGAGCTTCCAGGCTCACAACGCCGATGTGCTTTGTCTGACCGTTAGCCCAGTGAGTATCCCCAATGTGGTCTCCTCTACGGCTACTTATTCCGTTATAGGAAGGAACATCCGTATACACTTCAGGTGTCGACCAAAAGACCGTCCAGTTCTCCCTCGTCAAAATCTCGCAGGCTACGGGTGGTTCGTCTTCACAGGACGTGCGGTGGGCCCAGACAGCCTCCAAACGCATGCACTCACACGACGTTCGCGCACTAGCAACTTGGCCACCTCATACCCCCATCCCTTCTTCCTTCCTCAAGCAGCACCAGAAGAGCCGGAGCTACTTCCCAACCGATGTAGCCCCCATTTTGGTTTCGGGTGGTCTGGACATGAACCTCGTTCTTGCCCCTGCGGCTCTACCATCCTCCTCCATCCTCAAGGTCACCAATCCATTGGACACGAGCACAATGGCGACGTTTGAGGATGCGTATCATCGACGTCTGGCGTACTCGGTGGAGGGAAGGGTACAGGTTTCGAGAAGCTCAAGATTGGTGTCCTGCATTCGTGAGGCAGGGATAACAGTCTGGAAACTTGCTGAGAAACCTCCTGACAAGGACGCTTCGCGAGAGGAAGGCATGGATGATGATGATGCGCCCCTTGAGCTTCCTCAGGCCGATGAGGATGCGTATGCAGGTGGATGGGAAAAGGTGCTGGAAATGGACCTGAACGTCGCCTCGAACATTGCTACTCATCGGATATCGGACGATGGTAGCTGGCTTGCTGTGTCAGACATGTTTGAAACCAAATTGTTCAAACTCCAGACCGACGTGCGTTTCCCTCGAGTCCTTATCAACCTGAACGTTTTCTGACTTTTTCTTCTTAGGCCCAAGGTCAAATATCACCGAAACGTGTCAAAGACTTTGCATCCATCATCCAACCCCCCATCCCTGCCCTACCGCAGAATTCGCGCGATAACCCGAAACCTCAATATCGAGGAACTGGTTCTCTCGCTTTCCAATTCACGCCCGACTCGTCGAAACTCGTCCTCTCGACAAGTGCTCCATCATACGTGCTCATCATCGATCTCACTGGCGAGAAGCCTCGGGTTCTCAGGCGGTTTGACCATCATCTACAACTCGACTCGATTGCTCGAGACCGAGTAATAGCAGGCGGAAAACTAAAGGGGCAGACGGCCAGTCCAAAGGTGAATGGCGTCCATAAAAAGGCTGGAGAAGGCGATGTGGAGATGAAGTCCGCAAGTGAAGACGAGGCGAGTGAAGCTGAGGAGGATGAGCCTGTCTCTCGGCCGCAGCGTACCTCGACGACGACAATGGTTACACATCTCGCTATCAGCCCCGATGGCCAATGGTTGGCAACATCGTCACATTGTCCTCCGTCTTCTACTTCCTTCTCCTCCTCATCCTCTTCATCGCATCACACATCCACCAAAACCCACATCTACAACCTCGACTCCATCGCATACCACACGACCCTGCCTTCTTTCCCTCTGCCTGTGCAGCATCTCGCTTTTGCCAACAATGCGACGGCCGGCGGTATCCATCTAACACCTTCAACACTGCTCCTTACATTCCCCAACAACTCGGTCCAAGTGTACGAAGTCGAACGGCGGCAGTTCCCATCATGGGGTAAAAACCTTTCAACTCTCGTCTCCCGAAGTCGACTGGCATCTACGCACGACGCAGTGCTTGGCGCGTCATTCAGCCTCTCACCAAAGGACTAGATACATCCTCTTCTGGAGCGCCACCTGGCTATGCAAAGTCAACCTCGACGCCCTGTCCAATGTCGACTTTCAAGGTGGCACCACCCTCGACTTTGCCTCTTCCAAACATTCAAACAAAAGGCGGCGTGGCCGCGATTTTCCATCCACTCCCTCCAAACCGGGCTTGCAACCTCCAAATACGCCAGCTGGTAAAGGTGCTTTACAGGACGGGGCTACTCCTGGAGCGCCGCTTCAGGAGGAAGATGCAGAGCAGAGGGAGAAGATGAGCAGAGTCGTGAGGATGATCACGATTTATAGGCCGATCTTGTGTGCGGAGCTTTTGGGAGAGAAGGAGATGGTGGTGGTGGAACGGCCGCTTGTAGATGTGCTTGCAACGCTGCCACCTGCCTATTTCAAGCATCGGTATGGAAAATCATAAGCGGAGGGGTGGTATTGTGGTGATACTAGGAGCTGTTGTATTGGTGGGTATGGGGGCGTACATATGTATTCGTTTGCTCCCTAGTTCATGCGAGCTAAATTGGGCTTCATAGCTAGCCTCTGTCACTTCCCACTTGACGCCCCAGCCTTTCAAATAAACTTAAGCGCCCACAGGTTTTCGCCCCGTGCTATTTCCCACGCATATTTCAATTTTCATCGTCTGATGACAGTTGTGCCACCCTTCTTCCTCAGCCCTTTCTACCTGCAAGTGCTCTTGAGTCACCCTCGTGAGACCAACCTATTCACCCAATGTCAGCCAAACGGAACGCGGTGTGCATCTTTATCACGACTTGAAATGAGGGGTCGCCCATGGCCCGATTCTTGATAAGCACGACGAAGACAAGCCATCGGAGTATTCCACAGCGGTACTACCAGCCCAACCGTCGTCGATTGTTGACCAACTCCCCGTGGAATTGCTTTACCTCATTTTCACCAACTGCATGCAGTCCTACCTCAAAAAGGGCCTCTACCAATCAAAGTGGCCAGAGTGGAACGCTCTTGCTCTTGTCTCTCGTCGTTGGCGAAACGTCGCTCTGGCCAGCCCATCCTTATGGAACCATATAACCTTCTACTATACCCGGCCATGGGTGGAAGCTATGCTGGAAAGATCGAAGCAAGCTCCACTTGAGGTCATTATCGCCACACGATTCTCCCAACAATCCGAAGGCTTGCTTGACAGGATCTTTGCAAACATCAGTCGCCTCCGCATAATACATTCGCTCGACTCAGACTATGCATCTGTAAGTATCTGCAAGAGGCTAGCGAACAGTGCCTCGCCCACCCCTCTACTCCAGCACCTACGTTTAAAGACACGTGCACTATGGCACATACTCCATATACCAGCTCACTTCCTTCACGACTTGGCACCCTCGTTTGCAATTTTTGCAGATGAAAGGGACCAGACTGTCTTCATGGAACTCCAGTATATTTGAGGGTTTGACTATGTTGAACCTCGAGTTATCGCCCATGCAGACACCCCCAGGGAATTTTGTCACCGCACTGAAGTCGATGAGGAATATGCGCGAGCTGCGCCTGCGGTTACAACACTCTTTAGGCCACTGCCCAGACCCAACCGCGGTAGAAGAATCCATCTGTTTACCTTGCCTAAAAAAGCTCACCCTGCCTATGCCCATTGGCGAGGCCAGTCGGTTGCTAAAGCGCGCAACTTCCCCCGTACTGGAACACATAACCTTAGAGGTCTACTTTCACCTGTTCCACGCCATTAGTTCCGGAGAAGAGGGTGCCACTTCTCTGGTCTCTGAACTCGCCTTGTCTTTGAATTCATTCTGCGCATCCCTCCCATTTTCAAAACTATTTCGCTCTACCACCATAAAGGGCAGCGATAATCCAGGGACCCATGACGCGATCGTCGTGGAATCCTTGTCGGACCCATCTGATCCCCCTGCATCCCAAAACGAGCGTCTTCGCCTCAACCCCTTGACGTTTGAACTTAGAATAGGATGCGAGGAAGAAACCCGGGAGGAGATCATGGACATTCTGTACGCTGCACTTCTCTTATCCGATATCTCCACCTTGGCCCTTTTCATCAAGCCCACGTCGAGACATGTCGTCTCCCTCGTTTGGAATCCCTCTCCCTCCATCCCAGATCTGCGGCTGCCTTCCTCCATTTCACAGCCAAACGCCCAGCACAAGAAGCACCTTCAGGCGTGGATTTCCCTGCTCTCAAACGCTTGTCACTAACTGACATCGACTTTGTTCGAGAGGACGAGCGGGGTCTGCAACTCTCCGTGCTCATTGATCTGTTACTCCAGAGGGAGGATGCGGGAGCCAAAGTTCAGTACGTCGAAATCAACGACTGTCTCCAAATGACCCCCAAGGCTGTCGAAGAGATACAAAAATACTGCAAGCAACTTCAAGTTGATTGGGATGGAAAAGAGCTGTGTTCACGAACTTCAAGTACCGGGCTAGACTCGGAGGACTGGGCGGGCTGGTCCTGAACAAGAGCTGCCTTGACCTTCACGGCGACTACTGTCTTTGCGAGCAGAATTCCCACCCTAATGACCAGTCAGTGTACGCCTCGGAGCCAATCCCACGGATCCTTCGTTAGGCCAGGGACGAAGACCCGAGTCACGGTAAGCAATGTGAAAAGAAAGGAAATATATGGTAGCGCTCATGGGACATCTCATTAGGATTCGGTGGGGATTCAGCTCAATAGGTTCCAGCATGGATGAACTCCCCCCAGAGCTGGTCGCCAAGATCTTCGTGCACTGTTGCGACCCTTCACTTGAAGACGACGAGGATGTTAATTTATTCCGGGAAGTATACGTAGTCACTTTGAGCCACGTCTGCCATCGTTGGCGATCTGTGGCTCTCAACCACCCCATGCTTTGGTCAAACATCAATATATCCAGCGAGTTCCCCATCTCCTGGACGCAAGTCATGCTGGAACGACCAGCAGGCGCAGAGATCGATGTGAAGATCAACCTTTATAACCAGTCAAGCGAAGCCCAGGAACTTGCAGGACTGACCCTATCTAACCCTTCGCGGTTGCGGTCCCTCGACGTACGCAGTGGCCTGACAGATGCTCTCGACGAGCTAATCGGTGGAATGATCACGCGAATGAAAACCCCAGCTCCTCTTCTGGAGAAAATCACCCAGCACTATCTGGGAATCGGAGAACGGCTGGCGCTTCTCAAGAATTTCCTGGCCGGGGAGATTCCTCAACTCCGACGCTTGACGTTGTCCTCGTCTTGGAATTTGGAGGCCTGGGGTTCCCCCCTTATGGCAAGTACTTTGACATACCTCGACCTCGGGGGCAACTGCTTTACCACTGTCCCATCGCCACCAGGAGATGTCCTCGATGCCCTGGGGCGGATGGTCAACCTTGAATTCCTTTCCCTATATCTCACCGTGGCGCTCCCAGGAGGCGTCCCAGTGGTAGATACGTATCGCAAAGTCCAGCTTCGAAACTTGAACCATCTCATAATTTGGAGCGCGCCAATGGAACAGGTTGCGTGGCTGCTGCAACATCTTGCCATGCCCGTCTCCGCACAGCTTTCCCTTTACTGTGAGCTCGAAATCGGGCGAGAGCAGTCCCGACTCATTCACTGCTTCACTTCAGCTCTTCGAACATCCTGGCTTGACGATCCTCTCAGGACTACGTCTGCCCTTCCCTCGATCAAATATCTTAACGTCCATTTTGACACCACTCGCGACTTTCTACCCATGTATCTCAGAGGCGGATTTGCCTATGACGATTATGAAACCTCATCTGAGGATCTAGTCCTGGGTATTTACGAAAATGGGACCAAGGCCTCTCTAGCCATACTCCTCGAAAACTTACCTCTTGAAGACCTTCGTCATGTTTCCATTGACACCGACCTCAGCCCCGACGAGATCGCTCCGCTGAGTCGCCTTCGTAGTCTGGAATCGGTTCACTGCAACTCCTCCCACTGGCATGCTTTCATCCAGTATTTGACGACGAATCCAATCACACCTTCCATGGTTCCATTTAAAAACCTGAGGCATATCGCACTCGACTCTCAGGATTTTACAGGCGCATATCTGGACACGAAAGATACTGTAACTGCTGATGAGCTCGTTCAATGTTTAAGACAGAGGCGAGAGGGTGGGCGAGAGATGCCCACAGTCACACTGAGATTCTGCTGGAACTTACTCAAGGCTGATGTGACAAGGATAAAGGACGCGTGCAAGGAAGTGGTATGGGATGGAGTAGAGAGAAAGGAGAAAAGGAGTAGGGAGGAAGATGAGGGATCCTAGCCAACTTACTATTACTGTTTATGACTCTCAGGAGTATTACTCTTAGTATGCCCGGGCGGCATGTTTTCGCGAGACAGAATTTGGATGCCTCACCACTAACACTCCTCATTTGGCTGCCCCATATCTTCTGGCGGAAATTTACTGCAGACATTAGTCACTACCGTCGCCAAAAGAATGAGGCAGCACCCCCTTTTTCATTGCAAGCCTGGAGATCGTGTGAGCGGCCAAAAACTGATTCGACCCAGGCTCGAACTGAGGACCTTCTGTGTGTTAGACAGATGCGATAACCAACTACGCCATCGAACCGATGAATTGTGAAAGTTGCATTACGTTAACGATGGGCGTCTCCACTGCATCTTGGTCGATATACAATCAGTCGGAAGCCTGGCTTTCCCTAAAGCACCGTCCGAGACACACCAGATAAAGCTGCATCGGTAGGCTGTTTGTGGCTTTCGAGCCATTTTTCTATTGCCAACTTGAGTACACTCCACCGTCCAAGATGGTAGTAGTATATTAAGAGGCTTGGGCAAACCAGTCTGCTACTTCGCGAGACATATCACCCCCCGAAGAAGTAGACTGCTCCCAGGAAGACACCCACCGCCAGCCCGACCGCCATGCGATGCTCCAAATTCGCGTAGATCAATGAGCCAACTCCGAATCGGTGTTGAGCCCTTGGGCTGCGTTGGATGGCGGGAGATGGGAGGTAACCTGGCGTTGTCCGAGGCATTGGTGGGGAAACATACCAGGGATGGTGGTTCACTGGGGTAAAAAAAAACAATTGGGGAGCTGCGTATTAGTCATCCCGCCCGAGCGCTAGCCACGAAGGACCTGCCTGAATGGTAATAAGCGCCCGCACAGCTCGTAATATGGCAGTGATTGAGCTCAATCCTGGAGCAGCGATTAAACATCGCAAGACCCTCTGGTAACGATGACCCATGCTCTTGTCCATTTGGATGCGCCACATTGCCAGAGACTTGGAGGTTGTATGCTTCCTGGTAGTCATGATTGGACGACGTCATTCCTGTTGATTCTGGCGAGCCCAGTAATGCTGCTGGCTTAGGCTACAGAGCGTTAAATCGGTCAGAGACAATAGAAGGCGGATAGAATCTTAATGAACATACTGGTGACAGTCTATCATGCATGTTTTGGGAGTTAAGGCAAGAGGGGCAAGAGGGCTGAAGCATCTGCTGATGCATTGGATTTTATGCAGTGACTCGGAGGTCATAATCAATAGGCAACCTGAATATCCCACAGCACACCTTCGGCGGTATTGAAGAGATCACTGGACACGTCGCGACGCATCCTCAACTCTGGCACAGAACCCGCCGATTATGACCCAAGGCCTCACCTTGTGTCCTGAGGCCGCAGCTCAGTTGGATCGTGATGGGAGATCTCGCTAAGTACCAGATATGGGGTTTGATTAGCAGAAATAGGCATCTCCTACGTGGGAGTGCCTTACTTTGCGGTATACGGCTCTTTCTGATGAAAGCTATAAGAGACCATCCAGGAACCCATGTTCAGATGTTCAGGAGTTCTCGCTCATTGGAGAATGAGACCCGGCTCACTGGTGCCTCCGAACCTCTTGTGAGGGTTAATAGTACTGGAGCAAGAAACGACCGCCGAATCACTGGCCGCAATCATGGCAGTCAATAGCGTTTCCATGTTCTAAGCATGCAGACCACCTCGTGACAATTTTAAAACGGCAGACTTCCTAAAGTAATTACAACCGAATCAAGATCCACTATGTGACTTGACAAGCGCGAGAGTGTACTTGTTCTCGCAGTAATACTGTCCTTTGCCGTACGTTCGGAGACACTACTGGGTCGAATCTCCTTCTCTGAGAAGGGGGAGCTCCTAGATTCTCGAATATGGGCTCCCGAGTGCTCTCTGACATCCCTCATCAGAAAAGAGCTGAAACTTCCGCAAAACCAAGCACCTTTTAAGTCGAGGAGGCCAACCTCTCTCCTCAGGCCTGCCCATATCTGGTATGGAGATCTGCCATCATATCTAACTGAGGTAGGCCTCAGGACACATGGTGAGGCCATGGGTCGTTATACTCGTCGGGCTCTGTTCCAGAGTCAGGAATGCACAAAATGTAACTATTTGTCCCTGATGTCGTTGAAAGTGCTCTCGTCGTGCGTGAAGTCCTCACCACTCTTTTCTCCCATGCCAGTGCTACCAAACGCGAGGGAGTTAGAAATCCAGCACAAGAACATGAGGTGTCATGGTTCAATAGATCTACTGGTGAAGCACGCTCCCTTATCGTACGACATGAAAAAAAGCAGCTGCATAGCGTCGGGCAGATAATGGAGGCGACCGGAGACCTCGGATGGTAGTGATCTTGATTCCCTGAAAGTCGACTTTGGGCAACACTTAGGACAGCCCGTAACCTTCGGGTAGCAGTTGTGGGCCATCGCAAATTTCGCACCTTTACAGGCTTTACTCAGTGTCCCATTCCGGCCCAGCCCCTCAGGGTCTCGATGGGGCAGCGCAAAATCCAGAAACCTAATAGACATTTATGCCATGACAAACATTCGTTATGATTAGCGCGAAATAAACCAATTGGTAGCTACGAAAGCGTGACCAGCACACAAGAGGGTGAGCAGACAATAAAAGACCGCAGCATTGAACACCAACGCAAGTACGGTCAGTCGAGGCAAGGGTCCAAAAATCCCTGTTCCTGGTCCTATGGAGTGGAAACACGGTTCACAGCCCGAGTATGTACAGAATCGTCAAGCCCAAACCGGCAGCTGCAAGCCCAACCCCCGCAAACTTGCTCACAAGGTTGATCGGTGCGGCTCCATCAGTGAATGCCAGTGTGCGCTGGTCTATTTGATCAGGCTGCACAGCGGGAGAGGGGAGAAGACTTTGCCTCGTTTGAAGGGGTGGGGACGTGGGACTGTCTGAAGGATGGTGATGTACTGAGAACGGGTCACAAGAATTAGCCAGGTATGCAAAAGAAGCGAGGTGTGAAGGACATGCCAAAATGAGAATAAGCGCCTGCACTGTTCGTGATATGGCAATGGTTGAGTTCAATCTTGGCACAGCGATCAAAGATTGTCGAGTTTTCGGAAACTGCAGACTCCTGCCTTGCATCAGGTTTAGGCCTCACTTCTCCAGAAGCTGAAAAGCTCGTCAACAATCTGCAATCCCTGACAAACCCTCTAAATGCCAACTTACCTTGTCCTGTATATAGGGAAGGCGGATAGAAATCTTGAGGATTCATGTCATACCCCCGGTGTGTAGATAAGGGTGGTGATTTGTAGGCATTCGGAAAGAGCCTTGATGGGTGGATGGACTTTTGAGTTTTCGAGGATGATATTGAAAGGGAAGAATGTCCGCGACCCGTCTTCTGCACGGTGCTACCTCCCATGTAAGGCAACTCAGTCAGAGTGAAGCTGCCTGCAGGGTAGCCGTGCGACATTTCGCCACCCTGAGACCACTGGAGGGAGAACAGCTGTTGTTGCTGATGGTCCGAGGAAGAAACGGTTGATGACTGATGAGTAGTCTGGCGCATCGACTGGCGCTGGGTTTGGAACCTAGACAAGAGTCAGCGACTGGGAAATGTATTTCTTGAAGGGAAGGGGGCAACACACCATGTTTGGACACTCCGTGGAGACATGTCCAGAGCCTTCGCAAGGGCGTGTTGCTCTTCTGTGGATGGGGAAGCAGTTCGGGCGTAAGTTTCATTGAGAGCTTTGAGTTGATGGGCATCGGCGCGCTTTCTCTTTTTCTTGATCGACAGCTCCTCAGCCGTGGTTGGAGAAATGGGGGGAAATGGATGAGTCTGGGAAGAGCCCCCACGTGGGGTGTAAGGAGAGCTTGGACGCTGCTGTGGTCGATGATGCTGTATGTGAACCAAGTCAAGATCCTCAAGCGCAGAGGACTGACCCCGCTGCCCCAGTGGTAGCTGCTCATACATCGGCAGGTAGGTATAAGCGCCGTCTTGGCTGCTGCTATGGTAAGACATGTGGCTTCGATAGTTCGCGGAGGGGGAGCGAAGGCTGGTGGTCTGGCCCCCATCATATCTATGGGCGGTGGGCATTCCGTAGTTGCCAGACCGCTGCCATCTGTCGCCACCAGGGCTCGAGGACAGCGGCGGCGGGAGCCTGGGAGGCTCGGCCTGATTCAAGACAGACGGAGACGATGTCCTAGTAGAGTAGGTAGTATAGTTGGGCTGGGGAGACTGACGCCCATGGAGATGTCCACTGGTCGTGTCATAGCTTGGAAAAGCCGGGGCGAGAGGTGGAGCTACCAAGTAGATGTTATAACCCGGCGACATACATTGACCATGAGATGAAAGAGATGAATGGACATACAGTTGCCGCTATGCCATTGTGACGGATAGAAAGCTTGGGGATTGATATCGTACCCCCGGCCTGGAGATGAGCGGGGTGCTGTGTACGCATTTCGGAAAGTGCCTGTATTGGATGGAAGGACCTTTGAATTTTCGAGGACGATTTTACGACTAGATAAATCACAAACCTGGAAAAGGTAAGTTGGGAAAGGCTGAAGAGAAAGATGGCAACGCTACGCACGTACCCTGTCCCGTCTGTAAAGAAAACGGATTGCTCTGTAGTTCACTGGGGGAACCTCTACGATACTTCCCTATGCTACTAGTCTGGTAGTAACGATCTTTGCTTGTCTGGGTCGACATATCAGTGAAGTGAAGTGGAAGTATTACGAAGTGTGAGGAAGAGGAGGGGATGATATTAATGGGGTTGAAATGAGTGCCTTGGTCAATTTATAAGTACAGTGGAACCCTGAGGAAGGCGTGTATGGCCAAGGCAGATCCCCGCGTTTGAGGGAAGACGTTGGCAAATGGTTGCAGCGAGAAGGGCAAATTCCGCTGCTGTGTGCAACAAGTGCTGCAAGAGGGAGGACGATTGCGTCGAGGCGCTAAGAACAGTGAGAAGTAAAGCAGAGAAAGAGGTCAACAAAGCTTATTTGTCGGGCACTTAATTCGCGAAGGCACAAATGAACCTGGCCCAAGACGGTCACAGCGTTTCTCGACCTCGGCACTCCCGCCGATATTCCAATCAATAACGCTGTCTTCGGCTAAAGAAAAAATGGCGTAACGGGGTGCATGGGTACTCACCTGTCAGTTTACCTGGTTTGTGAAAAAGCCTCATGTTCAAGGAAATCACATCGATCCAGACCTTGAGCTAAAGAGGTGTAATCTCTTCATGATCAATCTGACGTAAGCCTATCATGACAGCACGACAATCCAACTCGCGCCTTTCCAGAAATAGCACAGGCCTTCGAGAGGTTGGGAACCAAGTTTGCCGCTAATGTAGATTGTCTTGCCAATGGATGATCGGTCCCAGCCTGACGTTGGGAGCGGAAACAGCTTTTTGCAACGCTTTCGGAAACGATCTCGATTAGGGCTACCAAGTCTTCGGGATGGTACCGTTTCCTTGGGCAAAGTAAGGCAAGGCCTCATACCCTGATGGATTGTGTGCGTGACTTCCTGGCGGGCCTCTCGAAGTATAGACGGGTTAGGGCGATCCGGGGGATTACCTTCCCAGTCCTCGTGAAATTGCCTGAAGGCTTCGGAGACCATGGCGCGCACTGCATCCACAAGGCCGTTTTTGACATGTAACGGCATCTTTGCGTCATGTCAGACAAGAGATGACCAGAAGCGGTAGAAGTCCACGAGAGCGAAGAGTAAAGCAGAAAGACATGATTCGAGCGGTGGCACAGCGGCCCCTAGTAGCAGCAGCCCTGTCTATAGTGTTTGTCAGCCTGATTGATGGTGCTGGAACTTGGATCAGAATGGGTGCAGATAGATATTAGGGTTGACGTCGTGAACATTCATCCTCGTCGTCCTGGACACCCTTTGGGCCTGAACAGAATGCCGCGGAGACCTGTTACAAATACCCCCGGGGCCTATCTTGAATATTTGGGTGCTCTAGTGCGGATAACACTATGCCTTCCCAAGCTACCCCCTCCAGATCCTCTTCTATACCCTTCGGAACTCTTGTTCCCCAAGGGCTTATGCGACCGAGTATCCACGATACTGACTCCTTCTTTGAGGTTGAGCTATATTATCTCTTCCCGCCTCCACTAGCTGGATCGCACTACGGGGAGACACCCCAAACCCAGAATGCTGCGGTCAAAAACATTCCCAAGAAGGGGCGTTGAGTCAAGGATATAGTGTTAAAGCTCAAGGTCATAATCCATTTAATAGTGGTCCTCCTGGATGGCCACCTTTTTCATACATCAGATTCAGACGCAGTTTTGTTGCAAGCGCTTCTTGCTCGCTGGGGTCCAGATGGGATCAGTAAATGAGGAGGTGTATACAATCTTATCATATCAACCAGGCACGGCCATACTTACTGATGTTGCAGGTGCGCGTTGTGTCAATCCAGTTAACACCCAGGTGCGTCAGGAGGAACAGGTGAGAGTGGTAAACGAAGTGGTGTCTGAGCCATGACGGCTTACGACCTTGTTGGGTCTCCTTCGAGGAGCACTGCTACAAATCCATCCAGAGCTTCACGCCTACCACTATGAGCCACCCCACTGGTGATTCTCGCTGGATTGTCGCTGGGAGTGCTACTGGGAATAACCACCGAGGCTGACTGGCTTATCCATTCGAATATTGCTAGATACCGTAGTGTACGCTCATCCGCTTCAATCCAAGCTACTCACAGTTTAGTACCATCATACAGAATGGCTCTGAAAGTTGTATCAGTAGCAAATAGCTCCCAGGCAATAGGCTTGATGCAAGACGGATAACAGATCAAATGAGTCTACGGTAGGAACATGGATTACAACCCGACCATGTACGATGCTATCATTCCAAGGGCCAACCCGGCTGCCACAAGCCCAATTCCTGCGAGATTGCTCATTACGTCCATGGGCGCAACTCTGCCGGTGAATGCCGCACGTGTGCGGTGTATTTCGCCTGTCGGCTCCAAGGGAAACTGGACAGGCATTTGCCCTATCTCAGGAATCGCGGGAAAAAGAGTGTTGGAGAATGGTGGTGCACCGGAACCGATCATCAGGATTAACCAGATATGCTGAAGGGGAGAAATGCGAAGGACATGCCTAAATGAGAATAGCAGTTCGTGATGTCGATACTGCAATGGTTCAGTTCAATATCGGTACATTGGTTGAAGAGTGCCGAGCTCTTGAAGGCTGCAGACCCATGCAAAGCATCAGTTGTAGTCATCGCTTCTCCAGAAGCTGAAAAGATAGTCAACCATCTAACAAGAAACTCTCACGATGTCAAGCACTTACCATGCTCGGTCTGTGGGGAAAGTGGATTGCTCTGTAGCTCACTAGGGGAACCTCTACGAGATTTCCCCATGCCAGTCTTCTGGCAGTAGCAAGATTGGCTCGGGCGTGTCGACATATCGGTGGGATATCAATAAAAGGCGTAAGGAGGCGGAGGGGGTGGTATTCCAGGACTGAAGCGATTGCCCTAGTTATGACTTATATATATATGAGTGGTCACAGACCCTACGGAACCTTAATCATGTGGGCAAAGCGCGAATGGCCAAGGGGTACCCACGCGTTTGAAAGAAAGTGTTGGCAAAGGGTTGTAGCGAGTAGGGTAGATTCCCCTGATCTGCGCAAAGAGTGTTGCAAGAAGAAGGTATTTGTCGGGCACTTAATTCGCGAAGGCACAAATGAACCTGGCCCAAGACGTTCTCGACCTCGGCATCCCGCCGATATTCCAATCAATAACGTTATCATTCGGTTAAAGAAAAGATGTCATAACGCGGGTGGCGACTTGCCTGTCAGTTAATGTGTTTTATGGAAAAGCCTCATGTTCAAGGGCCAGGAGATCCCACCGAGAGATCCAGACTTCGAGCTAAAGAGGTGTAGTCTCTTCAATCCGGCATAAGTCCGCTATGACTTTCCGCTGTTGCCAGAAACAGGATAACACCAGGAGAGTTTCAAGGGACCCCAAGTCATTCGCGATTGATGAGTATGATCAGCAGGTGGTTGGTCCCGACTTCAAAGGGGGGGGGGAGTCAAGTCTCAACTGCATTGATAAGACGGGACGCTGTAGGATATTTTATGTCCTGATGCTTAGCTCACACCGGTTTCTTCCCTCCAGTCACATGAGCTGTTCTCTGTTACTTTTTGCCTGCTCGCCCTTCAAATCATATTTCTCGGGGCTTCTCCATACGGAAATTTTCTTTGTGGGCCTCTCAGATAGCGCAATAGTCTCCCGTTATTCTAAATCCAAACTGCTTCAAGTCCCGTCTTCATATCAATATCGGCTGCGATAAATACCGCCCACTCATTAGACTTGGTTTCAAAGGCGTAACAGATCTAGAGAGTAAAAGAAAAAGAAAAAGACTACAATCATGCCCAAGCAAGAAAGACCGACCCTACAATAGCCGCTGCAGTAACCAGCACCACCCCGGCGAGTCGGTTAGGGTAGATCAGTGCGCCAACTCCGAATCGGCGTTGGGTCTTTGGGTTGCTTTGGGTTGCTGGAAATGGTAGACGACCTGGAATCGTCTCGGATACTGGTGGGGGAGTGTGCCAAGAATTGTGTACTTTATTGGACCTGGGTATTAGTCATCCATACCCAAGGCAGCTGACATGGACCTACCTTCGTGTGAATAGGCGCCCGCGCAGCTGATGATTTGACAGTTGTTGAGATGAATCCTGGTGCAGCGGCTAAACATCGTCGGGCGGTCCGTTGGTAAGAGTGGATTCTCTTGCATAGCATCAGGCACTGCATCGTTGGCATCTTGAAGGTTGTGGGCCTCCTGGCGACCATGATCGAAAGACGTTGTGCGTGACGATTCGGGCACACCCGTTGAGCTTTGTCGTCTGGGCTATGTAGCGTCGGGATCGAACTTGAAAGACAAAGGGTAAGGTGCTCAAGAAATACCTCTGAGAAGGGGACTTGGATGTTCGGATGGTCGAAACCAGGCTGAGAGTATGATGGTATTCGTTGAGGCATGGTGGGCTTGGAGCGGGGAATCAGGGAGAGACCCTCAGCAGGCAGGTTATCTTAAAAGCGAGCAATGGAATTGTAGACTTCCGGAAAAAGGAGCAACGCCGCCAATCGGCAAGCTAAAGAACTGCCCAAAGAATGGTCGTGTCAGTGCCGTGCGGCAAGTTAGAATGTTGTTTCTATTCTAAGCACCAATACAGCCCAAAATGGGAATCCGCAAGTTCGTTACGACTCACACTATTACCGCCCTGTAGCGTAGGCCCCTTCTTCCTGCCAGATCAGGGACAAGCTGTGGGCCTGCGGTTTCCCGACGAGATTCATGTACACATCTGAAGGAAGATTCTTCCGTGTCATCGAGAGTTTCTCACAGCAGTTTGATTCAGATGTAAACACGAGCGTCTGCACCAGTAGTGTAATTAGCTACGCACGAGGACCTGCAGATCATGATGGTGGTGAAGAACCTGTTAAGAAGCCACCTATATCCGCTGGCGCCATCCAGGCCAATGCAGGCCGGTATGGCCGAAAACTTGAAACACAGTTGTGGACGAAAGCTGATCATCGCAAGTACAATCACCCCCGACAGATCTCAGTGGTACCTATCTGTGTCCTGCCCACAGTCTCCCACAGTAAGCGCCTATGCGATCTGAGTGGGATATTGGTGCCAGCCGTGAAGTCCGAAGGGGTCAGATTTTGCTGGGACTGCTTCGTCAACAGCAGATGCGCGCAGCCCAAGGAAGACACCATATAACCCGAGCTGACCGGTACTGTCAGTGTGTCGGTGTTTTCGGGTCATTGCAGGCGTCTGCACACCCCAAAGCCTGATGAGCCGTTCTTGGTTCGCTCCCATTCATCCGTTCGTACCATGACAGATACTGGACACAACGATCAGCGAACAAAGAAACCAATGAATAGCCACAGTCAGAGAGTAGCTAGGACACATTTGAAGGAAGAAATAACGAAAGGCAGCAGCATCAAACACCAACGCAGGCATAATTCATTAAAGAGGCCAAGGAATGACTGATAAACAAGGGTCCATGAATCCCTGCCTTGCAAGTCTTCCGCTGTCCCTCCACTTTCGTCCTTTCTCCCTCTTGGGCACGTCCCTTTCCGTCCTAACACCTCACTTCATTCACTTACTGACGAGCACCGGCACCGGGGGCAGCAGCAGGTGCACCGCCATTCTGCAAAACACCTCCACTCCATCCGTGCACAACACCCTTGATCTTATCATACACACCACCAACAGCTGGGGGGACGCCAGGCCTCCTGATCACGTTCTCCTCAAACTTCTTCTCAGAAGTGGTGAGTGCGTGGCGGGTAAAGGCAGACTGGTAGTAACGTTGCCTGAGGAAGTGGGCGTAGAAGAGGGGAGTGAGGAGCGAGTTCTGGAGGGTCAGGGCGCCGAGGAGGACGCGGACAAAGATGAGGATTTCGGCGTAGGCGACGAGCGACATGGCTCGGTCGTAGTTGGCTGTGATAAGGGAGAAAAATCAGATGAGATTAGAAATAGTGAGTTTTGCGCTGAAAGATACACACCTTTAACCCAGACTTGGAGCTTCTTGGCGAGAGGAGGGGGAGTGGGTGCGCCTCCTGCAGCGGCAGGAGGGCCGGGAGGGAGGAATTGGGGCATCAAGGTCGTCCTTGTGAAGGTCAAAGCGTGGAAGAGCGAGAAGATGGCATAGGGAATCAAGGCGACTGTGCAGAGACCTTTGTCAGAATCCTTATCCAAGTAGATAGATGGCGGTCTACCCACCAGTAACGGGTTTCGAGGTGAACCAAAAGATAGCGAGCATGAAGTATTGAACGTTCTGTGATGCGATAAGGATATGACCTGGGTGTCGCGAGAGCCGAGAGACGCACCTCATCCATCATAGCCTTGCGCAAAAAGGCGCCGTTGGGTTGGGGGATCTGTTGGGCGTTTGACGATATCCGTACGTCATGCCGAGCGGGACGGATGAATGAAAGAGTGCAAAGAACAAGAATCATGTCACTGTCAGGGACGGCGCGCTGGGGTTGGGGACACGAGTACTCACACCAAGGGACTTTCTAAAGGGATGGTCAGTAAATGTTGAATTTCCGAGGCAGGAGATAAGATACGCACTGGCAAACGATGGCATAGCTCAACAAAGCACCAACCAAGCTAACTGCGCGCCGGAACGAGATTAATCTGGGTCCGAGGGTTGCTGCGGGAGAGCAGACATACGTTTGTACCACCACGCAGAAGGAGATCCGAATGTAACCGTCGAGAGGAAGATCTTGAAAGAGGCAAGAAGGAGAACAAAGTGTCCGCCAGCCCAAAGGTAGTGCTGTGGAGGATTGAGGTCAGTCATTCCGTTGCTCTCCGCCATTTAACGAGGGGTTTGCTGAGAGCCAAGAGGTCAAGTACGAGGAGGAGATCAAAAGACCAGCAGAGCTCCACGTAGCTCAATCTGCGCAGGAAGATATTGCTAGGGGGAGAATTTCGGAAGAAGGATGGGTTTAAACGATTTATGCCCTCGAATTCGCAGGAGATATAAAGACGAAATCTTGAATTCTCACCTGAGTCGTCGCCATTGCTTTGATTCCGCTACTGTCGTTCGCCTGGTTAGTTCTTGAAAGTTGTTTCTAAGAACCCCAAAGTCGGCCGACGTAAGTATTTTTGTTCACAGGAATTCCATGACATTCCTCCCAAATGACAAAAAGGACTTACAAAAGCCGAAAGAGATGTTATTACAAGCCTTGTATAGGCCAACTGCTGAGCTTGGAGAGAAGAAGGACTGAGAGTTGTGAATAGAGTCGAGTGAGAGTGTCCCTGAAAGTGTCCACTCTGTGCTCGTCACTCAACCAAAACGTGGTGGAGGCAGCTCACGACCACGTGATGCGCAGACGTCATCTCCTTCACGGGCGCCTCCAGTGACTGCTTCTCCTCCACCGTCACTGCAAAGGTCATAGACCCCTATCAATGCCTTCATCACTCAAGGAATTCAAAGAGCGTATGTACCGCTGTGCGAATATCAAGTTGATGTATTAATAAATTGTATAGTCTCATTCCCCATTGTCCTAGCGCTTTCTGCAGCCTCTGCAGGGCTAGGATATTTCGTTGGGAAGCGAACTGTTGGACCCACAGTCCTCGAATCGACCTCCTCGCCTTCCCTATCCAACCCGTCCCAATCTCAGATAGTCTCAACACCAGCTTCAAAAGTAGCTGCCATCGTAAAGGACGGCGAAGAGGAAAGTGAAGACGAAGATGAAGCTCTAGCAGATGGGGACCTGAGTGCTATCAAACCGGGCACCGCTGAGCCTTGTAAGATGGTGCTCGTCGTACGCTCAGACCTAGGAATGACATCCGGTAAAATTGCCGCTCAGTGTGGGTGAGTTGGGTCATGCTTTGGGCTTCTCCTTTCGTTGGGGTTGTTGAGACAATGGTATCCAGGCACGCCACACTGGCGGCATACAAAGCCCTCCTTCGCTCAAACCCATCGCTTCTGAAGCATTGGGAACGAACGGGCCAAGCCAAGATTGCTCTCAAGGCCAGCTCGGAGGATCAACTCCTTGAGCTCGAAGCAATCGCGAAGAGTTTGAACTTGTGCGCCCGGAGTATAGTGGATGCGTGCGTCTTCCTCTTTGCTCTCATTCTATTGCTGGCGCTAACTTCGTCCGTCTCTATCCTTCTCCCATCCTGGTTGTATATGCCAATAGTGGCCGTACACAAATCGCAGCTGGATCACGAACAGTCCTCGCCATCGGACCTGCGCCCATTCCTGTCATTAACCAAGTGACAGGGCACCTCCGACTCCTGTAGACGTTCGGTACCTTGGGGATACGATCTACGATGGACCAAAGTCACTATTAATGTACCACTGAGTTCAACCTCACGACTTACTGACAATTACTTACTTCTTAGTGCAGTACGCGTACTTACGAGGCCACGACACGTCGAACAAAAGAAATGCAATTTGGTTTCTCAAATACATCATCAGCAGGAATTACGAAATGCTACTAGGGAAGAATGAGAGAACAGGATAAATAGGTAAGTGGGTAGTTTGTACATGTGGTATAGTCATGTCCTCATCCGCACCCTGGAATAGAGGTGTCCATGTTAAAAGCATTCAACGAGCAGTCGTCAGGTCCATAAATCCTCAGTAAAATATGCAAGAGAAGAAAAGAGAAAGGTATAAGGAGATCGTCTCACCGCACTTCACCTTTCGATAGGTGTTCAATCACACATCCTCCCTCGTATGCCGAAACAACGTCCATCCATCTCCCCAAGAGACCTCAGACAGCCTTGACTGCTCTTGCCTCCATCCGCGGGTTCGCCACATCAAGCATTCTAATCCTCTCGACGAGCCACTGGTAGAGACGAGCCCACATGCACATGCACTGGTCAGCGTCTACTTTGGTTGCTACATCGGTGGCCGGAAGAGACCCAGCAGGAGAGTTCATAGGCACACCTTCGACCACAGCTCCGCATCGCTCGCCATTCGTGCACGGAGAGCCGACAGGCAAAGATGAAGCAGCTGTGTTCGCGCCAGTGCTTGGTTGGACGTACGCAGAATCGTTCTCGTTGGCTGTTGACTCGTCACCGCGCGCGGCTGCCAGTGGACCTTGCGGTGTGATTCGGCTTGACGAAGGCGACGAAGGTAGCCCGAGGAAGGAAGCCAAGGATCTCCACGGCGCGAAATTTGGCACGGGGAGTGCAGTGAAAGAGATCCACTTGCTAACCTTGATCTCCCCCGCTCGGCTGATCCAACCCATCCTCCCCTCCAGCCCGGGGACAGCGAGTTTTTGCAACCACTCCATCCATCCCTCGCCCAGCCTTCCATCAGGTCTTCCAACACCTGGGTTTGGAATGATAGTTGGGCTTCCATTGTCGAATCCAACGTTGCCGTCCAAAGGCCAAGGGGAGAGAACAGGCCAACCCGCATTGTCCTTGCCAGATTCCCATCTGAACGGGGCCTCGCTCAACGCACGACGAGCGAATCGGCGTCTCGACTCGGGTGCGGGACGCGGAGGAACAGGAGCACCATAGCGTATCCTCCTGGGCCCATCCTGACCCATCTTGCTCAAATCAGGACGAGGTCGAGTCATCCATGCGTCGACGCGTTTCGTCGTCTCAAACGAACGACGAGATGTAATCCTGGAACGCATCTTCCTGGGACCTGCGAGACGAGCCTTGAATCGGTCCTTCCTCGACGATCTGATGGCGAGGGTCGAGGACGAGGAGTCAGAGGAAGACATGGGGTATGCGTTGACAGGCATCTTGGGGCCCGTCTGAGGGTTGGCGAGAGCGGCAGGGGAGCGCGGATACAGCTCGAGGTTCTGGCTTTCGTCGTCGATGTTGAGGTGAGCTGGGAGGCCTTGGGTGTCCCTCTTCTCGACAACGTCACCAGACCGCTTCAGGGCTCGGCTGAGCCCGCTATCGGCTATCCCTGCACTGCCAGCGTTGTCTAAAGCGTTGAAAAAGGTGTCAGTTTTGCAGTAGCAGACAAAGGACAAAAGACAACTCACGACTGAACAAGTCGATCAAAGATGGAGGGGTATTAACACTCCCGCCAGCAGCGTTACCACCAGCACCACTAAATGTGTTTCCGGCACTATCGTTGATCGTTGCAGCAGAGTTTCCGGAAAGGAGTCCGTCGATGGGTACGAGGGTGGTGATGCCGTTCTTGCCCTTCTTCTTGACGAACTTGCTTCCAGGGAACTTGCCACCTCTCCCTGGAGCATCTGCTCCCCCAGACGATGCTTGACCTCCATTGCCCGCATTCCCTGTAAGAGCGTTTGCCATGAGCACTGAGGTAAATGGAAATGAAAAGAAGAACGACTCACCCGAGAAGAGACTGATCAAACTGCCGCCTCCAGGATTCAAGCTTCCAAGCAAACCGCCAGCTTTACCATTGGGAAGAGGCAAAGACGAAACCGAGCCGCCGGCAGCGTTACCCGCTGCCCCAGAGTAGGCGTTACTTGAAGATAGATTCTCCAGCACATTGGAGTCGGGAGAGCGAAGGTGCAAGAGGGGCCGGGGGTTGATGTTGAAGACGAGTTCGTCCGCATGGAGTTCGTCACGACGTGACGCAGGCGACGTGACAGGGGCAGGTAGCTGATCCTTGGGAAAGACCTCAGGGATTGGCAAAGGACCAGACAGAGGATCGCGGCGAGGTTCGAGATGAGCGTCTCCATGGCGGGATGCGACAGAGTGCTGGGAGCCCCGAGGCCCATGGTCCTCATGGCCGTGAGCGGGCTGGTTCGTCAGAGGTTTGGTGTCGACATTCAGATCTAGCCAGTCGCGAGCACCAAGTGGATGAAGAGCGAGAGAATCGTGCCCCAGAGACCGAGCCAAGATACGAGACGGTGCGGGGTCGTGATGCTCGCCGCGGCGAATGACGCCAGGAGGCATAGGAGGTGGGTTTTCAGGAGAGTCCACAGGCAAAGGCAGAGGCGAGCAGAAGCCAGGAGCAGCGGCCAGCGCGAGCAGGAATAATGAGATAGTTTGCATAGGGTGCATCATGTAGGGTTAGCGATGTGGAATAGGAATGTACGCGCGAGTAGATGACTGGACCCCCATGAGCGATTGACGATGTGTTTTATCCGACTTGAAAGAGGCTGACTCTGTGACTAGAGCCATGGCTGACGCTGTGAGAGACGCGATGGCTTGCACGAAAGACAACGCGTGTTGGCCTCACCCCGAGAACATCGGAAGGCCCAGCCACAGACCCCCTGACGTCATTGCTTGGAAATAGGGGAGTCTTATCGTTGGTTGCCAAAAGTGTTTCCCAGCGCTAACCCACGTTTGACCGCCAGCTGTAACTCCAAAAAAGATAAGAGGCGAGTTTTTTGCTCCAAGTCTCCAACTTACGTCCAACTGACGCGTCGGCTTTCAAGGCTGTTCAGCTCCTTTACTCCATTCTTCGAAATCCACCAAGGAGCAAAAGGTATAAACACAACGAATGGTTCAAGCTGGCAACACCACTTTGGTACGCTAGCTGCAGCACACTACACAATTAGAACCTGAACCTCCCCTTTGATACCCCTCAAGTCACTCATAACCTCAAACTCGATTCACGGGAGTCTCGAGACATTTATACCCCACCGTTAGACCAAGACTTCCACCACTAAAATGGCAGCATTGACACTCGCAAGAGCGTATCAACACTCGTTCGATGCCCACCCTCACATCACACTCGCCGTAACTGGAGGAACTCTGAACGCATTGGGAGATTGCGTTGCACAGGTTTCTGAACGTTCGGTACGCTCGTTAGCTCTGGAATATGGCCATTGACTCACTCTTATCCACTCGTGAACAGCTCGGAAAGCAGAAAGCAGACCCCAACCAATCCAATCCCAACTACGACTTTGCTCGTACCTTCCGCTTCTTTGCCTATGGGTTCGCGCTCTCTCCCTTCCTCGGGCGGTGGAATGCGTTCCTCGAAACCCGATTCCCCTTTATCACGCGTCTCGGGGGGTCAGCAAGATCACCTCAAACTCAGAGTCGGAATTTGAGGACACTTCGAACGAGGGGTGGTGACTGGGCACAACACCCTCAACCCCATGCCACCGCCCAAGCGGGGCAGGTTAGTTGGCTCGCGCTTTCGAAGCGTGTCGCAGCCGACCAGATGATCATGGCTCCCGCTGGTGTACGTCTTTCACGCTTCTGTTTTTGTGACTGTTCCAACTGACAGAGTTTCGATCAGCTCGTCATGTTCATTGGCGCCATGGGTATCATGGAAGGCCGTTCACGCAAGCAAATCAAGGAGAAGTACAAAGACATGTATTCCGACGCTATCATCGCCAACTGGAAAGTCTGGCCCCTTGCCCAGTTGATCAACTTTAGATTCATGCCCCTGCCCTATCGCGTGCCGTTCAGTCAAGTCTGCGGCGTCTTCTGGACGCTGTACCTGAGTATGCTGAACGCAAGGTACGTTTCCTCCCTGATATTGTCTTGACGGTGCCGTTTGCTCACACGCCGCTTTAGAGAGGACGATAAACAAGATCATCAAGCCATCGTACAGCAACAGGTCGTCGACTGGGGAAGGGACCACCGTGGATTACCACGAAAAGAAATTCAGGGCGACAAGCGAGTTTAAGTCAATTGCCCTCCTGAACTGGACACCTTCTGCACTTAATAATGTACAATACTCTCGTCGTAATCACCGACCGGCTGTGCCTCTTAGAAGGCAGCAACCTTGTAGCATAGCATTCCATACCTGGCTTTCGAATACACGCACGTTGACATTCACTGATATTCACTGATAACCCGATAAAGTAGATGAGAATGAGATGAACATATTGTGCGAAACTATCAGGTGTCTAGGTATCAATGGCAATATCGCGAGCCAACAAGCCCAAAGGCCAAGTGCACAAACTGCAAGGTAGCTCTCGAGTTTGTCCTCTACACGCCCACGTTGTCGTCAAGTTCACTGTCACTTTCAGTCCCACATATGAAGTCTTCAAGATTAACCCTTTTACGCTCCTGCCCGTCCCATATCACTTCACGGCAAACCCCCTCTATCTTTCGCACATCGTCCTTGAAGAAATTGAAACATGACACCAATTTGACGCTGAGGATCTCTCGTCCCCCTTCTTTTCTCCGGGCCAGACATTCTACGAGCCTGTCGACCCCAAGTCTGCGTGAGACGCCAAGGTATTCTCCAGTAAAATCTTGACCGCTGAAAGACAGATGTTTGAGGTTCGGGAATGGGGAGCCCTCATTTGGATGGGTGGGAGCACTCGTCAAGTACTCGACGAAGCCATTGGCAATTCCGCAATGGATTGATTCCAAACCCTGCAGACGAGTCAGTGAGGCGAGTTCGTCTGGTGCGAGGTTGGCGGATAAGCAGAGGGATTTAACGTTGTCGGCCGATAAGGTGTCAATGATAGTCGAGAGAGAGGCTTTGGCCCGGTTTTCTCGGATGCACAGGTTGAGGTCGGAGGGGCCGTGGATATTTTCTGGCGAGTAATTAAACCATCCTTGAATAATTAGCGGATCTACGAGGGGACCCCCAAAGCTGATGTCGAGGTGCTTGAACGAAGGAGGAGATGCGGTGGTCCTGAGAGGGTCTTCAAGCCACGATGTTCGAAGGGCGGAGGTAAAGCTGCGAAAGATGGATGGTTGTGCGCTGACTTCGACTATGCAATGAAGTTCGAGGGTGGCGGAGACGGGGATTGATACATGCTGTAGCAGCCATACAATTTGCCCCATCGTTACCGAAGATAAAGAGAGCTTTCTCAGTCTGCAAAGCTTGACTTTGTGAAGTTGAACTGCGGATGGTGGATCGCAGTCGGGAAGTGGGACCCGAAGCCAAAGGGTCTCCAAATTGACCATTCGCTCCAGGGCGTCAAGGACTTGAATGGCAGGGGGTTTCACGTCTTTGAAGCTGAGGTTGAGGTCAGTCAGCGTGCGTCCTAGGAGGGGGGAGTTCCAGGAGCTGAGCTTCCAGGTAATGAATGTCAAGCTTCGAAGGCGGGGAGCGATTCCAGCCAAAAAATCAAAAGGCAGAATCTTCAGAGGTGGAGAAATATGGCCTGGCGATTCTATCAAGGTGAGCTTCTCTAGCAAAGGGGCGGGTCGTGTCATTCCCATGATCAAGGCCTTGATGCCTCCGCCAACGGGAACATACACGTTGGTGTGCACACGGAACGTGCGCACGCGGGCCAGGTGAGGAGCAAGTGCCTCGACGACTCGTACTTCGTTTCGAGTCCATCCCCTTCTAAGATCAAGATCGAGGGGTACTTCTACCGATCTTTCCAGCATAATTGGAACCCAAGCAGTGCAGTCGTTTTCAACAGCGATGTTGGACCAGAGGACAGGGTAGCCAAGGGCTACCTCGTGCCAGAATCGACAAACCTCAGTCACAAATGTCCATGCCATGGGTTTGTGCGACCCGTCAGCATACGCATGACGGACGAACATGAGTATCTTTGCGAGCAGTTCCGGAGGAAGTCGATCCATCGCAGACGTATCGGACCACTATGTGGCCTGATAGGAAAGGTGAGTGCGGCATTTTCACATCCATTGACATCATTGCTCACAATTACAAAGGCCTGTTTGCTTTGAACTTTTAGGAAAGTGATGGAAGAAAGCAAGAATGGCAAATTAGGGGCGAGAGTGTCGCATCAATTATTTACATCTCGGCGCTAGCCACCGATCATCTAAGCGCGCGAGTGGACCAGCTTTCTCGAGTTCCCTATGAGAAAGATTGTCTTCCTCGATACAACGTATGATATTACTCTGAGTATGAATGACTTGAAACGATGCAGCTCGACATACCATGCTGATGTCAGTGTTTGAAGAAACATGCATATTATAATGACAAAGGCTTGTCAGAGACACCACAGCACCGTTAGGCAACGCAGTGATGGTATTGAAGTTCTAGGAATCCTTTCGATCGAACTAGAAATCGCTGTCGAAGTCACTCATATCGTCGTTCAATGATAGACGCAGTCTGGCCCTGTCCAAAAAAACCCCTGGTACTGTGACGAGAAATTTTGCGCTCTTCCCCATCCCATAACACTTTGTCGCATATTTCCGCTATCTTGCGCACATCGTTTGAGAAGAGGTTTTTGCAAGATACGAGCCCGAAAACGAGCACTTCACGTCCGCCTTCCTTCCTCCGGGACAGGCATTGAATGAGTCGCTTCACACTCACAGTGTCTTTCAATTCGAGATATTCGCCGGTGAAGTCTTGGCCGTTGAGCAACAGGTATTTCAAGCTCGGGAATGGGGTCACTGTTGGGGTCATGGGAGCACTCGCCAAATACTCGACGAAGCTGCGAGCGGAATGGCAGTCGACGGATTGTAGGGCCGGGAGACGAGCCAATGGCGTGATTTCATGTGGCCTAAGGTCGGCAAATAGATCAAGGTTCATGATCCTTTCGAGAGGGAAGGCGTCAAGAATAGTCGAAAGGGATTCCTTGGTTCCGCCTTCTTCGATGCGGAGGGAGAGCTGCGGAAAACTGCGATTGCCTCTGGGCCCACACTTGAACCAGCCCAGCAGTGCCATAGGCTTACCATTTCGGAAGCACTCAAACTTGATGATAAGATGATGGAACGAGGGAGGTAGCAGCTTGGTCTCGAGGGGATCGTTAAGCCATGAAGTTCGGAGAGCCGAGGTGAAGCTGTGAATCGTGGGTCGGCGTGCGTTCCCTTGAAGTGTGCAATGGACGTCAAGCGTGGCAGACACAGGAATGGAAATATGCTGCAACAACCACGCAAGTTGTTCCATCGGTACGTCAAGCGTGCCGAGCTCTTGTAGCTTGGGAAGCTTCACTTTGCGATGGCATGATGCTGGCCGCTCGCAGCCAGGGAGAGGGACGCGAAGCCAAAGGGTTTCCAAATTGACCATTCGGTCAAGAGCTTCCAGGACCAATCCTTCTCGAGGCACCACGAGGCCCATGAAATCAAGTTTGAGGTTGGTCATAGTGCATCCCAAGAGTGGGGAGTTCCAGGAGTCCAACTGTAAGCCCCTCAGTACGAGCTTTCGGAGGCGGGGGGCGACTCCAGCCAAAAAATTGAAAGGTAAGGTCCTCGGAAGCCCAAGAGTAAGCCATTGGCTTCTTTCTAGCACGATTTCTTCCAAAGCGGCAGCGGGGTCGGTCGGTACTGATATTATTTGATCCTCGGATTTGTCTTCAAGGAGACTGAAATACTTCGAGCTCAGCTCCAGTGTACGCAAGCCAGAAGGGTGAGCGAAGGCCTGTGCGATGAGTGGCTGGTTCCCTTCTCGTATCTTCAGATCAATGGCCACAGCCGCCGACCTTTCTAGCATGACTGGGATCCAGGGTGTGTACGGGGCTTCAATCGTAATGTCGGACCATAGAGTGGGGTAAGCAAGAGCTATATCTCGCCAGCGACGACAAACTTGAGTTACCGCAGTCCAAGCCATGGTTTCAAGAAACGAAGATTCGTAGCGGTTGAGCATGAATATTTCCGCAAGCAGTTCTGCGGGAAATTGATCCATTGTCAGTGTGCTCGATGCCATCGCGAGGACGGGGTCTGGGTCGTCTTGCTTCGATGGTGCCACTGCAAAGTGTGAAGAAGCGTCTGTGAAAGGTGAGCTGGGATGTCGCATAACCATCGTCGTAGCGCGCTTACGGTGAGTTTAGATTGTTGCCTTGCAGTAGGCCGGTGCTATGCCCAGGACGGTGTGAACAAGAAGATGGAAAGGATGGCATAAATGAGTCGATGCGGCGTGGCTTTTATGAGGGCGGGGATTGAAATCAACGATCACAGTGGCACGTCAAGCGCCCAAAAGCGCCCACACCAGGTACAATGCATGTCTGATGCAGAAAGGCGTAAGCGCTTGCTCGATGCTTCTGTTGCCCACTTGGTTAGAAGAAACACAGAGCCTATTCCACAGTGTACCAATTACAGTTGGTATGTATTAGATACGTGTATTATCAGACTTCCTTAGTGAACCACGACGCCAGCCGACTACTCATCAGAGTCCGAGCCCTCATCCGAGTCATTGTCGACTTTCGTGCATTCAAGCTCCCCACAGAGCTCCCTAATCGGGGCGACCTCCTCTTCGCTCAGCTTGTACCAAGGGAGAAGCTTCATGCGGTCGATTTGGGCGCCCATTGCCTGTCGTGCCTTTAGGAACCGCACCAGCGCCGAATGGGTCTCGGAGGGATTCTTATCCATCAAAGCCCCCGACCAAATCATTGAATCGTAGAAAACACCATTCCATAACGTCAAATTCTTGAGCGCTGGAAATTTCACGGCCTCGGATGGCGATGGTGTTTCGACGACACAATAATCCAGGAAGCACGTTGCTGCCCGCGCGACAATCATGATCGTGTGGACATGGGGAAGTTGAGAGAGCACGGCAAGCTCCTCTGGCCAAAGATCCAAGTTCAGATCTACTTGAAGTAGATCTGTGAAAGGGAGGAATAGCTTGAGCATAGTGTTTAGAGAGTGCTTGGTTCCCTTCTCGTATAGCTTGAGCTGTATTGGAGCCTGCCGGCGAGAAGAGCCCACGTCAAACCATCCTTGGAGGGTCACATCATGGTTGTCGTAGGAGATGAGGAGGTGTTGGATCGGTCGTCGTGGACGTTCGGGTTGCGTTGAGCCCCAAGCGGCGTGAAGGGCCGACAGGGGATCCCGGATGAGTCCTCCACAGCCAAGATCCACTGACCAGTCGAGTTTGATACGGGCAGTTTGAGGAAAGGCAATGCGTCGAAGGATCCGCGCCGTTGAATCCATAGAGAAGCCGTGTAGATCCAGCAGTTCAAGACGTGGCATTTGAGCTACAGCCCCGCCTTCAGGCAAGTGGAGTGGGTTGGAGTTTATGGGTCGGGAAAGGCGCAAAGATCTAAGGTTCTTCATGCGGGCTAGCGCGTTGAGAAGATTCCCATGGAGTGTCGGAATGCCGACATTATTCAGCGACAACGTGTGGAGATTGTCGAGGAGGGGTGAGTCCCATGAATGGAGCTCCCAGTGGGAAAGGGTCAAATGTCGCAGGTTCGGCGCGCTGCCACCGAGGAAGTTGGCTGGTAATCGGACATGCCCATGTACAGAGAGCGCAGAGTACAAGGTCAAAGTTTCAAGGCAGGGTAGGGAGGACGTCATAGCCAGGACCTTTTTCCTGAGCTTCTGGTTGGCTGCGTTGGAAAAGTAGAGAAAAGGGGAGAGTTCGATGCCACGCAACCGATGGGGTTCGGAGAGCAGCTTGACTGCGAGAGTCTGGTGCTTCGGCGTGAGCTCTTCGGAAAAGATGAGGTCAAGAGGTACATCTTTCGCTCTCTTCAGGGCCATCGTGACCCATGGTACGTGCATGCCGTTGTTGAGACAGATCGTGGACCATAAAAATGGCTCCTCGACGGCTGCTTTGCGCCATCGGCGACAAACGTGGTTGACTGTCAACCAGCGATCGGGAAAGCTTTGAACGCAGAATGCGAAGATTCTGACTAGAAGCTCTTGTGATAGAGCATCAACCCAGGCTGGCTTCTTTGGCTCGGTTGCAGGTAGTTTCTGCGGCTCCTTGACTCGTGGTTTCTTTAGCTCCTTTGCTGGTTGCTTCTTGGGAGCCTTTGCAGGTCGCTTCTTTGGTCCGTTGGTTGGTTGCGCCTTGGGCTCGCTTGCGGCCTTGTGCTTTTGAGCATGCTGGCGGGCGGATCTGCGAAGTCGCTCAGCGCTGGGTTGCTGTTCCCCGCTGTTCATAGCTCTTGAAGGGAATCACTTTGAGTCGGAGAGAAATCGAATGAAGAAACGAGACCTACTCACGAACGGGCGCTGGTGTCCGCCGATGACTTGCCAATGACTGGGTTGCGGAGAGGACCCTGCAGAGTCTGCAGGCGCACAACTGTGCTGGCAGGGAATTGATCCGTTGATGGCACAGGGCTGTGACGTCACGCGTCAAGCCCAAATTAGCCCCTCCACAGTGACAAGAGGCTGGTCAAGTTACCTCGTTGTTTGGAGTCACTCTTGTGTGGCAACCGCTTGCGAAATCATCGACGTAACCACTTAAAGTGGAGTACGATGGGGTGGGCTTCGTTTGCCATATAACAGAGTCGCCTCTGGCCATTCCTTCACAACACTCAACGTTCCATCCCAAAAGCTCTTCATCAATGGCTTTCACACAATCAACATCCTCTACCGGCTTCATGGCCTCCTTTGAAAACTTCATCCAATCCATCTTCCACGTCTTTGCCTCATTTGCCAGGTCCGGACTAGCATTTCTTCAGTTCGTCCAGGCTCTTGTGATGGACGTTTTATATGCGGCCTACGCCGTCGTTCGGGGTGTCGTAGGCACCTCATTCGGCATCACCAAGGGTGCCGCCAACGCTTCGTATAAGGTGACGAAGGGCACGGTCAACACTGGTGCCCACGCCACCGCCGGAGTCACCAAGGGTGCCTTTGGCTTCATGGAAGGAATCATTGGATTCGTCGCTGGTAAGCTCATACGTTATTACAGTTATGCGACACGAGGCTAACCCGTCATTTCAGGCAACGCTGTAGCCATTTCGCTCTGCATCGCCGGCTACTATCTCTTCACTTCCTACCAACGTCAAACTAGCCGCAACCCGCGTGCTGATACCACTACCACCGCCAAGAACACCATCGCCGATGCCACCAGCCGTGCCCAGTCTGACGCCGCGCAGACCTGGAACAAGGCCAACGAGACAGTGAAGGGCGCCGTCAACGCGGGCGCTGCCCGCGCAGATGCTGCTTATGAGCGCAACGTCAAGCCTTCCACCATGAAGAACTAAACGAGCTAACCTCGACCTTCATCCCACTCCGACACTTATGATGCATCATCGTGTACATTACTGATTCTGAATACCCTCTTGTGTAAAACTATATACCGTATTGTAGCATAACCATAGTCATAATGTATCACTTGAAACCTCCTAGCCCCAAAAGTCCTCTAAGAATCGAGTCGCATCACTGGCTCTGGTTCTTGTTCAACGACTTCTGCAATGACAGGTCGTTCCCTGCCCGAATTCCACTGTTGGAACCTCCCTTCATACAGCCGCGGTTCTACACTCTCGATACGCCGTAAGTTTGTCAACAAAGGCATGCTACTGTCCATCCACTTCACCATAGCATAAACCTTCCTGATCCATTGGAACGTCAGGCATTCCATGTCAGGGAAGACCCCAAGGAGGTGGTGGAAGTCCGAGTAGGACGGGAGCCTGGCACGCACGAGGCACAAGTTCTTGACCGTGCAATTGGATCGCAAGAGCAACCCCACTATGTGCGGGATGACGGCCAAGCCAGGGTCAAGCCCTCGAGTAGGCTCAAACTCGAGATGGAACGTCTCGAGCCGAGGGACGCATAGCGCCCTCAAGACTGACGGCTCTGAGACGAGGCACATCCTTACTACTTTCAACACCTTGAGATTCCGCAGGACTATCGGCTGGCTTTTGTATCGCACGAACTCTGTGAAGTCCATCGGGTCGCCGAGTTCAAGGAAGCCATGGTGCTTGACGCTGATCCCCAATTCCACTAGGTTTGAACAGCTCTCGATGGTCTCCAGTAAGAGCCACGGTGAAGGCGTACAGTCGAGATACAGCGAGGTCAGGTTCGAGAGAAGGGGAGGTGGGAGCTCGAGATCTTCGAGTCTATCGAGCAATGAAGCCTCTTCTGTCGTCCTGTAAAACGACCTCAGTGAAAGGTACTTGACCGTCGAAGGGCAAGCGTCGAGGATGGTTTCGAGAGAAAACGGTTCCCAATTTCCAAGAATCTCAAAGGCCAAGTGGGACATGTTGGGCCAAGATGGAATGGGAGGGCCACTGGCGCCCTTAAAGGCATTGGAAGCAAGCGCCCGCAGTCGGTAGGTTAGGAAGCGCAAGCAACTGATGTCATACATCATCCAATGGATGCTGTGCCAGGGTTCAAGGTCCCTGAGGAAGTGTTCGAGCTTGCTGACATTGAACAGGCAGTCAAAGTCTGTGTGCTGGGGTACGCCCGAGTAGATATTTTGGTGTGTCGTTGAGACGACCTTGAGGATCTTGGGTGTGCCTGCAGCTCGTTCCAGCCATGCTCTGGCGAGCGCCATGTCTTCAAACTCGACATCCCACTCGATGGATGACCAGAGAGCGGGAGTGACCAAGGAGGCGTGGCGCCATCGTTTGCAGACCAGGCTGAGGTCGATGAGCGCGGCACGTTGCCTGAAGGTGAGCCCATTGGGAAAGGCGTATGGCGGGAAAGTAAGAACAAAGACATCGCCCAGGATTTCGAAAGGAAGAAGATGGGCTGGGATGGATAGATCAACTTGAGTCGGATCTTGGGTGGAATTGAATGAGTTTGTAGACTCTAATGGGCGCTCAGAGGTGCTGATCGAAGGGGAACGTGGCGCCGGTGCCACCGGGGAATGATGATGGTGTTCAGATTTAGCCTCCATTGAGTTTAATGTTTGCTATGTAGTATGTTGCTGCTTGCCTTCAGGTTAGTTGCATATGTTGGAAGCTGCGAGACGCGTACCTTATGCCTGTCAGTCGCAGCGGCGAAGGTGGGTACAGAGAATTCGAGCGAGGGGCGAGAGGGTGGTTGTGAAAGGAGACAAGCCACAACTGCCTCATGCGCAAGTCGTGGGCTTTCGATCGCGTGCCGGCGGATGTCAGGGTCAAAGGAAGTGATGAGATCAGTTGAGCAGCAGAAGCAATTAGTGATCTACAAGTGTAAGTATACATCTACAGGGCGAGCACAAAGCGAAGTCAGAGCAGAAGCGAGAAAGCAAGCAAGATACATAAAAAATGCATTACAAAAGATCAAAGCTCATTCCAATCGACAGCAAAGTTGAACTGGGTTGATCCCTCATTCGAGAGCGGATCGGCATCAGCACCAGGAGGCCAATGCTGGGGCAAGATATCGGAAGTCGAGTACCATGGTTCCACAAAACACAAGTCTTTCAACTGGCGATAATCCCCAAACATTTCGCATTCCCATTCCCAGCTCTCGAAGAGCCTCCTGCCGACACGCAGCAACAAAGGAGGTCGGTCGTCCTCCTTGTTTCTCTCGCTCCGTACCCCAACGAATTCTAGGTAGGGTTCAACTTCGTAGACGTTGTGAAGGTAGCAGGTAAGGCTTTCCAGCCGCCGCCAATGGGTCCTCCCTTCGTTCTTTGACTCGCGGTTGAGGTAGGTGAGGAGGTCGCCTTCCCAGGGTTGGTAGTAGGACATTGAGAGGTGCTTAAGGTTGGGGCTGGCGGAAGCAAGGAACCGGATGAAGTGGGCGGAAAGGGTACCACATTCAATGATGTATAGTGAGCGTAGGGAAGGGAGATTGGCCTTGGCAGTGGACAATGCGGGTGAGGGGTCGTGAGGAAGACTAATCCCACAAAAGATTGCGCTTTCTAGGCAAGGTGCGTCTAAATAGGAGAATAGGAAGCCGAGCAGCACGCCGTCGCTGGACCAACGGATGTGTTTGAGGTTTCTAGCAAAGATAGCCTCTCCTGTGTCGTCTGAGGCCAAAGGGGGACCAATGATGTACCCGCCAATGGACAAGTTCTCCAGAGAGGGTAGGTTGATGATGTCAAGAAAGGCGGCCCAAGATATTGATCTCGGACCGTAGTATTTGGCATCCAGGGACAACGTTGTGACGTTTGCTAGTGGGGGAAGGAAGAAGTAAGGGACGGTCGCGTCCAGTCGGATTTGGGTGAGTTTAGGAGCCCCCCTCCTAAAGATCTTGGGTGTCAATTGCCTGATGGGCAGTACGTGCACATGGTCCCCGCCTGCTACCACAGCCAGACTTGGCCGAAAGGTCATGTACTCCAAATTGGGAGCAGACTTGTCGCACAAGGCAGACTGAAGTCGTGACCAATCAAACTTGTTGTCCTCAGAAACAAGGGTGAGCCCGTGCCATCGGTCAACATGTTGTGCAGCGAGGTCGAGGATGGCCATATCCTCGTGAGGCGCACCCTTGAGGGATATATGCAGGTCTATGCATAATGGATTTGACCTGTCCAAATACGCGTGCAAGCGGTTTATAGGGTCGCGTCTCCACTTCCGTGTTCGGTAGCGGAAGCTTGACCAGAGTTGGGGGTACCCCAGAGCCATCTGCCTCCAGTGTTGGCACACATGCGACAGGGTCACCTCTGGTGCAGGACGTTCGCCTCCGCTGACATAGTTTCCCGCTCCGGTGAGATTTGGGGTGGAAAGGCAGTATGAGAAGATGAGACAGAGGATTTCGGAGGGAACTCGGTTGATGTAAACGGAAGAGTTCTGGACTGCCCCGTATTCAATCAAGGTCAGAGCTAATGCGCGGTCTACATCCCTGACCTGCTGAAGCAGTCTTCTCTTCTGTTCGTTCAGCTCATGAGCCGCATTAATCAAGGCTTGAGACTTGATTTGCTGTGCGCGGGTTTCTTCTGGTGTCTGGATTAACATGGCTGAGATGCCTATAAGTAGTCAGAATATAAGCGCTCAATCTCTCAAGAAATATTCTGCTGACATTGAATGTCTCGCCACCTAGGAGACTGCTCTGAACGATTACTGTTGGTGGATTCCGTTGGAAACTGGGCTCTCCGAGACCTGGGTCAAGCAATGCCAAGCCCGGTAATGTCTAAATCAAACAAAGGCAAACAAAAGGCTCGCGCCAGCTGACCCGAAATCCCGCGTCGCAGTTCTTGACGGTGAACTCTTCTTCTCCTTCACACAACCAGCTTGACATTGGGGACATTGACTCAAGGGTCTGCTGAAGAATCAACAGAGGCTGCGGTCATCGACATAGCCCAACACTTTCTTCACGACCAACCCTAGTTCATGTCCAGAATACCGGTTCCAGCTCATCACTCGAGAGGAAACCGGGATCAAGCAACTTCGCCTTCACCGACGCCGTATTCAGGCTCCAACTCCCCGCTTTCGTTCCCAGCATCTTCAGGAAGTGTCCCAGAACGTGCTTTCAGTCCCCTACCCGGCCAGCGTCGCACCCCAGCTTCTCAGCAGCCTAACAATATGAGTACCGTCTCAGGATTCAGCCTCCAGTCCGATACTAGGAAGAAGACCAGTAAGAGAGATGAGGTGTGTACATTTGATATCGAAGTTGGGGCCGTCTAAATTGAACCATCACGTTCCGTCTAGGCCATTCGCAAGAAAATTGAGTCTGAACTTGCCCGCAAGAGGACCATCTCCACTGCCCAGGCTGCACCTCAACGCAGCCGACGTGGAGGAAAGGCAGCTCCCACCAAGGGAACTGTCGCCGCTTTGAAGCCTTCCCCCGCACTCACGGTGCCCGAAAACATTACTGTTTCCGAAGCCAGCCAACTTTGCGCTGCCAAGAGAACCGATTGTGTTCTTGTGGTCGATGAAGAGGAGGGCCTAAGTGGTATCTTCACTGCCAAGGATCTGGCATACAGGGCAGGTCCTGTCCATTTGCTTTGATAGGATTATCACTGACTTTGAACTTTTGCAGGTGTCCGCTGAAGGGCTTGATCCTCATACCACCCCTGTCAGCACTATCATGACGCGCAACCCAATGGTGACACGCGACACGACCAGTGCAACTGAAGCCCTCCAGCTCATGGTGTCCAAGCACTTCCGCCACTTGGTACGAGAGTTTACGCAAATCATTGGGCTTACAGCATGCTTATCATTATCAATTTAGCCTGTGTGTAACGAAGATGGCAATGTGGTCGGTCTGCTCGATATCACCAAGGTCTTCCACGAGGCCCTTGGCAAGGTCGAGCGCAGCTCTGCTGCATCTGAGCAACTTTTCTCTGCCATGGCTGGTGTCCAGTCTGAGCTGGGAGGTGCTGCCTCAAACCCTCAAGCTGCTGCTATGCTTGCCTGGGCAGAGAAGCTGCGAGAGAAGACAGCCCTCCCTGATCTCACCACCATCATGGACTCGCGAACTCATCCCGCCACAGTTGGACCCAAAACCACTGTCCGGGAAGTTGCCAAGCTAATGAAGGAGAGGAGAACGACGGCCGTTTGTGTTATGGAGCCTCCGAGTGGAGGTGGACACGCACGAATTGCTGGTATCTTCACCAGCAAGGATGTCGTGCTTCGTGTCATTGCGGCTGGCTTGGACGCTGGGAGGTGTAGCGTTGTCCGGGTTATGACCCCTCACCCTGATACCGCACCGCCGACCATGACAGTTCATGACGCCTTGAAGAAGATGCACAGTACGTTGAACCTCATACTATTTCCAATCAAAGGCTAATCACTTCTCTAGACGGCCACTACCTTAACCTGCCCGTTGTCGAGGATGATGGAAGGCTGGTCGCCATCGTCGACGTTCTCAAGCTAACCTACGCTACCTTGGAGCAGATGAACGCGATGGCCACTGAAAATTCCACCACCGACAACCAAGAAGGTGGCCCTATGTGGGGTCGTTTCTTCGACTCCCTTGGCCACGACGAAGATGGCTCTGTCCTCTCTGGCTCTCATGCAGCCGGCTCTGCTTTCCCGACCACCCCTGGCAGCATGCGTATCGCTTCGCCCCAATCCGAAGTGCACCCCAACGACTCTGCTTCAGTCATCGACGACGAGGGATCCGTTCTCGAGAGCTATGCCCAGAAGAGAGGAATGCAAGTCCCTATTGGTGCCCTTGCTGCTCAGGCGGATGATGGGACCTACGTCTTCAAGTTCCGCACCCCAAGTGGACGCACCCATCGCTTCCAATCCCGCCATGACGACATCCAGCACCTCCGTGAGATTGTTGCTGGTAAGCTCGCCATCGACCCTTTCTTCACTGAGCACGCTGGTGCACCGGGAGAGGAAGTACCTGACCCCAACGATTTCCACCTCTCGTACACCGACGAGGATGGTGATAGCGTTTTGATGACCACCGACAGTGATGTCGCCGATGCAGTCAAGATTGCCCGCACCACCAAGACAGAGCGTGTCGTGTTGTGCATTCAAGGAGGAAAGGGATGGGTGGATGCCGGCGACAAGACTGAAGCCAAGGCTGCAGAGGTTAACTCTGCTGCTTTGCAAGAAGTCAAGGCCATTGAGAAGATTGAGGAAGCTGCGGAAGAATTCCCTCCTCTTGCACCCCAGGCTCCCACACCTCAACCACAGCCGACCAAAATTGGTCACGGACATGCACCCAAGGATGAAATCTTTGGTATTCCCAAGGATCTCTTGCTTCCTGCAAGCATCGGCGCGTTGGCCGCTGTCATTGTTGGTGTCTTTGCCATTTCAAGGATGACTTCCAGCAACCACTACTAGACACTGATCACCCTCCTCGACTGGAATGCATATTCTTATTCATGGGCCGGCTCTCACCACTACCTTATATATCCTCTCGGTTTAGTCACCACACGCTCCTTGCTCGTTTCATTCTCTGTCTTGCTTTGCACCGCGACCTAGGCGCAGGCTCAGGCACTTTACCTTTTTAGATCAGAGTGTCCTATTGTCTTGCCATCGCTGTGCGCTTGCTCTCTAACGTCTTACGAAAATGTAACGCTTAACCTTTTTTGCATGTTTTGTACGAAATGAAACGGCTTGTGATGACCTTCAATTCTTTCTGTCGAGTGTGATATCGCCGGGTCTTGAACGTGTCCCTGGACCCTGCCGAGTCGGTTCCGGGGTGTTTTGACGCCCGCGAGGTGTCAATGGCATGGTGCAGGACCCCCGACTACCCGCAGGGGAGGCCGGAGTCGGATTCTCAGAAATTTGTCCGGACAAATTTAGGCCCAATCTCGATTCCTGTCCGGACAAATCACCGGCCTTGCCAGGTTTGCCAGGTTTTGTCCGGACAAAGTCCTCCGGCCTCGAAGAAATCGATTTTTCCCTGATTTTTCCTGATTTTTTTTCTTTCGAAAAGAGCCCCGTGCGCGCCATTACTACATCCATAAGGATCCCATTTGCATACAAAACGACTCTGAATACAGAAATACGCGTCGCTAAGCCATATTTTCATCGACCTTGGGTTCCTGCTTTCGGAAATCAACAAATGCCGCCTGAAAGTTGGATATCGCCCGCTTTGACTGGAGTTCTTTCCAATGGTCTTAATCAATGGTTGCGACTTGAATAGGTGCACCTGGGAAAGAACCAACTGGCGTCGGCTCGGCGGACAGTGCGAAAAGGATTTGGTAGGGTGCAACGAGGAGATACTGCTTTCCGAAAAAAAAATATCTACTCGCGAGGCTCGAACACAGGTACGGCTGGTCCAGCTCCTGCGACGACATCGCCTCAGCCACTGTGCCATGGGTCATTGATGTCCGGACAAATCATGCGGCTATATTAGTGAGAAGATTTGTGTCCGGACTTCTACCCTGGCCATTTTCGAAAACCTGGCCATTCGTGTCCGGATTTTGGGTCCGGCCTGGCGGCCGAATGGCCAATTCGTGTCCGGAATGTTCACCGGCCTCCCCTGCGCGTAGTCGGGGGTCCTCATGGTGCCAAGGCCTAGCTTGGGCCTAGCGTTCAACGGGAAGCTCCCAAGCCATTCGCGTCCTTCGCGTCGGGTGCAGACCGCGTACGCGACGCGGCCTGGCACGTCTTTATGCAAGCCGTGAAACGTTGGTGAAGGCGTACTAAAAATTAAGGCATTTAGTGAGAACCCGTTCTGTTGGACACGCAAGGTGAAACGGAGAGAACCAATCACCGGGCGGTCCAGGCTATATCTTTGATTTCGTGCTAAGTTAAAGCGATAAAGCTAAAGTTTTTCCTTCTTACTACTCTTTCGGGCGGCGGTCGCCTCGTGTGAAGTAGATAAGACTGATAACGTCTCGTTCATGGGATGCCTACAAGAAAGAAAGTCGAGATGCCAAAGTATGCCTGAAGGTTTGTGGGGTTGCGATTGGAGATGAAAACAAGAACGGCCCTGAGCCGATGGAGCGTGAAGCGAAAGAGTTTGGAACGAGTCCCCTCGAATCCACCAACATTTCGTTATGCAAGCTGCACAGTCCTCGGCTTTGTTGGAATGAGGGCACCCGCCAAGGATCATCCTCATCCGTTGGCCACGGCGTGAAGTGAACCCTCCGATATAGGAGATGGATAAAGGAAGAGCTTCCTACTCAATGGTCCATTATGGGCAACTTACATTATCCGTACCCCCTAAATTAGCCTCGCGAGGCCAGACCGGCTTTTCATTGACTTGGTTCTAAAGAGACGTCATCCATTCACGAGGCAGTATTTGCAAGCCATAGTTACCGAATTGGTCTCTCTGCGGTGAAGAACTATACATACGGGATCCTGGATGAATCGATAGTAAGCGCCCTATTCCGGGGTGACCACGATTGCCAAGAATAGTGCCAAGACGGCTGATATCGAGGCGCTAAATAGCCATCACGACCTGCCACTTTGAAATTCCGACTCTCTTTGCTCAAACAGGCGATACCACCGGCTACCACAACCACTACCGTGGGTCCCTATATTTGCATTGCAACCATTATCCCCGTTATCCAACAGCCTTTTCTTCATACTTTACGAGAGGGTATATATAATATGTCAGGCGAATCACCACCCTTGCTTGGCCCTAGTTCAGGCGCCCAGCAACAGACTGACATGGGCCAACCACCAAAGTTCATCGGCGCCGTGAAAGATGAATGGCAATTGTTCAGGTAAGTCGTTGTTAAGCCTGGTGTGCCGGTGAAGCTCAACCTCGGCAGTGACCGCGCTGAGGACTACACCAAAGGGGAACCGATAGGCTTTGGGGCATCCTCTATTGTCTATCAGGCAACCTACAAACCCTACGATGACCCTGCAGCACAGTCTGTACCTTGTGCTCTCAAAGTTTTGGATCTGGACTCCCTACCACCCCGCTCGCTGCAGCTGCTCCAGCGGGAGACGACGCTCATGTCGTTATCAAAGCATCCCAACGTCCTTCGTGTCCGTGGTTCATGGATGGAAGGCCACAAACTCTACATCGCCCTACGGTTGATGAACAAAGGAAGCGCTGCTGATGTTATGCGCTATGGATGGCCAGGAGGCATGGAAGAAGAGGTCGTGAAGTGTATTCTTCGACAAGCTCTCAAGGGGCTCAAGTACGTCTCTTCGCTATCCCTGCATGCTCTGCGTCTAACTTCGTCACAGCTACCTCCACATCAACGGCTTCATTCACCGCGATATCAAAGCTGCTAACTTGCTTATCGATGACGATGGCACAGTCTTGCTCGGAGATTTGGGTGTAGCCGCAGACCTGACTGAGGACCCTCATCACCACATATCCTCAAATAAGAACAAGTCCGTGCACCACGCAACGTCTGCCTCGGTCGCTCTCACCCCTCAAAACCACTTTGTCGTCGGAGGCTCGAATTCGAGAATGAAAGAGACTCCAGCTGCCAACCGTCCAAAAATCGGGAAGCGCAAGTCCTTTGTTGGCACAGTCAGTCTCCTTTTTCACTCCTCTTAACCCAGTAACTCATTTTTATTTGAGCCTTGCTGGATGGCACCAGAATTGATCCAGGGAAAGCAATACGACGCTTCAGCAGATATTTGGAGTTTTGGAGTTACAGCACTTGAGCTTGCTCAAGGACACCCACCGCGCTTCAGGGAATCCCCTCAAAGAGTTTTGCTGCGCACGTTTGTGATGTTCCTTACCTGGTTCTGGGATGCTTACTGATATGCTGTTTATAGGCTCCAAGAAGACCCCCCAACTCTCGACCGGGACGGAGGAACGTATAAATATTCAAGAGCGTTCAAAGATATGATTGACAGCTGCTTACTCAAGGACCCTTCTAAACGGTGAGTTCGGGCACCACTGCGTTTGCGGCATTGCCGACGGCACTGTCAAATACGCGTCCTTCGCAACGGCTTCACGCATCTCGATGACGATGCGATGATTTCTTACAACCTCCTTTTCGTAGGCCAACCGCGGAGCAACTACTCCAATCCCCCTTTTTGAGGTCAGCAAAGAAGAAGTCGTATCTGGTAAATGCCATTCTCAGTAGGTGTTTCCTCTTCAGCTTCGCGTCTACTCGTCTCATCCTAGTTTTTCAGAGGATCTTCCACCGCTTGCCAAACGTCAAGAACGGCGTGCCCTTCAATCACCCGGCTCGCCGGGCTCCATTGACTCATGGGACTTTTCACATACCCTTGTCTCGCCAACAACGAGCATGCATCGGTACCACACACTACAAGAAATGGTAGCCGACGAAGACAGGCGCCACCATGAGCGCGAGTCATCGCGAGGCAGCCAAACCCGTAATCGCTCTTTATCCCTCGATAGAGAACATGAACCCGTCTTCGAGATGGATGATAGCCAGCATGCGGAGGGTAAACGTCCGCACTTTGAAGTTCCCCTCGACAATGTTGAAGAGCAGCAGGAATCTGATGAAAACGATGCTGCAGTCACCGATACTTCGTCTTCCGACTCGCCTGCGGTCATAGGCTCCCCTGTTGCGCGTTCAATCACAGGGACGAGCTCTACTGGGACAAGTGGGACAGACGATGTCAGCAGGGAAGCATCAACCGCTCCTTCCTCTTATGTGGCGCCTACCAGCTCCTTTGGACACGATGGCAAGAAGTATCGACAAGATCGACCAGAGGACACAATCTCGCCCCTTTCCGACAATCTGAAGAAACTGGGTACAGAGGCCCCCTCGTCCAGTGGTCCAGCTAGCGGCCTCGCTTCCTCGTCTCCACCGGATGGTCCCGCCGCCGCTTCACCAGCACTCCATCGAGTTATCTCAGAGTCCCAAGCCAACGCAAATCACTCGGTAAAGAAGAAGGATAGTAGTATCTGGAGGAAGCTGAAGGGAAATCTCAAGAAGGGAGACGAGAGCACTGGCGTGTCGCCTGGGACGAGCCCAGACAAGACGAGCAAGCTTGGGTCCCTCTTTTCGAGTGGGAGTGTGAGGTCGAAAGGTTCGAAGCGGCCAGGCGCGACTAGTTGAAGCTCCTTGCCGCCTTCCAACTTCTGATGGTTTTTGCTCCTGGTTTGATATGCGATGCCCTGGAGGCCTTTGCGCGTGTTTTGTTTTTTGTTTAGGCTCCCTTGGTCTTCGTCTTATCCCATCCTCACTGCCTCCAACACTCTCAGCATATCCTCTTGCATTTGTCTCGGTTGGTGTGTTATCCCTCATCTACGCATACATGGTATATCTATCGCCCTGCATTTGTTGTACCTATTTATTTGCTTGCCTCCTTGCATGTATCCTTTAGCATTGCCGTTCGTGTTGTTTGCCATCGCTAGCATCTGCATAGTATCTGTAATGATTAGACTTGCCTACTTACTCGTACAGTATAATCTGATTCGGCCTCTCCTTGGCCTCTCTGGCCGGAAACCAGCATCCTTTGAGTTGTGTGGACAAATTTGAAGGGCTGAAACGCCCAATACAGCTCCCAAACTTGTGTGCGATGACCTGTGTGGCGCAGAACTGTACCTACCATTGTTTCCGAGGGCCACTTGTGTCGACCGGGTGCACTCATGGAGGTAACGACCGCCGGAAGCCTGTTGAATGAGCGACAGACAGTGCTCTCGATTGGCTGTTTGACTGGCAGTACAAAATGGATCTACAATATAGTGATCATGAGAGCAACACTCTTCAAGTACTTGAAATCAGCTAACTTGTCACTGTCTTAAACCCCACGTGTCCGGACTCCGAAGGAAAGAAGTGAATCCCCAAGGCTCATTTCCGCTCTCGGGCAATAATTCGTAGTCGCCGCTCAACTCGTACTCGTCTTCACCCACCTGAGACTTCTTGCGTACTTCACCCTCTCAGTGCGAGGCTAACCACCTCACGCCCGCCTTCTTTCCTCTGTGCCAGACACCGGGTGATTCCCTCAATACTCACGGTGTCACTCGGTGCTTGAACTTCGCTAGTAAAATGTTTATTGAGCAGCGATATATGTTTTAAGTTCGCGAATGGTGTCGGAGCTGGCGAAGCCGCGGGAGCACTAGTCAAGTACTCGAGGAGAGGACGAGAGGGACGGTATTCAATCGTATGCAGATTTTAGAGAGGGGCCAGAGGGGCTATTTCCTGCGGCGGATAAGTCGATGGTCTGAAGATTTTCGAGAGGGAAGGTATCAAGAAGATAAAGAGAAGCTTTGGGCTCATCTTGGACCATGGACAACGTCAGTTGCTGGAGCTTAGGACCATCTCCGTCATGAAGGCATTCGAACTAACCCAGGAGAGCCAAAGGCCCACCCGTCGCACCGTAATCAACCAGAGGCTGAAGCGATGGAAAGGCGAGGGATTGGTCTTTCGAGGATCGCTGAGCCACGAAGCTTGCAGGGCAGAGGTGAAGCCGTTAATTATGGCTTGACTGTCCTCTTCATCGATTATGCAATGAAAGTAGAGCACGGCCGAGAGACAGGAATGGAAATGTGTCGCAGAAACCACACAACCTGTTCCATCGGTGTCAGTAGCACGAAGAGCTCTCGCAGTCTAGGAAGCTTGACTTTACGAGGAACCTGTATCTGCCGCTCATGATCAAGGAGTAAAGCCAAATACTTTCAAATTGATCGTGCGGACCAGTGCGTCCAGGACTTCCCCTGCGGAAGGCGTCCAAGTTAAGTCTTGGAAGGCAAGCTTAAGGTAAGTCAGAGTACGTCTCAGGAGGGGGGAACTCCAGGAGTAAAGCTTCTAGCCTACCAATGTCAGGCTTAGGAGATGAGGAGCAACTCCAGCCAAGAAATCAAAAGGTAGGCCTGTTTGTATGCCCATTCGGGTATGACTGATTTTTTGGCCAATACGAGCTCTTCCAACACATAAGCGGGGGAGGTCATTTCCACGACTAGGCCGGCCACCTGACGGTCTAGCCTATTGTGCCCGGGGGGCGGACCTCAGTCTACAGTATGCAAGCGGGAAGTATGAGAAAGGGCCTTTGCGATAATCCCTTGATTTCTGCTCTATCCTTCTATAATATTCACATGAGGGCCGCATTTTCTGCTCTCTCCAGGATGACGGGAATCCAAGGTCTGAAACGGTACCCGATTGTAATGTTGGACCATAGGACTGAGTAGCCCAGAGCTATCTCTCGCCAATGACGACAAACTGGAGTCACGGTCGTCCAGGCCGTGGGGTTGTGCTTTATGGTGAATTCATCGTCACGGACGAACATCATCTCGAATAGGTCTGAAGGAAGCTGATCCATAGGCTTACCCGGGAGATGGCCTAAGTCGACGGTTCGAACTAATCTGCGAAAGGTCAGAAAGATTTCCCATACTGTAGGCACCGTTTCAGCATTTACAGCGGGAAGAGATTGCTGGGATCTGAAATGCTGACAAGAACCGCGAACAACGTGGACACGGAGGACAAGGGGCAGTTAGGGAACTTTGCACCAAACTGTGCCCTTGTTTGCAACCTGTCATCGGTTCATCAAGCGCCCGGATCAGACGAACCTCTTATTTAGGCGCTCGGTTGCACCAATCTCCTGACGCTCCTTCCATACTACCTATGGCTCAGATCTGAGTGGGTGTGGAGTAAGCGCTCGGAGGTTTCTGGCTCTCTCTCTTCCTGCACCAGGCCTGAAGACCACATATGCTTGCGTAGGTTGAGAGGGGATTGGCGGTCGATGAGAGACCAAAGAGATGGAGAAAACTTGGCTCGACCCAAACTTTAAAAGTCTGCCAGGCTCTCAAGACGAGCCTACAAAGTTACACCTATTCACACGTCACGTCGTGGTAGATGTCACGGTTTCCTGCTGCATAAGCGCCCGTCGAGTATCGCCTGCACTTGCTATGCTTCCAACCCCGATTTCCGCCATTCCGGGGTTTACATGGTAGATAAACGGCTTTAACAAGGTTAGAGTTCAAAGCGAATGAGGTGACGGTCCAACCCGAGATAAGCAGGGAGCCATACCTACCCGTAAATAGCTTAGCAAGGCTTTGTGGCATTCACATTCATATCAAAGCATAACAACATCAGCAGGCCTGAACAGCCGAGAAACGTTGGGGCCTTAACTAATTGCTCCCAGCTGGTTTGATAAAGCCCCCCCCCATCCACAACCGAAGTTCCACCGCTACCATAGTCCCCCAATATGCTTCTCCCCTGGCTCAACGTCGAAGTGAATTCAGTCTCGGAGCTGCTCTGGTATATGAGAACGTAGGTCAAGTCAATCGCTCCTGTTCTGTGCTCATAAGATTCCCTTGCTTACAGGGTCCATCCTGGCGAGGACCGGACAAGCGGTGACTTGGTCAATGAGGTCCTTCAAGGCCACAATCACAATTCTCAGTCAGTGTTCTACAATTTCCGAGATCTATGTTACCACATCTGACGATCGAGCTTTGAGGTTGACTCTCCCGCCCGAGACCATAACCATGAAAAGGTGAATCAAAGCCTAGCTCCACTCGTCAATCGAGTCATATGCGACATTTTATAGCCCCCCGCCCTCGCTTTATGCACTCATTATTGGGATAGGAAGATACAAGGCCAACGATATAAACAATCTCTCTGGAGCAGTTCCCGACGCAAAGGCAGTTCAAGGATTCCTTCAAGGAATGGGTGTTGGCCAGGATCGCATCATCACTTTGCTTGATGCTCAGGCGACTCGGGATGCAATCCTCGGTGCAATCCAGGACCTTATGACAAACCCAGCGATAAGTCGGGAGGACCCCATTCTCATTTATTACGCGGGCCACGGCGCTCAAGCCCCTCCCCCCTCAACTGGTTGGGCGACGGGCAACAGCACAGGGCTTGTCCAGATGCTTTTGCCCCACGACTTTGCTTATTGGGGCTCAAAGACTCGAGATGGACAGGGAATCTTCGACGTTATACTCTCTCGGATGCTCACTGAGCTCGCTAAAAAGAAGTCAGACAACATTGTGAGTGCATCTATCTCAGTCTGGTCTGGGACCTTGCTCGCTAGGCCTAGCCCTATACTATTGCTTCATGGTTGTCTCTTAGACTGTCATTCTCGATTCCTGTCATTCGGGATCGGGTACTCGCAAGCATCGAGGCGATGAGACCCTCGCCTCCCGTGGGGTCAAGCTTCCATCGAACTACAGCATTCCTGCGAACGTACTTCGCTCAGAACTTGAAGACAGGGGAACCTTTGTGGCCCCTGGTTATGAAATGGCGGGCTTGCGATCACACGTTCTTCTTGCCGCGTGCAAGCAGGACCAGCAAGCAATCGAGCGCGGTGGTCGTGGCGTCTTCACTTCGGCTTTGGTAAAGCTGTTGGAGAAAGATGGCATCGATAAGCTTACGTATCAGGATGTCATTGCACGATTACCCGATCTCCCATAGTAAGGTGAACAGTATTCTTACCATGTTTTTGGGATAACACATACATTACAGCCAAAACCCACAATGTGAAGGTGTAAACCAAACCCGTGTCCTTTTCAACTCCAAGGTGGCCCCCCCTTATCAGACTCTATATCGCATTCGACCCAACTCTACACTGCGCAACGAGTTTCGTTTGGAAGCAGGTGAAGCACATGGCCTGACCAACGGGATGGAGTTTGCGATTTACCCCGATAGAACGCTTTCCGGCCCGCCACTGGGGTCTGTCACAATTGCAAGGACATTGACCTTCACCAGCAACTGTGTTCCCACAAGCGCGAGCGCTACTCATACGATCCCCGATGGCGCTTGTGCACTCCAGACACGCGTTGGATCTGGACAAGATATTCGACTTTTTGTCCCCCTCGACGTGTCCTTCCTCGACCTTTTCGGGCACTTGAGCAAGGCGATGCAGCGCACCAATCCCAACAACAGATCCTTCCAGCTTGTTGACACGATTGAAGACAGCCCCGACATAGCAATCAGCTTCACTGGCAACAGGCTCGTTCAGTTCGACGTTATGGAGAGCATATGTCGACAATACGGAATGAAGAGTCTCCCATTCCGCAATATCCGGCCCGATGAAGCGGAATACCTGTTCTCCATTCTGTGTAGCGCGGCTGATTTCTATTGGAAGTTGCACCATTCGAACAAAATAACCTCAACTTCGTTGGTGCAGGCCATAACTTTAGACTGTTTTAAAGTCGTTCCATCGGGGAAGTACACGGCCGACCTGGACGATATCCTAATTCCGGACCCAAGAAGCGAGAACCTGAATATCAACGGCACAATCATCATCGATGTCGAAGAGAACGCCAAGTACGGATACAAAATCACGAATGCCTCCAAAACCCCCTTATATGCGGCCCTATTTTATTTCGATGTTAGCGATATGAGCATTGGTAAGTAACAGAAAAAACAAAGGGAGAAACCTGTCTAATGTAAACCTTGAAGGCGTCATGTACTCCCCTGGGGTGGCTAGGCTTGGAGATGTTGAGTACTCAATCCCAGCAGGCGGATCCTTGACCATTGGTTTTGGCGACAGTGGGACACCGCCATACAAGTACTTCCTCCGAGCAGACCAGGCAGTGGATGTCGGGTTCCTCAAACTTTGTTTATCAACCAAGTTTATCGACAACACGGCTATGGCCCAAGCCTCTCCATTCAAGGCAGAGAACTCCCTCCGTGGCGTTAAACTCGAGCATGTCAAGCATAAGCGAAGGGAGTTGTGGGATACGATGATCATTCCTGTAGTCCAGAAGCGTGGAAAGGCCCTCCGCACAATGCCAAAGAATTAATGTACAGAGATGATTCGTCACACCCAATGCGCCTGTATCAGTAGCACCGTTCACCAAGAAATCGATCTGCAGTTGTGGGAATAGATACTACGATTTCTTCAAGACAATCAGAGGTGATATGTTGTACAACAATTAGCTACGATGGTGAGGTGCCCTGCAGCGCCGTCCTATACAACTCCATCTCTTCAATCAAGTTCTGCAGAATACTCACTTCCCAACCACCATACATCAACCCAACATAAAACATCGTTGTTCCCAACCACGTTATCAACCCCCCAACGAACACAAACACGGGTGTCAAATAGCCTCTCGGAGACCACCCCGTTCCAACCAGGAGTCCAATCAACGCCGCCACACATCCTGCATGGATCCGAAGCTCCCACCTCGATCGAAGTTTCGACAGCCGAAGGCGTGTTTTCAGGGCATCAAGAGCAGCTAGAGTATTTGCAACACTTAACTGGGGCTTCTCGCGGGAGGACATAGTCGTCGATGGGAAGGTTGGGATGTCCATGTGGTCGATGAGAGCACCATGGTTGGGCGGTAGGTGAGGGGTTTGGAGGGCTGAGTCTTCAATGTCAAACAACGCCTCAACCCCAAAGTGGTCAGAGTAAGAGAACGTCCGGCCAGGTATGCACTCTGTGAGGGCAACTCGCGCATCCTTCAAAGCTAACCGGGGCCGAGAAGAGGGTGATGGAGATTGCCATGGGTTGCGGAACATAATGTAGTCAAGGCGCTTTCCCTGTGGCGAAGGGGTCGAAGGGGTACCTCGAGTGGAAAATGTATTTAGTGGGGAGTCGTATGTTAGCCCGTAGGCCAAAAGGGCATCTTGAGGACGCATAGAGTTCCTTGCTTTCTCTGACCCAGCTGCGTGTAGCGACCCCCATGTATCAATAAGGCCTCCATGCTCCAGCACGACGGTGATGGGCAGAGTGTAAGGCTCACTATTGAGATCGCCAGCCTGCGGATACAAGTTCAGACAATGGTCACCATTTCTGTACTCACTCCCCTATCACTCACCGCAATGACATGACGACCCATCTCCGCAGATTGCTTGACAAACTTTGCAAATTCCCATGCGTTTACGATTCGATGGCTGCGTTGATGTTCTGGGCCATCATCACCACCCTCCGAGAAGAACTGCACGCAATCACGGCAAGCTTAGAATACCAACATCTACAAAACAGGAGTGATACTCACATGGGTATTGAAAATCTCAAGCTCTCCGAGGAGGGGGTGCTTGACGAGCACGCTCCCAGCACCCTTGCCAGCAAACCAGTCCGCTCCCTTCAAATCAAGGGGTGAACCGTTCAGAGAGTATGCCTGAACAGTGGATGCGATGATTGGATAGCGCGAGAACGTTGCCATTCCTCTCCCAACAGCCCCACTAGCATGCACGAAAATCGAGGAAAATTAGCGCCCAAAGCTCCAAACGATGTTAGACACACATACCCATGGAATTGCTTGTAGAAAGGAAGATTATTTGACACAGCTTGGCGTATAACCTCAAAGTCCCGCTCTACGAAAAGCTCCTGCAGGCAAACAATGTCATAGGGCGACGACGACAGAAAACTGGCAATCGCGTTGATTCGTTCTTCTCGTTGTGTTGTGATGTATTTCAAGCCCCTAAAACAGCATATCAGAACCATCTGTTGTCACATTAGAATGCCCAGAGCTTGCCAGCAATTGAGAGTGAACACTCTGATATGTCGAGAGATTGGAGAAGACATGGGGACAACACGGCTGGAACTTGAAAGCGAGTGGCACGAGGTGAGTGACAATTTTGTAGTAAACTGACCGCGCCACACAATGACAATCACGCGGATGCCCGTGCAACAAAACCTGGCAAACCTTATCATACGCCCTGCATTCATTTGGATTCCACAGATAACCAACGATACAGCATATATACAGGAGTGGGGGAATACGTTGACAGCTGGTCGAGCATGAGTCGGAACAAAGGTAATCGTCCTGATAACGACCGCCGCCCTGGAGAGTATCAAACGCCGAGATGAATAAAGGGGGCCCACCTCATGAACTGATCCTCACCCACGCTCTCCCGCAGCAATCGCGTAGCATGGTGAAGAGCTAGGCCAGCACCGGTACGATCGACCTTCCCGTCTTTCAGTAATCGCCGATATACCTCTTTCGCGACCTCCGGGGCATCCTTGTCGCGCACAGACCATGCCGTTGCAATAACACTGCGATACCCGGCTACCAACATCCCGGCCGCCAAATGAACGCCCTCCTCAGAAACGTCGAAATCGCCTGCAGCGGTTTGACAGGCTGACAGGAAGGCCAGCTCCCCCTCCGCCGATGCATTCTCGGAAATATCTGCGAGAGAAAGCGACTCGCCACTATCCAGAAGAAAGGCGCTTTCGCTAGTGTTGAGAGGGTACTGTCGCGCGTGGCAGGCAAGGTGTACCCAGGTGCTTGAGCCCATGCCTACCAGAACCTTCTCCTTTGTTGCTTCCTTCCCATTGAGCCACTGGAGATGGGCAGCGTCCCCCACGATGCTGATAAGGTCACGAACCTCATCGACAGTCTTCTCGATTTCTACTTGGCCGCCTTCATTGGGCTGACTGACAGCCAGGATTCCTTTAAATGGTCGCTCTTCTTCCTGAGAGAGAGCGACGTTCGCGTTCGCAAGGATGGATAGGGTTGGGATGTAGGACGAGGCAACGTATTCATATGACTTGGTTCCTTTGTCTTGCGTGTCGTACAGGCCAGCAGCGTGCAAGGGAAAGAAGGATGTAGGGCCAGTTGGGCACCAGGTCATACGAGGTGGGTCGAGACAGGGATTTTCAATGGGCTTGGAAACGGAAACGGAGTGATTAATTGAATTGACCATCTAATTAGGGATCAGCTCTTACCTGGAGCTCCATGGCGTCGAAGATAGGCTTTACAACAACTCTCCAGAGAACGGACAAGACTTTCTGGATATCGGGGATGTTTGGGGCCGGCATTGTTCCGCGCTCGTCTGAAGCCTCGTCTCCGCGAGAACGGAAATGGTCTGTTTGCAACCCGCCCCGGAATTTGGATTGCAGGGCTGCAGCGAGTTCCTCCGTCATACCTTCCAAACCAATTGATTTTGACCGTTCCGCATCGAAAAGGATAAGCGCGTCACACCGAGAACCCCACAGGCTGATCATTACCACGGGGTTGTTTCGAGCGCTTTGAGCAATGTGATTGAAAGAGTAGGGTTGGAAAAGGTCCTTGTAGATGGGGTCGCTTCGCAGCTCGTTTCCAGCCTTCAGCCATTCCTCGACAAGAAGGTAAGCCAGGCGCTCTGGCTGGGCGATAGTCTTGCCACCATCCGCAACGACGTCAACGTAGATGCATACGCCTAGGAATGCGAGAACGATACGCTCCATCCTTTCCTGAGATTCCGCCCGAGCACCTTTAATGCGCATGGTTTCCATTGGGGCGGGAGCCCGAAGGTGCTGTTGGCCCCAGACAAGCATGAGGCATTGCTCCAACCACTCGACCCCTTCCTTGTAGAACCCCCCTTTCCATTGCCAATGCTGCGGCGCGACGACCCACCACCGAGCTCAAAGGGACTTCGACGAGCTTCTGCATCAGGACCGCCATCACTTGAACAATGAAAGGGATGACGCCGTTCTTGATGAACATGAGAGCCCTCAATTTGCTCATAAAATCCATCGCCGAAATAGGATCGATGAGGGTGTCGAGGGGTAGGATCTCCCTCATTGACCTAGAATATGAGCAGATCTTGTAAGCCGGAGCCTTGCCATTTTGGCTGAAGCCGACGTCACCTTAAAGTATTACGATACATATCCCTCCCTTCCTGGCGATACGAATTATCCTGGGTTGCTCCAAATGCCGTCGACAACGTGCTTGCCATGATAACGGCCGAGACAAACCCAGTCAGCCTATCCACAGAGGGATCAAGAGGGGCATCCTGTTCGGCTTTCAAGTGCGCAAGAAGCTCCAGAACCTGGTGTTGCGGCCAGCGGCTCGAGAGGGTCGTGCTCCATAGAGTGGCTGTATGCCCTATTAAGGCACAGTATTCGATTTTGGTTTTGAGAGAAGGAGGGGACGTGTTGTCACATCCCCAATCTCCGGACCCTCTCGGCGCCGAGCCGAACCAGTCCGGACCCTCTGACACGTGCACCGAGACCCTACACGCATCCCTCTCGCACCCAGATGCCGCCGAACCTCGGCCGCGTCTCGGCCGAGTTTCCCTACTCTCGTCGCCCTGGTTCGACAACCTTTCGTCCGCTCTCGCTTCATTCGGACTCGGTACACTTCGGACTACTTTCCTATACTTTCCTATGGTATCCCGCTTCCTTGCTTCTACGTTTCCATCGGTTCCCTATGGGCGTCCGGCGGGCATCCCTCGGATGACCACCGGATGACCTGCGGGACTCCGGATTCTACTTGTATTGCCTCGGACTCTTGTATATAAGCTCGGTATAGCTCTCCTGTATTCGGTATTCGGATAATCGACTAGATTCTCCTACTCTGAACTCGCCTTCCTCTCAACTCGGTCTATATCCGCTCTACTTGGTTACATCTGCAAAGGGACTCGTTGTGTAGCGTCGGACCAGCGCACGAACGCTGAGCCCGCGTCCCCCTCGACTCCGGTCGCTCCGGCTGCTGCTCTATCCGACTCCGGAGCAGGCCCGGGCCCGGTATCTTACAGTATTATCCGAATTCCTTTGACGCGCACAACCCATGGCTGAGCAAGATCGTCGGGTCCTTCGAAATCGTCGACAGGATCAGAACTACATCGACGCCCAGCTTACCATTCGACCCTCTACTTATCAGCACGGTTTACCTCGGATCGATCCCGCCAATAATCCGTTTATCAGCTCCTATCCGCTTCCTTCTGCTCCGGCGGGTGTTCAACCCTACAGTGCACGCCGCCCCATTCCGGGTTCATTCATTCCGACTCCATCAGCTCAATTTCCGGGTGCTTTTAACCCCTCCCCATATTATCCGACCATGTCCCATGCTCCTTCTTCTGAAGAAGTTGCAGCATATCTTATGCCGGAGTACGATTACGGCTCTGCTTCGGCGCAACTTAAAGCAAACCGGAAACGCGAAGCGAAACTCCGGATCGATACTCAAGCAAAGCCTCAGGACTCACAGCTTCCGGCAGCTCCACCTCAGGAAACAGGTGTCGAGCGCTCGAAGCCCCGATCCAACAGTTCGGAACGTTCAATTACTCCGGAGCCTCCCAACAAGCCTACTGGGGGCGGCGGGGATCCCTCGGGTGGTCCCTCCGGCGGAGACGGTGACCCCCCTCAGGACCCCAACCAGCCCGAAGGTGGCGAAGGACCAAATCAGCCAGACGGCGGTGGAGGACCTGATCCCCCAGATGGTGGTGGTGGTGGTCCGCCTCCGCCCCGAAGCCCCTCTTCACCTCGCACACCTCGCACACCTCGCGGGCCCTCGCCGGACAAGCCCATCGACGAAATGGACGCTCCAGAGCTCGCATACTGGATGGCTGCCTTCATGCGGCAAACCCAACACGACCACTCCCGGCTCCTTAACATCCTGGCCAACAAAGCCTCGGACTCAAAGGACCGGCCGAAGGTCCGGACTCCGGACCCCTTTGACGGTTCGGACCCCACCAAACTCGACGTCTATTTGAGCCAGTGTGCTGCCTACATCGGGTCGCGCTGGCAGAGCTTCGACGGGGAAACGGACAAGGTCGTTTGGATGCAGTCCTATCTTAAAGGATCTGCCCAGCAGCACTTCGCGGATCAACTCCAGGTGTCCCAGATGGCCGGGCTTCCAACTCCGGCCTGGTATACCAATGTGCAGCACTTCATTGACGAGCTCACTGCGGTCTTTGGTTCCCCGGATCCGGTCGGTGACGCCATTGTGTCCCTGGAAGGACTTCGGCAGACGGAGAAGGTCCACCAATACAATTTGGACTTTAACCGCTATGCTGCTCGGACCGGATGGGATCAGAACGCACTCCGGTACCGCTATTACGCCGGACTTCAAGACCGGGTCAAGAACGAGCTGTCCCGTCGCGACCGCATCTTCGATCTTCGCATCCTTCAGACTACCGCGTGGCAAATCGATTGCCGTTACTGGGAGCGCGAAGCCGAGAAGAAGCGCGAGAAGGATCGGCGGACCGCACAGCCACAATCATCCGGACGCTCCGACTCGCACTCCTCTGCTTCTGCGCCCGCATCAACCTCCGGAGACAGGAAGGGCAAGTCTGCGTCGACTGCCCCTTTCACTCCGAAATCCAGTGTCACAGTCACGGCTACCACTCAGACCTCCTCATCAACTGCATCGACCCCCTCCGCCAAGCCTTGGGCCAAAAACCTCGGTCCAGATGGCAAGTTGCTCCCCGCCGTTCGGGAGGAGCGATTCAAGAAGGGTCTTTGTCTGGTTTGTGGCCAGTCGGGCCATAATGCCAAGGACTGCCCTCGGGCTAAGTCCGGACCCAAGGGCCGAACAGCCTCGGCTGCTCCGGCCACCTCTACCTCTGCTACTCCCTCTTCGTCCGCACCCACCATATCTGGGTCCGGGTCGAAAAAAGAGTAAGCAGCTCCCTGGCCTCGCGACCTCCGGAGGGCTGCACCATTACCAATGGTTCGCCTCAGGTCCGACTCAACGCCGCAGCCCTCATCGATCCCAATGCCCTTTCCTTCGATCTCGATATTCCGGACTTTCTTCACCTTGTTGCCAAGACCCTGATTGATTCGGGGTCCACGGACTGTTTCCTCGACCAGCTATTTGTATCTAACCATGCCATCCCGTCCTATGAAATCCCTCCTGTTCTGCTCCGACTTCTCGACGGCTCCATAAGTCACTGGATCACTTCTGCAGCCAACCTCCGAATCCGTTTCCGGTCCGGCGACGAATTCTTTATCACCGCTTACATCACCCATCTGGATGCTCCGTACCCACTGGTTCTAGGACACAATTGGCTTCGCCGATACAATCCGTTGATTGACTGGCAGCAAGGCACAATAACTTCGTTCGGATCAGTTGGAAAATCTCCGGCACTGACGTCACTCGATGAAGGCTCTATTCCCCGAGTCGAGACCCCCCCTTTCATCCAGCTCCGAAATCTCCCCGACATCTTCTATCCCTACTCCGGCTTCACCGACACCATCCGCCCCGGCTTCAAATCCAATTTCCATTTCCTTCATTAATGCAGCCGCCTATCAGCGCGCCTGCCGGCTCCCTGGTTCCTATCAATTCCAAATTTCTCTCAACGCTCCGGACTCCCCTCAGTCTCGTGCGGCTCGTGTGGAAACTTCGGTTCCTGACCTCTCAACGGTTCCGGAGGAGTACCATGAATTTGCCGATGTCTTTTCCAAGGAGAAAGCCTATTCCCTTCCACCTCACCGTCCTTACGACCTCAAGATCGACCTCGAACCCGGACAGACTATTCCTCCGAGCCGAATCTATTCCCTTTCACACTCCGAGATGCAGGCACTCAAGGAGTTCATCGACGAAAATCTCCGAGTCGGTTTCATTCGTTCCTCTTCTTCCCCACATGGCGCGCCGATCCTTTTCGTCAAGAAGAAGGATGGCTCCCTTCGTCTCTGTGTCGACTTCCGTGGCCTCAATCGCATTTCCAAGAAGGACCGGTACCCTCTCCCTCTCATTTCCGATCTCCTCGATGCTCCGGGTGGTGCCCGGATATATTCGAAGATTGACCTCTGGCACGCGTACCATCTCGTCCGCATCGCCGATGGAGATGAATGGAAAACTACCTTCCGAACCCGGTATGGTTCCTTCGAGTGGATGGTCATGCCCTTTGGACTGTCCAATGCTCCGGCCGCTTTCCAGCGCTTCATGAACGACATCTTCGGCGATATGCTCGACATCCAGGTCATTGTCTATCTCGATGACATCCTCATTTATTCCTCCGACCTGGAACAGCACCGGAAACATGTCAAGGAGGTTCTCAGACGTCTCCGGAAGCATGGACTCTACGCTAAACCGGAGAAATGTGAATTCCATGTCGACCGCGTCGAATACCTCGGCTATATCCTTTCCCCGGAAGGCCTCACCATGGCTTCTGACAAGGTCAAGGTCATCCAGGACTGGCCCGAGCCTCGGAACGTCAAGGAAGTTCAATCATTCCTCGGCTTTGCCAACTTCTATCGTCGCTTCATCTTCGGCTACTCCGACATCACTGTCCCGCTCACCCGCCTCACTCGGAAGGACGCTCCCTATGCGTTCACCGCTTCGGCTCGGTCTGCCTTCGAGCGGCTCAAGGAGGCGTTTACAACAGCTCCTGTCCTCACCCATTGGATTCCGGATCGACCTCTGATTGTTGAGACAGACGCCTCGGACTATGCGTTGGCGGCTATTCTCTCAATCCGGACGGACTCCGGCGACATCCATCCCATCGCCTTCCACTCCCGCACCTTTTCCGCCCCAGAGCTCAACTACGACGTCCATGACAAGGAACTACTCGCCATCTTCGAGGCGTTCCGCGTCTGGAGACATTATCTGGAGGGCTCCGGAGAAACTATCGACGTTGTCACTGACCACAAGAACTTGGAATATTTCGCAACCACCAAGGTCCTCACCCGGCGTCAAGCCCGGTGGTCGGAGTACCTCTGCCAGTTCAATATGGCCATCCGCTTCCGCCCCGGCAAGCTCGGAGCGAAGCCCGACGCGTTGACTAGACGATGGGACGTCTACCCTAAACAGGGAGGTAGCGACTACGCCAAAGTCAATCCCCACAACTTCCGGCCTATTTTCACCTCGGAACATCTCTCCACTTCGCTTCGGGCCACTTCCCTTATGCACCCCGCTCTCCGCGCCACACTTCTTATGGACTCCGAAACACTTTTCACCGACATTCGCAACTCTTATTCCAAAGATCCCCTCGCTTCCGAACACCTTCCAATTCCTTCCCATCCGCGATGGTCTCTCACTCCGGACGGTCTCCTCCGGCTCGATGAACGCGTCTATGTCCCAGATGTTGATTCGCTTCGGCTTCGGGTCCTTCAACTGAAGCATGACCACCCACTTTCGGGTCACTTCGGTCAGAATAAGACTCTGGAACTCGTTCGGCGCGATTTCGTCTGGCCGGAGTTACGGGCGTTTGTCAAAGACTACTGCAACTCTTGTACGGTTTGCAAGCGATCCAAGACCCCCCGGCACAAGCCCTATGGCCTTCTCAAACAGCTTCCGGTTCCACTCCGGCCTTGGGAATCCATCTCCATGGACCTCATCGAACAACTCCCCACTTCCAACGGCTTCACCGACATCCTTGTTATCATCGACCGGCTTTCCAAGCAAGCAATCTTCATCCCGACGCACAACACCCTCGATGCTCCGGAACTCGCTCGGCTATTCGTCCTTCATGTCTTCTCAAAGCATGGCGTACCTGGACATGTCACCTCAGACCGAGGCTCCGAGTTTGTCTCTCGGTTCTTCCGGTCCCTCGGCGAAATCCTCGGCATGAAGCTTCACTTCACCTCCGGATATCATCCTGAAGGCGACGGACAGACGGAGCGAGCCAACCAGACACTCGAGCAATATCTCCGAGCCTACTGCTGCTATCAGCAGGACAACTGGTCGGACCTACTCCCACTCGCCGAGTTCGCATACAACAACGCTCCGGCCGCTGCCACTGGTGTCTCCCCCTTCTTTGCCAACAAGGGTTATCATCCCAACCTCGATATCCATCCGGAACGCGACGTTGCAAGCCTTGCCGCCCGGGACCTTGCCATCGACTTGGAGGCCCTTCACCAGGAACTTCGGTCATCGATTTCCGAAGCCCAGCAACGCTACCAAGGCCCGGCCGATCGCCGCCGCTCCCCGCCTCCGGATTTTCAAGTTGGACACAAGGTCTACGTCAAGGCCAAGTACTTCAACACCACTCGGCCATCCAAGAAGCTTGCGGAAAAATTCCTCGGTCCATTCGACATCATCGCTCAGCCCGGAACCCATTCCTTCACTCTCAAACTCCCCTCCAATTTCCGCTCCGTTCACCCGGTCTTCCACGTCTCCATGTTAGAGCCTCACCACGAGTCCAATATTCCGGATCGCGTCGTATCTCCTCCACCCCCGGTGGAGATCGATGGCGAACTGGAGTTCGAGGTCCATGAGATCCTCGACTCGAAGCTCGACAGGCGCCGGAAGTGCAAGCTGCTTTACTTTGTTAAGTGGCTCGGGTATGAAGGGACAGATCAGGAGCGAGAGTGGCTTCCTGCAACAGAGCTGGAACACGCTCCGGAGCTTGTTGCCGACTTCCATGCAAAATATCCGGACAAGCCTGGACCTCTCGAATCCCTTTAACTCGGACTACTTCCCTTCCAACCGTATCCATTCCGCTTTGCTACATCTCACTTCGCTTCCCTTCACTTATTCTTTGACTTCTCTCTTCTCATTTCCTCTTATCTTCATTCGTTGTCCTCAGGCCTCCGAGGGCTCGGCCTTAACAGGGAGGTACTGTCACATCCCCAATCTCCGGACCCTCTCGGCGCCGAGCCGAACCAGTCCGGACCCTCTGACACGTGCACCGAGACCCTACACGCATCCCTCTCGCACCCAGATGCCGCCGAACCTCGGCCGCGTCTCGGCCGAGTTTCCCTACTCTCGTCGCCCTGGTTCGACAACCTTTCGTCCGCTCTCGCTTCATTCGGACTCGGTACACTTCGGACTACTTTCCTATACTTTCCTATGGTATCCCGCTTCCTTGCTTCTACGTTTCCATCGGTTCCCTATGGGCGTCCGGCGGGCATCCCTCGGATGACCACCGGATGACCTGCGGGACTCCGGATTCTACTTGTATTGCCTCGGACTCTTGTATATAAGCTCGGTATAGCTCTCCTGTATTCGGTATTCGGATAATCGACTAGATTCTCCTACTCTGAACTCGCCTTCCTCTCAACTCGGTCTATATCCGCTCTACTTGGTTACATCTGCAAAGGGACTCGTTGTGTAGCGTCGGACCAGCGCACGAACGCTGAGCCCGCGTCCCCCTCGACTCCGGTCGCTCCGGCTGCTGCTCTATCCGACTCCGGAGCAGGCCCGGGCCCGGTATCTTACACGTGTTGACAGCTTGTCAAAGGAGAAAGAGCACGCGCGATAGAGTCAAATGGAGCTGAAGTAAGCTCTCTTTCGCGCCCGACGACACCTCCATTTCGACTCGGCGACATAGTACAAGGGCAAGGTAGTAAAGGAGTCGGTGTCGGTCGCTGTCATCGCTGGGGTCGTCATTGTCAATCAGAGGTTGAAGGAGAGCGACAACCTCATCGAACTGCTGCCGCTTGTCGCCTGTGATTTCAGAGTCCGCTGTCAATTGCTTTGCGCGCTCGATGGCAACAGCTGCAGGCGATCCATTTGTCTCGACGGGTTCAGAGTCGGGTTCGAAGATGGGCTCCTCGGAAGGCGCTGCGGAGGCGGTTAGGCTGGAGGCGGAGTCTTCTCAGAAGCGGCTACGTGTGATAGGAGACATCAGCACGAACCTGTTCGTTTCAGTACCACCGTAAACGCGCATCGCGAAAGCTGCAGTGTCTTCGAGGAGTTTAGCAAACCCAAGTGTTCCGATGTTCGAAGTGGCCATATCGTGTACTGGGTGCAGGATGTCAATTCGTATCTGCCTTTGGTGTGCTGTTTATTCTTACTTATATCCATGACCCACGATCCATCTTATTTCTCCTCTTCACCGCTTCTTTGTCAACTCATGACCCTGGCGATTATTTTCCCATTGACTACTTACAAATGAACGCCTTCTTTCTTTGTTAATCCTGTCTGGTTGCGTGCACAATCTTCCAGATTCAAAGGTCCATATATCCCCCATCCAGCATCACAAAGCGCCCAGGAGCCCAAGAAGGCTAGTCTTTCACTGTGAAGCGGAGTAAATAGAAAGGCAGATATTTTTGGGCTATACAAAACCTTTCCTATTGGCCCGATAAGCCTTCCTGTAACATGTGGATACGCGCCCAGTACCCCACTTTACCGAACAAGGCATAGCTTGAGCGCCCATGAAGCATATTTAGGCGCCCACCTGCACTGATTTCCTCATGTTGATTGCGCACGAGGCGAGGTATTCGCCCTAGAGTAGGAATAAAGTTTCTGGCACTCATTTAGCGGTGGAGCGGATGGCGACAGACCGCTGCTAACAGTCACATGGTAGTAATTGAAGTGTACCAAAGCCGCTGCGATGAGGGTAGATGGATCTGGAATGCTGACAAGCACCGCGAATGGTGTGGACACAGAGAAAGCAAGGAAGGCAGGTTAGGGTACTTTGCATCAAATGTGCCCTTCATCGATTCATCAGGCGCCCGGATCAGATGACGCCGGTATTTAGGCGCTGGGTTGCATCGATCTCCTCATGTTCCTCCTATAGTACTCATGGCTCAGGTCTGAGTGTTTCTCGTTGTGTTATGACGTATTTCAAGCCCCTGAAACAGCATGTCAGAACCCATCTGTTGTCGCATTAGAATGCACAGAGCTTGCCAGCAGTTGAGAGTGAAGACTGTAATATGTTGAGAGATTGGAGAAGACATGGGAACGACACGGATTGGAACTTGAAAGCGAGTGACATGTCTGAGAGGTGAATTCCGGTTTTATAGCACTGACCGCGCCACGCCGATGCCGCATGCAACAGAACGTGTCCAAACCTTATCAAGCGTCATACGTTCAATATCATTCAGATGCATATATACATGAGTGGGTTGTACGTCGAGCTGGCCGAGCATGAGTCGGAACAAAGGAAATGGTCCTGGCACGGACATGCCGCCCTGGAGAGTATCAAACGCCCAGATGAATGAAGGAGGCCCACCTCATGAACTGATCCTCACCCACGCTCTCCCGCAGCAATCGCGTAGCATGGTGAAGAGCTAGGCCAGCACCGGTACGATCGACCTTCCCGTCTTTCAGTAATCGCCGATATACCTCTTTCGCGACCTCCGGGGCATCCTTGTCGCGCACAGACCATGCCGTTGCAATAACACTGCGATACCCGGCTACCAACATCCCGGCCGCCAAATGAACGCCTTCTTCGGAAAGGTCGAAATCGCCGGCAGCAGTTTGACAGGCTGACAGGAAAGCCAGTTCTCCCTCCGCCGATGCATTTTCAGAAATATCTGCGAGAGAAAGCGACTCTCCGCTATCCAGAAGAAAGGCGCTTTCGCTGGTGTTGAGAGGGTACTGTCGCGCATGGCAGGCAAGGTGTACCCAGGTGCTTGAGCCCATGGCCGCCAGGACCTTCTCCTTCGTTGCTTCCTTCCCATTGAGCCACTGGAGATGGGCAGCGTCCCCCACGATGCTGATAAGGTCACGAACCTCATCGACAGTCTTCTCGATTTCTACTTGGCCGCCTTCATTGGGCTGACTGACAGCCAGGATTCCTTTAAATGGTCGCTCTTCTTCCTGAGAGAGAGCGACGTTCGCGTTCGCAAGGATGGATAGGGTTGGGATGTAGGACGAGGCAACGTATTCATATGACTTGGTTCCTTTGTCTTGCGTGTCGTACAGGCCAGCAGCGTGCAAGGGAAAGAAGGATGTAGGGCCAGTTGGGCACCAGGTCAAGCGAGGGGGGTCGAGACGGGGATTGTCAATGGGCTTGGAAACGAAAAATCAGTGGTGAATTGAATTGTCCATGGAATAGGAGACCGGCGCTTACCTGGAGCCCCATGGCGTCGAAGAGAGGCTTTACCACAGTTTTCCAGAGAATGGACAAAACTTTCTGGATATCGGGGATGTTTGGGGCTGCCATCGTTCCGCGCTCATCTGAAGCCTCATCTCCACGAGAACGGAAATGGTCTGTTTGCAGCCCACCTCGGAACTTGGATTGCAGAGTTGCAGCGAGCCCCTCCGTCATGCCTTCCAAGCGAATTGATTTTGTGTGTTCCACGTCGAGGAGGATAAGCGCGTCACACTGAGGACCCCACAGGCTGATCATTACCACGGGGTTGTGCTGAGCGGCTTGAGCGATGTGCTTGAATGAATAGGGTTGGAAAAGGTCCTTGTAGATCGGGTCGCTTCGCAGCTCATTTCCAGCCTTCAGCCATTCCTCGAAGAGAAGATAGGCCAAACGCTCTGGCTGAGCGATGGTCTCGCCACCATCCCCAGCGACGTCAACGTAGACGCACACGCCTAGGAACGCGAGAATGATGCTCTCCATCCTCTCCTGGGATTCCGCCCGAGCGCCCTTGATGCGCATGGTTTCCATTGGGGCGGGAGCCCGAAGGTTCAGTTGGCCCCAGACAAGCATGAGGCACTGCTCCAACCACTCGACCCCTTGCTGGGAGAATCCCTTTTCCATTGCCAGTGCTGCGGCGCGACGGCCCACCACTGAGCTTAAAGGGACTTCGACGAGCTTCTGCATCAGGACCGCCATCACTTGCATTATGAAAGGTATGACGCCGTCCTTGATGAATCCGAGAGCCCTCAATTTGCTCATAAAATCCATCGTCGAAATGGGATTGATGAGGGTGTCGAGGGGCAGAATCTCTCTCATTGAGCTATAATATGAGCAGATCCTGTAAGCTGGAGCCTTGCCACTTTAGCTGGAAGCGACGTCACCTCAAAGTATTACGATACATATTCCTTCCTTCCTGGCGATACGAGTTGTCCTGGGTTACTCCATATGCCGTAGACAGCGTGCTTGCCATGACAATGGCCCAGACAAACCCGGTCAGCCTATCCACTAAGGGATCAGCGGTAGCCGCTTCGGCTTTCAAGTGTCCAAGAAGCTCCAGAACTTGGTGTGGCGGCCAGCTGCTCGAAAGCGTCGTGCTCCATAGAGTGGCTGTATTCCCTATTAGGGCACAGTATTCGATTTTGGTTTTGAGAGAAGGAGGGGACGCGTCGACAGCTCGGCGAAGGAGAAAGAGCACGCGTGATAGAGTCAAGTGGAGCTGGAGTAAGCTCTCTTTCGCACCCGACGAGACCTCCATTTCGACTCGGCGACATAGTACAAGGGCAAGGTAGTAGAGAACTCGATGTTGGTCGCCGTCATCGCTGGGGTTGTCATTGCCAACCAGTGGTTCGAGGAGAGAGACAACCTCATCAAAACGCCGCCGTTTGTCCGAGTCGCCTCTGATTTCAGGCTCCGCGAACAATTGCTTTGCCCGCTCGATGGCAATTGTGACTGATCCATTTATCTCGATGGGTTCAGAGTCGGGCTCGAAGATGGGCTCCTCGGAGAACGCTGTTGCAGCGGGTGGACTGGAAGGGGAGTCTCCTCAGAAGCGGGTACGTGTCGCAGGAGACATCAGCACAAACCTGTCTGTTCCGCCACCAAAGCGAACGCGCATTGCAAAAGCTGCTGTGCCTTCGAGGAGTTTAGCAAACCCGAGTGTTTCAATTTTGAAAGCAGTCATAGCGTGATCTAGGGGACGGATGATAGTTCGTATCTGCCTTTGGTCTGCCGCCTGTTCTCTCGCTTTTATTCCTAGCCCACGCGCTGTCCGTCTCCCCCTCCCCCTCTTCTTGATCGCTTCCTTGTCAACTCATGACCCTGGCGATGATTTTGCCATTGGCTACTCACAAATGAATGCATTCATCGTTTGTTAATCCCGCTTGACTTCATACACAATCATTCAATGTCACCAAGTGCCCGGGAGCCCCAGAAGGCTGGTTGTTCGACGTGAAGTGGAGTATATAGAAGGGCAAACATTCTTGGGTCGCACAAAGCCTCTCCCATTGGTCCGATAAGCCTTCTTGTAACATGTTGTGCCCTGCTGAATGGGCATCTAGTACCCCACCTCACCGAACAAGGCATATTTTTGTGCGCCCATGAAGCATATTTTGGCGCCGTGGACCGCCTGTACTGATTTGCCTTGTGCACGAGGCGAGACATTCACCCTAGACTAGGAATAAAGTTTCTGGCGCTCATTGAGCAGTGGAGCGGGTGGCGACGGACGTTTTCTAATAGCTGCCTGGTGGCAGCTGAGGTTTACCGAAACTGCTACGATGAGAATGGTACCATTAAGTGTCAGTTAATCTTGCTAGGTCCTACCCACATTGCTTGCATCGTGAGACCACAGCTTTACAAGGCAACATCCACAATTTCGGGGGCTTGGACCAGGAGTCGGAGCGATTGCCATTGGTATACAACACTACATTTGGACGAGACTTCGCTTGGGATCCCTCCTCCACCGAGCTTCTTTCTTCAAGGTTTCGCCCTGTGTGAGAAATTGCTTGAGGATAACAAAGAGCTCCTCAGGCCGGGCCGTAATGATATGTATCTGTCACGCGGCCAGTGTGCAAGCGAATAGTATGTGTTAGAAACGTGTTAATGCGTTTTCTCTCGTAACAAGATTGTTAGAGTTCGAAGAAGGGTATTGGTCGATAGTCAGCAACGGTGTCATTCAAAACACTCAGCCAGATTGGGACTGATGCAGGTAACGGCCTTAGTCCTCCTGTGCGACACGATTGCCAACTGTGACCGAGCCATTGGCTTTGTGGAGTCTGTGCTGCTTCCTCTTTTGTTTCTGCAGCCATCCAGCAGTACGATGGTCAAGATTGGAACGGATTCAAGCAAACCCGCAACTTGAACAAGCACATCAACACTGATCATGATGCGTCTGTTAAATCACAGTTTCTGGGCCTAACAGCGTGTGCCACGACGGGAACTCGAGATCTTTTTCTTGCATATCGTCGGAGTGAGTGTAAATGGCACCGCTGTACCCAGTATCGAGAAAGGCAAAAAGATCGCCGAATTTCGCGCTAAGATTTGGCTTTGTTTGGTCGCGACCTCCGGTCAAACCCCTTTCTCCGTGTTTCGCAACCAACCGAGGTCCTATTTCTGGAAAGAGCAAGAAGAGGTCCTTCAGCGATGGAAGTGCATATGTAGATGTACAAGAGGGAGGACGGATTGCTGACAAAAAGAAGTTCGGAAACGGGAGGGCAATGTCTAGTTAATGAAGTCGATCCACCCAGTCTGGGAAGGTACCTTGTCTTCCAGGTCCCCTCCTACGGAATGCGGGTCCAGGTCCACCCTCTCGTCCAGAGCTGGATGTCATTAGCAGATGTTTGTCCACGAGCTGCATGAGAAATTCATAAATCAGCACCGGCATCCTATGGTCGAAGTTTGGGAGAGAAGAGGCTCACGTCATTCAGGATGTTGGTAGATTTCGTGAGACTCGAGAGGAAAGCAGTGAGCTGGACGTCTTCGTATTCCTGCATTGGATCACGGTTAGCGAATCGAAGGCAACAGAAAGCAGAGAGACATACGGTCTCAAATTCCTCCCTGAACATCTTGTTTTCTGATGCTGGGAGGGATGCGACAAGGGCAGATAGAGATCGGAGTACGTCATGGTCTCTCTTCGCTGTTCCTAGCGGGTAGATTCGAGGCGCATGAGCATGGTCATGAAATGCGATGAAGCAAGGAAAGATGAAAGCTCACCTGCAACGGCATCCGTCACGTACTTGACCAGCAGGAGAATGCGCTCGTGCAACATCTTCACTGCTGATCTTTGTGTGCTCAAATGGGATTCCACTTTCCTTATCAGTACCCCATGTATACGGAGGAAAGAGAGGACGACTTACAACTTGTCCTACTTCCGCCACCTCTCGCTGTCCAATCCACTGCGATTCGCTCTGCCTCGCCAGTCTCAACGCCATACGGAACTTCCACAAACACCGATCGTGATGTACGTTCTTTGATCTCAACAGTGGGTTCGTAGGCTTTGAAGGGAAGAGTCTGAGAACTTGGCCCGCCTCCTAGAGCTAGTGCGGGTTGCAGGAGGAGTAGCAGAGGTGTTGAGCAATAGCCGGTGAACTATGAGCGCGTTGTGAGTTAGTTATAGCTATATCCGAGTCCAAGACAACACTGCATCGCTGAACATACCTGTTCATGCAAAGCGATATGTTTCGCCGTTGGTTTCAACGCAACACTATACCACCCAATGAACTCCAAGGACGGGAACACCTGTTTATCTGATCACAGGACCAAGAAACAGCATGTCAGCACTCTGCAGCAGGGCGATTGGACAAGTAGGAACAGTACGCACATTGGTCACGTCGGGAGATGAGGAATTCGTGGTCGACTGTATCCGAGTTTTCGATAACGGCGAGCTCGAAAGTGTTGACGATCTCGACTTCTCGTCCGGTTTGTGTGCCCAAAAGGGCACCAAGAACTGCATGATTCGTGAGCTGAGATTGGTTGATGTCCTTATGATGCTAGGCGCATACCAAAGGGGCTAGGATCGTTCTTCTGCAGCTTTAGCCTCGTCAAGTGCTCCGAGATGTTAAGAATGGGCAGCGGATGTCTATGAGCTTGCTGTTAAATGACTCGTGCACATCTGAATGATGTCTAACACTCACAGAGAGACTGACAAGCCTGAGCTCGTCGTCGAGGCAAGGACCACAGAAGGTTCATCGGTTTCCATCGCGCTCATGGTTTTGGGTGGCAAGATCGTTAAAAGGGGCTTGTTGGTGGTTTAATGACAAGATCGAAACGCGTCGCCTGTAAAGATGCGGAGCTTTTAGTGGGTCAGCTGGGAAAAACAATTGGCTTGTGGCTGAATCGAACAGCGTCCGCGTCAAGCCCACCAATTTGTCAGAACGCGTCCTACTCTCTATCCACGACCATCTGCTACCATGTCCGGCTTTGACAGAGACAGAGTCTACACCGCGTCTGTACACACCCTTCCAGCACCCACTGCGCCGGAAACAGCGTCAGAAACTGAGCAGCTTTTGTTCAACTTTCTTGGAGGATTTCGCGTAGGAGAGGTCTTCATATATAGGTCTGTAGACGAGTTTTCTACGCGTCCTGGTAACTGAACTAGCTTTAGAGATAAACTACGCGCCAATATCCTTCTGAAGCTTTACTTGCTTGAGGTTGAGCTGCAGCACATAAGTCTCTTCAACGACGAACTCGCACATGCCATTCAAGACCGACCGGGCGATATTCTGCCTCTTGTACGCGTCTCACATTTGTAGCGTCGTGGATTCATCTCTGATATATGTCTAGCTCGAGAATGCTGCAAGCAAAGTAGCGCGAAAGAACGGTCTCTTCCCCAACGACGTCCCAGACGACGCCCTCCCACCTATCCAAATCACACTCAGATCTGGCCTCAACCTCCTCCAGTTCCGTGAACTCACAGCAGATACCATGAACAAACTCGTTCGCGTACCGGGAATTGTCATCTCTGCCTCTGTCCTCTCAGCACGGGCATCCAAACTCCATCTTCAATGTCAAGGCTGTGGTGCACCAAAGATGATCTATCCACAGGCTGGGATCGGTGGCATGGGCAGTGGATCAGACAGAGGATTGCCCAGGAGGTGTGAAGCTGATAAACCTCCGGGTCAGGAGAAGGACTGTCCATTGGATCCTTACCTCATCGTCCATTCCAAGTCGACGTTCGCGGACCAGCAAACGCTGAAGCTGCAGGAAGCACCTGATATGGTCCCCGTTGGAGAACTGCCACGGCACATGCTCCTTTCTGTCGACCGAAACTTGACCGGTAAAGTCGTTCCTGGAGCCCGTGTGATTGCAACAGGCATCTACTCGACCTTCCAATCCGCGAAGAACGTGAGTCGCGATCTCTCTCCCACTGTGCTTTCATTAAGATCCTCTGCAGAAAGGTGCAAGTGCAGCAGCACTCCGCCAACCCTATCTTCGCGTCATCCACCTCGAAACCATGTCCCCAGCCGGAACAGGTGCTCTCAACCCCTTTGGTGTCCAGTTCACCCCCGAAGAAGAGGAAGAATTCCAAGAACTTGCACGGAGTGGCGACCTCTACGAACGGTTCGCCAAGAGTGTTGCCCCCAGTATCTTTGGCAGTCTGGACATCAAGAAAGCCATTACGTGCCTACTGTTTGGTGGATCCAAGAAGATTCTGCCGGACGGGATGAGGCTGCGTGGTGATATTAATGTCCTCCTGCTTGGTGATCCTGGTACAGCCAAATCACAACTGTTGAAGTTTGTGGAGAAGGTTGCGCCTATTGCTGTCTACACCTCCGGTAAGGGTTCTAGCGCCGCTGGTTTGACAGCGTCAGTGCAGCGCGATGCCGTCTCTGTAAGTCCCTTTTGCTCGTTCTCGAGCATTTTCTAATTTGTTCTAGCGCGAATTCTACCTCGAAGGCGGCGCCATGGTTCTTGCAGACTCCGGTGTCGTGTGCATCGACGAGTTTGACAAGATGCGAGACGAGGACCGTGTGGCTATCCACGAAGCGATGGAGCAGCAGACTATCTCCATCGCCAAAGCAGGTATTACCACTGTGCTCAACTCGCGAACAAGCGTGTTGGCCGCTGCGAACCCTGTGTTCGGACGATACGATGAGGGCAGAAGTCCAGGAGAGGTTAGCTGCCAATCTCATGCACCTGAGGCCTGAGGCTAACGAGATGTCCAGAACATTGATTTCCAGACGACCATTTTGTCGCGTTTCGATATGATCTTCATCGTGAGGGACGAACATAACGAGACTCGTGATAGGGTAGGTTCTTTTTCGACTTCATCATTCATCATTCGCTGACTTCCTGTCCTAGGCTATCGCCAAGCATGTTATGAATGTGCACATGAACCGTCCCAACGAAAGCGATACTGTCGGCGAAATCGACATTGACAAGATGAAGCGATATATCGCTTACTGCAAGAGGTACGTCTTCCCCGCTTTTCTTCCTCGGCCAGGATACTGACTCTTGTCTTGCTACAGCAAATGTGCACCTCGTCTCTCCGCCGAAGCCCAAGAAATGCTCAGCAGCCACTTTGTCTCCCTCCGCAAACAAGTCCAACAAGTCGAACGGGACAATGACGAACGCTCCTCCATCCCCATCACCATCCGTCAACTCGAAGCCATCATCCGAATCTCTGAATCCCTCGCCAAGATCACACTCACGCCCGTCGTCCAACCGTTCCACGTCGAGGAAGCTATCCGGCTCTTCAAGTTTTCTACCATGGACGCTGTCTCGGCTGGAGCTGCTGATGGGCTGAGCCGTGGAGAGTTGAATGAGGAGATGAATAGGATCGAGACAGAGGTGAGGAGAAGGTTGCCGGTGGGTTGGAGTACGAGTTATCAGAGCTTGGTGAAGGAGTTTGTGACGCAGCAGGGGTATTCGAGTCATGCACTTGAGAGGACCTTGTATGTGTTGGAGAAGAGGGAGATCTTGAGGTTTTCGAATCAGGTAAGTCGTCTAGCCGTTCTGTTGGGAAGAGATGGCGCTGAGACGCTTTTTGTAGAAAAAAGTTGTGCATCGCATAGGTGTTTAGGGCTGTCTTCAATCATGATTTGAATAACGCCTGTCGCTTGAGTATCTTTCCCACTTGCGCTTTTGTTTTTGTCCTACCTTCTCGCTGTTAATCTTTGAAACCCAAGTCTGTTGTATCAGTAGCGCTAATTCAAACACGATTTTTTTCAAGGTGTTGTACATCTTCAAATGTTACGCGATCCTCCGGTTCATCTTTAGAGTAGATTTGAAACAAAGTAAGGTAGTTCAAATACAAACTCATCTAACCCCACGTGACACAAAGAAGCCTGTCAGCGGCGCGCTCATTTGAGCGTGTTTTTGAAATTGATTCTGTATTATACTGCCACTCAAAGATGTTTTAGCGGATTTTCGCCCTAGCATCTATAGAATAGTGCTGAAGAAATATACTGGCAAGCTTTGGAAGGAAAAGCATATGAATTGAAGGACTAGTTCTAGAAATACGCTTGTGATTATTGGAAGCCCCTATCTCCAGTCATTAGGCAGCAGGCCCTAGTATATAGCCCATCCCTTCACTCCCTAGTACCAGTATGTTCCATGAAGGGTCACATAGATGATTAGACTTGAGGTTGATGCTTGGTGAAAATTCTGGTCAGCCATGAGGGCTTACTGAGCAAAATCGGCAGTATGACCTGCATTTCATGCACTATTTACGTGACTAGTTCTCAGAGAACGGTCCAGTCATCCTCAAAACAAAATATATGGCTCTTCATCAAGTACTATATCAAAGCTAGGAGCCCTTTTTGCGGTATTTCAAGCCAGGAATTTACAGGTGAATTATCGACAGTTAAACAGAGATTTCTGTCCAAATTGGGACATCACGTGGGGTTAGATGAGTTTGTATTTGAACTACCTTACGTACATTCGAATCGATTTATGTAAGCATTGCCCGAGCGCCTCGCCGGTTTTCTCATTCCGAGTCGCAAAATCGCAACGGGCACTTGGCACTCCAGAATTGCTAAATTGCACGCGTTTATTAATTATTAGTTGCATTTTTCGCCGCCTTTAACTCTTTAATGTTCATCTTCGACAACCATGTCCTCGACGACGACACTCTCACTTCCCGACATAACTTCTATCACGGTCCATTTGGGCAAACAACGCGTCCGTATTCCGCGACGCGAAAGTTATGAGGTGAGAAGTTGGTCGACCTTCACGCCCTAGGGACTTCGGAACTAAACAAATTTGCACCACAACTTAGGAGCTACTCGAGACGATTCGCTTTCACCTTCCTGACATCAACGCTACGGAAGATATCACCCTGCAAACCAAGGACGTACCAAAGGGCGATGGCAAATGGGTCGACCTTTCACCACCTTTCTGGCACTTTATCCACAAAACGACAGATAATTTAAAAGTCAATCTAAGCCGCGCAAGTAAAAGGAGGCCACTAGGGAGCAAAGTCATCGGTATCGAAGTTCCCGAGCTTTGCAGAACGCTTACTGCAGAAATCAAGTCCAATGACAAGGTTGTCCAGCTGATGACGGACATCAGGCGACGGTTGGGTCTCTCTGGCGACTTCAAGTTACAGTTCAAAGCAGATTCTTTGCCAGAATTTGACTTCTTGAACGTTTGGGGTGTTGAAACCAACCACACTCTCGTTTTGACGCAGGGCAAGCCTCCAAGCCAGATCACGACCGCTGGCAAGTTCCGCGTCAAAGTCCACTACGATGTGGACTACTTTCATCTGCCGGCACGTCCTACCACTTCAGTGAAGAAGCTCAAAGACGCAGTGTCATCACAGCTACGGATTTCTCCTTGCGAGCTTCGCCTCATTGCGGGCGGTGTGCGGCTGGACGAAGGGGATACACTCGCTGCCTATGGTATAACTGAATCTCAGCCCGACGTGTACGCATTCGTGGTTCAGGTTGGTGGAAAGCCCGTCATCTACGTCTTTCCACCCAAGGGGACCTCGCTCGAGGCACAGGTAAATCTCTCGCTCGTTCCTCAGTGGGGGTTTTCAGCGATCTACCCAGTGGTCAATGCAAAGGCGACTGCTGCAGGCGGGCAGTCCCTTTGTTGGTCAGTGACAGCTCGACCCGATGGAACACTCAAGGAACATCACACTGGGATGGATGTTTCGTACCTCTATTGGGAAGCAGAGTGAGTTTTCCTTCGTGGTTCCTTTGTTTGCGGGACCACGACTGACGGTAATTCAAGGACAACCCCCCTTGGGCTCTCGTCCCCTCCTCCTTCACCGTTTCTAGGAATCGACGGCCATCGTCAAGAGCAATTCATCCCGAGCCGCCCTTCTGTTGACGACGGCAATTCAGTTCTGCTTTCTCTGGAGAAGCTTCCTCTCTACCTGGACCACGCCTTGCTTGCTCTCGGTCTTGACACCGAAGCTAGAACATCATTCATAACGTCTGTTCACCCCTTTTATACCCCGCAGTGGATCTAATTCGAATTATAGGTATTGGCTGCCATCCTTCAACAAGCACAAACACATCAGCCTGAGGTTTTTGCCTCAAGCAGCCTATGAGGCTAGTGCACCGCTGGATGTCCTGCCCAAGCCTGACGTCGTGGCACGAATCTTCATGCTGTTCCAGGGTGTCGAAGACTGTGATGTTGAGCATTGGCTCGAGGCTACGCTGAGAGCCTCCCAGCCAGTCAACAGATGGCAGGATGTTGTAGGGGTCGACCCCTCCCGTGTTTGCGACACGACATTGTACCGTGTCATTGAATGGGGCGGTATGGAAATTCGGTTCTGAGCTTTACTGTGGGCGCGAATGATAGAGACTTCTTTTCAAATCTCGTATATCCTTTCTTGATACATTGTCCATCCGTATACTATGCCATCGCGAATTATAACCATCGGAGTCAAAGGGTGACATAACCATTATCCATGTCACAACTAGTGCTTGGTTCCTATGCATACAGTGGTTCCTCTCACGCAGCGAACCTGGCCACCAGAGTACCCCGGAAGACGGTGTTCAGTGTTACCCTCAAAGAAGGGTTCATGAAAGGGTTATTCAAACACCCAGACGGTGCCAGAATTAGTTGTCTTTACTACCTGTATGCGCACATTAGCCAAGCAAAAGGAGCCCGGCTTGAAGTTCACTGACAAGGAAACTTCGTGGGCCTTCGCACCTTCAAACATCTAGACGCACATTAGCCAAGCAAAAGGAGCCCGGCTTGAAGTTCACTGACAAGGAAACTTCGTGGGCCTTCGCACCTTCAAACATCTAGAAACTAGTGTTGCCGCGAAGTGAAGTGAACTACGTGAAGTCGTTTTTCCACGGACATGGCATCACACTTCGCGAAGTGGATCGAATGGACAAGTGAAGTTGATGAAGTCCGTTGGCGATCGCATCAGTCGCTCTCTTGAAACGGAAATGCTGGGTGAAGTGCATCCCAGTGCACGCTGCTCTCTTAACGGTCTGTGAAGTGCCTGGAGAGTATATTATAGGCTGGGAAGGGCCAGATTATTAGCGTTATAATAGTTAAATTTCCTAGATGGAAGAATGAAGCCTGTTGGCACACATTCAACGAGCTGGGTTTCCACCAAGCTGTATACCTCTCCTTGCTCAAAGAAATGCAAAGAATAGTCAGAAGGGGTGCTCACAGCAACTCATACAGGAATGCCTGGTATCTTAGGCCAAGAATGGGGCCTGTATATTGCAGAACGAGACTTCGATGCACCTCCAAGGCGTCGATGGACACTTAGTTAGGGGCTCCATACCTATTCGGAGAACGTGGACCTGATGGATTGGTGCCACTTCATGATGACTTCGTCCACTTCGTTAGCGAATTTATCAAGCCATCATCGACTTCATCACAGCGACGTGAACTAAGTGGGCGAAGTGCTTCACTTCGGCGGCAACACTACTAGAAACTGTTTCGACTGGGCGTGTGTAGACACTTAGAGCCCACTTTGGGCTACAATTCTCGAAGAATACAGGGAAAATGGTGATTTCTTTGGCCCATTCTCGTAATCATTTGACAAAATTGTGGCTTGTCACTTCTAGATTTAACCATACCATCGGGGAGCGTGGCGTGATAAATTGCTATAATTCGCGATGGCACAGTAATTATTATGGGCCCAAGTTTGACGTTGGCTAGGTCTTACGATAGACTCGAATTCAAAGCAATGACATTGCCCGAGCGCTTCTCGGTCCGAGTCGCAGTCCCTCCTTGATTTTCGGGTCTGGTCGTTAGATAGCTAAATTGCGCGCGTTCGGTTTATTAGTCGCGTTTTTTTGCCACCTCATCGAGACTTCAGCGCTGTAGCTTCACCCACCATGTCCTCTGCGACGATGCTCACCCTTCCCGACATATCTTCCATCACCGTCCTCTTGGGCAAACAACGCGTTCGTATTCCGCGACGCGAGAATTATGAGGTGCGTCTGCCAACCTTAAGGGTCTGACCCTGTTGAACGCGACGCCCTATCCAGGAACTGCTCGAGACCATTCGCTTTCACTTCCCGGATATCAAAGCCACAGAGGATATCTCGCTGCAGACCAAGGAGGTGTCACAGGGAGACGGTGAATGGGTCGACCTCTCACCCCCCTTCTGGCACTTCATCCACCAAACAACGGACAATGTCAACGTCAACCTTAGTCCAGCGAGCGAGGCAAATGAGCCAGGGAGCAAGCTCATTAGTATCGAAATCCCAGAACTTTGCAGGACACTGACTGCGAATATTGGACACAAACACCTGGTGGGCGATCTCATGGAAGCCATCCAAGGACGGTTGGGGTTTGGGGGCGACTTTAATTGGAGGTTGAAATTCGATTCAGCCCCGTTGCCAAAGCTTGACTCATGGGACAACTGGGGCATCGAAAGTAATGACATTCTGACATTGACGCAGGGGGAGCCTCCAAGTGAACCGTCAACGAGGAAGCACTTCCCTGTTGATGTCCACCTCGGCGGACGATCTGTTCGCTTCTTTGTCTCTGCCACCACTACAGTGTCGAAGATTAGGGCTGCCCTGGCATCGCGACTCGGAATTCCTGTTTGTGAATATCGTCTTATTGCTGACTGTCAGAGGCTGGCGGACCACGAAACCCTCGCTGCGTGTGGCATAACGGAGCGCGCTCATATCCACGCGTTCCGTGCCTTGAAGGGTGCAAAACCCGTCATCTACGTCCTCCCACCCAAAGGAAACTCGCTCGAGGTACAGGTCGATCTCTCGCTCGCACCTCAGTGGGAGTTTTCAGCGATTTACCCGGTCGTCAATGCAAAGGCAAGTGTTGCTGGCGGGCAGTCCCTTCGTTGGTCGGTGACAGTTAAGCCCGATGGAACACTCAGAGAGCATCAAACTGGGATGGATGTTTCGTACCTCTATTGGGAAGCAGAGTGAGTTTCCACCCATGGCTCTTTGGTTTACCCACATTTGACGCAACTCCAGTACTACTCACCTTGGAATCTCGTCGCCTCCTCCTTCACCGCTTCTCGGAATCGACGGTTATCGTCAAGAGCAATTTATCCCGAATCGCCCTTCTGTTGACGACGGCAATTCGGTTATGCTCTCTCTAGAGAAGCTTCCCCTCTACCTAGACCACGCGTTGCGTGCTCTCGGTCTTCACACCGAAGCTAGAACATCATTCATAACGTCTGTCTTCCCACTTCTGTCCCTCGCAACGGATCTAATTAGGATTCTAGGTATTGGCTGCCATCCTTCAATAAGCACAAGAACATCGCTTTGAGATTCCTACCCCAAGCGGCGTACGAAGCGAGTGCGCCTTTGGATGTCCTTCCCAAGCCCGATGTCGTTGCACGGATCTTCATGCTCTTCCAGGGTGTCGAAGAGTGTGATGTCGAGCATTGGCCTGAGGCCGCGCAGAGAGTCTCCCAACCAGTCCAGAAATGGCAGGATGTTGTAGGGATCGATCCCTCTCGTGTTTGCGACACGACACTGTACCGTGTCATTGAATGGGGTGGTATGGAAATTCGGGCCTAGGCTTCAACAGTTCTGGCTCTGAATGCCAGTGGCCAACGGTGCATTCAGCCTGCTCTTGTACGTTATCCCGCTCAAATAATGTTTGTACATCCAATCCTATCATTGAGATCACCTTGCTTTCCTGTCAAACCAATGTACTCAGTTGCAAGCTCCGACCTAGTATTAGCCCAACGAAAGTCACGTAGGGCGTAGTCATAATAAGTTGACTATAAATAATGCAAGGCGCAGGATATGGGAGGGAGGTCGCACGGCCAACTACCGGCCTGTATTCTGCCCTCGAAAACTTGGTAACACACACGAAAGAGGTCTAGTGAAGCCGCAGCATGTTCCAACTGTGCATGTTCAGTGAATACTACACAGCAGTAATGTGAACACCTCTCACAGAATTGATATATCCACTTCCGATATTTCTTCCCACAAAAATTCCGACGAGTGTTGCAAGGTCGACGATAAACCGACTTTTCAACCGCTTGCGCAATGGCCTAAAAAGGGCGAAATCTCGCGTGTCAATTGCTGGGTGAGACAGACCCATAAACTGTGAAAGATGGACTTGAGTGAGTATTGGCGCAGAGAAGGCGACTTACAGATAGAAAATCCCAAAGACGATGTCCGACCAGTGTCTTTCCGAAAATCAGGCTCGCCACGGTGCTTTGAACGGCTCTAAATGAGGGTGCTACAAGGCGATATTTATCAAGCGCTTTCTGAATAGCGCACATAGAAAAATACTCACCGTGCTGGAGGTGTAAAGGGCTTAATCCTGTTCGCTGGAGCTCATGACTCGGTATCGTATGTCTAGTCAAATCGTCATTTCAGCCAGTGGGACCGCAAAAGGGTGAAATGCCTTACATTGGTTGTACCAACGAGTCCAAGATGACCGTCCCTCTCACGTCGACGAGTGTAACCCTCCTGTGGCCCGTTAATTGACACTGGCCAATTGCAAGAGATATTACAACGAGAGGGACTCACACAATTGTGGATAGGCTCTGGGAGCCATAGACACTCGGCGCGACTGCGTTCAGAGTGACAATGCCGACAGCGACATACCTAGATATGCGTTAAAATGCATGTCATGTGGACTTACAGAGAGTAAGTGGCTCACTCGCGGGTTACGGTCGCTGGAGGAGAAGGCTGCCGAGTTGCGTTGGGACCGTCCCACCCATGCTCAGCATTGCTTGCATAGTAGTCATCCCCAACCCTTGTCTCGTGAATGCTCCCATTCCTGTGGATATACGAGTCTGCTGGTGTTGGAGTGGCTGGCCCGGAGGAAAGACCCAGGACATAGTTTTGAGATGCTTGTGAAGTCTGCGCTGGGTGAGAACCGTGTGTGAAACCTAAATATACAGCCGCAGTGCTACTCTCACAGCTATCTGCGAGGTAGCTAGTATGGCCGCTTCCGTATCCGTTTTCTCGATGGTAGGCGGGAGTAGCATAAGTCTCTCGAGATTCCCGAAAGAAGAACGGATGTTCGCGTTGCCCTGGCCAGTGCTGAGCGTCGCATGGATATGCGAACATCAGGCTCAGCGAGAGTCATGAAGTAGTCAAGAGGATCTGCAGAAACGACATTCGCATCCTTCGCGCCAGAAATCACCTCCCTTCGCGCCTTTAAGCAGCCAGCGAGGTTTGTGTCGTCCCAAACAAGCAGAGGAAGAGAGGATTCGACGAAGGATCCAAAGAGCTGTCGCTGTCACTTGTCAATCGCATACAGGGGTATTTCTTTCATTGGCTTGCAAAGGCTATATTCAGGAACGCACCCTTCCCACTAACATCCGCGTGAGGCTGCCAAATATCCAAATGCATATCTTGTGTAGCTGCCTGGACGGGTCAGAAGCTAAGAGGGAAGCCCCATTGATAGATCAGTGGCAAACTGGATTTCAATCTGATGGATGGCGACCAATGAAGTTCACTTGAGGCGACCGGAGATGGTGGACATTCGCGGGAAAGGAACCTGCGAGCGACTCGGTCCAGAAAGAGTAAGTATAAGGTCCCGGAGGCCCTCCCTAGATTTTAGGAGCAAACTTGGTTCAGTTCGTCAAGATCTAGAGCTTAAAAAATGATGCTGGCACGAGGAACGCCGAGGATCGTGAGCAGATGAGCCTCTTGAAGCAGGGACAAGGAGGCTTGCTCATACGCAGGCGAGGCCGAAGCCAACGTGGTATTCCAGTTTAGTTTACACAGTTCTTGTTATAAATTCTGGCTCTATGGTGGTAAGCTCAACTTGCTACCGCAAGTGATTGGATTGCGTCACTTACTGGTTATAGATAAGGAATAGTCAATTAGTAGATTGCCTACAGGTTCATGAGGAAGCTGTTGCATGTTTTGCTTGCGAGGGCTCTGAAGAAGGGGCAGTCGAGGCCTCCAACTCTAACCTCGATCGCTCTTTTTCAGCAACGCTTCCCTGTTGGAAACTCGCCATCCCTTCCAGCCCCCAGCGCGACATCATTGCCTTGTCCTCGTCCCAAGGAGAACCTGCAGATAAACACGTCAGAAAAAGAAGTGGCGAAATCACGGGAGACTCACAGGGAGTAGTCAGCATCTGCTCGCCTGTAAAAACAGCATTGGCACCGGCCATGAAGCACATTGCTTGTTCGGCTTCGGATAATGTGTTGCGTCCAGCGGCGAGACGAATAATAGTCTTGGGCATCACAATTCTGGCAGTGGCGATGGTTCGGAGAAGGATATGATGCGCAACCCGCTGATAATCACGAGTACAATGAGTGAACGTTGGCATCAAGATGTGCATGGCTTCTATCTACTTACCTCATTCTTTTCCAAGGGTGTCCCTTCGATGGGCACCAGGGCATTTACTGGAAACGATTCCGGGTGTTCCGGCATGCTAGATTGTGTTAAATGCAAGAAAAGCCATGGGCCAAGTAGCAAAAGGAAAGACTTACTTAGAAACTTCGTAAATGAGACCGACACGATCCTCATCCGATTCACCCAGCCCCAGGATACCGCCAGAGCAGACACTGATTCCAGCATCTCTCACTGCGGAAATCGTGCCCAGACGCTCATCGTATGAACGTGTAGTAATGACCTATACAGTGACGGTTGTCAACGCCTCTTGCAACTCTAGCCAATCAGGCTCGGCGCACCTGAGGGTAGAATTCTCTCGACGTGTCGAGGTTATGGTTGTACGCTGTCAATCCTCTAGGAACGAGCAATATGTCAGTATATACCTTGGGATAGACATGGTTCGGAGTAAACTCACGCCTCCTTGAGTTGGCGGGCTTGGTCTGGAGAGAGCATTCCAAGGGTAGTACAGACTTCCATGCCCATACCGCGGACCTCACGGACCATAGTGAGAATGCGCTCGAATCCACGTTTGCGACCTGCCAGATCTCGCCAAGCGGCACCCATACAGAATCGAGTGCTTCCATTCTCTTTGGCTTTCCTGGCTGCCTCTAGAACGGGTTCGATGTCGACCAAACGGGAGGCCTTCGTCGGAGTAGAGTACCGAGAAGACTGCGAGCAGTAAGAACCTGATGAGGTAGTGGTTTGTTGGTAAGGCTACCGGAAGCCCTTTGAGCCGGCGAATAGGATACATACAATCTTCACTGCATCCCCCAGCTATAGGGGCAGAGTCAGTACATGGTCCCAGGATGGCGAAAGATGATGTAAATGGCGCCTTCTACTTACTCTTGATGTTCATTAGTGTACATAACTGGATCTTGCTTGGATCTTGATGGATCCGGTGCGCTGATGCAGCACGAAATACGAGGTCCATTAGCGGCAAGTCGTAGATATGCTGGATCTCAGGCTTCGTCCAGTCATGCCGCGTTTTGGGGGTTGGGGATGGACCAGTTGTGACTTGAGTTGCCAGACCACGACTTAGGCAGCGAGCCTGGCGGATGGAAAGTGCTCGCAGCATAAGCAGAGGACCTCGACTGAGGATAGATCAGTGGTAGAAGGAAGACAAGTGCCCTGAGCCAATCGCAAAGAAAGGAAATGTTGCTTTGGGAATTAATTGATACCCGAAATGCTCACATGATGGAGCCCCGATAATCAGCCATCACTTGGGTGGCGGCAAACCATGTGCACTGGAACTTCAGATGTTTAACGCTTCAGAGCGCAGTGGGCGCTAAAGCGCGAAGACTCGAACCAAGTTCTGACAAAACATACCTTTCGATAAGCGCCCGCTGTACTGCCGTCATTGAGAGTCTAGAGCCCACTCTATGATCGGGATGCTGAAAATCATCCCGCCTTCATTGAATTGTGACTTCCGTTTTCTTGGCAGCGAGTCGGAGGTGACGACTATTACTCCACGTTTCGTGTCTCCACAGGACTTTGGCAGATGCAGCTCAGGGAGGCCGTCTGCAAGAAGACAATATTGGTATGAAGTATGCAATTAAAATGCTCTAGGACTACAAAATATGCTATTGAAACAGGGACCCTGGGGGGACACGAATGCTAATCCAAAAACTGAGATATGGTTCATCAGGACGTAACAGCGAACGAAATGCTGGTCGGCGGCACCGGGATCAGGATATTATGACCTCGCCCGTTCATCTCTATCTTCGCTCACACGTAGGCGTGCAAAGTCTCTAGCGATAATTCCCGCAACTGGAAGAATTGTTAGTCAATGAAGTACGAGAGTAATAGCTCTGGGAATGCTCACTTCTACTGGTTTCGTCGTCGGTGTCTTTACTCTGAGGGGATCGTTGTTGGTCTGGACTCCGTGATGTACGACTCGAGCCACCGCTGCCATTAGCATGGCTCCTGCGGTACTGAGGTGATGAGGTGTATGCTTTCCGAGCGGCAATATACTGCTGGCGAGTGTAAGCAGCTAGCTGCTGGGAGTACATGTGCTTCTTCTGTTGGGTTGATTCCATGGACATGGTGTCGCGGAAAGGTGCTGGGGCCATTGAATTATACAACGGTAGGGTTTGAGTGATGAATGCAGCGAAAGCTGGAGAGATTTTAGTGGGGGAAAACTGGTGAATGAAGATGAGTGACGAGGGTTGGTATTTTATACGAAGAGGGCTGGAGTTAAGTCAAATCCCATATCTTGTACAACACACTAGCTCCAAGATTCCAATAATCCGTCACCGCTGGAGATTGGGGTTTTTATGATGACGTTGTGGCGCCCGCGCCTCGATGGAGGAGTAACGTGATCGGGGCGCCTCTTCGTACTCCGAGGCCAGTCCTCATCTCCATCGCAGCTCAGACATTCATCCTTTGAAGCAAAGAAATCGACAGAAGGTGATCGTCCGTCCACAGTAGAGTCCTTTGAGGTCAATAATCTCGAATTTAGCTTGTGGCGGTCATTGGAGTCAAACAGGTGTCATGATTCGAGAGTCGTGGTTGGCTACGTACCATCGAGGTCTGCTTCTCGAACATACGTTCCATTCGACCCTTCTGACAGCGCACACATATCAATCCACACTGCATCACAGAGGGGTAAATGTCAGGAAATCGCAGGGTTCATCAAGATCACTCCGAGTAAGAAGACATTGAACCAACCAGATTGTATGGCGTTATTCCCTCCCAAAAGGAGTCCCAAATACCTCCCGATGCTTGCGGTTCTGGCAGTCAAGGGAGCTTGACCTCATAGGTCCTTATGACGAAGCGGGTGCCAGAGTGGTGGAACCTCCCAGGAAGCGCGTTGGAGACGGAAAAGGCAGGGTTCGGGAATTCGGACGTCTTTGTATCTGCGTTTTGTGTCACGAATGGCTGGGATTGGCATGCTAGCTCGTGTGTGGAGAAACAAGAAGCTGTGGAGCAACATAGCGTGACCATAAGAGAATTAACAGCGTTAACACCGACACCTCTCGATAGAGACATCCACTTTCCTTTTTCGTTACCGAGCAAAGGCGGCGCGTTGCTCGTTGTGAGGGCCTTCAGAGCGTCGTCGAGACCGGGAGTATTTCAAGCCTTTTAGAGCGCTTGTATGCGGTCATGCAACAGTTTACAGAGCTCGTCGCCACCACATTCCAGAGACGAGTGTTGGAATAAGATTCAAGAAGTCGGATGAAGGGTTATACAGTTTCAGATAGTCTTGTTGGTAGACGGTAAATACTACAACAACAGATACGAGGTACAGAGCGTAAGGATGAAAATCGAAAACAAATATTAAAGATGTCTAGGGTAGCCCGTGAAAAGGTCGTTGCGATGGCGTAAAGGGTAAAAAGAAAGTGCAAAGAAAGTTCGCCTATCGCTGGTATAGCGGGTAAAGATCGTTTTGCTACAAAGATGCTAGTGCTTCGTGATGATGGAATGGATGGGTAGGTAGAAGAAAGATTAGGCGGGAAGGATTAAGTATTAAAAATGCAAAACAATGAGGGAAGTCCGTAGATGCCTGGTCGAAAGTACTGCTGCTGAGACTTGCTTGCCGGTCGTGATGGGGCGTTAAAGAATAGACATGTGGAAGACAAACTGGCACGTCGATGCCAAAGCGATGTGGGTGAAGAAAAAGAAAGATTAAAGAGCAGAAAGGGGATAAAGTCACGTTACAAACGCGACAGGGGCCGAAGAAAGGGAAGGAAGAGAGAAAGAAAGCACAGGGCAATCCATCATCGCTCTTCTTTAAGCTCGAACTGATCGCCAGGAGCTCGAGTTCGAGGAGGGGGGAGCCGACTTCTTGGTGGGCTTGGGGCCGCCTCCGAGCATAACGCCGCCAGTGAGGACAGTGGTCTTGCCACCGTCGTAAGGAGTCACCTCGGTCTTTGTGCTGTCAATGAAGACGCGTGGGGCTTTGGACTTCTGCTCGCGGCGGACCTGCTTAGTCTCCGCAGCTGGGAGGAGCTGGGAGTGGGAAGCGTAGGACGATGCGCTGGAGAGCATGTCGGATCCGTACGATAGGCTGGAGGAGCTCGAGTTGGAAGAGCGAGAGCTGCACCGCGAGTAGCCGGAGATGCTTGAGAGAGGAGAAGGGGAGCGGGTCGAGGTGCCGAACTGGGTCATGATAGGGGCAGCCCAAGTGGGCCCACTGACTTCGTCCGCGATCATATTGAAAATCTTCTCGTCCTCGTCATCATCCTCAAGAAGCTGCTGGGCCTTGGTCTTGCGAATAGCAGCGTTCTGGGCATGGGTAAAGCTTGCCAGGCCAGTTCCAGGAGTGGGGAGTGCGGGTGCAGCGACCTCATCGGCCCAGACTGTGATGATTTGCTGGGAGGGAGTGCCAACTGCGGATGACGAGGTGAGCTTGATCGCAACGCAACCAGGGTCGACGAAGAGATCAAACTCGCGGCCACCGAGAGCGGCAATCCAATCGAACCACTGAATGCCAACTGCAAGGCAAGCAGAGTAGATGGCACGCGGGGGGAGGCAGGCTGGGGAGAGGGTGAGGCATCGCCTTCCCGAGCCCCGCATGGGCTCCTTAACCGACCAGGTAGGGGCGTAGAGCGCGACGAGGTTTGCTTCCAGGACGGAATGGAGCTTGATGATGGTGGCAGCAGTGTGTTTCTCGAGAAGAGGGCCAGTGAGGAAAGAGATGGCACGGGCGACAGTGACGTTGAGGTTGGTAGACGACATGGCAAGTGGTGGTAGGTCGGAAGGCGAAGTGTGTATAGAGTTATTAAGGGTATCGTCCGGCGATAGATGGGACTCTTTAAATCGAACGGATGCGGGATAGATAGTGATGTAGGATGCGCGGAGAGCAGAGAGACAACGTCAGAGATGGATGGCAGCGCAAGTGGCAGTCGTTAAAGTGAGCGGCAGATCTTATATTGGATTTTTATGTCAGGATTTTTTGCCAGGTGCGATCGGATAAACGATATGGAACTGACCTAACGGGCTGGCGGAAGATGGAATTGACGGGTGTTGAAGCCGACGGAGCAAGTTTCTGACAAACGGGAAATTTAGGGGTCGTAAGAACGAAAACGAAGGAGAGAGAATCCAAGTCCTGGGATGCTGCATCTGGAAAGAAATGCTTTGGTTTATGAATGAATCCAGTTTCCCTACCACACGTACAGCAGTCTTTTGTTTTCTTGGAAAAGACAATAGCACTCCGCCACGCTGGCTTCTTCGCTGACAGCCCATCAACCGACTGACCTTGCCAGCTAATTTGGGATCCCCTTGTCCCTTCCTTGTCCCTCTGCCTGCCGTAACAGCGCTCTTTTTCCGAGTCTATTACTCCATAAGTGCGCCGACGACACAAAAACAAAAACACCTTGTTCTCCAGCCTACCGGGGGCTCTCAGATCTTCCGCGTCATCCAAGCAGCATTTCCTTCCATGCCAACGGACTTTTGCTAATTACAATTGACCCATCCTATGGCGTATGCGAAACTCCCCCAAAGCGATCTTGGGACGACTCGGCATTTATCACCTGGGCGCCTTATTGTCTGTTAAGGCGACCGTATTATTTGAGCGGGAGAAACCACTGGAACCTGGCGACTTGTCGAAGAGAGGCAACCGTTGCTTCGTCGCTGGGTGCACCTCTAACAAACGCTAGATGAATTTCGAAATGCTTTCCATTCCTCATCCCACTTGAGGAAGAAGAGGTCATCTGATTCATGAGGTGGTCCAAGCGTGCCGTGGGAACATGATGCGGAGTTCACCGAAGTACTGTATCAACAGAAAAAGTCTCCGTTGTTGACAAGCCCTCGCGACCGCCAGCCCCAAAAGCCTTGAAAAGCAGCCCAAAAATCGTCCACCATGGTAGGCTGAACCTCTGATCGTCGTTGGCGATAGCGGGAGCTAAATTCTGCATGTAGACTCTCGCCGTCGATCTCCTCAACCCTTCCGCTGAGCTCGAGACCAAGCAGCACAAGCTCAAGAGGCTGGTGCAGTCGCCCAACTCGTACTTCATGGATGTCAAGTGCCCTGGTGAGTGTGCATGCCCGCCGTTGGTCTCGTCCTTCCTGTTTGGATGGATCGTTGGAGGGCTTTCGATCTGTATAACGCATGCTAACCTCATTTTTCTTACTAGGCTGCTTCGCCATCACCACCGTTTTCTCGCATGCGCAGACTGTTGTTATCTGCTCGTCATGCACATCTGTCTTGTGCCAGCCCACCGGTGGTAAGGCCAGACTGACTGAGGGTATGTTTCTATTCACATCTTTCACTTCCTCTTCCGATTATTCATTTGGACGCTTGTGTCTTTCCAGGATGCTCCTTCCGTAGAAAGAACTAGGTCGCTCCTCAGCTGTACCATAGTTCCATTATACACACGACCTGCATTTCCACTCGGCCGGACCTCTCGCATCCAACATCAATTCTCGCTCTGCTGTCAAATTCTCTCATCGCATTCATTCTTGTTTCTAGCACCGTAATCTCATTTCATGTTGTGCCATTGGGAATAGGTCTGAGAAATCGCAAAGTGCGTGTGCATCATGCAGAGTCACATTCGCTCCCGTTCCGTACTAAATGTTCCGAATCGTAGCTAAGATGACGATGTCCCAGTCAGTGTGACTTTCCTCCTCTGGATGCCTTCATTCCCCTGACTGTTTCTGATCGCTCCTTGGACTGTGACTGCCATAAGTTAAGCTCAACGATGTGTGCCTCGGATGGTATGTGTCACCCTAGCCTTTGGCTCCCAATGCATGATCGCGTACTTTCACGATGATGAAGTGCCGATCGAATACGATCCAAGAAAGTAGGCAATTGCTGCAACCCACTTGCTCCATTAGAATTTCAGTTGGGCGCCAAGCGAGTCTAAACTACTTGTGGAAATTCTGGATCATGCAGAAGTGTCATTTTTAGCCTTGGGCAGCTCTCAGTACTCAATGGCTCTCATTCCAACGCAACATCGGTGCATATGGAAAGTCCTGCAGGCTCTGGTGCGCGAGAGCGCCAATCATTTCGTCTTAACTTATCTTACATTCTCCCCTCGGCCAATTGTTATTTGGCAGTAATTTGGGCCCATTTCTACATCGACGGGAAATCGCAAATTACCTTCACGTCACATTCAGTGCGAGAGCTCTTCCTATCGTAAGTTGGGGTGGGGGATATGGAGACTATTTGATAGCGGTGCTTGCAATTGAAGGCGACTCTGAATCAAAGGACAGATCCCTCGGCCTCGCCCTTCCTTTGGTAGTCCACCCAGTTCTCTTTGTGACAAGGGGACTTCGCGTGGTGACATATCTTCAAATCTTCTGCATATAGACTTCCTTCGACAGTCAGTGGCGTTCAGGGGTATATTCGTACCTGAGTGCCACCCGCCATTTCGAAGACCTGGAGGCTATTGGTTGAAAACAACCTCCGGATAGTCCATTCCGAGCGTTTGCACCTACATTGAATCCGTGCTCTAGGTCTTCGGTAGGTTCCCCTCACTTCAAGCTTCTAACGTCCTTTATTGTGTTCGAGTCCTTCTCCATCGTACAAGCACGTAAGGGGAATGGAAGCACGAACTTCTGATCTTCACCAAGTGTCATGAACCTATCAATGTATATGGTACTGATGGAAGGACTGTAAATAGCCAATCCGCTCGCCCAAAGACAATTAAAAGGAGGAGACCCACTGAAAGGTCGACAGGGGTCTCCGTTTCTTTCGAGAAGCAAGAGGCGGTCTGAAAATGGAAGGAGCCTCAGCCACTCTCGGCGCCACACTAACGACGACGGCATTTGCCGCCGCCCATACTCCAAGGCTTCCAAGAGCCTTCAAGTTCATACAACGCTTCTGCCGGATACAAGCACGGCCAATAGAAAGTTCGCAGTGTCAAGCAGCCTAAGGATGGCCTTGAGCTGCCTTTACTCGGCTTCTAGTTTTACTTCGTGTTCCATCATCACTCAACGCTGAGAGCGAGCGGAAGTTGGTCGGCTTTGCGAATAATAAAGGCATTTGATGGTCCGCATGGAATAGTACACAAGAGGTTGTTATTATAATTAAGGGCGGCATGGGGCTCCTTTGTACCTTTGTCAAAGGCTAGGATCCTCCTGTAACTTTGAATTGATCCTTGAGCTCAAGCCTCAGCCCACCATGTGAAGGAGGCCCTAATTCGAGGAATATATGCCCAGTCATTCTATCTCGGAGGACGCAAGGCTTGCATAAAGCAGCCATAGTCTCCTTCGCAGACTTGATGAACTTGGAAAGGGCGCCCACGCTTCGCCGAGCGTGTGTCCATCCACATGTCTAGTTGCTGTAGAATTAGATAGAGATCGAGGGTGGCCCGGTGTTCATAATGCTTAACCTTGTTCTGAATCTGTTTGTCGGCTGGAAGGCAGCATTCAACCAGAAAACACGAGCGGCTTGGAGGAGACTGACCCCAGTCTTACCTAGCGCCTTTGGTCAGCTACCTGCCTGGAGGCCAGGCTATCCGAATGATTGGTTGGAAGACCACTGCCAGATACCGACAACGGCAGTTCTATACCCCACAAAGCAGTCATGTTCAACTGCGTTTCTGTCCACCGATCCCGGTGAACGCTGATCCCAGATACCATGACTATAGTTGCCTGATATTCCACCACTCGATTGCGTTTGATTGCTGCAACTCTGGTTCTATACAAAGGAGAGAGGTCAGGCAAAAAAAGAAGGTTAGCAATGGCCGCTGAAGATAAGGAAAGCCTTCCATTCTTTGTGCAAACACACGGATTAGGAGAGCTCAGGCGAGCAACACGAGGCAGGCCAACCTCATTTGATGCGCGCAATAGGGGCTTCATTTACATAGGATCCACAGTGACATAGGGAGAGTCGTGGCACAAGCTCGCTTATTAGTCCCCCCGCGTCAGCAGGGTCGCAAGGATGTCTACAGCAGTCGTTCGGAATCCGGGGTACGTCCTTTGATGGTTATCAAGAGAGAAGAACCTCAAGATTGTGCCGTGGTAGAGATGACGACACTTGACAGGTGAAGAGCGGATGTGCGGTAGACAGACTGCCACGTACGCGTAGCGGCTACGCGGCTCAGATTGGCAGTGCGCACGAGCGCTTCTCTGTCATTGAGAGCACTGTGAGGGTTCGACGATTAGGGAGACTCTACAGCAATTTGATGTGATAGCCTTTGTTGCCGGGAAGACACGTCGCTGGTTTGGGGAGACCATGATCAAGTGATTAGGAGCCAGAGACGCGTCTTTCGATCGGCTTGCTTGGATGTGGGGTGGAACTAGCCTGAATTGCTTTGAATAGTCTGGACAGCACGAGCGCGTCACAGTAGATCGCGTGAAGCACAAGCGAGAAACGATCGATAGCGATTGCGCCCAGACGGCATGACTTGTTTCAGGAGAGAAGCCCGAAGTTGATATTCCCAGGTGGGACCGGTACCCATGGAACAGGAGAGATATCTTTAGAAGAGATACTGGCTACTGCGGGCGACGACAAGTCGACTGAATACTCAGCGGTAGAAGACAGAGAGACGTGTCGGTTCGATGTCGACGTTGCTGCGGTACAGACAGGTACACGCGTTAACCTCGGCAGATTCAGACAAAGTCCAAGGGTGGACGCTGTGACGTCGCCCAGTGCAGTGGCAGCGCACTCTTCGGAGGGAAAGCTGAATCGAGACCAGTCTGGGCGAGGCGGTGCACAATGCCGTCCATGGGAGCAGAGACTTTGGCACCCAAAAACTCGATGCGGGGGACAGAAATTCACAATTTGAAGGCCAAAGAGAAGAAGGGGCTAAGACGTATTTGTATCCAAACGATCGTTTCCAACCTACCGTTGAAAGGAGGAGAGAGGAGAGGAGAATGTGATTTGATCGAATGAGCGGGCAATGCTAGCCGTGGGATTAGAGTTGACGTGATGTGATCAAATAAGGAGTTGTGAATTTCCGCAGCACTGATTTGGCTCCATCTCTTCTTCTGACCACCACCTCTGACTCTCGTCCATTTCATTACATTAGCCTGACCCCTCCAAACCGCAGCATCTCATAACAACTATGTCTGAATACGCCTCCCCTCCTGGCTTTGACGCCTTTGACTACCAGAACCAGAACCTCGACTCGTTCTTGTCCTTCTACTCTCCCTGCGACATTGTCGTACCCACCCCAGGAGATTTCGAGTTCGATATCGATACTGGTCTCGAGGGTTTCGACGAGCAACTCCAGGTTTTAGCGTTCAACCAGAACAGCTTTGCCATCCCAAGGGGTTCCAACGGCCCTTTGTCTACCATAACAACCTCTGGCATCTCAGAGTCCAACGCCTCAGACGACCTCTACAGCGACGTCTCTTCCTTCTACGGACCACTTACTGGGAACGAACCCGCGAATCAAGATATCTTTGAATTTGCGATGGACTTCCAACGAGTCAACGTTGCCGGCTCCGATTACGGAGCTCCGCAGTCAAGCAAGGTCCTGGACGAATCTGATCCCACGTCCTTTGGCCAGCTGCCACCAACGCCTCCCCGCAGCCCCGCTGCTGGCGAGAAGTACCAAATCCGTTCCAGTTTCTCAGACTACGGACCTGCGCCTCGCCGCAGCTCTTTGGTCCCTAACTATTTCAATGGTTTGGACTTTGACCTGATCGGTGCCCAACAAGGCACCGTCTCTCCCCTCCATCTCAACTCCAAGCTTCCCTCTTCGTCGCCCGAGTCCGCTGTTAGCAAGATGCCGGTTGACGAAGATCACTCTGGTGAACCTCGCCGCAAATACAAATGCAATGCTTGCCCTCGATGTATGTGGACTACTATTGTGATGTGCGCAACATGCTTATCAGTTCTTCACAGCCTTTGCTCGTGCTTACAATCTCAAGACTCATATGGCCACCCATGACCCAAACAGGCTGAAGCCTCATGTCTGCCCCCACCGCTCATGCGGTCGCTCCTTCAGCAGGAAGCACGACTTGGGCCGTCACCTTGTTAGCATTCATCGCGATGAGAAGAAGGATAGCGTTGGTGTTGCCAGTGGTGCCCGCACCTGGTGCGACGATTGCGGCAAGGGCACCGTCGGACGCGAAGCTTCCTGCGACTGCGCTGACGTCAAGTAAACCAAAGCGCTCAACATGTGTCTCTTCTTTCTGCTTCGTAAGTCTTCTCCGTAGCCCCTTCTTCAATCCAACACATCTAATTCTGGATTACAGTCGGCACCTGCCCTGCCATCCTCTTCATCATATGCGTTATGACTGCTCGTTGGCTGTCTGTTGTACCATTCCTCATTCCTTTGGATTCTCGTTTGTATCAGACAGAATCCTTGCTGTCGGTCTGGCGCATACGTTGTGTCACGTATCGTACCGCCTTGCTGTTTTACACCTGGCCCCGAGACGGACGTGTCCTTCGATATGATTACCCCTCACCCTCTTTTAAACCCATCTCCTCGTTGTCTTTCGCCCTCGTTTCGTTGCTCAATACCTAGAATGGCTTGTGTATGCAGGACCTTGAATATCCTTCCTTTTTCTTGCTCTTACTTTTCCCTACCTCTCTCTCTCTCTCTCTGCTCTCTCTGTGTTTGTCTCTTTCTCTTGCCTTTGACTATCTAGCCTTCATATCCGACTATCTACTGCCCCTGACTATGTATAACCTTGAAAATATAATGCCCCTCCTCGTGCTACATTGGCTTCTCCCGCAATCTTGCACTCTGAACTTGATCGCAGTCAGGCAGATAGCAAGTTAAACCCCGTATGCTGGGCTATCGATGTATATTTTCCGAGGACAAAGACTGCGGTCAATCAAAGATGCAGAGGTACACGAGGGACAGATCCCGGCGCAGCTCTGACCCATACGCATCTCCAATTGCCTCACATTGCAAGGCACCGAGAGACGCTTTTCGAGACCCAAACGTCATGCTTTGATTCGATTTAGACGCTCATCAGCATCTTGTCATTGACGCCATGATCGGGGCCTGCTCTTGTCCATTTTTTTTTTTTTTTTTTTTTTTTTTTTTTTTTTTTTTTTTTGGTGGAGCTTATGGTTTGGGGGTAACACCATGTGTTTCCCGCCCTCACCCGCTGGGCGACGAGTTTCCTCGTCTAGAAAGTGTTTCGAGGAGTCCAAAGTAGGGGAAATGCATTACGCACACCTAGCTGCATAGCTAGATAGTGTGGGACTGAGATGTAGCCCGATTGCATTTTGCCAGACCGCTTAGCCTTCCGATCGCATTACGCGTCTTCATCGGTTTCGTCCTGGTGGTCGTCTGCTACTCCCTATACCCACTAAAACCCCGTAGTTGGTCACCCAGTCGGGTGGCAGGTCGCCGTTTCTCATCTCGGCTTGCAGTATAGGCTCCCAGGTGCCCGCGACCAGATATCTGGTCAGGGCTTTCCCGCCAAACTTCTTTTCGTTAGCTAAAATTCGGTCGTGCCTGAGTCTCCGATTTATCCTGGGAGGGGATACCGTCGCGATTTTGTATAAAATTGCAGCAGTTACTACAAAAATTTTACCAAAATTTGCAGCAACTGCTGTCAGGCGGCTGTGCCAAACTTCATGCATAAAGATGCAGTAGAAGCACTTGCTTCCCTGTCATGCCCAAATGGGCTAATCAAAGCTACTTCTGACGGGATTGCATTAAGAAATGGCGCTCTCGAGTGCCCAGCGCCTTTGGCGAAGCGGGCGCATCAATACATTTCCTTTTTGGGTCGGCTCGTCCCGCCTGCTCACCCACCCCGCTATTGTATATTCTCGTTCTCCCCAGAGGTCAGTGGCCAACTTGTATACATGAAAATGTAGATATTACTTTCATAGACCGGATGCTCTTGTTTTCATCCCAATATGGGCGAAGTTGGTCCATCTAGAAGTGTTCTAATGCAAATCAATGTGCAGGGTACCGGCGCTGAACGCACGCACCGTTAGCCATGAAAGCCATCTCGCTTGAAAGCCCTAGTAAATACCTTCAATTTAAACCTATAAGCGCCCGAAAAGAACGCGATTTGAGGGAGCTACACTTTATATACACCCAGTCCACCCTACAGGGGCCGCAGAAATGCCTTAAAATTTGCTATTGAGGTTTCATTTAATGTATATCAGATAAAACATGTAAGATACAGTGGTATGATGACTTATAATCCGTCTCTGGGACCCAACCTATCTGTGCACCCAAATGTGCTGGTAAACCGAGTCAATGTGCGGTGCAAACTCTGAGTTGGACACTGCATATCCGGGTGCATTGTCTGACTTTTCTCTTTATCTTGTGACCTATGTTTCAAATGGTATCGATGGAAAGGTAAATTTCACCTCGTAATTCTAGTGTATTTCTTCTATTTTTCTGGCAAGGCCATTGTGATGTTATCCCCAAAACATTCGACATGATGGGACGTCCGAAAGACTCGGAGACGTTGGTCGCGCATGGCAACTGTGCATGACGGGCGCTAAATTGGCCCAAGCGTAGCCGTGTTAAAGATCCTGACCCACCTTCACTGTAAAGTCGAGCTTGACCTCAAAATCTATCTACGTGGGTCGAAAAGCAAGTGCTGTCAGCCATTACGCTGAGAAACGAACATGTTCGAGTGACCTCGGCATTGCACTGCCACATTTGTGGGCGCTGACGCGTCGCGTCTTCATAGTCGAGCCAAGGTGCGGGAGGGATAAAAATGGATATATTATGGATGGTACTGCAGCATACCCATGATTTCAACTCCTCAATTCTATCTAGGTGCTGTAGCACCGCCTAAAAGCAAGGAGGAACAAGTGGACACCGACTCGGATAGCAGAGCAACGTGCTAATTTTGGCACAAGGATGGCTTGGCAAGGTGGAATTCCGCGGCTCAGTCGGGCGAGAAGGACCGACGACAGGCGCATTTGGAACAATGGGCGGTCGAGTGATGCGCTAAAAATGCGCCTGCATCAATCCGGGGATAGGGAAGTGATGTGAATGACAAGCCACCATTTTGGGCATTGTGGCAGCCAATGAGACACGGGCTTGGCCATGTAGGAACTACAAGAAGATTATGCATAAAGATGCCAGGTAGCAGTTGCTAGATTTTATGGAAGAAGATTTTTAGTAACTACTGTAAGTTTATGCATAAAGACCACAGCATCTGGTGATCCTGGCAAGCCACTGCGCCTCCGCCATATCTTTGGACGGGATCCTGAGTGGGTCCTGGTCCTGTCCTATTCTCCAGTTGCATCTAAGGCACCATATCTGGTGGATCGCTTCAGAGACCAGTATTTTGTACAGCCGTGTCGGGCCTGCTAACACCGTCCCGTCGTCGTCCTTTATATCAACTACTCCGATACCCATGAGTGTTCCAATTGACATATGTGGCCATTGAAGTCCTGTTCGCTCCCATACCATTTTCACTGTCTCCCAGACGTGTGCTTGGCCTGAAACGTTACATTCCAGGAGTATGTGTTGGAATGATTCTTCCGGGGCGTCACAGTGAGCGCACGGCATGAATCTTTCGGCCAGCTGCGTGTGGGCCCAGAACCTTCCTATTTTGTGCCCATTGTGTATTGCTTTCCACAGCAGCGCGCTTGCTTTTCTGGTGAGTGTGGCGTCCGGGGTCTTTATTAAGGACTTCCAGATCGCTTCCTCTGTTGGTTCAACCCCATTAAGTTCCCCGGCGTGTGCTATAATCGTTTCTATATTCTTCCTTGTACTTTCGCGTCTGGGTCTTTGTATCCGTTCCCTTATGCCTCGGTAGAGCAGGGACTGTGTCATGTAGTGTATTCTCGCTCCCAAACTTCTCGCTCCGTCCCTCGTGGAGAGACCGAAATCGTCGTGGTCTTCTTTTCGCGCTCCTTCGGCGGCTAGGGCATCGGCCCCATCGTTTCCTTCGTTTCCGCTATGACCCTTTACCTTTTCCAGGTATGTCTCGTTGTCAGCTTTTAATACTATTTCATATATAGCCCACAGGATTTCCTTGTTCTCGACTCCTATGAAGCCTCTGTCCGCGTTTCGATGTATAAATTTGGCGATTGCCTCTATCGCGTACTGGGAGTCTGATATTATATTCGCTTGTTTGGTTTCGAGGCTATCTTGGAGGCCCACTAGTATTGCCAGTAGCTCACCCGCGTTGTTAGATGCTAGGTGGTCTGGGACTCTTAGTGCCTTATTCCTTTCGTCGCCTCTTGCATACCAGATCCCGCTCCCTGCCTTGGCTTCGCCTGTTCCATTCCCCGTGCAGGAGCCGTCAGTGTACATTGACACGGACGGAGCGTTCCAAGCTGTTGTGCTTATTCTGTTCTCCAACCCCCACAGGCCTGTCTCATTCGGCGTTGTTCCATGCTTGTTTGCGAAGACACGGACGTGGTAGTTTGGGTTCCCTTTGTGTCTTCTGACTGGTTCGTTCACTACCCGGTATCGATCTTCCTTTTCGTCGGCTGCCATCTTTTCGGGCTTTGGCGCCTCCGTGCGTCTTTCCCTGATCATCGTCTCGGGTCTCCATTCTAATTTGAGCTTGGATAGTTTTTGGAGGGTGTTTCGGCGGCATTCGTCCGGTATTTCACATCCGTCAGCACGGTCTTGGAAGCAGTGTGGGCAGCCGCAGTTCTCGTCATTTGGGGTGTGCTCATGGTACTCGTTCTTCTGAGCGTGGTTCCTCATGTCATTCACGGTTTGTATTGCGTGTGTTTCTTTTTGGCATCTGCTCCATCTGTCTTTGTACACAGGGGCCCTTCCCTCTATCTCGGGGTGGAACCAGATGTCCACATTTAGTTGCAACTCTTTGTTAAGAGTTTCCGGAGTAAATTGCACCTGGTGTTTCCTCGCCGCTTTGATCATTCGCCTCAGTGAGTCCGGCATGGCGCTATTCTTCAGGTTCGAGTTCCAGTTCTGGATGAATTGGTTTCGTAGAGCTTGTACGCCTACGCCTTTGTATTTCTTGGCCGCGCATTCCGCTAGTATTAGGTCCGCTAGGTATGCCCATATCGGTCTGAGTCCATCTGGTCGGAGGTATTGTTTTAGCCTCATGAGTTCGATTGCGTCGTTTCGCGCGGGGATGTTGAGCACTCCGAGCCCTCCTTCTTCGATAGGTCGTTGTAGTTGCTCAATGCTTATTGTATTGGATTTCCTCTCGCCCCGTTTCGCGTGAATGTGGTTGTCAATCATCTTGTTTAGTTTTTTGACCGTGCTTTCGGGCATGCCTTGGACTCTAGTCAAATATTGGGTGTGCGCTCCGACAATGGCCGTCGCTGCTCTGCATCGTCCTATTATTGATGCTTGGCCACGGTCCCAGCGGTCAAGGACTGTTTTCACCGTTTCTTCCATTGGCTGCCATATGTCTTCTTGTTTGAGGCCATAGCCATAGAAAGATCCAAGTATCCGCACCGCTTCACCGTCCTCCACTATCCTGATACTGTCTGGTATTGGGTCATTGCCTGGCCCGATTCTCCTTGTCCGTCTTATTTCCTCTCTTTGTGTACGGGTGCCCAGTGGAATTATCATTGTTTTTTTCAATGTTGAATTTCGCACCTGACGCTTTGCACCATTGATCGAGTGTGGAGAACAACAAGTTCGTGTCATCGGTCTCATGGACGAATACAGATGTGTCGTCCGCAAATAGGTTTACAACAATTCGTTTCGGCATACCTTCGAAATCCAGTCCTCTTATTGGTGACTTACGGATTGTTTCTGCGAGCGACTCTATTGCGATGTTAAAAAGTAGGCACGATAACGGGTCCCCTTGTCGGACTCCCCTTATGATTGAGTACGGCTCGCCTATCACACCGTTAAGGATGATTCTTGTCTGCGCGTCCTTGTATAGGTGCTGCACCGATTTTATGAAATTTGGGTGTATGTTCATTTGTTCTAGGGAGCGCCATAGGAATTCGTGCCGTATTTTATCGTAGGCCTTCTCTTGGTCTAGGGATATGATGCTGCCTCTTATCTTATCGGTTTCGCACTTGCTCATGACCAGGTGTATAAGGTCTGTCTGGTCGGTTATCCATCTGTCTTTCATGAATCCGGCTTGGTCCTCATTTATGAGGTTCGGCGCTACTTTCGCCAGCTTGTTTGTTAGTGCTTTAGTCATGATCTTGTAGTCTACATTGAGGATGGTTATTGGCCTGTAGTTCGCGATGTCGGTGGGGTCTTTTTTCTTGAATAGTGGGCACATCCAGCCATCTGTGAAACCTGTGCCTGCACTCACTCCGTGCTCTTGGATATCGTTGAACACCACTTGCATTGTTCCAATTACATCAAATGGTTTATCGTCCCCTTCTGCTGTTGACTCCTTGAAGGTGTAGTGGAGTTTCTTCCATAGTTCGATCGGTATGCCATCCAGCCCGGTAGCTTTGTCATTTGGGACGTCTATGAGCGATTGTGTTACTTCCGCGTACTGTATCGGGGTCCCTGTGGTGTCCCTTTCTTCATCATCCAGCCGGCTGCAGAGTATACCAACGGTTTCATTCATATGGCTAGAGTCCCGGGGTGTCCCCCAGTTGGCCGTGTCAGTCTGTTGGAGCTTTCGATGGTATTCGGTCGCGGTCTGCACCATCTTCTTGGTGTCCGTTTCATACATGGGTGGTTTTCCAGGTTCTCTAGGTTTTTGTAGCGCATATATTGTATCCCTGGGCTTCTTGGCCTTGTTTAGGTCCCAGTCGTATTTGCTGTTTGTCTCTCCCTCTAGGTGGTGCCTGGCTGCTATCTGGTCTCTCATCCTCGTCGCTTTCAGGTTTTGGATGTGCTTGATCTGTTCGTCTATTTCGTCAAGCTGTCGGGTTAGTTCGTCTGGCGCCAGTTTGTCTCGTTCCTTAAGCGCCGCTTGACGTCGTCTTTCCCACTTTTCAAGGGTTTTATTCATCTTTTTCATCCTTTCTTTTATTGCACTGGAGGCCGACTCCATGATTCTATCCTTGAAAGTTTTCCACAATGTCTGCACATTTCTCCCTTCTTCTCTCGGTTCTGTTCTTGTCGTCCTGATGTCTTTTTCTAATGATTTTCCGAGCTCGTTTATCTCTTTCGCTAATTCATTGTCGTCCAGGATGAAGAGTGGTATGGATGACCTTCCTGGTCCCACATAAGGTTCAAGAGGGGGGGTTAGTTGAGCAGACGCAATTCTGTGGTCTGTCTTCATCGCGGTCGTCTCGATCCGCCATTCGCGTGTTAGGTGTAGGATATCGGATTTCATATATATGCGGTCGAGTCGACTTCTTGACGTTCCGTTGTTCCTTTTCCCTGATGTGAAAGTGTAGTCTGTTTCTGTTTCGTTGAAAGCTCGCCATCCGTCCCTTAGCTGGTGCATGTCACGAAATGTCTCGAGGGCTTCTATGGCTTTCTCTCCGTCGGTCCGGGACCCTATTCGGTCTATCATAGTCTCGCATATGTTGAAGTCTCCCAGCATTATATCTATTTTGGGTAGGTCTTTGTCTCCCCTCCAGTATTGGTGCAGTTGGTTCCAGAAATCTTCGTTTAGTTTATTGTCTCCTGATGGGGCATAGATCGCTAATATATGTATATAATCACCGTTCTTTCTTTGTAGCGAGCATAGGAGTGCTTTTCCTGGAATCACTTCCTTTGAGTTGCATTCTTGCCATGATGTCGTGTTCTTGTCGATAACAATCGCCACCCCATCCTTTGCCGTTGCGTTCTCTGGGCTCGGGGATACCATAATGTGTAGTCTGCGGAACTGTTTCTCAAGGGTTTTTGCCTGGTCTGGCGTTATGTGTGTTTCTTGTAGGGCAAGTACATTTATCCCCCCGTCTCGTATTAGTTGGTTCACGTGGTTCCATTTATCTCTTGAGTGGGCCGAGCCCCCTCCTCGCATGTTCAGGGTCGCAATTCGTACTGCAGCTCTGGAGTTTTTCTGATTTGTTTTGGCACCTCGTTTCTCTGTGTGTGCATCTCCTGGTTGTCCTGAAGGGGTTTGTTGTGTTTCATGTAGTTCCGGATTGGTGTTTTCAAGTGGACGGTCCCTCTCCGTGTCTCCCTGTGTTCCCGGCCCGGGTGTTCTGGTCTCGCTTTGCCTGGTATTTGAGTTATTAGTGGGGTCTGGCGCCCCACCCAGGGTCGCCCCTCTTTGGGTATTCTCCCATCTACTTGGGTCAGTATTTGCCCGCAATCCTATCCCTCGAGGCGCGTCATCAATGAGTCGACCAGCGGTTCGAGTCGTTCCATCTCTTCCCCTCGAGTTCCCTTTATCCGTAATGCAGGTGGCGAGGCTGGTGTTTCCACCTCTCGCTCCAACGGTAGCTTCCTGGCGCTCGTGTAACCCAGTACGCGTATTATTGGTGTGATTTTGCATTGTCGTTAGGTCTGTTAGGTCAGTGTGGCGTCCGAACCGCCCGATACCAGGGGTGCTCTCACAGCAGCATTGCATGGCGGTACAGTACTGCTCCTTCACCCCCTCCGCCTTGTGAGGTGTGTGGACTCTTAGACTTCCCATCTTAGGAACTAAACAAGTTTATTTCGGGGCTTATCGTGTACCAACGTATTATATGCACAGTCAGCTGTCATCAGGTATGTAGGGAGGTTGGGTGAGTCCACTGTGGCCGTATGGTGTTCAGCTCTTACCGCCACGCCTGTTGGGGTTCGAGTATCCCCCTCTTCCGCCTCCCCTTCCTTTGCCTCTCCCTCGTCCCCGGTGGTTCTGTCCCGAATCTGGCCCATTGTTCTCCGATAGTTGCACCTGCGAGTGGTAGCCGGCAAGCTTGGGGTATGGGCACTGGTGGGCATCGTGGGTCACATCCTGGCATATGAGGCATGTACGGATGTCGTTGGATCGTTGGATCGCATATGAGTTCCCCAGGAGGGTAGGTATATCTACCTCCGACCTCAGCAGGCGGGCCCATTCTTCGGTTTGGTCTGGGTCGGATGTCGGGCTGGGCGCGTAGAGGTTGAAGACTGGGTCTTGGCTGGGTTTATCATCTGGTGGCCCATGGAATGTGATACGCCCCCTCTCGAGAGCCTGTCTCAGGAGGCGGGTCTTCGTTTCCTCCTCGTTGTCCTCATCGGTGTCCATGTCCGAGGTCTTGCGCATGAGGCGGTCGTTGTGGAGGTAGACGAGTTGTTTGAGTTGGTCGACTTTGTCTCCCGTTTCGTCGGGGAGCCTGTCAACGATCATCGCGAGGATCATCTGCGCGTGGTAGTCGTCCGCAACAGCCTTGATGTTGAGCTGGCGGATGAAGTCGCTCGGTGCGAGTGGTAGGGAGTCGGCGTAGAAGGTGCCGTTCGCGGTGGACCACAGTTTCTGCGTCGTGATCCGTTCGTAGGTGTCCAGTTCCGAGGTCATGAGGATCCAGTATCTGATGCCTTTCTTCTGGGGGTGACCCGTCGGGAACCTAGTGTATGGGATGAGAATGTATCCCCTAATGTTTGCCTCGGCAAGGACTTTGGTGATGGCGTTGCGGCAGATGTTCTCGTTCGAGAACGGGGTGTCGTGGAGGAGGTTGAGTAGGGCCTTGTGATACCCCTTGATGGGTTCAATCGCGGCGGTGTTGCTTCCCCCTTCTATGGCTTGGAGGACAGCAGGGATGAGCGTACGGGTAGGAATGTTGGCTGGGTTGATGAGTTTGAGGGGTTTGGCGACCGGTTTCGTGTCCTGGGAGCCCTGCGGTTCGGGCGTCTGGCTTACGCGGCCCTCGGTGCTCATAGTGGCCAGTTCCAGGAGCTTGTCTTGGGTTGTTGACAGTTGCGTGGACGTTCCGTGAGCAGGGTTTGGGTTCTCGGTTTCGCAGGTTGCGAGGTCTTCGCCTGCTTCCAGCAGAGACGAGGGGGTAGGCGCAAAGCGATGGGGCAGGAGGAGGTTTGTTTGGGATTGGGGGAGAGGGGCCGAGTGGTTCGTCAGCGCCCTGAAGATCTGGTCAGAGCTATAGCCCTGTGTTCGCGGGGCTGGGAGTAGGAGGCTCGATTGGGTCACGAGGGGGAGGCGACCTGTGGGCGATGGCTGCGGGCTCTCGCCTTGCCTGTGTTTCTTCTTTGTCGAGGGTTTTCTTGGGGACCCCTGGTCTTCGCGCTGCCTCTTGTCGTTCGTGTGGTTCGAGTTGTAGCTTACTCCGCCAGCTGCAGAGTCGTGCTCGTCTTCGCTGTTGGGGGGGGTTTGCGGGTTGGTTTCGGAGCTCTGAGGTCGGGTTCGGTGTTCGAGGAGGGATTGGGCGTTTCGATACATGGTGTCTCACCTGGCTTCCTTCATCCCTTTTACTTCCCTCGTTCTACCTCTCTCCGGGTTCTATCTTGATTCATGTGTTTTGCGACGTGAGGGTTGTTTCCAAGTTCTTTCGTTCGTTTGTCGACGCCCGTGATGCTGATGTTATCTGGGTATTTCCTCCGAGACGCGCGGCCTTGAGTCTTTTTGGCCTCCTTCCGCTCGCGTCTTGGATAATGGGGTATATTATGGTCAGGGGCGAGGTTTATGTACTGATAGGCTAGGTAAGGACTGTTGTATGTCTCGTGTGTGTTGGATTCAGAGCTATAGGATTTGTTCGCGATCAGTCCGTTGCGTTTACGGAGTATGTACAGGGTTCTGATGGTATCAGGCTTTTGTCATTGGAAGTCCATCGTCGACATCTTCTTTGGGGGGAGTGGGAAGCGGTTTATTCCAGGTCGGGTCTTCGCTTCTCTGGTCCAACTTTCTTTCGTAAATAAGGCGGTGTAGGCGCTCCTTCCACGAGAGTTTCATCACTTCTTTTGGGATGGCAATGATAATGAGGGTGGTGTGTTTGATGTCGTCAGCGATGTTCGAATCACTGGCTGTCGAGACTTCGATCACGAAGTGAGTCCATTTCTTTTCGCGGAAAGTGATGCGTCCGATGGTACCGATTCTCGTTCTCCCTGGCGTTTGGGGGGTGGTCGTGTTGTCCTCCTTGGTTTTGATGATTATTTCCATTCCTTGTGTGATGGGTGGGAAGTCCTTGGGCGGTTTCTTGTCCAGGATCCAGCGTTCTGTGCGGGGTAGGTTCGACAGGGGAATCGGGCCCATTTTGCCCATTTTACCTGTCGTTGCTAGTGGTTGCCACGTTACTATTACGGGTGCAGGGGAGGTTGGGCGGGGACTGGTGTTTACGAGGCTTGGGTGAACGGTGGGAGCAGTAGTTGCAGGTTTCCCGCATAGGATGTCTCGGAGTGACATGGTGGGAGGTGGTGGTTCGTTAAGGAGGGTTGTCTCGGTCTTGGTTGCCAGTCTTGTCTTTTCGTAGGAGACTAGTTGGGTGATGTCGATGGGCATCGGGTTAAGGAGGGTGGGTTACGTTTCTCTTACTGTCTGAGTCTCACACTTTTGCGCTTTATATGTTGCATGGGCTGATCTCTTACGTTCTTTGTGGTGTTCGGGGTTTGAATGGAGGTCTTCTGGTGGTCTTCAGGCTTGGGTAGATACATTCTATTGCCCCTGTTTGGGTTTCGAAGCATGCCTTCAGTCTAGGTGCTCTAGCACGTGGTTTGTCTATCACACTGTTCGTATCTAGGGATAGGATGTCTATCTCCGGTGTTTGTGCAGTAGATATCCCTTGCCTTTGCCTCCCCTCCATGTCTAGACACACACTTCTGGGGCATTTGGTGGGTGGCTGGCTGCAGTTCAGCTGCTAGTCGCATCGTCCAGTGTTCTCTAAGGGGCGTGTCTGCCAGCAGTTATGGCATTCGGCTCCTTTGGTTACGCCCATTCTAATTCATTTTCATTTGTCACGGCATCTTATTTCCCATTGTCGTTAGGTGGTTCCGGTTGGGCCCGTGTGCTTAGGGCTGTTACGGATGGCTTGCAGTTCTTGTTCGCATCCCTTTCTCTTTCCTTGTTGGGATGAGTGGTCATTTGGGTTATATCGCTCTTCTGTTTTGGTCAGTTGTTATTTATTAATGCATATGGACATAGTGTATTGTATGGGAGCTAGGTACTTCAGTTGATTTGCTACTAAGATTCGTCTGGGGTAGAAGTAATGAAGGCTATGTCATGCATTGGTTGCGCGTGTCCAGCATGCCCACTTCCAACTTGAGGGTTTCCTCTGTCTGGGTTTCCCACTCGTCTCGGGCTTTCCCAGAAGGGGCCGTCGTCCATCGAGTGCCAATGGGCGAGGAAATAGATGGACTCTTGTATGCTGAAGGCAGTATACCTGCGTGGTACTGCGAGGAGGAGGCGTATGCGGTCGATTCCGAGTTCGGTGGTGGGCCCATTTTCGCCCATCTGGTCTGTAGCCCATTCGAGGCGAACGAGGTATTGGAGCCAGTTCTTCTCCCGTTTGACCACGCGTTCAAGGGTTCCTTTTCGGCGTCTGGTGATCGTTTGGTTCGGTTCCTTTGTGTCGTCTTCCATGAACACGTCCATGTTGAGCGACAGGTGTGGTATGCTCCCCTTGGGTGGGGCCGAGATGAACTTCCATATCTCCACATGGAAGGGTGGGTCTGCGGGGGACGGTTGTGCTGCTACCAGTCCGTTCGTTGTCGGCCCGGGTTGTTGGGATATGGTGGTGGTGACATCTGCTCCTGGAGCCGCAGGGGTCTGTGGGTGGATTTTTGTCGGCGGTTGGCATATGATCGATAAGAAGGACGGAGGGTGAGGTGTATGTTCGTACTGGTCGATTTCCTCGTCTCTGGGCTGGCGTGCGGTGCTTCGTGCAACGAAGCCAACAAGGGAGGTTGTTTGAGTCATGCTTGGCTGGGGGAAGGGGAAGGTTCTTAGCGTCACCTGTATTTAGCACCTGCATCTGTGTTTGGGTCGTGTTTGGGGACTTCAATTAGAGCGTAATGCTCGGTGTCACTTGTGTGGTACGTGATTGGTGTATATATAGGTACGGGGCGAGGCGGGGGAATATTGGATGTTCTGTCCCTTAGCCTTCCGGATACACGTCTCATAGCTGCACACGAGGGGGCGGGGGGGGGGGGGGGGCCGTTGTCTTCGTTTTCTTCCCCTCTTTTCTCGGTGCGCTTTATTCATGTGTCTCCAGTTGTCGGGCAGCGGGTTCGGGGGCCGGGGAAAGCGTGGGTCATCGGCGGTAATCAGATGGATGTTTATGCGCTGGCACCTTCGTAGGGTGCGGTTTGGTATCTAGCTAGTGTGTAAGGTATAGACTTTTATTCTTGTCTATGTATGGGCTCGGCTAGGTCCTCTGATAGGGTATATTGTGGCCTCTCGTTTGGCAGCTTTCGAGGTATCCACTTTAAGTCCTTCACACCTCGTACGCCACCGCTGCTCGTACGTTTAGCCTGTTTTGGTGTGGGGGGGGGCGGCTTTTGCTCGGGGGACTTAGAACGACTTTCCGCTGAGTTCCTTAAGCGGAAGGGGTCGTCTTCGTCGTGGTTTCCCCGTCCTTGAGTGCTCTTTCGAGCGTGGGAACGCGACCTGGTGGTGGTGGTTGCGGATCAAGGAGCCCCCCGCTCTTGTCCATTTCCACCAACACTGTCGCGTAACGGTTCCTCTTATTCTGAATCCCCAGTTAGACCGACAAGCTGCTACGATGATTCATGCAGTACTTATCTGTTGCGTCCCTTCCTGCTTACCTGCCACTTTCGCTGACATGTTATCCTCTGGTCTAACCTCGTCATCGTGCTTTCTACCGCTTGTGCTGCCTTCTCTGCGTCGTCTATCTGCGGCATTATCTCCCATTGGTGTCAACTGCCACGTCTGTATGACATGATGCGCAGTCAACACCTCTGGTCTCCCCCGTCTGACCAAGTTCTACACACCGCTACATCAGCCGAACGAGACGGTCGTCCAAAAGATCTTCTCGTTAGTTTGTAAGTGAACTCCTTGCACAGTTCATGGCCTTTTGACCAAGACATCCTTCGTAAATGCCCCATCCGTCCCCTGTTACCGTTGCATCCTACAGCTACGCGTCCCCCAGGTCTATGCAACTTTCTCGAAGCACCCGAACTCGAAGCGTTCCTAGGTCCCAAACAACGCTCTGGCGTACAGGAGGTGGATAAAGAAAAGTGGAGAGTCGTCTATCGGAACTATGCAACGCTGTATTTCGTGTTTGTGGTGGACAGCAGCGAGAGTGAGCTGGGGATTTTGGATTTGATTCAGGTGCGTCCTTGTTGGCCATTAGCGTTGGTTGGTCGGTGCTCACTGGCTTGACGATTAGGTCTTTGTGGAATCACTGGACAGAGCATTCGAAAACGTGTGCGAGCTGGATTTGGTATTCCATTTCGACGAGGTATGCCTCGAAGACGGTTTCTCATAGACAGGACCTGACTCCATCCCGTGGCAGGTACATCACATTCTAGCAGAAGTAATACAAGGAGGCCTGGTGCTAGAGACGAATGTAGACGAGATCGATATGTGTGGTACGTCCATCTTTCTATCACAGTTGTGCTTCCAGTGCTGATCGTCATTTCGCTGCCGCCCCCTGCCAGTCCAACAAGCAACGAGAGCCCGGAAAGAGTCTTTTGCATCCTCCAATCCTCTTGCTCTCGGCGCCGGTGGTCTGAACCCGAGAGCAGGAAACCTCAAGACGCCTCTTGGATGGCTGACAGGGAGGTTGGCTGGTGTCACTGGTGTCGGGATGGGAATGGGTAATCGGTAAACCTAGAACCTAAGGATGTGAAGGGAGTCATCACAGTGCTTAGAACTACGGGTCTCTCCTTGCTCAGCTGGCAGAAGGTGTCGGCGCCGCTACCGACGCTCCTGTAATCCATCAGTTCGGGAATCAAAGCTATGATTGGAAGCAAAAGCTCACTTTTCTTCTTCTTCTTGATCTTTGCACTCTCTAGCGGTGGAAGTGAAGGGTTGATGCCCTTGATCATTGCTTCTTGCCCCCCAGGCGCAGGCGTCGCACTACTCGTCAAAGCTCCTTCAGCAGTCGTCGTCGGTGTGTCCACCGTCACACTCGCGCTTGCATCTCCCACTGTCCCGGCTCCAGCGCCGCCACCAGCAGCCTCGGCGGCAGCTAAAGCTGCTGCTGCTGGCGACAGTGTGATCTTCGATTGCATAGCGGCCATACGCATGGCGTTCATGAGAAGCATCGTGTTTTGCACCTTTTGCCCAGAGGAAGAAGGGGCTGCTTGGACTGCGTGGGACGACGCTGCAGCGTTGGGATTCTTGGCGCTGTCTTGCGTAGCAGGCTGAGTTTGGGTTGCCGAGGCATCCGTTGTGTCAATGGCTTGAGAGGAAGGTTCCTCTGTCTGAGCGCGTGATTTGCCCTTGTCCAGCTGTTTCGCTTTCTTGGTCTCGGTGGAAGATGGCTCGGGCTCGCCGACGATGGGCCAGACGAAGCCTGTGCGAGGTGTGTAGTCCGGTCTGTTTTTACGCAGGATGTCGAGTGAAGTTTGGAGGGCTGAGACAGAGGTTAGCTGTCAAGGGAGGTTCAATAGATTAGAAAGCGAACGGAGTAGCGAGAGGGTTGGCTACGCACAAGACGATTGGAGAGCAGGGAGTAGAGATCGGGTGACTGGTAGATTCGGTTGTTCATGATGAAATATGCAGCAAGTGGATTGGCTATACACGGTTTTTGTGAGGTGAACTGTGTCATGAGACGTGGAAGGGAGACTGACTGTGTTCAGGTGATGTTCTTTCGCGTTTGTGAATGATGAAAAAGGTTGGGGCTTGGGCATGCACGACAGCAAATTCGATACCCACAAAACGTCTATATAGACGCCATTGAGGCTTGAACTGAAGCGACAAAGGTATATGAGAGAAACCCACCTCAGCTCCTCGGCTTCGTTCGCAACGGGTACTCCGGTATGCATAGTCTGCATCCGCAATACCTGGTTGTTACTCTGTTTGTCGTAGAACATGGAGTAGGCGAAGTAGTCAAACACGTTCTCCTCTGTCAGAGGACCATTGGCCTAATAGTGAAGCCGAAGATTCAGTATAATACCCTATCCTTCACGACAAACATACTTGAATCCATTCGTGCCAAATGAAGAAACGATTCGTATGGTCGTCGGGTGGGTGAAGCTCGTTGACATCCATCTGTGTGGCTAGCTGGAGGAGATGTTTGGTGGCTGAGAGAAAGCAGAGAACAGCAGGTCGGTAAACGATGTGGTGGTGGTATAAGATCAACTTCGGCGCGCGGTTTCGAGTCGCGTGGGTGCAATGACGCGAAGTGTGCTTGATAGGGGCTCAGCAAGGTCCTCTGTCGCCCTATTTCGAAACAACCCTCACCTCTTTTACCATGGGTTAAAGTTTACAGCACAATTTCCCCGAAAGTTTGAGGCAATCGTGCTTAACCTACACCACCTTGAAGCCATGACCTCGAACAAGTTTCGATAGGTGAAGTCAATTGAGAACTACATCCACAAAACTCTCTTGAATCTTTCACAGTTTCAGACTTACATTTCTTCCTGAGCCTCTTGAATTCCACAGGGGAGCCCGTGCATGCCGATGAGTGGACCATTTCCCTTCCCCGTCAAACGATGGGTCGGAAAATGTCGCCACCCGGGCATCCCCCATAAGTTTGGATTCAAGACCTCGATCAAAGCTGAAAATCTACCTTAAAGCATATCGCACAAGTCGGCGATAAATTCCTCCATTGCATTATATCCCTCAATCAGTCGAAGCGATTAGGATAGAGGTTCATATGAGCCCTTCAATGAAACATCTTCCACTCAAATGCCCTCAGGTGTTGGTCAATTGCCGTTCTTGAACGACAAGCCAATCCGATTATACTTGCCATCTCTGGTCGGATTTAATCAAGGGGGCGCTTAATCTCCGTCAAGTTCACGAACAGATCGAAAGCGCATGCCTCGCGAAGAATTTCATAATAGTACATTGGGTAGTTATTCTGCTACATTGAGTATGCTCTTGTGAATTAACTAGGTGCGCATGGCGAACTTGAGGTCGGAACCCTCACGGGCAGAGGCGTCATAGGTGTTCTGGCCATTGGTGTAGGTCACGTCCAGGTTCTTGACGGTGCCAAAGGCGGGGTCGAAACCAGCCATGCCGTTCTCGACCTTGACACTCTCCTTGTGGTCGAGTGCCCAGAACAGCTTCTCGTAGGCAGGGGTGTAGGCAGCCATGGACCAGATGTGGGGGGACGCGCCGTATGTGGCGTTGGTGATGTCCCAGTTGAAGTCGATCGTCTCGCCCTCGAGGAAGCGGCGACGCTTGAGAACGCTGTTGTCGGCGTTGCCGCCGTTCCTGTACTCGAGGACGAGGGTCTTGCGGACGCCGACCAATGGGTCACCGCCGAGGTTGTTGTTGGTGACATCGATCTTCTCGCGGTTGGCGATGGCTTTGTAGAAGCGGTGGAGGACCGTGGGGTCGACGATCTTGGTGTTGCCGTAGACGATGGAGACGACTTGGGTAGCCCTGGATGGTGTCGGTTAGTATGGCGAAGTGATCTAAGCTAGCGGAATCTTACATTACAGTAGATATTTGAGTTAGAGAAGTAGAAGCTTCAAGTTGGTTTGTTGCTCTGAGTTGAGGTCATGGTCGAGCTGCCCTTTTATCTTGTCGCATCGCGACAATTTTGTCGAGCGCAGATCGAGTCAGCTGGAAAGCAGAAAGACAGGATGCATGGCGCCCATAGTACGAGCCTTGTAGCAAGCATTGCCAGCATTCACATCCTGTGGTCTACCGGAAGACATTTTCACCGGACGCATCTGACAGAATTGTTCACGCATTCATATTCCTAGTGCACTTGCTCTTGTATATTATTATCCACCCTCTGTGTAGCACCGCCCAAATGGGGGTCAGCCCGTTACGGAGTCTCGGTGGAGCATCACGCATTGTTCCATCACAGGCGCCTAAATCGGTCCTGGAACGACTGTTGACTCCGGCTGGCAGTATATCGAGACAGTGATTCGCGAAGATGCAGCCTTACTTGGCTTCTTTTTGAAAATGGCCAAAAAGCTGGGGCTACGATTTTGGGTGGGTATTAGGACGTGCCAACGAAGGAGCTGGTGGTCTCAACTTTCTAGAAACGGACTTAGAGCTGGAGTTTTTAACCTTTGGCAATCACATTGCCGAAGCTGAGACTCTGTTAAAGTTGCGCACGTTGGGCGGTGCTACACAGAGGGTGGATAATAATATACAAGAGCAAGTGCACTAGGAATATGAATGCGTGAACAATTCTGTCAGATGCGTCCGGTGAAAATGTCTTCCGGTAGACCACAGGATGTGAATGCTGGCAATGCTTGCTACAAGGCTCGTACTATGGGCGCCATGCATCCTGTCTTTCTGCTTTCCAGCTGACTCGATCTGCGCTCGACAAAATTGTCGCGATGCGACAAGATAAAAGGGCAGCTCGACCATGACCTCAACTCAGAGCAACAAACCAACTTGAAGCTTCTACTTCTCTAACTCAAATATCTACTGTAATGTAAGATTCCGCTAGCTTAGATCACTTCGCCATACTAACCGACACCATCCAGGGCTACCCAAGTCGTCTCCATCGTCTACGGCAACACCAAGATCGTCGACCCCACGGTCCTCCACCGCTTCTACAAAGCCATCGCCAACCGCGAGAAGATCGATGTCACCAACAACAACCTCGGCGGTGACCCATTGGTCGGCGTCCGCAAGACCCTCGTCCTCGAGTACAGGAACGGCGGCAACGCCGACAACAGCGTTCTCAAGCGTCGCCGCTTCCTCGAGGGCGAGACGATCGACTTCAACTGGGACATCACCAACGCCACATACGGCGCGTCCCCCCACATCTGGTCCATGGCTGCCTACACCCCTGCCTACGAGAAGCTGTTCTGGGCACTCGACCACAAGGAGAGTGTCAAGGTCGAGAACGGCATGGCTGGTTTCGACCCCGCCTTTGGCACCGTCAAGAACATGGACGTGACCTACACCAATGGCCAGAACATCTATGACGCCTCTGCCCGCGAGGGTTCCGACCTCAAGTTCGCCATGCGCACCTAGTTAATTCACAAGAGCATACTTGATGTACTTAGTAGCATACCTGGAAATGTACCATATATACCGGCGCGTTCAAAGATCGCTGTAAATGTAAGACTCTCGCGTCCTCAGATGGTTGGTATCTCTGCCAGATCATAGCCTGTGGAAACAGTGGGTCAAGGACAATTGTACGACGAGCCCAGTGAGTATTGAAGTACACCCGATGGTCTCTGAAAACTGTCGCACCGCACGTTAGAGTGAGACGTTTAAACTGCCGCTACCTCCGCGGAATCTTTGCTAGTATTTATGGTAAAACACATATCTTGGGTATCACAAACCCTTACATACCACCCATCCAACCGCCCTGCAGTCTCCCTGCTAGATTACTTACAGGCCCACTCGCTCCCTCCTGGCTCTTCAAACTCTCCAGGAAGTTTTTGATCATGTTATAGTCCATTCCGCCTTCCGGCCCATCCATATCAACATCTCCCTCTTCCTCCGCCTTCTCCAGAGCGGCTTTGAGCTCAGCTTCCATGGCCGCTTCAATGTCTTTGAATTCCTCCTCGCCTTCCGAGTCGACCTCGATGTCGGCAAAGGATACTTTGGCTTTCGCCTTTCCCTTTCCTTTATCTTTGGTTTTCGCTTTGTCTTTGAGGTTGGAAGCAGGCACAGAAGGAGGAGTAGGCACGGATGACTTGGGAGCTGCCGACTTTCCAGATTTGATCTTTTCGAGCTCGTCGTCGAGGGCTTTCATAACCGCTTCGAACGAGTCCAACTCAGGGTTGGCGTTGGGCCGAGGACCAGTTTGAGGTCTCCGAGGTGGTCTGTCAAAGATGTTGCTGCTAAGAGGTGCAGGTTTTGGCCTTTCTTCTTGAGCCCCCGTTGGCTTCTCTGGCTGGACAGTCGCTGGTGCTTTATCCTTTCCCTTCTCAGTCGGCTTGTTGAGGGCGCTCTTTGGTAAGAAGGCTAGCAGGTGAGGGTCAGGTTGTCAGGTTAACCGACAACCGATACGAGAAAGAGAGCACTAACCTCCTCGTTCCTTGCGATCTTTGACAATATCATTCCACATCGCATCACTAATCCCAAGTGCCTGCCTCGAAAACTCGAGAAACTCCTCTTCCTCTAGGTCCATATCAATCTCAATGTCACCTACAACCTGCGGCTTATCTTCCTCCGATTCATCGTCCGATGGTGCAGAGTCAGACTCGTCATCCGAGTCGACCACACCTTCGTATTCATCTCGGGGGATAATTGGAGGGCGCATCGAGCGAGCTTGGGTTTTTGGTTCGCTGTGTTTTTTGCGATTCTGAAGGCTCTTTAACAGGTCGACTGTTGATCGTCTCAGAAGTGGACAACTCTTCGACCACCTCGGTATCGAGATTCGTAGGCTTGACTCGCTGAGATTGGCTGAACGATGCTGGCATTTTGCCATATTCGCCTTGCTCGAGCGGTGCGACCAACTTGGCCATGGCTTCCTGTCGTTCTGCGTCCGTCGGGGGTGGTACTTGTTGTTGCGGCAGTGTCGAAGTGGTTTTCTCTTCGTCGTCAGAATCCCCTTGCATGGACTCATCGTCACTATCTTCCTCCTCTTCACTAAACTCTTCGTCCGATAGAAGCTCACTAGAGATTGAATCATTAGGTGTGTCCTGTGAATTGAAGATAGGTAGCGTACTCATCGAACCGGGCACCTTCAACATCGCCCTTGCCCTCGACAAACTTTTCCACCTTGCTCGCGAGATCCTGCAATTGCTTGGCTTGCTTTGTCTCCTCATCGTCTTTCGGGAACATCGACTGATCGCCGTCCACATCCATCTTCCCATTCTTCGATCCCATCGTTTTGGAAAGCATGGCGTCAAAATCGTTCACATCGAGGTTGAGCCACGAGTCGTCATCTTCTTCGACATCGCCAAAAGCGGCATCGAGGGATGCTTGAACAATTGCAGAATCGACTTGGGTTGCGAACGAAGGCCTTGTTGCGTCACTGTGGGCAGTATCTCTTGGTAAACAAACGATTGGGGGGACGGAGAGAAATACGCACTCAGCTCGACGGACTTCAACAAACGTCAAGGCTGCTTTCGTCTCGAGTTCTTTCCACTTTGCTGAGCCCTCTATTTCGCCTTGGAAGTAATTCGTCGTAGCCAGATTCTCGATGTATGTGAGATATTCAGGGTTGTTGCGCAGGGAATCTTTGACTGCCTCGGACTGAGAAACATGAGCAAGGGGAGCATGGCCTGTCACGGAAATGCTTACCGATGACTTCAACGTCTCAGCTGTTACACCTAGACCATTCTGCCGTTTCTTGCTCTCCTTGTAGAGCATCTCGAATCCAACGGCCTGCAAAACGTGAGGCACCGTCTTCCAGGAGCCAGTGATGCAACTCACGATCTTCATTCCAACATCTCTCCACCTCCACTCCTTCTGCCCTTCCCTCTCATTCCACCTTCCAAAAACCTTGGGTGGATAGAACTTCTGTCCCACAAGCTGCGCATATGCTGTCCGTGTCATCTTCACAGGCCTGAGGACCATCTTATCATCCCCAGGCGGGAATCTAGCCATCTTGTGCGCTGCACGGAGTTGAATTGCATCTCGCGTGTAGAATGTCTCTACTGCTCTCTGCACGAGCGAGGGATTTGCTTGCAAAGCCTTTGCGACATCAACTGGGAGGTACGCCTTGGTCGTGTGTGTATGGTTCTTTAGAGCAGAAGGGTAGCTGAACGTTGACATCGTCAGTGTCTACACGAGTGATCGACTGGTGACTTACCCTGCAATGCGATTCCAGACAGCTTTTTCGACCTCTGGAGGGGCTAGGGTTCGTGCGGATGTATGCCCGTTGCGAAGAGCGCTTTGGGCGTCGTTGGCGGAGATGTAGTCGTCCTCGGAGGAAGGATCGCGTTCGTCGTCGCTGTCTCCTGCGTTGGGGAGTTTACGACGCAATCGGCGACGCGAGGAAGGGGAGACAAAGTCGAGTGGTATGAGATGGAGGCGGTTTTTGTATATCCATACCTGTTATTAGGTGAGCTCTGGCCTTTTGGAGGAAACAAAGCCGCGTACCCTGTTTTCAGAATTGGATGGTGAGACCCAGTGAGGCAAGACTTCTGCAGCCTCGATCAAGAGAAACTCTCCATCCGAGTCGAACACGCTACAAGCAATCAGAATCCCGGCCCAGTGTATAAGATTCTTGCTCACTTGACTGCCAAATCCCATTTCGCCGAAACTTCCCTCAGCAACCAAACGACACACCATTCATCGTCAACACAATCACCCACCCTCATTCGGCCTTCGAGCACCCAGCTGTCCTTCTCGCCATCTGGATTGGGTACGACTTTGACTTCAAATGTATCTCTGTGCCAGATGAATCCTTGGTCTTGGAGAAGGGATTGAGCAAAACTTTGGATGCAGGCAGCAAATGTCGTTACGGAGGCTTTATCGGCGTGTTCTGGGGGAGGGTAGATGTAGTACTGAAGGGTGTCCTCAGCGATCTGGGGAGTTCGACCGAAGATGTCAGAGATAGTCGACAAGCTGGCCATTTTGATTTCCTGTGCTAGCTGTCTCTGCGCCTTCGCAAGCAGGTGGAAGTTCAGGCTGAAAGGGAAATGAATGCCAGTAAGCGCCGAAAAAGCGTCACGTGTATGACGGAGCCGAATCACAAACTCATTTACTCACGACTCGCGACGCGCCTTTTCATTACACCATCACCTCGACACCCCGAGTCATTGCCATGTCAGAGCCTTCGACGTCTACAAGACCTGTTACGCCCCCTCCTCGCATAACTTCAGGTCCGAACCTACCGCGAACGCCAGACAATCAGAGACAGATTGAGCTAAACAGGCTTCGAGGTACGTCATTTCCCCGTTGACGAGCGCGAAGTATTGTAAACCGACTGAACAACAGCCAAGGCTGCTCAACGTGATCGAGAAGAGGCGTCGTCGTCTTCCAATGCTCTCAATTCCAACCGAAAGAGGCCACTCGCGAATCCGGGGATTACAACGTCTCCTACTGCGGGGACTTCGTCCTCGTCCTCGAAGCCGTTGAAGCGAGATTCAAGACTCGGAAACTACTTTGAGTATGACTTGTCAAAGATGGTCAACTCAAAGGGTGGTTTCCTTGTCGAAGAACGGGCAGAGGTGGATGAGGAGCTGAAGAGGAAGGAGAAGGAACGGGAGAGGCAGAGAGCGTTGCAGTCTATCGAGCCGAGTGCGTCTTCTCACTCTTTGGAGCATCATGCTCATGCTGACGCTGTGTTGTGCAGCAATATATCTCGACCCGGCCTTGAACCCCAAGTGTAGGGAATGTGGCACGGTCGACATTGACCAGACGTTTCTGCAAGTCTTCAAGTGCACGGTGTGCAAGAAGTGTCAGAACGAGAAGCCAGAACTGTACAGTCTGCTGACGAAGACAGAATGCAAGGATGATTACCTGCTGACAGATCGTAGGTATCTCAGCTATTTCAGTTGACGCTGAAATTCTGACCACAGAGAATACAGCTGAACTCAAGGATGCGGAGCTCCTTCCACACCTCCTCAAAGCCAACCCTCACAAATCCACCTACGCCAACATGATGCTCTTCCTCCGATACCAAGTCGAAGAGTTTGCATGGAAGAAATGGGGTTCCCCCGAAGCGCTCGATGCAGAATACGAGAAACGTGTGGCGGAGAAGAAGAAAAAGAAGGACAAGAAGTTCGAGCAGAGTTTGAAGGATCTACGGAAGAGGACAAAGGAGAGTGTATGGCAGAAGAGGAAGGACGCGGAACATCGGCATTCGTTTGGGCCTTTGGAACGGTTTCCGGATGGATCGTCAAAGCAGGTGTGTCATGAGTGTGGGTTTACAGTCGAGGTCGAGGAGCTGTAGGGCTGCAGCGTTGGCTCGTGATTTATCGTTGGATCTTATACCATGGGTTATGACCCTGCTTTGTCTATTTGAGTTACGAAACGAGATGGTGGTGCAGCCAATTAGACGCTCACCGGCTATTGTAATTCTGCTGATCCCAATTGCTTCCGGCAAGTTGCCGGATGGGTGCCAAGGTTATTCCGCTTCTTACTGACAGCGACCAATGACCTTTGGTGCAGTATCACAAGGATTCCGGACTTGCTCTTAACCTCAACCCCGACTGACAGGCGATAATTTGCTACCCTTTGTGAGCAGAAACCATGTCGGACACGGACCATGGACAGGTTGAGCATGAGCAGATCTCTACTTCGCTTGAGGTGGAGAGGCTCGACGTGAATCTCTTTCGCTCAAAGTCATTATGGCTTCCTGCCAGAGCAAGGGGCGTATTTGGAGGGTACGTTCTAGTTTTCTTGTAGAAAGACTCCACGCATGCACACAGAACTCTCCATCTCCAGTCAAGTCATTAGCCAGGCTCTGGTCTCTGCAACCAACTCTGTTGACCCTGCCTATGCTCTTCACGTCAGTCAATTTGCCTCACCCTCCTCGAACACATGCTGACCTCCCTGTCTTGCACAGTCCATGCATGTCCGTCTTCTCCCACAGTTCTACTCGACTCGTATGCCCTAACGTCCATCACAGTGCTACTTCCTCCTAAGCGCCTCCCCTTCCACTCCTATCATCTACAGCGTCGAACGCATACGCTCCGGCAAGTCATACGCAACGCGCTCTGTCAAAGCCATCCAAAACGGCCAAATCATCTTCATGATGCTCTGTTCCTTCCAGAAACCTGAGCCATGGCAGCCCGCGCACCATTGGCCGATGCCTTCCGGAGTGAAGAGTCCAGAGGAATGCGAGTTGCAGGAGGTGGCGCTTCGACGGGCTGCGGAGAGTACGCGGGATGAGGGGATGAAGGGGTGGTTGTTGGATATTGCGAACGTGAGTAATGAGTGAGGTTGAGAATGACGAAGAAGAGGTGGTAATAATGTGGTTTATAGGAACGATCGCGGAGTCCTATTGCACTCAAGGTGGCTGCTGAGCATGATACGTCGAAAGATGGAATTGTGAGGTATATGTACTGGATGAAGGCTAGGTCGATTCCGAAATACGAGACGCCTTTCCAGAAGGTCGGTGGTTACGGTTCTTTCACAAGCAATAACTCACCCATCCTATAGTGCATCCTTGCATATGCCTCCGACTTGCATTTGTACGTGGTACTCTAAGATCTCAAGCGGGAAGAGCTGCTAAACGGGATTTGAATAGCATCGGGACTGCCTCGAGGGTGATTGGCTTGAAGAGGACAGGAAAGGGCATCGACAAAGTGGCTATGATGTCCACGTTGGATCATACGCTGTGGTTCTACAAGTAAGACTCACTTCCGACCCCATGGTCTGTAATCTAATCCAACCTTCAGCAACGATTTTGACTTTGGTGAATGGGCACTCTACGTTGTAAGCCCTGTCGTCTTCCTCTTGTCCCTGCGCGATGACTGAAATGTGCTGCATAGGTCGACTGTCCTACTGCTGGCTCAGGAAGAGCGGTTGTTAACGGACGGGTGAGTCTGTCCCACTCAAAGTGGTACCTGAACACTGTCTGATAACTTTCGCCAGATCTATACACGAGATGGCAAACTCATCGCCGTGGCCGCGCAGGAAGGTGTTATGCGTGCCGATGTACGTGGGCCAGAAGAGGAGACGAAAGTGCATCCCAAACTCTAGACTATTTTATACCATATAGAATTATAGATCACTATGCTTTTCTAATGTAAATCCATATCTTTCAAGGAAAATCTCGAGCGCGCGCTGAGGGCACTGGATAGGGGCCAAACTTCGCGTCAAGGTTAGGGTTTACACTGGCTGCGAAACCCCGCTGGTCCTCTCACTTTTCTCATTCATTGTCCCCCCACTGCCCGTCATGTTCGCAGAGTCGAGCAATCCCCATAACCGGCAGCAGCCTCAACACGGCCAATACCAATCCAACGGCCACACCAGCGCAAAGCGTCGAGCACCACCACAGCAAGACGACCAACCGTGCGTTTTGTCAAGCGCTATCTTGCGTCTTGGTTGACTGACTGTATCGTCATAGACCGGCCGACCTCACTACACCACCACTATCAGATCTCAATGCATGGTATTATCCAACGAATGGGCATATTTCTGACGAAGAAGAGTCACGAATCGAGTTGAGAGCCGGGAATTGGGGGAACAAACATGTTAAAGAGGCTCGATGGCTTCGGAAAGGCAAAATCGCTCCCTGGGGACCTGGAATGGAAGAATGGGAGGTGCGTTTGTCCTGTTGCATTGCTATCTAGTAACTTTGGACGCTAATGAGGGGGTATTGACCAGGCACAAGAAAGAGCAAGAAAGCGGTTGAAGCTCATGCTACCTCCAGAACGTCCGCGGTCACCTTCACCACCGACCATCCCACATCTGTCGCGTTCGCCTTCTCCGCCCCTCGTCTCGCCCTACCCTCCTCCACAGACAGCACATCTCAGCTACGCGTCGTTTGTCATGGACAAGTCTGTCACCCATACATTCCGCTCTCGTCTAATTGACGAGCTGGAGCATGCAACCAATGGACTCATCGAAGGAGAGGCAGGGATGCGGAGGTCGCTGGGACGGCTATGGCAGGTCATGAGCGAAGACCCAGACTTGAAGCCTAAAAAGCAGTCGGCTTCGTCAGTGATACCCAAGAGGGAGGATGAAGATGAGGCGGATGGGGATGACCCGAGAACTCGGAGGGTGGCAAGGGCGCCTGACCTCACACCGACAACGCACAAGATATTCTTGAATACACACCATCCGAATGGGCATCTTGGTGACGCAGGACCATACGAAAGCTCACACTTGACATCTCCGGAGAGGCAACAAGAGACTATGGATAAGGCACTTGCGAGTCTGAGGGAGATGCAGGACGACGGGCGGGAGTATGTCGAGAGGCTGCAGGAGATTAGGGAAGGCCTGGGAGACGTTAGAGCGCAGAGGAATGTTGTATGGGATTTGGTTCGAGAGCGGGCAATACAGGAAATGCAGGAAGCTGCATTTTCGATTGCAGGTGCCCAGCAGTAGAAGTGTACATTTTTCGTGTATTGTCTTCCGAGTACCCTGTAGGTTTTAAGGTTGTTCTAAACCCAAATGTTCTTGCCTGTGTAACCTTTGCGGTTGGTGCGCGGGAAGGGGTCGCTCTCATTTACGTCCCGATCAGATGTGTGCTAAGCCAATTGGAGTGGCCCTGCGCCACCAGCTCTTTACACGTTCCAGCGCTCATCTCATTTCGCTTCCTAGACCCTTTTCTTGATTCACAACCACCACTATCAGCCTCCGATGAGTCTTCCTGACATCTCCCAACTGAATCTCAATGGTGTCGGACGACCATCTCAAGGCGCCGCCGTGCCTTGTGCGCCTATTCCGGATGATATCCTCAATGGCGACGATGGCGACCGCTACATGCTGAAACTCAAGAATCACGCGAAGTCTCTGCCTTATTCTATAGAACCGTACTCGAAGATGATAGAAATGCTGGATTTTATTATCCTGCGCATCGTTCAGTGCGTTGAGGCCAAAGACTATGATGTTGGATTGGTCCAATGGGACAGTATGCTTTCCTAGTGAGTCCAGCTTTCTGGTCGTGCGAGACATTAGTTGACATGACGGGAATTCGTCCCCAGCTGGAGCACCCTTCAATATCCTATTCCCAAGGAGAAGAGGGTGTATCTAGCCAAACTGTATTATCACTTGAGTCTCGTGCCCGGAATGCCGACACAAGTGGTAGCAGTATGTGCAGACGCTTTCAAGCTGCTGACAAAGTCCAAACACAAGATTTCAATTGACGACCTCAGGCTACCGTGGAAGCCTATAGACCGCATCCTGCGCCCTGACTTGTTTCTCAGTCGGCGACAGTTCGAATATACGTGAGTGTGACCTACCTATCTTCCCTCTACTCCCCCCTCGAGCCACCCCACAAAGTATAATTGGCGTCTTGAATGAATACTGATACTGGCTATAGACAAACGTCGTGGTGCATGGGCTATATTGCAGATAACGCCCGGAGGTTCTTCCATCCGACCACTATCAATGAAATGCTCTCCACCTTCTTACCTCTAATAGATGGAACCAAACTCGATGTACGTCCCTCTCTTCCCCCGAACCTAGAGATGATGTGTCCTAACCTGGACACCCTCCCAGTCCGTCCTCTCCTCCCATTTTTACCTAATGACCTACCTCCCTCTCACCCACCCCCAATACTACCTCCCTATGCTCCTCCGCCTCTGGGAGAGCATCAACTCGTACATGTACGACGAACGCATGCTCAGCTTTCTCGCTCGTCTCGCGGAAATGCACGTGGATCCTTCCAAGAGCGATCCGAGGCTTCTAAAGTCGATCCCAAATGACGCTGACGCGTCCGACGAGATGGAGGAACAGGATAACCAAACTTGGGACTATGAGACTATCCCTGACAATGCTCAATGGCCAGGATTGTACAAGGACGTGGGCATCTTTACTGAACACGAGTGGAGTTGGATTATGTGCAAATGTTTGGGGTCAATGGGTGCGTGTGTTTTAGCTTTCTTACTTTGGGTCAATGAGACTTTTTTGTGGGGTACAGGCGCTAATGAGACACGTTTAGAGATTCCCTTGGCGGACGGTGGCTCGCTCACCACAGGTCCTACGGCTGATAGTCAGGTAGGCTTTGAGATTGGGCGCTTGCCCAAGCCACAATGGCGAATCCGTACGTGTTGTTGAACTTTCTCTATCGGGTTACGCCAATTAATACTTATACCTCTACAGCCGCCCTGGCTCGTATCGTAGTCTACTCTATGGCTGCTGATGGTCCCATGGTCCCTCCTTCCAACCTCCCCACTCCCATGTTCTCTCCCCTGCCCACATCAGGTACCAACACACCCCATATGGGTCCCTCCTCAACACTCGGCGACTACCTTTCTGCACCCCTTAGCAAGAAGATCGCAGTTGCGACCAAGGCGTATCTGGGCGGCTCCAAGGCGCTTGATTCGTTGGCGAGGATGATCGCTTCCACCGAGTCGTTCTTCCACCCATCAAATTCAGGGTCGTGGACTGGTGATGTGAGTAGTGACGTTTTCTTTGTCGTACCTTGTGACGCAGGTACTGACGGGGACGTTCGTGCAGTTGACTGCGTTCATCAAGTATGTTGTATACGAGTTTAACAAGCGTAAGACAGTCCTGCTATCTCGATCAGTTTATGAGGCTCATGTACTATGTTAAGGCTGGCACGAGGAACAGAGTCCGGAATGCAAGACTCCAAAGGTATGATTTGGCTTCTGAACTACCCCCATCGTGTGCGCTAATGAATATCCACGATAGCATCGACGCTTGACAAAGTTGATGAAGCGAGAACTTGTGAAGTCACTCCGAACAGTCACACTCCTGGCCATGTTCTCCCAGGATTCGACGACAGTGTCAAACATCCAAAGCTGTCTCAAGTCGATGAGTGTCCTCGAACCTGATCTCATTCTTGAACCCATCTTGGAACGTGCTGTGCCATCTCTGGAGGCTCTCGTTGAGGTACGAAACCATTATCTCTGATTGTGTAAGAACGGCAACTGATCACATTTGATAGACACAACGCACGCTTGCTGTGATCAAGGCACTCTGCGCTGTCGCACCTGCCATTGTCTCGCGAGATGTGTATTACCCAGGTGCCAAGAACCTTGTGCCTCTCCTCCAGCTGTTGATCCCGGGCATCGACTTGGTACGTTTCGCAGCCACTCACACATCATCTATCAGAGCACTAAAAGCACATCTAGAACGACCCTGGCAAGACAGTACGTGCTACTAACCCTGCTGCCCACTCTAGCTAATGACTGAGCCTTCACACCCCTTAGCTTTGCACAACATCCTTCATTTCAGAGATTGCGCAGTACATTCAGATCGGCGACCTGACAGTATATGGCGACGAACCTATACCCAACAACAGCGATTCTCCCGAGCCTGAAACCCGTCGGCGAGGTTTCCCTGCCTTGTCGTTTGATGAAATGGGCATGAGTGACGGACGACCTGTGCTTAGCAAGGACGAGGAGGACGCTATCTTGAAGGTATATTTTCTTCGTGCCCATAGCAGGGGATCTGAGACACTGAGCATCTTGTAGGAAACAACGAGGGATTTCCCTGATTGGGTGGCGAGCTTCATTCGCAGAGTCATCCAGCTCTTGGAGAATCTTCCAGACGAGGGTCCTTCGGGCTCAGGTGGTGGCGCTAGCGAAGGTAAGGCTCTCCCCCCTTTATCAAACCCCATGGTTTAACATTTTCTCTCAGTGCAAGTCGTAGACGCGGTCACTGGTGCTTGCAGTCAGATCTGCGTCCACCTTTCCGAACCTCTGTTCGACCTTGTTCTGAACATGGTCTACGACTACGCGAGCAACAATGTCCGAGCCAATGCAGTCAGAGCAATCCACCAGCTTGTGGAATGTGTTGCCAATGCCAACCCCGCCAAGACGCTCAAGAAGTTTTTTATGTTTTGTGAGCAGAACATCATGCTCGAGCTGGAGAATGGTGCAAGTTCGTTGAGGACGACGTCGGGGAGTACGCCGTTGCCGAGTGATGCGACGTTGCATTGGAGTGAGTATTGCTCCCCCTGCTTGGTTTGTCGTAGCACTAGACTAACATCATGTACCCAGATTTGGCGATCCTTCGTGGGTCTGTCTACAAGTGAGTCGTCAGCATCATGGTGTTGACCTTGTTATTGACGCGCGATGCAGTGATGGAAAGACATTATTACCATACAAGGACCGCCTCTTGTCACTTCTCTGCCTCCTCCATGACAAGTGCCTTTCTAAGCGAGGCTATTCGTGGACAGGGAAACTCCTCTCGAGCCTGATGCTAACCTTGACGCATACGTATCCGTTGGAGAACAGGTTTGTCAACCCTCTTGAAGCAAAGAGTCCTGGTGCGTGAGGCTTGCTCCATTTAATGGACGCGACTAATCATCATTTTTCAAAGAGTTCCAAAGGAAGCATCACATGCACTGGGGAAAGCTGTACCAAGCAGAGGATATCACGGTACGTCTCTTGGTTTGAACAACTAGCGAGACCTACTTTGACATTGGATAGATCGCCTGGCATGTCCCCAGTGACGAGGAGATTGATTTTGCCCTCGAAGTGTTCCAGAAGCTTGTCGAGCCCACCCTGGGCACTTTGGAGGGGTTACTCAAGGATGGGATCGTTCGCGATGCTGTATGGAGAAATGACTTCTGCCGCCATTTGACTGTCGTCCGCAACGCCTTTGGTGGCATCCCAACGATGTACAAGGAGCATATTTCGCCAGAGGACGCAGCGCACGGGGCTGCGACAACTGACATTCTGTGAGCATTACCTCGGCTGAGTGCGAAAACGAGCAGGTCACTGATATTGCTTCTAGTGGAGAGATTCCGGAAATGATTGCCAGCGTTGACCCTCTACGCTCCGGCTTTGCCTTGACGGATCCGAACGATCCTCGATACAAGTACGTGGTGGGACTGAAGAAGAGGTTCGGTACCTTCTTGCACGATGCATCGACTGCCTTGCGTACGCAAGGAGACCAGAATACCGTCGACGCCGTTCATCTCTTGGTGAGTTGTTTTCATTACCAGAAAGCTCAGTCGGCTCAACTAGGTTTCAGGTCAGATCAATTCGCACCTACATGATGGATTATGGTGATAGTCGAGACAGGTAAATCACTCCCCTCTGCTTCGGGTTTATCTGCAGCACTGACGCGAGGCGCCTGAAGCTTCTACTTGAATGAGGAGGGCTACACTTCCGAGAAGAATATTGCCCGGATGTACGCCGGACAAAAGGTCTGGCCACGCGCGATTTATGTCAGGCGGGCGAGGTTCTATAACGCAGCCCGTCTGCGATGGAACTCCATTGAGAGGTGTCGAGGACCGCTCGAAGATTCCCTCATCGACGACATCACTGAGTGGTCTTTGTGGCACTATTCGAGTGTTCGAAAGTAGGTTACTCCTGCTAGACTGTGACCAACTTACTGACGGGATATCAGGGCGAGCCAGTCGGTCTTGGAAAGCTTGTCGACAGTGAGCTGTTTGTGTCACCCGCGTAATCCCGTATTCTAACGTTGAGCCTTAGGTGTACGATGGTGTTCGTCGACGTGCTCTGCCCATTCTTCAAGAGTGTCTTGATCAAGGCAGCGACGACGATCGCATGAAGGGAGCGCTATGGACTTTGAAGGGCCCGTGCTTTGGAAAGTATGCCATGACAGGTCTGTTCATCAGAAACTTAGGAGGTTCGCACAGCGGCTGATATCTTTTTAGAGCCTACTCTTGCAAAGGGCTTGATGCAGAAGCTGTTTGCGTGCCAGCACAATGAAAAGGTATGTCCGTCCCGGCCCTCAAAGGCACAGGACCTCACGTTCAATAGCCGTCGATCCAAACATGCGTGTCCTCGACCTTCGATACCTGTGAGGGCTTCTTCACGTGTGACATTGACCTTTACTGAGTTAGTTTACAGGCTTGAATAGCTTCGTAGAGCCCTCCACTCTGGTATATTCCGTCCCGTCACCTGTTGCCGACAAGGTCTTGGCACAAATCAAAGCTTCCATTGACTTGGGTGAAGACTACACTGCAATAGTTCAGAAATGCCAGGATCAACGGGTTGTTCGTGCTCAACGTGTGGACGAGAATGCGAGCGAGCTGGTGAGCTCACATCCTGTTTTCGTCTACACGTCCTCACTTTGTTGTACAGACAAAGGCCGTCATCGAAATCGGTAACTCGGACGACACCCATTGGAGGTACCTGATCTGGGCCACGCGAACTCTGCGAACGCTTATCCGTAAAGATGCGCCTACATCTTCGGACCACATCGACTACTTCCTCTACGCCGTACACGATGACCATCCCTCCGTCGTAAGTTTTCTTGCGTGTCCACAAGGTGACTCGTGCTCAAACACAATCTTTTAGCGATACTATGCGCAAAGAGCAGTCATGAAGGCAGCGCGTTACATCAAGTTACGGACATTCTGTCAAGACCCTGCGTCTCTTGCAACATGCTGCCCAACAAATCCTCTCAAGAAGACCTTACCCATTACTCCAGCTCCGGGAATGACGCAGAAATTCTTGGACACGTACAAGGTTCCTCTTAACTTGGATGAGCGTATCTTGAAGCCGTACGTGCCTTCATGGCTTTCACATTCTCGAACCTTGCTCACTTCGTCCCAAAGAACGCTCTACGACAAGGAGCCTCCTGGCTGGCTCGTCTGGGGCAACTCTGTCCCACTCCTTTGCGTACCCCACCCGACCGAATCCACCTTTGCACCCTGGTGTCCCGACAGCGCAGAAACTTTAACTGCGATTCGAGACGCGGTCATGGATTCCTCCTGGTGGGAGAGGCTTGTCACGTTTTATTCGGAGGAGAACCACGAGACTGTAGTCACTCAAGATAACATTTCCTGTTTGAAGTCCATCTGTGAGTGCTTTCCTTGTGTGTTTGGTAGGAGTGCTAATGCGACTGCAACAGTCCAATTGCTTGAGGATGAGCCGTTCGAGGTGTACAAGCCCCACGTGGAAAAGTTGATTGAGAACAAGGACCAGAACAAACAGCGAGCCGCTGCCGAGCTACTGGCTGGTATCTTGAATGGTGATTGTTTCTTTTCCATGGCAAGTTCATCAGAATCTAACAGATATTATTCAGGCTCTAAGCACTGGTCGCTTGAGAAGCAGCGCAAATTGTGGGACTGGTTCACGCCTTACATCCCAATCATCTTCAAGAAGAACACCAAGTCTGATACCTTATCAATCTGGACGTCCTTCCTCGAGGTAGAGCTTTCCTATTATCTTCATGTGGATTTCTGACCTCAAACGCAACTCTAGTACATCTTCTACAAGACTGACCCCCGACGTGTTCAACCTCTCGTCGACTACCTCGTGACTTCTTTCCGCACCATGGACTACAACCCGGAATCCTCTTTTGACGCAGTCAAATTCATCTCCCCGTTCCGTGCGTTCTATGAAGAAATGGGCCGGAAGTTCATTCCATGGATGGACGAGACCGTCGAGAGGGCCTGGAAGGAGCTTTGCAATGAGCATGATGATGTACGGGGCTTCGTTGGGGAGGTTTTGGCATTTTCCCAAAACATCAAGGTGCGTGACATTGCTGGCCCTTGTTGAGATTTTTCCCAACTTCAATTCAATTTGAAATGTAGTGGCAACCGAAACCGTCAATACCTTCCGCCGAAGTGTTTGTGAAGGAATGTATCTCACTTCGATCTGAAATGGACATCATGAGCGTCCGAGGGTATTATCACAAGGACCGCGTGGAGGAACTAGTGGAGAGGTTCAAGGTTTGGAGATCTGAACGTGTGCCTGGAGTGAGAGCCTTCCAGTCAAACTACGATCGGTGAGTCAACCTTTCACTCTACTTTTTGGGTAACAGACTTGTCTAATTCCTTCTTGCGTTTTAGGGTTGGAATCGCAATTTGTAAATGGCTCTATCAGTCTATTCACGATCTCCATGCGGCGTCTTCATTCGAATACATACTTCTACTAATGGTACGTTCCTCCGGCTACCAATGCTCCAACAATTCTTTTTTACGCTGAAACAACGAACACAGCCGGAACTCTTCCGCTTCACAGAAGTGAACGATAACAAGGAGCTCGTCACCCGTGCCAATTCATTGTTGGTGCGGATGTGTGGCGTCTCGCCTCCCGTGGCGCTTGTCAATCCACTTTTGCATGCCATCTTTGACGCTATCCAGTCTTCACCGGTTTGTTTCTTTTGTTCCTACGAATAATTTAGCGCTTAATGTTGTGTTCTTTTAGTCCTGGAGAGTCCGTCTAAAGGCATTGCCCCTTCTCCAAGGTGAGTTGAGCTGCTTCTTCTGAGTCACCCGCACCCTCAATACTTATATCCTTATTTGTATTCCAGTATTCTACTTCCGTCAACAACCTCTTATCAGCGAAATCAAGATTGTCGAGATCCTCGAGGTACGTATCGGCGTTAGACCTGCACCTTGCTTCCAACCTTTCGCTCTTCCTTCATTCCACGCTATGAATCGGGATGAGCTCCCATCCTTTTGGTTCTGGGGTCCCTTCCTCGCTCCTCCTTCCTTCATATCTCGACGTCTTTTCCTCGTTGTATCCCTCGATCACCATCATCCTCTTTTTCATTTCTTCTCGTCCACTCTAAATCAAACCTAATCCTGCTCTCGTTTCTTTCACCCCTTCCCTTCCCGTGTTCCGTGCCTTATTGACATGCCCCGATTGATCATCACTGATAAACTTACAACTGATGTTTTCATTTACATAGGTTCTGTGTCAGCGACTAGATGATGAAGTAGTTGAAGTGCGTGAAATGGCCGCTTCGTGAGTCTCCATTCATTTTTTTAGGCTTTGCCTCCTTTTCGTCCTGCTTGTTTGTTTCAATCCCTATGTCACCATCGCTCGATTCGAGGCTGTGGTTCATTGGATCGAGCGTGGCGTATCACCTATCAAGCTTTTTCACGGGGGTCCTGCAAGGCACGGCAACGTGTTTGAGATGGGTAGCCTTCGCCGGGATACATGCAACCCAACACCGATTCCTTCTGTGTAACGCATGCTGACCAACAACCAGAACCCTCTCGGGCATTCTACGGCTCTCGCCCCGCCGAAGCGTTTTGACACTCAAAGATCGTTTTGTGCGCCTCGCCAAATCGAGTCCGCTCCTTGACAAGCGGTTAGGCACGGTGCTCAAGATCGGTGGCACAGCGTTGCCTTTGTCCCGCCCTGCGTCACCTTCGCCTTTATCAGCGCAGTTGGTAGCCAAGTTGAATGGAGCATTGTCGTTGGCTGGAGGAGGGGGGACGACCGGATCTCTGACACCCGGAGGGGCATCAGGAGCCTTGACCCCCGGAGGCACGGGAACTTTGACCCCTGGGGGAGGTACGGGAACGATGACACCTACTTCGGCCGCGTACACCAAAGCGCTCCGTCAACGTCACGCCGCGATCTTGGGTATCTGTGCATTGGTGGACAGCTATCCGTATACAGTTGAGAAGTGGATGCCTGAGCTCTTGACAGGGGTGTTGGTAGAGCATACTTATGATCCTGTACGTTCTTTCTCTGCTCATTTCCGTTTCCTCTCCTTCAAATCCCCGTCTCGCCTATGGCTTGCTATGGGCTAACACGAATGATGGATTGACAGATTCCCATTTCGACTACGGTCCGTAAATGCGCGTCCAATTTCAAGAAGACGCATCAGGATACATGGCATGAAGACTCGAAAAAGTTTACAGACGAGCAGTTGATCGCGTTGTCAACGTTGCTGACTGGAAGCTCGTATTGTGCGTTGACCGCTTCCCCCTTAATTTCTTGGGCAGTGGATCTAACGCAGTCTTTCTTGACAGATGCTTAAATTGTTATTTTGTACTTTCGCTTTGCTGCTTTGCATGTTGGTTTGATCACCCGTGTCGCACATTTTGGCTAGAGAATGGTGGAGGAACGTGACGGGGAAGAGAGATGAACTGAAGTTGAATGTGAAGAAGTGTATAAATATCTGCTTTTGATCTTTGCACATGCTTGTAATCTATCTGTTGGGTCTGCCCTATCTGCGTGTTTGTAGTAGTGTACTTGTCGACTTTTAATTCATCATACTGAATGTTTCGCTCTCACTTCAACCTTTCAAGTCGTGATCAGGAATAAGTGCCCTCTTGCTGAATAGTGACCGTGATGGTGCAAAAGCTTCATATATTCAATATATGATCGCATAAAACTACGCAACATTCTCGAGTTGACTTGGATGTAAATTTATGCTCAGTCGAGGTCGTCAAAGGAGCGCTGAGAGGGACCCGAGGCGCCGCCGCGACCACCACGACCACCACGACCGCCTCTGCCGCCTCTGGGAGAGCGGAGCTCAAGCAAGAAGTCGTCGAGGAAGTCACGCTCGGAGGCTCCTCCTCCTCCCCTGCTGCCGCGACCGCCGCGACCGCCACGCCCTCCACGACCACCGCGCCTGCGGGCTATGACCTCTAGCTCGTCGTCATCGTCATACAAGGAACGGCGAGCAGCACCACCGCTGATGGCGCCACCGATGGCGTTTCCTGCAAGAGTGCCGACAGCGCCAGCAACACCCTCCATGGCAGCGCCTGCAGCTTCTCCGGCAAAGTTGCCGACAGAGGAGGAGCGGCGCCCTCCTTTTCCTCCCGATGTCTTGGGCTTTGACTGGGTTTTGGGCTTTGGTTGGGTCTTGGGTTTCGCCTGTGTCTTGGGCTTCGACTGGGCTTTAGGCTTTGCCTGCGACTGGGTCTTGGGTTTCGACTGTGCCTTGGGCTTGGATGAGGCCTTAACCTTTGGGGCACGAGCCTCGAGGTCGTACTCTTCGAATGCGAATTCGCGCTCGAGGAGAGCGTCAATCTCATAGAGTTCACGAGCTGTAAGAGCACCGCTATACTCCTCCGCAGCCTGGAAAGAGCAACATATGTCAGGACCAAGGTATGTAGTACTCAAGAGACATGATACTCACTACAAGGGCGCTGGATCCAGCCAGAACGATAGCGGCGAAAACGCTTGCTACGGTGAAACGCATCTTGCTAGAGCCGGTCGTAAGGGACCTTGCCATAGCTTCTGAGGTACGGGGTTGGGGCTTACCAGATTGATAGGTATTTCAGATAAAACGATTTGGGAGGGGATTTCAGGTGAGTGCTTTTGAAGACCTGCTTCAAGGGTTGTGTATGTGAATGTGGCAATGAGAATAATCGCCCGGGATTTCTAGGGAATGGTAAGAGTAAGCCATACTCTTTATATACCTTTTGTTTGAGAAATGTGCATGATAGCGTATGTATTCTATAGGCTGAAAATAGGTACTGGTCGCAGTCGACATAGCGCTAAAGTCGGCTGCATTTGTTGGTGATTGCTCGGCCATGATGGTCTCGAATTGAAGGGATAGAAGTGTCGACCGGCTAACGTATCCTATTCTGACTTCTTCTTGGAAGTTGTAGTTGACATTCCATTGCAGCATTTCTCGCAGGAAGTTCGAAGTCCGCAAGGTATCCCCTACCTCTATTTGCATTCACATTTAGTGTAGGGTTCTTTCCCTCGAGCAGTAACTAGCAGCAAGGGGCATCAGCGGCGACGCGAAATTGGAGCATGAGACACAAAGCAATTCCTCGAGTCTACTGGCAAAGCGCAGACCGGATGCCCTATGCCAACAATCTCGCAATCAATATCACTTCCAACGCAATGCTCTTCGGATATTGCCCTCCGAATGCACAAGAGGCCTCCCAAAAGCGACGTATGGTCGTGATCATTGCGAAGAAAGATATCAGAAGACTCAGCGTCGCCTAGTTGTCTCTTAGCGCTTTCTATCAACATCTGTCCAACTCAGCCTTCTTAAAGCCCTAGCAAAAGTCTCCCAAGTGCAATGGGCGCTTGTCACATTGATGCGATCACTCTCAGTTTCTGCTTAGCGACGGGGCGGAACTTTGTCGCAGTAATGCGTAGGCACAATCATTGATCACTTCTCCCCGATCATAACGTTCTAAATGTTCCTCTGTGCTCAGATGTTTCGCGAACGTAGAATCGAGACTTGGGAGCCTAGAGGTTCGAGCGACATCGGTAAAATTGAAGCAGGCTCGGTGAGCCCAATCAGGAAACATTGTAAACCCAATCCTACTACTCCGAACAGGAATAATCTTGCCTTATCCAGTTTGCTACAGGTCGACGGTCTTCAAGAAAGTAAAGAGGTGGAAACTCCCTACCCGAGTGCGGGCCCCGCCTGTGCTAACCAACAATTCGCGACGTCAAATGTGTGTCCTTGATTTCTCACCCCGCAGGATGAACATCGTACTATACTATGTTCGCCTTCGCATAGCTTGAGCTCCTCCTCAAATCATAAACGTCCCTTTGTTATCTCAGGAATAAAATGACACGAAACCCACATATCTTGAATGCACGATCTATCTAATGCTACGCGAGACCACGGGGCGATTAGTCGAGGTCGAGAAAGTCCCGCTCAGAGGCACCTCCGGCGGCCCCCATGCCTCCACGACCACCGCGACCACCTCGCCCACCACCGCGTCTGCGCGCTACGACCTCAAACTCGTCGTCGTCAAAGAAGGAGCGCCTGTTTTTGAAGTTGGCGGAGTACACGGCAGTCCCTGCGATATTACCGATAGGGCCAGTATAGAGGCCTCCTGAAAGCTTGTCGCCAGGGCCTCCTTTTCCTCCTCCTCCTCCTCCAACTGTCGATGTTGTCTTGGGCTTGGACATTGAACGAGACATGTGTGAATGTGAGAGCCTGAAAAATAGATTCTATGCACGGTTGTACAGAACAGCTGTATTCATCGTCGAATCACCCAACCGTGTCTCTCTCAAATGGAGGGGTTGAAACATCATTTAAAGTCTTTTGTTAGAAAGATGGTATCTGACGTATGTACTGTCGCTTGCGCAGCCACTATCCACGGTGGCGTTGGCTCGAAGCAAGGTGGGAATGAGAAACTTGGCGTCGTTGATTGCTCAGACGTGATAGTCTCGGTTTAGGAGGAATAGAAGCATCCACCCAGTTATCCTATCCTATATCAACTTCTGCTCCTTCTTCCGAGAGGCGATAAACGACATACCGCGGTTTCTGTGCTCGCAAGATGCTCGCGGATATACTTGCAGTTATTTGTCGTGGCGCTCTTTCCACGAACAGCGACTCGCCAGGGAGATGTGTCTGCAGGAAGCTGAAGCGTCATGTGCGCAGACATTCTTCAGCTCCATACAAAGAGGACATACCCAAGATACCTTTCACCATCATCACTCTCATTTCCAACGCGATGGTCGCTATTAAACATCGCCCCTTTGGTTCTCCGCATAAGAATTATGATCAAAGTTGCAGCATTATATCTCTGCTTCTTCTTGATGAATTCTGCTGTCAATCCCCTATCTGTTACTATAAATATAATTGGTGGTTAGGTCTAAGTTGTCGTCCGAGGTTGATGCTTTGCTCACTGGCCATGCATCTCTCTTCTCCCCCGCGTCTATTTCCAGCTTGAAGGCTGAAAGTAAAACAATAACGCCCAGATGGATGCTATGCGCCGAATTCCCATACAAACATCCCGGTTGGGAGAACCTAGGGGACCGAGCGTCACGCGTTAGCATGAGTGGGCGCTTGTGAGAATGATGCGATCAGTCAGAGTCACAAGTTGCCAGCCATTTGCTCGATAAAGATATTGGCCATCTACCAGAAATTTGAGAAACGTCGGTAAGAAGCATCAGGGTTCATTTGCGCACGAGCACAATCAGGAGGCTGTTGGTGCACCTTCCCGTCGTGGACCACAGTTACACGATTTATCAGGGGCCAACATCCCAAGTTTGTGAAAAAGTCATGGCGCCCTCTGCACGCGACACGAGAGAATGATCTGGGAATGTGATAATGATGTCTTGAATCGTATAGCCCTAGTACCCATCCTCGTCATAGTCAATCCCTCCCCCTCCTGTTCCCGTTCTATCTCGCCCAGAGCCGCCGTTATGGCTTGAAAGAGTCTGTGCGACAATCTCGTCTAGTATCTCGGGTGGGAGGTCGTATTCAGAAGTGCGGAGGAAGATCGTGTACACGGCTGTGGTCGTCAGTAAGTAGCTCTTGGAGGAGAGAGAAAGTGACAGCTCACCATCCTCGATCTTCTCCAATGAGTTGGCCGTGACGGCTTGTTTCTTGCGAAGGTCGCGTATGTAGGGCGTGAATCGCTCAAAGTCTGAGAAGCAGATGTCAGGTGAGGAGGGTCGTGAGGCATTACTCTTTCTCACCTGCTTTACAGTTCCGAACAAAGACGCAGATGTCGATTGCCTTTTGTCGACCACCTTTGCGAGAGAGACCAGAGATGGCATATCGCACGAGTTCACCTGTAAGGTCTGAGAGACCCAACAGGTAATCTGAAATTGTCAGAGGGAAGAACTATGCAGCGTGTTTGTCAATTCTAGGCTCAACGAGCGGAGGGGAGCACCCACAGGTACACCACCCTCATCGCTTAACCACCTCTGCACCTCTGCATACGATATCAACCGCCCACAGTCAAGATAATACGCGAAACCGAGCGCTTCGATGTATTCTTGGAGACCTGGAGAAATCTGGCGTTCGTGTCTCCAGAAGAGATCGGCATGGACTTCGTGTCAGAGGGAAGCATACAGGGATTGAATTTCACGTAGTTTTATGTAGCCTTGGCCAGCTGCGTGAGATGTGGAGGAGATGGTCGAAGTTGGAGGTGCTTCCAATGCTAGTCTGTGCAAGAGGAAGATGGTCTTTTTGGACAAGTTTGTGATATCCCGGCTTGCCTCCAGATGACCTATATCTTAGCACGCAGACGTAGATTTGAATGAGACGACGCGTACTTTGATTAGCCTTTCGCGTCTGTCATTAAACTCGTCAAGTGCATCACGGTGTTGCTCAAACATGGCAGTCGAGTACGGAAGTAAGTAGCTGCAGATTGTCAATGAGTGTTGGCCCGTCGAGGGTGATCGTTACGTCATGCCGATCTAGCATGAAGGGTCAAGCAACTGCCCACTTGGCATAGGTAAACTCGGCTTACCTCTTGCCTTTTACCAGCATTGCTGCAGGCTGTCTTCGACCTCCCCGTACGACCAGCATGTCAGAGTTTGCGCCGAAACCGGGATGCCCGATGTGTGGGATTGTTGCCAGTGCCGCACATACAACGCCGCACTCGCCTCGCTCGCCCGTCTTTCCACTAGGATCAACTCAGCCAGAGGTCGTTTGGCGAGACGACAACTTTACAGTTTATAGGGAAAAGGCGAATCCTGTGTCGAGCAAGGGTCATTTGATCATTGCATTCAAGTGCGTCTATCCCCTTCTCCTTTTGCCGCAATTTCTGATGAATTACGGATAGCTTGCACGTTCCGTCCATTTATACTCTCGTACGTTCTCTTCTTGTTCGCTGGGATAGAGTATTGATAGAGAGCTCAGTCATCGACAGACCTCCCTCTGCTCGTCACAGTTCGCACTCTCGCAACACGCCTTCTCTCCTCTCTCCTCAACCCTTCAACAATAACCCCCTCCTCCCCCACTACTCCCTTCTCCTCCTCATTCACCCCAGCCTCCCCAACAACAGCAAACCATGCAACAACCTCCTTCCTCCCCTCAACGCCACCCACGCAACTCACCCACCAAGACCCCAATAACAAGTTCTACATTGGCTTCATAACACCCCCCTTTCAAAGATAACAAGATACCCGTCACGGACCACCTCCACGCCCACGCTTATATTGCCCCAGCCGATTTGTTGGGCTGGTGGAGGGGCGTGGCGTATAGTGGGTTGGCATGGTACGAGGTCGATGATTTGATTGCTGAGATTCGGTCAGTGGTCTTTTTGGCTTGCCTTGGCGCAGAGTCTTTGTGTGTCTGCATCGTGCTTACTTGGTGGATGGTTAGGGAATCTGTATCGAATAACCGCGTCAAGTCGGGGTATGAATCGCGCAAGGCGCCAATCGATTCTGTTCCGACTGCAGGTGAGCTTCCTGCCCTCGTCACCTTTTGCGATAAGCTCACTGCAATCTTCCTATAGGCGCCCGTGCGGGCTTTGCAGATGGTACAGAAACGACCGAATCAGGACTCGCCAATTCCACACCCACCCTCGAAGACGGCGGGATCCCACCAACTGTGGGAGGCTCGTCCTCGTTGGGCAGGCCCAGGACGCCCACACTGGTTACATGAAAGCTTTGAGCTTCGCGACTGATAGTGCTCCTTGGTTCGACTCTAGATGGTGTGCAGCCCTCTGTGCCTCGTGTTGGCAAGACTCCACGACTATCTTTTGGCCCAAACCCTTTCACCCGTTTTGACTCTCTTCTTTTTCCCGCACGCCTCGCATACTTATGTCGCGTAATTTGCATATTTTCTAGACGTCTCTCAACAGAGAATCTTCGATTCACTCGAGCTCATAATGTACGTTTTTAGCGCGTCTATTCGCCACCTGGGAACGGGGTCCCGGCCGCCCCCCATATTTGCTGCTAGTGGATACGGTTGGCTTGAGTTTTGTGCGATGAGTGCTGATGAATTACTGTCTGCCTTACCTTCTTGTACGTTTTTTTTTGTCCTTTGGGGCATCGAATTACACGCTCAGTGTTCCGAAACCCAAGATAAGACGCTCGGGGAGTTTGAACCCGGTTGCTGAGCCGGTAACTCTTCCACTTGGTACCAACTGGCTTTTTGAATCTTCGGGCAATGAAGCTAGACCGGCGACCGTCGCTCTATGAGCGAGCTAGTCCTCATTCGACGACTTCTTACGAGTCTGAGTACAAGGAAGTGTCACTCATCACCCTTAACGTTTTAGCCCCTCCATAGGCGCCCGAATGGGTTTTGCAGATGGTGCAGAAACGGAGCAGGACTCTCCTATTCTACAAACACTCGAAGACGGCGAGATTCTATCCACTGCTGAAGGGTTATCCACGTTGGGTACGCCCAGGACGCCTACATTGCTTGAAACTTCAAGCTATGCGCGACTGGTACTGGACACCGCCCGGGCCCAAGGTTCTCTGCGCCTCATGCCGTCTTTTGACCTAATCCCTCTTACCTCTTTCGACTCTCTTTCTTTTTCCTGCGGAACTCACATAATAGGGTGTAATCTGTATGTTTCCTAGACGGTTCTCAACAGAGATTCTCCGATTCACTTCAACTTGCAATGGGTTGGTATACCACAAAGATCCCTTTGCATGGGGATTAAATCTCGATTTACATCCGTTCCTGGACCTGATCTACTGTCAAACAAGTCCACGAGCACCCATTCGAATCGGATGTCAGGTCGGACACGAGGGATTGAATTGAACGACTGCATAACGTGGACATGCTGACAGCGCGCTTATTTTTGACAATTCAGCTGCCAGAACTCCAAGTACACACATGTCGGCGTTGAGAGGAGGCCGAGGCTATTTTCAAAACGTGCAAAAGAATGGCTTGACACACGTCTTGTTGTGCGTTGACTGGCGCCACTAAGGATTCAAATTCGAACGTCTTGCATTCATCGTGAGCCGACGGCAAGCAACTAGAAACCATGCACCCTGCTCATTCTTTGCACTGGTGGCGGCGGGGAAGAAAAAAACCTGGACGATTGGGGCTCTTTCATCTATCTAAGGGTCTCTCAGCCACAAACGAATATGTACCACTTGCGGTCGTGCCAACGATGAGTCGCCTAGGTTTAGGCGCTCAATCGAGGCGAACCCTGGCAACCCAAGTCCAAGAACGGCCTTGCAACAAGCGAAACTGTATGCATGCTTGGGACGCAACGATCGGGCCCATAATACATTTAGGCGCGGGAATCGAGGCAAGCCTACCAAGAAGCCTAGCCCAAGCTGGTCTGCCCATGACCAGCATCTCAATTGTAAGCTCCAAAGCGACTCACGGAACCCGATGCCTTCGCTTCTTTGCCCGTTCCTTGAAAGCTCTATTGAGCCAAAAGTGAGGGCAAAAAAAACTCGACGATCTTTCGACAAATAAAGAAAAAAAGGCACAAAGGGGCCCGTCACGAACAGCCGTTGGCGCGCGTGACTGTGGTGGTACAACGTCTCGATTCCGTGTGTCGATCGAGGTAGGTAATGGTACATGTACAACAACAGTAAATGTAAAGAATCTGGGGGGGGTCAAACGGAGGAAAAGAAAGGGGGGTGAACGCTAGAAAAGGGTCAAAGGGACAATGCAAGTAAAGATACATACAAACTAACAATGCAAAGAGGAAAGGAAGAAAGAAAAAAACCAGACACAAAGATCAATGCAAAGAGGCGTTGTGTCGAAAGGAAAAAAACCCAAAATCACATCAAAGGGCCTCAGCGATCCTCAGCCTTGCTCCACCATCTGCGCTCAAAGGCAGAGAGAATCGAACGAGGTAATCCACAGAAGAACCTGCCTGAGTCAGAGAGGTGACCTGCAAGTCGGCTGGGACCTCCCCATTGACGGTGAGCACCTTGTGAAGACTTGACATTGAGGTGGCCTCCTTGTTCAAAGAAGAATCCTGGCTTTGGACGGAGAGGATGAGACTGGTTTCATGTTTTGCTGGTGCCAAGACGAAGGGCGAAGGCGAAGGAAGACACAGATCGGCATACAAGACTCGAATAGCCTTGGTGCTGCGGGTGTTTTGCGAGGCAAGCGAAGGCTTGGGTGCATGGATCTCTTGCACACCCTCTGTTTGCTCCTGCTCCTGCTGCTCCTCGTCCGACGAGCTCGACTCTGACACATTCTCCTCTTCCTCCTGCGAGAAATCTTGCAAGACTCGCTTTTCGGGGACGTACGCGATGGCCTTCGTCTCTTTCTTTTGCTGCTGCCACGCTCCCAGCCCCCCACTAAGGACAAACCTCAGCAGAACGACGAGATAGCGGATCCAAGCAAAGTAGTAGAGGAGCGCAAAGATGTTGGTAGGACGCGATGATGCTTCAGTACTTGGCTTGGCTGGTGATTCAGCATTGGAATCCGTGGAAATTGTCGATTCATCCGAGGTGGAAGGTGGGATGGCGGGGGTGGACGACGCCTGACGTCTCCTCCGAAGTTCTCGTGCAGGGGTATCGGCTTGTTGGGGTTCATGAGGGGTCGGTGGAGTAGATGGGATCAGTTCAGCCTGCTTTGCAAAGCTGACTTGAGGTTTCTTCACTGTCTGGATCTGTGGAGAAGGGGGAGGTGTAGGGAGCGAGACGGGTCCTTCTAGGGCTTGTGTCACATCTGAGTGGGGAGTGAGGAACGAAATTTGACAGGCATCCAAGCTGGAATCCTTCTCGGCACTAAAGTCGTGCACGGGGCTGAGGATGAACTCTCCACCATGCTTAGGTACTACAAATGTGCAGGTCTGCTCTTCAAACGGTGCTTGGAAGAAGCGCACGTCCGTTGTGTTTCCGGCAACGAGAGCAACCCGATCGGTTGAGCCCAGCCCCTGGAAGAAGGTCTCGACATTGACTTGCACCTCAACCTCGTCCTCCTTTTGGGCTACTGGGATGAGAACGACCTTGACAGGCGCCTTACCTCGACCCGATGATGACGACGACACCACAAGACATTTGGCGGATTGATCCTCTTCGCGAAGGACCTTGAGCTCAACACGTCCGCCAGATTCGAGAGGACGGAGGTGGAGCAAGGACTGGAGACGTGAAAGGTCGTAACACGCGTGTACCATGATGTTGCCTGAACCGTATGCCTGGAGTGTGCCCAAACTAGCGCTGGTATCAAGGTGCATGACAGCGCCTGGCGAGGCATGGATGACGTAGGACGGGTTCCGAGTGTATACACCAAATTCCCGGGGAATGGCAAGGAGGACCTCTGTGTCACTTGCGGATGATGGTTCCAGGGACGATCTACACGTATCCGTTAGTCAGAACCAATTTTCGGGTTTGAGTGAAACAACTTACAAGCCTCGAGGGAACGCCCAGACATCGTACTCCTCGACATTCTCAAACGCGGCGATGGTCACCGGTGAGCCCTCCGAACCATCAAGTGTAAAGAGACGTCCAGCTTCCGACCACCCCTTGGACAAGTTCAAGCCTTTGAGGTTCTCGCGAACCACTTCAGCGTAGCCATTGTGACCATAGGTTCCCAGCCACTTTATGTCCCCTGAAGCATAGACGATGCGATAAGTGAACGAAAAGTTCCTCGCGTTCCGTACAGAGACGGGGATAGACGCTTCAAGTCGCTGAGTCTTCCCACTATCGCGTAAGGGCCTCTGGTCGGACTGGCCGCCCGAGGAGGACGGTCCTCCCGTGAGGCGCACTACCTTGGTACCGGAGGTGCTGGTGGCTGGCACAGCGGTTGCACTGCTCCCATCGCTACCAACGGCGAGCTCAAAATCATGGGCTCTCCAACCTTGCACATCGGGCGATGCGATATCCGACCACACCTGGACCTTGAAATGGCCGTCCACAACCTGTCGGTATTCCTGGTATCCCAAGACCGCCGCGAATCGAACAGCGACAGTGTCAAGCTCGTCGCAGCAATCCGATATGGGGACTTGGATCGCTTCACCTAGAGCCGGTGTAAATGCGATGTCGACCATGGCGGCGGGAAAATGCAGCAAAAGCTGCTAGCGATGAAGGGAAGGCAAGGAGGTTGGCCAGCCAACTGGGTGGTGGTGGTGGTGGTGGTGGTGGTTATGGTGGTTGAGAGAAGAGGGGCGGCGTACTTGAGGGGACACCGTGACAGGTTGCTGGAACCGGTATAAGAGTACTCCGATGGGAATGATAGTGTCAGCCGGCGCTGGAAGAGACAGGCAGATGACAATCTAAATCCAGGCCTTCTCTGGGAAGAACCCAGGAAAGATCCTGCGGAAAGATAAGAAAGCCCAAGACAAAGTATTAATAGAGATGAAGAAGACAACACGCTTCACGAAGTTTCACCCTTGAACGATGGTTGCAGGTTATGATGATGACGTCAGCTGTTACACTGTTCCTTCTATACACTTTCACGATGGTCCTGAATTCCTTGAAGATGTCCTGTTAGAAAGGCGGCGAGGGATGAGGTTGATAATGCGCTGTGCAAAGTCCATATCGTCTTCGTATGGCCCATCTTCCTCATCAACGTAGAAGATCGCCTGAGGCTGTCGCGGAGCTCTTGTCCGTGTAGGAGCAGAGGTCTTGCCTTTGGCACGTTTCGCCACCTCGCTCTTCCAAGCCCTGAAACAAAATTAGATATCAGGGGTTGGGCCCTCGAATTTGTGAGAGCCAAGGGAGACACGGACTCTTTGCGGGCGACCCACTCAATGTAGGACTTTCCACTCCCTTTCCGCCATTCAGTGATACCAGCGAGCCCGAGGAGTTCAACGTATTTGTCAATGGTGCTATCCAAGCTCACGTTCGGCACCATCTTGTTTGACCGGGCAATCGTGGTTCGGCACACAGGGCAAGAGGAGTGGTTCTGTATCGTGTTCGTTATCAGATTACACGTTGTTCCAAGGGATAAATGAATGGAGCGCACCTGGTCAATGATCCATTCCCAACCGCAAGACCCACAGAAGCTATGTCCGCAGGGATTGGCGATATGCGAAGCTGCCCTACATCACCATCGATAATTACGTTGATCAGTTCAAATAACACGCTGCATACACGACTGGAAGCTGAACGTACAAGATATCGAAGCAGCTATATCAGGAACGCGTAGTCAGATAAGGCCGGGCACATTGGATTAGCAGCACGTACACAGGGCATTGGAACTCTTCTTCTAATTTGCGGATAAGTTTAGTGTCAGAAGCAGAATAGAGTTCTTCCTCAATGGCCTTTGCCTTTCCCTTCTTGGAGGTGACGAAGGGACTAGCCGATCGCTCTCTCTTGAGGTTCGAAGAGAAAGCACCACGTTGCTGATGCTGATCGTTCTTCGGAGGGAGAGATGAAGTGGCTGGAGCGTCGAAGACATTCAGTCAGTGGAAAACATGAAATCACATTGCAACGTACAGGCTCTCCGCTGTGATTCATCTGAATGTGATACGAGTTAGGATCTGCTAAGACAGCCCAGCTCAATTCTAGACCCTGACCTGGTGACTCGACTCCTCCAGCAATACGCGACCGCAAGTTTACTATTCGAGGCTGTCGTGACGCGGCTATAGATCCAATTGCCACAGCGTGAATCTCTCAGAGAACGACGGATTTAGGGTTCTTTACGCACCATTCGCTGAAGCTATACCAGGACCCATTTAGCCGGAGAAAATACGCATATAGCGACTGTACACGTACATGAAGCCCCTATTGGAATGGAACCAGACCAGACCAATTCGTGACAAGTTCATGTGAGAGTAGAGATGTGATCCCGCACCTCTCGATGGTCCCGTGTGTGCTGGCTGAGTTGCAGCATGCTCAATGGCATCCACTGCGGCCAAGAAGCTCGAATCCAGTACTTCGTCGTCGCCAAAGTAATTGTCGGATTCCGAAGAGGGACTAGGTCTGACCTCTCTTGGAACTTCTTCCGCGCCGTTTGCCGCTTGGTCTTGTGCATGTGTTTCTCCACTCGACTGGTTCGTGGCAAGTACTGAGGCCCGTGCAGGCAGGATAGCATCCCAGTCTGCACCCGAGATATTCGAAAAGTCGTCAAAAAGATTGTCGTATTCGTCGTCTGACATCGTTGATACCTGTGGTTGGTTCAAGAGAGAGAAATCCCAAGCTAGCCCACTGATTGCAAGAGTGCCAAGGCCATCAATTTCTAATTCCCCGAGCTATTTTTAGAAGACCGGATGTATTCAATCCTCCAAAGTGGTCCCTTTTGGGTCTTCGAGGGGGCAGCGAGGCAAGCCAAGGTCCTTTAAGGACGGGTACAGGGCGCAACATGAAACGGCCATGACACGGTACCTGTTATTTCCGATGCTTTATCATAAATATCAAGCCAGGGCGCGACCGGCACAAGAATAGATTCGACTTAAAGCCCCATGTTCTCCGATTCATGGAACTCTCTGTCTGTCAGACGGCCGCCATGAGGGAATTCTTTAAGGCCAAGGAGAAGATATTGCTCAGAATAGCACTTGCCAAGCGAAGATTGCCATATAATTGTACGCCGAGGTTACCTTGAGTTTCGACTTGACGGCATGAGAGCTATTCATTCGAAGTACCAAGCGAAAGGCCATTTGAAGTGGTGCTGTCAGGATGTATCATACCCATGCCATGCGAAGTCGAGAACGACCGCAGACCACGTCCTATATCTATTACGCTAAATATACACTATTACTACAACTGCCCCTTGGGGGCCCTTTATTAAGACTTGAGACCAAGGTGATGAAAGTTTACAACAAAGAAACATACAAAGACAGCATACGAAGATGTAAAAAGGGAAGAGAAGGAATCCCAAGAAGCAATGAATTGATTTGCAAGGTACATCTTGTTCCAAGAAATTCAAGAGCACTCGGTTCCTGTTAACAAGCCATCATTATTCGCGATCTTGTGGTCCGGCTTCTCCGTTTAGCTCTCGCCTAGAACCACCACCAGAAGCCAACAGTGAGCCAACGTGCATGTTTGCTCTTGAGCGAGGCGAATACTCTGCCGACTCGCTACGATCGGATGAATAGGGAGAAGGCGGGAACTGCTCCGCTGGGTGGGACGGCTCGTAGCCACTGCGGTGTGAATGAGGCGGAGGCGGCGAACGTGAAGAGCGGTGACGTTTTCGGGGGTGCTGTTCATGGACGGGGGCTGTATCTCTGGGAGCAAGAGACATATGAGCATGGGGTCTTGAAGGTGATCTGCTTCTTGAGGAAACACGGTGCTGAGAGGTCATTGCTCGACGAGAGGGCCGAGATTCACTGGAATATGGAGGGTATGAAGGGTGGGGAGGGTATTGGGCGTATGATGGGTAATTCACAGCTTCCCGAGGGGCACTGTAGCGGGGAGACGGGGATCTTAGCTCTGCGCTACTTGTGTGGTGGTATAGCTCGAGAACTGTCCGCTGAAGCGAGGCAAGACTTGATATCCGCTGCGGGCAACGCGTCAGTGAAAGGACCAGACACAGGTGAAATACTCATACCTGGTCTTCTGCCGTCTTTGCATTGAGCATGGAAAGCAACATGTCTCTGTCACCGTCGCCTTTGGTACGGTAGGCAGTTAGAATCTCCCTTAGACTGGGAGGGGGTGACTATGATGATGATGTAAGTGTGCTGTTCAAAGAACAGGGAAAATTAGCGGACCTGGTCAAGGATAGCCTGAGTAGAGGAAAGAGTATGCCTGAGGTCGTCTGGAGGGTATCTGTTTGGCGGAAGGGGATCATTATGGGGATAACGGTGGTGCAGGACTTGGTTCATCTTGATAGGGAGGGCAACGGAAGGCAAGAGATTTCGATTTCAGTACCCTTTATAGCACACTGCACGCCGAGCACTTTTCGTCTAAATTTATACGCTCTTGGTAGATGCCAAGTCCATTCAATAACCCCGAACGAAAACAGGGCGTTCGGTGACATTTATAGCTTTCTATTTTTCTTCATTCAACCTTCTGATATGTCCCAATCCAGATTATCAGCTGTTGAATCCATGAATGAGCTAGAAAAGTGAAAACAAATTGTATTCCAAGCAGGAAAGAGTTGCAGCTACCAACCGGTCATTTGGCGGTCCCTGAGCTAAATATAGGCGGCCAAGACTCCGAGACGCAACGTGATCTTCTCAGTGACCTAGACGAGAGCCTTAGCCCTCTTGCATCGCTGTTACCGGGGACATAAGCGCCGAGCATCTTCAGTCCTTTCTCTCAATGCATTCCGAAGCTCCGCCGCCTCCAGATGCCCCTGTAGACCCTGAAGTCCCAGCCATACCAGCCATACCTACCACATCCTCTATCGAAAAAACACCCCCTCGTCCGGCACCTACAGAGGCCTATACATGGCAGGAATATGCTCCTAATACCCGCCTGGTCTATACTAGGGACGTGAACTACGCTAACCAGGAATTGTCCAACCTAAAGCCTGGTCCACTGGGGTTTGACTTGGAATGGAAGCCAAACTTTGTTAAAGGAGAACGAGAGAACCGTGTGGCGCTCCTCCAGCTGGCCAATGATGAAATGATACTGTTGCTTCAGCTTTCCAGCATGCGGGGTCAGCCGACGGTTTTACTATCTGTTCAAGGTCGCTCTGACCTGTTATCCCAGCGGTTCCTGGAAAACTTCTCGAACTCTTGAGCGATCCTGCGTACCTCAAGATTGGGGTTGGCATTCAAGGTAGGCACGAGGCTTCACGCTCTGCACTGCTGTTAACAGGATAAGCGCCCTTTCACAGGAGACACAGCGAAGCTATTCCACGACTGGGGCCTCGATGTGCGCGGCGTGGTTGATCTCACCCTCCTTGCCCGAACGGTCGACAATGCTCGCTGGATAGGAAAGTACAATGCACCTATTGGCCTCGCCCGTCTCGTCGAGGTCTATCACTACCGACTCATGGAAAAGGGCAAAATCACGCGGTCAAACTGGGAGAAAGTCCTTGATGAGAAACAACAGCTTTGTTCGTACCCTTCTTGTTGTTTTGCCCCTTTGGGTGTTGACTGACGCACAGTACACAGACGCAGCAAACGATGCCTACGCTGGCTACTCGCTTTACAATCACCTGATGTCACTGGCTGACCCTGGCACAACACTCAACCCCCTTTGGTACAGCTTCGACACCATTAAGGGTGCATTCTGGGAAACTGCGACTGGTCTGACATGGAGACCTCATAACCCCAACTACGATCCAGGCCCTCCACCACCCCCTCGCCCACCGAAGGAACGGAAGGAGCGCAAACCACGTGTTCCCAAAGATGAGCAAGGTGAAGGAGCGGAAATCGCCACGAATCCCGCTGATGGCGAACCACCGGAAGAGACGAGGACAGCATCCATCGTTGCTATAGCCCAAGCAACAAGGGATCGACAGAATCGGAACGCCTCTTCGAACGGCAATAATACAATGGATAACGCAAGTGGAAAAAGAAGTCGACCAAACCGAGCACAGCGATGGCAACGTCAAGGCGGATATCAAGGTCCTGTGGCCTCTGACTCTGCCGTCTTGGTCCCTACTTCTGCATCTAGTTCTCCCCCAGCTCCCTTGGCCGGAGGACCTTCCAATGCCGCAAATGGTGCGCCTCGAAGAACTTGGAACAGGGGACCCCGATTCCCCGCCTCTACGTATGGGTCGAATGCAATGAACGCGTTTGCGCAGTCGCAGAACGCCCAGGGCACGAGCAGTCACAATCAGTCACACAATCCATACCAACATCGCCGAGGTTCCAGCTCTACTCATCATAACCCAGGAGGTCAAGACGACAGTAATCATAGACCTCAAGAGTCTAGGCACACCCGCGGCAGCCACAGTCGCGGTGGGGGTAACAACAGACGGGGTGGCTGGAGAGGTCGCCATGCACCCTCCACCTCCACCTCATCGCCAGCGAACCTGATCAATCAGGCCCCCTCATGACTGGTTTTGAAGTTGAACCACACCTTATCCACCTCCCAATCACGCTAACTAGATCACCCCCCACTTTCGTCAGTTCATCTCGTTTCTTTACACTGTAATCACGGTATTTTATGCGCAGCCCTTCTTCAGTCTGGTACTATCATCCATCTCGTAGCCTGTATGATGTTGTTGAAGGATCCTGCAAACGAAAGGGTCTGAAAACAATCGGTCACAGTCATACATGCATTTGCATCACCGTCATCCCATAATTGTCTTCACTGGGGTCCTTTTTTGGCCAAACTTTATCATGATAAATTGGATGTGTTAACCATCTGCACAAGGATACAGCTCAAAGTGCAAGCAGGTACCAGGATGTGCTGGGTGAGGGAATTTAGCGGGTCCCGATTGCTTTGGGCACGGTCATCGCACCAAAAATACATAGGTACCCGTTGTACGTGAATGGATGGCTCAACATAGGTAGAGAGAAGCAGAAATAGTTTTCCAAGTCGCCAAGAGAGAGTACGCGGGAGTAGCCTGCTCCTCCGCCTATCGTACTATTCCTAGACGGCCTTGCTCGTAGCCGAGGCGCCACTGGGCTGTTCACGACCTGCATAGTCAACTGATCAACGGGCGCCAATTCACTATCAGCTTTTTTATGGTCCGACACAGACACGGCAGATACCTCTCGCAGGAAGCAGATCCGCGCGCTTCTCTACTAGTGCTTTATCTTATTGCCCTGAGATCTTTGAGTCTATAGCTACGAACGTGCACAATGCGCGAAGTGCGACAGATGTATTCAGATGGCTTGGCATGCAAGAAGATGACAATCGAACTCTAGGCCTTGACTACAAAGAACGCATATGATGAGAAAGAACATCGGAACGAGAATCAAGGGGGAGATGTTGTACAGACGCCAAGGGCCCAAGAAGAAAAAGAACAGGAAGTGGAACGTCAAGAATGAAACCCAGGCCTAGTCAGAATGGCTTCGACGAATATGAAATGTAGCCAAGCCGAGAGAAGTTTGGAAAGAAAGAGAGGAAATAGGAAAGAAGGGGAGGTGCAGAATTGTGATAGATTCTATAGAAGGCAAGCCCGTGAATGCATATAATTTTACAAAGAAGGACAAAGATCTTTGAGCAGTGAATTGTATCCGAAGGACATCAACGATAAATAAAGATCGCTGCCAGAACTCAGAAGCGACGACAAAACCTCGGGTTGTTGAATGGCCAGAAGCTGGGGGTCGAGAAATAAGAATAGAAAGAAGGTTGGTACGGCCCGAGCCCTTCCAGTGGTCTTCGAAAGACGCTTGGCCCAGAGGATCGTGGTCATGCAAGTCACGCCAGCCTTCGTTAGCGGCCAGGCTCCTAGCAAGCTCCGTTATCTACCCAGACGCCTGCAACTCCCTGAACAGTGAAACATAGACAGTCAGCAATCGCACAAGTAGACAATATGAAGAGCCGCTTGCGTAGGACTTCTGAAATGCTCACCTCCAGGGGTATCAGCTTGCGACCACCATGAGTTAATCCAGAGGCGGTTATTATACACGACCTTGGAGCCTCCATTATACGCGACGCTGCTCGACCAGGCTGCTACTCCGGCACAGTTACCTCCGGTGGGCGTAGGGCCGTTGCTCGTGGTGGTCGTGGTGCCGGGACGGGTCGTGGTAGGCGTGGTCGTTGTCCGAGTCGTGGTGCTACTGGGAGGCGGAGCAGATCCGCCGCAAACGCTAACTGTGATAGGCGTTAGAACCATTCTTCGTGGAAGCAGATCTTCCCAGTAGCTACTCACTTGCGCTCCATTCTCCGTTTGGAGTGCTTGCAGGAACTTGTGAGGCGAAGTACTTGGCCTATTCGATCGCAGAAGGAAAACAAGAGTGAGCAGCGTGTAGAAGATCGGTGACAAGAGGAACAATTTGCCTGCCAGATGAACCTATTTGAAACGAAAGATAAAAGAGCAGAGGATCAGATCGTGACACCAGTGAAAAAGTGAAGAACATACCCTCCATATGAAACCTGAGATCCAGCCGAATAGCCTGTCCCTTGGCTGTAGGCAGGAGCAGTGCATGCGGGGTAGGTAAATCCGGTTCCACCAGCTGCAACAAGAGCATTCTTGATAGTCTGGTCGAAGCGGTTGTTGGCTGGAGAATGGAGTAATTAAAAGTCGAGCAACAGGACGAAACCAGCTCTAGTGGCTCTCACCATAAGCTTGAGAGGCATCCCACATCATCACACCTCCAAACGAGGGGAAGCTGCGGCGCATCTGGGTGGCGATCCGCGAGAGGGTGCTGGCATCAACATAACCTCCCCCTGCTGCGGACTGAGAAGCCGGGGCACCAACGTAGACCTTGGTATTCTTGCTCACGCTGAGGTAGCGTGCCCAATAGTCCCTGAAAAGAAGGCTTAGATCGTGGAGGAGGACACATCTCCATCGTCTTACCACATCCCAAAGTTCCAGTTCTGCAGAACATAGATGGTTTAGTGCTTTAGTGCTTTAGTCATATCAATCGGACGTCACTTACAGCAGCGGAGTTGAAGTTCTGGAGGCCACAGTAGTTGTTGTAAAACCTTGCGAAAGATTTAATCAATCAGCCCTCTCACACAGCAAGTAGAACGACATACTGGACTAGATGAGATTCGTAAGGCTCAGTGGATTCATCATATCGTGCGGAATGTGCTTACCATAGACTGCATCGAAAGCAACCTCGTTGAGTACGCCTCCCAAGGCGGCATCAGGGTAGACACCTAATACAACCAATCAGACCATGCACCACACACATCTTTGAATCGATTTGCATACATTGAGGAGCCGCGGTGATGTAGTACCTGGAAGAGGTCAGAATTGGAACCCTCAATGATGAGCCTCATTTCCTCACTTCTTGCCATTGCCAGCGCGGGACCGGATGCGATTGATAAAGGCTGCATAGTGAGCTGATGTGCCACCTTCGATGTCAAGATCCACTCTGCGTGGCGTTTGGTCAACATCACACGCCTCAGGTATCGCCCAAGAGGACTTACCCATCGAGAACAGCATTGCCGAAAGGGCGAGTGCTTGAGCTGCCTCCGAGGAAGAGATCCCAAACAGTGTCAGCGAAAGACGAGGCTTGCGAGTCACTGGAGAATCCGACGGCTCCAGTGGCACCTCCGAGGCTCAAAGTGACAATCTTGCCCTTGGACTGACAAGTTTTGATATCTGACTCGAGAGAGGTACAGATAGGGAGTTGTGTACCTGGGAAGGTACCGCTGTCGGTCGGGTTGCAAGTCTGGTGCGCAGTTGTTGAGCACACAAGTGTCTGGTAGACAAAATCTCGGAACCTACATTGGCAAGATTGATGGACGGTACTCCACCAGGACCAAAGAAGACATGCAAAAATGCAACCGGGAACACGTCGATCGCGTTATCCTGCCAACCGTTGTGTTTAGAAGGACAATGTCGTGTGGACATAAATTGGCCTTACGTTACAGTAGTACGAGAGACGCTTTTGCCAATTAGCAGAATCAGAGTGACCTGCTCCGTACGAGTTCTGGCCCCAGTAACTGAATGACATGTGAGCATCTTATACCAACAGAAGGCTTGCTTAAGCATACACCACGACCTGATGCTATGGTTAGACAAGGAACTCATATGCAAGGCGAGAATGGAAACTCACGTTGTCGTACCGGCTATTGTCGAAGGCTCTGGCGAGCGCGGCGAAAAGCAGAAAGAACGAGACGGAGAGCAGACTCATGGTGAGGGAGATCTCTGGAAAGTGCGATGGGGTGCAACCGTCCTACATTGCTAGTCATGCAAGACGCCCTTTTAAACCTATCGGACACGCCAATGGTACGATGATCATGCGGTCAGAATGCACGGATTGAACTTCTTTCAGACAGGTTAGTATGGTAGGACTCGGTCACTCGCAAAGAGATGCCTGGTCGGGGAAAGGAACTGAATTCAGCAAGCCGCGAGAAGAGGTGCGAATGGACTTCGGGGATTTTATGAGAAGCTAAAGCTCATGTGGATAGCGATGGTCTGGCGTCCTACCGCTTATCGTGTGTAGCGCTACAGAGCTTGGAGGCGCAGAAGGCGTTCCGAATCACGCGTGCAAAGGATTCCCGTGTGAACGGAGAAGGACACAGGCAGCTTCCTCGACTGATGATGCTAGAATGGGCTTTCAACAAAATTTAAATTGACAATACCTGTTGGTCTCTTTAGCGAATAGAAGGGGAAGAAACGCATGGTGAAACATACCATTATAGGGCTGTAAGTGTCCGTTTATCTCACCACGAGTTACCATCGATAAATAAAGACATTCTATACACGGAAAACGTACACTGTTGAAAAACGAATACAATAGGTGGTATGTATCATGCAGATGATGCATCGTCACTCTCGCCACCAGCATGGGGTCCGGAGGCGGCATTCCGGATAGGGTCTGTGACATCACATCAGTCGTTGGATATCCACGAAGGGTAATTAACTGACCGAAGTAGGGTTGCGATTGGGCCTCTCTAGCAGTCAGTCGGTCTTGGTGATCATAGCGGAGGAGTTTATCGAGGAAGTCGATGGCTTCATTTGAGATGTACCTCTGATTCTCCGAAGTGATGAACCGGGTCCAGGGCTTTCTCGGGTACCTTGGATTTCGGATATCAAGCATGGCCCTCACGATGCAACGGAGTAGCCTACCTTCCCAGGAGCTCATCGTATTGAGAATCAAGGCGAATGTTGTACTTCTCGATGTACGCGTAAAGGTCATCAGTTCCCAAAACCTTGGTGATTTTGACGAGTTGGTCGTAGTTGTCGTGGCCATGGAAGAAGGGCTCCTTGCGGAAGATCTACAAAGACCTCGTGAGTGACAGGTGGGAAAAAGCAATGCATTTAATGGGACGGACCATGGACGCAAACATACAGCCATAACTCCACATGTCCAGGCTGTAATCGTATTCTTGGAAGTCCACCAACAGCTCAGGGCCCTTGAAGTAGCGTGAGGCGACGCGAACGTTGTACTCTGTCTTTGGGTGGTAAAATTCGGCGAGACCCCAGTCGATCAAGCGCAACTGAAAGGGTTGAGTTTGAAACACGCTCAACGATGCAAACACGCGCCCAAGACCTACCTTGCGGTGCTCGTGGTCAATCATGACATTGTGCGGTTTAACATCGCGGTGCATGATTCCCTTGGAGTGGCAAAAGTCCAGCGCCTGTGTAAGCCTCAACGGTAAGTAAAGCCGCCCAGAGAAATCACTGACACATACCTTCAAAAGCTCGAGCATGTAGAACCGCACATCCATATCGGTGAACCGAGGGTATAACTGCTTGAATTCAACGTTGTGCACGTATTCTGTTATCAAACTCGGAATCTTCGAAGGCCGGGTCACGGACGACATCCAGCAACGCTACGATATTTGGACCACCAGCGAGGTTTTGCAGGATCTTGATTTCACGCTTGATTTTCTTCTTCTTGACAGGCTTGAGGACCTTAATGATACATTTTTCTTCCGTTACCACATTGATTCCCTCAAACACCTGTGACAAGTGGTTAAATTATGCGCGACGGATGGAGAGATTTATGCCAACCTCGGAGTACTTTCCGCGGCCAACCTTCCTCACGATTTCGTAGTGATCTTGAGATCCCCATTGAACCTGGAGGTTGTCTGGAGGAGGGTGTCAGGTTTGAGGGCATGGAACGAGGTTACGACTCACCGTATTCGTGCCAGGAAGGACCAAGACGGGCGTTCACATCAGCGTACACCCGAGCGACGGATTTCACTGGAGACCGGCCCATAGATAGAAACTGCCAATCGGTGCAGAGAGGCAAAGGCGTTTCTCGTTTCCCGCTCCAGCTGGTCAAAGGTGTTACCTGATGGGCGATGGATATGGAATACAGATCCCACGCTCTCCCATCAAAAGCCCCTTTCTTTGGCCTACTGGGACGATCGAGGTTTTGTCTTTCACTCAGCAGCTGCGCGTACTCCATATAATCATAGCTATCGGTCCTCTCTTGACGTAACCTGAATTTCACACCAACCGCACATGCCTACTCCCCCCAACTGGCCTCGCGATATCCGCTACTTGGAGCAGTGTGTTTACCATAGCTCCTTAACGAGCGAGATAAGGAAACAGCTACTGGAATCTCCCTCCTCTCAGGCGTCTGAGACACATAGTAAAGTCCTCATTCGCAAGATTGTGAGCACCGACCATCCGGCCAATGGCCAATATGGCTTGTTTGCGGGTAAAAAGATACCTCCAAACGCATTCATTTTGGACTACATTGGTGAGCCTTCAGATTAAAGGCGTCAAACTCTCATCAAGACCCCCGATGCTTCCCCGCTAGGTGAACTCCATTGTGACGATCGGCCCGAATCCGATTACGACCTAAGTCTCCTACGTCTTCCCGATGGAACCAGCATCGGGGTGGACGCCAGCAGAATGGGCAACGAAGCTCGATTTGTCAACGACTATAGAGGTGTCAAGCAGAAGCCTAATGCCATCTTCGCAGACTCTCGATCGCGGTCAGGCGAGCTTCGGATCTGCATTCGAAGCAGGGACGAAATCAAAAAGGGGGAAGAAATATTGGTATCATACGGCAAGTCATGGTGGACTAGTCGTCAACAAGCTTCTGAAGCAGATATTAATGAGGCATGATGACCTGGTCATTCGTTCCAGAGCCCCGAGGGCAATCCGGAGAGATATGCAACACGTTGGATTTAATTCAGAAACTCTGTGACTTCAGGCTTTCAACATTTCAAGGTTTTCGGGCAGTCAAGGTTGTCGATCGTTTTAATACAGGGAATTCGACTTCCTCTCTGGGTGCTCTACAATTGTTTTTGATTGCCGAGAGAGAACCAGATTCCGATGGTGTGCCCTCGTGCCTCCTAGGCGCTTTCTGTGAATCCCACACATCTCCATACAATTTCAATGCTGTGTGTACTGCGTATTTTCTCCTGTCATCTAGTGTTTCCCTGCAAACTTGAACTTTCGCCACGGAAGACAGAAATTTCGAGATCCCCGTGAGCTTGGAAATGAAACAGGGACAAACACAGAAATTTCCGGGCTTTGATGACCTCACAGCTCAGCGGAAGGTTTTGTGACCAACTCTGAATGCCTCGTCTCATTGCGCACAAGTTTTCATCCTTTGTCGCATTCTACTCGTGCTCGAGGCAGCTTACTGCCAGAAGCTTTGGAACTGTCCAGTCTCGGCGTCCGTTCGATCAGAAAGAACGGACCGTTCGCAGGCACAAAGCAATTGGCAACAAAGTAAGCATTTGGGGTCCGTTTTTGACGTGTCACTCACCTGTCTTTCATTTGCAGCGTGCCTTCCATGCAACAAACCGTATATGCGCTTCCAAGAACCCGTACGAGGTTATTGGAGTAAAGAAAGACGCGTCTGCTGCCGATATAAAGAAAGCATACTTTGCTGTAAGTTTTCACATTTTGTCCGAGAGAATGACCTTGTAATTATGTGCAATAGCTGGCTCGGAAATGGCATCCTGACACGAATCCTGACAAAAGTGCTCGGGAGAAATTTCAAGAGATTCAGGAAGCTTATGATGTGCGTTTTGACCCGTTCACTGCAGGAAGTTTAGGCTGAGATCATCTTTAGACTCTGAAGGACGACAAGAAACGGGCTGCATACGATCAGTACGGGTCAGCGTCCCAGCAGCAGGGCTTCGATCCAAATGCCTTTGGAGGAGGCTTCGGTGGGTTCGGAGGGGCAGGCGGATTCGGTGGAGGTTCATTCAGAGGTGGATTTGGTGGCTTCCAAGACTTCAGTGAGGTATTCGGAGCTGGCGGACGAAGGCGCCAAGGGCAAGGAGACCTCTTCGAGGAGCTTTTTGGTGCCTTCAACAGCGGTCGTGGACCCCGCGCCTCGGCAAACATCCGAGGCTCTGACATCGAGACCTCAGTCAATATCACTTTCCTAGAAGCATGCAAAGGGTCCACCAAGACTGTCAACGTACAGCCAGTCGTCAACTGTGGGACATGCTCTGGAAGCGGCTTGAAGGAGGGTGCTAAGCGGACCACTTGTGGTTCATGCGGTGGAACTGGAGAACGGACCTTCGTAATCAATAATGGTTTCCAGATGGCTACGACCTGTGAAACTTGCGAAGGTGTCGGGAGCACGATTCCTCGAAGTGGGCAGTGCTCTTCTTGCGGAGGAGCTGGAAAGGTCCGCGTCAAAAAGGCAGTCAAAGTTAGCATTCCAGCAGGTAAGCACACATATTGAGATGGCGTGGGGCATGTACTCATTGGTTTCTGAAGGTATCGAGGACGGAATGACTGTTCGCGTGCCTAACTCAGGCGACGCACCCATAACCGGCTCAGGCGCGGTTGGCGACCTGCTGGTTAGGGTCCATGTTGCCCGGTCGAACGTGTTCCAGCGACAAGGCACCAACATTTATTACAATTCCAACATCCCCTTCTACACTGCCCTTCTTGGCGGTCGAGTTCGCGTACCCACTCTGGATGGTGAAGTGGATGTGCGCATCCCAGGGGGAACGCAGCCAGGAGAAGAGATGGTCTTGAAGGGGCGAGGGGTTGATGCTGTCTACGGTGGAGGAAAAGGTGACCTATTCGTTAAATTTGGCGTCTCGATTCCCAGGTGAGTTGATCCCCGCATGATAATTAACTTCACCCTTTGACTCTTTTCCCAAAGGTCCATGACTACACGGCAACGAGAACTCATTCAAGCCTTTGCCGATGAAGTTGATGGCAAGTCAACCAAGTCGACGCCGCCGCCTACTTCGTCAAATCCTTCCACTGATGCGTCCTCGAACCCGCGTCCATCGTCTGAGTCGAAGCCTTCGGATGAAACTTTGAATGCTGATGGTGAGGAAGTCTCTTCTGGATGGTTGGCCGGTGCCAAGCGCAAACTACGAGGCCTCTTCGGCTCGTAATTTTGGCATGTGTCCTTTCCTGGCGAACGTATGCTAATGCTAATGATTCATGCAGGGACGAACCAAGATTCAGCATCGCTCCCACCAGACGCAAATTCCACGGAGGACTCTGAAGGGGTCAAGAAGTCTGCGACAAATTGATTAGATTGTCGTTGACCAGTACCTAGACTAGAGTGATTTCGGCAGCACTGACCACAACCCCCACTTCCCATACATTAAGTAGACCCGTAGTGTATATATCACATTTATAATCATAGCAACCTAGCATTTCTCCACCCACCGTACTGCGTCACCTCTCAACCTTTCTTCCTTTGCCTTTGGTCCGAGAGCAACTTCGTTTGGGTTATAAAAGCTGGTAAAAAGGTGAACAAGCGTTTCTTTGTCTCACGCCACGAAGTGCCACCAATCTCTCCTTCAAGGGGATAAGAAAGGGCGATTTCATATAATATCTGATCGAAGCTGCTTTGGGAAGACATAACCTCGACCAATCTCCCCTGCCGGCTATCGTCCAGCTTTCTGGGTCACCAAACAAATATGTCTTGTTTTCAGATCTCGCTTCATCCAAAGAGGTACTTGGTTGCCTAAAGTGGTTCCTGATGCTAGTCGGTACCAGTAACACGACTTTCATGCATCGTGGGTCGTGTCACCGGCGTATTAGGGTCCAAAGAGCAGTACGACGGCACGTCGTAAATCGTGAATCTCTGGAGTCCAAATCGCCTTCAGGGATATCCTCCTTTCGGTTAGGCCTGGCAATTTCTCAGTTGTGCTTTATCCTGTTCTGAGGTCCGATCACTTCCTCCTCGTCTTGCAAGCGATTCGTTTTCCTATAAATACCTGGTAAGTTTTGCTGTCCTTTCAGTGTTCAAAGGCGAACTGTCTCCCTCAACATGGCAAAGAACAACGACTCTGTTACAGCGCACGCGCCGACCCATCCCTTGCCATTATCCACCTCCACCTCAACGCTCGCCTCTGTCGCTGACCTCTCCTCATCACGCGCCACGTCGTGTCCCAGTCCAAGCCCTTCGCTTCCACCCGCGTCAATCGCCAACCAACCATGCGAAAGCATAGAAACCGCGTCGACAGCCACTGTGCTTAGCATCGAGAAACTCTCGACGATTAGGCTTCTAATAGCCCACTTTGGGTATGGTATGCTGCCGAGCTTCTCTTGACAAATCTCTCAACTCCACTGCACAGGGCTGCTTTGACACTTTTTCTGGCAACAACGGATGCTGTAAGTGACCTTGTCTGGGGAGTTGGCGTGGCTCTGAATAACGCCTTTGCTGCGTAGACGATTGTGTCTACTGCACTACCAACGATCGCTAGGGACCTGAAGGCATCCCAACTCCAATACACTTGGGTGGGTGTTGCGTATCTCCTCACCCAAACGGCCTTCCAGCCGTTGTATGGTCGTATATCTGACCTCGTCGGCCGCAAAGTAAGCGGCCTCCGTGGCTAAATCTCATGACAGCGCTAATCCTCTGTTACTAGAACGTTCTCTTCACAAGCATTCTGATCTTCTCGATAGGATCCTTATTGTGCGGCGCTGCTCAGGTGTGTTTAAGTTTCTTTGCAGTGTCTCGGCATGCTCATGCGGTCATCATTAACCTATATCACAGTCTATTGAATGGCTGATCGTAGCGAGGGCACTCGGTACGTGCGGTGTGCTATCCCTTTTTTCTGACCATTGATTTCTCTTCTTTCAGCCGGAATTGGCGGTGGAGGGATCGTCAGCGCGGTCTGGGTTATCACGGCTGAAATTGTCGAAGAGAGGTCCCGCGCGAAATGGTCACAAGCCTTGAGTGTGACATGGAGTTGTTCCGCGATCGCAGGACCCTTGCTTGGAGGAGCTTTCAGCAGTAAGTTTGGCTGATTCTTCGGCGAGGTGCAATTTTAAATTCCTACTGTAGGCCAAGATGGTGACGGGTTGCTCAGCTGGCGTTGGGGCTGTAAGTCATGGCTTCCTAGAGCTTCTGGACCGTCTAACCTCTATCTATTTCATAGTCTACATCAACCTTCCTATATGCTTCGCCGCCACCATCATCCTTGGACTGGCCCTGCGCAACGTCCGGCTACATCAGGCTCCTGACGCATCATGGCAGCGGCTCCTTCGGAAATTCGACTTCGGCGGACTGTAAGTGGCAATTTTCATGGATTGCACAGTGGAGTTGACATCCTTCTCAGGATCCTGTTCATGGCGGGAAGCAGTTGTCTGGTTGTCGGCTTCAGTCTGGTCACCGAATTTGGATGTATGTTATCCATTTCTGACCTTGAAAATCAATCGCTCACGGTCTTAAAGGGACGTCCCCATTCATTTTGTCAATACTCTCTGCGGGTATCATTATTCTTGTTGGAGCCGGCGTCCACGAGAAGTACACGCATCGCGAGTGCCTCTTCCCGGCATCTATGGTACAAGACGCGACGGCAGGTGATTCGACTTCTTTCCACTGGTATCTTCTTTCACTGACACATCCTGTCAATGGCAGCCATCATTCTAGCCATCAACTTCTTGCACAACTTTGCGTTCACCTCTGGCACATTCTATCTCGCACTTTACTATCAGGTGCGCACCCTTGAAAGCACTTACGAGCCTGTTCATTGATGATTGCTATAGGCTGTTCATGGATCCACGCCGTTTGAAGCGGGAATGCGCATGCTCCCATATTCTCTCGGCTCATCGCTTGCCTCGATGCCTGCTGCTTGGTTTATCGGTTATTGGCAGGGACGTAAGAATGATACCAGCGGCCAAAACTTCGCTATCTCCGCTGGTTTACTGTTATCGACCCTTGGGTTCGGTGCGTTTCACTGATTGTTGGTCCAGTTACGAAACCTTAATACCCCTTTCCTAGGACTGCTGAACCTTATGAATGAACACGCCTCAATTGCTTCACAGATTGCCTACCCGTTGATTGCCGGCATCGGATTGGGAATGCTATTCCATGCTCCTTACCAAGTGTTTGCTAAAGCTCTGAAGCCCTCTGAGCTTGCAACAGGAACCAGTGCCTTCTTTCTCGTTCGCTTCACGGGAGCAACCGTTGGACTGGTGAGCTCTATGTTACATGTTCACATAACTGCGCCTTGTGACTAACTGTTGCTTGCTCAGGCCATCGCCGGAACTGTTTTCTATGCTCGCTCTAGTGCAAACCTGCCTCGTGAACTGTCGTTTGAAGGAGACATCCTCTCTTTAGATCACAGTCAGCTGGCTGATCTCGTACCCCCTGAGCTCTTCTCCAAGGTCTTGAGCGTAATCTCTACCTCCATCCAGGTGAATCCCATCACTCCACTCCGATTAACAGATGAACTGATATAGGACCTGCTTGCAGACTATCTGGACTCTGTGTTGTCCATGTCTTGGCGTCTCGTTTATCGTCAGTGCCGTTCCAGTGAGCCCTGCGAGTCAAACTCACGGTCTCCCTATTTAGCTGTCCTTATTTCTTCGTCCCATGCAAGTAATCGCAACGGAGGCTTCACTACCGAAATCGGAGGATAAGCCCCCAGCAGGTGAAAAAGTTTAGTTTCACTGGCACCCCTAGAAAACAACCGCGCCCTTTGGGCCCCTTTCAGAAGGGTCACCAAGCTAAGTGTCAAGGGTGCTCGATGGTCGGCCTTTGGGCTATCCTAGCGCGCCTCATAGGCTGTCATCCGGCATTCAAAAGCAAACCCCTTACGGCTCACATGGACATTATCGGACATTTAGAAGGGACATGTGTTTGGCTACGCCTCGTTTATGCTTATATGTTGTCATGCGCTACCCTGCACATTGTTGTATCATTGTAGAAATAGACATGCCCATTCAGGGCGTTGCATGTACTGTAGATCACACCGATCATCATCGAACATATCTATAGATCTTTTGCATTAATCAAGCCAGACGTCCCTTAGTAGCGGCGAATAAGATCAGAAGCAGCAGTGTGGAGAGACTTGGTGAAAATTCCGAGGACTGGTGCTTTCAAAAAGCTGAATGGTGTAGCTCCAATTAGTGCAACAAAGGTATGTGCTGCCAGATCTAGAGTTTCAAGGTCCCGTGCGTAACCCTGCTATTTGGGAAGCAGCTGGTACACTGAAATCTTTACCTCCGATATGCTAAAGCCTGTATTTCGTGGCAAGCGTTCACCCTCACAACTAGGGTCGTCCCTCGGCCTTCCTTGGTTTGGAAGGGACTTGTCAATGAGCTTCACAGGAGACCGGCCCTCGCGATTCGGTAGGTGGTTGGAAATTTGTCTCTTGCGTGCCTTGGGCGTTGTTAGAGGGGTTCAATGAGGGTCAGCCTACCCAAAAAATCTTAACACCTACTTAGGCCGGAAATCAGGGTGCTCGTCTTCCTTCGCTCCTTCCGTACGTGTGCCGCCTCCTTCGGGTGCGCAAAGAATATGGTTGACCGAACTGAACTCTACAGATGGCTTGTCTATGTCAGGCGGTCCGATTGGCCCAACGCAGCCAGCTCAGGGTCCCCGCAGTTCCTGGTGGCTAGAGATGTCAATCGGCTGGCCCTGTATTTGATTCTAAGAGTCGAATGTTTGTTTGATAACCTGACAGGTTCACCAAGCCACCGCGCAACACCACAATTTACACCGCGACACATGACCCTATGCCAGAGAAAACAAGGAGATCTTCCAGATATCCAGACACGACCAGTGGCACCACTCGTCAAGCTTAGAGCGCCAGTATACATACATGGGTCATTTGCGTAGCCGATACAAACCAGATCATTATCCTCCGCGATTTCACCCAGGCAAGTCCCAACGCAGCCACGCGCATGCCGCCATAGCTGGAGGAGTTGGAAAGTGGAACACGGCTCGGAGTTCTGAATGATAACTGAAAAGGCCATGAAGGGCGGACTTTGATATTTTCTCTCTTTAAGCAGGTTACATTCACGCTCACGGGATTAATTAGTAGCATTTTGTGTACCTTTAAGAACTTGAAAGAAGTCATGAGGGCCGAGGCACAAGGGCGCAAATAGCTTGAGGGCTCGATGACGCCTTTGAGAAGCGTGGAGCGCCCTGGGCTATATGTCATAGAATAAAAATAGCCTACATATCTATCCTATGCAGGCTCTTTGCACTGGGGGTACGATAGATTCTCAAGAAGAAAGTCTTGAGCGTAGAACGTCGCGGGAGAGGCCCATCAGAGGCTCGGATCATAGGCCAATTGTTGGTCTTGTGACACCTACTGTATCTTTGCTCTGCTCCACGACGTCGTCTGCTTGGGCACCTCCAATATCGCATGTCTCCCGTATTGTCTCCCGTCTTAACCAGTCCAATCGTAACGACAGGCGGCCTTTCTCGTCAGGGATCCACTAGCTCTCTCAGTTCTGTCCACAGACATCTTGAAGGAATCATGGGTATCTCTCGCTCATCCTCGTTCATGGCCTCTTCGGAGAGCCTATCTGAACCTGTGAAAGCAGAGGGCCTCCGACATGTCAAGATCAAGTTAAGAGCCAGGTGAGACGTCCTTTTAGTTTGCAATTTACTGAACCGTCGTTTGGCGAACGTTTGGCAGGACGAGCTCAGCTCCACACCTCCTACGGCCAACGGTTTGGTCCCATATGAGGTTCCTGTGCAATCGGTATTGACCGCGTTCACTTTTCTTGTCTAGGCACTACAAGTCGCCTGACTTTGTCGCTGAAGTTCTCAAAATCACCTCGGGCTTGCAGATCGGTTTTTGGTCCGAGAAGACCATTGACCCAGCAGACGTGGTTATCCAGCGGGTATCTGGCGCTCTGACCAACGCTGTCTTCTTCGTCTCGAACAAATCGTCGAAGAAAATCCCGACACTCCTTCTCCGGATCTATGGTGCCTCGTCCGGGGCCCTTATCTCTCGCCCAAGGGAATTGCACATTCTTCACAAACTCTCGTCAGTTTATCACATAGGGCCAATCGTATACGGGACATTCGAAAATGGACGAATTGAAGAGTATTTCAAATCAACCACGCTGACAGAAGAAGACATTAAGGACCCCACTATCAGTCGCTGGATTGGTGCTCGAATGGCGGAGTTCCATTCCGTGGACATGGAGGAGGTCAGCCTTCCTGCTGACGTCCCACCGCCAGACGGGAAATGGGAAATCAGCGTGAAGAGCTGTGTCTCTTCGTGGCTCGCACCCGCCAACGAAGTACTGGCTTTACCAGCGATCAGCCCTGCAATTCGCCAAGAACTTGACCTATCTCGCTTCGAAAAGGAATGGAAATTCTATACTCAATGGAGTTCCAAGGTCAAAGATGATACATCAGGAAGTAAAACCGTGTTTGCCCACAACGATACCCAGTATGGCAATCTGCTAAGATTAGCGGACTCTATCGTCGTAGCAGACGAGCATCGTCAGGTAAGGCTCATCCACATACCTAATTTCCGCATCTCCTGACCATGTGCTCCTTTCTATTACCCGCCGCCCGTCACACTTGCTTATTTGCGGTCTTTCAGTTGATCGTCGTCGACTTCGAATATGCCGGGCCCAACCCAGCTGCTTACGACATAGCCAACCACTTCCACGAATGGACGGCCAACTACCACTCCTCCACCCCTCACCTCCTTGATCGTTCTCGCTACCCTACCTTTGCAGAACGCAGAAACTTCTACAAATCATACATCCAGCACTCCAACCTTCTGGGAGAAGACCCTGTGTTTGACAGCTCCGACTATGACCAACTCCTTGCTGCTCTTGACCACCAGGTCCGCATCTGGAGCCCTGCTTCGCACGGGATGTGGGCCATCTGGGGAATTGTACAAGCGCAGGAGGACATTGAGAACAATGTCACCGAGCCTGAGTTTGATTATATTGCCTACGCCAAGGGCAGAATGGAATCTTTCCGTCGAGAAATCCTGGAACTTGGCGTCATCCAGCGGTAGCTGTTGGGCTGTCGCGGCTGGATGTCAATACTTTTCCAATGTTACGATCGCCACCCTATTCGTCGGCTACCTCGAGCAATGCCCCTCCTCGTGGCGAATGCCCTGTTTATACCCGCGACACCCTCTTTTTTTTTTTCTTCCTCCGCTGCACATTATTAGCTTAATTACTAGCTCAACCTAGTTCCTTTCAGTTGTCATCAGACCTATTCCCCGCGGCCATTTTCCCCATCCCAAGTACCCATTTGTCGATTACTGACCATCTCATTCGGATTCTTTGTCTGCTTCTCTTCCATAATGGACGGTGCTTCAACGCATACCCTGTAATATAATGCGGCCCTTTGCATGATAGTCTTTCACCTTCTCTACAACGTTCACTTGCCGGTCGTTCAGCCGGTTCCCAACAGTTTCATATGCCATGCATTGTCCGAGTTCCCGTGAGGGAAACCGGAGTATATTGCCAGTGAATGCCATATTTATTCTACACAGGGAGAAGGTGGATCGAAGCAAGAGACAGATAATGTGCCCCGAGGAGAGGCACTGAAAGAATAATGAAAACGAGACACTGAGTGGAATAAACAACATAATTGCGACATTTGACGACGGCGTGGGTTTTGAAACGATGCGATACGGCTGTATGGTGTGAGATGGGAGGAAGAAGGGTCGTCGCGGATCGTGTCGGTTCGTAAAGCTTGAAAGCAGGGGGATAAGTGGCTAGAGTGTATCGAGTGGATTTTGTGGTGGGGGATATACGAAAGGAAGAAACGAGCCAAAAGAGTGACAAGCGAGAACACGAGATTGAGAAAACCTTGGAGACGTCAAATGTACAAAGTCAGAAATGAGGAAAGCGAAGAACCATCCTCGGACTGGATCAGCGAAAAAAGAAGCAACTATAGCACAACAGGTTTTGACGAAATGGGTAGTGGAGAGGTAACATGCGGAAATGAAAAAGGTGTACAACGGCCAGAAACGCAAAAACATGGAGAGCAATTGTATGGGTGGCGAAGCAAAGGTACTGTCCGACCAGGCGGCAACGACGGATGAAGCAATACGAAAACTCGATAGGGAAAAATAACCACCGAGACAGAACAGGAACAGAGTGGGGGGGAAGTCTGTAAAGAAGCCGCAACTTTTTTAATACTGCCGCTGCCCTCGTTCGTCAAGAAGCGTGGGCAGACGGGGGATGCGGTGTTCCAAAATCCAAAAGCCAGATGTCAAAACCGAAAATAGGAATAGAAAAGAGACACAGATAAGGGAGGGGATAATGATATGTCATAATCATAAAGTCCCCGAGGCAGCAGGTGCCTTCGGAGTCAGCACTTTAAGACCACTGGCGAGAGCCGCCGACAGCGATGTCGTTCCAGGGCGAGGCGGTCATGATATCGCCAGCGCTCGAGCCAGGGAAGGTGGAGTTGGCCAGGTTGCTTCGAACAAGAGTCGACCAGTTGCCAGCACTTCCACCACGGACATGGCCGTTCACTCGTCCTGCCGAAGCGGTGGTGGCAGTGGTTGGGGTCGTATCGGGGGAAGAGAGCCCGTAGGAATTGCCTGTGGCAGGGGGAGAGGGGCTGAAGCCCAAGTCCATTTCCCCGCTGAAAGAATGGCGAGGGTTGGAACGAGTGCCATGTCCAGGCTTTGTCTGAAATGGTGAGTCAATAAAGTTAAGCAGATGGACGAGGGGGAGAACAACATACAACATTGTAACCGACGATATCCCTTCGTGCAGCATTATACCTTCCAAGATCAGGTCCTGCTGTTACGGGGGCAGGAGACTTGGCCCTGATAGGCTCGGGAGCAGGGAGCATGATCCCATTGCTAGCGAATGTCGGGTACGCCGACTTGTTCTGCTGCTTCATGGAAGAGCCATCCAACACCGAGGTATCAACCCTCAGAGACCCTGTGGGGGGTCGGCTGAACTGGAAGCTGCCGTTGGATGACGAGTCCACAGGGGTAGCGACGCTTCCAGGGCTAGGGGAACCATTGTTGTTCTTCAACCGGGCAAGGAGAGACGTCGAGGCATCATTAGGGTCGCTGTTGGTGCTCATGGAACGAGCGCGGCCATCTGGGTGTGAGCCTGGAGCCTCAGCAGGGGGCGTAGACCCCGCAGGAGGTGTGGCGCCCGAGCTAGGAAGCTCGGTGTGGATGAAGCAGCACCGCTTTCCATAAGGGCACGAACCGGACACCCAGAAGGTCTAATGCGATCACGATTAGAATCACCCAACACTGCACGATGCTCAAACCACTCACCCTACAGATTTCCGTCTTGTACTGTGAAGGCGACCAACAAGGTTAGACGAGAAGCTCAAAAGGGAATCAGGGTAGACCCACCTTGGGATGCCTTGAGACGCGACGAAGCTCGTCTTCACCATGGGCAAACTGGCATTTCGCCCCATAGCGACAGGTGCCCTTTTCTTCCCAGCTACGGCAAAGCTCCGTCTTGTACAAACCGAGCTTCCTGTTGTTGGCACTGGGCCCACCACCTTGAGTACCATTTGTTCCAGTGCTGGCAGGGCTGATGGGATTGGCGACCTCCATAGTGGCTTGGGGTTGGCCAGGAGCAGGAGGTGTGTACGGGCCACTGTACTGAGGCTGGAGACGAGCAGCCATCATTTGAGCGGCAACATCCTGTCCCCCATAGTACTGGTTGGGATAGAAAGGTGCGGGAGGGAACATCCCGGGGGCAAACGGCATGTTGCCATTCATCAGCGCGAGAGCGGCAGCATCACGAAGGGACGAAGGGTCAGATGCAGAGTGGTGGTGCGTAGCACGGAAGACACCATGCTGCTGCTGGACACGGTTGACTGCAGGATGATGGTTCTCGGGCATGGCACCAGGGAGCATCATATCATACAACTGCTGTGTATTACCGAGGGAGAGATGTGACGTATGGGCCGGATAAGGGAGCGGAGAGGCTCCGGGCAACATTGGCTGCTGGAAGGGTCGCGACGGCTGCCGGTAGCCAGTACCGTTCGCACCAGGCTGAGCGTACGAAGGATGGTGAGGAGGTGCGTCGTAGCTTCCTGGTTGGATATAACCTTGATGCGAGTCCTCGACGGAGGCACGGAGCCCATACATGTTGGGCGGCTGCTGAGGCTGTGGACGATGAAGATGGTTTTGGGCCAACGATGGGTAGGAGAGTTGCTCAGTTGGGTGACCTTCGACCCAGGGCTGCTGGTCATCACCTGTTTGCTGGAGGCGGCGCAGATCGGCGTTCGACAGGCCACCAGTAAACGAGTGGGGACGCTCCTTGCTCTCATTGAGCACAGGAGCAGGCTTGACGATGGGAGGCCTGTTCACACGGCTATTGCTCGAGATGGAGCTGGTGGTATCAATTGATGAGCCCCTCGAGTGAGAGATTCCGATCTGGTGTTCCGAAGACTGGGGAGAGGAATTAGAGCTGGGGAGCGAGGCAGCGTCTAATGGAGACTCGGCTTTGAACTGCGCAACCCCTCCAGGAAGCTTCGACTTTGGCGGCGTGCGGATGGGGACCATATCCCCGGGCGTCCCAGAGACTTCGGCGATCTTCAAACGTACGAGTTCGTCGGCCAACTCCCAGCCTGCAGCATCAGTGTCTACGAGCTGACCGCTGGCATTGAGACGCCACCGCTGGTCAGTTGATTCTGTGCGGCCTGGCATGTCGAATGTGCAAGATAGTTCAAGTTATGAAGCGCTAAGGTATGAGTACAATTCCCCCGATAATCTGTGGATTCATGGCGACGATTAGGTCGATACAATGAACACAATGAACGAGCATACCCCGTTGGCAATGATATCAGACTGTCGTGAACGTCGTAGCTAGACGAATTGAATGCGATGAGCGCAAAATAAGATCGTCCTGTTGCTGGGTGAGCAGTGAGCAGGGAACGGTCGGGGAAAAGGAAAGGGACTTGCCTGTAAATATTTAAGCAGTGTATAGATATGGCCGTGACAAGTCGTGAAGGTCGATGGTGGAAGTCAGGAAGAAGGAAAAGAGCTGCCTGCCTGCCTGGCGTCTGCCTTGCTTTCAAATGATGGCATCCTGCAACGTGCTGCAACTTCTCGCGGCATTCTCCAAAACTATCAATTAATCGGGTCCCTTGACTCCCCCTCTTTTTTCTTTTTCTATTCACTACTTATCGATGGCAGTTTGTCCTTCTATGTCTATCAGATATATTACTAGCACTTGCTACAAGTCCTTTTCCAAACTCTTCCGCACTTTCAAAGTCTCCGTTACCGTATTAGCACAGCCGCGTTCACAACTCCGATGCAAAGCCATCATCATCATCTCCACTCTGCCTTTTGGCTCCGTCCCTTCCCCTTGTCTTGCGCACCTCTGCTGAGCTCCATCCTCTCAAGTTCTTCTGGTCTTTCTGTTGGGTCCGAAGACCCGCGTATGCTCCCACTATGCCCTTGAAAATTGCAGCATTATGTGCGGTCTGCACGTGCCCAGCCTCGTGTAGGGGACGATACCTGCCAAACTGGGAGCCTGATTGATGCAGGCATCATTACAGCGCCTCGAGTACACAGTTGCTTTCTTTCCAGCACTTCTTCATGCGGTCCTAGTGCGATGTCCGTACAGGGACCTCTCGAGTCACCTGAGCATGTCAGGACCTTCCTGCATATCTTGCACAGCGCGTGGTGGGTGGCCTGGCCTACGGGCGCCTATCCATCTCATCCTTTTCGAGTTATGAATACGCACCCTCGATCAGATCGACGATGCCTATCGATGAGTACCAGCAGCTACTCCCAGAGTCCCCTCGCGGCTCAGAAAGTACAATTGCTTATCCCTGGTCTTCTGGCGACTTGTCTGTACGGACTCCTTGGCTTTTACGGCGCTCGGCCTCCTAGGGGGACCCTGCGTTCACCGGCAATGCGTTGATGTCGCAATCAGTCTGTGGTCACGACGCCTCCTGATGGAACGGTCAATGAGGAAAAGTAACTATCACTCCATACCAAAGCCCCTGACTATCGTTCTCGAAGGCTGACCTGCTGGCTTTGATCCATCGATGCGATAATACACCTGCAGCCTTGCTGTCGAACCCTCGACGTATACGCCTTAATGTCGGCAGCATCGACTCTTCTCTGACAAACCTTTGCACCCCCATTGTGGAACATTCTCCGGACCTCTGATTCTTCGTCTTCCAACCAACGGAATGCGGCATCTGGCCGACCAGAGTTCTTGTGTTCCGGTGCGTCTGAAGTGCACGGCCTGCGCCTGTCAGTGCAACTCTGCAACATTTTGGACCTTGACACTTTATGCACCCCACACGTTGTGACCCCCGAATTTCTTGTACCATGAGCTCATGATCGTATGATGAGGAATCCATCGTTGCCTATCGATCCTTCTATCTCTTCCAATCTTATCCTTTATTCGCTCCAGCTTCCATGGGTTCCGGAGAATGGGTTCCAAAGTAACCTTTCATTCGGTGGTGTCTTCTGATAGTTGCTTCTCGACACTTGTTTCTCGAAACTTCATGCTTCATTAATTCTCCTTTGGTGTCAACACTGCAACAGGACGGCGACCTAGGATCGTCAGCCACAGTGTCAGTCTGATCAAGCTCGCAGATTCATACAATAAAATAGCTAATGAAATATAACCCTTTTCAGGACCCCAGATTTACTCTCGTTTACCTGAGCAACCAGCCTTGAGCAAGGACGCGGGGTGCATATAGGAAGGATCTTGAAAAAAAAAAAGTCGAAGGTGCACTGTGAAAGTCTATTTCAACGTGAAAGGGGGAAAGATCACCTCCCTTCGGTGGCTCGTGACTCGAGTGGATGACGCATGCCTGGGCCGTTGACAATATTCCATGGACTCTGTATTCACGTCCTCTCTTGGCGTTACGAGGCTGAGGTAAATCACCCCCTTCAGACATCACATTCGGCAGAAGACAACTACCTTTTGGAACCGCTTAGGCATACATGGGTTGAATATCAAGCGCCTCCCCCGATTTCATGTGTGGGTATTGCAAGTTAAGGCAGACTCTTCTTTCATTCAACCGCAGCAAAGGAAGCGAGAGGTCTCCATGATGGCCGTGACAGAGACTTATCTAGAGGCAACGCAGACGTCCCGATACCGTGAAGAATTTAATCACCGTCTCATTCACCTCATGACGTTAGACATCCATCCTGGTATACGACCTATTGTTCTCTCAACGCTTCGAGACTCTCGCTATCTGCTGACCGCCTTTTTATTGGCAAGGGTTGCAACCCAAGGCTTCTTTGGAACATGTCAGTATATTGAATACAGACTAACTCCACATAGCGCCAGGTTCCTTCATGAACGAGGCAGAGCTAATTGTAAGTGATACAGGCACGCGGACAAGAAGGATGTGATCAGGTACGAAAATCGACTATCAAGCCTCTTTGCCTTCGGACCATACCTCCAGAAGACCTTCGCAAGCGCCGCGCAGGTGTCTGTGGGCTCACTCACGCGTCCTGTCGCTATCCACGCACTCCTTCTCGGTATCACGCATGTGCCATGCGTCCGAGCTCGACGCCTTCACCGCCTCGAGGTTCATATCCGAAATCGCAGGATAGCTTGTCAAAGCATTTCGGCCGATTTAAGTGGAAGGATTGCCCTTTCTTCGCTTGCCCGTTCTCCACGATAAGCTTCACAGCCATTTACACATGATTGTGCTTCATAATAGCGTCCACCAGTCAATCTTGGGCTCGACGATCTTTGATAGCAACTTCCCCTTGAAAAAGTCGCCGTGCACGAATTTAGCAGTTATGTCAATCGGACTACCATTGACGGGGATACAGACGGGATTTCAACAACCTCATGCTCATTCCAGCTCTCGTTTGCGTCAGTTGTTACGCGTTTGAAAAGGTCCCTGCAGAGCGCTATACAGTCCCGCGCGCCACACGAGGAGATAGTGCGCGACTTTGATCTCGCAACTCGAGCTCGACCATACACGGTTTTGAGCCTGAGATCGTCGACTTGATATGAAACGGACACGTAGCACTTCTTTCTAGTTGCTTAAGATCTGCAGTAAAACGTGCTCTCAGGTTCTGGCAGCGTATCCACTACAGGGCCCCTATGCGCTTGCCCCATGATCTTGCTGAGATTTGGTTCCACATAGTTACCGATAGGTCCGCCACCCATCAGAATCTAATCTTATCGTAGATGAGATTAAAATTGATGTGGCACCTGAGGGATGGGAAACCAGGACGATGAAAGTCGAGTGTAACTTTCATTAAGCACGACCGTATGGGCTCGAATGAAAGAGAAATAGTTAGGCTCATTTAAAATGAGCCCTCAGAAGAATCTTCGATGTCGTAGAGAACCCTTCACGTCATTCGCTACAACGGGCGCTTAATCCTCATCAGGTGTCTTTACTTATAGAAACGCAAACAGGGACCCTGTGCAGATATGGCAGAAGGTGTAACAAAAAAGAAATGTCGGACTCAGATGTGATCGCGCGCTTAGGCCATGTACGATTTGCTCCTCTTTCGCTTCTCCGGAGGTTGTTTTGAGTCCTGGCCCGTTTATCCGGGATGACGAGGGAAGTAATCACCCAAGGAAACATTTCGACCGTCAGTCGGGGGGTTTTTTATAGCAAAGTAACTACTACTATCCGGTTTAAAAATGAGATGTGCGCTCAAAGGACCAGCAGTGCCTGTCAGTGACGTTGTCGATAAGGATGTTGTGCCGGTCGACCTCAAGGCCGGCACAGTGCTGGGCCTTGCGTTGAACCTGATATAGCAATGACTCAAAATTAAAGAGCGGCGTTCTGAGTTTCGATCGACGTAGACGAGCAGAAGCGAGGCATGGGACGCATCAGAATAGTGCTTGATCGGTATGCGTCTCGGTCAGGGGTGTGAACTGTAAACTGGTGTCTATCGCGGGTCCTCAAGGCACCTTTGTGGGTCAAGTAAAGGACTTTGTGTATCAGGACAGGAAAAATTTGGTTAAAAATAACGGCGCCGATAGATGAGTACGCACGGCGGCCGGGTCTGCTGCACTCAAGTCCTATACAAAGAAAGGCCACAGGGCCTCTAATGCAAGACCGTCGAACAATAAGGGGATCTCGATTTCATTCTTTCAAAAAATCAGTCAAGTAGTACACTGTATTCTATCAGTCCTCTAGAGGGAAATCATGCATCTGAGGGATAAGAGGGTGAGTAAGGAATACAGTAACCAGATCGAGAGATGACTGACAATATGAAGTGCCAACTAACATGGTCGACAAGCTTTGTAATTGGTCCTCGTCGAACATATGCTGATCCTTGTGCCATGTATCCTTTTTGAGGGGTCAGTTTGTGAACCAATCTAACACTGAGTGCACGAAGGGCCTACCTGATGAGTCTGATCGGATTTAATTGGTGTGAGTAGAGAAGAGGAAGTTTTACTTGACACCTACCTTCTTAAACTCTGAAGCAGTTTTACGGATTGTCGTGGAAATAGGGGGTGGATCGCTTGCGTGGCGAGCAAGAACTAGATTAAACCGACCATTGTTAAGAAACGAACCAAGCAAACAGAAGGGCGTCTCACCCTCAGTCAGAGGAGGCATCCAAGGTTCCACGGAGTAAGGAAAGCTTTCAATGAGGGCACAAATACCAAGGATTGCCGAATGTAGGGTCCGTAAACGAGTTGCATACTCAGGGCTGGTTCGAGCAGGTACAGCCGTTTGCGCGCCAGTGTCACAAAACGTTTCTGGATTATTCAGGATGCGGATAACGAGCGCACGCGAATGGGATGCTTACCTTGAGGGGCACGATGCTCTGTCTTTGCGAGGTTCGCACGACACTCGAAAGCACCTTAGAGGCCATTTCTCTGACCTCGACGTTCTCATTGGACAAGCAGTCTAGTAGAAGAGATAGAATCCTGTCGATCTGGTGCTGTGACAGTGTCAGGAGATTCCTGAAGAAGAATATGGCTACTGCGGGTAGTCCATGCAGACGGGTCCGCCACGACTGAGAGACGATCAGAATCGGTATGTTATGAAAGGGCCCCACTTACTGTAGACGATTCAATGGATGTGACAAACTGATCCAGTATCGGGTTGACATAGTCGGACAGTGGCGTTAATGCTGAAAGCACATAGAGAACACCAGAGCTGTACGCTTGGAGATCTGGGTTGTCACTTAGTTCTGACATACGGAGGATCTCAGGGCTATCCAATCAGTCAGTGCCAGTTGAGGCCTATATGAGTGTTTCGAACTCACAGCAAGGGCACGATATAAGGAATGACGAGATGTGCAGGGGCACCGTAGGCCGATACCCATATCCACTGTAGCACTGAGGAGGACGTTAGACCTTTGAACATCATCCAGTGCAGCGCCCACGAACCTGTCAAGCCCACTTTGTCATACTAAAAGAGAATTCATCAGTACACGTAGCACTGTAGTAGTAATCCCCGCGAACCTGAGATTGGTTAACACGCGGTGGAGGTAGGCGCTCCTCCCGCCACTTTGGCAACTGAGAAATGATGGCAGAGATCGGTCCATGTAGATTGCTTGTCTGGGTGACAGTAAGTCGATCCGTGTCTCGTGGTTTCATACGTATAAATGCATACCGTACGCGTAGTGCGTCGTTGGACTCGGAGCAGGCATCTAAAAACTCCTTCGTCGTTCGGTGCCACGGCTGCCATTGATTTGCGCATGATGAGATAAAGGTGGTTGCAAATGTATTGTCGTAGCTGTCAAAGGAGTGAGAGTGGTTTCCGAGCGAATAGAAGGCTAGTCCTTACTTCTGCGTAGCCCGTGTCTGCAGTCCCTTGAAGTAACGATCAATGAGCCGGCTGGCCTCATCGCTAGGGATGGCCTGGGAAGTTTGCCAGCAGTGACCCAACCATCGACATCGCCTTCATGCCTAGGCTTGAAAGTCAGAAGAGGCACATAAATTAATACGTCACGTACTGTCGAATGCAGAGAAACGAGAGAACTCCTGTGGTATATTCTTGATCCACTCGACAAGGACTTGATTCCTCCGCGGGTCCCGCGAAGCGAGCTGGGCCTAACGCCGGACAAATCAGTCAAATAGGAAGCCCTAAAGTGGAAAATCAGCATACATGGAAAATCTGCTCCCAGAATGTCAAAGTGTCTGGCCTAATCTGCGCAAAGATTCGGTCGATCCGGGCCTTGAACCAGGTCCATAGCTTCTCCGTACTTCTCGCTGGCCAATTCTTCGAGCCTGTCCCGATTGATGAGCAAGATGTCGAGAAGATCCCAGCCTAGCGTACCTCGAAGAAGGGCAAGAATAAGCTCTCCTGCAGCTCTTTGCTTGAATTTGTCGGCATCCAGAATCAAAGGGTCCACCGCTTCAAGGATGCTGTCCAGCAGGCTTTCTCCAAAGACCTTGGCTTCGTGGGAGGTAAGATCCTGTTAAGGAAGTCATAAGAGAGACACTCACCGAGTAGTTTCATATACACAACGTTATCCATTCGCACTTGAAGATCGGAATTCTTACCAGATTCCTGGGACCATAGCGAGGACAGGCGTTGGATGTAGTCCGACTCAGCGATCACCGCTTGAATAGCATCAAGGGTGGCTCTTGAACCTTGGTCCCATCTGGACGGGAGCCACACTATCCGGCGGCTGGTAAACCTCGATGGTCTTAGTCCAAGTCAGAAATCCAGTTGACAGCTTGTCAATATAGAATTTGCTTGATCACCGTGAGCGACATGGTAAATTTTCAAAGGTCGATTGCTTACTTGGAGGATTCTTCAATTGGTTCTGCCATTCGGCGAGCAGGGCCGCTGGATCGTTGACACTGATTTCCTTTTTCCAAGGGCTGGTCCATTCCTCGAACCAACGATCTTCTCGGGTTCGACAATACGTACGAATCTTGACGTGGAAGAGCAGCAGACCCATAGCCCTGTTCCATCGTCAGCGCTACGAAGTAGCAGAAATACCGGGTCAAGCTTACCTTTGAGCGTAGGAGCGGAATGACTTGCTGTGGACTTGTGGATTGCGAGGCAACGAAACCCGCCAATTCCGGCATGGCGGGAACCTCTCTCCACAGAAGATTGCACAACAGCTGAAGCGCCATCTGAGTATAACGCCACTTAACAGACATGTGAGCGGTTAAATCACAATCAAACCAAAGGCTCAATCTTACGTGTGTCGTCGGCCTCGATGTTATCTCCAAAATCGAAGCGATCTAAAGGATAGTTCAGAAATAGTCGTGGTAAATCTCTTCCGTTTACCACATACCGTTTGGGCCCAAATCTCTGTCCGTTTAGATGCCTTTGCTGAGGTTTTGCTAGCAATCTCCCGATGCAACCCTTCATTCTTGAATTGCTCTGAGAACTCGGCAGGGAGCGCCGAAAGTGCCTCAAGCACGCGAGGAATCTCGAGATGGTATGCGTGCGTATTGATGTTGTCCTCGCCCAGAACGATCCCTGTGTCATTGACAACCTGCGTGACAAGTTTTGGATTGAAGGCTATAGTAAAGCATAAGCCGACTATTCTTGCTGTTGATTCAGGCTTCACGCACCTTATCCTCGTGCTGAGACTCAAGAAGCGAAAGAAGGTACGTCTTCTGGTACTCGATATCTACAGAGGGCTTAGCCTAAGTCTAAGTGAAGATGAGTCACACGGACCTTGGATAGTGTACGCGGCTGACTCCAAGTTAGAACTATGTGAAGAGCAGGAACAATGACAACCTACCGATGCCTTTGTGAGCCAACACATAAAGAGCTCCTTTCATGCGATCTGGATCGTTTCCGCGAGTTAAGGCATTGAATAGAGTTGGTAGCACTAGCCGCGTAGACCGCACGTATCGCATGGTCGCGGTGATCAGAGTGGCTTGCGCTTGTCTGCCATCCTCCGAACTTGAGCCAGAAGCGAAGAATTAGCCAAGCATGTCACTCACCTTCTGATCCTGGTGTATTGGGATAGAGAAAGCTCTGCCAATTCCATCAGTAGGTCGTCGTCAAGCTGCGAGCGGCTCCGAAACATGGAGTGCATGTGAACGCGGCTCATGTGGTACAGATGAGCCCTCTTAATCCAGATCAGTCGAGCGTTGTCTTTCTGACGAATCCATGAACGATTCAATCTACAAGGTATGTCAGATTCAGCCCGGTTGACCAAGAAAGTCGACGAACTCTCTGGCCGCGGTGTAGTTCTTCTTGAGTGCTTCGTATTCTCCATGCGTGAGACCGTAGGAGGACAGGTAAGTGTCAATGCAGCGCGTCACGGTAATGACAGCGTCGGTGTGGTCTTCCCCTCCACTGCCCTGCCGGAGAAGAGTCGCGGCGCGCTTGACGATCTGTCCAAAGCGTTCGCGGTAGGCCACAACCTTCTGGTATCGGGGATCAGCAGGGTTGGTCAACACAAAACCGCAGTTCATGTCGAGCGTGGAGACGAGCATTTCAGGGTTCTCGAACTCAGCCATAAGCATGTTGTTGGGAGTGGTCGTTGGCTGCGTCTTGTATATGGTCGCCAGACCAATCCATACCGAGCGCACTGCGTGGAGGTACCGACAAAAGTCGTTTCGAGCGACATTGTCCCACTTCGCGGTGGTAGCAAGAAGCTCCTCGATTTCATTAAGTTTGCGGTCCCCAATCTTTTCGATGACCTCGAGGATGAAGTCAATCTCGTCAACCGAAGGTACTAGACAGGGGAAAAAAAGTTCGTTGATCACAAACACTACCAAAAGCACAGTGACTCACCATGCCATTCGATATCAACATCGCCAGCCTCCATCAGCTTTCCCCACGATAGATTGTGAGAACTGTCGAACGCTGGTGGACACATGTGAGGGTTGATGCAGCGAGGAGCAAGAAAACAGCTCACCAGGATCGTCCCACACAGCTGGATTGACAAATCGCCCTTGTAGAGGATAGATTCCACTGAGTGTGTTGAGGACGCGGGTGATGAGACGACCCGTGCTAGTATAGCCTCTTTCACCCTTTGTCTTCTCGATCAGGATTGACATCAAGTGGATAATCTCTTCCTTGTACTTGACCAACTATGGACGCTTCGTGTGAGACTCATGTAGAGTTGTGGAGCGTTATTAAGAGACGCACCGACTTTCCGCCATACCCAAGGCACCCGCGCAGGATGGAAAGGTCTGAGGGACGCCAGACCAGGTCAGAACGGAAGAGCACGGCAGGGGGAAGACTTACTCCAATGCAAAGTCGTATCGCTCGGGACGGCAGCATGGCTAGACGTCGTCCTAACGCTCGACGCGCCATGCTTAAGCTCGTCCTCAATCTGTGCTGCACAGAATGTCATGAACTTGGTCACTGTCTTCTCCGGCTGAACCTTTGCAAGTGACGAAACCAGCTGCCCAAAGGCTCTAACGGAATTAGACTTGGCATTGGTTGTGGCATAGTCGTAAACGAGCTTCAGGACAAGGTCGAACAAGGGCTCCGAGAGGTGGAGACAGACGATGTCAAGCATGTTCTTGATTGACTTGAGGACGGCTTCTTCAGTCTTCCCTCCAGTTACTTGACGCTTGCCTCCTTCCTCAGGGAGGTTCTCATACAATGCGAAGACCCGTCGGAAGAGAGAAACGACCCAGTCTGCAAGGGTCAAGAGGTCAGCGCTGAGACAAGGGCACATCAGAGCTAACTCACCAGCAAAGCCGGAAGTGCTGTCTCGCGTAAGTGAACGCTCTTCGCCTCGGTCAAGGATGGTCTCGTCGCCAAGATCCTCAGGCATACGGTCCACGTCCTCATCAACGTCCATCCTATCCTCGGTGCTGTCACCCGTAAAGGCGACTCCGCCATGGTGGGCAGACAAGTCTCCAATCTTGACATGCTGAACAGCTCCTACAATGAACATGGTAGCATAGATAGTCTTTGTCGGATCATTCTAACGCAATAGTGTTCAGCCCATCGAAAATCGGAAGGGTATTAGGCAAGTCACCCACCAGATCAATTCCAGGTAGGCAAAGCTCAAGGAGCGGTACGAGATGTTTCTGTCCACCCAACCAGATACTTTCGGTCACCAAAGGCCTTGTCACACCCGAAAGAGTGCTCAAGACCCCTGTAGTCCTGTGCGTCTCGTTGACGACTTCCAAGCCTCCATAGGCACGGTCCAAGAGTTCGGGCATGATCAGGTTGGGTTCGAGCATCGCCAAAGTACGAAGGGCTCCCTGAGCAAAGCTGGCCGCACCTGCATCCTTTGCGAACATGGATAAAAGTGCTGGCGTTCGCAACAGTGCAACAAAGGCGCGTTTAATCTGGGGCGTCAGGCGCTGCGACTGTGATACGGGTCAGCCCCGAGTTCTGTAGCTCAGTAGGTGTCGCTTACTTCTGGCACCGTGCAAGTCGGTAGGGCTTGCTCGCTCCATCTGGCCACGAATTCAGCGGAAAGGCGTTGGATGAATGCGGTCAACTAAACGGCATCAGCTGTAGGCTTCCAAAGAACGGACCGGAAACCTTACACTCTGTGTCCACGGGCCACTGTTTGAGGGGTGGAAATAATTCTCTGCGCTGTTGATGAGCTTGTCGAGCGTATCGAGCGCTTTCGATCCAGCTAAAAGCCCAGTTTGCTTGGAGGGGTCGGCCGTTGTATCCCGCACCTCACCATCCTGGTTGATGGAGTAGATGAATATCTTGGCCATCGAGACTGGCTGGCTGTTAGCAACACCCATTACTAAACCGTTAAGTACGTACCAAGTCTGCTCGTCGTCTTCTTGATCTTCACGCGTTGCTTTGAATTGGAATCCGCGACGGAAGACGTGCTGTTCGTCGAGCTGCCCATGAGCCCAATGGGCATATCTTTGCCTCATTAGTCATGTTCATGAATAAATGAAAACGCTTACTCGTCGAACTCAGGCACTTTCCAGTCAGCAAGTCCCACTGCCACTGAGTCCAGATACCAACATCCCTCCATTCTGCAGCGTATTGGCCAGCCTCACCAGAGGAGCCGGCAACGTGCTCTTCCGCGAGTTCTCCGCACAGCTCAAGCATGCGGTCGTCGACGATAGACGAGTTGAAAGCCTCCCAGATCTTAAACAGAGCAAGCAGGTACAAGCCACTATTCGTCAATGGAAGGAAAGAGGTTAGGACCGGGATCATCGTCAATAGAGTCTGCATATAGTGTTAATGAGAGTCTAAAGGCACAAAAGGAAACGTACGTCTTGCGTGAGTTCAGGTAAGAAGGTTTCGAGCATCTCAGGAACCGCCTCAGGTGGAAAATATCGCTTCGCTTTATCGACAATGAAGAACAAGATGTTCACAAGGTTTCGGCTGGATAGAAGGTCAATAAAATATATTTCCCGGTCCACCTTTGACTCACGATCCATCTGAACTGGGCGACTTGGGCCATAGCTCCTTCTTGATTTGTTTCCACAAAGGCTGCCAGGGCAGCTGAAGATCTGTAGGGTCGACCTTGCGTAGCCCAGCGTACTTGCTGCCAATCAACCTGGACAGTGTATCACCCCAATTGCGAATGCATCGTGGGTCCACGCCAGGCAAAACGCAGAGCTCATAGTAGACTCTAATCAACTTGGCTCTAGTAGTCGTAGGGATCGGGTAATACATCGCAAGCCAGCTGAGGGCCTTTGTATAAGTCATGGGTCTCTCATAGGTTCATGTTGTACGACTTACCATTGCAGCATACCGTCCCAAGATGTGAAGAGGGTCCAATTCTTGGCCTCTACAGCAATATACATCTTGCCGACGATGCCTTCCAAAACGGTCTGCATGTGCTCGACGGTTTCGCATTCGTACGGCAAGGAGTCTAGGTATGTATTAAGCGTCTTTAGCTGTCGTTCGTACGACGTCGGCGCCGAGTCTGGGGCGACATCGTTGTAGGAGATCTCGTCGTCCTCCATGGTTGGGCGTCAAAGGGGGGATAAGTTGTTCTGGGTGGCTCAGTAATTGGGGTCTAGGTGGTGGTAATCAGTTAAGAGATTTATATAGCCCGCTTACGCGTCTGGAAGAATGTAATGGACGCGCAAGCCTGACTACGATCTGTAGTCCACAGAAGATGAGAATATGACTCTGAGACTGAAAGCGATACAAATCGTTATGCAGCGACGCGGCCTTTACAGCCACGTGCCCCTAAATAGGCCGGCGATCAAATCAAGGGCGTCTACCCGCGACGGCGCTTGCCCAGAAACCTCACGACCCTTGCAGCGATGTCACTGCTTCTGAGAACCCTTGCAACTGCGCGCTCAGCTTGCTGGCGCAATTCTGTATCAAGCACCTCCAAACGACCCTTTTCTTCCGGGTCGACGTCAGGCACAAGAAGCTACCGCTCCGTGGTATGTGCTGTCGGCTTCGGCGCAGCTGTCGCCTCGACCGCCGCCTGGTCTCAGAGCACAGTGAACCTTGACGCGGATGCGAACGTACCATTCGTTGGTGAGAGTCAATGACGTCTGCATGAGACTATGTCTCTGACCCCCTTGCACCAGTTGACCCGGCCACGTCTATCGAATTCCCAAAGACCATAACTGTTCCGGCCAAGACCAAGATTCCTCCGCTGTCTTTGGTTGGCCTGGGTGTTCGAACGGTATCGTTCCTGGGTATCAAGGTGTACTCGGTTGGATTCTATGCGGATCTGGATAACCCCAATCTCAAGGTAGCTTCTTCCTCTTGTGGGTAATTTCGTGCTCACCGCGAACCAGGTTCCACAAGATTTGACCCCGGAGGAGAAAGTCAAGGTTATCGTGAAGAACACCGCTTGTGTCATTCGAATTGGTATGCCATCTGTATTGTCGCTCTCCTATTGGTTGCTCATCCTGAACAGTACCCACCCGGTCGACGTCTTTCACCCACCTCCGTGATGCTTTCATGCGTGCCCTCCAAGGACGCCTGGTCATCGCAAAGAAAGAAGGCACCATCACTGAAGAGCAGGAGAACGATGCTGGCTCACCCATGCGCAAGCTCAAGAGCATGTTCCCGAACTCTCCTTTGGCCAAGCACACGCCTATGGACATGTACCTTTCCGGGCCTGTTCCGGGGCGACCTCGTTCCCTTGCTCTCCGAGACTTGGGGTCCATCGAGAACGACTGGGTCGCAACGGAATTGGTCCTCCACTACTTTGAAGGAGACGGTCCGAGTCCCCCTGTAAGTTATGTCACCTCCCTTCTTCCAATCTTATCATTGACATTTCTATAGCTGAAAAAGTCAGTACTGGAAGCTTTGAAAGATTTCTCAAAATAGATCTAGGGTGCCCATAGCATATCATTCCAACGCTAATACGACAATCATTGCTCACTCGATTGATCTTCCGATGTTGGTCCGTTCTCTATGACTTCGCTGGTGGGTCACGAGCGCGTGTATTGGCGTAACGAAGGCAGGGCATTTACTCGCCTCGTTCAATCATCGGACGGGCACTATAAAGCTGCTGAAAAGGCCACGACCAGTCCCTTTCAAATCTCTTAACTCATCTCCACCCCGCAGTCTCCCCTCTCTCGGAAACAGATGGCGAAAACATACGAGTATCTCTCCCGTAACTAACTCTGCTCCTACTTACCTTCAAAGCTTGTTTTGACAACTTCGTATATAGCTGAACAGGTCGATCACTTTCTGGAATACGGATACATTATCATCAAGGGTGCGTTCAGCAAAGAAAAGGCGGCTGAATGGACCGCCAACATGTGGGTTCGTTTGGGAATGGATCCGAATGACAAGTCGACTTGGAACCGAGAACGGATTCATATGCCTGTGCACAAGAGGGAGACTGTCTCGACGTTCGCTCCCAAGGTACAATCCTTGATTCATCCTGGGAGGCAATTGGACTACTGACTTTGGGTGCTCCTTCAACTCAAGGCTTGGTCTGCGATCAAAGACCTGGTCGGTGCAGATCGCGTTAATGAGCAGGCCTCTACATGGGGCGACTCTTTTATCGTAAACCTCGGCACGGACGAGCTGGAAAAAGCCACCGAATACCTCAACCCGAGGGATATGGACAATTGGCATGTCGATGGCGACTTTTTCGTTCGTACCAGGCTACTTCCCAGCGCAGCGCTAAAGCTCAATGGGTAACTTAGGTCCATTTCCTAGATTCTCCTGAACAAGCACTCCTCGTTGTGCCCATCTTTTCCGAAATTCAGCACAACGGTGGAGCAACATATATTTGTCCGGACGGATTGGACAAAATCGCGCATTATCTCGCCAAGCACCCCGAAGGTGTCATTCCGGCCAATCTCACGCTCGTCCCATCGAACAGTACATACGAGAAACCTGAACAAGACCCAGGGTATTGGAGCCACCTCAAGGAGATCAAAAAGTGCAACCACTTTGTGGAATTGACGGGAGAAGTGGGCGATGTGGCCCTCTTGCATCCACTGATGATGCACACTGCGTCAAAGAACTATCTGCGTATTCCACGAGTCATCACTAATCCTCCGGTGGGGCTGAAGGAGCCCTTCAACTTCAATCGCGAGGACCCAGAGGAGTTTAGCCTTGTAGAGAGGAAAACGTTGAAGGCCCTTGGGGTGGACAAGCTTGATTTCAACCTTACCACAGGGCGAAAGATGGTTGTTCCTGAGAGGGTCAAGATACAAGAGAGGATGAAGGAAGAAGAAAGGAAGCGGCTTGAAGCTTTGAGCGCAAGTAGGACTGCCTGAGCATTTTACTGTACATAGCGGCTAGAAAGCATGTGTATCTCGCATCTCTTTTATGAACAGCACACCTCTTCGTTCTGTAGCAAGCAACAGCGACCCACAACGGAGCCCCTAACGGCGGATTGATGACATCACCAAACGCGCTTTGCGTCACGTGGCACGTGCAAGTAAACGAATGAGACGCGACGCCATCACGATTCAACAAAGGAGAGGCATATAAATAACAGAGGTCGTTCTCCTTTGTTATCCTATCACTACCACCACTACCATCCTCGGCCAACTCAATCAACACCACCTTTAATCATTAACAATGGCCCGAACCAAGCAAACTGCTCGCAAGTCCACTGGAGGTTTGTCACACTTGCTATTCATTGTGGACCATGGTTATTGACATTTTGTATAGGAAAGGCTCCTCGTAAGCAGCTCGCCTCCAAGTCTGCAGCTCGCAAGACCGCAGCCGTAAGTCTTAGCTTACATTTCTCTGCATCGCCAATGCTCACAGTGTCTTCAGAACGCAGCAGGTGGTGTCAAGAAGCCCCATCGTTTCAGGCCCGGAACCGTCGCTCTCCGTGAAATCCGTCGCTACCAAAAATCCACCGAGCTCCTCATCCGCAAACTCCCCTTCCAGCGTCTCGTCCGTGAAATCGCTCAGGACTTCAAGACCGACCTCCGCTTCCAATCCTCCGCCGTCATGGCTCTCCAGGAAGCCGCCGAGGCATACCTCGTCTCGCTCTTTGAGGACACCAACTTGGCTGCCATCCACGCTAAGCGTGTAACCATCCAACCCAAGGATCTTGCTCTTGCCAGGAGACTGCGTGGCGAGCGTTCATAATTATCCTCTTCTCGGCTTCTCCTTTTTTCTCGGCTGGTGTTTTTTTTGTCGCTATCATTATCCCATTGCATCTGTAACATTATTCTTGTACCCTTGCATTCGCATATGTACATTCCTGCATGACCCATAATACTATCCCATCCCAGGAACCCTGCTCGCTTGACTGTAAGAATTCACTGCTGGACGTGTTGTTTGCGGCTGTTGTTTTCCAGGGCCCACTGACGAAAGGCGCGTGAGTCCAAGGGTCTAGTGATGCTCTCCAGCTGACAATGAACATCTTCGCGCTTCCATGTCGAAGCGCGTTACTTGCATGTGCATTCAGAACAACGCACGCATCGTCATCCTCTTCACTCCATGCAACTGCCGCTGTGAACAGCCTATTCAAGCGAGGGCGAAGGACATACGCCACGCACCAAGACAACTTTGACTTTTCAACCTCTGGCGCCCGTGTCTCTCAAACATTAGACGGGCCAGGAAAGCATACAACTGCAGACCAGAGACATGACTCTGTTGGACCTTTCCAGCTTGGTTTGTCGCAGCAAGCCCTGAGGACAGGCCAGAAACTTCCCAAATGGTCTGAACTTGATACCAAGGGGAAAGGTGCGTAGTTGCTGACTATATCATGGTATGGGAAATTGAATTCGTTTCGTAGTGCGGCGAGCAACGGCGAGGACGACAAACCTCACTGTTATCCTGCTTGGTGCTGGGCTTTCAGCCTTGCTCATTTACTCGCTCACATCTGAGCTGTTCTCCAAAAACTCGGCAACTGTGTTATATGGGGAGGCGTGCGAGCGTATCAAGACTTCACCAAAGGTGCGCACCCAGCTCCCTCTTTCATATCTATATACTCATGCTGTGATAGGTATTGAAATACCTCAATGGACCCTTGACGTTCCACAACAACCCTCCAACATCCAACAGACCAAGACACCGCAACCGCCATGTCACCTCCCAAATCGTCATTGACCAGCACGGCCAAGAACACATGATCCTCGCCTTCTACGTCAAAGGCCGTGAAGAAGGCTCCAGTGAATACTCTGACCTATCCTACGTCGAACGAACAGAAGCGTGGGTGAAAGACCGTTTAGCCTCTTTACCCGATATGAGTTTAGACGACGCTGTGTCGTGGACCAAGGAGACTGCAGCGGAGGCATGGGATAAATCGATTCGGGCGTTCAAGTATCTGTCGGGGTCGCCAGTGCATACGAGTTCCTCGCCGCCAACGACGACGCATGTTAAAGTGGAAGAGTCGGAAAAGAAAAAGACGAGCATGTGGGACTTGGTTGGTGTCTTTACTGGCTTGAAGGGGTCGTCGGGTGTGGTTTCGAGTTCGTCGGCGGCTGTGGAGGATAGAACGTTCACTGAAGGGGACGTTCATGCTGATTTGGTTAGGGTGAGCATAATCCTCTCTTCGTTGTCCGTTCCATACACTGACGCTTTATATAGAACAGGGACGGTTACTTTGTCTTCCGCTATCTTCTGGTTGACATCCCCGGTTCGAGGGATTCCGACCGCGTCAGGGTGTTTGTGGAACGCGCGCCAGGTGTTAGGGACAACGAACCCGTTGTGCGATGGGTTTCGAGCTCATAATACGCTTAATGTATAGTATATTTAACCTTCACTATCCCGTCTACTTACCGTACGCACCAACATTGCTTGCAATAATTCTTAACGAGCTTTCTCCTTGTTGTTGTCCTGTCTCCTCGCTTTCGCTAGTTCACTCCTCGAGTTTGGATTTGTCGTATACTGAACGCATTGCTACTACTCCCACCACACCCCCGCAAAGTTGTATGTTTAGAACCAAACACTCTACTCTCCAAATAGTTTCTGCACGCGCTTGAGTATTGAATCCTTGGCAGGATCTGTCAGGGGTGTCAGCTGAGGGGCCTTTACGAGGAATGGTAAACAGCAGACCGTATGGGTGGTCCTTGGAGGGGATCTCGAGTAGCGTTGGGAAGGCTTGCTTGTACATGTCGACTGTTGGTCGAATCTTCTCCGCGATCTGTAGCCGAGGATGTCAACACGGTCTAACTCTATACGATCCAGGCTACTCACATGCTGGTTGATTAAGAGAATGGCGATATCCTTCCTCTCTGTGAATTCGTGGAACGCCGCTTCGATTGTCGGTACTTGTGTTTCTAGCGGACCATAGGGGTTGGGACTTTCATGAGACCATTGCTCTCTACAACCACAGAACAAGAGAAGAAGGTGCTCACTCGAGTCAACAATCACAAAGTTCTTCTTGCCATTCTCGCTGATATGTCCAATGCCTGCTAGGAGTAGACCTGTAATCGAATCCTTGCCTCAAGGTTAATGAATGATGTCAATGCAAGGGGGGTATACAGCGTACCTCGTCGCCTATAACTGCAATTAGGTTTCTGTCCTTGAAAGACGTTGTGTGGGCCATCCTTGTCACCACAGTTCAGCGCTAAGAGAGATTGAACGCAACACCCGCAGTGATGTAGTTTGGTTGTGCTCACTTGTTTTGGCAACACCTGATTAGATAACGTCACCGCTTCCATCCTTTAGCATTCAAGCTCAAGTCTACTACATCGATCGTACACCCAAGCCATGACATCCAAATCCAAGAAAGACGAAGCCCTACAATTCCTCGACGACCTCGACTCTTTCACGCCCGTCGAGGCGCCCACAGGTTCTGGTCCTACCGCCTCTGCTCCCAAGAATGCCCCCTCATCCAAATCCAAACAAGCAGCCAAACCAGGCCAAGAAGCGGAAGTCCTCGCCTTCATCGACGAAATGACTCAAAAGAGCAACGAACCGAGTTCCCGATTGACGGCCCAACCTCCTGCTCGAGTCGGCACGCCCAATCTGAGAAAGAGCACCGAACGCGTGCGGTTGGGTGGGGGACCTGTTGGGAGTAACCCATCTGCGGCGTCTTCTACGGCGTCTTTGTCGATGTCGAGATCTGCTAGTACGGATCCTGCTTCCAAGGGTCCTGCTGCCGGTCAAGGCTCTACGTCGTCTCCCCCACTTCCTGCTTCAACAAGCGGTGGTGGTGCACCAGCTGGGGGATGGGGATGGAACTCGGTCTGGTCGACTGCCTCAGCTGCAATCCAACAAGCCAAATCAGTCGTGGATGAACAAGTCAAACATATCCCTCAAAACGAAAAGGTTCGTAACTGGGGAGAAGGTGTGATTGAATACGCCAAGAATGCTCAGTTGGATAAGCTCAGTACGTTTATTCCTCTGGTGGAGAGAAGGTGATTGATGGTCCGGACACTTCTAGGCCAGGACTTTAAACGCGTTGGACTGTCGACGCTCACTGATATCCTCAATGTGGTCGCGCCTCCTATTGCTGAGCACGAGGTGATCCAGATCTGGCTAAGCCATGATATGCAAGGCTACGAAGGCGTTGATACGGTGGTGTACCGGTCCATGTCCAAGGTGCGTGTCTGCGAGAAGCAAGAATGGTGCTCCATGCTCAAGGTTGTCTGTTAGGTGATGGAACAAGTCAAAGGCGGCGATCTCATCGTGAACAGAGGCGATGAATCCAAACCGAAGGAGGATGGATCTGGGGTACGAGAGTTGAATGCAGTTGAAGGCGACGAGGCTGCTTTGAAGCTTGCAGAGGTATGCCGAATATATTATACTCTGGAAGACAATCTAACCCTCCCCTCTAGGTGAACGTGCAGAGCATGGTAAAGAGGAACGTGAAGCTCGATTCTAAAGAGTCAAACATCAACACACCCACAACCTACTCGAATGTGTACCTTCGCATCCAACCGTTTTACACTTCTCCAGCCCAACCATCCTTGGTTGAAAGCAGTGACGACCCAAGTCAGAAGATCCAATTCCTCATCTACTTGTACGACCCTGAGCATAAGCTCGCGTTCACATCAGTAACGCAAGGCGTCTCTTCTCAATGGTTGTCGATATGGGACGAATATGATTGGGTGGAGGATCTGGTCGCCGACGCGCTTAGATTAGGAGTCGAGGTGATTGGGCAGGACTACCTGGTATCACGGATGGGATGGGGCAGTAGCAACTCGGAAAGCTCAGAGGAGGACGAGGAACCCTCAGAGGAAGCAAGGAAGAAGGAAGAATCATGAATGTAACATATACCAACTCTTCCCTGTACAATACCATTTTTTCTTGGGCTCTGTGCGAAATGTCGAAAAGGAATGAACGAACGTATTATTGCCTCTAAATGAGCTAGGAAAGAGTTGTCTACTTTTTCTCTTCAGCTGGTGGTGGTGGAGGAGGGAGGTGCTTGAGCTCAGCGGGTCTGCGGCCCTGAGTGCCATCACCGACTTGCTCCCAGGGAGACAAGGACTCGAAGTTGCTGCAGGAGATATGTGAACAAGACGGGACCAGAAGGACAATGTTGAGACACACCGGAAGGCTTGAGTGAGTTGCAGTGGCTCGTAGACGACGCGCTTGCGCTCTTCGTCGTATCGAACTTCGGTGTAGCCCTATCAATAGGTCAGTTTGTGGAGTTGAGCAATAAATGGGCGGACGTACAGTGAGAGGGAAGTCCTTTCGCATGGGGTGTCCCTCGAAACCATAATCGGTCAAGATGCGACGCCTGATGAGCCTCGTTAGACAGTGTTTGCAGAAACCGGCACGGAAAGCTTACAAGTCAGGGTGTCCCTCGAAGAAGATACCATACAAATCCCATGCCTCCCGCTCGTACCTGCAAAGTCACACATGTAAATACGCGCACTTACCACCTAAAAAATAGAACTTACCAATCCGCACCACGATAAATCTCAATAGCACTAGGGACAGGGTCTGCCTCTCCAGCATACGTCTTGACCCTAATCCGCCCGGCATGGTGAACGCTCAGCAAGTGGTACACCACCTCGAACCGTTTCTCGCGTTCGGGGTAGTCGGCCCCGCTGATATCCATGCATGCCTTGAACTGGCACTGGGAGTGGTCGCGCAAAAAAGTGAGGACGGGAGGGATGGCGGTGGGTGCGACGTAGATGGTCAGTTCGTCCTGTCGGACCGAGAATTGCTGGATAAACTTGGGGAGACATTGCATGAGGTAGGAACCGTAGGTGTGGAGAGCCTCGGTTGTTCCTGCATGGAGGGTTGCGGTGGGATTGGGAGAGGTGGATTCGGTAAAGGGTGGTGCAGAGGTTGCTGTTCCGGTAATGTTAGGAATTTGTGAATGTAGTGAAAGAGGACCGGAGCTCTTACCTTTGGCTGCTGCCGTCGAGTGCAGAGAACGCCTGAGAGCGACTCTGGAGGTGGTAGCGACGGCTGAGCGCCTTGCTACGGTTCTGAGAGCGTTGCCTGCACGGAGGCCAACACGGAACGACATGGCTACTGACTGACTGAGTGGAGAGGAAACAGACAAGTCGAGTTCGGTTGGCAGCGCCGGCAAACGCCGAACTCAACTCTTTGCCCGCGTTCACATCATCCAGGTCCTGTTCATTGACCATGTCTGGCCCCAGCTCTGAAATATTCGACAGTCTACCATATTATGACGATGACTTGCAGAAGTACCCAAATTTGAAGGCCAAGGTTGACCAGGAGCTAGCAAAGGAGCTTAAAGCTCTCAACCCGGGTGGTGGTCTCCATCCACGCGTTCCTCCTGCAGTGGAACTCTTTGCTGTTCGTGAGCAATCTTTCATGCTATATACTGGGTGTAGGTTGACGCTTCTCATTGAGTAGGACCAGCCATTGCTAAAAGCTGAGATGGAACGCGCTCGGTCACACCAGCCATTCCCTTCATTAGACACATTGCGGTATCAGCTACCTGCACCAACATCTACGCCTGGAACAGACCAAGAGTGGAAGGCAGCTGTGGATAATGCTCGAGCTCAGCTACAACATCAGCGGATACGGTGCGTCTCGCGTGTCTCCTTGAAGCAACTGGTTTACTGAATTCTTTTATAGGCAAACCAATGCAGCTCTGCTGCAAAACTACGGATCCAATGCATTCAGAATCCAAAACTACCTTCTTGAAGCCACAGTCAAGCAGGTGGAAACCATCTCCGAGAACTTGAAGCAGGCGACCGTGGATGTCAACCGGGAGCGTAAGAACGATCAGGCAAGCCGCATTTAGCACTCGCATTCTGCATGGAGAGCTGACCCATTGTACAGGAGCGTATTGGGAAGCAGCTGACCTCTCTCGAAACACGTTGGACGGAGCTCATTTCCAACATTCTTCAAATCGAAATGGCCAATATCGCGCTCGATGCTGAGATTGACCGGCTGAACCAGAGAGAGGCAGAACTGGCCCAGCAAGTCTAGGCGTATACAATACTACCCTTCTTTCTCCCTGTACTATATGCCTCGCAATAGCACCGTGATACCTTTGAATATCAAAAGAGGCGCATTTGCATCCTAAATAGCTCTGCCGGCAGAGTTTCCTTTTGAGACGATTACTCCCGGACCCACCGTCACCGGCCGGCGTCTCAAGCAACGGTAGCACCAGTTCAGTGCACCTCTACATTAACCCCTCATCTAACTGGCGGTGTTATCCCCAGGTCAGTCTTTCTGCTTGTTCCACGATGCCCTATATCACTAAGGCACATTGTCGGCTGTCTGTCACAGTTTTTCCCAGGGAATTATAAACAGACACGCAACTAGCGTCTCGGGACGCGTATATGGCGATTACTGAAAGAGATACTCCTGCACTGTCCGACTTGGCCAGACAGAATGAATCAGTAGGAGAAGCAGGGGGAGACACGGTGTCTGAAGATGCCACCAAGAAGGATGAGTCGACAGTGCCATCTCTACCTTCATCAGAGTCGCAGCAGCAGCAACAAGCGCCGAATCGTCCATCGCTTGTACCGCTTGGCTCTAGCCAATCCACGACAACCCACAAGAAGTTCAGTGCAGTTAACATCGGCAAGAAGTTTCTCGAGAAGAATGCGCAATCAGCAGCAGCAGCTTCGACTACTTCCAGCAATACCTCTGGAGCTAAAACAAGCGCCGCGACTGGTGAGCAAAAACGATTTCAGTGGCGCACGAGGCTAGCGGTTTATTAACGAGATGCTTGTACAGTACGACCTGTGGCACAGACAGCACCCTCGCATTCACGACTAGTCACTGCAAAGCTCACCGTGACACCATTCGCAACTTCGCCTGCGGGCTGGTCACGACCGTCATCAGTAGCACCACCAGCCTCGACACCCGGCAACAACTCTGCAGCAGGTACACCACCTGCATCCAACTCCAAGGCCGCTTCGCCTGCACCCCCGGCTCTGGGACAGCAGAAAGAGTCTGGAAAACCCGTCTGGGGCAATGTCAAGCCAACCGCTCCCGTTCGCGCTGATATCAGACAAGACGATTTCCCAACAGCAGCAGAAGCGGTCAAAGGTGCTACCAAGTCAAAGCCGGAGGATAAACCGGACGAGAAACCAGAGACAGCCAAGCAAGCAGCTACGAGAGTCGAAGATGCGGATACATTCAGAGGTGTCCACCTTGATCCAAATGCACATCATTGGGACGAGGTGCGGCGTCTATTCCATGGTATATTTAATACGATACTAAATTAGCAATTGGGCAGATGGAAGAAGATGACGATGATTTCCTCGGCGGAGTCGTCGAATTCGGTGACGGACGTCAATACAAGGTAGAAGCAGTCGACGAAACCAAAGTCGAGACGCCCAACCTGCAAGACCGCTTCGCAGATGACTTTGATCGCAGCTGGCCAAAATCCCGTTCATCGCCTGCATCGTCGAATCGCGAGGTCGCTCCTCCGCCCGTACCTACCACCAACAACGAACCGACGAGAAGCCCAGCGTTTTCGTCTTCTGGTCTGCACAGCGCCTCTCCTCGAGGTGAACCACCGCGCGTGCTGTTTAATGAGCGCTCCAACAGGCTTGAACCTTACTCTCACGGTCGTCCAGGGCCTCCTCCTCCCCAAGGCCGTCCCAATGACTCGAGTGGACAACCCGTACGGGTACTGCACAAACCACCACCAGGTCCAGAACCGGCCCCAAGAAGCCGTCGATTCAGCGGTGCGAGTGCAACTTCCTCATCTGCCATGCCGAGCCCGCGGGAGAGTACGTTCTTTGGTGGCGGTCGTCGTGGCGATGGACCCCCGCCGAGTCCTCGACTGCACCGAGAGCCGATGGTTCCTACGAGGTCGTTCAATGGGAGGGAGCGGGGTGCGATGGGTCCACCGCCTGTACCAGCTCACGCCCTTAAAGTTGCCAACGCTGCCGGCCGTCCTTTGCCTCCTCATATGGCTCAAGCTGCCGAGAACCAACCGCCGGCGAGACCGAATTTAACGCCCGTAAACACCAACTCGAGCATTCCTCCAGCGTCTCCAAAGGCTGCCGCCGGCCCGCTTACTGCTGCCACCCCTTCTATAGCTGACGCTTCGCCGATTGTCCCACCGAGTGTAGATGTCGATGAGGCGCGAAAAGAGTTGATGCACACTGCGGCTACTCGGGCTAAGCAACGGAGAGAACAGGAAGAGGCTGAACGTGAAGCGCAGAAGGAGAGAGCGAGGAAGAAGGCTCAGGAGATTGAGGAGAAGATGAAGGCGTTGCAGGAAGAAAAGGCCAAGCAGGAGAAGCCGGCTGAAGCCGCCAAAGTAAGTTGGCCTTTTAGACTGTCGGTTTAAACTCTCCCTGACATTTTGCGTCAGGTGGAAGCTGTCATTCAGGATGCGGTGAAGAGTGTCTCTCCAGGAACGCCTACTGTGCCCCAGAGACCACCCATGGATGGTACAGGTCCAAAGTCCTTCTCTCGACCCGGTGGTTTTGCTGCAGACGGTCCTCATCCTCCTCGGAGAACGTCGTTTTTTGGTCCGAAAGAGAGCCCACCTGCAGGGCAAGAACCTACTTCCTGGCGGACCAAGACGGGTCCTCCCACTCCCATCAGTCCTCCTCCAGCCATCGCAGCTAAAGTACAGCCTGCCCGCCGTCCCTCGTCTTCAGGCTTTGTCGCCTCCACCACGGTCGCGCTCGATTCCGCTGTGGACGGTGTCAAGGAAGACTTGGAAGTGGTAGACTTTTCGGATATGGCAAAGCTGGTGAATGGTGAAGAAAAGCCAGAGGTCGAGTCGTCGTCTCCTCAGCAGGAGGCTGGTGAGCCTATAGTCGCACGGCGGGCTCCTCGCGCTGTTGCCAGTGACTTTTTCGAGGATGATTCCTCAGCGTCACCCGCGGCACCGACAGAGGCCTCGAAGCCTGCAGAAAAGCCGCCTGTTGAGAATGCGTGGAGACGGAAGCCTGTCATCGTCCCTGGAGAGAAGGGCAAAGAAGAGGCTCAGGTCGAGGCCCAGCCTCTGGTACCTGTAGCGCCCGCTTCCCAGACCGCCCAACCAGCGGCCGTTGTCCCTGCTGGTGGCAACAAGCAGCCGCCTCCACCCCTCGAGCAGACTGGCGGCCGACCTGCCATTGACTCTCCTACCGCCCCTCCGAGGACTCCTCGAAGCCAAAGCTCTTACAAAGACGCCAGCCTTTCGTCCTTGGACCATGCCATGTCGAGGATCAAGGGTGCTATGAAGATGGACGGGCCCAAAGAACCTGTCCAAGGGGACGGGCCTGCACCAATGAAGTCATCACTGAAGCCCATTCAACGTGACCGCTGGGTTCCTCCTGCTTTGCGCCCAAAGACCGTCAACTTTGTCGACGAGGAGCACCACGAGGTCTTTGCTGTAACAGCAGAAGAGCCTTCCTTTTCGCCTCTCCCTTCAGATTCCCAGCCCTCGGTCAGTCTGCCTAAGATTTCAACTCGGCGAGATTTCGTGAACAGGAAGCAATTACTCGCGTTCACCAGGGCGCCTTTGGCTCCCCGGTACGACATTCTCAGCTTCGACCCTCCTGTGGAAGGCATGAGGCGCGATTTTAACCTCAATTTCATCTTGTTCAGACGACCGCCGATCGTCAAGGGTCAAATAAAGCCTCGCGTCTGCATTCCCAGATGGCGAGGACCCCGTGTGTATGCGCCTGGAAAGCTGAATGGTACCGGCTCGTTTAGCAAAGCGACTGTTGCTGACGGCGTGAGTTCGTGGAGGAAACCTGCTGTTTCACCGGCGGCGGAGGAAGCGTGTGCGGGTCCTTCATTCGACACGGGGCTTGAGACACAGAGCCGGTCCCCTCCTCCAGAGCTCGTGATTCCTCCATCGACCACTGCATCCACTTCCAAACCCTCTGAGCCGACTCCGACCAAATCAGAAGGATCCTCTGTGCTTCGTCCTCGATCTCAGCCAAAGATGCCGGCTGGCTCAGCAGTCGCTTTCAGGCGGGATTCAAGGATCGACGTGGCCGACGAAAACATAAAGCCCTCGGTCAACTTTATTGTGTCGGATGAGCTTGAGGAAACGGCAGACGCGCCGAAGGATGAACCTCAACCTGCACCCGAGCCCCAGCCTTCACCAGGGCAGCTTTCAACGGTACCCCCGGACGCCACGTCCAGCACAGCCCCCGGACCTTCACCGCAGCCAGGCTCCAATCCTGAGAGCAAAGCCAACGAAAGCTCGGTAAGATCTCGCTATGTCGATCGCGCTCCGCCAATTCATCTTGCCCTCCAGGGGGATCGTGCTTCTCAGCCTTCACCCTGGTCAAGACCATCTGTCAACCTACCTGTCAAGGATTCTTCAGCCCGTGGCCCTGACCCTGAGCATCTGAAAGCACTGTGGTCCCAAAAGTCGGACAAGCGCGAACAGCTTCAGCCCGTCAACTCGCTGGAGGGAATCGCGGATGATTTGACACCAATACCATTCACCTTCCCCGAGGTCAAGTCAGAGAGCGGTTCCACACCACCGCTAAATGGACCACAAGCGCCTTCCCGCATGTCCTTGCATGATGTGACGAGGGCATTCCAAACTGTCCCTCAGCCCTCTGCCTCTAACAATGCCCCGGCAAGGCCCGCCATCTCTCCACCTTCCACGAATGCACCTGTTGCCCGTCCCACGCCTGCGATTACCACCGTCAATGCGTCTGCCCCTCCCAATCCTGGATATTCATACGTACCTATGCCGCCAAACGGACGACCAGTGTATGGCTCGTACCCTTCACCTCTGATGAGTCACTCGCCTGCACCTGGCATGGTCTACTCTCCTCACCCGCACCCGATGGGCGGAAGCCCTGTGCCTGCCCGTATGGCTGTGAACCCGCAGCATTCGCTCTACGGATGGATGCCCGTTCCCGGCCACGGTAGTCCAGCTCCGAATGGCCCGATGCGGTCTCCTTACCCTGCCCAACTAATGGCCTATGGCACTCCACCAGGAGGGGCACCTGTGCCCTACCCTCAGCCTGTACCTCCCATGCAACGCCAGCCTATGCCAAACGGCGCACAAGGCAACCGCAACCACAACTCTGCTATCAGTCCAATCATGTCCCATGCTCCTGTTTACCACTCAAGCCCTATGATGGTGCATTCACCATTGGCACCTCATCAAAATCATGCTGCGTATATGCCCAACGGACGTGGTCAGCCTCGGGCGGACAACAGTAACAACGGTATGAATGGGCCTCAGCCCCATCCACAGCAGCAGCAGCAGCATATGCCTCCCCACATGATGTATCCTCCCAACCCCCATGCCCAGTCAGGCCCCTCCCAGCCATACGCTCGGACCTGGTGATTGACCCGGCCCCTTGTTGCAATCTCTTCGCAGTCTAGTTAGTTTACTTGTTGTCTTAATTGCGCTTCTCTATGCTTGTTGTCATTTCTATGTGTATTTCCCTTCGCTATTCGTTACCTTGCATTGATTTAGCACCTTGTTTGCTCTTGCTCTATCGTGCGTTGCTCCTGCTTTGAAGATTGAAAAAGAGAAAGGCTAGTAATAAGGTATGGTAGGTACATCTAAGGCAAGGTCCAAGTGTGACCAATCCACGAATTATCTAGAGCATAAAGAAGGAAGGGTATCAGAAATTGACTCTACGATCATTGAGCAAGGTGAACGGCTTGTTCAGCGGCTTCGTCTAGGCTGTCGAAAGCGATGATCTTGAGACCCGAGTCCTTGATCATCCTGTTGTGGTTGTCAGTGTCCGTCGAAACGAGATAGGGCAGAGTACGTACTGCTTAGCTTCAGCCTCCTTGGTTCCCTTGAGACGAACAACAAGAGGAATGTTGAGGGAAAGTTCCTTGGTTGCCTTGATGACACCTTCAGCAATGTAATCGCATCGCATGATACCGCCAAAGATGTTGATGAAGATGCTCTTGACTTTGGGGTCGGCCAACAGAATCTCAAACGCCTTCTTGACGGTCTCGGGTGTAGCTCCTCCGCCAACGTCGAGGAAGTTGGCAGGGTTGCCTCCATGGAGCGAAAGCACATCCATGGTGGCCATGGCGAGCCCAGCACCGTTCACCAAGCATCCAATGCTACCGTCGAGCTTGATAAAGTTGAGGTTGGCCTTTTGCGCCTCGACTTCAGATGGTTCTTCCTGGGAAATGTCGCGGAGATCGAAAACATCTTTCTGTCGGAACTCTGCGTTGTCGTCAAAGCCGAACTTGGCGTCCATGCTACGGAACAAATGAAGAAGTCAGATAGCGGAACGGAGAGAAGGACAATCTCGGAAGAGACTAACCAGAGGACAGCACCGTCCTGGGTCAATGCCATCGGGTTGATCTCGATTTGAGTGGCGTCCTTCTCCTTGAAGATGCGGTAGAGGTTGATGAAGATATCAGCGGCCTCAGACTGAGTCTTTTCGTCGCTGAATCCGAGCTTTTTGGCGACCTCGACGGCCTCGGGCTTGGACAAACCCTTCTCAAAGTCGATAGGAGTGGTGATGATGGCACTCGGGTCCTTGGCAGCGACCTCTTCAATGTTCATACCACCCTGGGCAGAAGCAACGAGTACGACGCCCTGGGTTGTCCGGTCGTTGAGCACGGCAACGTAGTATTCGTGCTCAGGCTTGCGCTGCTCAGCGAGCATGACCTGAACGAGGAGATGCGCATTAAGCTGGTGACGTGACAGTCATTAAGGAAATAATGACTTACAGCATTGCAAACGCGTCCACCAGCGCCTGTCTGCTTGGTGATGAGCTTGGAGCCAATCATCTTGCCAGCAAACTCCTTCGCTTGGGCGGCGCTGACGGCCCCATTAGGCAATCCAGAAAAGCAGGCAAGAGGCATTAGCGCACCTTTCGACCATGTGGACACCTCCTTGCAAACCAGTGTCAAAGTGGCCCTTTCCACGACCACCGGCGAGGACCTGGGCCTTGATAACAAGCTTGTCCGTGCCTGAAGAACATGAGTTTTGGTCGAGGTAGGAGAAATGGTGGTCGGATACCAAAGTTCTTTGCTACTTGATAGGCCTCCTCGGGAGTGTGAGCAGCGACACTCTTCGGGGTAGGAATACCATACTGCGCGACAGCATTCCCAATGAGCAAAACGAAAACCTGTATATTTTTCCACCTACGGAATTGAGCAGTTTCATGGACTGGTATTCATGGATGGACAGATGCCGTCTCTGACCTGCAGATATGCACTATAGACGCTCATTTCATTAGTACAAGACCAGAATCAGAGCGCAATACATACTTTGGCCAAAGGCCGTGAGCGCCTGATTAAGGAGAACATACAGAGATAGTGGTTGGAAGAGAAAAAGTATCACGGATGTGCTCGCGTCCGACATGACGAGGGCGTGGACGCTGGTCTTTGATCCGAGTATCGGTTACACAGCCACCGGATGCCTGATCCACGAAAATTGGCAGCGCTTGCATCTTTTCATCCAGACCGAGACGACGGAAGGTTGGTGCCAAAGTCCTTCCAGTCTCTCCCCAGTTGGCCTCTCGAGGACAGCTTGACTGAATTCTGGCAGAGCCACGTCTCGCTTTGAGTTCGATCGACCTAGACTGGTGGGCTGACCGAAATTGAGCAGAGATATATTCTCCTGTGCCTCGCCCTGCCCGCCCGCGGTTTCTCCAGGGATTCTGTAGTGGGCTCGACCACGATGAGGTCAGGCGGTATGCATCGTGGAGAGCGCGAGGACGGATCTCTTGTAGCCCTTACTTTTGTATATATACCACCTTCTGCCTATTCGATCACCATTCCTTCCCGCGACGAATTTCCCTGATGACCACCACAGCTGACGTTCCACCCTCTTCATCAGCCACTTCCAACATGGCTTCCTCGAACAAGGCCCCTGCAGGCGCAGATGAAACTCTCTTCCAGCAAATGGAGGTCGCAAAGACTGTCCTGAAGCAGGCTGTCGACCTTTTGGACAACCATCTCACCTCAGACGACCAGCTGACCGTGCATTCCAAGTACCTTCCTGGTTCGACCATCGGTATGGGAGGCATCATGATGGGCTCGGGCAACTTTTAACCGTTTGATAGGGAAGCATCTGCGTCATGCCAGAGACCATTTTCACTTGCTGCTAGAATGCATGCACAACGAACCTCCCTACATTTTATCTTACGACACCAGGATTCGGAATACACCCATGGAAACCAGCCGGTCAGGTGCTAAAGAAGCTCTTCTCGGAACCGTGAAGCAATTGGAAGAGGTCGTTCCCAATTCCAAGCTGCATGAGCCTATGACCCTGCACGCGATCACTCCATATATGCACGAATTCAAGAGTACATTTGGACGCGAATTGTGGTTTGCCAGTTTACACTGTGTTCATCACTGGTCTATGGTGAGTGGCATAATGCTGACTCTTTCTCCATCTCGTTGATTCCTTTGGTTAGGTTCGCGTTATTGCTGGTGAAATGGTGAGAGCATTCTAAATTCAATCTTCTTCCCAATCTAATATGAACCCAAGGGCATTACACTCAGCGAAGACTTTGGCTTTGCACCTTCTACCCTTGTCTATCAAGGTGAAGCCTCTTCGTCCTAGAGTCCGAACCGAAGGTGGAGCTTGAACTCATCTCTAGACCGGGAGGCGCCACTTGCCAAAGCCAAGTTTTGACTTGGGCTGCACAGTTCGCATGTAGTACATACCATGGTCATTTTATTACTATAGCGAGTATAATGTCTCTCCGATTAATATCTAATGGAACTCCCTACGAGTTGCTTTGAGAACTGGCAGGCGCCAAAACGGACCAAAACAAGTGATGGCTTGATCCCTTGCAGCGTGCCTCCGCGTCGGTCCCAACTCGACCGCCATTACACACGCTCCTCCTCCTACTCGTACCCACAAAATCATGCAATAGAAGCCCTACGAGTACATCAAGTATGTCTGAAAAATGGGCACAGGTAGAAGGCGAAAGCCAGAAGAAACGAGTTGTAAGTCTTCAACGATTTGTTTGCCCTCTCCTGGGGTTAGGCGCTGAATACCCCTCGGTCACGCTAGTGCTACTTTTATGATTCGGATATCGGTGGTTTCCACTATGGGCCTGGTCATCCGTGAGCTCAATCAACTGCCATGTATCTGGCAAGACCAACATTTTATTTGCAGCATGAAGCCCACACGAATCAGGATGTGCCATTCCCTGGTTATGAACTATGGTTTGTACAAGCGAATGGAGATCTTCGTATGTCCTACTGTCGGATGTCACAAGATTGCGTGTCTAAGGACCATCCATACAGCGCGCCAAACCAGCTACCAAGCGAGAAATGACCCAATTTCACTCGGACGAGTATGTCGAGTTCCTGAGCAAGATCACGCCCAGTAACATGAACTCCTTCGTCAAGGAGCAACACAAATGTATGTTCCAATCACTCGTATAGCTTCTTTACTCATCCAGCGCGGTAGACAACGTAGGAGATGATTGTCCCGTTTTCGATGGGCTTTTCGAGTATTGCTCGATCTCTGCTGGTGGCTCTATGGGTGGGTGGCCAGCACGATTTTTAAACTCCCGTATAGCGTGCTGAATATGATTGGGCGGCTATCTTAGAGGGCGCTGCACGTCTAAGCCGCGACAAATGTGATACCGCTATCAACTGGGCAGGCGGTTTGCACCACGCGAAGAAGAGTGAAGCCAGTGGATTCTGTTATGTGAACGGTCAGTCGCGCTATCCAGAGGTCACAAGGGTGTGCTCTGAACTGTATTATAGACATTGTTCTGGGCATTCTGGAGCTCCTCAGATATCACAACCGAGTGCTTTACATCGATATCGATGTCCACCATGGAGATGGGGTAGAAGAGGCTTTCTATACCACTGACCGAGTGATGACGGTGAGCTTCCACAAGTACGGAGAGTACTTCCCTGGAACAGGTGAACTTCGTGTAAGTGCCTATCTCTGTCGAACTTGACAACTTTAATGACACAGCTTACAGGATACCGGCATCATGAAGGGCAAGTACTACTCGCTCAACTTCCCATTGCGAGACGGTATCTCTGATGAAAACTATAAATCTGTCTTCGAACCAGTATGTCTCATGATGGTGTTCTCTTCTCTTCCCTTCGTAATTACCGTCCTAGGTCATCCAATCAGTTATGGAGACCTACGACCCCTCTGCTATTGTCCTGCAGTGTGGTACGGATTCTCTGTCAGGAGACAAACTGGGATGCCTCAATCTCTCAATGAAAGGCCACGCCAACTGCGTAAAGTTTGTCAAATCTTTCAACAAACCTCTACTGCTGCTTGGTGGCGGTGGTTATACGATGCGTAACGTCAGTCGAGCTTGGGCTTTCGAAACTGGCCTTGCTACAGGCGTCGAGCTTGCACCATGTAAGAGCTAGCACAGATGTCCTTTGTCTAGCTGATGAAACTTCATCCCCTTTAGCTATACCAGTCAACGAGTACTACGAGTACTTTGGCCCCAACTACGAGCTTGACGTCAAGTCGTCAAATGCAGACGATCTAAATACGCCAGCATACCTTGACCGTGTAAAGCGGATAGTACTCGAGAACCTCCGCCACACAGGAGGGGCTCCCAGTACACAGATGACTGGTACGTCGATCACGAAGACCGACTAAACCCCTTCTTACACGATTCGTAGATATCCCTTCTATGCCGATAGATGATGACCTCGATGATCCCAACCAGGACGAAGACATGGATGACCCCAACGAGCGAAGACCGCAGCGTTTACTCGATTCACGGCGGCAAGCAGACGGCGAACTCTCGGATTCCGATGACGAAGGCGAAGACGATCGCAGAAATTCCGAGAGTCACAAGGATCCTGATATGATGAACCGTGAAGGCGTCGGGCACAAGTTTGGCATGAACATTGGTATCATGGCGTCGCAGCAGAATCCAACACATGGTGCTGGTCCTAGTGGACATCATACCATGGTGCGAGTGCTGTCCAAGGCTGGCGATGATGCATCATCTATGGATGTGGATACGCCCTCCTCGTCGAGTGTGGCAGAGCCTTCAGTGCCGCCTGCTGAACCCTCAGCTGTCACAATTATTGCGGCTGCCACTCCTGAGGCGGCCATGGCAGTGGACGAGTCCAAGAATCCAGAGGATGTAAAACCGGTTGTTGAATCGTCGCCAAAGCCTGACCCTCCCGTGTAGTATATCCTGTGCTCCTTGTTTGCTTCCGTCGACGCATGATGTACCATTGATGTAATTAGGGCTTAGACCATGTTTTAGCTACTTAAGCAACGTCAACTCGAAACGAAACAAACCTTCTTGGACAGAAGGCTTAGGATGGTTAAGCCCCTATTGGCCTCGGTCCGCTGCCATCACGGCCTATTCTGCAACTCCGAGCAATAATGTCGGTCAAGCTTCGTGAACCTCTTGCGACAGAGCATAGCACCAGAGCACTACTCGCTGGCCGGTTCAGAGGCATTAGCGCCAGCGTAAGTCTAGCGTCGATTTACCGAATGCAAAGCGCTTACCAAATGCATGTGATTCTCCATGATTACCACCACATGGTCATTCTATGTTCCTCCTAGCAGGCTCTTCTTCCCCTTCCATCTTCGTTGAAGACGACTCAAACCCTCTTACTTGTCTAAGCGCATCCTCACCAGACATTTCACAGGAATGTCGTCCTCGCTGGCTCTCATCAATGACCTTATCCAGAACCCCGCATTCCACGAGTATCTCGCTATTCTAAAGGGCGCTCGGAATGGCTTCGTCTATGGCGTCAAGGTTCGGTTCCCTCATGCATTGGTGATGTCCATTCTGTTTGGACGCGGAAGGTGAGCAATGCATCTTGTCTACCTCATTCGAATGTCCAATATTGGCTGACACCTGCCTCAAAACGCATTGAACCGATAGCTGGCAATCGCGGGCACAAACCATCTTCCGGGCAACGAAACAACATGCGTTCAATCTTGCAAAGTTTGTGACGATCTACAAGTCGTTGCTGCTTATGCAGCGGAAGATGAACCAGGGCAAGGAGCGGAGCCTAGACACGTTCATTGCTGGTCTTGTTGGGGGATATGTTGTCTTTGGAGAACGGAACGCCGTGAACGAGCAGGTATGTTCCTAGCTCTTATCATTCATTTATCACAAGACGCTCATATTCTCCCTTTCTTTCTTCCCTGCTCTTCTTGCAGATTGTGCTCTATGTCGTCTCCAGAGTAGTCGCCTCGTTCATTCCCCGAGCCGGCTCCCCATACAACACATCACCAGGCTCGGCTATAGGAGGTCCCGGCGTCAAGCCCCTCCCGCCAAACTCGAAATACTTCACCGCCTTCTCAGCCATCGCGTGGGGTGCAGTCATGTGGCTCTTTAGAAACAGGGGAGAGACTATCCAACCAGGGATGTTCAACTCGATGACCTACCTGTACCTCGACTCAGAGAAGTGGACAAACCTCCGGACACTGCTATGGCACAACGCATAGGCTGGACTATGCTTGCATTCGTTCTCGGCTTGGTGTTGGATGGGTAGCAAGGACGGGAGAGCCCTGATCGACACGGAAGACGCACTTAACTGAGGCGCCACATAGCCGCCCAGATTCCTATACGGAGGATCCCAAGAAGCTTATTCTGGGGGGTACCCCAAGATTGTTGTAATTATCCATAGATGGAATGTTCATTTGGTGTACCTGCCTACTTATGGCCACACCCTTCTGCGAGCGCCTTTTGTACATTTTGTACCCCGAAAGCTCATTTCCAGTGTAAACCGAGAATCGCGGTTGAGGCAAGAGTGCGGTTGCTCTTTGGTCCCATAGTCGAGCTACCTCACCTCGCCGAATCCACCTCGAAAAGGTGTTTTGCTGTGAACTTCATTCGGTCAATTGTCAAGTGGAGATGAAGCTCGGCAGGCTATTAAAAGCGTGTGCCTAGGAACATCTTCACTATTAGAGGCAACTCGCTGGTTTTAAGAAGTTCTTTATGCAGTACAGTTTTCACCACAGTTAAAAGTTTCTGTTTATAGGCTCTGCTAGGAGTCTGGCTCGGATAAACCTTTGAAGAACTCTCTCTGTTGCTTTCCTTTATAGCGCTAAGCATTGAGATACCCTTCAGGGAGTTTGTGGAGAGCCCAGGGTATCTTTCGACATTTATACTATGGGTCTTTATTGTCAATTGTGTTGGAGCTCGGGCATGAAGAAAGGTAACTCACAGTAAGCATCTCAACTGCTGCAATGCAGGCCTTGTGACAAGTGGCGCAGTCCTTTAGGGTCTCTGCTAAGGCTCGCATTTCCCAAGCCACGTCACTTCCTAAAGAAAAGAGTCAGAAAGTCGGTAGAAGAGCGGGTAGGAGTCAACACGTTACTTACCTGCCTCGATCTTTGGAACGAGGGCCTTTCGACGAGCATCCCAAGCGGCCCGTGTCGCGTCTTGGTGTGTAGGACATTCACCATAGCCTATTTGGGAGCCATAAAGTCAGAACCACCTTCCTAAAGTCCAATACACACGGATTTGGGAGGGTGATAACGAACAAGGGGAAACTCACCATGAGGGAAGATGTCCTCGTTTAGAACAAGGTCACGAAGCGCATTAACTCGAAAGTCCTGGAATCGTACGAGGTCATGGTACGCTTCTACCGTAGGGAGACATTTCACTTCTTCCCTCGTGTAGCGTGCCATAGGTAGAACGTGCGGGCTGGCGAGGTTCGCGATTTCCTGTCGAAAATGCGAAAGTGCAATGCTGTAAACGCGAAGCCCATGAGTGGACGCGTGCGCGAGGAGATGGTTGTCTAGGTTCTTGACAATATTCTCGTCCAAGATGTACTTGTCCGCCAGTTTCAGAATCACAAGCTCCAAGAGAGGAAGAGGGATAACTGTGGTTGGATCCCATTTCCGTTCGTAGGGATCAGTCGTGATCTCTACCGGAGGTTTAGGGGGATCGTGCAAGATTTTGAGCAGGATTGTCAAGGATTCGGCAGACTCATTCAAGCCAACGGCCTCTTCAGGCGTCTCGGGAGAAGCACTCTGAGGAGGCATCGAAAACATGTCTCCTACATACACGGTGTCATGGTAAGCAACCCCCTTTTCTAGATGCACAGGAGAAGGTACGCACGGAAGACCTCGCTTCTTTGCATCGCAGTTCGTTTGACACCAAAGGTTACGTCGTCGCTCAAGGAACGGACCTGGAAATCAGGACTGTCACATTCGAACGTGCCGGTCCACATTGCTTTGAAGGTCTGAAACAGAAGTTGGTTAGATGATTGGCAACCAGTGCCCTGTCGATTTATAGAGGAATCTGCCGCAGCTGTCACTGCTGCGCCCACGCCATCTGCAAACGTGGATGGTTGCTCAGGGGGTGCGGAGACTCATTCAGTTCCCTGTCGAATTCGCAGCAACAAATGTCGGATGCCAGTCAAAGTACCTTGGTGCCTATCACCTTGAAACCATCAGCTGCGGGAAGCCATCTAAAGTGAGATGTCGACTTTCCTCAAAGTCAGAGAAACAGGTGCGAAATGGATTCAGGTGTAGTATCAGGTCGTGAGACAATGTCTCGATACCCAAAGGCAAACAGAAGGATGATACATGCAAAGAAAAAGAGCAGGCGAAATGACACAAAGAAGCGGTGGTATCATTGAAACAGGTAAGCAGAGGGAAAAATCTAGAAGAGAAGTGGCCTGGTCCCAGAAGAAAAAACTGTAATGAAATGTCCCCTACAAAATAACACAACGCCTTGATGGCTTCTTCCCCCTCCCTTCCTTCGGTGGCTTCTGGGGTTGCGGTATTGGTTCTTGCATTGGAGGGGGCAGTGGTTCGGCGCCCTTGGTGTGTCGTAGCGCACGGACGAGGTCGGTGAACAATCGCTCGACGTTCTCCGCCGTCTTTGCAGACGTCTCGACGAATTCGCAGCCGAATGTACGTGCCAGGGCACGTCCCTCGTCCTTGGAAACCTCCCTCTCGAATGTCTTGTCGCATTTATTGCCTACAAGCATGAAGATGGGCTCCCCGCGTTTCACTTTCTTCATCGACTGTCGGAAAATCTCCAGGCGATCAAAGGTGGATCGGGACGCGATGGAGTAAACGAGAATAAAACCTTGACCTTCGCTGAATAGAGGTCAGATCAAGCCTGTGACTCCAGATAATGGTGACTTACCGCACCCACTGGTCTCGGAGGCTTGCATATTCCTCTGGAAAAGGTGCCATTGTGAGTGGATCACCCAAAGAAAGGCTGTGGAGCGCGTACCCTGACCAGCAGTGTCAATGACTTCTACAAAGCACATCTTGTTGTCAACAACTAGTTGCCTACGATAGGCATCCTCTATGGTGGGGTCGTATGTCTTTTTGGCAGGGTAAATGGGCATTTGCACGCGGGCTTAGCGGATATGGACGCTTACCTCTGTTAACAGACAGGGGCATGTCATGTCAGAGCTTGATTCGCTGCTCACAGACAAGATGCTCACCAACAAAACAATTCAGAGTAAACTGGAGGGGGTGAGCAGGACGATCGGATAGAGCTGTATGCAGGGGGCGCTTACCTGCACCGCGAGGGCGGTCTTGCCGACGCCACCGTCACCGAGCACAGCAACTCTCCAGTTATCCATGGTTTCAGATTCTGTTCGTGAATGTCGTGAACCAGAAAGGGGACGGAGACGAGAGTCGAGTCAAAATAGAGGGTGGAAATTGGGAATTGTGGCTGGTGGTGGTACAGGGATGTGAGGCTGTCGTTGGCAAAAGTACAAGAAAATGGTAGAAGAAAGTGTTTTTGAATTGAGAGAACGAGAACTAATGGGTCGTTGGCGTCGTGTCGATGTTCGTGGAGGTCGTAAACAAAGCCGGGAAATGGAAAGGGATAACTGGCAGGCGGGGGCTGATTGGGTCCAAATCCCTTTTGCTTATATCGTCCCATTACCTAAGCATTTCCATATTATTTCTCGAACAACTTGAACAATTCGTCCTTCCTAATTTTATAGTAGTCCCTTCTCCCGTCTTTTTTATTTCCCCCCTTGTATTCCCTTCGCCACAAACCTTATGCTATCAGGCTCGCAATGCGCCCCTCATCCATTCCGCTTCCAGCGATCTCAAAAGACCCCGCGTGTTCTTTCCAAAATCTCTCGACGAGGGAACCTTAACTAGGGCACCTAATCAGCGGTTCCGAATCAGGGTTTCTGTTCAAGTTGGACTCGCGCACACCGCAACAAAGATATTGCGGACCCCCCGGCCAAGAATATATCAGGAAATTCTGACGTACAGCGCATTCTAATGGAAGGTGTATCTTTCCAAGCCCCCCACCAGTCAGCAAGCCTGTGCTTCGCTATGCAGTCCTTAGCACATTGAGGACTCGCAGGACTCACAAGGCGCCCCGTGAGTCAACGGGCTTGCTACACCAGGCTGACGAATCGGCCCCCCGCTGCGCATTGCTAATCGAAAACTGGCCAAATTCCAGCGGAAGCCATCGAACGCCTCCCGATGACTTGCGTTTTACGGCTGGCTTTGGGATGTCCATTCCAGTGGTCTGGCAGGTTATGCTCCGGAGCTATGCACCGCTTCTGGTCATTGTAACACTGCTTTAACTGACCCTTTGACTCTCGAAATGAAAGCCTGCGTGTTCTATCGAATCCACGAGAACACTTTGCATTTCGTCAAGGCCCTACGTGACTTGGACTGGAAAGGCCATCGCTTTGGTAGGAATTGACTAAAAAGGTACTCTCATTTGTTCCTCGAAAAGAGCATCTGACAAACCGAAACAGGAAGTCTCCAGGCAATGGCATTTATTTTCTATTTGTTCTTTTTCTTGACTACAGTCCACTTGTCTTTGAAGGTACGTTTCCAGGTTGTCTGGTTTAGACAAGATGAGCCTTGAAAAGAAGGGTTCCGCGGAGATAATCCTCTTTTCTGCAAGGCGATTGGCTCGCTTTCGTTCACCCTACCTCCCATCACATTGCCTTGGACGTCACTCTTTTGCTGGATCTCCTCGAGGAGGCTTCGTCCAAGCTCGATGCTGCTACATCACATTTTTCTCTCTTATCGGACTTCCGAAGCCGACTCTCGTCGCGTCTAAACCGCGAAGACGGGCGGAACACCTTCGGACAGGGTCCCAGTTCTGCCTCGACGTTCGGAATATTCGTACCGACGCCCACTGGTATGGCGGATTTGTTTGGGACCCTGTTCATAAAATTGCTAGGGTATCCGAGTGTCTGAGAGCACTGCCCTCTCTGGCTAGTCTTGCTCTGATATTTGTTAATTGTCTCAGCCTGTCGCACCACGGTTAAACCTGGGTTTCAGTAGCTCGGCCGGTGCAAACCCTACCTCCCTGGCTATCTGGTTATACTCTTCAAAGACACCTGTTTGCCCTCTTGCTCTTAAATCGCTTGGTATGACCTGCCCTCGCGCTCAGCTAGCCAGCGACCTTGCCCTAGTGCTCGGGATAATCGGACACACGCTCTTTCATCTTAGATATACACAAAAACCCACCTTGCCCTCCACTTGCGTCGGGAACCCTTTTGAAGACTTGGACACATGGTGCCGTTCTTCCTTGCCTTGCGAATATGAACACCAATATATCACTCGGCCTGGACTCTTTGCTGAGTATCCAGAGCGACCGTCTCGGATTCTGGACGAATCCAGTAAAGACTGGCACCACCGGGAGCACTATGCAGCTTCTCAAGGGATCTTTTACAACATCGTTTACCTGGAACTGCTATTTCTACCGTGGCCAATGGGACCTGCGTGGACGGCTTGTTATCCCAGAGGTTCAGCGATTGTCTTCTCATTTTCCCTGCAACCATTGTTTCAATGACGACATATACGCAGCGCGTTCGCTTGACAACGATATATCTTTCTCAAGAACAGGCACTTGCCTTGCCCTTGCCGGTCGTTTGCACTCAGTCGCCATCTTTTCTCGTATCGTTTACATACGGCGTTCAGTCTGGACTCGGCGACCAGCTCTTACTCAGATGCCATTTGTTATCTTCTCTTGGTACAATGATTCGCGCTGATCAAAACAATTGAGCGTCAATGTACCGGGACCCCCCTTTGCTCACCGTCAATTATCGTCGCGTGGATAATTGGTGCAGCACTTGCCCGGGATCTGGCAGCCCTGAGACACGCGGGAGGGAATCGATCTCATGGGAACTCGCTACTGACTGCTTCAAGACTAGCATTCAGTACCGTGCCGAATTGTAAATGAGCTACAGTCTTCCTCTTTCGTAGCGCATTCATGCTCTCGGATGTGCCCCCCTACTCGCGTACACCCTGCATGCTTTTGAACGACGGAGTTCGCCTCCACATCTTTCGTGGCGAGAAAATCAATACGCCATCAAAAGGCCGTTCTTAGGCGCATCAATTTGGTCCCCACTGCGATACTCCGGATAATGGTAAAGGGGGGGAGACACTGTCAAGAGATCTGTGGTTGAAATCTCTCATGAGTTTTGCATGCAGAATCTCATCGACCCACTGCCGGTTCGCCCGTCAAGCCCGTGACCCTGATCAAACCCATGATTTACACTATCGCTTCTAGACTCGCTGAACAGCGGTCAAGCACACACATTCTATAACGGCCCCAAGGTCTAGATAGCAGCAAATGAATGAAGAGGAGCATATATATCGATAGAGTCAAGTTCCGCTTCAATCAATTTCAGGATCCCCCATTGTGGTCTAAAGGCGGCTGAGTTTCCTTTCCTATTCTGACAGACAAGTTGCTGAAAAAGGAAACTTGAAAGGCACTTCTTTTCTTTGGCTTCCTGACATTCTTTTTGGGCTTGCCGCTTGTTCGACAGCTGCACAAAGAAGTCGAGCGAAAAGTGGGGGTGGATTTTTAATTGTAGGTGTGCACAGCCTAGCGGTATGTTTTTGTCGAGTTTGGGGCCAAAATTCTTCACCCCTTCGCTGAGATGTCGCCTCGGCAGAGTTGCGGGAAGACCTGGGAAGACGGAAGAGAATGTTATTTGGGATTCGAAGCCGGCGTGTGCCTCTTCTCGCTGTATTCTTGGGACGGGGACTCCAGAGAGCCGTGCCGAGAGAGTTTTGACCATTTCAGTGCAGGGCGCTCAAGAAGACGAGCTCTCCTGGCATCCCCCAAGACCTTTACCCAGGCCTCTGGGCCACGCACCGTACCGTTCCTACGCTCATTAAGCACGTGGGTTGACCCCTTTCGCAGTAGATTTGCTTATTGTGCCTGAGAGGTCGGTTGTCTGGCTCTCAGATGCGTGCGACATGGATACCTGCTCTCAGCCTCGGGTAGACTCAAGTTTGTATGTCTTGCGCTTCGACTCACGCAGTCAGCCACCGCGTTCATTTGCAGGTCATTCTTTGCAAAGCATAATTTTTAACTTCGCCTGCAGTACGGCCTCGTATCCCTGTGGGCGCCAGTCTCAATACAAATTATTAGCGCTGGCAGGCGTTAGTCGAAATCCCGAAACCCAAAAACACAGCGTGGCCTTGAGGAACCTCAGCGTCTTTAGGCGTGCCCATGGCGTGTCCAAAGGGCTGTTGACTTTTCCGTTGCTTTGCAGATGCCATGCATCGCACGACCTCCGCCCTTCTCGGACGTTTTGATTGGATTGGCAACTGGGGACCCGCACTTGAAAACCTTGGATTCCTTTGTTGTGAATTCGTGCGTCATTCCAGCCGACATCCTCCGCACTCGACGACCCCAACGAAAATCTTTAAACACGAGCCAGGGGGGCTGTACTATCCCACACCATACTACACACCATACTATGTGCGTACGAACATATGGTGAAGGATAGCAGTCAAGCGCCTAGATTCCATGGATGACGCATTGTCGGCTCGCGACTGACAGCCCTCGACTTCCTGTCGTCTGTCGCTTCACGAATTAGAATACGATTATCGTAACAACCTATTGACTGAACATAGATAGGCTGCGCGATGCTGATTTGAACGAATCGAAGTCGTCACTTTCGTACCTCGTAGTCAGCAACAATCAGTCAGCGAGAGAGAAATATGTTTTTCATCGTGTGCCAAGCTGAAGCGGGGGGGACCTTGCTTGGTCACGCATGTTTTTATCGATGCAAACGGGACTGGTATTCACACATATGTATTCTGAATGTATTCTACATGTTTTTAAAAGTATATATGCGCCTTAAATTAATGCTGCGTAGGGAGCATGCTTTGGGAACGACGTAACTCAATGTTATGATTTCAGGTGATTTCTGTGTGTCACCATTCAAGAACACCCGGTCCGTGACCCAACTGTTATTGAGACATGTCAATGGTCCTCCAAGTATGCGCAGATGGTGTAACAGGTATCGCCAAAGTCCATTCTCAAAGTCTATTCCCCTTGGTATCCTCTTGAGTCATGGAGCTCGTCTAAATCTCCTGTTGCTAGTTAAGTTCATTATAACTATTCCCAATACCTATGGTCTATAATTTTACTTCGCTGATCTCTCTATTCACCACTTCACTGCCCTCAATGTCTTTCAATGGTTTTGTAAATTCTTCTTCTTTGAGAGCCACACGGCCCACACTCCTCAGACACACTGATTCTACTGTTGTCATTCTTGCCTGTGGCCACGTACAAGCAGCAAGTCTGCGGACTGCGAGTCTCGATTCACTCTTGTATACTTCTGGAGAGAATTGAAGGGGCGTATCTCATCACGCCTGTGAGCTTCAGCACTAAGAATTCTTGCTAAACGCGCTTGAGGCTCGCATTTAGGCGTGGGCGACCGCCGTTAAGCGCTCGTAAGGTCATGGGAATACGTCTCAGGGGCTCCCGCACGTCCCGGGGTTTCCGCTCAAGCAGGTGGCGGTGAGTTGGTTGGGTGGCGATGCACCCAGCCAGGTGGCGATACACCTAGCCAGGTGGCGATGCGCTTTGCATTCAGTGTCGCCAGGACAAAGGGGGGCAAGCCCCCCAATAAGCGTGGCGACGGGATCAACGGGTAGTCGGAAGGGAAGACAGGCTAAGCGTAAATTCGTGTAAAATACAAAGGGTGTTCATGAAGGGTATATCTCATACGGCGACAAAGCCAATCTACATAGGTTGAAGCCATTGTCTGCAAGAGAAAGAGTCTGAAAGGTCGTCCCAGTAAAAAAAGACTACATAGAACAAGGGAAGGGGGTTGGTACTGGAAAACGTATATGATAGTACACGCAAATGAATGCAGAGAGAGTATTCGGCGACTGTAATATGCGCGCCCTTTACAATTGATAGTTCTGGGTCCAAAGGGAGACAGAAGAAAGGCAAGGTAATAAGTAAACAGTAAAAGGGATAGGAAGGACGCTATGGTACTTTGTAATGGTCCCGGGAGCTGTCGTAGAAATGGGTAGTGCGCAGTGGCATTTTTTGGGTGCAAGGGCGCATTATGTGGGTGGTAAGAGGCGCAATGGGCGTTGGTCGTAGAACGGTCAAGCCAAGTAGGTTCCGAAGAGCTCTATGCGTGGAAGTCTAAATCCAAATAGCCGAGATAAGGATATGGCAGAGGCGAGGGAGGGGGGCGTCGAACAGGAGAAGTTTGGGTAGTGAATCGGTCAGACGCGATTCAATCTAGTCTTGTCGGCTAAACTCGGCCTGAGTGAGGTCCAAGACAAACGTCATCTTGCAATTCTGAGGTGGCTGGATGAGTTTGACAGGCTTCACATTGGAAGACTTGGGTGGCTGCAGAGCATGCGAGATGGTTGGGAATGGACGCAGAGCGCGGGACTGCATGAAGCCAGAGTTTTTGCGCGCTGGCATGGGTGGCCGCGGAATAGGTTGTTGTGAATGGCTGGGGCCAGAGTCAAACGAGACCGCCAAAGGCGAAGAGACCTGAGGACGGGACAGGGACATTGGGGAGGCAACTGTGGCTAGCGGGTGACGGAATCAGCAAGGCCCGGACGTCGTCATAAGCGGAGGGGCGACTTACGCATGGTGAGGGATGAGGGGATTATGGTACAAGAGGCACACACAAAGGTCGTTATGAGAAAATGAACGACGATTGAGGGGGATATATATAGTGGGAGGTGAAAGAAAGTCTGGGGTTTGGAAATTGATGGGGGCTGCCATTTCGAACAGGCTGGGGGCACAGTTGCCGATCCGGATACGCGCTCGCTTGCGTTCCATTCTCGGCGACTTCCTTTCCTTTTCCTCAATCTGCCTGTTCACATCCCTGCCGGTCCCTTTGCCAGGGCTCAATATGTCCTCCATAATATTGAAACAGCTGCGCTCCCTTGGGCTGCACTGTATTGCATCCCAATATCTCGTTCGGCTGTGCGAATGTTGCACTATTACTCTGGCAATATTAGGGTCGTGATTACTCTGGTACTTCGGGTTAGGATGTGGCGGAACACTAGTCAAGATTGCACACAGGACCCGCTTTGTCGAAATAATCCTTGCTTCTTGGGTGCGTCCTGGGAGGCAAACTTAATAATACTGTTGCCCAAACGCGCCGAGTTGGGGGCTCCAGGCGCTCTCGAGCACGAGAAGCTATACAAGGCGCCTTTTGCATCTAAGACCTCCCCCCAGAACGCGGCCTAGTCGAAAAGAAACCACTGGTAAAAGCTTGAACCCGCGGCCTTGTCGCAATATTGTTATCTTGTCCTGGATCCCCGCTGTCCCTGACGTGCCCGCTTCACTGTCACAACCCTGTGGCATCTGCATATACACGCTTTGTGCGACGCACAGGGACAATCATGAAGCTCTCAGTGCCTCTCACTGCAGTAAGTACTGGTGCCCCCCTCTGCACTGCGCGTCCTGCTTTGCTGTGCTCGACCTGCCTTGCAGCGCCACGCCTCCTGCCACGTTCGCATCCTAACAGATCGGGAAAGAGGCTCGCAAAAGACTATAATCAGCCAAACTCCGCTCCCTTCTCGGACTTGTCCCACACGAACTTTGGGAACTCGAGCGTCTACTGCGAACAAGCCCACCCCAAAGGCCGCTCAACATGCTCCCGTTCCCCCAACGATTTGGAAAGAAGCTTGGGTGCGTAGCAATGAATCAACCTTGCTTGTGAACAGGTTGTTCCTGTGTGGGTCTTGCAACTCAATAGACATACACGTTCGCTCACTGAACGCCTCACAGATGACGATGTTTTAATAGAAATGGCTATTCTCCCCAACACCCACTCGATTACGCATGGTCTTACGACGGCCCAGCAAGGCTTTAGCCAGCCACCTACCTCATCGGACTCCCAGAGGTAGCCAGCCTCGTGGTTCTGCGATCAGCCCTCTAGCCATAGATAGATAACGCGTTATCTTTCAACAGCGAACGCACTGCGTTTGGCGACTTGCGTTCAAGGAATGTCCGGGCCCTGAGGCGAACGCGGACGCTTTTGGGGACGAGTGTGTGGACTGTTATGGGAGCTCGTATTTCCGGTTTGGGAGGCGTGCCGGTTGAGCAGGAGTGTAAGTACTAGGCACATCGGCAGGATGAGCCGCGCTTACACGGACAGTCGGATGGCCTGAGACCGCCCGGTGTGTGCCTTGAGTGAGTGACTCTCCCTTTGGTGCTTATCTAGGTAAAGGCCTGGGTAGACGGAGGTTGCTGAATGATCTTATCCGACGATCCGTATTGGTTACTCTCTGGTGTTCAGCTGGAGGGATCAATCGCCACCCGAGGTAAAAGGCTCTCATACCTGCAAGGTGAATGGATAACGGGTTCGCACTTATACACTCCTGCACGACGGGATTGCGAGCCGGAGTGCAATTTCAGCTAGATAGTGTGAAGTCGGTATCTTTCATTGAGAACGATGCCTTCCATGGTACAGAGACGGTCACAGTTGTATCTACAGATGCGATAAGAATTCAATGTCTGAATGAACTATCCTCGTCGAGGGAACTATCTGAAAGACACCGATGCCAGGAACATCAGAGAAGTAAATGGGAATGGGTAAATGTCACAGGTGAAAAGGGCCATCGAAAGGCACAATGACACGAGTAGATTGAGCACCACCAGATACGTAGCGAAAGGATCATGGCTGATCAATGAAAGAGACCCTTGAATGGTTCAATGTGATGAATAATAGATAAACAGGGACGCTGGGAAGTAGGAGCTACCCAATGTGTGAAGAAGCCATGATCGTCATCGAAGGGGCCAAGAATATGTTTCACAGCGCTCAAAGGGAAGGGTAAAGTATGAAATGGCCCGTGATTGACATACCACGGCAAGACATTGCGCTTGCGAAGCAGGGGCCCCACGAAACGATGACTCGAATCACTGCGTATGTCAGATGAGCAGAGCATCGCACGGCGATGGGTCACCATGTCCCCTCGCTCGGATAAATACTGTTGGTACAAGGCGATGAAAGAAGCCTGGTTTGGGGTTGCGAGCCAGCGTGTGTATGAGAGATGAGCAAGGGTATCCCAAGGATAGCGTGGATCCTGAAAGAGTCCATGATGCCGCCGCCCGTCAGGCAAGCGGCGAACGATGGTGCAGAGAGGTTGAGAGATTGTGTGGAGGAGACCTCACTGCACATCGACTAGGAGGTTACGCTCAAGGATATACTTTCCCTCCTTGTACTTTTGAGAGGGCTCGTGAGCGAATTCCTGTTGCGTGCATTTATATTCAGTAGTGTTCGAGACATAGGAGGCGGGGACGCACATATTTCCAGCCTAGACATACCCCGCATTTGCAGCAGTAGATGTCGCGGACAGTATGTTGTCCAGTGGTCATTGCTCGACTGCACTCCTCGCCTTCTGTTACATTTACCCTGATCGATCGGTGTTGTTAGTGGGGAGAACATCGTTGTAGGGAACCGGAGCTTACACAGATTCAAAGAGATATGCTCGCCCGTGCTGTCCATTGAACGCCTGAAACGGGGTCTGTTAGGACTTGACCTGGAGGAAGAGCAGTAGGTATCACGCACCCTGGACATCATGTTGGTCAGCGAGGCTAGGTGTGTTTTGCAGCTGGAGCATCCATAGATTCGACCACCCCCGCTGAGATATCGACGGAAACTTCTGCCCATGGTGAGTGTGGGGTAGTTATCAGAGGAAATGTAGCGCCGGCAACGTTTAGCTAGAGCTTATAGAGGATGGGCTGCCTCAGAAAAGGGGAGTGAAGATGTGATTGTGAGCAAAGGGGCCGCAGAGATGTATCCGGGTGAAGGCAGATGGCAGAGTCTGGTTCAAGGTCCGCCTTATATGGATCACCACAACAGCCGAGCGATCGGAACTGTAACAGTCCAGAGGGGTGAAATGGGCGTGACCGGTGAACATTCGAAATGTTGAAGAGATTCGAATAGAGCCCAGAGGGTCTCTTAAAGCAAAATATGTGTACCAGGATTTCTTCAGGCCCCTAACAAGGTTCGAACTTGCAGCTTAGCACCACGGGCACTCTTCCAACTGAGCCAAGGAGCATCAAGGCCTATTGTGGCTGCCGTTATATCACGCGTGCATCATTGTTGGCGAAGCTGTGATCTTGCTGTCGCGGCCAAGACCAGAACCACCACCACCACCATCCGGTGACCGCGCCAAACGTTGCTGGGACCTCAGGCCTCAAACGCACGACTTTTGCCAGGCATAGGCGTATAATATCAATGACCAAGCGGAAAGCATCTCAGGCGTCCCTCCTCCCTACACGCGCACCCAAACAGCCACGAATCCAGGGGAAAACCAGTACATTACTGACTGCCGCTCGAGTGTTGTTCACCAGCACAGTCTCTTCAGTTGGTTCCAAAGTTGTCTCAACCATGGCCAGCATGATACGTAAGTGCTGTTTGTGTACCATTCGCTCACAGCTCATCCCTTGCAGCAAAACCTGCCTTCGACGACAGCTCGCCGGAAGGATACAGGCCGCCCTCCCCCGTCTCAGATTGCGCTCAAGAGACCAGAGCGAAGATCATTTCCAGACCTCCTCCTCCAGCCCCGAAAGTACCAGACAATTTGAACACTGAGCAGCCGTACCCAACACCAGAAAACACACCCTCGCCACAGACACTACCACCACGACTACATCGCGTAGCAAGCAAATCAGATATCATCGACCTTACCGGCTCGACGCCTGAACCATCGCCTCAGCCAACATCTCAACGCAAGCTCCACCTCGAATCTCTGCCAGCAGAGCCTGAATTCCCTCCGAAAAGCTTTGCCAACTCGACACGGAAATGGAGATCAATACAAGACGTTGAGAAGGAGAAAGCGGCGTCCTCGATTGCTACTGAAAGCACTACCTCGGAGGCATCCTTCAACTTTTCGTTTACCACCTCTGCAACCTCCAACACTTCATCTTCAAGTAAACCTTCATCCTCCTCAATCGCCGAGTAAGTCCCTACACCTTATTTTTGATCTGTTTCTCACAGCACCTAGTTCAAGCATGCGCCCTCCCCCTGGACTACGCACAGCAAAGAGGCCTGGGCTATCTTCAGGATCGCCGCGGCGACGTCCCCATAACGAAAAGCAGCACATACACGCCCATCAGCACAAACTTCGCGTCGCCAAGATCCGCCAGGAGTTAAAGGACCAAGCGTTCATCAAGCAGAAGAAGCGAGGGTACACTGGCACCAAGATCGATTTCGACGGCATCTTCAGATATGCGTCCGAAGTTCGACAAGTGATACCTGAAGCGGCCGTCGTTCCAGAGTTCATCTGGGAGGAGGGTTATTGGGAAACGATCAGGAAGACGGTTGCAGCGTAGGTGATTTCTTTGGCTTATACGAGCGCCTTGCTTATCGCCTTCTAGGCCTTATATCAAACCATACACTCCTGGGTTGGACGAGGTTGGCAAAAGGTTTCGTGACAAGGACCGCTTCCTGGATGAACGGCATAAACGCAGTTTACGCGAATCCCTTCCGGCGCAAGAGGAGGCCGAGGTATCGAAGTTGCTCAGGACCCGCGGTGTCATCTCCAAATGCGCTCGAGAGCAAGTTTCAGATCAAGATATTACTCGTCTTGGTCCAGCTCAATGGTTAAACGACGAAATCATCAACTTTTACGGCGCCATGATCAATGCTCGTTCGGACAACAAACAGGCCAAAGTCAAGTATGGCCAGGTCATGAATGCATTCTACCTCAGCAGTTTCTTCTGGGAAAAGCTGGTCAAGGAGGGGTACGAAAAGGGACGGCTGGCAAAGTGGACGAAGAAGGTGGACATTTTTGCAAAGGATATCATCTTGATACCCGTGAACCACCACAACCGCCACTGGACCGCTGCTGCGATCAACTTCAAGCGCAAGCGGATCGAATCCTATGATAGTATGAACATTGCCGGCGCAGATGTTTGCAAGGTAGGTCAACCATCTTGTCTTTCTGGTTCACGTGCTCATGAAATCACAGCGGCTCCGGCAGTACGTCGAGCAAGAACATCAGAACAAGAAAAAGAAGCCGTTCGACTGGACTGGTTGGGTAGATTTTATCGACAAGGAACATCCCCAGCAAGAGAACGGCTTCGACTGCGGCGTGTTCACATGCCAGACCCTGGAATCCCTCTCCCGTGGCGAAGAAGCGCGCATCTTCACTCAGGCCAACATGCCCTACATTCGTCGCAAGATGATTTGGGAAATCGGGCACGCACGTATACGCGACGACGACTTCTCATAGTCTCTTCTCTTTACTTTATTAGCATATTTATCACTGTTACCTGCATATTTCGTTCTTCACTTCATGTTTCCCCTCCATCGGTATTGTGGTTCATGCCTTGATTTGTTCTTTTTCCCATTTTTTTTTATCTCGGAAGTACGGTGTATTTTCTGGTAGTGGACAAAACAAGAGGAAGGCGTCCCTGGCGCCAGCTGAGGTCTCTGTCATGTTTACCGTCGAAACCACCAGACCACCATAAAGAACCAAAACACGACGATGAAAAAGACAATGTACCATAGCCATTTGCACCCGTGTCGTTCAGCCATGTTGTTCATCCGTCTAAAGGTGCCCGATAGGATGTCTCCAGTTTCGGAGAAGGCGTCGTTCTAGTGCCACTTGAGTAAACGAGGAGCTAGGGGCCAAGGAGAGTACTCACCATATGGCTCAGCTGTATTGTCGACTCCCGTACCTCATTCCCAATCCCCACCGTGATCTAGGCAAAGTAAATTCGTTGAGATAGCATCCCATAGAGCAGCCAATTACCCCTTGCTTACATCCTTCAACAATTTCACCTTCTTGCTCAATCCCTCTAATGCCTCGTCGTTCTGCCCCTCCAGATCCTCCGCAAAGCGCTGTCCGGCTGGTGGGTAATGTGATGCACCACCATTGCCATTGAGTCCAGCACCTCCAAACGGTGAACTCCGCCCTGAGCCAGGTAGAGAGTTGTCGCCTAGCAATTGTGAACGGTCGCGTACTCGAATTCTGGATATATTCGTTCATTAGCGGTCGTTTTTGCCGGTGATGTTGGCGCACCGTTGTGACATGGTTGGGACGTTAATTAGTGAGTGGTGTATAAGATCTAGTTGCGCATTCCGCAGGGAAGGGTTATGACACGTTGGCAGAACTGGAGGAAAGAGCGCTGGGGTGGAATGCGCGGGACCAATTGCCGAGGATTCATTTGTGCCTTGCCTTCCTATTGCGGATTTACCCCTAACTTCAGACCCGCTACCGGCAGAAAACATCTGGAAAATCTACTGGTACTACATGATAGAGCAACCCGAATACCTCCTTCTCCTCTGTTTCTTCGCTTCAGACTCCCTTTAAACCTTCTCTCGCGTGTGTAAAGTGTGAGTCAAGCTAGTCACCACATGCTCAACGTTCGGGCCTGTCCCGGCAGAGCACTCGCTGAATTCGCAGCCTAACATGCGAGCAAGATCTTGGCCTCTTTGAGTCGTGACCTCCCTCTCTGCCTCCAAGTCGCATTTGCTCCCCACCAACCAGAGCGGAGCGTCTTTGCCCTTGATTTCATGTACTCGTCGGACTCAGACATCCAACGCTTCGAAAGAGGTGCAGGACGTTATCGAGTAAGTAAGCACAAAGGCACCCTGGTGTCCGAGTAAGCTGGTGTACTCTTTAGACGTTTCATTTAACTGGCAAAGAATTCCTGACATTAAGATCGGAACGAACCTATAGAGCCAGAAATAAAGGCACACTCTGGGCCGACCTCAGCGACGACTTCTTGGCGATGTATGGTCAAGGTTTTTCTGGTAGGTCATAGCGAGAGAAAATCACGCACGTCTGCCGTCAAATAGAACAGAGAGAGAATTAGCAGCTGCTACACACTCATGACTCAAAATCCCTCACAGAAGTTGCTGTAAGTAAACTACGATAAAGGTTCGCCAAGATTAGGGTGTTTGTGCTCAACAAAACAATGTGGATCCACGACAGTGAACAGGCACACCTGCATCACCCTTCCCGACGTTAGGAGCGCCTATTATTCCTATCCTCCATATCTCCATTGCTGCGATGCGTAGTTACAAGTAGGCGTGGTGGTTTCGGCAAAAGGATCTAGTGTGTCACTACTTCGCTTGCATCCAGATTCTTGATTGAGTCGGAAGGCATTATGACGCAGTATTCTGAGTTTGGCAAAGACTTTACGTGGCAGCACGAGAAGTAACCAAGTTCTCATCAGGGCAAGTAGTTAAAGGATAACTGACCATGGACAGTGGTTCCAACGATAACTTTGGAGACTTTCGGTCGCTGGATTGGGGCATCTGCCTTCCATTTAAAGGTTACCCCTATCTGCGCTGGTGCCCTTAGAAGTTAGGCACCCCCTCAGAGATAGCAACAGTGGCCTGACACGATAATTCTGCCTCATCAGTGTTTTATCTTCCGATAATTGTATCGGATGCTGGGAAGTCTACTACATGACGGAGCAATGCATCCACTTCTTCTCTCTTCCCCCATGTGTCCTGCCTTTATCGTCAGGGGGCCCTATTAGACTCTCTTTGTACATTTGCGCCATTTTTAACACACTACCAAAGGCCCGTTCAACATTCAAGGCCGTTTTCGCAGAGGTCTCGTGAAAATCACAGCCTAATGTATGCGCCAAGTCTCGTCCTTCTTGGGTTGATACTTCCCTTTTGTCGGCCAAATCGCATTTGTTACCCACCAGCCCAAAGCATGCACCAAGACCTTTGATTTCGCGCGTCCAACGAATGAAGTCGTCCAACGCTTCAAAAGAAGACCTTGATGTCACGGAATACACAAGCAAAAAACCTTCCGTCTTCCAGATTGACATATTCGTGAGAGCGGGAAATTCTATGCAAGTGGGTTCAGTGAAATGGTCACGTATCCCAGGCAAGTGGGAAGCAGCAAACCTGGGTGTAGAGCGATAACGTCAGCTTCCACACTTGTCATCGTTGTGCCCACTAAAATCCCTCCCCAGTATTGCTGGGGCAGGCCCCCTTCACTCGTAACCTGAGCAGCGCATTGGTTAGAGGGCTCGAGAAGAAAGCTCGGGCTACACGCACAGGGAAAGCTGCGGGAGCAAGATGAAAGCAAGACGGAGTTGAGAACACCATAGCTATCCCGGACATAGAAATGGACTCTTACGAAATCTATTGAAGCTGAACTAGATATCATTCTGTCCTTTGAGAGCCGTGCAGACGCACATCTTGGACGGCGCACATACCTGGGCCATCAGTGCTCTCTTCCCTACATCGGCTGCTCCCATGAGGCCTATCTTCCAGGTTTTACCCATATTTGCCTTTCGGTTTGTATCGTGGCTTGTGTAAAGGGTTGTATTCCCTCCCACAGCTGGAGTTCCTATGGTTTTAGAGGCAGTGTTAGTTGCATGATGAGCCCTTGATCATGATCAAACAGGGAGAAGACGCAAAATCCTATCAATCGTCGTTAACAAAGAAAACACGATAGATTTATCCTGGCATGAAGCAGATTCCCTGCGCAGACGAAAATACGTTGAACCATCGGGAGAAGTCTATCACATGATGTTACAGTGTAAACGCTTCTTCCATCCTCTTCTCTCCGTTCCTTCGTGTTTCTTTGCTCGCTTCAGTAAGGTGTGAACCAAGCCCATGAAGACATGGTCGACATTCGCGCATGTCTTAGCAGAGGTCTCGCTAAATTCACAGCCCAACCTGCGTGCAAGTTCTTGCCCTTTTTGCGCCGAAACCTCTCTCTCTCCCTCCAAATCACATTTATTCCCCACCAGCCAAAGCAAGGCGTTTTTACCTTTGAACTGGTGTACTCGTTGGACCCAGACATCCAACGCTTCGAAAGAAGCATAGGACGTTATCGAGTAAGCAAGTACAAAGGCATCCTGGCCTCCGAGTGACCGAGTGTAATCGCCAGATCCTACGACTGTACGCTATGAGTGATTGATAAGCTAAAGATCGGAAAGATGGGATATACTCGAATATTCGTCGTATGAAGCACTTTCTGCGTCCAACACCACGTCGACCACTTCGCCCTTGACGAAAAGTCTCTTTACACTGGGGCTAATGATGTCTGGTCTATAAACACTCTTTCGGAAAGTCTTGGATGAGCCCATACTACAACGAGAAGAATCTGCATACCACTGCCGTTGCGCGTAGCAGAGAGAAAGAATCAGTGCACATTGCATGACCTTGGCTCAAGATATCTCACTGAAGACGTTTAAACCGAACTGCCAGTGAGGGAAAGGTGCTCAGTACATGTTATCGATCTGCCATGAGCGACGAGCATACCTGCACCGCTAATGACCCCCTGCCAACACCACGAGCACCTATTATCCCTATTTTACATGTCCGAGTCTGCATCGCTGTACTGAGTAAAGGGTTCTCCAGGGTAGTGCTTACTTCTAAATTGGTTCAGGAGGCAGTGTAGCACACAGCATTCCAAGTCTCACAAACATATAAGAGGTCTCGACACGTGAGCTCGGAGGGCAATCAAGTAGCTGAAGCACAGGTAATAATACATCTATGGCCTTTGCAAAATTTCGTTGTTGGATTAGGAAATCTGCCTTCCATTTACGGCGTGCCCCTGTCTGCATTGAACTGGAGATGAGATAATTCTGCCCGTTTTTATCGTTCTCAGACTTCTCTGTACCGTTAAATTTCGCGGACGTTGGGAGCCTACTACATGTCAGCGCAATGTATATACCTCATCCCCCTTCCTGCGCTCATCTGTGCCTTCCCTCGACTTTCAGATTTCATCTGACTCTGCTTAGACGCTTGCATCCCTCTAACTAGCTATACAAAGATTCGGCCAACATTTACAGTTATTTTCGCAGAGATTTCGCAAAAGTCGCAACCCAATGCGCGCCAAGTTTCGTCCTTCTTGACTTGTGACTTCTCTTTCGTCGGTCAAATCGCATTTGTTGCCCACGAGTGCAAAAAGACTGCAGCACGCCTTGCGCACAAGGCGGACGAACTTGTCAATCACTTGGAACGAGCGCCTCGACGTCACAGAATAGACTAGCAAAAAACCAGTCATATCCCTGATCACCACATCCAAAAGAGCTGGGTACTCTATTTGAGTGAAAACAGTGAACAAACCGCTGATACCAACTTATAAGTGGGGAGCGGACCTGTGTAAAGGACGCTGGAAACAGCGTCTACTTCTACATGTGTCGCTTTTCTGTCCACTAAAAGTTGTTTCCTGTAGGGCTGGGAGATCATGGGATCATCTTCAACTTGAGAGGTAGACCCAGCGTCAGATGACGACGACAGCTGGGAGATAACAGCGCACTGGAGGTGCTGCGGGAGCACGCAGAAAAGTAAACAGGAGTTGAGAACACTGTTGTGGGCCCGTGAATGGTAGACTCTTACAAAAACTGTTGAAGTTGAACTAGGTTTCGTTTCGCACTCCAGGCTGGCGTTATGATTAGCTTCTTGATTGAGTCGTGAGGCGGTGTACTGCCACGGCATTCCAAGTCTCACAAGCATATACAAGGTCTCTTCACGCGAGTCCGGAGAGCAATCAAGTATAGGCAATGATACATCTACGGCCTGTGCGATTTTTCGTCGTTGGATTAGGAAATCTACCTTCCATTTAAAGCGTGCCCCTGTCTGCGTTGAACGGGAGATGAGATAATTCTGCCTGCTTGCACCTCTTGGTCACGCGACGGTTCTCCGTTTTCTGTTCACCAATAAATTTCACGGACGCTGGGGGCCTACTACATGACAGCGCAATGTGTATGCTTCCTCTCCCTTCCTGTCGTCGTCTGTGCTTTGCCTTTACTTTCAGATTTCATCTGACTCTGCCTGGACGTTCGCAATCGTCTGACTAGCTGTTCAAAAGTTACCTCGACATTTATAGCCATCTTCGCAGAAGTCTCGCAAAAATCGCAACCCAATGCACGGGCCAAGTCCCGTCCTTCTTGTTCTGTCACCTCCCTTTCGTCGGTCAGGTCGCATTTGGTGCCCACCAGCGCAAAGAGTGCACCAGCGCCTTTGATTCCACGCGCCTGACGGGCGAGCTGGTCCACAGCTTCAAATGAAAGCCTGGATGTCACGGAATAGACCAGCAAAAAAGCCGTCCATCTGCCTGATTACCGAGGACACAAGAATGGGATATTCTATCCAAGCAAAATTAATCAATGGACGAACCGCACAGATCACAGGTAGGATAGGAGCAAACCTAGTAAAAGAAGGCTGGGCATAACGATGCCTACCACTTGTGTTGGTTCTGTGTCCACTAGAAGCTCCTTAGATGCGGGCACATAATCAGCCTGAGATGCTGACTCGTCAGAATGTAGCAGAGGAGAGCTTGAGACATTGAATATACCGGGGATGCTACAAGAGCGAGCAGAAAGGTAGTCAGACATAAAAGCCATGAATCACGAATGTGGAACCCTTACGAAAGCCATTCAGGGTGAACTACATGTCGGTGCCATGTCGTACTATGAGAACCGTGCAGAAGCACATTCTGAGCGCACTTACTTGACACATCAAGGCATGCTTCCCTGCACCGTCTGCGCCTAAGAGGCAGATCTCCAAGATACTCATCGTTGTCGTCGAGAATGGACGACGGTTGGTGTGAAAGCCCCCTAGATTCTCCGCTTGGGAGGCAGTGTTGGCAGATTCGTGAGCACGCAAACTGATTCACGAAAACGCAACTCCCCTGCTAGCGGAAACTGCGTTGACCAGGCAAAAGGCACCTTCCAACAGAGTTCACCTTAACAGATCTCGCTCGAAGGTCAAAATGCAGTTTCTGGTGTGGAGGAGACACGGAAGCCGCCAAGTAGGTCAGCCTGAATGGAAAAAGGAGTAGATCCAATCCTTCCAGCGAGCGCCTACGCCAAGCTACGTCTTAGGTACTCTAATCGGGTAAAAAATTGTGTCGTCTCTGGGTCAACCAAAAGACCTTTGGAAGCCGAAGATGAGAATGTATGTACGGAATATCGGGGAAACTGTAGGGAAGGGTGCAAGTTAAGTAATAATATAAGCTACACAGACGATGCGATACGAGAATGGCGGAGTGCAAGGCACGATAGCAAGGGGTCGAGATGCAGGGATTGTAAGGGGTAATGTAGATGCAAAGAGCGCGGCCGTAGAGTCCGTCGATGGTTTGCGAGTGCTTGTAAGGTAGTCAGAATCGAGCTAGTTATACAGGAAGGGCGTTGTGTGCCCGGGAAAGGTCGTTCGCTTGGTAGTTCAGGCTATAGGATACTCATCCTTGCGAGGGTCCGACTCGCTACTTTTTGGTGAGTGGGAGCTTTGGCCATCACCGCTTTGCGTGCAACTAGCAGCAAGGTCAGATCATAGCTGTATGCATGCGAAGGAATTACTTACATGCATCCCTGAGGCCACGGCCAAAGTTCCTCAGAATGATGATGGAGTACACAAAAGTAGCGATGAGGAGAGCAATCGCGATGACCGCTACAATGCCGTTTAGCGCGGAGCCATGGAGATTGCAAGAGACACTTACAGAACACTGTCAGCGACTTCCAGACCAGGACATACTGTTCGCCGTATGGATTCAACAGTACCCGAACAAGCTAGAAGAATTTTAGTTCTAAGTTGACAAGCCTCCAGCACGGAACGCACCTTGTAGATGAAGTAGATCAGAGCGCCGACGCAGCCACTCATGAATGTGGCCATCATCCATTTGTTTTCGTATCTGGCTGCTAGATGTCCCTCGACCAAGAGGACGATTGACAGCGGTAGGGCAGCGCATGTCACGTAGTATTCCCAGTCGTCGCCTTGCAGGACGAGCCAGATGAACTGCACCGAGAACCCCACCCAGAAGAAGACATCAAACTTGACGAGGCATTCGTAGACTTGATAGTCGGCGTACATCTTCTTTATGCGTCGGTCAGCACCAAGGAATTTGTACACTTTCCAGCCGAATTCGTGGTAGATCTTCCATCCAAGAGCAATGTAGGCAATCTCCGAGATGCCGATGACAATGGGGATGATGGTGGTGAGGACGTCGATAGGGATGTTTGAGGCACCTACGGTGGCGGCGGCTGTTGCCTCTCGAACTTCCCTGATTTGGATGACGGAATAAATGAGGAAGAGAGCATTGAAAATGCTGAAAAACAGCCGGTCAGCAGATAGAAAGCCACCAGGGGCATCAAGCTCACGTTAGACAGATGAATTGAAGGGTGTTTCGTGCGTAGACGGCATCCAGAGCCATGATGAATTGGAACACGCTGCCGAACGGTGAGTGTTTTCACTGAGGAGAACCAGAGTTCACATACTGCGCCAGCGCGAAGATGCTGAGGTACACGGGCATCCGCTTGTTGGTGTCGTTGCTCTTAGACTCTTCGGCAAGCCGTGTAACACGCAGGAATAGCTCCCCTTCGATCGCGAGGTCTATTGTTGTCTGTACCAGAACGACGGCGACATATAGTCGACAAGCCAGCGATTCAGGAAGTATCTGAAATGCTTAATGAGGAATTTATCTTCAATACGGGATGCATAAGAACTCTACCTTTTCCCATAGCGTCCTTGTGTCCTCCTCCTTCGCTGGCTTGTTTGGAGGATAGGACGGCATCTCAGAATCAATTGTGTCTTGCGACTGTTTCGAGGAGAAGGGAGCGTTCTTCATTGGCGTTGAATTGCCCCGCCTGTGGCTTGTCTGCATTGGTCCGCCCACTGTGAATGTCTGGTGCCGCGAGGTTGGTGCGTATGGCGTTGAGTACTCGTCGGTCAGGTCATCGAATGAGGCTTTATAGTCCTCGTCCTCATAGGTGTGCTGATACGGGCGTAGCGATGTGTCGTTGGTTGGATACTGGGCCGTCGACATGGCGGCCGACGAGACAGGGGGATTCTGGACTTTGTGAGACGGTGAGGACGGTTAAATGAATGTGGATAGTCGAAGGAAAGGAGCGACAAGAGAGGCTGAGCAGACTGTAGTGGTTAAACTGTAATCATCACATTCACAGTGCGGGGTCCAACGCCGTCTGTTTGTCCGTGATTGACGCGCTAGTGGCACTGCCGTCGCGCCAAGACCAACTGTAGCCTTTATCCCAATATCATGCTATTGAATATTGAACCACTGTCTCTACTAAAGGTTAACAGGTCCAAGTGTAATACAAAATATATCAGTTCCAAGCGGCTGTGAGACCGCAAGCTGAGCCTGTGCACTTCCACTGCCAGCCGCCGAGGTGCCCAGCGTCCCGTATCTCCAGCGCCCAGCCATCGACACTTCATGCCGCTCAAAGCAACCGTAACTTGGAGGTGACTTGGTTAACGAGCTTCGCGGGGCCTTGGTGGTGATGCACAGCCAAGGTTAGCCGTTGTCAGTGGAATCATGTGGCTTATCGGACTTGCCTAAGATCCCAAGCACTGTCCGGGAGCCTGCAGCGATCTGTGTTCGACCGCTTTGCCCAAGAAGATCAAGTTAAACACCATGGCTTCGGAGAATGTAGGCAACTTACGCATCTCGGATGGACTTGGCGCAGAGGCTCAATATCCTTGCCTCTTTCTGCAGCGCCAATAGGTCTGCCTCACTTGTGCATTTTAAAGTGACCTTGGTCTGTCTGGGAAAGCTCAGGAGCGTCCAAGGACAGTATTATCCCACCCACCCATTCTTTTCCCAATGAGCGAGAAGCTGCAAAGGGTCAGAACGAACTTAAACCATGGCCACGTGCAGCGAACCTTCGGGTGAGAGTTCTGAAGTGCTTTATAGCAGGCAAGCGTAGCGTGCCTAACATGCCAGGCCAGTGTGTTGAGCCCAATAGATAGCAAATAGTCTCGCTATCATGACTTACGAGCATCTGAAGTCAGAGCCGAACAGAAGTTATCAGCCTTCAGAGCCATGTCCACGATGCCCCCGGCGACTTACTGTGCGGCAATCTTCCCCGTACCCATTTTAAGGTCAGTTCGGACAATTAATGCCTAAAAAGACTCGCTGCTATTAGTAACGCAAGCGACTGCAACAAGCAACTGCCTGAAAAAGAGACCCAGATTGATTTCCGCACCATTTTGCAGTCATCGCCGAGGCCAAAGTTGGGGTCGTAACTTGACCATAGAGCTGATACAGGAAAGCCTTTTGCTTTCAAGCCGCCTGCAATGAAACCTGCAGCGAACGAGATGGCTACAATGACAGCACAACCTCCGACTGCAAGAACAATCGCGCGTGTCATGAGCCATGAGCAACGGACGCGTTTGAACCGGGCCTCCGACCAGACTTACGCTCCATGGTGAGAGAGCTGGTTCTTCAGGTCTCTTCCAGTCTCCAATCTGTTGGGCTCGTAATGTCACGAGCAACCTCAGGCAGAAAAACAACCGGAAAGATGGCGCGTTGAAGGAACGGGACGACGGCGCGCCTGATGCCAATGAACTGATTGGATTTCAAGGTCCGAGGACACCAACAACCCAAGAAATGTACGAAGAATGTGAATAAACGTTCATGACGCATCTATTGACGTCGTAGGCTTATCTCTACACCTGTTAGTATTCTTTCCTTTGAGCTTTTTGCTCTAATCTCGCCTCCCTTCAGACATCGAAGCCATTCGCCCTTTTGATGGCCGTTTCAGGGAGGGACCCCGAAACTTACATGTCGGATTTTCGGGGCTCAAGATGCCGGTCTTTGGACCTGTCTCTCCTATGTTCCACAGAAGACACCGGTGTTCATGCTTCTCGAAAGGCTTTAGGATCCGCCCATTAATATCTCCTTGTCAATCGTCTGGCCCGTCTCGTGCCTCATGAACCTCGACCCTAGATTCCAAACTCATGCTCGCGGCTTCAGCAGCACCCTGCTCTGCTGGCAAACTCGATGTTCTATTGCTCGCAGCTGGTTTCGGCGCTCCAGCTAATGGGCATGGCAGATGTCTGCCCGCGACGCGTTCCTTCTTGACCACTCTTTGTTTTTGGCCCCCTCGCTGCCCTTTGTGTTTCATTTCCTCGATCAATCTGCCCGGCGGCTAATCTGGAGATCCCTGGAGCTCATGGCTCGCAAACCCTTGTGATCTTTACGTTGAACAGTGTGGACGGGACGGTTCCTCGGCTCGGTAGGCAATCTACGACAGCAGCAAGATAGGTGTTGGGGGTCTTTTCCTTCTAGAAAATTTCAAATGACTTGTCGTCGAGAGCCAAAGCAAGTTCCATCCGTTCATGACCATCTTTCCTTGATCTTTCTGTCAACCCCCAAAATTTGCTGAAGCCGTTATCGCGCTGGAATTCCGAATGGATTATGGCACCCCCGTTCCGCCCTTTCGAACGACAAAGGGTCGGCTAACAGAAATTCATTCAGGCGTTTATCAACCGATGAGATGTATAAAAGATCCCTCCTTGCTATATCTCTCTTCAGCCAGTCGGTGTCATGTCCTCTCCGTCCCATAAGTTCCAGCCCTCGTCTCCGCTTGCCATGACTCTTGAATGCGAAGACGCTTCTCGCCGACCGTTCAGCCCTCCGATACGTCGCTGGACATTCGATGAGCTTAGTGACAGTCAATCCTCTGGAACATCTACACCCTTCTCAGAGCACGACATTGACTCTCTTCTGCCTCTATCTCTTGTCCGCACGCCGGACCACTCAAAGGTCGTTGTTCCTCGCCATACCGGCAAGGGTCCCAGCATCTATGGTACCGATGTCGCAACACCTGCCACATTGTCTGTTCGTTCACTTGCGGGGGAGACACCCTGCGCGGAAGCTGGAACGCCCTCCGCGAGTCGAGAGAAGGTGGCCGTCCGCCTTGTTGCAGGCTTCTTCGCTTTTTTTTGTTGCGGTTGGACTGACGGAGGTAAGCAAACCTTGGCTGGTGACGCCTGCTGTGCTAACTTCTTGTGTCATAGCCCTGGCTACAATCTTACCATGTAAGCAAACTCCTCCTGCGTGCTCGAGCACAAAGTGACAACGCGTCCTGTCCCGCCAGTTTTGATGCGCGACTTTAATCTCAACTTCGCCACCAGCTCCCTTCTGTACGTTGCGTCAACCATAGGGTACGAGATCATTGCTTCCTGTTCGGGAGACTGTGGAATAACTGTTCTTTAGCTTCGTTGGCGGCACCTTTGTCCTAGAGTTCATCCTGCAGCGCTTAGGCCGCATTCACCCATCTCGAACTAGATTCTCATGGCTGCCTTATCACCCTTTCTCCAGGAAAAACACTGCAGATGCAACTTCGTGTAGGCATTCCGCTGCTCAAGCTCTACATCTCGCGCTCGTCTACGCTACCTGCTTGTTCTCTCTTTACTTCTGTTTGATGGGATCTAAGACGGGATTTCCTGCTCTCTTTGTGGCGTATGTTATGCTTGCGTTCTCTCGAGCCGTTCTCGGTGGTGAGTCTCATCTAAATGCCCTGATATATTTTAATCAGCTAATACTGTTTCCAGGTTGCCTGTAAGCAAGCAATGCACACTAACAGAGTGAGGAAAACCTGACCAACCCCTCTTAAAGGAACCCTTTCTTCACCTCTGTGGCACCCATGCATCTCAGCTACGCTCATGCTACATGGAGTGAGTCCACCTTCTATACGCTTCTTCTTTCGCTAGTCTCACACTCCATCTCAGGTTTTGGCACGGTTGTCGCTCCTCTCGTATGCCAGACCGTACTTTCCAAAGGCATTGCTTGGCCATACTTTTTCTTCGGCTCTCTGATTCTGGCTGCTTCGAACATCCTTTTGATTTCCACCGCCTTTGCTCCGACACCTTCTGAGCTAGAGGACGAACGCCGCAAGGCAACCTGCGACTCTCAACCCTCCTCTGGAATGACTACCCCGACCGATATCAAGGAAAAATACTTCCCCCTTCCAAAGCCAGCCCCTCCGACAAGTGGTAAGTTACAGCAGTGTTTCAACTCACGTCGCGTCTCATGTGTTCACTAGCCCTGCGATTGGTTCTTTCACATCCCTTCCAATGGGTTGCATGCCTTTTCGTTGGCCTCTACTACGGCACAGAAACGACCTCTCAGGCTTTCGTACGTACACACCGATCTGATTTCGTTCCTTTGCTAAACAGTTTCTATCATAGATTGTGACCTACCTGCTTGGCCACAGGGTATGTTAACAGTATAACTCTGAACAAATCGCCACTCAACTGCATTCTCGAACAGCACGCCGACCCCAAGACAGCAGGTTACGTCCCTGCTGGATTCTTCGCTGGAGTAATGACAGGTAGAATCATCTGGGGCATCTTCTCGCAAAAGTACGTGGCCTTTTGGTTTCTACCACAACCGAATACTGAGATCCTACTTAGGGCCTCTTATGAGCGACGGAGGATTGCAGTCTTTGGGTGCCTGTAAGCTCAGCGTTATCCTCCTTGCCTTGGCCAACGTCTAACATCTGGTAGCTTGGTCACTGTGATCATGCAAATCCTGATCATATTCATTGACTCCGTCACCGCCAATACTCTCAGCGTGGTGTTCGTGGGACTGACTTTTGGACCCATGTTCCCCGCCGCTGTGAACATGATAAGCGACACATACCCATCTGAGCAGAAGCTTCTCGGTATGGCAATACTGTGAGTTTCACACCTCGCTCTTAACATGATAATGACTGACAGCGATCTGCTAGCGCTTCTGGGAGTTCCTTAGGATGTGGTGCGCACTCAGCCCTCTCCAGCCTACTGTATTCTGATGCATCTCTTTTCAGCTATACTCCCTCTTGTTCTCGGGGTTTTGATGAGCTCGAAAGGAGTTCACATTCTACCTTACTGGAACACCGCACTCACAGCTGCCACCCTCGCCGTCTGGGCTTGCTTGCCATCCCACATCCCTTCCTCTGGCTCAAAATGGCTTTCTCAAAAGCAATGAACATTGCGTCCTGGCTTTTCAAACGCTATAGGCTTTCAATTCACTTCAATTCACGGTTTATCATTTCTTACGAACATAGAACTCGGGCTTTTGGTGTCATAGTACGATGGGATTGGTATCTCCTATTAGGTTAACAGTCGTGATATAGAATGTGGGATTAACGTATAGATATATAGAATATAGAGTGTTCTCGAAAAAGAGGCCAAATGCGTTCATGATCTCGTTACTGCGTAAACAGTCTTCCTCCTCGACTTCTTCAGCTTCTTCGTATTCCCGTCCTGCTTCACCTGTACCTCAGTTTCATCCTCCTTCACTACAGTGACATTGATGTCGTGGTGACCCTCCTGCTTAAGGCTGACGTCCCTCCTCGAGAAACTCAGGCTCCGCAAGATGGTCTGGCCGAAGCTCGACGCATTCCTCCTTAGAGTTGTTGTTGGCGACAATGGACGAATGCCTTTGATTGTCTGATCCTCGAGTTCAGACGTGTAGGTCTTCGCCACCGGAGACTCAGGTGTATACGGCCAATTCACCTTCATCTCTTCCTCGAGTGGCAGCAGCTTGCAGATGACATCCGGATGCTTCTTGGTAAGCATGTCCAGGGCAGGGAATAGCTGTGCCTGTTCCAAGACAGAGGGGTGAATCCATTCGTGACACGGTGGGCCAGTATGCGTAGGAAGAACGCGTTGGATGCTCTGTGTGAAGACGAAGATACCCGTTCTGGAGCTGTGTGATTGTGAGCATCTTGAAGTTGAGGGTGTAAAGGCATTTCTCACTCATGAGGCTTCTGCTGACCCCAAGGGGCGACTGGTTGAATGAGGTGAGCGAGGTATTCCACATCAAGAGATAGGATGTCTCCAACATGGGCCTGGGCAACCTCGCTTCAGTATGGATTTCCTTAAAAACGGAAAGAGAGCATACCGCCATCCAGGTCAGGGTAAGATCGGCAAGGTCATGCTGTTTGTAGCCACCTCCAATCTATGGAAGCACTTTCAGTCCAACGTCTCGAACAGAATACCAAGGCCAACGCACGTCAGAATGGGCACCTGTGAACCAACACTGACAGATTTGTTCAGCGTCATCTAAAGGGTGAAGAAGGCCAACGTCCCTCACCTGTTTCAGAATCTGTCCTTTTGCAATCCCCTTCTCCGTTTGCTTGAATTTGTTGCAGTTCTAGACACAGTCAGTATAACAGGATCCTTTGGCCAAACGTTAAGACCTACAAAGTCAGCCCGGTTCTCATGAAGTGCGAGGGCCTGGTAAGCACGTTCGACATGCTCTCCGAGGGCCCTATCCGGAAAACCAAAAATATTCCTGACCTTCGCTGATCGGAAGGTCAGTGATTCTGGCATTCCAACAGACCCAACCGTATCGAAGACACCAATGCACCTGAGATACAATCAGTATATGGCCTGAAGTCAGGCTGTCAATCCAAGTACTTGATATTGAACGTGTCCCCGTCCACGTCTGCTCGCATTTTCCCCTTTGCTTTTGGGTGGCACCAGGGGTCAAGTTTGCGCCGCAGGTCTTCAATTTCTGAGATGGGACGTTAAAGAAAGCACGTGGTAGTCGCGAAGAAATGACATACCTTCAGGCTTCTTGGATTTGCCTAGCTTCTGATAGGACAGGAATATCTTTGCAAAGTGGTCCATGTCCTTCCGATCAAGAATACCGATTTCTCCGATGAACATGGCTACCATTCGGGCGGTATAAGCACCCTGGGGTCCAAAGATTCCAATCAGCGGGGAGTTCGCAAGAACCCACGGAGGAACCGCTTACTCGAGAGAACCCAAACAGAAAGATCTGGAAATAAGAATGAGTCAATCAGGTCGTCTACACGTATTCGAGCCAATGACCTACTTCATCCCCGGGATTATAGTTGCTAAAGACAATGCCGTCAGCTGAATAGACGCGACAAGGCCGAGATCACCTACTGAGCGATGAAAGCATATGCTTCCTCGACTTTATCAGCTATACACGCGATGTTTAGTTCGACCTGAACAGTCTACAGGTGCTACAATGACCCACCCAGAGAGCCACCAGTGGTTCCTGATGAACGTCCATGTCAGCGAAGAGCTTCTCGACTTCTATGTGCTGATGAAAGGCAGACCTTCGATGTACTCCGAATAGAAGTTATTCTCCGTTCCTATCCCACTTTGATAGAATACGATTTGAGGAATGGCCGGTTCATACCTGGATCGTTCATTAGCCAAGCTTCAGCTTGAGATGGAGCGAGAAGAGCTCACCGCTCGTCGGCGCGATTGATAGTTCGGGCAAGCCGCTGGGCACATTGTCAGCAACGATACCCAACAGTAGCAGTCCATCAGACTCTTACCAGCACGTTGGTATACATCGACCTGTGCTCGCCAATCCCATCGTTCCATGTCCTGTAAAAAGCATCCGAGGTCAAGCTCGCCAAGTTAGTAAGAGCGGGGACAAGACTTGCCCATCGCAACACAGAATGATTCGCTTATGAACTCGTAGTCGCAGCTCTTCTTGGGTGCTCAAGTCGGGATCGGTGTTTATTCGGCGGGGTGATTTATTTGGGCTTCCATGAGTTGGTGTTGTCCGACTGGGTGCTGGACTGCCAGCCGCCTTTGGCCGTGATTCTGTTCTGAAGAGAAGCGAGTTGTCGACAGTCGCCACGCCAGTGGAACTGGCAGAAGGAGAAGGAAGGGGGAGAGTGTGAAGCTGGGGTGTAGATCCTGACATGGCTATTGCGCAGTATGTTGCTGAGTGTTCAGGTGGTTGAATACCAAACGAGTTTCAAAGCTGCCCAGGTGATGTCGGTCGCCGTGACAATTGCGAGGCGTGTGGGCAGGTGTGTGCGAGACGTTCTTCCTTCACTTGAAGGAGCCTTGTAGAAATGAAAGCCGGAAGGGGTGGAAAACAAGCGATATGAGGGTGCTTGAGGGTGCTGTCAATAGACAAGCGTGATGGAAACGAGAACACATCTCAGGATAACTATATATATTTGTTGGCTTAGATCCTTGTGCTGTGAACCAAATGGGAACGTGGCGGACACCGGCGTCAGGGTCAGCGCTTGGAGACTGAGGAAGCAATGCCGAGCGCTAATTTCAGCCTTGTGCGACCTCGTGGCGCTGTTCAAAGTGCCCACGACATCAAAAGGTCCGGGATCCCAAACTGACGCATGTTCACTAATCGTCCGCTTGTAGCGGGTTCTGGCGCGATGCAAAGACAACTCTCGGGCAGTCGGACTCAGGGCAAGGTTTGAGGGAAATTCCGAAAGTCTCGCCGAGGCGGGGAGTGCGCTCTGTCATTCTGACTTCAGCGATCTGTGGTAAGCGCTGGCACAACACTCCATATGGAAGGCTGTAGGAAAGTGAGGGTGGTACGGATCAAAGCATAGACTTTTTAACTTTGGAGAGGCGGCATATGACGAGCGAGAACTGAACTTCAGCTAGCAATGGGAGAAGTGCTGGACAGCATGGAGCGACTGGGCAATGCTTCTCGATGAAGCAGTTGACTGTTGGTCTGCGCACGGCAAACCTTGACTCGAGGCATAAATGCGACAAGCGCCAGAGACGACGCACACATGACGTGTGTCTACCTAGAGAGCACCAGAGCAGCAAGACAAGGGTGTCCTATCGTGGATTGACGCTGGAACTGGGACCCTGCGGCTGGAGATCGCTGCGAGTTTATTGCCTTCCTGGTGAAGAGCATTCCGTCCCAGAGGGCAATGGTGTACATGCTGAGCGGATACACTGCTTTCCGGATAGTACAACAGCTGGAGGATGAATAGAGCCTTCCCAATACCCGTATTTGTGGAGTAGGGCGAAGACACGATGCACCCTCATCTTCGGCGGTGCCGAAAACCCTTCTTATTATACACAGACCCTAATGTAGTCAAACATAATATGCGAGTGGAGCGTCCTTTACTTGCCAAACCGAAACTCTGCCCCAGCAAACTCGTCCAGTGCTTCCCGAAACACGGTTTCGTCCAGTGGGTATGGAGTGAGGCCTGGTGATCCCCGTGAAACATTAATATGCGCAAGGCGCGAATGGCTAGAATCTAAGCGTCAGTTACACCTCCATCCAAGAAATATCAAAGCGCTGACTAGATCTCTGTAAGTCGGATCTGCCACGGAGGAAACTTGAATAGCTCTAAAGGAGTTTTCCGGTGGGTGTCACGGATGTTCAATGAATGAACAATCATGAAATCAGGCGATGGGAAGCCTTGGTCACCTGCCCAGAGCTCAGTGATTGTATGGGCATGCAGGGCGTCAAACCTACCTTCCAAAAGACTTTCTAGGTCCTCCACTGTAAGCCCGAAGGGGACCTGGCGGTTACTTCTGGCCCGTCGAAACCTGACATTCTCGGCCATGGTATTGGCCGCCGTAGCAATCGCATCCTTGGATGCTTCTTGAGAAATGAGGGAAACTACCAGGGTGGATTTATGCTCCTTTTGTGAGTCTGTTCCGCCTAGATGCAAACGTTAGGGATGCCCATTAACGGGTGTATGCATCTAACTCACGATTCCTTCTCTTGACACTGCCCTTTCGACCTTTCCGCTCTGCGGTAGGTTGGGAATCTGATAGGATAATCTTTATGGATGGAATTATTGGTCTTGAATGCGATGGTGATATGGGCCTGGAGTCCGAATAGTCCGAAGGGGGCGGGGTCAAAGGTTGGTATTCCGTTTCTGATTCACTCGAGTCGGACTCGAGTGTTGTGTTGGCATTCATTCGTAGAAGGTTAGACCGAATGTCCTGGTCATATTCCGAAAGCAAGCCTAGTGATCGTCTCTCGTGTTAGTACGCGAATCTTGACCCCATGAAACCGTTCGTACCATTCCGTTCGTACACTGTGAGCTGCTGAATCCCGACTTCGCGACACCAAGAGGTCGCGTTTGACACGCTTGCTACGAGAGCATCTTTCGTATCATCCTTTGAATGGGCTGAGCAAGTCTCCAAGATGAGTGCAATATGTTTCGGTATCCGGTGTCGAGGTGTTTTCAAAGGCTGCGGAGGTTGCCATTGCTTCCGGTGTTGGTACGAGAATAGGAAGATGTAGAGCGCGTAAATCGAGTGGATTAGTCGAAGACACAGCGAGAACACGATGTTCATCGGGAGAACGTAATGAGCGACCAGGGTATAGGAAAGTGTTAATGAGTGAGAAGCCTGCGCAGGACTTTGTCGACGTGGTCGGGATCAATGGTCGTGGAATTTCGTCGCCCGCCATCACAAAGCGTCAATATGCCTCCGAATCCAGTCTTATTCATAGAAACTGTCCGTGGTACACATTATTACACTCGAGAGTCCATAAGATTTAAAGAAGGCCGACGTCTCCAATGCTTTTCTTAATCTTGAGCAGAATGGCTGTCTTCCAGTTATCCAGCTTGGTGATGCGGTCGAATTCAACAACTGCAGCGGTGTACATTTCTTCATCGCCAGCTTCGACGGCTTCAATCAAAGCCATCGCAAACTGGCATTCCCTGGTTGCGCCGAAGGTGTTGTCTTTGCCTATGTAGGTCTTTGCATTACGACTTGCAGTCACAGTGTCCTGGGGCTGGTCAGAGACAGGGGCGAATCAGTCCATCTGGGGCACACACCTTCATGGCCAGAGCGCAGAGTAACGATTTCAGCCAATACTCCTTAACACTGTACTTGGTCAGATTGGAGGTCAGAGAATGGTCTGCAACGCGCTCGTAAAGCGTGATGGCCTGAGCGAACTGGTCGAGCTCGGCATAGAGATCCGCGGCATCCTTGTAGCATTGGTTCGCAGTCCTAGGCAAGACATCTGGGTCAAAAGGCGTTGCGAATGGGATTAAGAGTCACTTACGCAGTAGCATCCTCTTCTGCATACCAGTCTCCGGCCCTCAGGAAACTATCGCAGGCCCGTGTCAAGTCCTGGGTCTCCTGCAGGTAGATCTGTGCAATCTCCTTCTCCCTATCGGCAGCTTGTCTGAATCTACCACCGGCAACAAGGTGCTGGATTGTCTGTTGAAGAGCCTGAATGGCCACTGTCGAAGGCTTGAGAATGTAGTGCTCCACGCAGCCGAGAGGAAAGACTTACAGTCGGGGAATCCGCGTTTGTATGCTTTGGCAGCGTTCCACCAAGCATTACCTGCATCCAGCGACTCCTTGCACTTCTCTCTGCACTCCGCCTCCCGAGCGAAGCAATCCCCCGATTCTTTGAATTGCTTCTCGAGCTTAAAAGCGTTGGCTGCTTGTTGATAAAGGTCTCCGGCTTCCTCGTATTTGGAGGTTGCAGACGAGAACCATCCTCCTGATGAGTTGGCTTTCTTGTCTGCCTTCTCTAGCAGGGTTTGTGCTTGGGATTTAGCGGGCATGGTGGTGGGTGTCGCAGATGGAAAGCAAGTGCAGGGACAACAGCCGCAGTGCAGCGCAGTGCCACAACGTCATTTTGATCAGCACGACCCTTACGGACGCCGATATCATCAGCACTGAGCGTTTATTAGCTTTGGCGATTCCTAACACCATCCTCTACCCAGTACCTCCATCATGTCTCTCAGGGGTGGTCCTCTACCAGTCGATAAGATCTCGTTCTATTCTGCTCGCCATCCCAAGGCAAACCATCTGCAGTTCTCTTATGGCACAGCAGGCTTTCGGACGCTGTGAGCTCGCCCTTCCTTGTCTGTCCTTCCTGGCTCAACAGGCTATCAGAGGTGTCGTCCTAGATTCTGTCCTCTTTCGAGTGGGCATTCTTGCCGCTCTTCGCAGCAAGAAGTTTGATGGCAAGACGATTGGTGTCATGATCACCGCGTCGCATAACCCAGCAGAGGTGCGAGTGTATGTCGCTTACCCTTATCGCGCCCCTGATGTTCACGATGTGTCTTGATCAATAGGACAACGGTGTAAAGCTTGTTGACCCGCGCGGAGAGATGCTCGAAGCGTCCTGGGAGGCTCACGCAACGACGCTGGCCAACGCGTCCAACGAGAGGTTCATCGACGCCCTGACGTCTTTTGTGCACGCTACCAAGATTGACCTTTCCAAACCTTCCCGGGTGGTTTACGCTCGCGATACTCGTCCGTCTGGCGAGTCTCTGGTTCAAGCGCTCGAAGATGGCCTAGCCGCCTTCGATGCAGAAGGCCGCAATGCAGGTGTCACTAGTACTCCCATCCTGCATTACCTCGTGCGCGCTATCAATACCAAGGGCACGAAGGAAGCGTATGGTGAGGACACAGAAACAGGCTACTATGAGAAACTCAGCGGAGCCTTCAGAAGACTTGTGGTGAGTCTGGTCGGCACAAATACCGCAAGGCTGTATGCTGATAACATCCTCAGTCAGGAAGACCCAGGATCCCAGCTCTTGTCGTGGACTGTGCTAATGGCGTTGGTGCCGTTGTCTCCAAGAACTTTGCAGAGTATCTGGGAGAGACTCTACCTCTCCATCTACACAACACTTCTCTCGAAGATCCGGATGCTTTGAATCACGACTGCGGTGCGGACTTTGTCAAGACGAAGCAGACACTTCCACCCTCTCTAATCGGCGTCCTCCGTAACGGACAGCGAGGTTGCAGTCTTGACGGAGATGCGGACAGATTGATGTACTACTTTGTTGACGAGCGAGGATACTTTGTCATGCTCGACGGAGACAAGATTGCCACCTTGGTCGCAGCTTTCATTGTAGATCTTGTCCATCTGGCTGGACTCAAAATCCGAGTTGGCGTTGTTCAAACAGCTTATGCCAACGGCGCTTCCACAAAGTACCTTGCAGAGGTGAGAAGACTAGTTTGTCGTGAAACGTATATCTAACGTTGCGCTCCAGAGATTGCCCGTGAAGTGTGTCCCGACTGGTGTCAAGCACCTACACCATGCTGCTCAACAGTTTGACGTCGGCGTCTACTTCGAAGCCAACGGTCACGGAACTGTTCTGTTCTCAGACAACACTCTAGAGACGCTCGAGACTCACGAGCCTTCGACACCTGCCCAATCAACGGCACTCAAGCACCTCAACAATCTGGTCGAGCTCATCAACCAAACTGTCGGAGACGCATTGTCAGATCTGCTTTTGGTTGAAGTCGTCCTGGCACACAAGGGCTACAGCGCTATTGAATGGAACTCTTTGTATTCTGACATGCCCAATCGCTTGGTCAAGGTTCGTGTTCCGGACAGGAGCTTGTTCAAGACAGAGGACGCAGAACGCCGTCTCGTGACCCCAGCTGGGTTGCAGCCCAAGATTGAGGATCTGTGCAGACGGTTCGATGGCGGCAGAGCTTTCGTCAGGCCTAGCGGAACCGAAGACGTCGTTCGCGTATACGCCGAAGCAGTTTTGAGAACTCACACAGACGGTTAGTCTCTCTATTTATCTCGCGTTGAACCATCTCATGCTGTTCACAGAACTTGCATTCCGCGTTGCTGGTCTGGTGTATGATGAAGCTGGCGGAGACCCTAACAAAAGGCCTAGGGACTTCCTCTAGGACTCCATGGTCATGGAACGAGCTAAATACAAATGTAATGCGATATCCTGAAAGACAGAATGCCCTTGTCCATCCTGCACCTGCGTCAGTGAGGTCATTAACGGAAAACGTTTCCGTGTAGCACGGATCAACACAAGGAGAACATGAGGTTGGCGCGATCGCACGTAATTGAAGCTCATCATGCGACCAACACGCGCCTACTGTCATTTAGCGTTCTGCTTCAAACCGCCATAACCAGTGCTAGCTGGCACACTAGACTTAATGTGTCGGTTCGTCATCTACAAAGGGACTTCGCCTGTTTTGCTCTCTCATGTACGTCCAAACCTGCTTGGTTGTCTATCTGACCTGACCTCTATCGGCTACATTAGCTCTTGACTCGACCATGTCATTCAATCATAAACCAAGCTTTCGATTCACGCCTACGCCTGGACAAACGAAGACCTATGAATGGGGATGGCTTTGGCGTCGGTGAGCACTATCGTCTCTCTGCTTGAGTCTTATTCGCTTATCTCGTGTGACCACCCATAGGCTGGTATGACACGGTTTACGATGAAGAGCTGGGCAGCCAGCCCTGCATATTCACGTCTATCACTCCTGCATGGAATAACATCAATCTGACTCGCATAGCCGACAAGATCAAGTCTCCCCTGGTCTTGTAAGTTGACTGGCTTGCATGGGTGGTGAAGGATAGAGAGCTGACTTGGATCCAGTGGCCACGTTCGTGCGACGACGGCAGGGACACTCTCGCTGGATAACTGTCACCCATTTGTCTTTGGAAGCTTGATGGTGCGCTCCATCGTCTTTGTGGCATACCATATCTCATACGGCCTGGCAGTGGATGCACAATGGAGGCATCGCGGAATTCCAAAGGCTGAAGCGAAGGCTCCAGAATGACCTGCCAGACATTGCCTTTGACAAGGTGCAGGGCAACACGGGTGTGTGTTCCGTCTTCACGAAGGAGAGCAAATGGCTGAAGGAGTCCCGTCAGACTCTGAATGGGCTTTTGCGCTATTCATCTCGAAGCTACCGGACCCGACAGCCAAGACATTCACACCAAATGTCCTCCAGAAGGCAATGGAAGACACAATAGCTGCATTGAATGTGTATCGGAAAGAGTTCGATATCACTTCGGAGGTAGTTCCACCTCTATCCTTCTTTGACGCAGGCTAATGTGCGAGGTTCAGCCCAATCTGCTGAACTTTTGTGTCACAGATGGCCATAGTGTGGTTGTAACCCGCTATGTGTCCTCAAGGACAGATGAGGCTGCTTCTTTGGTAAGTTTGCGGGCCACTTACCTGTTTGACAGGACTCTAATCCCACTGCTAGTGGTTCTCGTCCGGAAGTGAGTTCAGCGAAAGTGCCGATGGAGGTCATTACAAGATGACCAAGTCTGACAAGCGAGAGAACATTATCATGGTGAGGGTGTTTCTCGGACTTCGTCAAGTAAAAGCCTATATCGACGTGTCCTTTTCAGATTGCAAGCGAGCCACTGACCTTTGAGCGAGGTTAGTCCAATTCGATGCCGCTTGGATGCAGTGATTTAACTAAGGCCTTTTCAGCGGACTGGATGGAGATTCGGACTAACCATATGGCAATCATCACTCCCAAGATGAATATGCTGCAAATTCCCATTGAAGACGAATTCTACGTGCCTCCATCCGACCCCGCATCCCTACACCGGACGAACGAGTTTGCCCGCGAGAAGGGCTTGCTGAATCCTCATCCTGAGGGAGTCGTGGTTGCTGAGACCAAGACCCCAGTTGCCTCTGGCCGGCGCCATATCTCTGGAGCCAATTCCGGCTCTCATTGTTGCTAATCTCATCTACATCCTCGCTTTCTTTGCTTTCTTTACCTAGACGCTCTCGTAGTTTATGTACCCCTTGTAATCCTATCTTTTGCAATACCATTCCCTTTATTCAAGCCCCTATCACACGCGGATGTGGCAGGTGTATCCCACGAGGGAAGGCCATGCGGCGGTTGAGAGCAATGTGAAAAGAGAACTTCATGAGCGTTGACCGAGGCCTTCAGCATCGAGGGAGATTCGAGGTGACATTGCAGGGCATATTGCCGGGATGATCAACGCATGGTTCATCTGGAGTGTAGTCTCCAACACCGCACGGTACGTGTCACAGTCCAGACTCACGCGCCAGGCTAACGAGCCATTTCTCAGGCTTTCAACCGTCCTCCAGATCCTCATTTTCCTACCGTTGACGCTCGCAACACTATCAAGAAGCCCATTCCTTCTGTTCTCTCTACTCCTGTCGCTTCACGCTCTTATCCATGGAACTCTCCGCCTGCTCTGGGGCTCACGGGCACTCTCCGTCATGCAAGTCCCAATGCACTCGTTCCTGCTTTTGCTCTCCTTCAACCTCTTTGCGACCACGCCGCATAGTTGGCTCCTAACAATGGTAGATTCATGGGGAAAGATACTGAACTTCTCCGGACCACTATTCATTGCCATGGAAGGGCTTTCAAGCCTGCTGGTAGCTCAAAAGCTCGGGCAAGAGGGAAAGAAGCTCCTTGACACCCCAGAGCGAGAAGAGTTCTACTCGTTTGGCATCCTCATCCTTACCGCGGTGACCTATGTCGCCTCTGCTTGGTGGATAGTGGATGTACGTCCCGTCTCTTTCTCTTGGTGGACATGTATTGACAGACCAATAGTCCTACCCAGCAGCTGCCTCAACGTCGCTATCCTCCACATTGCTGGGAGTTGCGTTGACTGCATTCCTATTCCTCACCGTTATTGGATTTGTTTTACGAAGAACAAACATCATTGAATCCTCTTCATTATTCCTTTTCATTGCGTATAACGTGTGGCTATGCGGCTTTGGCAAGGATTCCTTCACGAACCCTGCGTCATCTTACTAGTGAGTTTCCGGTTTCCCTTTTTTTTTTTTTTTTGCGGCCTAGACTAACCAAGGATATAGCGCTCCCTTATTACCAAACCTCGTCCCCCATCTGCAAACGCTCCTCAATTTTGTTATCAACACACTCCCGAAGCCCGTCCTCATTGCCCTTTGCTATCGCTTGGCTATCCTTCAAAGTGCATCGCGCATTCTTCCGACGATAGGCGCCGACAGCTGGGAGGTCGATTACAGTAATGATGACGACGAGTGGGACCATCGACCGGTGAGTGCAGGGTATTTACCGATGGTTTCCATTCATTGACGCTGTCTTTTTGTCATAGACGTCAACCTTGACCAGGTTGCTATTGACATATCGTCAATTCATCTTTGTGACGGTATACTCACATCTCCTGCGTACGTGCTTTGACCTTCCTTTCGATTTCTGTGTCTGATAGACGCTTTGTCTAGTCCTCGACCATTCATCGCAAATCTGGTGGCGATGGATCAATATCTTCTTTACCCTGGTCATTTGGTCGATTGAATTATTTGTTAGCTCAGACGACGAAGTTACCAAGGAATGGAAAATCGATTGATTTAACGTTGTCCGTCCCAACCCTCAAGCGTCCGATGTCAAGGCCATGCAACCTCACCCCCTGCTCTGTTTGTCGTCTATACACTTGCACTTCTTGTTATGTGTTTTCCTTCCATGTTGCTGTGCTCTCGTCTTCGCCTTCATAAAATTCCCGCTTCCAAATCTGCGCCTTCTTTTTAACCTCTTCGAGGATGAACTCGCATGCCTTGAAGGCCTCCTTTCGGTGAGGCGAAGACACGGCGATGACTGCTATCTCTTAGCACGGAGCCAGTGCAGACTCGGAGCCTCTCACCGATTGAAGGCTCCCTGACAGGGACGGTCCCAAGTCTATGGTAGACTGCACACTTGATCAAGGCGCTGTTGACCGCCGCATCTTGTCCTGGTTGGTGCTCCGAACGGCTTAAGAGTGCGCAAGCATCTGATATCACTTTTGCCATCGTCTTGATGGCCAGCTTCGAATAAGCCTGGTATTCGAGCTTCGTCACGACCTTCCCTATCCCAGATCTGTTCAGGATTCCAAATCTCAGGTATTCTGAGCGCCACACCTTTAAAGGAGTTCCGTGTTGTCCCTGTGCAATAGATTTATCGGATTGCGAGTGCCAGTAGCCTTGTGCTGCGAACGCACCTATGAAAGTCGCAACAGCTCCAGCGCCGTCGTCCTTGACAAGTTCAATGATCTCATTGACTTCAAGCTTTTCGTATGTGAGGACGCATTTCCCTTCCGGTACGTTGAATTCAGCATCGGTCGAGGCAGAGTGAAGGTTCTCCATGAAATGGCTGCGTTCAGTCCGGGGGTATTCCGATCTCTTGCGAAGTCCAAAAATAGCACAGGAGGAACTTGGCGCGTTCTGTCTCGTGTTCCGGCATCCTCTATTCCCGACCACCATCTCCTTGCTGGTTAACCTGCCCTGGGACCACTTCTACCATAAGCAAGCTCTGCGCAGACCACAAGCATACTTGTCTAGCCTCAAGGCAATCATGATTCCTCTCCAACGCCATATCCTGGGCGTGGCCTCTAGGGCAGCATGTACCAGACGAAGCAGTCAGCTTGCTTCGGCCAGTATCTGGAAACAGAGGGGAGCTCCTGTAGATGTGCACCCGGAAGTTGAAGATGCGTTGGCACGGAACCAACCCGTGGTGTCGCTCGAAACAGCCTTGGTCACGCACGGTCTTCCATACCCCCAAGCTTTAAGCGTACCTCTGGAGCTCGAGGAGGCGGTCAGGTCTACAGGAGCAATCCCAGCAACCATTGGTATTGTTGGGGGACGTGTCAAGATTGGTTTGGAAAAGCACGAACTGGACAGGTTGGCCCAACGAGCAGAGAAGCCAGCCAAGATTTCAAGGCGGGATATTGGTGCTGCCATTGCAAGCAAATCAGATGGAGGTAGGGGGCTTTTGGATGCAAGGATCTGCATATGACTTATTGGCGGTGTACAGGGACGACATGTAGTGCAACTCTAATCTTCTCTGCACTGGCAGGAATCAAGGTGAGTTGCAAACAATGTGGGTTCAAAGTGCATTATTTAACTCTGTGTAACAGGTTTTTGGAACCGGAGGGTCAGTATGCGCGAACCTTTACTCCTTCTTGCTCTGATATGTGATTATCCTCTAGTCTAGGGGGTGTCCACCGAGGAGGGGAGAATTGTGCGATAAACTTCTCGCCATCAGTCGCTCAAAGCTAACAATTGCCGACATAGCTCTGGACATATCTGCAGATCTCCAAGAACTATCTCGCTGCCCGGTTGGCCTAGTCTCATCCGGTTGCAAGTCCATTCTGGATATCGGCCGGTGAGTCGTGTAGCACCACACCTCTCTGAATGAACTCATATCGTGCCGCTAGCACTCTGGAATATCTGGTAAGCCCGCGTCGGCCTTTTCAAGGCTGGGTGCTGACGATCGCTTGTAGGAATCAGCAGGTGTACCAGTGGTTGCATATGGGCAAACCAAAGAAGTTCCTGCCTTCTTCTCCCGCAATAGCGGTCACTTCGTAAGCCATTCCGAGTCCAAGTGATAGTCCTGTCCGGTCTTATTCCTGGATCCAGGTTCCTTGGAATACGACAGACCCTGCAGTCGCTGCCAAAATGCTCCGTAAGTCCAGAGTTGAGAATGTGAGCCCCGTACTCATGCCTCTGCAGGTGCCCAGTGGGAACTCGATATGAACAACGGGATGGTGTTTGCGGTGCCTATCCCTGAGCAATACCAAGCCGTTGGTGAAGAGATCCAGGAATACGTCAAGCGAGCTGTGAATGAGTCGGAGGAGAATGGCATGGCTCGTAGTGGGAAAGATGTTACCCCTTGGCTGTTGAATCGGGTCGTGGAACTGAGCCAGGGGAAATCTCTCGATTCCAATATCGCTCTTCTGAAGAATAACGCATTCATTGGTGAGTGATCTTGCCGTTCTCGGTGGCTAAAATGTGTTTTTACTAATGACCGTGGTTAATAGCGGGACAAATTGCTGTACAATACGCTAAACTTGCCGCTGTTAGACCTCTGTGATTCTTGGTCTTTGAACAATCTAATCATTCCGCTCTGTAGTTGCAACCAGCAGCTGATAAGCTTTACCAAAGAGGGACATCTTGCTTGAACAATCCCGTCGCTGAGAAGACGGTGTCGGCGAGCAAGGTAGGTCGCAAACCAATCTCAAGGCATCCTTTCCCAAACCACCTTAGACGCAGGGTCCTGTTGACATTGCCATCGTTGGTGCATCGGCTCTGGACATTACAGCAAAGACAGACCACTCCGTCAACCCCAAATTGGCACCTCACTCGACCGTCCCTGGATCTGTTGCATTGACCCTCGGTGGTGTCGCAAGAAATATTGCAGAGGCAGCAACCCGTGCTGGGTCAACTGCATATCCCGGTGTCAACTCTCTCCTGGTTTCCCCTGTAGGACAAGACTTGTTTGGCCGCATGATGACGGAAGAAATTTCGAGGCTGGGGATGAGGAACGACGGCCTTATCGTTCATTCTGGGCGAACCTCCGTTTGCAACATGGTCCTTGATAGCGAAGGAGGTCTTGTCGGAGGCGTCGCTGACATGGATATTACCCAGCAAGTTCCAGCTGAAACTGTAAGCGCGAAAGCTTGTCTCGAGTCTCGCGCAGCGCCTTGTATTGAAACCTACTTTCTTCCTAGATCCTCCTGGAGCTCGGCAAACACACTCCAAGATATGTCGCATTGGATGGTAATGTGGACCCGAAGACTATAACTTCTTTGGTCGAGCACTGTGTAAAGGCTAATTCAAAGAGTGAGCCTTGCGTTTATCAGTCACGATCTACAGAAAAACTTATGCCTCCTAGTTCTCTTGTACAGTTACTCGTTTCCTTCTGCTGCTCTAAGCTGACGTTTTTGATCCAGTGAACCGACCTCAGTTTATAAATCCACCAGAATCTTGCCTGCCGTCGCCTCGTGGCTCAAGAAAACACGACCAACCCAACCCCTCATCGCACACATCACGCCAAACTTGCTCGAGCTGCGTGAAATCTACGAGAAAGCCAGGTCAGAGGACTTTGACCTCATGTCGGACAACTGGTGGTGGGAGAATGTCGACCGCCTCTCCCTTGCAACGAACTTCCGAATGGAAGTGGACCAACTCGCTCGAAAGAGTATCAGCGACTTGCCGAACGTCAAGGACAAGCTATCGTTCTTGACGGAAGGAGGAATTGCTCAGATGGCGGTCCATTTACTTCCCTTCTTCCAGCACATCTGGATCAAGTGTGGGGGTAATGGAGTGGTTGCCGTCATGCAGATCCCAGCCAAGACGGCAGAGTCTTCGGGATTCATGGGTGCCAAAACCAGCATCGCGCAAAGGACCGTCGTCGCACATGGCACAGGCGGAGACATCGTGGTCCTTCGACACTTCCCTGCGTTACAGGTTGATACCCTTCTCAATGTCACTGGTGCTGGTGATACGTTTGTAGGAGCGCTCTTGGCAGGGGTCGCTCAGGATGATAAACAACTCTATGATCCCCACAGTCTCGAAAGCTTGGTGAATACAGCACAGCGGGCAGCATGTCTTACGTTGCAATCGCACGAGGCGGTTTCTCCAACGGTATCAGACATGAGCAGGTATTAGGGGTTTATCCATTAGCAAGGCTGTCGTAATTATTAGTAGTCAATAAATATTCCCTTTGTGAACTGCATCTCCATTTCTTAAGTGGGCAAGTGTAAAGTTATTTGGCGACTGCAGTTCTAGTTCCGTCGATCCTATGTGATAGAGCCTCCAAGAAATATGCCCTATTAGCAGCCGCGCTGTCCCTCTTCTGCTTCAGAGTCGAAAGCACCCTCTGGTTCTCTGCCCGGAGCTTCTCGGCAGACTTTATGGCAGCCTGAAATTTCACAAGAGTCAGGTAAAGGACATCCGGCGACAGGCATAAGACTCACCAAACTACCGTGCATGAGCTTGCTAAGGATGTTTGATGCTTCCCCTTTGGTCAAGGTTTCTACCACTTCCCCGATTGGCAGTTTGTCGGGGGATATAGGTCCTGAGCGTCCCTCCAAGGATGTGTATATCAATTTCTTGAGCCTTTCCTCACTGGCTGGCTTTCCTTTCGCGTGATCCAGCTTCCCCTTGATGAGTTTCTTCTGAGCGTCGGATGCCGACTTCCTTCGCCAAGCTGCATTGCGGCTGAGACGAACCATGGCTAGTGTCAGCCAGTTGCGAGCGTTTGATGGACGAGAAAGGGACTCACAAGAGCAGGGAGAACTCTGAGCGACCTATCAACTTGGCTTGAATATACGCATCTGCTGAGCGCAAGGCGGATTCCAAGTCGCCAGCCTCGAGAATCTTGCGACTTCCCGGTCTGTCTCGCACTGAATACTCTCCCACATACTCGGCGCCTCCTGGTTTGGCTACGAACGAACAAAATGAGATACAATGCTGTGTACAGAAGGTCGCAGGGAATGCTCACCCCCTTCAACTCGCTTCACCTGCACGGTGCCTTTACCGAGTATGCCCAAAGTAAAGGTATCCTTGCGAGTAGGAACCCAGGCAAGAGGACTGAGAGCTTTGTAGTGTTGTCCCTTCTTTCTTGAATCGAACACGCTCAGGTCGTCGTAGTCCATCAACGTCACAGAGACAGGCTCTGGTGCTGATACTTGAGAATCCTCGCGGATCTTGTCCTTTAATTCTTCCAAAGTGACGTCCTCTTGAACAGTTGTCAGTGATAGCACGGTGACACAGCTCATGCGGGCATACTTGAGCGATCCATCTCCCAGGCATCGATCCCTAGCAGCGTTGGTAGAGACATCAAGTCTGTAATGCGCCTTGAACTGTCAGCGAAATCAATCAAAAGACAGTCAGTTTTTCCCGTCGCAGGCGACAGCCTCATGCCTCTCCCGATCTTTTATGTCTTCAGTGCATTGATTCTCAAGAAAGGTGATACGTTGGCCACTCACCATCTGCATGAAAACATTCCTTGATCTCGTCGGGCGAGCCAAGACGACACAATCGATGTTTGGAATGTCAGCGCCTTCTGTGAGGACAGCTGGAGGAAGTGTTACTGGATAACGTCAACAAAGATCGTAGCGCCTACTGACCACAGTTGACGAGGACTGGGTACTCGCCAGCTCTGAACGAAGTGATCAGCTCTTTTCGTTCTGCAGGAGGAGTACCAGAATGGATGAATCGAGCGTCCACGCCGAAGCTACGAAAACAATTGGTGACATCGCGAACGTGGGCCAAATCTACGCAGAACACCAAGGTCGACTTGCGAGTAGGTGCTAAAGGTGGTGTTTCGGCAGTCAACAACTGAGGAATGGGAGCGCAGCCAGGAGGACTCGCCTGCTCGATCCAGCCACACCTTGATCAGGGTGTCGTTCATCGTTGGTGTGTTCATAACTTTAGACAGACCGCTCTTTTGGAAGTCTCCGCTAGCCGCATTGACAGGAACTGTTTCGAGATGGAGCTCGACCTGAGCCGTCGTTAAGCGAACTCCGCAAAGCCTGTTAGGAGCTCAGTAGCTTTCGGCTGGATCTGTGAAGTGAGACAGACCACTCTTCAGCCATCATTTCTAGGAAATCTCGATGATAAACAATCTCCTCAAACACAGAGCCAAGTGCAAGACCATCATGTCGACTGAATGTAGCAGAAAACCCAATGATTGGTACCCGGTGGTCGTGCTCTGGGGTGAGGTCCTGAGCCTGTTTCTCGGCGTCCACAGTCTGGACTTTGGGCCGAATGTCGCAGTGGAATTGACTGAGCAGTTTCCGGTAGGACGGTGCAGCGGCGTGATGAGCCTCATCTACAACCACTGCCTTGAAGTATTTCGGATCGAACTTCTCGACACGGTTGGGGTTCAGAAGAGTTTGGTAGGTCGCTACGGTCCTGCATGGGATTAGTTGTTGAATTCGATGATATGCCGGTATGCGTACAGATCTGCAAGTCCGGAGGCATTGTACTTGGCTCCTTGTTCGATCTCGACAGTCCACTCAGGATAGAGTTGCTGAGCGGTAGCAGCAGACTGTCGAGCTAGTTCTATACTGTTGACTATGACCAAGCTTCGAGTCCCAAGCTTCGAGGCTGCACGCAATCGCGAGAGAAGTTCGATGAAGACAGTTGTTTTTCCAGAACCTGTAGGCAAAGAGACGCCTATTCTGGAGACGCCATTTTGAAGGGCCTCTAAACACGCTTTCAGACAATGTTCTTGATATGGACGAAACACGATGGGCGCCGCCGCTGTGGACAGAAAGCGAAGATGGTGTGAAGACCGTCGAGAGCTACATCTCACGTGCAACAGGAGCATTTAGAGAAAAGCTGAGAAGGAAAGTGCATCAAGTTCATGTTCAGGCTCCAGCAAAGAGGTCGCGGTCGCGTCTTTGATTGGCGTGGGCGCCCACATCATAAGTGGCAAGCACAACCAAACTTACTTCCTTTCGAGCGCTTAACGAACACATTCAAGTGCATTAGACGATTTTTATTGATACCTGTAAGTACCGTCGATAGCGAATGAATGACAATGCGATAAGTAAAAGTCTATTAGGGATATAGGGTAATGATAGAGCCGTTCTATGCATCTACGTCTCTAGCTTTTTAACCGGAACCTCCGGAGTAGACCTTGCCGAACATGATCTGCTGGAGCTTGTCGTACATGGAGAGCACACCGGCACCAGCAACACCACGGAGGATGTTAGCACCAGCACCCTTGAAGAGCGACTTCATGCCTTCCTTGGCGACAATCTGAGAACCAGCGTCGAACATGGACTTGTAGTGAGTGGTGGATCCAGAGGTCATCATCATGCGACGACTGTATGGATATCAGCAAATGACATCAGACTTGACGTGGGAAGGCGACTCACCGAATGGTATCCAGAGGGTACGAAGCGAGACCAGCACCAATGGTGACTCCCCAACCGAGAGCGAAGGAGGCAAGGAAGGAGCCCTCGAGAGCACCGACAAGGACAACGGGCTCTGCAGCATAGTTAGCAACGCATTACGGAGCGGGCGAAACGACAAGACGCACTGAGGGAGTCGTAGACACCGAAGTAGAGACCACGGTAGACGATGATACCAACGACGGAGGGGATGAAGCCACGGTAGAGACCGGCAATACCGTCGGAGGCGAGGGTCTTGCGGTAGACGTCGACCAAGCCGTTGAACTGACGAGCTCCTCCACCCTTGGCAGACTTGGCGTCGTTGGCGAGACGGGTACGGGCGTAGTCGAGGGAGTAGACGAAGAGCAAAGAAGAGGCACCAGCGGCACCACCAGAGGCGACGTTACCGGCGAACCACTTCCAGTAGCCGTCGTTCTTCTTGAAACCGAACAAGGACTTGAAGTAATCCTCTGTGAAACGCTGTCAGAGATGTTCTGTGGTGGGATTCGCTGCAACTCACTGAAGGCGAAGTTCAGGGCCTGGGTAGGGAAGTATCGGATAACGTTGGCGGTGTTTCCTCTCCACAGAGAAACGAGACCCTCCTCGCGGTAGGTACGGGAGAAGGCGTCGGTGACACCCTTGTATGGGGTGGCAAGACGACCCTGCTTGATCTATTGAATTATGACGTGTCAGACTCGCTTTCTTTGGCCGACGCAGGTGAAGCGACTTGCCATCTCATCCTGGTTCTGGACGAGGAGCTTGATACGCTCAATGGGGGCAGCGCTGGTCTTGGCGACAGCAGCCTATTGGAAGGCGGTTAGTGTTCCGCCTCGAAAACAACTGCACGAGAGTCACGTACAGAGACACCACCCATCAAGAAGTCCGTAGCGAACTCAGCAGGGGTCTAGAGAAAGAAGTTCATGAGTAAAAGTTGACACGACCAAAAGCGCGCGCAAGTGCCAGCGCATTGAGGAAAAGCGTACCTTGGTCTTTTTAATGTCAGACATCTTCAATGACAATACAATGGTCAGTAAACTGTGAAGTCAAAGAGACGAAAGCTGCGTACGGTGGAGAGGATTAAAGGGAGAGAAGGTAGTGGTTCGTGGAGGACAGTGACCAGCGCATTTGGCAGGGTAAAATAATGGTCGGGCAGCACCGGATCACGCCAACAAACTCCGCCAGAACCCGGCACACGACCCCGGAAAACAATCCATCACTGCTCCGCTGCCAAACGGAGGTCAAACTGGGTCCCAATCAGCAACCAATTGCGAGCTTCCATGTTCGCATCCATCAACAGCATGGCTTGCCCTGCCAAACCTTGTCAGCAGGCTGCATGCAACCTGAGGGAATTCGAGACCCTGACAAGGCTCAACACAATCGTTTCTCCCGCTACGTTCCGCGGCTCAATAATGGGGTATACATAACCCTGCCGATCATCTAAGGGACTCCGGAGGCTCGTTCCAGGGTAATCCGAGGTTCAACCTTTTCTGCATCTCCCCGAGCTAAAGAATCATCCGCGCTGGAAATAATTCACAACTCCTTTCTGGCTTTGAACGGGCAGGTCTACTGACATGAAGCCCGTCTCGGCGTGACGCAACCTACAATTCCGATGGAAGCAGTACATCGCCTCTCAGCAGTTGATCAACTACAAGGGCTCTTTTACCCGATAGCTAAGGGAACCAGGGAAAGGGTCGGGAGACTTGGCCAAAGAGCCCGAGCACGCTGAGTCGGTGTTCCCCCGAGTCGGAGCTTCCTGAATGTCCCTCAGCTCCCCATGGGGTCGGGCTCTAGTAAAGCCCCTTGAACTGACCAGTATTTTATGTTTTTAGTCATATTGCTAACCAAAGTAAGTGCCTCCGTTGAACTCCTTCGACGAGAGTGGCACGACCAATGCTGGAGATTTACGTGTTCCTATGCCCTGCATATTCATCACTCGTAGGGCATCGTGATACACCCATAAATGAATGAAGTTGACCAGTGGCGACGTTTACGAGCGTAAGAAATTTGCGGCTTTCATAAATCAACACACGCGTCTGTAACCAATCCGAAATGTCCACCCAGAGTACTCTAGAATCTAGAACAGGGGCATGCCATCCCCAACGTGCCAGAGCGGCGGGCGGTCGAGATGTCCTGAGCATGCAGCAAAATCTATCACTGCGGTGACTATAGATCATTCATTCACAAGGCCGAAAAGGAAGTTTTATATCATAACGTCTGACCCCAGGTTGTGCTCTTCTTCATAACGATGTGACCCAAAGCTGTCCATGTTTCTCTTCCGTCTCTTCTTTGTGGCTATCGTACCAGTCTTACTTCTTTTACCGTCTATCTACGCAGCGTCTTTGAGAATAGACACGAAGGGAACCCTAGCCTCTGCCCTACAAGAGCGTTCACGTCGAATTCACCCCACGGCAAGAAAGAGAGCTGCCTACATAGTCACCAGTCTACCTGCTCAAGGCAAAACAGCATCATCAATACGTACCGGGTCCATTCCGCGTCCACTACGCCATTTCTTTCTGAACCATGGCGATGGCTCGACCTGCGCTTCGCAGACTCGTTAAAGGCGTCACAGTAGGTCGTTGACAAGGGAAGGAGACAGATGTGCAGTTACATGGACTAACAATGCATAAGGTACGTGAATTATTTACAAGGCTGATAAGCTGCTGAGTCGATTAAACCATGTCCTTACTGAGGGGGCCACCGGGAAGCTGAGGGCAAACGAGGGTAGGGTTGGGCATGAGGGGGAGGTAGCTGGCGAGATTCGGTCAAACTGGGCCGTCCCGGATAATTACTATACGGCGCTTGAGGTTGCTGTGAGTACCCATTCTGGGTGTTGTACGAATGCTGAGGTCCTGGGCGGGTTGGAGGACCCCTGTGGTCATGGACGGCTGGCGCAGCTGTCCGGTACACTGGGGATATCGATGACTGGGGAGGTGGCTGATGATGCTGACCTGAAAGCGTCGAGTGTGGAGGTTCCTGAGTGTCGCCTCGATGCTTTTTCCACGCAGTGTCAATGGGAGGCAAATCTACGTCCGACGTCGCTTTCCGCTTCAATGGCTGCGGTACGGCACGCAGCGGGGGAAGAGGTGGTGGTGGTTCCTCGTCATCACTCAGGGTAAGGTCAATGACATCCTCAATAGCGTTTGACTGGGACCGCGTGGATTGGCTCGGAACTGATAGGCTATCCAGCGATTGCCGGTAGGAACCTGGAGAAAGTTCCCGTTTCACAGCGTCTTCGTCTTCGTCGTCGGAAAGAACAAAGACCTCAAGATCCTTTGCTTTGCCCTTGTCCTCCGGTGGCCGGTAGGAGGGCTTGACAACAGGGGAAGATGCCTTGGGTATAACCGGGTGGAGTGCCCTCCAGCCCGCAGAGGCATACTTGTTGTCGGCAGTATGCCATTCTCCGTCCGCCTCGACGATAACATCGTCTGTATCTTCGTCAGTCTGCTGGAGGATAGCTTCGAAATACCTGTAGTGACCCGTCAGGTAGCGCCAAATGAAAGCGATGGTGATCACATACCCATCGATAATGAGCTCCTTGTGATCAAGGACCCTCTCGCAGGTGGGGCAAAGGTATGTTGTCGTTTGCTCCATGACGCTAAACCACGCTGTAGCGTCGAAGCACTGTGGATGGACACATCGCGAAGACCGGCAAGGGGTTTGCACTCGTGCAAAGCTTAGCTATTGTGGCAAATTGAGATGTAGTTCATGAAGTAAAAAGCTGAGCTTACTGGATCTTTTAGCGACATCTTCTGAGGGCCTGCTTGAATATCGTCGTCGTCAGTCATCGCGCTCTTCACTACAGTAGTACAATCGGTGAGCTGGAATTCGCTTTCAGCAGAGCTTGGACGAACTTTTCTGCTGGATCTCTGCGCTCGTACGCCGACAGTTAGCCTTGAGATTGTCCACCAGGCGGTCGATAGTGGTTGTTTCAACCAACATGACAATCATATAATATTTCTGAGCAGCGACAATTTAGTATGGTGAGTAAAGATAAATTGTAGGTACCCACCTTGGCTTGCGCAGGCTGAGAACTATTCACATAGACCATCTCGATCCTGTTTTGCTGGGAAGTGAATCGCACATATTTCGCGAGGTCAGGAGGAGGCGCGGTTCCGGGCTTCTTCTTGAGACCTTTCAAGTTGGCAGTGACTTGGACACTGTTAACGCGGACTTCGCATGTTGGGGGAAATTCAATTGGGCAAGGGTGATTAACGAGGGGGCTGGTCCTGCTGTAGTACGTTGAGGAAGTACAGAACAGTCTCAGTTGGTATTTTGACCTTTTGGAAATTGAGTCAGATCGAAACCCGGAGGCAAAGGGCGCTGATTCTTACCCGGGCGACTTGAGCTTGACCAGCTGATCGTTATTCAGCGCAAACGAAAGCGTCTGTTGGCGACGGTCCATCGCACCGGAAGATTCTAGAGAGGGGTGTCAGCTTGCTGTCGATAACGCACTGTGCATCTCAATTACCAGGACACTCGATGATTCCAGAGACTGCTTGGTCGACGGAAAAGAACGGCGAGTCCTTGAAACGGATTCCTGCAAAACTTGAGATAAGGCTATCATGCAGGACCGTTAAACCCCGTACCGATGGCCCTCGATGCTGCTGCAGCCGTCGAAGTCGAAGCGTAGGCCCCATTTGTCTGAGGAGGTGCATATGGGTCGTAGCGTTGGGCACTTGTGGCACCGTTGAGAGCCGAGAAGCCGGCTGTCTTGATGTTTCCCACTGCAAACTGTCCTGGAAACGTCGGAAGAGCACTGCTGTGGGCTTGAGGCGTGTATCTAGCATACATGCCTGACATTAGTTGCAGTTCAGGATGAAGACGGATGTTTTGCAATTGTAAAGTAGACGAGAAGGCGTACAATTAGTTTGGAATACTCACGATCCGTTGGAAGCAACTTGATTAATGATGGCTTTGGCGTTCTGCCACTGCGTGTCCAGACGATCTCGGTGCAGGCCAGTGAGATAGTTGGTGACTCTGTTAATGAGGTCCTGCTTTTTTTCCGGTTTTTGGTATGCATGCATTGCACTCGTCGTTGAGGCCGGTGATGACAGCCTTGAGTTTGTCGACAGTGATACGACCCGTGAGTGAATTTCGGACTGTCTTTTGCGATTGTAGACAGGGTTAAATGACGTGTTTGAATAGGGCGTCGTCAAGCACCATACCTCAAAATCCCTCCATACATCCGAGCTCGCCATTGGGCGGTGTGGTGGCCGACGACGAGGCCAAAATGGTGGGAGTGTTTGCAGGCGAGACGTCTGTGAGCCGGAGTCGCAAGGATTTGTATGCCCTTGTTTGTCCCAAGATTTGTCCTAGTGAGGCGGGCGCCTATCCGTTCGTACAACTGCTGTATCTGCCACTGCCACACGACTCCCACAGAGGTTAACCATGTCATCCGACGACGACTACGACCGATTGTCCAAGGAGGAGCGCGAAAAGCGAGATCAGGAGGACAGAGCCAGGGAACAGGCCGAGCAAGCCAGTAAGTGCTGTAAACACCACTGTTTGAGGGTCTTGCAACTTATTGATTATCGGCTAAGCGCTTCCCTACAAATGGACCCAGGAGCTTGGGGAAATAGACATCGCCGTACCTGTACCACAAGGTACCCGCGGCAAGGATCTCATTGTTGAAATCAAAAAGAAGAAGTTGAGGGTCGGCCTCAAAGGGCAAGAGCCCATCATGGACGGCGACCTCTGCAAGGAGATCAAGGTCGACGATAGTACCTGGACTCTTCGTAAGATTCGATAAGCTGTCAAATTCTGCCCGTGTTGAGCCATCCTATCTCAGAGGATCAACAACTCGTCCTCATCCATCTCGAAAAGTTCAACAACCAATCGTGGTGGGAGAACGTCCTCACTCATCACCCCAAGATTGATACCAGGAAGATTGAGCCGGCAAACAGTAAGCTCAGCGACCTTGACGGAGAGACCAGGTACGTGATATCAGCTTGCGGTGCCACTGTAACTAAACACCCTATTAGAGGAATCGTGGAGAAGATGATGGTAAGTCTTCCCCCTGAGATATCATTAACCAAGCTGATGCCTGAACCCGAACAGTTTGACAACCAACAGAAGGTAACATATATTGATCCTAGTGTGATTCATTTCTCACTCTCGAGCAGCAAATGGGCAAGCCTACCTCGGACGAACTCAAGAAGATGGAGGTGCGCTTAGATCCCGTTGGCCAAGATGTCTTTCTAACGTTCAATAGGCGCTCAAGAAGTTCCAAGCCGCGCACCCCGAGCTCGACTTTTCCAAGGCCAAGATCAGCTAGGTTACCAAAGAATCCATTGTATGTCGTGAATGTTGTGTAATAAGTTGTGCGGAATCTATAGCTTTCTTCGTTTGCCTTGCCCTGGTGCATGCCCACTGGCAGATTTTCGCTTGACACTCTCTACCAACTTCTGCAAGCCACCATCGTTGTTCGGCATAGAAGTGGGTGAAGGTTTGGAAGTCTCATTGGAGTTCTTCTGTAGATGCTTCCGTCTCTCCTGTAGCAAGGCGTCCATTCCTTTGGTTTTCTTGAAGCTGACAGAAAGTTTAGCGGAAGTTGCAAGAAGAAAAGCTCAAAGTCAACGTACTGGGGGTTACTAGGATCGATAGCAAACTGGTGGTCTTCGTGCAAAACTTTGAAACGGTCGTCCTGGACATCCATAACAAAGTCCTCCTGAAGTTCGCCGCTGTCAACCACCTTTCCTTTCTTCGTTTTCCTCTTTTTCTTGCCCTTGTCCTTCTCAGCCTTGACGACAGCTTTGAAGTCAAAGTGCTGTGGCTCAGCGTTGGGGTTGTTGGAGGCCAACAGGAGGGCAAGCTCCTCAGCAGTCGCCTCTCGCTTCTTACCCTCTCCAGGCTCCTTGCCCTCGTCTTCGTCGAACCTAACCCCCTTCTTGTCGCCCTTTCTCCCCTTGGTTGGCTTGGCTTTGATAGGTGCATCTTCCGTCTCGCTGTCCGAACCAAAGAAGTCGTCTTCAGGTTCCACCAACTTCTCCTTCCCTTTGCCCTTCTCCTTGACTTCCTCCTTCCTCTTCTTCCTCTTCTCCCTCATTTTCCTATGGTACTTCTCCAGGGTCGTTTCGTCTCCCTCGTCCTTCTTGCCCTCGAGACCTGGTGTAAACGTGATCTCCATGTCCACCTCGTCCCCATTCTCATCTCCCCACCCTTCAGGCATGGCCTCTTGGTTCCCTCCAAGAAGCAGATTTCTGAGACGGTCTCTGTCCTTCCTCTTCTGCTTCCCAGTCGGCTTGGAAGATTCGCCTCCGCCCTCGGATTCAGAACCGCTAGCGATAAGTGCACCGAAGTCCCCGTCTTCAATCTCTTGTTTAGACAAAGCACGCCGTGTGATATGGTTCCGTTCTGGATCGTCTTCGTCCCAGGTTAGCTTGACCTTAGAATGTCGCAGAGCCTAAGAGCAACGATAAGATTGCGAACGGCTCAGTTCAGCGAATTGGCCAACTTACATCAGTCACAAATTCAACTGGCTTCACAGTGAGGGCCGTTCCTTCAGTCGCTTCATCCCTGCAGAGAGGTCAGATTCCTTGACCTGAGGATACAAGGGATCACAGTACCTGGGTTCATTCTCGAAGGTCATTCCATCTGGGACAAAGCTAAGGTCGAAAACATTGGCTGATCGCTCTAGCTCTGTTCCTTGCAGCTCATCGTGGATATGCGACGCTGCTTCAACAGTGTCGCAAGTGATGACGGCGTAGTAATATCTGTTCTGATAGGTGAGGTTACAACGAAAGGGAGAAAAAGACTCCAGACGCACCGCAGACGTTCAAGTTGATACCTCCTAAGCGCAGCATCGTTGACCTCGTTCTCGCCACCAACCTCAAAGAGAGATTTCTCTGTGATTTCAGCGTCGATGTTCCTCTGTTTCTTGAATATCTCAGCAGGAGGGCCTTCCTTCTCCTCCCTTGCCATACGCTCCTTCCCAAAGTCACTGGGGTATACAATAACGCTGAGGACCTTGCCCCGTGCTAGGTTGACTTGCGGAGCCTTCTTGGGGTTTTTGGTGTCATCTCTTCGTGATGTTTTTGTAGATGCTGCGCCAGGTCCGGGAGCGGCAGGAGAAACGAGAGACGAGCAGATTTTGTAGAGGTGGGCAGCTCGGACATGGTCCCAGTCAAGATTAACGGCAGCTAGACGGCATGTACGAGGTGCATCGTCTTGCTCTTGATCGTTGTCGTCTGCGGCAGCGTCCGCAAATACTTTAGCCTGTGCATCAAGGTTGGCAACAGTATCTTCGTCGAGGTCCACTTCCAGGTCAGATTCATCGCCGCCAAGGGTAACAAAATGATCTCCCTCGTCGTCACTTTCTACCGCCTGCGGTATGCCAGAGCCATCATCCCCCTCTTCGTCGGAGGATTCCAAGAGGACCTCACCACGGGCATAGTCAGGTCGGGCTGGAGGCGCATCGGCTTCGGCTTCCTCCTCGTTTTCTAAGCGGTAGAATCGTTTGAGGTTGTCTGCCTCATGTGTTTTCGAGAGTGCTCGGCCATACTTGTCAACCTGTCCCTTGACTTGAAATGGTCGGTTCTCAAGAACACCGAGAGAAGTACTGGCGCATACCCTTGTCCTTCTTTTTTCCTTGGTCTAGGATGCTTTTGAAGCGGTCATCGACCACAACTTTATGTTGTTTTTTCTTGATTTGCTTGAATCGAGGGTCTGTTTTTAGCCTTGCAAACCGGGGATCTGACATTGGAATAACGAAAAGAAGAACAAAATTGATTGACCAGATGTGCCATGTAGACGGAACCAATTAGCCATCATCAATAGACGGTCGCCAACCTTGATCGAGCATCGTTGTTGTGCAGCAACCGTGACCATCACATGTCAGCAGGCAACAGACAAGCCAGTATATAAACATGTAGAAGGGTCTTTTGCAACCGTTTCCCATCGTTGTCGTTCCCCCTTTCCCTTGTAAGTTCTTTCGATTTTTCTACTGCAGCCAAGATGCTAATGCAGCTCTCACCCAGCCTTTCATCTGTTCAAAGCCTTTGGCCGCAGGCGCGCCGTTCTTCAACTACCTTTTCACTTTCGTTCTTTCTGCCTCATCCATCGCTCTTAATCACCTCGAATCTTCACGATGTTCTCTCGCATCCTCCTCGTCGTTGCCCTGACTCTTGCTCTGACCAGCCAGGTCTTGTCCGCACCGATTCGGGTATGTTCTTCATCTTTGGCGAGAGTTCCTCTTCCTGACCGACTTGTAATAGCTGTCTGCCCGCCAGATCCCTGCTGAACAACCTGTCAAAGCACCCAACGGTGTTATTCAGCCCTACAGGCGTCAGATCCCGGCTGAGCAGGCGGTCAAGGCCCCCAACGGCGTGATCCAGCCATACAAGCGCCAGATCCCTGCGGAACAACCGGTCAAGGCCCCCAACGGTGTTATCCAACCTTACAGGCGACAAATCCCTGCCGAACAGGCAGTCAAGGCTCCTAATGGTGTTATTCAGCCATACAAACGCCAGATCCCAGCCGAGCAGCCAGTCAAAGCACCCAACGGCGTCATTCAGCCCTACAGGCGTCAGATCCCGGCTGAGCAGGCGGTCAAGGCCCCCAACGGCGTGATCCAGCCATACAAGCGCCAGATCCCTGCGGAACAACCTGTCAAGGCCCCCAACGGCGTTATCCAACCTTACAGGCGACAAATCCCTGCCGAGCAGCCTGTGAAGGCACCCAACGGCGTTATCCAACCATACAGGCGCCAGATTCCGGCTGAGCAGCCTGTCAAGGCCCCCAATGGCGTCATCCAGCCCTACTAAAGGGATTCATTACGGGTTCTTGTCCTTCCGCGAGATGCATCCTGACGCTGCCCTTGTTCACGCCGGTTTCGTCGAGAGACCAATTCGCTGTGGATGACCGAGCTGATGGATTTTGTTCTTTACTTTACTTACTTTCATTCTTTCAAAGTTTAGTTTTCGATATTGCCTCTAGTAGGCGGGCAGGCATTCATTCATTTTCGATAGTTGATTAGTTCTGTTGAAGAATACACAGACCGATTGGAAGGGAACTCCGGCTGATTCATATGAGTTGCATTGTGAGGCTGGGCAGTGTAATGGCTTGTGACCGCGAGGTAATTTCAAACTCTACCATTTTATAGGCGTGTATAAGCGCCCACTCTCATTGGTCTGTGTCAATGCTCGGGTGAGATGACTTTCAGAAAGTCAGCCTCACCGAGATTGCATCACGAATATCACAAGTGAGTTGATAGTAACATCACAAAACACCAATGCGTTCACCAGTGGAGATCCGCTTGCATAGGTGCACTGCCTGCTCATAATTCAGGGTGCCCTTGTTCTTAAATTGGCTAGGGCACCCGGAATGCTTCGCTCCAGGTGCTCCGACAAAGAAGCACCTCTTCATGCTCGGTGGGGTGAGGGACAATGACCAATTTTGACTGAGCCTCAGTATATAAGGGGATTACATGAGGATATGAGCCCTGAGCCTGGTTTCCTCGTGGGCATTGCCTTGCCCCTCTTAAATCTCCGATTTGCAGTGGCTCGGTTGCTTCCTCATACCGCTGTCCTAGCAACCTTCCCTTTGGCTGTTCCTATATAAAAGGGCATCGAGTCCGATCCCGTCCTTTCCTCTCAAGAGTTCACTCGCACCGTCCCTTTCTAATAACCTCGGATAATCACCGACCTTCCTTTCAGACCACTTTTCCGCCATGACTGAATACGATTACTCCCCAGAGGCCTACCAAAGGCACCTTGACACCCTGCAGAGGATAGGGAAATGGGTGGACAAGACGGAAGGCTGCAGAACGCAGTTTGCCAACCCTTTCACTCCTCCACCCTCACATATGCCTGGATACGAGGAGCCTCCCTCCGCATCCAGGCACTCGCCGCATAGGCGGTCCCACAATCGGTCTCGTTCCCCTTCACCAGGTCATTCCTCGGGAGACGAGGCCCTTTACGGGCGAGGTCCATACGCCCCAGGACCGATGCCCCCTATGCGCTCGGCGCCGGGGCATATGAGCAATTTCCCAAAACACCAGCTCCCGTTCCAGCAGCAGTCCCCAATGCCTTCGCCTCCCATGTCTCCGCAAGGCAGTATGCCGCCCAGTTACTACGGAACGCCCTCCATCCAGCAGGTGAAGGCGCATAGACGGACACAGCCCCGACACTTTGCGCCTCCGCCTCCCCTCGTTCTTTCACCTCCGGTTTCACCAGGGATGTATGGACAGCCAAGTCCCACCGGATACGTCATGGCTCCTCCACAGATGGCGAGGCCTATGCCCTTCATGGTGAGTTTCCTTCCCCGAATTTGAGCCATCCCTCCCCTCCCTTCGTCTTTGCTGTGGTCTAGATCACGTTCTTACTCTTTTATCTTTCAGTACGTCCGGCCTTGCTAAATTCCTTCCTCTTTCATGCACATCCTTCGCTGGAATTTGACTTGGAATCCTTTTGGTCCTATTGTCCTTCGTGATCCCACCTTCCCGCTGTTTCCTCAGTCGCCACCACAGCCGCCGAATTCCGCACCGGCACACATCACGACTTTCACAATACCATCTCCTGTACCCCCAGGCACCCCTCCTGCTGGGTACTTTGCAATGCACTCGCACCACCAACACCCGCAATCATTCGCATCCTTTGGACCTCCTGGTCATGCACCGTCGCCCGTGTATGCTCAAGGAGTCCCCGCGTACGCGTACTCGTCGTCCAGTGCAGGAGTCTCACCGCCACATTCTGCATTTCAAGAGCTGTATGGTTTCACGCCCCTAGTGTCCCCTCAGCCTGGACATGCCTACGTCGTCTCACCAGGTGTGACGTATGCAGCACCAATACCGCAAGTGGCCATCGCGTCGCCGACAACACCAGCAACTTCTCCGTATTCCTACGTCTATCCCTCGACCGCTTTGCACCAGCGAGTCTTTGACCTGACTGGCCAAAATCGCCATACGCTTCGGAGGAGTGTCGGATGATATCATTTTCTTTTCGTTGAGAAACACGTTGGTTGTCTGTGATTCGGACACTAGCAGTGGCCTACTTTTCTTTTCGTAATTTGAGCTGGGAGGACAGACCGTATGGTTTGTGACTTCTCAGCCCATAGACTTTGCGTAGATAGTTACATAGAACGTTTCGTCAATGGATGTCACTTGAGAATTGGATCACAGTAACCAAACGTTGTTATCCACTGACGCCTTGTTGAGAGACATTTGGGAGCGCATGGCTTGGAAGCTCTGCCCCACATCGAGCGTCTATCAAACTCTGATGCCAACAGCAGGGATTTTACTATGTGCAGCAGGCACTTCATATTGCAAACCAGTCCCACCTTTTTATCGTTGAAGGAAAGTTGATGAGCGCCTGCTATCTGCTTTATCCATGCAAGGTCTTTTGCCGTAGAAGGGATAAGATAGAACAGGAGGGGTAGGGGTTCATGTCAGCCTATAAATCGTTTGCTGCCGGTCTGAAACGTCTCACTGCAGCCGGCACTCAGGCTTGCAAGGCTCTTCTTGCGCAAGGACCTCCCCAGCTCGTGCGATCTTGGCTTGCTGAAGCTTGGTCTCAAATTGGTTGACCTCGTCGCGAGCGTCTCGAGTGCACGTCCTCCCTTCGAGTCCCTTGCTCGATTCAAATTCGTAGCATGTCTATCCGATCCACCAAACTAAAACCCGTTACAAAGAGAAGATACTAATATCACCGTACCATAATACCCAAAGCCCCCTTTTCTATGTTCATAAAAAATATTAATCTGAGAAACCGGAACGCAAAACTCATTGCTTTTGAGACAGCCACTTTGAGCCTGTGGAAGGAATGTGGGATGGCAAGCAAGCCCATATGGCGAGGGTGGCGGCTGTGAGTGCGGTGTTCCAGTAAGGTAGAACGTGAACTCCTTTCGAGCTCATCAAAACTCCAAGGACAAGCGGAAGTACAGCTGAAGCGAGATGTATCAGAACACAGTAGGCTGGACTGTGCTGAACAGTACGCACCAGATCCTAAGGAGCTCCCAGCAGCGCTAGCAGATGGGTGTCAGTCGGTGTCATGTTCAAAGTGAGGTACGAAACTTACAGGATTGCCATTCCGGGAAGCTTCTGCTCGGATAGGTATGTATCACCTACCATGTTCATAACCGCGGGGAAGATGGGTCCAAACGTCAGCCCTACGAACACCACGCTGAGAACGTTGGCGATGATGGAATTCAGGAATACGATGAGGATTTGCATGGTCACAGCGACCAACCTGCAAGGTGTTAGACGTTTGCGAAAGAGAGAGGGTGCCGCTGAGCGCTTACAGACATCCAAATACTACGATTCTCCGGCGCTCATAAGAGGATCTATGCAGGATCTCAGCCTTTGGACGTGCAAGAGAACAGAAAACTGCGCACTTTTGGGAGTAGATGCCCCAGATGATTCTGCCGGTCATGACTCCGGCGAAGAAGCCCGCAGGGACATAACCTGCTGTCTTGGGGTCGGCGTGCTGTTCGAGAATATGATCGAGTGTCGATTCTTTTAGAGTTGTATGGTCAACATACCCTATGGCCTAGCAGGTAGGTCACGATCTGTAATAGAAACTGGTTAGCAAAGGAAGACAGTGAAGGTGGAGCGCACTTACAAACGCCTGAGAGGTCGTCTCTGTGCCGAAGTAGATGGCAATGAAAAGGCATGCGAACCATTGGAAGGGATGTGAAAGAACCATTCGCAGGGCTTGATAGCGTTTGAGATCCAGTTTAAGCTGAATTGGTAAAATTACTGACCACTGGTTGGAGGGGCTGGCCGCGGAACCGGGAAGTATTGTTCCTTGACGTCGGTCGGGGTCGAAGTTGCTGAAGAGGGTGGAGAGCTGCAGCTTGACTTACGCCGTTCGTCCTCTAGCTCAGAAGGTGTCGGAGCGAAAGCAATGGTCGCCAACAGGAATTTCACAAAAGCGAAAATCAGAGAGCCGAAGTAGAAGTATGGCCAAGGAATGCCTTTGGAGAGCACAGCCTGGCACACGAGAGGGGAGACAACCGTGCCGAAGCCTGAGACGACCTCTCAGACGAGCATCAGATGAAGTGAAGAGAGAGCGCACTTACTCCATAAGGCATGAGCGTAGCTGACATGCATGGGCGCTACAGAGGTGAAGAAGGGGTTCCTTGAAAAGGGGTTATTCAAGATGTCCTCACTCCGTTTGGAGATATTCTAACTTACAGGCAACCTGAGAGGCACCGTTCGGACATTAGAACGTATCGGGGGCATCTGGAGGAGACTCACCACAGACGATGGCTCGAGAGAACGCCAGGGTAACATACGCCATGAAGAGCGCAGGAAATCCCGTCTTCGTTCCCATCAAGCAGAAGTAAAGCGAGAACAAGAACGTAGCGTAGACGAGCGCGAGGTGTAGAGCTTGAGCAGCGGAATGCCTGCACGAGTTCGAATCTGCAGGGCGTTTCCTTGAGAAAGGGTGATGAGGTAGCCAAGAGAATTTGGTCCGAGAAGGGTGAATACGACCTAGGCGTTGCAGAATGAACTCTAAGACAAAGCTACCCCCAACAAAGCTAACGAAAATGGGTTCAAACTCTTCCAGAAAAGAAGGAAAGAGCTCATACCCTATGGTTGACGCAACATACAGCAGAGAACTGGCGGTGAAGTTGAGGTTGAAGTCGCGCATCAGAACTAGCGGCAGGGGACGCGTCTTTAGTTTCTGTGCTCAACCGCGCAGGAGTGGTTCACTTACATGGTAAGACCGTTGCCAAAGCTATCATACCAGAAGTTAGTGCATCAGGCGTAACCAACCCAGGAAGTTTACTCACCTCCGTCAGTCCAACCGCAACAAAAGTAAGCAAAATATCCTGCAACAAGGCGTGCGGCTACTTTCTCTCGACTCGTGGACGGTGTTCCAACTTCCGTACAAGGCTGTTCACCGGCGAGCGAGCGGATAGACGGCGTGACAGGTGTTGCGATAACATCACCGTAAGTGTTGGGACACTTCCCAGTATGGCGAGGGATGACAACTTTTGAGTGGTCGGGCGTTCGGACAGGAGATAGAGACGTAAGATGGTTAGCGTTATGCTCGAAGGAGGGCGTGGGTGCTCCAGAGGATTGGCCATCACTGAGCTCGTCAAATGTCCAGCGACGGGCAGGTGCGTGCAACAGTTGTCGGGAGGTCTCTTCAGATTCCAGAGGCACGGCAATGGGAGAAGAAGATTGGGATTTATGGGAATGGGAAAGCATGGTACCAGCTGGATGAGGAGAAATAAGGTTGGGGGGTTCCTTTATAGGTCTCCTCGGTTGGCATTTCACGTTCGCGTTCTGACTGAACTTCTGTTAGCCGACATTCGTTCTTCGAAAGGGAGGAACGAGGGTGCCATGATTTTTTCGGAATTCCAGCGCAATCACGGCTCCAGTAACACTTGGGGCTGCCAGAAGGGCCAAGGGAAGATCTTTATGAACGGATGGAACTTGCTTTGGCTCTCAACGATAGGCGACTGAGAATTTTCTAGGAGAAAAGAACCCCAATGCCTATCTTGCTGCTGTCGTAGATTGCCTGCCGAGCCGAGAACCACCCCTTCCACGCTGCTCAACGTAAAGATCACAAGGGCTTGCGAGAATGAGCTGCAGGGATCTCTAGATCAGCCGCCGTGCAGATTGACGGAGGAAATGCAATACAGCATGAAGGAGCAGGAATGGGGCAGAAAGAATGAGCATTCGAGAAGGAACATGTCGCATGCGGACATGCGCCAGAACTCTTAGCGAGGCTTTAGCTTCTCTGTCAAAGCCAGTTACAAGAAACTGGAAATCGAGTTTGCCCAGCACACCAGGACGGTGGTGGCACGAGCGTGCCAAGACGGAGATCTAATAGGTCGGGGATCAAGAGGCATGAGATGAACTTGAAGATTAGCAAGGAGATGTCAAAGGGCGGATCTTGAAGGCATTGAGGGACGGGAGCCGATGTCTTCTTTAGAACACAGGAGAGCAGGTCGAAAGACTGGCATCACAAGCCCCGAAAATCCGATGTTGAGTCCCTCCCTGAAACCGCCATCAAAACAGCATGGCGTCGATGTCCTGAAGGGGATCGAGGATAGAGACTGTGGCTCATATGGAGGGTGAATGAAGGGCTTAGAATAAATAAAACCGACTATCAAGGGCAGCCTCAAGGACCATTGCTTACATTCTTCGTACATTTTTGTGCTCAGAGGTTGTCTTCGGACCCTGAAATCAGACATCAAGTTCGTTGGCATCAGGCGCGCCGTCCTTCCGTCCCAGTGAGCGCCATTGCCCTCAGGTTTGTGGCCTTGTATTATAAGTTGTAAACCCAACAGATTGGAGACTGGCAGGGATAAGGATTTGAAAGCGTGCTCTTCCCCCCTAAAGCGCTCGGTTCAAACGTATGTTACTCACAATGGGATGCGAAGATGCGAAAGTAACCATATCGGGGTTTTCCGTTTTGGCGCTATGGTCCAGTCACGACCTTGACTTTGAACTTGAAAATGACGACAAAATGGTGCGAAAATAAATCTTGATAAATCTTTCAGCCAAGGGAATGATGTGGCTATCTAGAGGATCCTTGCATTTTCAATCAGAGGACACCTATTTCGATGTTTCGAGCATTTTCGGTGATGCAACGGGGATGAAGTGCCAACCAAAGTACACGGCAAGTTGGTGGTTTTGATGAACAGCCATGAATGAGACATCAAGAAACTTTGACAACCAGGGAAGTACCCGTTGAGGGCTGATGGGAGTGAAATATCTCAGCAGGAGCGCAGCATTTGGCCTCATGCTAGCGGGCTAGAGAGAATGCAGTCGAACCCGTCTTACGACACAGATGTGAGAAACGCATAACCTCTAAGAAGGCAGGGGGTTTCGGGTCCACCGACATCCTTCCCTGCTACAGCTACTGAAAGGGTATGAACCTGCGAGACGGTGTAAGGCATATACCAGGGAGGGGTGAATTACATATGTCACCATGATTGAACGTCTTTACCTTGTTCGTGCCCCCACCACCTCTTTCGCGGGCTCCAACTGGATCTGAATCCAAAACCATAGATATTGCCTGCATGGACCCAGAAATGCTGATACATTCGCGAACAATGACAAAAAACAGTACAATTCTCGCGATGGGGATTATAAAGCGACTATCAGAGGGCTCTAATGGCCCATGGTGTCAACGAAAACGAGGTCGACGTGCCCAAACATATGACCTGCGAGAAGGCATGGAATTGGGCATCCACCGACGGTAATGCGTTAGGGCAAGCGGGTGGCTGAAATATACGGCATGCGCGTTCGGTTCGCCTTTATCTTTCTCTGAAGCCTCCTGTATCGCATTCCCTCGTTGTGAGGATGGAGAAAGTCATGGCAGATGAGCAGGTTAGCCGCGCTAACCAGATAACCGCATCGGAATGCTTCGCTGCGTCGCAAGCTTGAATCTAGCAGGGGTCGTCCCGACTAATCTATGGGTCGTATGTCACAATGGGCCTTCTGGAATGCTCCACTTGCTTTCTGCGGGTTTCTAGAATCAAGCTGTGTAAAGCAGAGCCGAAGGAGAGGCTGACTGCCAGTGGTCTAGGTTGCTAGTTGGCATGTGTCTCGCAATATCGTTGGCCTGCAGATGTGGACTGCAGAGCGAGCCCATGTTGCGCCAGATGGAGATGGCCTACGAATACGCCATTGGAGTCCGAGCAGAGGGTCAAGGTAAAGCGACGATCCGGCCAGGTTTCTGTAAAATGCGCATTTAAAGTCAATATATTTGCCATTAAATTCAACACGACATCTATAATTTCAAGATAGGTCACCACAAGCGGACAAAATTCTGCAGAGGTGATGATGAACCAGGAGAAGGGGCAGGGATGGCCAGCGACCGTGGAAAGGGGTTTCGGACGGCGCCGAGACATTCTTCCCCCTCCTTTCTCAAACTCGCGCGGACGCTGACTGCAGAACTCTGGCTTTCAAGCCACAGCCCTACGGCTAGTTTACTCTTCTTCAGACGCCATAAAACCGCTAGAAACCGCTGTGAATACGTCGAACATACGCAACAGAAGGAAAAGGAATGGGAGGACTCAGCGGATATGAAGCCAGTTTCGGTCGGTTAGAGAAGAAGAAACGCTGCCAGTGAGCAAACACAGGGCGAAGAGACAGATGAAAGAGGACTGTCACTGGCCGTCAGCAGGACACGAACATCGCAGGACACGAACATCGAAGGACGACCTGGGCGATGGAGGGAGTTGAATAGTCGGTGTGGCCCCGACCGCAAAGTGGGCAGCCCTGAGCCCGCATTGGCAAGGTTGTACTGTTGACCATGGTGTGCAGTTCTTGAGTAGGAGGGTAAGTGTATCATATTCATGGGATGCTTACAGCTCTCTGATACACCATGCTGCGGCTTCAGCCCCAGTGTATATAAGTCAAACGCTTGGAAGGACGGCTTGAGGGGAGCGCTGGAAGGTGCAACGGTTCCAGGTCTGGCAACCTTGCATACATCCTTGAAGGACGATGAAGCGAAGCCACACAATCAGTGGGGCTTGCACACCGTGCACGACAGTGGACCGGTTTGGTTTTCATACAGGAAGCTTCTGGCCTCTCACCTCCTGAGTCACAAACAGCTCTGAGGCCTGGGGCACGGCAGCCAATACCGACGCAGAAAGGATCACTTGGCTGCATGCACTTGCGGCACAGGAGCATGTATCTTGAAGTGATTTGGTGCCAGCGTTCGCCAAAGAGATGTCTCCTTCGGCCCAAGGGGGAAGTAGACGAGGAGCGGACTGTCTCTGGGATATAACATTGTCCCCGAGGGCATCGTCTTGGAGCAGTTTCACGCAGGTCTCAACACACTTTAGGGGGCTTCCCGCTGCCTGAGGCTGAGAATTCTTGCTGGCCGTTGGGCCTGGGGCTTGTTGGGAATCCTTCGAGCCAGAGATGGACTGGTATTTCCGCCAAAGATATCAGACACTGGACCTCCAGACGGGCAGATCGCGGAGGAGCACAGCTTTCAGTCGCTTCCCTTTGCCGTCTTCTGCTGTTGAGCGCCTTCTCGTCTTCATGTGGCTCTCGCTTGCTGCCAGCTGCTTCCTGGGATCTTGGAGCCCAATCACGCCAAAGTGACCATTTGACACACGACAAGGTGAGCTTCCTGCACGCAAGATTTCAGACAGGATATTCATGATCGTGGTTAGGAAGAAAAGGTGGTCTGACTCACGAATGTGACAGGCGGCGGGCACAGGGCTCGCGAACGCTCACGTGAGGGCGGGACCGCGATTGCCTTTTATGGCAATGCCTCGGTGTTGGGGGTCGGGAGAATCCTCGAGGAGCAACGCTGGGAAGACGTCTCTTGCCTCTAGCTTGCTTCTACACTGCTTCATTTCGACTCTTGAAGCTGTTCCCGGGTAACAGAGCAGATGCGCTCTGTGCACTGTCTTCCTCTGGTCCAGCGTTGAATTGGTTTCGAAGAAAAGCAGCACGTAGAATGCACACCAACGGCGTCGACGTTGCCCGCACATCCTGGAGCAAGGGGGAGACTTCCGTGCACGAGCCGGTTGGATGAATTCAGAGTGGCTGCCGGTTGAATTAGGGTGTATTCGCGACCATGCAAGCACGGTTTGGGCGCAATCTCTTTGACTGTGCCTGCCAGTCCGGACAGCGACCGTCGATAGCCACCAAGAAGGAACTGCGGCAGCAAGAGATGCCTCGAAGCCGAATGGCGAAGCTTTTGGGATGTTCGAGCGGAGTCCTGTCCTCAGTTCGGCTCGCCATTCAAGCTCAAACGCACGGAGTCGTCGCAATGCTTGCACCGACGCTCTGGCGAGCCAACCCTCAGCATTGTCGAATTTCCTTAGCCTCTGGACCCCAGACTTTGGCCAATGAGAGCGTATACGGGAGGGAAGGCCAGTTTGAGGCTGGTGGAATCGGTGGAAGAAGAGGCGCACTCCCGCGGCAAACATCGTGAGGCCCTTCCCAAGCGCCCCTTCGTCACCTTTAGCAATCCTGGCCATCATCGGTTTTCCACCTGACTCAAGACAAACGATGGTCGACCCCAAAACGACCCTGCACAATTCCTCAACACTCAATTACATGCATTGCTGACCGTAGCACTCAAACTATCATATTGTGGTTCAACTTCAATCCCACTTTCTTCCCCTGCGTTTTGAACATCCTCATCCCGAGACCGAAATGCGTCAGAGCAGGCGACGGGCTTTTCCCAATACCAGGTCACTGGGGGCAGTCGGATTCCTACAAAATTCGGCACATCTCGATGTTTGCATTACTTTGTTGCCAATATCCATTTACGGGCCAACCATCAAGTTAGCTCAACCACCCCCAACTCCGCTTGCAAAAAAGCCCTGAAATCCGGCCATTTAAACGCACCCTGCGCAAGCATCCCCCACCTTTCCTCGGCCCCTCCACCCCTTCTCAACCTCCCTTGTCTCCTGATCCTGCTGGTTTCTGGACTTGCGACGTCACATCGTGTCCAAGGCAATGCCACGGTCGTATACATACCCTTCCTTCACCACCCAGCTGCTATCACCCTCTGCAAAAGACCTGGGCATCGACGTTCCTCCTCCACCCAATGCACCACCTCGCCGTCGACTTTGGCTACTCGTGAGTCGCTTCTACCAAAGCTAGTGGCCTTCTTCTCATGCCAGCCATCACACATGCAGCCGTTGGAAGAGTTTGAGCGCTTGCACCCATATGTCCCTGAACCACCTTTCTTCATCTTGGTGAGTTTACCACCAGGTCTGCAGCGTTGTTGGACAATTACTGATGTTCGCTGGTTCGGTCATACAGCCCGTCCACTTGAAGAGCGATGGCTGGGGGTTGCACAAGATGGACCTCCGCAAGTATCGAGAGGGTGATAGTGTCGCCCGTCGTGCGGCCAAGGGCGTCGCGAAGAAAATGAAGGTGCGATTTCCTGCATTCCTCTTGACTGTGCAGCTGATTCACGATTCCACCAGCTTTGGGCCAGTTCCTCCAGTCACTAGAGTATAGCTGCAACACCTTCAATTCCACACGTCATCCTCGTGTCAGGCCAAACTATTCGACATTGCCATACTCCTACTGCACATATATTCACGCTCTCTTTGAGTTGAGTCGTACCATGGCTTGCACATTATCGCCTCTATTCCTTCAACTTTTCCAGCTGGGTATTATACCCTCTATACATTATCTTGCCTCCCTATCATGCATCATGGACTTTGATATCTTTACATCCTCTTTCCTTCTTGCACATGCTTTACGTCTACCCGGCTGCGACCTCATTCACTGCACATTCTTGATTCCTTGCTCTATCCTATCATGCACATTTGTTATATCTTGGATCTTCTGACTATCTTCGCTGCACATACTCGACTTTTGATACATCCTTACCATTAATTTTACTCAGGTACATCTACTACCCCAATCGATATCCGTTTCTTAACCATCCCTTCCAAGACCTCAGCAAATCCCAGAAAGAGAGGACACGGTGCTTGAGGATGAGCTTGAGTTTTAACAAGGGGTTAAACCCTCTGGTATCCAATTGGGGCACATAGTTGCTTGTCCTGGCATTGCTTCTCAAAACCGCACTGAACTTCAGCCGATATGCTCAGGAGATGGATAGTACCCTGCGGGACGGAGGCAGGAAGGTAGACAAGTTCTATGACATGTATATCGTTTAATTGGGATGTAGTACTCATGGCAAAGAAAGGGTCTCATACCCCCAGTCATCTGCGATCGCACACCTCCCAGACCCAGATTGAGCCATTCGTTCCAACACCAATGATAAGTCGTCCACCACAGGTCATCGCAACACAATTGAGTTCGCCTTTATCATCCGGTGGAAGCTCAACCCTCCAACTCATGTCCTGCAAAGGCGAAGGCACGAATGGAGCAAAGTCGAGGCGCACAGATGTAGTCATGATTGGCGGCCGACTCTTCTTTTTGGCTTCTGCACCCTCCTCAGGCACAGCTGGTAGTGCCCCAGATTCCCCAGCTTCAGGCTCTGGGCCTGTGTCAATGTATAGATGCTCCGTTACCGCAGCGAGCCCAGCGGTTCCTTCTGTCTCAATCTCGTCCGCGAATGGGAAAGCCTCATTGAACGATGGCATGTTGCGCGGTTTGAGCAGCGCAAGGTTGGTTATATGGAAGTGCTTATCGGATGGAACGGTCCAGAGGACAAGGGGGTCGTGCCATGGGGACTGGAAGAGGGTAGTTGAAGGTGTGATGTACTGGGTGGGAGCATTGGGATAGGAATACGCAGCGACAAACTTGAATGATGCTAAGGAAGCGTAAGTCAATTGACGACCAAACATCGAAGTAGCAGGCTTACAGCTGTCTTGGTAGTCCTACACGGGCCGTCAGCCCTGTGCGAGAAGACTCGAGAGAGTATATAAGAACGTACCGATTGACAACCTCGAAGGGTCGCTTGTCGTACCTCGTAGAATTGAGGGTTGAAGAACCGATTCAAGGCAAGCCAGCGCCAAACGACCAGTTGCCCAGGCTCTAGGTAGGTTTCTCGGTTCGTTGGATCGTTGAAATCTTTACGCATGATTGCCGGTGCGCTATGTGAAACTAAGAGTTCGGCTGTGAGCCTATCAGTCAATGTTAGTGTTGTTCAGAACGTAGTCCATCATCGAACTGACCACGAGACAGAAGTCACCCTTGCTTTATGGAGGCGAGGGCTGCTAAAGAGAGGTTTGTCCTCTCTGATAAGCTGGACGCCGTCAGAGTCTGTTCTTACGAGCCATATCTTGACTGCTCTGTCCATCTTGATAGGCGTCAGCTTTAGATAAAGGGTTAATAACATGCACTCACGCCGCAAGTCGCAATCAAAGGGAACGTCGGGTGGAACGCCTACAAAGACGTCAACGTCCTGATAAGCAGAGGATCGTAACACCACAGACAGCACCAAGCACGGCAGCGTTATGGCCACCTGATCGGCCTCCCATGAGCACAATGATACAACGTCCAAGACCGGAACCCTCTTGGATGTTGAGATGAAGACCATGGGCCGGTCCTGCAAGACTTGGTTGGCCTTTTGGTGCAGGGGGCCAATGAGGATTGTTGGGTTTTGCCACCGGAGGGAATGTGAGATTGTAGATTCTCGTCGAAAAGTCACGGGACGTTGTAGCAAAGAACTCTGGGGCAAGGGGGTGGACAGCAATGGAGGTTATGGCCTGTTTAAAGAACATCAGTATGATGCAAACCTTTCAGTGTAACACACCTTACTCCTCCATGGCCACGAAGGTACGAGGTCATACCGCCCTGTTCAAGGCCGTAAATATAGAGCAAGCTGCCCCTAGAGATGATGAGCAAGGGCAGGTGGATAGTGCTGCGTTCGATCGCCCATGCAACATGCGTTTTGTCTGCGTCGATGAGTTTTTGGTCAAAGTCCTACGCGAAAGACTGAGCAAGCAGTTGGATGATAGCAGGGCATAGGCTTACAGGGAGGTCGAAAACCATGGGTTTGCGCTTGGAGTGCGTAAAGAAGATGTATGCCTGGCTTCCTGCGCCAACTGCAACCGCATCCCAGTATTTGGCGATTGTAGTTGACCATACTTGAGCACTTTCAGGGTCGTTTCTACCTCCATTCCAGAGCGTCTCCAGTGATGATTTATCCCAAGGAAACGGAGCCAAAGTGCGAAAGTTGGGTGCATCGTTATTGGTTGCATTCGACTAGGTTAATCTTCAGCACATCGAGATAGCTGAATACCAGTAGGCCACCGACAGTGATCCGTTTGGACAGTCTCAGAGGAGGAGATTCTTCTAGCTTGCGAAACCACGGTTGCTCAGTATCCTCGTCTAGCATTTCGTTCAGTCCCGGTACAAAGTCAAGGTCCAAGAACGCGTCCAACAAAGATTCGCGCGACAGGAACTTTGATGGGCCTCTTCCCAAATAGGCAGTTGGCTCACGTCCGCCAAACGCATTCCGATTGCAACCAATCCCAGCTCCGCTGTTTTCAAAACACTCAAGTCCCTTCTCAATGGCCACACCGGAGCACGGTACCTCCAAGGGCTTCGTGCCCAAATCTACCCTCGAATACGCATCAAAGGTCACCTTGCAAGCGGGTGGTGTCGGATTGTTCGTCAGTGCGCTGCAGAATGCCCTTGGAAAGCACTCGTATGGTGCAATGGGTGTCTTGACACGGACGGGTGGTACCGTCGGTTTCTTTGGTGCGTTTGTCTTCATCTAGGTGGCTCGGGGAAGGGGAAGCTAACGTGTTATCCGCTGCTGCAGCTGCCATGGGAGCAACATTTGCCTTCACCGAATCAACCGTCCGCAACACGAGGGAGGTGGATGATGCATGGAACGGTGCTTCCGGCGCTTGCGCTGCTGGTTTCCTGGCTGGTCTGCGATGTGAGTTACATCCCAGCTCTCTGTCCGACTCTTTTTATAACTCTTTTGCAGCACGGTCACTACCCGCAGGCGTCGCTGGCTGTGCAGTTCTCGGAGGCAGCATGGCCCTGTTCGATTACTCGGGAACTCTCGCAGGTACCGGCCCCGAAGACAGAGAGGAAAAGCGCAAGCGATTCTTCAAGCAACCACCTAAACCTTTGGTCGAGGCAGCCGAAGAATAGACAGCTTTCTAGACGTTTCAATGCAATTGCATCACCATCCAGTCTTTACCTCAAACCTTGGGCTAGCCACGCGCCACGTCTCGGTTCAGATACTCTTTCGCAACCTGGTAGCAAGAATACCCTCTCGGCGAAGGTCAATATTATCTTATAATGATTACAAGTGTCCATAAGGTATAGGATTTCTGCAAGGGACCGCTCGGTCCTCAAGTTTGCATGGTATCTGCTTCTTCCACAAGTTTCTGAACGCGCTGGAAGTGCTTGCCGTAGAAAACGTTCCAGTTGACTTCGGTTCGACAGGGCACCTAGAAAGCTTCCATGAGAGTCATACTTTTCGAGAGTGACAATCCACTAACCCGTTTATCCAGCTTGCCAAAGATCGCGTCGCGGTTCTGGTCGCGCTCCTCCCCATCCCCAAATTCCTCGTCTTCTCCGTTCACAAAGAAATTGACAATATCGTCAATGTCTCGCTCCTCAAGCTCCTCATGTGAAGGAGTTGGGGGAACAGGCTCGATGGGGGTACCAGAACCTCCAGCTGCATTCGACGCGCCAACACTCGTTCTGCCTTCGCTTGTTTTGCCCTCTTGCCTCTTGCGTTTGTTGTACTGAATTCTTCCCTTCCGATTTGCCTCATCCATTTGACTTTTGAGCCGGAAGAACATGGTTGTCTTCCAGGAGCCCTCGGAATGTGTGGGCATCTAGCCAATAATGTCAGTCGGGATGAGCGCGAGCGCGAAAGCGGCGACTCACTTCCTTGTACAAGCGGCCTGCAACAGCACTCTGGGAAGCCTCGGGGTCCTCACTGTACATTTCCAGTGCAATATCTCTTGCCCGCTGATACTCGCTCTCGGTGAAAGTAGTCGCGGGACCTCGTCTTCCCTTTGGCTGTTGTGGAGGGATAGGCGCTGTCTTGACACGTTGTGATACAGTTGGAGAAGGGGCAGGCTGGACTTTTGGCGGAGGCTTGGGCTCAGCTTTCGGTCGTGCTTTATGCGTTTTGACGACAATCGCTTCCTTTGGTTTCTTCGCAAGTGGGACGTCTGGCTCCTCATCCTCTGATTCTACATCTGGAGGAGGGGGACGACGGACGTCTATCGATTTCTTGCGCTTCTTTTCAGGATCTTTGGACGCGTAGCTGTGCCAATCCAGCAACCGCCTCTTGGTCTGGCAGTCACGTACAAATTGCGCTCCAACGCATGGGACGCCTGCAGAGGAGGCGGCCTTGTAGAGAGCTGCGTACTCTCTTGCGATTGGAGTGCCGGCAGCGGCGGCTGAATAGAGAACCGCAATGTCCACTTTCTCAACGTCTTTGAGTATTGAGCCGCCTTCAGCCTATGCCACTCTATCATTAGTTATCATGAGAGTGGGGATAGGAAGCGTGCGGACCTTGATTATAGCTATAATCTCGCGTCTGTGTACATGATCGACTTGGACAAAGAATTCGATAGGTTTACCATTCTTCAAGAAGCACTTCTTTTCTCGAGTCGCATTTGCCTTGCCTTTGCCACTCGCCCGAGGCTCTTCAGAAGTGGTGCGGGAAGGTGAGGCACTCATGCCTGGTGGCTCTGACTGAGAGTACACAGAGCTATGGCGGGAAGTTGTGGGCGGGGGAATTGCCGTCGAGCCCGAGGGAACACTCCCACTGGGACCAAGGCCTCTCAAATGGCCCGCAAGGACCTGTAACCCTGGCTCGTCCGACTGCGACATGACATCGCATATAGACATCCACATTTCCGGTGTGAAGGCAGCTGGGATGGCTCCATTTCCCATTGCCGCTTCGGCGACACTGAACATCTGTTGTTGCATTGTAGCTGCCATGGGCATGCCGTTTTGTGTAGGCTGGGAGGTCATATTCGGCTGAAAGGCGACAGGCGATGTTCGTAGGGTCGTGGAGCCTCCTGGTGAGTATGAAGTAGTAGGCTGTTCGGTATTTTGTGCAGAATGCTGCAAGCTATCTGGACTGGGTCGCGGAGTAGGCAACGCCCTTTTCATAAGACCTAAGCTGGATTGAGAAACTAGTGCCAGAGGGGAATGCTAACCTTTCCGCATCATCCTCATCGGATGGGGCGTCGCCATTGGGTTGGACGAGGAAGCCCCCCCAGTTATCCTGTTCCAGGAGTAATCGCCCCTCGTCCAAGCACTGCTTCACCCATTGGTAGTCGAGTATGACCTTGCTGTCCGCCCAAGCGTCGATAATCGCCTGGGCTGACAATATCCCTGTTTCTTCTTCAGTATGGCTTGGATTCACGAGAATGATATCAGCGAGCTTTGGGTTGGTGCAAGTGGCGGCTCCGCCTGTCTATGTCATGGATCAGCAACGGAACGCTGGGCGAGCGCTTAATGTGCGGTTCCACGAACCCGAAGCCGTCTGGCGAGTTTCATGCGGTTGGCATTACCGTCCGCCTGAGCAAAGATGGCAAGCTGGGAGCCATCGGGCTTGTGGAATATTGGATTCTGGGTCTGAGTGGATGTTGGCAGGTTCATTACGGAACGGCCTGAGCGAGTGGGTGCTGACAGTGAGACAAAAGGTGGAAGACACGCGCGGTTGAGGCTGACCGGGTCAAACTGACGGTCGCCAATCAATTGATCTCAACACAGTCAAACAGCAGATTAACGAGTGCAAGATAAAGATGAAGGAACTGCAGTGCGCTACGGATTCCGAAAGCTTAGAGAAACAGAGATCTCAGGAGGATGCAACTGGATATTGATTGTCTGGAAACGAGACTCGTATTGCTTGCAATCTCATGACATGTGGTGTAGGGATAGAATAATGTACAAGCAGGGAATCTAACGGTAACTGGGGGACGTCTGTGAGCATCAATTTCACTGAAGCGATAGCGTTCAAGAACATACGATTTCTGCCTGCGGGCACGGGCACCTGGACCACCGAACTTCTTGGGCTCCATCCGTCTGGGGTCGGCGATGAGGAGTGTTCGGTCGTAGCTGACCAGCTTTTTCTTCAATTCGATTGCGCTGAACGCATCGACGTATTTGGCGTAGTAGGCAACAAGGGCCTTGGCGATGGCCTGTCGGATGGCGTAGACCTGGGAAGTGTGTCCTCCTCCCTTTACTCGCACACGGATGTCGAGGATTCCAAACGACTCCTCGCCTGCAACCAGCACTGGCTCGTAGACCTTGAGACGGAGGGTTTCAGGCTTGACGAGGTTGATAGGTGAGCCATTGACACGGATGATTCCACGGCCCTCCCTTGCGTGGGCGACTGCAGTGGCAGTCTAACAGCTCGTTGAGTTCCTCCTGGTCGACCTGAGCAAGACTGAGCGCACGGACCTTCTTTTTGCCAAAAGTCTGAACGGCCTTAACTGACGAAGCCATGGTGCCGGTCTTGAGGTTCTGTAACGGTCGTCGATGCCAATGGCGTTCACTCTGTCGATGACCGGCAGCAGCTCGGCAGTCCCGATGACTGTATAGTTTATCGCACGCTGTTCTGGTTGATGCCGAAGGTTGATCCATTTGACCCGAAGAGGTGATATCTGATCCGACAGTACTTCCGTTCCGTTTCGGACCGTCCTTGTGATCTGGCAGCGGGAATAATTTGGAGGTTGAGCAAGGACGATGTTGACGCAAAGGGTATGTCGTTGTCTCTGGCTGTATGCGCTTGACTGACCGGTCGCTCAGGCTCTACCAACTCTGCAACGCGTAGGGACCTCTATCATTGCCCGCGCTGCCTCGTCAAGCGGTAAGCTAAAGCAAGCACTCCGAGTTCACCAGCTGACGGTACCCCAGTGACGCCCATCAGCAGGCCATTGATTCTAGAACTGACACCACCACTGAAGCAATTCGCAAACGAACCCAAGCCTGAACAAAATGTCGTAGTCTTGAACCCCACCGTCTTCAACCAACCTATTCGTCGCGACATCCTCCAACTCTGCGCCGTCCAGCACCTCGACGGTCTCAGGCAAGGAACTGCCAGCACCAAGACCCGTTCAGAAGTCAAAGGCTCTGGAAGGAAAGTCCGGCCACAGAAGGGAACGGGTAAAGCTCGTCTTGGCGACGCCCAGAGTCCTATGCTTGTCGGAGGAGGTATCGCATTTGGTCCCAAGCCACGCGACTTTAGCACCAAGCTACCACGCAAGGTCGTCCAGATGGGAATGCGCGTTGCTCTCAGCGCCAAACTGAAGGAGAGCCATCTTGGTGTCATGACTCGTCTGGACTGGCCAAATGGCAAGACCAAGCACCTGCAGCAGAAGATTGACTTGCTCGGACTTCGCAAGACCTTGTTCATCACCGGCGAAGAGAAGGTTGCAACAGGCCTAGAGAGGTCCATTCGGCTGCTCAAGTACTGTCACGCTACGACCGCCGACCAGGTCAACGTGTGCGAACTGCTCAAGTGGGAACGCGTTGTGCTGGATCTCAAGGCCGTCGAGTACTTTGAAAACCTGCTCGGCAAGGATGCGGTTCTGCAAGAGCTCCCGGTTGCAACAGAGTTGCTCGAGCAGGCCTCGCCATCTGCGGAACCTGCCGTTCACACTTAACTGCGACCACCTACGTACCCTACCTCTTAATTTCTTGTATAATTATTGCTTTCGGTGACCAATTTGCTTTCAGACCTGCTCTTTATTAAACTTCCAGGGGACTTTTCATGAAGGTTAGTACACATGCACGAGAACAACCATTCAGGCGCTTGCTGAGCGGTTTCTCGTGCACAAAACCAATGTATGACTTCGCTCTTGTCTTCTGCAACTCTGCAGAAATCTCACTGCCCAGTCTGTTGTCCGTTGGGACTGCGTTGCACCAGCGCTGGAAGGGACTCCAACTCATGGTCCACAACTGTGTGCAGGCCCAGCGTACGAGGCTTGCTGACAGGACTTGACCTCTTGACATTTGCTCTGCGCTTTCTCATGCCGTGTGGTGAGCCTCTACCTAAAGAGATGGGGCAAACGAATGTGTGCGCTTCACGTAAATGGGCACGAATATATAACCGATGTGTTGCCCCACAATTCCATAATATCTACTGCAAATCCACTGCAGAAGCGCCCGAGGCTCCTAATTAGTACGCGATCACATGATGCCCCGACGCGTTCATTTGTCAAAACAACAGCCGCCATCACCTTGACTCGTGTTCACCGCCTTGGCCCATCGCCGCCGCCTCTTTACCCTTTCCACTACCCCTTCTCTCGACACGCCCACCCCTCAACAATGTCCCAGGAATACGATGGAGGCTCTCAAGCACCCGAAGGCGAAGAGGAGGGAGATTACTCGTTCAGCGGACCCTTGCTCGTCAACAAGCTCCAAGAAGCAGGCATCCACCCAAACGATATCAAGAAACTCGCAGAGGCTGGCTTGAACACCGTCGAAGCTGTTGCTTTCACTCCCAAGAAGAACCTTCTGGCCATTAGAGGTATCTCGGAGCAAAAGGCGGATAAGATCTTGGCGGAAGGTGTGTGTGGGCTGCTTTGCTGAGCGATTGGGGGAAGCTGACGAAGCTGTCCAGCCCAGAAGATTGTCCCGCTGGGATTCCAGAGCGCGACAGAGGTCCATGCTCGAAGGTCCGAACTGGTGCATATAACCACTGGTTCGAAGCAGCTCGATGCTCTGCTAGGTGGTATGTCGTTTACATCCTTTGGCCTATGCCCTCCTGACGAGCGATTTAAATCCACAGGCGGAATCGAGACAGGAGCCATAACCGAGCTCTTTGGTGAATTCCGAACAGGAAAGTCCCAGCTCTGCCATACCCTCGCGGTGACTTGCCAGCTGCCTGTCAACATGGGCGGAGGTGAGGGTAAATGCCTTTACATCGATACGGAAGGGACGTTCCGTCCCGTACGTGCGCTAGCTGTCGCAGAGAGGTACGGCTTGAATGGGGAGGAGGTTCTGGATAACATCGCGTATGCGAGGGCGTATAATGCAGACCATCAACAAGCGCTTTTGACGAGCGCAAGTGCACTAATGTCGGAGTCGAGGTACGTTCCAGAGATCTGCATATCCCCAGCAGAGAATTTAATAAATGGCACAGGTTCTGCCTGTTGATTGTCGATTCATGTACCGCGTTGTACAGGACGGACTTTAGTGGACGTGGAGAACTGTCATCCCGACAGACGCATCTGGGCAAGTTCCTGCGAACACTGCAGCGGTTAGCAGACGAGGTGAGCTTTCCTTCTTGTAGATGCGTATTCAAACACCTTCTGACACACCCTTTCATGAAGTTCGGTATCGCGGTTCTGGTGACAAATCAAGTCATGTCGACGCCAGACGCTGCACCTGGAGCGTACGGTAACGAGAAGAAGCCCATCGGTGGTAACATCATGGCTCACGCATCAACGACGAGGTAAGCTATCCCGCTGTTATTTTGACGCCCTAAATTTACCAAGATCTATCCAGATTGCAACTCAAGAAAGGGCGAGGGAACACTCGATCATGCAAGATCTACGACTCGCCTTGCCTTCCTGAATCCGAAACGACATTTGCGATTCTACCAGGAGGTATCGGCGACCCAGAGGAAGAATCCTAGGTCTTGCTCTCTCTCCACGTTCTCGGTCTCTTTCAGTCGATTCGAGTCCCCTTTGTTCTACTGTACGAACTTGTTATACATTGCTTCTCCATCCCTTTTATACTGTACAAACGCTTGCATACGATTACTGATTAACATGTGGAATGCTATGGGTTGTGTTGAATCTAGATGGTGTGAAATGACGAAGTAAATGACGAAGAGTATCCAGTTGAATGGTTAGGGTGGATATCCAGTTGAGTGGTATCCAAAAACGGGCAAACGCACGCAAAGGTATGCCTACAGGGATGAGATACTCGGAACTAGTATAGATCAGACGAATCGGAAAAACATACACCGTCCATGGTCGGGCTTTTTGGGAAGAAGAGGGAAGAAATTTAGGCCAAGAATCGAGTGAGGACGTTGGCATCCGTGTTGTTGATCCTCTCCTTCAGCGAAGTCCACTCTGACATGCTGATATGCGAGATATCCGCCATGAGATACGCAATCTCGCCCTTGGAATCCGAGAACTGCTTCTCGACGTTGTACGGCGACAGAGCGTCGTTGACCTGCTTGAGCACACCAGGCTGGTTCTTGTGCACATGGCAAATACGAATCTGGTCCGCCTGCGCACTGGTGAGCGCACGCAGATCGACTTCGGGAAAGTTGACGGCGCCCAGACTGGAGCCTGAGCCGAGGTAGCGCGAGACGTAGGAAGAGACTTCCTGTCCGATCATCGTCTGCGCTTCCTCTGTCGAGCCACCGATGTGAGGTGTGAGGATGACGTTGGGGAGGTTGCGCAGTTTGGACGCCCAGCTGTTGAGCTGGTCATCGAATGGGTCACCATTTGCGCCTGGCTCGTTGGGGAAGACATCGATCGCGGCACCTGCGATGTGCTTGGATTCAAGAGCTTCGATGAGAGCTGGAATGTCCACGACCTTGCCACGCGCGTTGTTGATGAGATACGCGCCCTTTTTCATCTGGCTCAGCTCGGTTTTGGAGATCATGTTGATCGTGTCTGGGATTTCAGGGACATGGAGGGTGACAAAGTCGGATTCACCAAGGAGAGCTTCAAGGGATTCCGTTTGGCGGGCCTGGCCGATGGGCATGATGTTCAGGACGTCGTGGAAGAGGACGCGCATGCCGAATGCCTCTGCAAGGACAGAGAGCTGCGAACCAATGTGGCCGTACCCAACGATACCGAGGGTCTTGCCACGGACCTCCCAGCAGCCTTTAGACTGCTTGTTCCAGAGACCGGTGCGGAGCTCATAAGAACGCTCAAAGAGCTGGCGGGAGAGGACGACGAGCTCGGACATGACGAGCTCTGCGACAGAGCGGGAGTTGGAGAAGGGGGAGTTGAAGACAGGGATACCATGTCGAGCCGCAGACTCGAGATCGACTTGGTTAGTACCGATGCAGAAGCATCCAATGACCAGGAGCTATTCAAGATGGTTCAGTCTCGAGGTCTCTGCCGTATCGCTCATCTCTCACCTTCTTGGCCGCGTTGAGCACTTTCGCAGTGACCTTGGTCTTGCTCCTAATACCGATACCGTGGTACGTCCCGATCTTTTCAATGAGCTCTTCCTCGCCCATGGCCTTGGTGTGGTGATCAACATGGTATCCCTGGCTGCGGAAGGCTGCCACGGCATCCTGACTGATGTTTTCAAGGACGAGGAGCCTCAGGCCCTCGTTCTCCAGAGGGTGCAGGATCCTTGGCTGGTTAGCCTCTTCACCCTGATGGCGTCTGCGGAAGTGTTCGTGCAGAGGCGAGGTGCTTGTACCAGGGGAAATACTAACGGAGGCACCAACAGACCTCGAGATATTGATGGGGCTGGACATCGTGGTATGGGGAAAAAGATGCTTTGTGGCGTAACTTTTGACTAGGGATTTATACCAACGAAATATGACTTGAAAGAGTGGTCATAAGCACGCAACCCCTTTGCCTAGTCACTTTTGATCCAAAGATTTTTGAAGGATCATAATCTAATCTAAAGTCGGCCCGACCTTTCCCCATCTCCCTGACTCGAATCATACCCTCTTCCTTGTTCCTTATCGTTTCTTGGACAAAAAATGTCAGGCCTATACCTCTTGGACTATGGGGCAGGAAATGTCCAGAGCCTGGCCAACTCCCTAACCAAATTGGGCTACAAATTCACCTGGATCTCATCTCCAGATGACTTTGACGAGGCTACCGTTCGTGTTTCTAACATATCGTATTCGTCTCTATTCACACATACTCCAGAACCTAATATTTCCTGGAGTTGGTGCGTTCGAGACGGCCATCTCGAATCTACGTTCCAAGGGCCTCTTTGAGCCTCTGCGCGCCTACATCCAATCTGGCAAACCCTACTTTGGAATATGCATAGGCATGCAAGTCCTCTTCGAGTCATCTCTGGAGGCTACAGGCCCAAACTCCAAAGGCCTAGGCATCATACCCTCCCCTATCGAGAAATTCTCAGATGAGGACAAGGCCGTCCCTCAGATTGGTTGGAACGTCGCGGAGCTATTCAACTCCCAACCAAACGAGGGACAAGCAAAACCCTCGGAGCACTACTACTTTGTGCACTCTTTCTGTGCGAAGTACCAACCCGAGCTTTATCCAGACGCGATGAAATGGACATATACCACCACTCAATACGGCTCTGAGATCTTCCTCTCTTCCGCCCGCAAAGGCAATGTCTTTGCCACCCAATTCCACCCCGAAAAGTCGGGTGCGGCGGGACTGGCGCTTATCGATGCATGGTTGAAGGAACCAAGATCAGTGCATACTTCCACGGTCGAGGCACCACTGCGAAAGTTGGTGCCCAAGGCAAAACACCAACTCACAAAGCGTATCGTGGCCTGTATGGATGTCCGAGCGAACGACCAGGGGGACTTGGTCGTCACAAAAGGAGACCAATACGACGTGCGCGAAAAGGCTCCTTCCGCGGCGACTGCAGCAGCGACCGGGGGAGCCGTTCGAAACCTCGGCAAACCCGTCGACCTTGCGCAAAAGTACTACGAATCCGGCGCAGACGAGCTATGCCTGCTCAACATCACCTCGTTCCGCCAATCCCCACTCACAGATCAACCGATGCTCGCCGTCGTACGCGCTGCTGCCGAACGCGTCTTTGTACCACTTACCATTGGAGGTGGGATCAAGGACACCGTCGATCCTGACGGGACACCTCGGCCAGCACTAGAAGTGGCTGGTGCGTACTTTCGCGCGGGCGCCGACAAGGTCAGTATTGGAAGCGATGCGGTGTATGCCGTCGAGAGGCTTCGAGAAGCCGGATGGGTCAAGCCAGAGGGAAGCAAAGGTGCGATCGAGACCATCGCGCATGCGTATGGACGGCAAGCCGTTGTGGTCTCTATCGACCCCAAGCGGTGTTTTGTCGACCCTGCGACATACGATGGGCCTTACAAGGACGAGTTGGTGCATGCAAAAGCAGATGGGCCGGAAGGAGGCAAGGCTTGGTGGTATCAATGTACTGTCTCAGGAGGACGCGAGGCGCGGAATGTGTCGGCGGCCGAACTGGCCAAGGGTGTCGAGATCCTGGGAGCTGGAGAGATATTGGTGAATTGTATCGATCGGGACGGGACAGGACTGGGATTCGACCTGGAGTTGGTCAACCTCATCAAAAGGACGGTCAAGATCCCTGTGGTGGCAAGCAGCGGTGCGGGGAAAGCCGGTCACTTTGTAGACGTCTTTAGAGAGACACCAGTCGAGGCCGCTCTTGCAGCTGGAATCTTCCACCGAGAGGAAGTCAAGATTAGCGAAGTGAAAAAAGCCTTGAAGGGGGCGGACATTAACGTTCGAGATTAGAATAGAAGAGAGATGATAATTCAAGAAACGCCTAAACAAAAAGTACAAAATAGTACCAAAAAAAGAGAGATGGAAAATAAAGACAAGATCATGAACTAGGGGTACATATTGAAGGAAGAAATCCGGGGTAAAATCCAGTCAAAGATTGTACAGTGTGGCGGGGCATGAGGCACTGGTAACCAATGATGCGAGGATAAATATAGTAAGATGAAAGGGGGAAAGAGGGATACATCAGGGGAGAGGGGACGTTTCCATGTCGTCATTCGACAGTGGTCTTTGCGTTAATGGGAAAGGATGAATCTCGGGGTGCCATTACCTATGGAGACGGGGGATGGTCGGAGCCCACTCATCTCCCCCCTCGGACAACTCGACCGACCTTCTTCATAAGACTGGTCTTCCTTCCCAGTTGCTGTGTGTTATCGCTGTTGTAGTTACTGTAACCGAGTCGGGGGCTGGTGTCGCTCATCGATCTGTCCATAGGGGTTGCTGGCAGCGCTTTATCCTTGTCATTCTGGTTATCAATGTAGATGTAAGGCTCAGGCTCATGCGGAGCGTTGGAAGGCGCACTTGGGTTAGCAGACTTGACACCAAAGCGACCCAAGAACGAATTCTGGGAGCGATGGGTGGGGCGAGAAGGTTGGCTTTCGTAGGTTGCACCAGTCGGGGTGGAAGGCGACGGAGGGGGCTGGGTGTCGTAATCAGAGACGGGCACGTTGGGTGCATCCCGCATCCTGCGGATCCTGTGCATCAAGGACTTTGATCTCTTGGGCCCTGAGCCAGCGGGAGGTGACCCCGCGATGGGCTGGTCGACGCCATCCTCGGCTTCAGGAACAAAAATGGGCTGAGGGGGAGGAACAGCCGTTCGGCGAGTAGCGACGGGAGCACGAGATCGGCCTTCCCGTGACTCGACACGCTGCGATGCATGGCCTGTCCTGCCGCCATAGATGGAGCTGGCGGGGGTTTCGGATTTGCCTCCTCCACCGGCGAAGAACTCCTCGAACGGCTCTGGCTCGTGGATCCCCCATGCCTCTGCGATAGCATCGACCTTCTTCTTGGGAGGCTCTGGGTGTTCCTCTGTGAAGAGGCCCGTGGGATAAGCGGGATATGCTCCGCCTCCTCCGGTCCCCTGCCTGAGCTCTTCAGGTCTAGTGCCCCAGGTGCTCATGGGTGCCTTGGTGGTGTACTTGTTGCGGGATGGGGCGCAGGCATCGAAAGGGCCGTCGTGATGGAACACTGTGCAAAAGAGATGAGGAAACATTGTCTCTGATTGATGAATAACAACGTACTTGGACCGACGCCAGTAAAGTCGAGACGGTCGATGACATCGGCATGCTTTGAGCCCTTCTTTGGGCGAGTTGCCTTTGCGCCTGACCTGGGCTTCTCAGAGATGTTGTTTGCCGAGTCCTGAGAGTGGGACCTCCTGGTTGTCGATGACTTTGCGGTGGGAGTGCTGGGAGGGGGGTTCATGGTCAGAGATGGCAGAGTCTGGCTGCATACGACGTACGTTGTGGTCTGACTGCGACTTGGTCTTGTTCGCTGCTGTTCTGGCTGGTGGCGATATGCGACAGTGTCGCGGACAGCGTCCCTGATGTCAGGCATGGTCGTCGTAGCGTTCAAGAGAGCAAAGAAGCCAAGGTTGATTGATCACAAGTGGGGTCCAACCCTAACCCTCTGCCAAGCCCAAATCCACACAAAACGCCCAGCCATTTTGATATTCTCGGGTCACATTCGTCCATGAAACTTTGGCACAGACAAGAGGTTGCCCAGGGCATCCTCGACGGTCAGACCCTTATCGTCTACCGCGGACACCTTCTCAGGATCCCAGACAAATGGCTTGACGCTCATCCAGGTGGCTCTCTCGCTCTGCTCCATTTCGTTGGCAGAGATGCCACGGACGAGATCGAGGCATATCACCAGGATGATACCATGAAGCTCATCCCTCGCTACTCGGTCGGACAGGTGCAGAACACAGAAGACGAACCCTGGGCACCCTTCTTGCCACCTGTCATGGTTGGCTGGGTCCGCAAACGCGACCCACTGGGTGTCTTTCATTGGCATCAGGAAGCCAGCACACATCGGCCCACCGGTGCTGGCATTTCTGAAGTCATGCTCGTTCCACCTGTCCAGTCAGAAAAAGCCTTTTCAGGTCCCACACTCGCTTGCATCACTCCCCCTCCTTCAGAACTGTCCCCCGCAACCCAAGCCCGTCATTCCAAGGCCTACAAGGAGCTGCACGAGCGCGTTGTAGATGCGGGACTGTACGCGACCCCATATCTCACCGGGTACGGTCCAGAGATCCTGCGGTACATCCTCTTCGCAGGTCTCTCCGCCTACGCCTACTGGTATAGATACTTCAAGATTAGTGCCTTCTTCCTCGGTTTGCTCTGGCATCAACTCGTCTTCACGGCCCATGACCTTGGTCATATGGGAGTTACCCATAACTGGACATTAGATCGAATTATTTCCATCTTCATTGCCGATTATGTTGGAGGGCTGAGCATTGGCTGGTGGGTTAATGTACGTCTCTTATCGCTGTCTCGTTTGTAAACCGTCTAACCCTGCATTACAGAATCACAATGTCCACCACAGTAAGTCTGCCTCTGACACTCTCCATCCCAGACGCTAACCTCTTGATCAGTCGTCACGAACCATCCTACCCATGATCCAGACATTGAACATATCCCCTTCTTCGCCATCTCTACCCACTTCTTCTCCTCCCTCTGGTCCACCTACTACAAACGCCACATGAAGCTCGACGCCCCCTCCCGCTTCTTCATCTCCCTTCAACACAAACTCTTTTACGTCGTCCTCGCCCTCGCACGCTTCAACCTCTACGCCAACTCTTACATCTTCTTGTTCCAGAAGGCCTTTGATACCCGACGGGCAAGAGGTGGCAACTGGGCTTGGCGTGCCGAGGTTGTGGGGATCGTTGTGTTCTGGACCTGGTACGGGAGGGTGTTGTACAACACTGGCTCGTGGCAGAACGCTCTGGTCTACTTGCTCATCAGTCATGTCGTGCCCAGCCCTCTGCATGTCCAGGTGAGTCTAGATTACCGATTGTCGGTCTTGATCTGACTTCGTTTGCCCTAGATTGTGTTATCGCACTTTAGCATGTCGACCGTCGACCTCGGTCCTCTGGAGTCGTTCCCCCATCGGCAGCTGAGGACAACCTCGGATGTTGTTTGCTCAGAGTCGATTGAGTTCATTCACGGTGGTCTCCATCTCCAGGTGACCCACCACCTTTTCCCTCGTCTACCCAGACACAATCTGAGGAAAGCAAGCCTCATGGTGAAGGAGTACTGCGAGGAGCAAGGTCTCAAGTACTCGGAGTTTGGTTTCGTGGAGGGCAACATGGACGTGCTTGGCGTGCTTAAGAACGTCGCAGAGCAGGTCAAGATCGTGGGCAAAGTTGCAGATGCAGAAGTCGTAGAAGCTGTAGAGAAGAGCTTGCTCGATAGTGGAGTCAAGCACGACTAGATCTTATCTTACAATCTTAGAGTCACATATACCCTTATTAATGGATGGAATTTGCTGAGCAAAAACCTTCGTATTCGATGCGAAGGGCCTGATAGCGTGAACATGGATGGTACACACATGACTTTTCTGACCGTGTAGAGTGCGTTGGTCGGTGGTAAAATGTGATAGAAAAAGTGAGAGAAATAACAAGAATAAGCCATGGGATGATACATTTACTTCTTCTTGGCGGCTTCCTCCTCGTCCTTCTACAGGGTTGTTAGACATCGAAATCAAAGAAAAGATAGGACAACTACAAACCTTCTGGGCACGGATCTTGCGAACACCTTCGTGTCGCTGCCAGGCGCGGGAGTCCCGGAGAGTGCGGTAGGCCTTGAACTCGCGTTCTTCGGCGGTGATCTTGCGAGGTGCCTCGGCGGGGATACCAACGGGCAGGGGGATGGAAGCACGGGTGGTGGCAGCCTTGAGGTCATCACCCTGTTATCTAGCGTCAACACCTGACATCTCAAAGATCAAGACAAGACCACATACAGTAGAATCGCCCTTCTTGGGCTTGCTAGCCTTGCGGGGGAAGACAATCAAGCGGGCCTTGTAATCCTTCAACCTCTCAACGTTCACTTTTTTGCCCTCCTCGCTCAAGTTCCTTCTCCTGTGGTCGACAACAATACCGACCGTCCTGGCCTCCTTCCTTCCGATACCAGCCTCCTTCAACTCGCCGAGGGTGAATCCACGACCCTCACGGACTTTTCGGTTGTAGCGAACGGTTTGGCCACGGACGGCAGGGCGGAGGAGGGTGAGAGGGCGGACGCCAAGAGCGGCGGCTTTGGTCTTGCGAGCCTGGCGACGGCGGAGCTTTCGTCCTGGCTGGTCGAACCAGGTGCGCACCCGGCGCTGCCAGTCCTTGCGGAAATGGTTGGCGTGGAGGACTAGTAGTTGCAATCATCTTTGGTCAATCTCCCCCGCTCAAACGCTCCCAAAGTCGCTCTCACCGTTGTTGTGTGCGAAACCCATGGCTTATGTCTTTTGGATCAGAGGTTAGCCCTTGACCTCGTCGTGATCAACAGCGAGCACGGGCGTACCTTGAGGGGAATTTTGATTTCGTCGTCGCCCCCAGTCCAAATAATCTTGCTCAATGTCTGTCTACTGAGTGGCTGTGTCTTGCCATCAAGAACTGTACAATTAGAGTTTGAGCTCCGTTTCAAACGTCGATAGCCCCTATCTCGGGATTTCCGCGCTTGTCTGCCTTTTGACTCCGTGCAAATCTCGTGGAATACAACATGCTTCTGTGCTGAAGATGGTAATGAGTCTTCTGCTTTTACTATTAGCCTCTGGGGGGTTGCTGGCGACACACACTTTGGCCGCTCTGCCGGTTGGAACGCGCGTTCGGACGCGTTTTATGTCCTCTAGCTTTCTTCTTTCTTACTCTCGTTTGGAAACAGAACCTAACAACTCTGAACCCTTTGCCGATGCCGGTGTTGTCGTCACTTTAGACCGGCAACTTGGAGGTGTACTCGGGATGCAGCAATCTCCAGCAGCTAATCTTCTGCCGTGCTCCTCGCGAAAGGAAGTTCAGCTTCTCTCAACGCTTCTGCTTTTGAGCTTGCCTCTTTCTCCAGTGACACGAGGGACGACAACGTCGTTCCATTAAGCTTCAAGCCCGGGCGATGGGTGCACCCTTCTATGCCAGGCAAACTATCTGCAGCTCATCGCCCTATTCTAGTCCTTCTTTGGGACTTCTGAGCGCCTGCATTTCAACTTGAACGCTTCCAGCTCAAACTTGCTCCCCCGCTATCTCCCAGCTCGGGGAAGTTTATCTAGAGCTACGATGGTTAAGTACTGACCGCTGTTCAACTTCGAATCCAAGCGCATTTCAGTCCCAGTCAAACTGGAAGAAAGACGGGTTCTACAACGCTCTCACTCGCGCTCCAGGAACAAGTGAACCAACATCCACCTGCGTTATACGTCTATTTCGAGCCTCTGCATTCCTGCTTTTGAATACAGAGGCCAGGAAGAGCAAAATCCCGATTCATCCACCTCAAGATCATCAAAAATCCCTGAAGCATGGTGATGAGGCTCCGTTCATATCTCCAACGGTCTTCTCATGACCTTTTCAAATGGATCAACAATATTTGGATGCCGTGGCTGGACCGTTATAAACGGGGTGCCAGTCTAGACTCAGGGCTTCAAGCAACCCTTTCCTCTCCCAGATTTCCCTTCCCTGACTCTGTACCTTTCACTCAAGCTTCCACCTTACTTTCCAGCTCGCCACGTTTCTCAACACTCGACACGCCTTCTCAGCTGTCAACAAGACCAATGCTTATCAACCCGCCACATCGTGCAGAGCACATCGGCTCTCTTCTTCGACCTGCAGCGCTGTTTGAGAAGCGCCAGTTGCTCGAGGAGAAGAAGTGCTGTCAGGAGGACGTTCGTGCCCTCGAAGATGACTCTATCAAGCACGTTGTCGACCTTCAGCGGGAGGTTGGGATCAAGACTATAACTGACGGTGAGCTGCGAAGGTGGGTCTCCTTGTTGTACGGCGCCCGATTTCCAGCTGACATCTTCATGTCATGGCACCGTTCCCAGAGAGTTCTTCTTTGAGAATGTATTCGACAGGCTGGAAGGGATGACATTCATCCCCAATCGTAAGTCGGTTCGCTTATCCATTGAATTCGCCGCCAACGGCTGAATGGATCATCGCTGCGACCAGGGCAAATAACTACATTCAAGGTAAGCATCCCATCGTTGGGAAGCGAACACAAGGATAACGTGCTCAATGTATTCGTTTCAGCCCTACATTCCTCATCAACGCATGATGTACGATTCTGGTATACACGAAGCTCCCACTATCTATTGTACAGTACGTTGTCCCCATTGATATGTCTCAGATCAAGTGGCTCACCTTCTCGTTATCTCAGGGCAAGATCAAGCGCACCCGGTCGTTCTACGTCGATGAATTCAAATATATCAGCTCGGTTGTAGCACCCGAGGTATCGTCAAGTCCCATGGATAAGGTTATGTCGTGACTGAAACGGCGCCCTTTTACAGGAAGTTCAAAGGATCAAGTTGACGATTTGTTCCCCCTCTTGGTTTCACCAACGACATGGCTCCGATATGACCTATGACCTTGCCGTGTACGACAATGACGGTTAGTCCTCCCGATGCTTGTTCGCAGCCGAGCACTTCAATTCTTATCAAACGCCTAATTCGAGTAGATGAATACTTCAATGACCTAGCCGTGGCATACCGCGCTGAAATCCAGGAGCTTTATGATCTAGGATGCCGTACGTCCGTCCCTGTGTCAGGTACCACAATCGAACTGCTGATTTGATCATGTTGTCAGGAAATATCCAGATCGACGATCCTACATTCTGCTACTTTTGTAGCGAAGACATGATCTCTGGCATGGAGAGTGCAGGAGTAGACCACGAAGCTCTCCTTGACACCTATATTCGAGCGATAAACTTGTGCACAGAGGGGCGTCCAAGTGATCTCCGTTTCGGAGTGCATATGTGTCGTGGAAATTTCAAGGTGGGCAGCTGTTGTTTTACCCTTGAACTCTGGAAGCAGTGCTCATGTGTGTCCCCAGGGATTCCACTTCTCGGAGGGCAGCTACGGTCGCATCGCACAGAAGGTTTTCAATACCCTAGATGTCGACGTCTTCTATGTAAATACCTCTCGATTCTCGAGAACCACCGTTTGTTTGCTTACTGTAATACCTCACAGTTAGAGTATGACACCGAGCGCGCCGGAGACTTTGCCCCGCTTAGGTACTTCCCTCTCGGCAAGGTTGCAGTGCTAGGCCTCGTCACGACAAAGAGTGCGAAGGTCGGTATTTGCTTTTGCTCTGGGTGTTATGCCCAACGCTGAACCACGTCTCCGTTAGCTCGAATCCATCGACGACATTAAAGCTCGAGTGAACGAAGCTGTGGAAGTCATGTCCAGTGGAAATTCTCAACGTAGCAAAGAAGTTGCCTTGAACCAGTGAGCGATTCTCCCGCCCATCCGGCGCTATCGGGGTGGCCACTGATGCCTTTTGCAGGCTATGCATCAGCACACAGTGCGGCTTTGCGTCAACATGGCAAGGCAATCCGTTGACTGAGGAGGTGAGTATTCCTTGTGAATCGTGGTTGAGCGTCAATTTGATATATGACTCGGTAGGACGAAAAGAAGAAACTGGCTCTCCTTGTTCAGGCTGCGAAGGAAATATGGCAGGAAGATTGACGTATCTTGTAGCCATGTGTCTTGCTAAATATCGGTCTCTGTGAGCATTTCGGATTTCTACTGCCAGAACCGTATCTATCATTTTTCACTTTCTCACTCGCTATTCCGTGCCTTCTAATAGTAACAACTGGAACATAATGTGACTACTCTGCAGCTGCCTTGCCATTCCGAGCCGAGTAGCCTGGAGTTAAATTGCGTGGGATTTTAACCTGAAGGTTGACAGGAATGGCAGCTCATGAAGGCTCACACACTGCACTCGGCCTGTTATTCCGCCGAGTATAGAGCAGGTGAGGTTTTGAACTGTTTTCGGTCTTGGACGGAAGGAGAACTGGCCCGGAAGCCTTGGTGATTCCGAATGAGGTATTCTGCTTGTCTGATAAGGCAAGTCGTCCGGCATACTGCACCGGGTGAAATATTTGCTGGCAATAGGGCCCAGTAGTACCGCACGAGGTGTTCCGTGTTCATTTATGTAGAGTGTGTGCGACGCGAAACTCGAAATCGGCTCTAGATTTGGATGATCAACGATGGTTAGGGGTTGCCAAGCGGAACATAACTTATGATGGGCTGAGCATGGGAATTGCCTGGAAACGGTCACTCTTTTCTGCACTTGCCCACTTCCATCTGTGCTTTGCTTTTTTTCTCCTCTCATGGTCGCTCTTTTGGTCTCGTTGTACACTCTTTTATGTTTTCTACCTCTCGCTCTATCCTTTAGCTTCTCTGTCAGCACTCTATCCGAGTGTGATGACTTCTCACTCGAATGGACAGGTAAGAGAAGCTTGATGGCACTTTGTATCCAGTCTTGGCTAATTGCGTGCGCTTTCCAGGGGGAACTGGTCCCTACAGTGTATGTTTCGTTGCTGAGATTATCGAGGACTGTTCTCACCACCAGCCACCTCCCAGCTTATGATCAGTCCCCCCTTCGGATCCCAGCGAGTCATCAACATCCCACCGTCAGCGTTTAACAATGGGCGGGGGTCTTACACCATGCAACTACCGTTTCCGAAGGAGCAGATAATGGTTCTGACCATGTCAGATGCTACTGCGTTTGGCGCAGGAGGAACATCGCAGGTTCTGACGGTCCAGGAATCTCGTGGAGGGACCTGTAACACAACAGACCCAGGTCCGTTCGTCTAGGCGTGCGGCTTTGACAGCTTAAATAACATGGCGCTCTTCCAGGTGTCGACTTCAGGTTTCAGCTCAATTATGCCTTGCAGCAGTGCCGGTTCGTGTCTACTGGTCTTCCCCATTGTAGCGTGTCTAATTGCGCCCTCAAGACCTTTCACCTTTGAAGGATATGTCGATGCTGTGCAGCCAGTCACACTCATGGTCGTCGTCCCTGGCGGCAAGGTGCTGTCCGTCCCTATACCACGGGGAGACATGCAATTTAGCTGGCCAGCTGCTATCCCTGCAGGCACGAACGCAATGTTCATAATGAGCGACGCGCGAGGAAGAGTGGGGGGCGTTTCCGACATTCTCAGAGTCACCGCAAGCGATGAGAGGTCTTGTCTGAACGAGAATGCCCTATCCTCAACGTATATCCCATCCTCTAGTACCTCCTCCCAGCCATCGTCGTCGTCTACTGGAGCACCCTCAGACTCCACGAACGAACCTTCATCCCCCTCTTCGTCGACCGTGTCCCCAACAAGCATTCCTATCAGCGCGATTGCCAGCACTGTCATTGGTTCACTGCTTTTCCTTGCTGTCATTGTGACCCTGGGCTTGTTCTTCCTTAAGAATATGAAAAAGAAGCAAGACAAGGCTAAAGAAGCACAAAACGCAGACCCCTTCAACTACGGACCCAGCCCGTACGGCACCCGTGGAGGATCGCTCGGCCCCTCGTCAGCCCACCTTCAGAATCCCTTCGCCGATTCATCGCCTAATGTGCTCGCCATGGGACCATTACCCCACTCGGACGATCCCTTCCAATCGAGACCATACTATCCGCCCTCTCCTCATACCTCTTCGTCTCACGTGGCCGACCCTTTCAACCCTTCTGGCCCACCCGTTTTACCTCCCTTGGACGAACCTTCGTCACGCACAGACGAATCAAGTACGTTCATGACTACCACTTCTCGCCAGCAAAAAGCCGCCATGGCCGGAGTGTCTTCGTACAAACCTACACGCTTCATTGTGCACGATGACGCTGAGGATGCCATTCCACCAAATGCCGATGGTGTTGTTGAGTTGCCACCTATGTACACCGAGCGCCGTGCACCCTCGAACTTTGTCCTAAATAATCCAGATGAACAGTCTGGTCAGATACCCACCACGCAGCAGGATCCACCTTCCTTCTCTCCGCGTTCATAGCCTAGAGCTAGTGTAATTACACTCTTTCCTGTTGTTAGCACTGTATAATATTTGAGCAGCGGGTAATGCCAAGATGTCGATAAATGATTGTTGCGAGGCTGCAGGCAGGCGCTGTCGCGCCGATGGCTATCAGTGTGCCCCTTGGTGGTTACCTGAACATCAGGCACTCGGTGAAGCAGTGTCGCACAGCCAGCCTGCTCACTCTTTCTCCCCGCTTTATGTTCTGTTAATTTTTCCTTGACTGGCTATCGATGTGGCCTTGCATTCCTTCCCTCCTTTTCGCTCTTGTTTTTGCTCTGCAAGGCGCTCATGGCTTTCCATTCACTCACACCGACCCCACAGAGTGCGGGGATATGACCGTCACCTGGGAAGGTAAATCTCAGAACCATCTTTTGGGTGCACTATTGCTGATGTCGGCGCCCGTACATAGGCGGATCCCCTCCCTTTCGACTGTTGATCATCCCCGTTAGTGCTCTTTGCGAAGCCCCATCGCTGAGAGGTGTTCTCAACCCTTGTACAGAACGGCCACAGTCTGCGGAATATTTCCATTCCAGACGACAGCTTCGATGGTACCACAGGATCCTTCACAACACCGATGCCATGGACTGCAGGTACCCAGATGGTGCTGAGCATGTCGGATGCGACAGATGTTACAGCGGGCGGCATAACCGACTTGTTGACGCTGGGACCAGCAGGAGGGGCTACGTGTGATACCACAGTACAAAGTAAGTCCTCCCACAACGAGGCATTGAAATTACCTTGAAGCTCAACGCCATGGCCTACCTAAAGGGGTCGACTTTTTCTTTTCCCTCGACGGGGCGCTTCAGCAGTGCGGGTAAGTCGACCCATTTGCGTGGTCTGCGGGGGACGTCGCTCATGTCGTCATTAGCGACTTCCCAGTTACGAATTACGGAGGTGCAACACGACCCGTCTCTCTCTTTGTAGGTTTACATCCTCGGCGGTTGCGAGGGAAGCATTCCTGACCGCTGAAACAGGGATTCATACCCAATGGGGGCCATTTTGCGATCGAAGGGGTGCAGGAAGAAAGCTTCAACTGGAAGGTTGCTCAACCCGCTGGAACAACTATACTCTTCTACATGACAGATGCAGAGCAGAGAAACGGTGGTGTTGCCTTGAGGTCTGTCGGGTCTTCTGGTGATTCGGGATGCCTACCAGTAGCGCAACCGTCCTCGTCGTTACCCCCCTCCACACCAGGCGTTCGTCCCTCATCAGGATCGGGTACCAGTCGAAAGCCAGCTTCGACTGGGGGCGCTGATGATGATACATACACTGGAGACCAAGGGAAAGAAGAGAAAAAAGGTTCCAACATTGGTCTCATTGTGGGTGCTGCCGCAGGAGGTTTCGTTGCCCTTGGTCTTTTTGCCTTTGCCGCCGTCTTCTGTTTCAAGAGGAAGAAGAGGCAAACGAACCCTACTAGCGAGGTCAAGATTGACATTGACGGAGCACCTCCTGGTCCCTTCAAATCACCCTCCAACACGTACCTTTTACCCAGCTCTTACAATGGTTCCAACGCGAACCTTGCACCCTCGCAATCGGCAGCGCCGTATGCACAACAGAGTCTCCAGTCGAACGCATCGTATGCCCAGCAGAGCTTCCAGTCTGGGCCTTCCTACGGCGCGCCAGTTGGTCATGCATCCCTTCACGCACGGCCGTCCTATCAACCGACAACGCCTACAACGACAGGAGGACCGCCATCGGACTATAACCCTTATGCCGCCAACGAGATGGGTGCCTATGGGCATTCTGCCCAACACTCAATCTCGAATGCAAGTGGGGTGAGCCCTTATGGCGGGGTCGGCAGTGGCCAGAGTGTCACCAGCGCTGGCTATCCTCCATCATCTGGCTATGGGACGGGTGCCTCTGCGGTTGCGGCTGCGGCTGCCGGAGCTGGTGCCTACGGTGCTTACAACCAGTACCAGCAGCACCAACACCAGGCGCCGAATCACCAACAATACCCACCCTCCTCAACTCAGCAGTATAATGTCGGTCCACAAGGCCCACTTTTTGCGACCAATGCCGATCCTCCTTCCTCACCGTACACTGCGACGGCAGGTGGCTCGAAACCGAACCATAAACCGAGTGGTTCGACCGACAAAAGGGCGCCACCCGTGCAGGCTTCGCAGCAGCGTGTTATTCAACACCAGGACATTGAGGAGTCAATAGATCTCCCTGAAGAGCTACCTCCCCAGTATTCGGAGCGCCGTGCGCCTATTCCAGGTCTACCCAGCTCACATGCCGGTGGCTCTCACAATCCTGATCGTAAATCATAACCAACTCAATTCCTGTCTTGAAGGCTATGTAGAATCGAATTATTCCTGTTGGGTGGGCAGGTCCGTCTATTTATCGCCCTATGAACAGTGTCACCTCCCTTCAATTCGCTCTTTTCCACTTGGTCAAACTTGTTGTAGACTCTCCATTGCGATATCCTTCGTGTTTTATGTATATACCTTGTCATTCTTTATCAGTAGCTGTTCAACGGCTTTATCAGAGTTGTCCGTTTATATTCGCTATCATAGTCAAAGTGTTTCTCTGGGGCAGGATGAGCAAACTGAAAAAGCGAGGGGTGAACAAACGAGGAGGAAAAGAACTGTATACATAGAAATACAATGGCTTCAAGGCAAAAGAACAGGTTTGACACAACAGAAACGGAAAGCAAAAGCAAGAGAAGTATACCATGACCACCACCGACTCAGGCGCTTAGAAGGGTCGCCCAGTCTCAGGAGGCGGCCCTGCTTCAGAATCGTTCACTGACAGCGTCTGCTTGGAGAAAGCCTCGATCATCGAGTCTTGGTCCTTTCTACGACGGTGTCTCCTTCGCCTATCGTCTTTGATGATGCGCTCAATTCGCCGACGGGCCTTGACATGAAGGCGAGGATCGACAACTGCTTGCTTGCACCTATAGCATGCAAGCTCGATGGAAGCAAGCAGGCGGAGAGTATCCGAGCTGCTTGGAGCCTGAGTTCGGAGTGAGACCAGTCCCAAGAGATAAGACGACCAGCCATGCGACTCACGTTCAGTGACCATGACACAACCCGCGACCCATCAACCATCCCAATCACCACAAAGTTGCCCCTCTTCTCAGCTTGGAGATCGGAGGTCTACTCAAGCCGGTTAGCACCTAACCTCCCAAAAGGGAATGCCGCCATACCTCATCGAATTGCACAATGATTTTACCAGAAGATTGTGCGCGTACAACTGATAGGAGATTGGAGCGAGTGGTACGTCAGCGAACAGGTTTTGGTTTGAATGTGGCAAAGAATCCTAGCCCAACTCACCGACACGAGACGAATGGCCAGTCACTTCGTGCGATGCGATACCACGACCGAGGTACATCCACGAATCTTTCTCTGGTCGTCGGATGTGAACTTTTACCGTGACGTCGCGAAAGTTGCTCTCCCGAGTGGGTACTGGTGTTGCTGATGCTGCAACACGCCAACCCGGTTAGTTCTCAAAACCATCTATAGCCTCTCTGCTGCGTACGCACTTGTAATGACAGGTGCGGCTGACAGTTCGTTGGTGTTCTCCTGTGGGGGATTCGAGGCTCCTGGTTCTCCCATGGGAGCACCACCTCCCATATCCACGTCCATTGACTCTGACTGCATGGTTCAAGGACACGGGGTAGGCGTCAGTTATGCTGGTTTCGGACCAACATAAAGGTCTCGAGCACCAACGTACCATTGTTTGTCTCCTGGTTGCAAGTTAAATAGGTAGATAGACGATGATGTCGGACAGTCCGTGAGGTTCGAGGGCAAGAGTCGTTCACGGAAGTCGCGAGCCCATTTACAGCGCAGCACGTGCCTTAATTGCAACTCTTGGCACCTCTTTGTGTGCCACACAGGCTGCCACCGCAGTGCGTCTACATAAAATCCTAAAGACAAAGAAACTGAAAGAGATTCTTGTTTTGCGTCCTTTCAGCCTATGTCATTCTTTGTATCTTTGCGGCAATAATCTGTGGCTTGGAGATATCTCTTTCATGTACTGACGTCTGTGGCTTCCATCGAGTGTGTATTTAAGACGAGGAAGAGGCCCAATGGGCAGCATAATTCATTCATTCACCCTCAAAGACGTTACGCCAGCATGCCATTGTTCTCCGACCTCTCCGCCGCTGACCTCGCTCATTCCGACGAGGTGGAATACCAACGCGAGTTGATCGAAGAGGAAGATGCCAAAGACAGGGTCAAGGAACAAAGGGTATGTCCTCCTGTCTCTTTTCCATCGCAACAGCTCCTAATATTGCCTCATACAGAACGACGACGAAGACGAGGACTATGAGCAGCAATCCTCTTCCCAGTCTACCTACTATTCCTCGTCCCAGGCTTCCCAAACTGTTGTGGCATCCTCTCAGGCCTATGGATCTACGTCCTTGAACCAAGGAGGTGCAGAAGAAGACGAAGAGAACGACGTGGATGGTGAGACAGTTGTCGAAGGGGATCTGGTTCGCGAGCCATCTGTGAGCGATTCGGAGCCTGATCTTGACGGCGAGGAGTGCGACTTTGAAGCGGCTTATCCCGAGCTCGTTCAGCCGAGCTCACAGCCTCAGCCTGAAGATACCTACCGCCTGCACTCTCGCAAGGTCGCTAGCTTGGACTATGTCGAAGACGACGATGACGAAGAAGACGAGGAAGACGAAGAGGAAAAAGACGGAGAGTGAAGGGATCAACTCTGGTTCTCGGCAAGGGCCAAACGATTTGCTAGAAATGAGCAACGGTATTGGTATCGATTGCTATAGGTCTGATATGGAGTATTGCGTTAATGAAAATATGTTACGAGCGAAAGGAAAGAAACTCACAGTGACAGTAAATAAAAGAGGTGACACGGTTATCGCTGCTCTGGTGACAGGTAGTTACCTCCAACAAGGCACAGATTTCGTGGCGTGAACTGAACGTTTGTGATTGGTGTTCGCTTGGTGGGGAAGGTTGCCATCAAGTCGGCCCTAATAAGCATTCAATACTGAAAACTGAAAACAGGGTGGCGTGGACGTACGTTTCGTTACTGTCGTCGTCGCGTGCAGCAGAACGAGCGTTCGCCTCGGAGGTCCCATTCTCTGCAGGCTTCACCCGGAGGCCGCCAGCGCCCTTTACATCCCAACACCTCACCGTCCAATCGGCGCCTCCGCTAACGAGTAAGGAAGATTCCGCACTAAACGAGAGGGTATAGATGGACGATGCATGGCCCGTCATCTTCTTGATTCTCTTCCCAGAACCAAGATCCCAGAGGTTGATGGCGAGGTCTTCCCCAGCAGTAGCCAGGTAACGCCCATCGGGACTCATTGCCAAACACGACACAGGACCTTGATGTCCAATGAAAACGCGGACACTGGATCCTCGTTGGACATCCCACAATCGCGCTGTCCAATCACTGGAGCCCGTTGCCAAGTACAAAGAATTCGGATGGAATCCAACACACTAGCCAATCACAAGTCAGGACGTATTCCGGGAACCAATCAGAAGGGAGGAACTCACGTCGACATCACCAAGATGGCCAGCGTATATTCTTAGACATGTTGTCCTGTCGGTGGACCATAGGCGAGCAGTTCGGTCTCTGCTTCCAGTTGCAAAGTAGATTCCCATTGGACTCCACTTGACATCCCACACTGGGTTCTCGTGACCTCGAAAGGCAACGACATTGGTCATTGTATCCATCGACCAAAGGCGCACAGTCGCATCAGCTGAACCAGAGAGCAGGTATTTCGGGGGAGCTGCAGATCCTCCATGCGGGTCAAAATCCACAGAGTAGACAGGGCCGCTGTGGCCAATCAGCTTGCGCGTTGTCGTGCCCTTCTTTTCTTTGAGTTTCTGGAGTGCTGCCGCTGAAACAGAAGCGTCAGCACAGGGTTATTATGGGAGGCATGAATACATACGGTCTTTGATTAAGTTTGAAGAGAAATCGCTCCTGTATCCTCGTAGCTTCTCGCCTTTGAGGCTCCAGAGACGGATATAACTCTCTGCGAAGCCCGCTGCCATGAGAGATGTATCTTGCGAGAACGTCATGCAAGGGGCGCTACAAGAACTTCGTTAGCCGAAACAAGACATTTTGTGCAAGAAAGACGCACCCTTCTGTAACATCGTGCAAGGTATAGGCACAGATACTTGGCAAAGCGCGCACTTTGAGTGCAGCAGCCTGAGGAGAGTTTAGGTCGACATTATTCAAAACTGAAGGGTCAAGTCGTATCCGTTTCCTCGCGTCTCTCACGGCGCTCACTTCCCTCTCAATATCAATGGCCTTGAAAGTGGGAGGATGTGGCAAGAGATCGGCTTCAGACGGGGCCACAAGACCAGCAGGGGCGACGGGGCGGGAAAATTGGAGGTCAATGTGTGCGGTAGGATCTCTGTCAAGCATTGCTTGCTCACGTAGCACGCGTTCTGTTTCCGTTCGTAGTTCTTCTGAGATTGGGACAGGTCCGAGCTTGAGCTCGCCTTTGCTTGCATTGAAGGCTTGCGGGTTGGCGTTACTCTTGGCTCCAGGCGCCTGGGGTATCAGCGAGGAGAGGAGTCCTGTTGACTCTTCCCACGTATGTGGAGAGACGGCGGTAGGATTGGAGGATGTGACTAGCGCAAGATTAGAGAAGGAAGTGTCAATGAGGGACAGGGGCCGCTTACCATCGAAGCGTAAATGATTGTTCACCACTCGCATGACGGCTGCTCTACCGCTCTTCCCCTGCTCACCGGTAAAGCCATCACCAGAGCCCATTGACTCTCCACCGAAACCTTCTGTCAACCATCCAACAAGGAGGCCGAAGCCGGATTTACTCATTCGGATGGCGTACTTCTCGTTTCGGAAACGCTGGGCAAGCTCGTCATTCTGGACATGTGCAGGTAGGAGAAGCGTCGAAAGATGGTGAATGGTGGCTGCATGTGAAGGTGCAAGGGATGGAGAAAAGGAATTGAAAAAGCGCTGTGCTATATGATAAGAGGTATGTTAATGCATATGCAGGTTCCAGCCACAGCTAGCACAAACCTGCTTCTTTGAATCCGTGTTGGATCAAGTCAAGGTAGAAATGACAGAATATAGGGAAGAGAATAGGTCTGAACTCGGGCTGAATTCTTCGTTATTATAGCGTAAACAGCATTGTGAATGGATACATACGCGATACATGTCTAATGAGCCATCCACCCATGCTTCGAGCTCGGCATAGCCTATCTCCTTATCTGTTGGGTCTAGCGCAAGCAGTTCTTCGGCACCAACATCCCCGATACTGGCAATCAGCTTCTGAATATCGGCAGGATTCCCCATGGCGGTCAATTCCTGCAGAACAGTTCCAGATTCTTTGAGGGCATTCTCGCCAGGTCTAGAGGGCTTCTGGGCATAGACAGCGAGGGCCTTGATGAGTTCCTCGGTGCCTACAGTTTCCATCCGCTTTTCCTTGTCTTCTGGAGATCGACCCTCGACCTCTGCCAGGAAAGCCTTCTCAGCTTCACTGTGACCTCTAGCCTTGAGATATTCCCAGATCACGCGTTCGGGATTGGACATGGTAGGAGCAGCATCCTGAGAGACAGCACCTGGAGACGGTGCAGCGGGAGACTGTGAAGATGCTGGAGTTGCAGCAGACATGTTGGCCCAGTACTGAGTGAACGTAGTGGAAAGCCAGGCGTGAACAGCTCGATCATTGAGCGTGAATGGCTTGGCATCACGTGGCGTTCATGATGTCGAGACAAGACGCGCCTCGATGTCCCCTTCTGTCCCTGCACATCTCTGCTTTCTTCAGTTTCTGCAATCCATACCATGGCCACCCAGCAAGCGAAAAAGCAGGCGATTACCCTCAAAGGCTCCTGTGCTCTTGTGACAGAGTTCTTCAAATATGCTGTGAACACGTTGGTCTTGCCATTGTCTCAAAGGGTCTATGCTTCGTACCAACAGTTCTCGCTTTAGCATCTTGTTCCAGAGGGAAGTTTATCCTTCTGATGACTTTCATATGGTCAAAAAGTATGGCCAGACCGTTCTCGTAACCCAGGATCTTGCACTCGAGAACTACCTAGAGCGGTAAGCCGTTCAATCTTTCAGACGCAGGTCAGATTGTTGATTCCACTTCTACAGGATATTGAAGCAAGTTCAAAGTGAGACTTGGATTTCACTTAATATTCCCTGTCGTCGTACTAATTACCTGGCTGGCATTAGAGTGGCTGCTCACAGGCCAAATCACTCAGCTTGTGCTCGCTATTATTTCCAAGGACACCCGGACACCTTTGGAACGATGGGTGTTCGATGTCAAGCTTGTCGAGCCCCCTGCAGTTGCCGAGGGCGAACCGTAAGCTCGGTTCAATATCTTGTTGCCAGCGTTGAATGATTGACGCCGTGCACGCAGACAACCACCGAAACCGGAAGCTGAGATACAATCAGAAATCCGAGCGATTCTCAAGCAGATTATTTCGATGGTGACATACCTGCCCGTCATCAACGAGCCGACTGTTTTCAACATTCTGGCATATACCTCCGAGTCCGCAGATGTTCCTGCTGGTGAGTGGGTCGACACAGACCCCTTGGCTATCGAGGCCAGCAAGAGCCAGCAGGTCAAGATGCGGAGTTTCAGCACAGATGTCCATCGCATCGAGGCGATGGTCGCCTATCGCTACGAAGAGTGAAGCAATTGACCCACTGTTTTGGTTAATCGGTTTGTGATACCATAGTGTACGAATATAATGATGCCTTGATAGAGCTAGTCCCCTGAAGGCATTCGAGAAAGATGTGAGGCCGCCAACGCCGGGGTTGGTGAGTAGTTCATCATTGATTTGAGCATGATTGTCGGAATCCAAAGTCCTGGTTGGGAAACCGTTGTGACATGAGAATTGTATAGATTGTCCGACCCATTGTCATGGTCACTGCAACAAGGCAACAGACGACCACCCAATAAAACCTGCACACACACTGAGCTCGGACCTTTCTCACCCACCCGGTCATCCTCTGCCCTTCCCCTTTCCTTCGTTTCCTCTCCCGCCATTCCTTTTGATTTTTCACGTTCTATAAACTCCTGGAGGGTTAATTTCTATTGAAGCACGACTAATATGGGGGAAAGCTGGGTTCAAAGAGAGTTGCTCTCTGCACGAAGGCTTGCCTTCAATGTTCTTTTCTACGGTTCTCACTTTGCCCTCTTTGCCTATGGATGGTGGAGTCAGGTAGGCGAACCTTTTCCAACCTCACAAAGCCCGAGCGCTCACTCTAACTTCCCTAGGCGACCAACATGCGATTGGCTGGTCTTAACACCCTTGGATTCTCGGTTTGGACCTCTCGAGGTGCTGGTCTGGTCCTTGCGTACGATGGAGGCCTCATCTTGCTTCCAATGCTGCGAAATATCATTCGTATCATCCGTCCCAAGTTGACCTGGGCCTTCCCTGCCGACGAGAACATCTGGTTCCATCGACAGGTTGCCTATTCCATGGCTTTCTGGTCGATGGTCCACACAACTGCCCACTATGTCAATTTCATCAATGTCGAGCGTACCCGTGAGTACCTAACATCCCCCTTCACGATTATTACTCATCAAATACAGAGATCCGCAAGCAGACCGCCCAGCAGATCCACTACACTCAGCCTGGTGGAATTACCGGCCACTTCATGCTCCTTATCATGGTCCTGATGTACACCACCGCACACCATACCATCCGCAAGCAAGCTTTCGAGGTCTTCTGGTACACTCACCACCTCGCATTCTTCTTCATGATTGGTATCTACACCCATGCAACCGGTTGCTTCGTCCGTGACTCCGTCGACCCTGACCTCCAGGCGGAGTTCCCCTTCTACAACACTCGTCACTGCATTGGCTACCTCAGCTGGAGGTTCATCATCTGGCCTGGCATCATCTACTTCTTCGAGCGTGTCTACCGCGAAGTGCGAGCTCGTCGTGCTACCCGTCTTTCCAAGGTCTTGGTTCACCCCAGTGGTCAGTTCCGATATCATCGTTCACTGAAGATAATGATACTAATGCCATTTCAGGTGCTATGGAACTCCGTATCGTCAAGCCCAGTTTCAAGTACACTGCCGGCCAATGGCTGTTCCTCCAGGTCCCGGAGATCTCCAGCTTCCAATGGCATCCTGTGAGTCCATCATTACAGTTGTGATTGGGATGGTATATTGACTGAATGTATCCAGTTCACTATCACATCTGCGCCAGAAGATCCATACGTTTCTGTCCACATCCGTCAAGTCGGTGATTTCACCAACGCTCTCGGTGAACGTCTCGGCGTTGGCCCATCTGCCGTTGCTGCCATGACCAAGGCCGCTGCCAAGGGATACGACAAGGATGGTTCTGACATCTCCCGCGGTAACTTTGTTGAGGTCGACCCTTCGAGCATGGCCATTGCCCTTCCTTCTGTTCGCATCGACGGGCCTTATGGTGCTCCCGCTGAGGATGTCTTCAAGAGCGAGGTCGCTGTCCTCATTGGTGCTGGTATCGGTGTCACGCCCTTCGCTTCTATCCTCAAGCACATTTGGTACATGCAGAAGAAGGGCAAGCTCGGGTCCCTCCGCCGTGTCGAGTTCTTCTGGGTTTGCCGTGACTCCCCCTCGTTCGGTTGGTTCCAGTCCTTGCTTCAAGAAGTCGAGGCTGCCCAGGCAGATCGTAAGTCTTCAACGGCTCTCATTCATCTGCAAGGACGTGTCAATTGACCCATCTTTGATAGCCAACTTCTTGCGTATCAACATCTACCTGACACAGAAGATCAATGATGATATGTTGTGGAACATCACTGTCAACGAAGTCGGCGCCGACTATGACCCCTTGACCCTGCTCCGTTCTCGCACCATGTTCGGTCGTCCGGATTGGAACGCAATTTACGCTCGTATCAGGCAAGCTGTGGAAGGTGGCCAATACATCCCTGGTGCCAACTCGCAGCTCAAGACCAGAGTCGGAGTGCGTACTTCGTATTTCATCGTTCCTCTGACACAAGCTGACCTCTTCGCTAGACATACTTCTGCGGTCCTAGTCCCCTTGCCAAGGCCATCAAGGAGGCCACAGTCAAAAACACCTCTGCTCGCGTCGAGTTCTCCTTCGCCAAGGAGCATTTCTAAGGCTGTCGCATTTCGAACCCCTTTTCTTTGGAACATACTTAACTCACCCGTATTATACCCGCCCCTTCGTTGCTTCAATGTATTGGACGTGATTATCATTACCCGTTTGTATGAATACGCACATCGCTCTTTGATTGACTGCATGCTTATCTCGGCATTGAGCTCGCCTCACCGTACACAGACGAGGCAAGTGGACTTGCTTGCGCAGACTGGTGGCCATCGCTCGTCACAGCCTTAAGGATCGTCTTGGTCCTGTTTCGGTGAATCTTGCTTGAGCTGGTGGTTCACGATAGTAGCACGGACGCAAAGCAAAGCTCAGAATCACTACTCGAGTATTATGTACAAGTCGTCTGGTAAAATAAAGTCCTTGGCCTACTTGACATGTCCAAAGAAAGACAGCTGTGTTCACTTCAACTCTTGCATATGACTGTTCCAGAGCATCGTCTGTCGGCGGTTTGAACCCGACTTGCCACCGACATAAGAGAGCCGATGCTGCTCTCTCGCAATGGCCCGGATGCTCTTCCGCACGCTAGCGTCTCGCCTTAACGTTGTCGAAGAATCAAAGGTGTCCCAAGGGCGCGGTGTGATAGGATCGGCAGTGTCGACTGGTTGATCAAGATCGCGGTTGGGGAAGAATTGCTCGAGCGACTCGTAAATGTCCTCTGTGCGGGGACGCATAGAGTCACGTCGCTTCGGGGAACTTGCACCGTAAGATACCGAGCGAGGGCTACCACCGTCCGTGTCAGAGTAGTCATCCGAGTCGTAGGACTGCCGAGGAAGAAGGCCTCTTTGGGATCTTGCATTGGTAGGATCGTAAGAGAAGATTGAAACGTCCGGTACCGATTTCTGCCTCGAGACCATCCGTTTGTTGAGGCGTGGTGATGAGGATGGTGGCGGCATAATCGAGCCCAAAGTAGAGGATGAAACGGAGGTGGAGATGGGCTGCGGTGATATTGGCAGTCTCTTGCCAGTAACGTTTCGAGCAGGACTGGAAGTTAATGTCGTCGACGATGACGCAGCGGAGAGATTGTAGACTGATTTGGCAGCAGGGTTGCCTTCTTCATATAACTTGAGCGAAGAAATATCAATAGCTGTAAGGGTTTGTGACCGGTCCCGACTTGACCCAGGCCTCCTGCTAGTGTGCTGCGAAGAGCGGCGAGGATGGGGAGGAGGGGGAGATTGAGGCACGGGTGGGATCGAGGCAGGGGAAGGCGGTAAAGGTCTTGGTGGACTTCGTATGCCAGATGATGAGGCATCCCCTGAGGGGCGGCGCGAGAACTGTTTCGCTTGGAAAGAGCTCGAAGAAGCAGACGCTGAGGAAGGTCCCGCCTTGCTGGACGATGCGACTGGGGGAAAGCTGGGCAACGGTCGAGATGAACTGGTGGCAGATCGCCTAGGAGGTTCAGGAAGTGGAGGTGGAGTGAAAATGAAGGTTGGTTGAGGTTGAGGCTCATTGTCGGGATTAGAAATAACGAGCCGTCGTGACTTTGGGGTGTCGGTCGAGGTAGCGCTCATAGCGCTCGGTTCCTCAGTCCTCGCAGACCTCTGTCCCGATGAAGCGAGAGGGGTGATTGTGACCAGTGGCGGGCTTTCGGTGACCGCGCCTTGAGCGGACTGCCGCCCAGTTGGCTGCTGTGGAGGTGGTAAAGGTTGGTTCCATGACGGAATCGTCAAGTTTGGCAAAGGGGGTTTAGATGGTCTGGCTGTGGGGTCTGGCCTGTATCCCGTTCGAAGTGATACAACCGAACGACTCTCTCTCAAAGGTGGGGCGAATAATCCTGGCTGGAAGCGGAGAGGTTTGTCGGCGATATCATCCAACTGGATTGTGCAGCCCGGTCGTACGTCAAGGATGTACGGATGTTCCTTGAGCTCGGCCGAGTGGGGACGTAGTGCAGGATCCCTTCAGGACAAGTCAGCGGTAGTAGACAACTTTGCCGTTTGAGCAATAACGTACCCGTGGAAACATTGTTGCCGAAAGTTCTCGGCGAGGGGGGAGATCGTGATGGTTTCGGGAATTGGTGGCGGAGCCCTACGCCCGCCAACCTATCGACACGGTTATATGCGCTCAACAGGGAGAGAAGAAAAATCTTACCTCGAGCATAACAGTAGGGAACGGTAGGGGATGCCACGGGCGTTTACCAGTCCACATCTCCACTGCAACGCAGCCAACGCTCCAGATATCGACTTTAACATCGTAGCCATCAGCGGTGCTGGCCAGGACCTCAGGTGCCATCCAATATATTGTGCCTTTCAATGTCGTGTACGCTTTCCCCACACGCGTCATCTCGCTGGCCTTCTTGGAGATGCCAAAGTCTGAAATCTTGCATGTTCCTGAATAGTCGACTAGGATGTTGTCCGATTTCAAGTCCTGGAAAGTTTGTGAGGTCGAGAGAACAAGTTAAGAGACGTATTGATTCTTACCCTATGTATGATGCCTCGCTCGTGGAGGTAGTCAAGTCCGGCAAGGATCTGACCGAGCCACGTCTTTACCACGTCTTCGCGGAGTGGCCAATGGTCTCGAAGCAAAGAGCCAACAGTCCCTCCAGCTACGTATTCCAAGAATCTGTGTCCCCTTTCAGCAAAGGCTGCAGAGGGTGGCTCGAAATGCTTACATGCTCAAGTAGTTTTGACTTTCCTCAAAGCCGAGATAAGAAACCACGTTGGGATGGTTGAGGTCCTTCAGAGTCTCCCCTTCGAACCTAAGAGCTTTCATTGTTTCCATTTGCTGTTCCTTGAGTTTGTCACTGGAGGTCTTTGGAATTTCCACCTGTTTGACTGCCATGAGATCCCCCGTAGTCGCGTTGAGTGCCATGAACACCCTTCCATAGCTCCCACTGCCAATTTCATCCCCCTTCATCCATTGGAAGGTCGCTAGGTTGAAAGCTGTCAGTCTATCATCCACGCAAGCAAGGTTATTGCAGGACTCACACTTCACAAAGGATGGCTTGTATGTTATGCGCCGAGAAGTGTCCTGTCCAGTACGAGGGGTTGGACGAAATGTTCCTTCGCTGCTGGTCTCCGAGCTGTCCGACTCCTCGTCAAGTGATGATCTACGAGAGCCTGTTCGACCCTGAATTCTTCTGGAAGGCAATGGGGGTACGGGTGGGAGTGTGTCGCTGGGTGCAACTGCCCAGGTATTCATTGGCCGAATGGTGGATGTTGGCCTGTCCATCCTCGGGATGGAAAACAGAGAAAAGATGAGACGGTTCTAGAGTGGTTCTGAACAAAGATAATGAATGTTATGTAGGATCCCGTGTGAGATGACACTTCCTGTCAGCAAGGGTTGTGAACCAAGGTGATCAGACTGCCCTGAACACGGATCGAAAGAAAGCAACGGTACTGCATCTGTGATTCAAGGCGTTGAGCGTAACGCACCGCTTTGAACTACATTATCGACAATGAAACTCAACATGTAGTCTCGATTGCCTTGCCGTCCCACCATCAGATGACTGGCACGGCAATTGATCTCTGCAGCCGCCCGTTCCTTTGCACCAAGTCCTAACGACATCCGCACAGCCTGGCAGTGCCGACTGTACTTGTTTTCCATCGAAGTATTCTTGTGACAAAAAAAAGAAGCACAAGTCGAAACAACTTTGTAGTTGAAAGCTACCCGTACGGCGACGTATCGGTACCACTGGAATGGGATGCAATGCGTTGCTACTGTCGTTTATTGGATACTCTTGGTGCTCCTCATCTGTATGGCGCTGGCTCTTTCAATTTGAGCTTCAGAAGTCAAGTCGGGAGAGAAATTCCCACGCGTTACACGTGGTTTGTTTGAACGCGCCTGGCGCTGAACAGTGTCGAGTGAACTTCGAAAAGCTACATCGAGGATATTCTCGGTTTGTATTTCCTATTCCCCCTAGACATCGTCTTGCATGGCCTCTGCTTTCTCGACGTTCGGTTCAGCAAATTCTAATGGGGGTCATGGCCTGGGTTCGTCTACCTGGCAGGCTGCTGCACCAAAGCCGGCGCCTGTCGATCTGACTGCTCTTCAAAACGCGAGTCGGGTCCTACTGGAGCAGCTTGCCAAGGATGCACAGATTGTGCCAGACATTGGCGACACTTTGACGGGTGGTAAGCTCCCACTTCTCTAAATCTAACGACATTGTTTTGAATGCATCCAGGCGTCGGGCAAGCATCCGGCACATACAGCGTCTTTCCAGACGACATTCGCGTACCTTACCAGAAGCGGCGTTTCGTTGGCATTCCAGATGGGCTATTCCAATACTATGACAGTGCGTGTTTTCTTATGCTGGCTTTGGAACCATAACCAACCCATTGCAGCCGTGAATGTTACCACTCATATGGGCATCATGCCAGAGATTGAGCGCGTATGGATCTCTATCGACCACAAACTATTTCTATGGGACTACAATGACGGGTCAGTCGACTTCAGCTTCTATGTAGCCGGCCATTCAGCTCCTCTTCTAGGCAAGAGATTGCTTCCTTTGTTGACCAACCGGATGTCATCACCCATGTTGCCCTTGTGAAGCCCAAGCCAGGGCTTTTCATCGACGACATCACTTCTTTGCTTGTCATTTGCACTCCCCTTTCTGTCCTCCTCATTGGTGTCTCTTTGTCAAATCGACCTGGTCAAGAGGATGGGCCAAAAGATATCAGCCTCTATGCCACCGACTTCACAGTTTCCACTGATGTGGAGATGACCTCCGTAGTGGGCACTTCAGACGGTCGTATATTCATGTGCGGCGCGCAAGACGGCAACTTTTACGAGCTGCACTACCAGGAAAGCGAAGCATGGTTTACAAAGCGAGTTCAACTCATCAACCATTCCGTTGGGGGAGTGCAGAGCTTGCTCCCGCGATTCACGACCTCTACCAACGAGGGTGAGTTTACTTTGCTTTTTTTGCAACACTTTATTGACACTATTCATAAGATCGAATAACCATGCTGGTGTCCGATACTGAGCGAGGCTTAATATACGCTCTAACAGCCAGCAGTTCGATTTCCGTTTACAAACCCAACGGCGACAGATCAATACAGAAGGTGCAAGCGCTTTCCAACATTTACAAAAGTGCACAGGACAAAGTCCCAGGCTCGCCGGCTCTAACGCAGCAAAACCTTGCGGTTGTATCTCTCCACGTGGTGTCTCCTTCGGAGTCTCGCTCTGGAGTGCAACTCATAGCCTTTGCTGTCAATGGTGTTCGACTCTTCTTCGGGCCCTCGGTCACCTACTATGGTTACTCGTCCACGGGCTCAAGACCGCTGGCGCTTCTTCATGTTCGACTCCCACCAACCAATCTGATCCATCCTGACGAACAGCAAGCCAATGTTCTACGCCCAGGTCCCATGTACGGTGCCCCGCAAGCTGGTGCTCAACCAACCAGTAGGCCGTTTGTCGTCTCGAACCTTGATAGCTCCTGCTATTTCAACGGCTTGACTATTGCTGCCCAACCTGGGGACACGGACGGCACAGACTTCATCATGTGTCTTGCTCCTGACTTGCCTAACGTCTCAAACCTGGGCATCAATCGTCCTGCAGCCCCTCAACAACCCGCGCAGCAACAAGTATCGACGACGACCACCTCGACAAATCGATTGCCTTTGGTCGAGTACGCAACGCTGTTGTCCATCCCGGGTCGTACATGGGCTGTCGCGAACGTTCCGCAGTCATCACAATCAAGCGTACCCGCTGGAACACCATCCCCTTCTGCGATCAACGAGCTAGCGACACAGTTCAACGAGCCTTCCCATCAATTTATGCTGCTCACCAACGTTGGCTTGACGTTCCTCATCAGACGAAGAGCTGTTGACTACCTCAGAGCAGCTCTTGAAGAGTTGCAGACTCAGAACTACCGACCCATCGTCGAGTTCCGTGATAGGTGCGCGGTTGACCCGTTAATGAGGTGCCACTCATGTTAAGCCTGTTTTAATAGCTTCGGACGGGAGCAAGCTTGCGCGATGTTGCTGGGTGTCTGCAGCGGGAACACCTTTTTGGATGGAACTGAGTCGAAGAATTCAGTGACAACCGTTAGTCCTGACGCCATTGGGTTCGCGAAGCAAGCGTTTTACGACTTCGGCGAACGTCCTATTTGGGCTGAACGTGCGATGTATGGCACAGGTGTGTATCCCTTCCTCGAGTCCAAATTGCATACTTAGTGTGGATGATTAGGTGAGGGCAAGGGCACGATGACATATAGCGGCCGCCGCGACGGCCTTGCGCTGTATATCGCACGCCTCGTTCGTCCTATCTGGAGGTCGAAGCTCACCAAGCTCAGGTAGGCCGTTTTCGTTCCTGGCCCGGTAACTCAACTGAGCAACATCACACAGCCCAATGAACACCTATGAACTCTCTGTTCCCGAAAAAGATCTTCTGCAGCTTCAGAAGAATCTCTTCGCACTCAAAGATTTCCTCGAAAGGAACCCGCATCTCTTCCATTCGTCGCCCACCGAGCCTGCGGCAAGTCGTGAGTCACTCGCCGATCAAGAAGCGTGGAAGGTAGATATCTATCCCTTGATTCAAGGAACTACAACATCTAACATTATCTTAGACCGAGAATACCTCCGTCTCGGAACTGCAAAGTCTTCTCAGCCGGACGATTGAAGCCTTGTCCTTCATTATGCTTCTTAATGATTATCGTTTGGGCGACCTGATCTCATAGTACGTGTTCCACCTCAATTGCTCGACGCTTCTTGCCCTGATGGCAACACCTTTTCGTAGCTGTGATGCTGAAACCCGGGACCTCATTGTGGCGACGACCTTCGAGGACCTGATCACGACGAACAGCGGCATGTTGATATCTCGTGCCCTTGTTAATGTCGTCATCGACCAGCAAATCGGTCAACAGATCAGCGTATGGCAATCATCAATGAATTTGCATGGTCTTCAGGTACTCATCAACGAGTTTTGCTTTTTTAGGTGGATACCATCAGCGAAGTTTTACAACACAGATGCGGCTCGTTCTGCAGTCCCGATGATGTGATGCTCTACAAGGCCAAGGAGAATGTGCGAAAGGCTGCTGAGACCCGCAATCCAAATGAAAGGCAGAACTGCCTGGCTGAGGCTCTTCGGTAAGCTTCGCTCTCGTGATTTTTTGCAGGCGGTGAGTTGACTGTTCAACAGCTTATTTGGCAAGGCTGCTCGTGTCCTAGAATTTGAGAAGTTGAGAGAGATCGTCGGAGACTTCCAACAGTTGCAGTATGCTAAAGGTGTGCAAGTTTCTGAGCTGGCGAGGCTTTGTGATGACCAACTATTCTAGGCGCTATTATGCTACCTCTAACTTGCGCTCAGGCCCAAGACCCCGACAACCTTGGTCTTGCCTTTTGGCATTCGTCTCCTGCCGCAAATTCGGCTGATACTCGCCACGAACTCGCTGAGCAGAGGCTGAAGACGTATGACCTTGTGCTTGATTCATTGATGGTCTTCGAGGAGAAGTGTGCAGAAGCCAAGGAACCCAATGGTGTTGACGACAGCCCTGAAGCCATTCGAACCCATGCGTATGAACTTGCGTTCTCAAGCGACGATGAAATGTTCCACTCGACGTTATACGACTGGCTAATCGGCCGCAACTTGGCTGACGATCTTCTCGAGGTCGGTGACCGTTATCGTTTTGCTCTGCTTCTTCCTAACTTTCGGTAGATGAGACCTCCATATTTAGAGGCCCACCTTCGTAGAGAGCCTGCTACTGTCGCGAAGTACCAACTTCTTTGGCAGTTCTATGTCAAGAACGGCCAGCCATTGCGTGCGGCGGAGGTTCTGGGAGCATTGGCGGAATCAACAGAGTGAGTCAAGTTGCTTCCTATTCGACAAACCCCCTCTCACCACCATGTCACAAGGTTCGAGCTGCAACTCGACTCCCGCGTGGAATACTTAACGTTGGCGGTTGCGAACGCCAAATCACATCCTATATCTGCGGGTGGTCGACATGAGACCGCCATCGCCTTCCTCACCGACCTCGAAGAGAAGCTTGATGTTGCTCAGGTTCAGTTAGAGATTTACCAGATCCTTGGTCCGCATATGGAAGATGCTCCCGAAGTTGGCCAACGCATAAAAGCTTTGAACACCAGATTGTTCACCATGACAGAGGTTCGGCTGCTCTTTGATGCCGTGTGTGGGGTTGCTCATTTTCCATTAGCTTTTCCAAGAGTACGCTGTGCCCTTTGACCTTCCCAATATCAAGCTCCTTTGTCTCCATGTATCCGAACATCGAGACGAGGCTGTCGTGCGTCCTATTTGGAATCAAATCTTTGAAGAGAGTACGCACACTCTCCATTCTTGTTCTTTCGGCTCTCTTATTACAATAACAGTTGCTCGGGAAACGCCGGACGTATCAACGCAGAAAGACACCATTTTCAAGCAGGTGGTGGCCTTTGGCCAGAGATTTTATCCCTCGGAATGTGCCTTCCCCTTGCGTATGTTGTATTCTCCCTTTCAATTCCAGATTGGCGCCTTACATAGCAACATATAGGCTTCGTTTCAGGGCTCCTTGTTAGGTTCCGTTTGGCAAATAAGGGTGAAGTACCACCTGGCTGGGTTTCCCGCCTGCTAAACCAATGCACCGTCCCATACGTGGAGATCTGGGAGGTTCTCCATAATATGTACGAGTCACAGGTCGGTACCCATTCTAATCTTTCTCCGGAGCCAAAAAGCTGACACAAGTTCGTTGTGTAGGTCCCTCCGTTCAACGACCAGGCCAACGTCCAGGCGATCTCGGAGGAAATTGCTGTTCTGCTCACGGATTGGCTGAATGAAGCCCTACGACCCCAATCTTCGCTTTCGCGGGCAGAGTTCCCTGTTGGCCGCATAGACCTCGCTGTCGATCAGTACATGCAAGAGCTCGAGGCGTCCCGCACTGAGACGCGCGCAGTATACGAAAACATTAAGCGCCAGCTACGTCGTCACTGGTGACGATAGTCAGGGTTGTCGGCCAACTTTCGCAGCTGTGGTAGGATAGGTCGCAATGGACGTGTATGTATCTAGATGACAATGATCGGGCTCGGATTGACAGCACCCTCGGCGAGAACGGAAACTATGCCCCAATTGCCTGGTTTAACCCTGACAAATGCTGTTGTAAAGTCTCCGTGTTCATCTCGCGATCCTGTCCCTGTCGACGGGACGCCAGTCTGGCCTCGATGCGAAGGGATGTGTACGGAAACCAATGCGGCCTGCTAACCGTCTAGCCGGTCGGCCATCTCGATTCCAATGTAAATCCCTATTGTCATCAGATTCGGTACATGAATTAGATGTAGTAGCAGACGGAAGCCGGCCTTTATGCATTCACCTCCAGGATCGCATCCTCGGCTCGCATGAGGAACCGCTTCACGTAATACTCTGTCTTTTGGTAGACTTTGTAAAAGGCTCTGCGGGGTACCTGGGTAAGAAAGATATCGTCCGAGTAGTGTCTCCAGAGAGAAACTTACCTGACAGCTCCCACCAGGATGAGAGCGACGACGATCAAGGCGGCGACGTCACGGGTACCATCTCTGCGGCGAGATCCTCGATATCTCGCAAGCCATTGCACAGGGGCGAGGAATTGGAATGATAACAGAAGATGGACGACAGAGACAGCCCCAACCAGAGGTAAGCCGAGCAAGAAACGGCGTACAAACCTCATTACAACCCCCGACTGTAGGCTGGGTTCCAAAGGAACACCCCTCGAATTCCGACCATGAGAATAGCCTGCTTCTGATGGAAAGACGCCCTCATCCAGGATCCCTGCAATGTCTCCGTCCTTGAGGACCCGGAAAGTAGCGGTGATAAGGTCCCTAGCAACGTCGACTGGCGAAACGAATTGGTAACCAAAGTACGACCAGGTGTAGTATGAATCTGAGGAAAGCTCCTCAAAGAAAGAAGCCAAGTAGGTGGTGATCAGCGAAGCCAACATGACTATGGCGGTGAACGACAATCCGGAGAGCAGCGCAATTACCACTGGTAGCCAAAACGTTAGATCGTTCAGTAACTACGACTTGCCATATTGCGGTGGGAGTGACGTACGTTTGTTGGACGCCAACCCAAGGACTTGCGTCCTCGCAAACCGATACTGGTAATGGCATTGTGGGCAAGCGAAGAAGGCACCCTGCGAAACGGAGGTCTTCCTCCACCGTTCTAAGCATCGGACGTGCACATACTATGGAGGAGAAAAGTGTCAGCTATCTTGCATGGCTATTTCTGAGCGCTTAAGGCCCACTCGGATTGAACCCTTGCAAAGGCAGGGTGAAATGAGGCGCCCCAACTCTATCTCAGCATTGGTACCGTCAAGGCAAATTCTGCATTGCCTTTCGCCGGTGTCCTTTGACGCCTCGTCGTCCCTCGAAGTTGACATATTTCTGAAATAGTAAAGGCAGTGGTCAGGGACAAAGGTGCGTGGGTCCGGCATCCTTGAAAGCCCCTAATGGCAGCTGGACGAGCGGGCCGAAAACCTCGTGGCTCCACTGCTAGCGCTCGGTGTAACGCGAACGCAAGACTCAGCTTCAGCAACAGTACCACCCTCTCCAGCGGCTCTTGTAACAGCGGAATGGTCTCAAACAGTAGCAGTGAGAAAACTGGGCGCGTACGACTCGTCGGCGCAATCGCTGGTATGGGAAGCGGTGCGTTTGGGGTTCAGTTGACACGCCTGGTTAGATGTGAAATTCTGAGCAGAACGATTCAGGGTTGACCAAGGTGCTGTGCTCTTGAGTACTTGAGTTCTCATCTCTTGGGTGTCAACTGATCTGCGATTAGGTTGCGGTTGGGCATGGGTGTGTAGCAGTGTGACCTCGCGCCAAGTCAGTTGCGTCTATGCCTCTGCAATTCCCCACACATTTCGCTCATTCACATCTACACAATAGCCAAGGTTCAAATGAAACTCTATCCTTTCCACATTTAGGTTCGATACAATCAAGACACGAATGCAATGTGCCCATCCAGGGACGTATCGGGGGGCGGTCGATGTCCTGAAGCAAATCGTTCGCAATGAGGTTGGATTGCTTCTTTAATATCCACCTTCGATGAATTGACAATGGCAACTATGTTAGGGCGTCCTGGCTCTATACAAGGGCGCAACCCCTCCTGCGGTTGGTTGGGCTGCCATTGACTCCGTGCTATTAGGATCCCTCCACAATTACCGGCTGCTCCTTCTTCAGAATGGAATGTCGGAACCGAACCCAGGCTCTGGAAATCCCCGGCTGACTCTTCTAGGACATGGCGTTGCAGGGCTCTTTGCTGGATGCACAAGGTATGCGTCCGTTCGTCCAGGAGCGCCTGATTTTGACATGGTCATATGCTTTGATTGTGAAGCGCTGTGATAGCAACCCCAGTGGAGCTTTTGAAAGGTGCTTTTCGCGAATCTCCGGGATGCGAAATCACTGAACATTTTGTGCTTCTAATTATGCAGTCAAGCTCCAACTACAGGCTCAGAAACGCATCGCAGAGCGACGTTTTACTGGCCCCGTTCACTGCATGCGTGAAATTGTGCGAGCACAGGGTCCTCTGGGCCTGTGGTCAGGCTTCTCTGGCACCGTGGCTTCCAGAGTAAACTTCTTTTGGATGTTTTTCTCGTTCGAGGTATGTGCGTCCATCAGCAACGTAGACGATCATGACACAATGCGGCTACAGGCTTTCATGCGCGGATTTGGCAAGCTAAATGGAACACGATTCGAGGTAAGTACCTGATTTATCAACTCACTGACCTACCCCGAATCTAAGGAGAGTGCTCAGGTGAGCACGGGTCTTGCCAACTTCCTGTCAGGCGGACTCGGCGCTTTTTCGTACTGGATCATGGCCATCCCAGCTGATAATGTCAAAAAGTGTGTCTTGCCCCTTCGATTGGCCTTCAAACTCCTCCTGACACTTTAATGCCCGTTATCAAGCCGGATGATGGCCTACCCTTATCCCGACTCATATCCAACCCCAGGGTCTACCTTGAGGATACCAACGTTTTCGCAGACAGCCAAGAAGATATTCATTCAAGACGGGTACGCCGGATTTTTCCGCGGACTGGGACCTTGTCTCCTACGCGCGTTCCCTGTCAATGCTTCCGCATTATTTGTTTACGAAGGCTTGATGCGAATATTTGGTGCCGAAAAGGTATGTCATTCATTTCTTGTTTTCCTGTTTTCAGCCAGGTAGACCAATGCATTTCAGACTCGCCATTGAGTGCCCCTCCGTGCGCTTGCTTCTCGTCTCTATGTCGCAAGTATTAGAAGCTCGTCTTGCGATATGATGGCTCTCTGTTACCTGGATCTCACATACTGCTTTTGGCTAAAGAGATACCAAATCGAGAAGGCAGAAAGAGAATATATAAACAGCATCTAGAGCATTACAAGTGGAATATATACAGTGCCTTCAGCCGTAAGCTGACCCTATAACCTGCTATCGATACAATGTCCAGTGATGGGAATGCGCAAGACCAAATACGGTGGTAATAATGTGCAAGATATTGGAAATGAGGAGTGAGAAAATCCGTGAGGAAAGAAATTCAAGACAAGACAAGACAGAGCAAAAGGAATGGCCAGCACAAATGTGAAGAAGAAAGAGAGGCCGAGAAGCTCAAAGATAACACCGGGAGAACGTGCTGGGTGGTAGAGCACAGGGCCAGTTGGAACGGGCGACGGCAGCCTCCCAATCTTTCTCATCGGACCGATACAAATCAAGGGCGACCCTGCTGTTCTCGATCTAACAAAAGAGCCGGTGAGAATGTGGCGTTAGTATCTCATCTCGTCTCGTGTTTAAATGGCGAATGGATTCGTCGGAGAGGAAATACTCACCGGGTTCAATTGCCCCTCTTGGCACCTTCTGCACATGAGCTGCCAGGCTAAAGTTTGAAGACCGACGATCTGCTGCGGAGAGCGGAGAGCATTGCGGAACGGCTATAAGCGCACATCGGGCATCAGCAACAGAAATGAACCCGAGCTTGTGGAGGGAACGAGACCGACCTGGTAGAGGGCGACATCCCTAGTTGCCACAGCTGGGTGAGGAATGCCTAGGACTGCTCGGAGCTCTCGTTAGAAGTGCAAAGGGATAGTGAGAAGGCAGAATGCGTACCTGATAGATCGTTCCAAAGGCTGTGACCTACGAGAACCTTGCCCTTGATGAGATTTGCAACTTCTTGCTGCACGACTGAAAACGGCCAGGCGTTGGCTAGATAGCACCAGGGCCATCAATAACCGAGCCTGGGAGGCCACAGGAATAAAGACGCTTACGAGGTTGAAGGTCGCCAGCCGTGATGCCAGTCACAGCTGTGCGATAATCGGTGACCTGGAGGGATGGTGAGAGACCACGACGCGTTGAATTCTAAAAGGACGCACAGGGAGAGTGGGGGCGACGAAGCGATCGTATAGGACCGCACCGCGATATTCCACAAGGCTCACGCGACTGGACATGGGGTCAACAATGGTCGGGTGTCCTTTGAAGTAAGACATACGCGAGCATGGTCGTTGTACCTCCAGGCCCAACCCCAACGTTGGTGCACGAGAGGGCGATGTATTGCTCGACGGTTGGGGGAGCCATCTTAAGTATGTATCGTGGAGAAGTATAGCTCACGAATGGAAAGATTGGCTGAGGATTCGAGAGGCGGGTAGGAGAGCATAAAATCGAGCTCGTCTGCTCTCCCTTAAATAAATTGGGGAGCCCATGCTCAATTAAGAAGGACCATGCCAATGGTAGTGGCAAGCCCTCAGTGACATAACCACCATAATTAAGCTCTCACTGCTCCCTTTTTATCGCTCCGGAAGCAGTCAGGTCACCTTAACCGTACGCCGTACGGACAAGTCTCAACGATCGACCACCCACAACCAGATCGCGTAGGAATATATCTAGCGACCCTGCATGATGTTCGGCTGTCCATGGGTCCAATCAATGCCAGTGGGAGGAATTCAGGAAGCAGAAGACGAAGAGATAGATTGGCAGGAGATCTGCCAGCGAGTGCGTCGGCTGGCCTTGCAAATATCTCAGGCAGTTCGCATTTTGCCTAATCCTTAAGAACGGAACTGACTGTAGAAGCATCCACCCCAAGTAGGTTTTGACGGATGATTTCTCGCAGATCCCGCAACGCTGGCACTGATCGAAGGATTTAGGCGCCTGTCCAAGCCCGCGCTGATAAAGGATGCCCGCACTAGATTATAAAAAAGGTGCCGTCAGCTTTTACCTAAACACCTCACCGGCGATCTTAAAAATAAAGAAAAGTGTAAGGACTTTCGGTGCGATTGCAACCCAAGCCGATAGCCTGTACATGTCTAACGGATTGCTATTCAGGGCAGTAGAGATGAGGTGGTCATTGTCCCCAGGCTTTCTCGGGCTAATGGCCTCGTGGAAAAGAGCTACCAAGAAATACTCCCAGACTGAGGATACCAGAAAAAAAAAAGAGTCGATCTCCCAGGAACGGCAGCCCTGACGATGCGGCATAAGACAGGGTCCGGATGAGAGATAGAACAGAATCTCAAGTTGCCGAACAATGGTTGAATCGCCGTGTATCTGCAATCTTGGGGTGCTGCTTGTCAAGTTCCTCAGGGTACTCCAGCGCTTGGAATGATGCAGCCAGACGGGGATGACTTGCAGTGAAATGGAGTCAAAGGTATTTTTATTTCACACCTACACAACCTCGTTGCTTGTCCTCCCATAGAGCAACCTTTAGTCTAAGCTTTGCAATAAATAACAAATGCCTTTCCTTTGGCGTTCTAGGGAACAGGATCTTGTCCGATAAACGCCGCAGTCTAAGCCTGGTGATCGACGCCTCGTTTCTCGCGGAGAGTGCATGTGGATGACGAGTGGCTATGAGCTCGGGCTCCTCGCTATAGGCTTTTGCGAGGTCCAAGCGCCCTTCTTTGAGGGCCAGAGTCACTATGCGCCTCCGCACACGCAAGTCCAGGTCCGCCTCCTTGCACCATTGACGCATAAAGAACTGGGTAAATCTGTTCGCCGTCGTTGCACACTTAGCCACCTTCTTCAGAGGAGAGAGAAGCGCAAACAAAGTCGTTGCATCTGGTCGAATACCACTGTGAAGGTTGCAGAGCTTCTTTAATGTCTTGATGTTACGCTCAAGGTTGCGCACACCCTTTCCTGATGAGCCCAATGCGACATGGGAATTGAGAAGATCGACGCAGCCTTTCCGCCAGCTAGGCGTTAAACGCCGAGGAAGAGCTCGCAGGTACGAGGTAGTAATTTCCATTGCGCGGTCAGGACGCTGCAACCTGAGGAAAAATGACACGATCGTGTTGATATCCCGTGGTGGAACGCGTTGCGGGGTGGCCAGCTCCTTTGGCGCGCGTTGGAAGAGCAACCGTAGCCGAGGGTCCCAGGTGTCGGGGTCGGGAAACGGAGAAGGTCGTTTATGCATAGTCTCGCCTGACGCTATGTATCCGGGTTTAGTGAGTTGGAAGAATTCGATCCATATAGGAAGGGGTATATTGTCGGAGGATATACCGCGAAGGGGATCTGGCCGAGTGATTATTCGCCATGCTTGGTTCCAGGAACCCGTTTGGACGAGGTAGCGAGTTTCCAGCTTCCAGGTCTCCTGGTTCCTCCGGATACGAGAAGCTTTCATGGAGAGGAGAAGTGATCGAACTGCGCCAAACGCATTGTGTCGAAGTGCGAGAGCGAGAATGACGTTGTATGAGTAGGTGGTGTGGTACTGGGGATATAGCCTGTAGAAGTCGAGGATTTGAGGAAGTTCGAGGGAAGGTCTTGTGAAATAGATCAATCGAAGCAGTGATTGGTGAAAGCTATCATGGCTCTTGGGCTGAGGAAGGTCTCGTGGAGGAGGTTGTACCAGGAGACGATGGAGTTCATCTTCATGTAAAATTAAGGGGCCCGGAGCCGGTTCTCCAGGTTGTATTGAAGGGGGGAGATGAGAAGGATCCGAGAGCAAGGGTGGTGAGTCTATGGTGCGAGGCTGGCTCTTTCTGGATGTAACTGTCGGCCTTGGGGGACTGGCAGGAGGTTCTGGCCGCTGACCAGACTCATGTGTCTCCTGAACCGACGTGACTGACTGCTGCAGTGACCTGTTTCTGCTATGGCCCTTAGCTACGTCACATCCGGTGCTAAGTCACAGCAAGTCAGATTCCGGGTTAAGCCAGACATGACACGAACCAAATACCTGGCAAGATTTGAAGGCCCGGACGCGTCGACAGGCCTTGCGCAACTGCTATGAGGTGTACCGTGACCACCTGCTCGGTCCATAGGAGTGGTAGCCTTGACCCCGGGCGTAGTGGAACTTCGGCGAACCCATGCTCTCGCTGCTGCCAGCTGGAGCGCTGCGGAGAAGGAGGGTGCTGGTAGAATGTGTGCCCTGGATGCTACAAGGGCTACAGCGCGATGGTGCATGCATGGGAAGATGCTCCCTGCTCGACGGGAGAGCGCGCCAAAACCCAAAGCGTTGGCAGTTTCAACGCTGTCCGTCGCGTGCAACCCGCCCAAAAATCATGCTCTCTCACGCCTATGATCCGAGTCGGTCGATGGGCGCCTCATCCTCGCATTGTTTCTTGAAAATCAGTCGCAGCTATCAACGTTCAACGGTGAGCAATTTGACCGTCTTTGCCTTGGTGCCAGAAGATTATGAGATGTGAAAATACTGAATCCTGGTGCCCGTGCTCGCTAAATTGGCGGCGGGTGGATGGACTTATCTTGAAGTAGCGATCCATGAAAGGCTTCTGAGAAAGTCAATGGTCGAGTCACTCACGTCCTAGCATTCAAAGGACTCTACCCGACGCTTCGGGACAAGGCAATTACGCCACAGGATGTCAACGTTCAAAGGTCAAATAGTGGTGGTATTCCGATAATTTCTCGAAAACGGACATGAGCACCGATGGCAAAGGTTCCAGAATATAAGGAGGTCCGAGGCTTCCGAGTCTCTGGTAAATAGACGCTCGTACAATATGAGTCTGCAAAGTATAGGAGACAGCGGCATGATCAGAACTATTAACAGCAGCGGGATGGGTTCGAATCAGATCAAATGACACTGGGGATGTAATAGTGCGAGTAATGGAGTATGCGATGTATAGAGAACTACATGAATGGGATGCCAAAGAATTGAAGTTGATGTACGATGTGTTAAAAAAGAAGGACGTGCCAGAGTTCGTGAATCATTAAAGTTCATCCATGGCATTGCGTAAACTCCGACCAACCAGCCATCCAACCTTTCCTACCCAGTGATCGCGAACTTGACGCATAGGCGTCGAGATTTCCGTTGTCTTGCTGTCCGCCATCTCGTCTAGCCCCCTCTCCCAACCTCTCACAGTTTCAATCCCAAACATCCCCGCCTGCCGATTTACCACTTCGTCAATCCTCTTCACCCAGGTTTGCCATTCCTCCATCAATCGTGGAACAACAAGCGGCGACATTGTCGAGATTGTTAGCTGCGGCTGTGACAGAATGTGATTCGTGATAGTGTGGAGGAACGTAAAGGTCTCCGAGGGGTGAAATTTGTCCTTGTGCATCGCCTGAATGGTGTGTGTTAGGTGAGAGCCAGCAACGGACTGATTAGGTGTTGATGTTGATGAAAAGTATGGGAGATAAGACATGCAGCAAGCCACAAATTCGGTAATGTGAGGTCTTAATCGGGAAACGATGTAAGAGTCTCGCATGCCGCCTTGAGGCTGGTGCACGGGTGGCATCGATTGCAATGCACCAAAGCCAAATGAGACGTTTGAGGAGAACGTGGACGAGTTGGAATATGGGTAGGCGTCTCGAAGTTTCCTGGCTGACTGTTCTAGTGCCTGAAGGGCTGTCTCGAGTGTGGGCTTGGGAATGAGTGAAAGTATTGTCGACTTGAGCTCTGGTTGGGCTTTGACGAGCGATGTGAGGAGTGGCAACAGTGATTGCGTAGGTAAACTTGCTACAGAGAGGTGTGAGTCGTTACAGTTGCACAAGCAGTCAATACGAACCTAAAAGAACACCGACGTCGACATCATCGTCCTGGCCATTTCCAGCCTCCTTCTTCTCTGAAGAAGACGACGAGCCTTGCCCTGTGGGTGCATTGGATGGTATCATGCGAGCGCGTTTGGGTGCAGCACGCTTCGGCCGTTCTGGTGTAGGGCTGCGGTCCATAGATTGGTCTCTCTGATGTTCATTCTCGAAATCGTCCTCTGAACGACCTCGTTTTACAGGCCTGAGCGAGTGGTTTATGGAGGAGGCGAGCTGGTGAAAGGCAGCAACATTGCTATGGCCTGGCGTTGACGATTGCCACTGTCCGCTTGGAGACGCCATGTTCGAGCTGGACGAGCCCAGCGATGGGCCTGAGCTGAGCCCAAAGCCAAAGCCAAATGGTGAGGGGGCATGAGAGACTGGTTTTGGTTTGAAGTCGATATGGTGCTGCATTACATTGGTCATGGTAAAAAGATGGTCGAGGTCTGAACAGTCGTAAGCAGCTCATTTGGCGTTGTGCTCGCCTCACGGCTGTCGGTCCGCAATTGATCTCATCATCGCATCACGTGCAGGTCTTTATATTTTCCAACGCGAGTTGTCGCAGGGTCGTTCCTTGTCTTCTTCCACCATTTGCTCGTTCTAAAGGTATGTTGAAACACCTGTTTCTCTTCAATGAAGAGAGCAATTGAATCGCTACTTCGAAGCTACGGCTTATGAATTTCAATCATATACCCAAATTTCTGAGTCCCTCGAAAGTTTGTCGAGTTGCATCTAACTCTTCTTTTCTCCAGCCCTCTGCCTAGTTTTCGCACTTTTCAATGGTGAGCACTGTTTTCTCTCTCGTCGCATATGATTATAATATCTAGAAGTCAAGCCCTGACACCATCTCAAGGATGGTAGATGAGGATTTTCCATGCTAATCATGATGCCCACTCGCTCGCCTTCCACCTCGTACACGATTGTTAATTACCTCCCCTTTCTCTAGGTCACCACATTATATAAAGCACCTCTACTACCATGACCATAACGCTATGTATATACCCATAACAAATTCAAAGCCCACATTACAAGTAAACCAAAAAGCACTCTTCCCCTGAGATCTGTAAAAACGCTTGATAACGCGGACTGTTTTGACGAAGACGGTGAGGATGAAGGCTGCTCCGCCAGTCGGTCAAGCCATCGTCGTGGACGTATTGGCGTGTCCGGTTCAGCAAGGACGTCCTGGCCTTCCTTCGATGAAAGGTCAGGGCTAGCCCTGGATGGAAGCTCCACTTCCTGGATGTACTCAGATCCAATCTGGCCAGGTGTCGAAACTATGATTCGAGGTGCTGTCGATACGGGATTGGGAAGCGATGGCTGAGTTTGGCCTTCATTGCAGATTCTGGTCGTGATCTGGGTTGTTGCCCACGCCATCCGATCCGACAGATACAGGAACATGATGGAGGTAAGAACGAAGTTGACTGGGCGCCAGCGCGAGCCTGGAAGCACGAGTAGAACACCCTTGGTATCTCCCGCCAACCAAAAATGGTATTGGATGATGAATGTCTCGAGTGAGCATTTGCCCACAAAGGCAAATGCAGTGGACGACACGGACCGGAGGACGGTACTAGCGTTCCTCAGGATTGCAAATGCCAATACGGGGAGGAATGAGATGTATGGGTGCCAAAGATTGTAGGTGAACTTTGATTCTTGCCATAGTTCAAAGGCGAAGAACCAGACGAGTACCAGGACGGAACCTGCAATACCCACTTTGCTTGCAAGCGGCCAGAGGTGATGGTCAGTGAGACGATGCTCTCGGGCTTTGACCACAAAGATCGATGCGAGCATCCCCACGTATACGATCCAAAGATCAAGATTTACTCGGAAAGCCCATTCGCGAGCAGACCAGTTGATGCCAAAGATAGCTTGGAGCATGTAGAAGCAGCTCTCCAGTAATCGCGGCTGCCACATGAAATAGGTCGTCAAGGCCGCCGAAAAGAAGACCTTGAGGAGGAGAAGAGGAGTGCGTGTGTTGAGTCGGGGTCCCAACGCCATCGTGGCGTAGATAATCAGGTACCACCAAGATACCAGGGGCGAGAAGTAATAGAATACAACTGTGAAAGTTATCAGCGGATGAACCACCTTTGAAAACCGTATACTCACAGTCTGTGTCCATGATATATGCCAGGCACAAGGTAAGCAGATTCAAACGGACTAACACCTGCCAATTTAAAATAGGTGTGAATGAATGGACCGACCGGTTGGAAGCGGATACTCACCTGAGCGATGCGTTTGAACCCAAAATCTGCTTTACGAAGGTAGAAAGTGGTGTGTCCATAACCGGTCATGAAGAGATAAGAGGCAACCAGCACCCGGATCGGATTGTAGATGCCAGATACTTTCGAGGCACCGAGGTAGTGGTAGATCAGGATAATTACTGAAAACGGGGATCGTCAGAGGTCAACGTCAAAGAAGTAGTACTTCTACTCACATTGCATCCAACCTTTCCATTCGTCAGTTTGGTCCCGGTTCAAGAACCCTTGGTCATTGTCGGCGCGCTTGAGCGTTCCCAACCCAACTAAGACTGTCGCCAGGCACAGGAATGTGAAGGTCCAAGGATTGAATTGTTTCTGTTCTTTAAGCCATAGCCAGGACCGGTCCGACAGATATATGAGAGCAAGGCCAGCACTGAGGATAATATACGGGAGCACCGATGGACTTAAGGCAGCACCAAAAATGGTTCGAAGATCTGCAAGTTGACTATCAGGAAAGGTTCTCAACGAGCTAATGACCACATACCAGCAAAGGGGCCGGCTGTGAGATAGCAAAGAACAGGGATAGATATCACCATGCCTACAAGAAGGATGGTATGGATGAGGTTGGGCCAAGGATAACCATTACAGCAGGTCTTGCTGTATGGCAATCGTTTTGGAAGCTCATCGTTGCAGCGGAGGTTGAGCAGAATATTTGCCTGTTTCTGAACGACAAGGTCGTTGAAGTGAATACCATCTTCCGTTGCTGAAGGGTCGAGCATACTATTGAAGACCATGGGGATATGGACGGCAGATGGGCCAGAAAGTAGTGCATGCTGGGCAGCACGGTGCAGGAGATCTGAGTTCATGGCATCTATATCGGATGAGTGCATGGTCAATCCACGCTCTGGCGACAGTTTGTTCGCCACCACCTCCTCAACAGGGAGCATCACAATCGAATCGGCAGCCATTCTTGACGGGTCAGAGAGCTTGTTGAAAATGTTTTCAATGTTCGCTCCCCAGCCCGGTATACCGCCAGAAGCCTTCGCGTATCGTAAATACCAGAGGCCTGAGCCCAACGCAAGCAATGCAGGCGGGTGTCGCTCGTGGTTTGATGGTGTAGGTCCTAGTATTGTGGTGATATAGGTCCCGTTCAAGAAGGGGTCCCAGTAGAACGAAATGCGAGTTCCGTTCGCTGTGCGAAGTTCATGGTCCTGATGCTTCTGGTCATCCTTTTTCGGTGAGGTTGGAAGAGATGGGTCTAGGAGGTGGGCAAACTGAAAAAAGAGCTTCCGAGTGACAGAGTCGCCAACAAAGGCTATGTCCCGAGTTGCGAGACATGTTGCACCGTCCTTTGCACCGTAGGGGTGTAGCATGCATCCTGCACTCGGGACAATAGCTTGAGCGCTCAACTGTGACAAAAAAAAACCGCTTTGCGTACCTTCAGGCTGCCAGTTTTTGTGTCCGAGGTCCTGCCATGATCCACTTGTGAGAAGTGCATTGCAGCGAAGAGGATCAGCATAATCTGGGTACAATCGAGTAAGCGTAGCCTCAAGTCATTACAATAGGTAGCAACGCACCTAGGAAGGTATATCGGGCCGCCCCCCGCCAGTAAAGCAACGGCAATGGAAAGCAGTCCAAGGACCTGTGGCCAAGCAGGGTTGACGCTGAACTTGGATCGCATATTCACTGAGCGGTTTCTCCAGACTCAGTCGCCACAGAGGTGGAGATCTCTACAGTCGACAAGTCGAGCTTGCTTCAGTCTTGATGCAGTCGTAAAAGGAACCCCAGTGGGTGACTGGGTGCAGGTGGAAACAAGGTCTTGAGGCAGTCAGAATGTTTACAATGCCATCATTTCTAGTACCTCCTTTGGGAACATAACGCGTCGCCAATTTACGTTTTCACGACGCGTCAGGTGCGCCTTCCAGTCATGCGAATATCGAGTCTTGCTGGGGAGGAATAAGGAGAGTATTACAATGTCCAGATATACATAGATTTTTTGGGCTAGGATATCAATTGACTAAAATGAGTCCATACAATAGTGTGATAGAAGAAGGCTTCAACGAAGCGAATGCCCTCAAGCGCTAGAAGAAGTGACAAGTCCTGAGGTAAAGTGTCAGGCACAGCAGGAGAGAGATAGACGCAGCAACAACAAACGCACCAGTTCTGTTGACAGATGAAGAATGGGTCCGTTAGTCAAAGCATTCAGAGATTCGGGTTGCTTACCCTTGACAATGATTGTTTGCGGCCATGGGAATGCACGAAAGGTAGCGGCAGCCTTGACAAGCTGTACATGGTATGATCAGCTGGGTTAGTTCGTGATACGAAAGAAAATTTCCTTACCCGCATATGGATTGGATGTGTAAAAATTACGGACAAGTAGGACGAAGAGTAGAATAGCAATTGGAGCTGCCACTAAACGTGCAACCCACATTAAGATTTTGTGGCGCTTGCTTTCGCTAATCACTGGGTATATGATCGTGCTGACGAGAAGTCCCATCACAAAACCCCCAATATGCGCTTCGCAGAGATTGAGCTAGCTGTAACATGATGTACGATAAGAAGCGCACCAAAGTTGTCCACATCTGCAGTGATAAGAATGGGTCAGAATCGAGAGAGGACGGTCATCGTTTCGGGACCTACAGGGTATAAATCCAATGGCAACGCCGATGGCAAGTTCGATGGTCATAAAGACGAGCTGCGCCAAGCATCAGTGGTATTCAGACAGTACCGTAGAGCCCTGAACCTGCCTTCCGAACTGGACGATACTGATATTTCCAGTGTGCAAGCAGGTCTACCCATGTTACCTATAATCAATCATTAGTAGTGATCGGTTCAATCAGAGGTGAGCCACGTACGGCCACTGTGCCAAAAATCGCACCACTGGCACCAACGGAAGGCACTCCTACAAGCGAGAAGTTACCGCCGAGCACGTTTCTGCTTATAGTTGAGCATGTATTATCGAGAAGCAAGTGCAGAAACTCACCCAAAGATGCCAGCTGCGAAGTAAGTAATTGTAAAACCAATGGAACCCATGTCGCGCTCGATCTGTGGAGGGTGTCAATCGTGAAAGCGCTCCTTTGTCCACTGCAAGCGTACCTGGGTTGAGAGCGTCATTTGGGCCAGCATATTGAGCAATAGATGAATGATCCCAGCGTGCAGGAAGATGGGAATAATGAATCTGAACCACTGATTCGGCTCTGTCCCAGCTTTGTAGCCTTGATGAAGTCGTGAGTGGAAATCCAGCCATCGGAAAGTAATTATACTAACCAAAGGAACAAAGCTCTGCCACCGTACAAACTTTAGCGTCGGTACTACCCAGAGGCGCAGTCGACGTAGGACCTACAGAAAGTGAGCATATGAAAGGCCCCTGAAAAGAAGGAAATCTCACAAGCGAGGTTGAACTCAGGCGGGACTTCCTCCACGGTCTTCATGCATGGAGGAAATCGAGCTCCAAGAGATATCAAGCCACTTCCTGAAGGACCAAGCATGGGATTTATTGTAGGCTAGACAATTGTCCTGAGCTCCTGACAGAAGCCAAACGTTGCACGGCTTGCGTACCTTAAGGGAAATCGGACTGCCTTGCTTCTGAGCGTTGTATATTAGCTCATATATCATGACCGCGATCATAACCGCAGTGAGCGTCCAGGCTAGAGGTGTTATCTAGAGGCCAATTGACGACAGCACGTTGCCACTCACCAACGTAGGGCCTTTGCTGAATCCCAATTCCCCTCTTCTTATTCTCGATCCGCTGCTGCAGGGAGTCTCGGTAACCTGAACCTCCCATTAGTTTCCCCATCAGCCCTTTGGGCGTCGATTGCGCTGGAGGATCAGCATAATCTACTCTGCGTAAGTCAGGAGGCTCGTGGACGATCTGTGGAGGTTACTCACTCATATTCTGATACGCCTTCGGTGCACCCCCTACAAGGGGAGCTTGTTGATAGTCTTCCTGAGGCGACAGTTGACGTTCCTGCTGCGGATAGGGTTGGTATGCATTTCTCTCGACGTCAACAGAGCTCCGGCTTGGCTCAGGCGCGTATCCCAAGTAGCCAGAGCTTGGAGGTGGATGAAAAGGATCATCTCTCGTGTCTCCGTCCTTCGAGCCCATCGCGTTGTAGCTGCTGCTGTAGTCTGAAGTTGGATATGGCTGCGGACTGGACCCAGACGAATCGGCAACAGAAGGAAAGCCACTTTTGTAATCCTGTGTGTTCTTCGTACCGTCCTCTGCGAGATACCCTCGAAGTTCGCCAATGACTTCTGACTCGTAGCTTGGGGGCCTTGGGTCTTTCCGGTCGACAATCATGACTTTATGAGGCCTTGTCTATGCTGCTCTTAATTGTGTTTTAAGATATTTCGGGTAGACAAACGTGGTGGTGGTCGAGGACAAGGCGTTGCAGAGCAGTGCAGCAATAACGGAACCTTAACATGACGACGGTGGTCGAATGCCGTCCCATCAACTGATCTCTTCGAAGATCGCCACTCATCAATTCAGGCAGATCTACCATTCACAATGCGGATAGAAAAGGTGGAATACGAATAGGTTTGATACAGCTGGTACATTGTCGTTACACTAAACACACATTACGCGACGCAGGGGGGGATAACTAGGAAGGCATTGGAAAACACGGTGCAGTAGCCATGTGGAAAGAACCCTCGACTGGAGTGACATCACCTACATTGGGCCGGCCTTTGGTCCGAATGGATGGCTTGCGGACAGTCAAAGGCGTAGGCAGGTGCTCATCGCCCTCCAGCTGCGGAACATCATCCTCTGGATGCTCTACACGCTCAGGCGAGGCGACGTTATCGTGGTCTTGATGATCTTCGAGATCCAAGGGCAAGTCGTAGTTCTTCCACCACTGAGATGCAGTATGAGGGCCGTCCAGGATTTGTAGAACGTGAGGGTCCACATCTCGAACCTGGCTATCACGAGAGCGCCATAAGAGAGGACCCCCCGGGTTACCCAGATCAATGCTACTCTTTGCCGAACCAGGTGGTGACAACGTGGAAGCAGGAGAGGTAGCGCCTCGTGTTACATCCTCCAAAAACGCGCGGCTAGGGTGGGCAGCCAAAAGCTTCGGATCGTCAGGGAACAGCAAGGGAAGCATGTGACGAGAGTCGAGCAATTCCCCCAATGCTTGAGGAGCGCGAATTGGCTGCCACCATGAGCGATCTTGGTCTCGGTCCAAGAGCAGATCGATGCCGTTACGCTGAGTGGGATCCAGGGATGTAGTGGACATTATCGATGATTGGTCGGATATGCTGCTCGACTCTCCAACGAGAGTTGAGGAAGTCTCCTCTCGTTCCCGATCCCTGTCAGATATCTGCCGCACCACACCTCAGTATGGAGTTCTTTGAAAGGCCCAACGGATGGACAAACCTCCTTCCTCAAAATCTCGACGCCAAGCTTGACTCTGTGACGCTCCCAATCCTTTTGCAGTTGGATTACATATTGGATACATTCGTCGTTCATTCGGCTTTCGTTCACTTCATATTTGTAGTCCCGTATTGCGCGCCGCATCTGCACGCACGTTAGAAAAGCGGATTCGATTATGCCACGAACGAGTCGCGAACCTGAAGAGGGTTCAGATGCTTGAGCGACTGAATTATAGAGACCAGATCCGGGAAGTCTGCCACAGACGATAGGCACTGGGGGCGCATCAGCGATTACCCGCGAGGGTGAGGTAGTCGAGAGGCGTACCTGTAGCCATGTTAACAGATCTTTCACAGGGGCAAAGTGAGCTAGCACTCCGGGTGGAATGCCCATCTCATCTGCCCAGTCTTCTATCACATTCAAGTTGGCCTGAATTTGCATGGCTCGTGTCCTTGGATGAATGTTAGAAGAGAACCTGGATCGACACTTTGACCATACCTGCAGAGGTACTTCTTCCTCGTTACAACACGGTTGAAGATTTCACCTATCCGGAATGAGGAGTGCTACAGACAAGATTAAGAGAGGCTTACTTACAGCTTGTCCAGTAGAACACCTGCGACCACAGCTGCGTGGTGAAGATAGGATTGATATCCGCAAAGGCTAGTAACGTGTGCAGTGCAGTTAGGAAAGACGTGAGTTCATAGGTAGACGGTGCGCTCGATGGATCGGTGAAAAGTGCTGATAAAGGGGCGCCTGTTGCTCCCGATTGAGCACGAGCAAGGGTTTGCCGAATTGAAGAGAACTTTGGGGTGGTTGGAGATAGGTTTGTTGAGCCCAGTGTTCGAATAGATGCAGTTGGAGATGCCAAAGGGTTCTTCCCGTGCTGGAGCGACCCTATGGCCACTGGGGGAGGAGCAGGAGCTTTCTTCTTGGTGAATGGTCTAAGAAAGGACCATTCTGACTCGAACTTGACTGTTTCCGACTCAGATCCAGAAGGTGCATAGTCGAGGACTGTGGGGTCCAGCAACTGATCTATTTTCCGCTCTGCAAACCGGATGATGAAGACTACAGCGCTCTTTCAGAGGCCATTTTGAGATGCGAACGTGTCTTGCTCACCGAAAACGGAGTTGATTACCTCTTCAATCAGCTCAAAAGACCCTAAGATCTCGCAAGCGGGACGAAGGGATTTGTCGCATTGTAGCAAATGCAACCACAGGACAGTGTTATGTAGCCAAAAAATGAGTGTTGGAAGGTCGTCAGGATTGTTCTAGGTATCGCGTAAGATTCAAGAGAATTGGAAATATCAATTTACGCACGAAAAATGCATCCTCAATGGAGTCAGTGGCGCCTATAATAAGGTCTTCCAGCCACAAGTGGTCGCAGGTCAGGCACGCAAACCTGGCAAGCAGGTATAGTGTCTGTGCGGGTGTTGGATCCTTCAGCTGTACAGGGTAGTTTGTTATAACCGAGTCAAAGATTCGGGGTAGTGAAGTGGGCGAAAAAACGAGCATAGATGCGTAGTCCGGATGTGGCGTCTTCAACCCCAAGGTCAGAGATGAGTTATACATCACAAGGAATGACTGACATAGATACTGTCGTCGAAACTGTCGTGTCTCTCATCGTTCTCTTCCTCCGACTCTATGTCCCCTTCCTCTGGTTCCCACCATTTGGCTTGGACTCCCAAGACTTTGCTGACATCGTCCCGAATGGCCTTCCGCTTACCCCTACGTTTCTCCCTACGCTCGTGCAGCCGCCTCCGCCGTTCAATCGGACCTCCCGACCAACCTTCCCCTCGCATCGCTTCTTCAAGAAGAAGAGCGACATCCTCGCGCTCCGGCAAGACCGAGTGAGCGGTAACGATGTCCAACGGCGTCAGCTTTCGATGTGTAACTTCAAAAGGAGAGCATCCATGAGTCATGAGATATGATACTAATGTTGGTGGGGCGATTATAGCAGCATGATGCAGAGGTGTCCAGCCAGCTGATAGATTGTGTATTTAAGTTGTTGTCCCTCTGATATGGAATATCTGCGCACCATTATCTGCACTGAGATCTGCGCCTTGGGAGACAAGATACCGGACGCATTCCTCTCGTTCGACATCGCGATCCAAATCCCCACCAAACCCATGTATGGTGAGGCTGATCAGGCTTGCACCGTCTTCATCTTTAATGCCTAGGTCGACATACACCTGGGCTGCGCGATCGGACAGCAGAAACTGGAGAATGGAGAGATCGGCAAAGAGACAGGCGCGTTTCAGGCAGTGAACTACAAGTTCAGCCTTTTGCCCTGAGTCCAGGCCCGAATCTGAAGACAAGAGTTTTTGTAGATGTTGTGTTGAAGGGTATAGCGGATGCAAGTCGGGCTCTGGGTCCAAATTGAATGGTTGCAGGTTGGCCATTGGTGAAGTGAAGCCTACGATGGAGCCGGACAGCAGGTTCTATAAGTGTATCCAAGATGAAGGGTTCTACCCAGATGTCATAAAAATCTGAGTGCTGGTGGACAGAAAGCAAGAGGGGCAGGCCAGTCTGGCCCAGCAGACGGTGGTATCGGTGCAACGGCAGTTTGCCTGGCGATCAAATATCCAAGGCCAAATGGCCATCAACTTTCGTTCTCTGACCGCGACCGCCATGCCCCCACTAAAACGTCGTAAACTCTCAGACGACGAGGAATCGCACGAAGACGCTGAGAATGCAGTCTCAGATGACGAGGAGCTTGCTTCACTCTCAGAGGCTTCGGCAGCCGAGTCCGGCGGAAATCCAGACGGAGAGGATAGTGATCTCGACATGGACGACCTCAAGCGTCAAAAGTCTAAGAAGACAATGAAAAGAAAAATTCGGGCAACAGGGGCTTCTACATTCGGTGCAACACTGCAAAACTTGCTACAGACAGAAGCGCCGTCCTCCCTTCCGCTATCCCTGAAGCCTTCAATAGCAAGGAAGCACCAAGATACCAAGCTTGAGTTGAAAGCAAAAAAGGTGCTGCAGCTAGAGAAAAAAGAGCAGGAAGATAAACGACGGATAAAGGATGTCATTGGGGGCTGGGGAGGAGAAAGTGAACGGGCACTTCGCAAAGTTGCTCAGCGAGGAGGTACTTCAACCGTGTCTCTTCTTTATAAAAACTTTATTTAGCTTCGATTTCCAGTGGTCAAGCTGTTCAATGCTATTCAGCAATCCCAAAACACCGTCGCAGAAGCAGCCGAAGAGGCTAAGGCTGCCAAAGGGTCTGGTAAGCCAAGATTACTAGCACCAACGTTCGAGGATAAGGGCAAAAAGAAGGGGAAGAAAAGGGACAATGTCGTTGGTCGTGGCAAGGAGAGTAAGTGAATAATCTGTTTGCCCTGTGTGCAGCCAGCTGATCAAGCACTGCAGCAACTGTAGATAAAGACGAATTCTTCAATATGATCAAGTCCGGCGGCATAGTGTCCAAGGCGTAATTGGCGTTGATACCTGCGCCATATGGTTCTATCCGTCGTCTCCACCATTTTGTAAGCCTTGTAAGAAGGAAGATCAGAGTACCTGAGCACTGGCGTCTATCTCGGGCACAGAAAATGACGCCATACTGGAAAGAGATGGCACAGACCGAAGCCGTTGCAATCCAACCATGCTCATATAATCGCCTTGCTGACTGGCCTTTACTGGCGAGTACTCTGGCATGCCTTCCGTTCTACATCTCTTGCGAGTGCTGCTGACTTTTGGCTTCTTCACGTATCCGGAGCCCCTGCCGCAGCCCAAGGTCATAGCTATCGTGGGAGCAGGTAGCGCAGGCCTGGCAGCTCTGAAGAGCTTCCTAGATCTTCCGCTTGAGACAAGGCGGAACTGGGATGTAATCCTGTATGAGCAACGAGAAGATGTTGCAGGTGTCTGGTAGGAATTGTTCCCTCATAATGAGCGCCACTCAACTTTCGGCCTGCAGGCTTCCGGACCCTCATCCACCAAAGCCCCCTGGCATCCCGTATAGTCCCCTCTATCCCCTTCTGCATACGAATACGCCAGTACCTTTTATGACCTATCCTGGGCAGCCGTTTCCCCCTGGGACGCCTCTGTATCCCAGCCACGAGCATGTGCAGGCTTACCACAGGCGCTATGCTTCTCGTCACAATCTCCTCTCATCTATCAAACTTCGCCACACCGTCTCGGCTGCCTCGTGGTCGGGTACCTCTAAAGAGGGAATCTGGAATGTGACCGTATCCGACAGTCACAACCAAACGCTTTGTCACAAAGCCGACCATCTAATCGTCGCTTCAGGAAACCACCACATCCCGAGGATTCCTCACTGGCCTGGGCAGGCTGAATGGCTTGAATATGGGCAACAAGTAGGCCTCGGAAGAGACATTATGCACTCGGTGTATCACCGAAGCCCTGAGGACTACAGGAATCGTACCCTTCTTGTCATTGGAAGTGGCTCGAGTGGTTGTGATATCGCCGCTCACTCAACAAGGTTTACCAACAAGGTCAGTGGCCATTTATTCATATGCAAAGTGAAGTTGCCATAACCTTTGGCTCCAATTCATAGACCTACCTGTCTGCTAGGCACGATGTATCTTTGCCTCCAGGAAGCGATGATGTGGTTCTCAAGCCGGACGTATCGCATTTTACGCGCAATAGTGTTGTCTTCATCGATGGCACAGAGTTGCGCGAAGTCGACTCCGTCTTGCTGGCAACAGGCTACGAGCAAAGGAAACCCTTTTTGGAGATAGGCAATGCACTTGTTGTGGACCCTTCAGCACGATCCAACTCGAGCAGCTCACAGCGTGGTGGCATCCTCGTGACAAACCTCCGCTACATTTTCCCTCTGCACGAGCATATTCTCTCGCTAAGCTCTGCTCACCCACCGAATGCATTGGCATTCATTGGTCTGCCCACATCGATAGCAAACTGTCCCTCGGACATCGCCCAAAGCTTATTTGCTATCCATAGTATCCTCAATCCGAAAATTCTCCCTGGCCGAAAAGAACTCCTCGGAAAACTGGCAGCTCGCGAGGAGTCGCTGAAGCAGTCAGGCTTTGAACCGTATGCGATTGGACATAAAATGGTTGTCGACTCTTCGGACTACCAGGACCAGCTAGTGGAGTATTTGAAGAAGGTGGTATGTTGCTCTTCACATTTGCCACTTCATTTCACAAATTCCCCCGCGTTGGCCGCTTGCCACCCCTTCACATTGAGCGTGTGCACCCTTTTATTTCTTTAGGGCAGCCACGTTTAGTCCCTGTGACCTCATGGTTTCCACTAAGAAACATTGGCATTGTCTGCTCAAATCTTCTTCACACTGCTGATTACCTTGCCTTTTCATATCTAGAATGCCATCCCGGATGACGGCCGGCCATTTGTCGAGCAGTGGAGAAGAGATATATTCAATTATACCTATCTCAAACGGGGTTGGAAGAGAATCGAGGCACTAGGAGAGAGTGAAAGGTGGTTAGAAGGGGTGGAGACCGAAGACCAATGGGTGACCCTCATGCAGCGGGTGAATGCTTGGCAGAGGGATTACGAAGTGGGAGACCCTTTCCGGTTCACTGTGTCCGAGCAGGTTTAGTGAGAGTCGCGGCAGAGGCCAGTTGTAATTATTCCAACCTATAGATACTATCTGCGATTTCAGAAAGTATTGCTCGAGTTTTGAGTGGCCCATTCGTGCTCAGCGCTTACCGGCTGTTGCCGAGCAGTAAAACCCTGCCCTAAAGGAGCAGATTTTCTGCATATTTAACGCTGGTCGCGTCTTAACTCTGGCCTACATGGTCTGTCTCGACTTCTCTCTGCGAAGTAACGTCAATGCTAATCACCAGCTGTTCAGGCTTCGAAAGTAACGATAAGAAAAGAAGAATGGGATAGACGTCTCCATGAAGTCGAGATTTCCAAAGAGTGAGCGTTATATCCGTTTCCTTAACTTCTCTCTGGGATGATCAACAAATGGGAATCTCTCTGAAACTCAATAATGTTGAAGCAAACTTTTTGCATGTATTATCTGATCTATTTGCATCTTATCGTCCTTCTAAAGACCCTGTCACTAACCAGAACTTCCTTCAGTGACCTCAATCAGCTCATCATGGATTATCTTGTAATAGAAGGCTACAAGTCTGCTGCAGAGGAATTTGGGCAGGAAGCCAACCTTGCCCCACCGGTTGACTTTGAAAGCATCGAAAGCCGTATGGTCATTCGAGAAGCTCTTCAGCGAGGCGATGTAGAAGACGCAATCACGAGGGTCAACGACTTGAATCCAGAGGTGAGGCGGTCTTTCCTGTTACGAATGACAAAGGATTATACCTTTTCATGCACCATTCTCAGCCCTTCGGGGCGCTGATGATAATCAACACCAAAACTTCAGTCTTCAATATGACCTCTTTCCCTCCCTTCCACCTTCCGAAGCTCGTTGCTAATTGTCAAACCTTTTTTAGATCTTGGACACTAACCCGGCCCTGTACTTCCGGCTACAACAGCAGAGGCTAATTGAGTTCATTCGTGGCGGTAGGATCCACGAGGCGCTTCAATTCGCCCAGGAAGAACTTGCGCCGCGAGGCGAGGAATCCCCCGAGTTTCTTTCTGAGCTAGAACGAACAATGTCACTTCTCGCGTTTGCCTCTGCACCCACTGTGCCTCCCGCGATCGCCGAGTTGCTTTCGCCTGCACAACGAATGAAGACGGCTGGGGAGGTCAATGCTGCGATCCTCGAGAGCCTCAGCCAAGGCAAAGAGGTTAAGCTGGTTGGGTTGCTGAAGCTCCTGTGCTGGGGGGAAAGTTTGCTGCAGGAGAAAGCCGAGTTTCCAAAAGTTTTAATCGACGTTTAGAGGAATGTATTAGTTATTGTATTGTACTTGTAAATTCTGTTGTATTATTTACTAGCCGAATCGACCGTTTGTCGGAAGACGCATCTCTCCGTGGACATGTGGATTTTAGGGGTTGACTATGTAAGCGTGGGCATCTCTTGCTTTCTTTGCGTCGACGCCCATTGTCCAAGCTTCCCAGCCGGTCCCTGAACTTGAGCACGCCGTTGACGACGACGTCGGCAACGTTCCACTCGTTGTTGAGATCCTCCCCCCATCGTGCAGGTGTACGGCTGCCAGCGCCCCAGCCATATATTCCTTCCTTTCTCGCCGTGGCACGTTTCCCCCACACGACCTCCCCACCCCTCCCGCGGTGCCTGTAACTCTTTCTTCTCTCTATGTCAGAGGACTTTAGGATTGGAAAGCCAGCTGGTCGCAAGTACTATGTGACAAACCGTGGATCAGACTCTGAGGACGACAGCGACGACGACAGACCTGCGATCGACGAATACAATGCCTACCAATATACAACCGCTTATCACCAAAAGCAGACGCCAGTCGACCATCATGACCACCACCGTCCGACATTGAGGACAGATCTTACCCCAGGCTATGGCAATTATCCAGTCCAACGCCAACCCTTGTCGTCACCATCGAGCGCAAGCTCACAGTCTCAGCCAACCGATGAATCGACGGCAGTACCATTCACAACGCCAGGTGCTCGCGGCCATCCCCTACCATTGCCATCCCCTCCAAATATGGCGGCGAAATCGATGCAATCTCTTCATGATGCTTTCCCAGTGAACGACAGACCCTCGCATGATGCCTACTCGGTACGCGGCGGCTACATGCGTCCCTCTCCACCGTGGGGCAATGGAAGTGGACCACGACCTGTGATCGAATCTGGGGCTGCCCGCCGACCAAGGACGGTGCGTTAGCACTTTTTATGCCCATCTACATCAGCCTTTCATACTGACGATGATTCAGTCTCCTGCAGTCTCGACACCCGACTCCGCAGCATCTTCCAACTCGTTCTCTCAAACTGAGCCGATCAGAATTTGTGTAACGGCAGAGGGGGCCCCGGATAGCATGAGCCTCGTAGAAATTATTGGCTTGAAAGATGGCAGCTTGAGAGACGGTAACTCTATCAGACGGTCTATCTTGGCCAAGGTACGCACATCTTTTTCGACTGCATTAGTAGTTGGTTGAGCCAGCTTTTCAGACCCATCCAAACAGCGATGGCCAACACAGGCATTCGATTTATCGGACACTGGTCGGCAATTCTACATTTGGAGATCCCTTGTCAGATGACCAGCTTTTGGAAGTTGTCAAGACGGAGGGTGACTCGAGTGGCCAGCTTAGGTTCTTTGTAACACAACCTGAAAACGACTCACAATCGTCAGCGCAGGTGCCTCGATCAGAAGTCACTGGCTCAGCAGTACTTCCACTCCGCCCCAAGCGGCGGTCACGGTCTCGTCAGAACAGTGTCTCCTCCAACGCAAGCGAGCAGCCAGAGCTCGGATACGATGCCGACCGCGACGACGATGACTCCCGCAAGTCTTCTGCACGCCAAGTTAGCCAGACTCACCTCAATGGGACTAGCGGTTCCCCTCCATCCCCGGTACCAAGGCGCAGACAACCCACCGGACCTCTTCCTCCCCACCCTGCAGGGCCTCCGCCAGCTCCACCTAATGCTCAGCCGACACCCCCTTCTCAGTTACAGTATCAGGCGTATCCCCCTCCTCTTCCACAGTCACAGTCGCACTATGCTCAACATATGCAGCATCACCAGCCTCCGCACGGCTATCAGCATCCTTCCTCCCCCATCTCTCAAGCCAGCAGTTCGAAACCTCCGACGCCTCCCAGCTACTTCGACCGGCAAATTCCATCGAGTGCACGAAGCACATTCATCGACAGATTTGGTCACGTTGTCCTAACGCCGGGGCCGCCACCCCCAATCTCTCCTCGCAGAACTGAGTTCTCCCCTGACGAGCCTACCTCATCTGTTTCCACAGCGTCAAATCCATTGTCCCATGGTCGGTCGAATTCAGAAGCAAGTGTGGAACGCGAGCAGCCTCATATATCTCCAGAGCAACAATACGATCCGTCAGCTCAGCGTTATGCCAGGCCGCAAGGGATTCCGAGCCGTTCCCGTGGAGATTCGCCCAGGGATAGCTACTTCCCTGGTCGAGCGCGGAGAGGGGACCAAGATTGGGCTTCATCGAACGGTTCAGACTCAAACCTGACAATCAGTGATCACCACCGGCCGCCAACCAGTCGTCTGGCTTCGTCCCGTAGTCACCGTTCGCAACTGTTCCAACCGAAGCAGACTCTGGCCACGCCATCGTTGTCGACGGCAGGTGCGGAGCCCAGGTCCTACGGGCAGCGACCCTTTGCAAGTGGCAGACCCATTGCTTTTGAGAAAGCCCTTCGTTCCAAGCCTCCCGACTCTCATGGCCTGAAGCCAAAAACGTCAGAGGTCAAATCTCTCATGAAAGGCAAGAGCATGGATAACCTGCGCCAAAACCTGCCTATCACCAAAAATCCCGTCAGATCCCCTCTTCCTCAATTACCCACTCGCCCGCCTGTCGTTCGAGATGGGCCATACACGCCATCTTCGTCTTACACGCCATCTTCGTCTTACACGCCATCTTCGTCTTACACGCCATCTTCGTCTTACACGCCAACTTCATCTTACACGCCATCCTCATCTTACACGCCATCCTCGTCTTACAACGCGCCGAAATCATACGAACCTCCTTCGCGCACCACACGTGCGTTGCCTGTCCAAGGCTCGCTCCATCCGCTGTCACCGGAAGCCACTCGATTCCGTTCGAACATGAAACCCTCCCCACTTTTAGGACCTCCTTTGCCGACGAGCATATCCTCCCCGAGCCGAGATGGGTTTTCACGCGACCCTTATGCTCGTCCTCGTTCCGCTGCCGATAATCACAGTCCAACACAGCAACGACCGAACCCCTCACCATCCAGTTTATCCACGACAGACTTCCGGTCAACAGGCCCTATGTCGCCTAACCGGTCTTTTGGAATTGGGGGTCCACGTCCACTTCCTCATCAGAGTAACCACTCTGACAGGTCCTCAGTCAGTGGACCAGAGAATCCAACACCTCCTCGTACGCCAATCAGCCCAGTCGGCTCGAAGGCCAGTCCCTCTGGCGGAATGCCTGTGGTTGTCGAACCATCGTCCCCTGCGTCGGATAGCAACAGTGGCACATTTATCTCAAATGCCAACAGCGTCGATTCCGCCATGACTATCAGGGACGACAAGACACAAATTCAGGCAATGCTGAAGAACATGAACGCCATGCTGTCACAGCAACATTTGGCGTCTTTGAACAACTCTTCGAACACTGTCAATGACAACTCGGATGGCGAGGACTATGGTGATGGGGGCACTTGGGTTTCACATGGCGATGGAGGCACGTGGATTGTTGCGCCAAAACGTCCTCCTTCGATTCGCCCAGAACTTTCCAAGTTGCGCACTGATCTTCCAAGCGACGGCGAGGCGGACAATGCTACGCTGCGGCGTCCCCCAGCGTCCCAAGCGCCCTCACGACCTGGGAATAATAGTCGTGTACCGTCTCAGCAGAGGACTTCCAATGGGACTCAGCAGAACCGCGTGAGCGGGTTTGCGGAGGATCCTGACGACTGGGCCCCTCGACCATTGCCAGAAGACGTCCTTGATCGTCTCGAAGAATTCTTTCCCGAGCATGACCTGGACAGACTCGTTATCGAGGCAAATTCGGGAGGGAACTCGCCTGTCACTGTCGAGCCATCTGCAGCCCTACCAACTTCGCAAGTGGCACCGAATCCAGCAGTTTCGCAACTTGCCCAGCCACGCCGGCACAAGAAAAGCATTCGTATTGTGGCAGAAGAGCAAAAGAAACGAATGCACAACCGTGTTTCAAGGGCTGATTCGGTATACGCCAACAACGCTTTAATGAGGAAGCGAAACACCAAGTTGTGGGATAGCAAGGTCGAGGAAGTGGACACGATGCATGTCAAGACATCGTCAATTCCAGAGTCACCGTCGAGTTCCAGCCCTTCTGCCCGTAAGTCTGATGTCGCAGTTCTCATGAAACTCCCTCTCAAACCTTTTCTCTCTCTGTAGCTACATTCAAGTGGGTGCGGGGAGAACTCATCGGGAAAGGGACGTACGGCCGCGTCTACCTGGCTCTCAACGCGACGACTGGAGAGATGATTGCAGTGAAACAAGTGGAGCTCCCGCAAACGCCAAGCGACAGAAACGATTCCCGTCAGAACACTGTCGTGCAAGCTTTGAAGCTGGAGAGTGAGACGCTGAAGGATCTGGATCACCCTCACATCGTTCAATACCTTGGGTTTGAGGAAACGCCTGCAAACTTGAGCATGTAAGTGCACGACTTTGGCTGTTTCAAACATGATTATAATTTCCGTTCATTAGCTTTCTGGAATATGTGCCAGGTGGCTCTATCGGCAGCTGGCTGCACAAACACGGTAGCTTCCGTGAGGATGTTACCATATCGTTCACAGCCCAAATACTGGCTGGTTTGGAATACCTGCACTCGAAGGGCATCATTCATCGGGTGAGTTTGTTGTCACACCAACGTTTTGACATTTTTAGCTCACTGTACTTCTTCGCACTTTGCTAGGACCTCAAAGCGGACAACATTTTGGTTGAAATGAACGGCACTTGCAAAATTTCTGACTTCGGAATCTCAAAACGGACGGACGAACTTCACGGGGGCGCCTTTACCGCTCTGCAAGGCACTGTCTTCTGGATGGCGCCAGAGGTTATCAACACACAAGGAAAGGGCTATAATTTCAAAATTGACATATGGAGTGTGGGTTGTGTGGTTCTAGAGATGTGGGGTGGCAGGCGACCATGGACTGGGCAAGAGATGGTCGCGGTTATGTTCAAGGTACGATTTTCCTAGGCTCATCAAGCGGTATGCGCTAACCCTTCACCTTAGCTGTACGAGGCAAAGCTCCCCCCTCCAGTTCCAGACGATGTTATTCTTTCTGAATTGGCAGACGATCTTAGGCAAAAGTGCTTTGCAATGTACGTCTGCCTCTTCTGTTGGAAGGCGCAGTATCTGACACCCCCCTTTAGCAACCCTGACGAACGCCCAAGCGCTGCCGAACTCAGACGTCACCCATACCTCGAACTCCCTGCCGATTGGGTGTTCCCAGGCTTTAGTCGATGAAGATGCCAGTCCCTAATGCTTACATTACCTTTCCTTCTCGCCATATCCTTTTCACTCACTGTACACTCTCCCATGCATTTCCGTGTCTCTGTTATCTCCTTCTCTGCAATCGTCAACTCTGCTATCACTCGCCTGCGTCTTTCCCCTTTCCTCTCGGATCTGCCTCAGTTGCTCTACTACCCTACCATTTACATACCATACACATATCACCCCTCTGGATCTTCTTTCAATTTGTGCAGCTTTAGTTCTGTCGCTCGCTTTCGACTGAAACACATTTTTCTGTAGCTTCGATATTTCAAAAAGTGTGCACCATGAATGCATGAAGTCCGTCTTCATCAAGCACTAGATCCGCGGTGACGTTATGGACTTCACACGTTTCCTCCTGCACTCATGAGTACAAGCCTTGGTCCTGGCTCTGGTGAAGAAACCAAAAATTCTTCCACGAAGTCTGCAGAGATTGCTGCAGCAGTCATTATCCAGAGGTTATGGAGGAGCAGGAACAACCGCGCCAAGCAGCAGTTCTTGACATCAGAGACGCGCTGGGAGGACGCTATCGTGGAAGCCGAATTCGAGGTATGATGAATGGTTCAGTTCCCCTGCATCGGTGACCTTCCATTTTTGTCGATCGTCAGGGTAAACGAGATGAGGCGCACAAGGGTCAAAATTCTGCAAGAACTAGGTGGCGTCGGGCGATTTTCCTAGTCAAACGGCTGGTCGACCATGACCTTCTGGTGGTCTCGAATGGGGTTCACGCTGATTCCGAGGACGTGGAGAGCAAGGAAATGGAGACTCAGCACTGGTTGGAGCTAGTGGATAGGTACGAGCATTGCCCATTGAATCTATGTGAATACTCGAATTGACTACTGAATACCAGGAAGCATCGCTATGGCTCGAATTGTAAGGGATCGTGTGACTCATGGAACGTTTGCTAACATCTAATGCGCCACAGTGAAGGTTGGTCCACGAGGCGTTCGGTGGCATACGTTGACAACGGCTTCGCCATTCATTCAGGGTTACCATCGGAAATGGCGTGAGGACGATACAACAGATAATTTCTTCCAATGGTCTGTCACCGCACGAGCCCTCTTCCAGAGAGGCATCGCTTAGCTCTACATCAGGTTAGATCACGGTGCGGGTAGGGATGTTGACCTACCTGAATGCCCTCGTGAACAACTGGAGAAGGAGGTAAGCCCTCACAATTCTTGAGCTTTCCTTTCTCGCCCTGATGCAAGACTCGCGCTGCAGCGCGTCATCTACCTATCGGCTGAGCAACGTAGGTCTCGCAGGGATGGTGTGAGATAAATGTACTAATCCATGACAGGACTAAATTACCTCGTCAACATTGGGGAGGATGGTAAGCTCTACTGGGCGAAGAACGGCCTTCCTGTCGACACTGCGGCGGGTCGATGGAAAGATGCAGGAGATGGTGCAGGCGTCGTCCCAATGTCTCTCCCTTCAGGAATTGAAAAGCTGAACGCTCCTGAGAGAATGGTGCTTGCCCAAGAACACCATACAGAATCAGAAACCTCGTCAAAAGCCGCAGGGAATCACTATGTTGGTGAAGTCGGGGGCAAACACCCATGGTCCAGGTTCTTCAAGAACCATTTCACGGTGCCTGCGATCGTGAACAAAGTCTTGAGAAAGACCACAGAGAAGAATACGTGGATGTATATCTCAGTGAGCAGGCGCCGAGCTACTCCCGCTATGATATAGAGCTCATTTACCCTGTCCAGGATAGGAATTGTGAGCGTGCCATTTCACGGCCATCGAGAAGAACTGACAAGTTGAAGTTAACATTTTCGTTGGAATCAAAGGTTCGTGGCCTCTATCCTCAGCATATCTTTGGGAGGCTAATGTGGCGTGTTCTTAAGAGACCGGGAGCTTCCAACACTCTTCATTCCTCGCAGGGGGATTGGTTACTTCCGCCGGCCTAATCAAAGTCAAGGACGGTCTCATCTATACCTTGTCGCCACTATCGGGACACTACAGGTAGGTGGCTTCACGATCGGAAGGAATACAGTCTAACGTCTCTTAACCTTTAGAACATCAGTTGACGTGCGTCTCTTATTTCTAGGCACAATCCCAGCAACTGAATCGGCGTTTTCTAGCATTTCAGGCAGTTTGTCAAAGTCCTCGAAGAACGCAATGTTGACATGAAGAAGGTGCACATCGGGAAAGAGGAGGTCGTTCTTCGGGGGTGAGTCGAGCATATTCAACTCGTTATGCGGTGACTCAAAGTGGTTTAGCGTCGAGAAGTATGGGAAAGCAAAGAAGGAGGAGTCGCAAGCGGTGAAGTCTGTAAAAGACAATGTGAAAGGAGCGGTGAAGACGGCGGTCCATCCCTCTCAATGGAAGGGGGATAAGGACCAGAGCGAGGGTAAAGCGGAAGACTAGGGGCTGAAGATCGCAAATGTGTGGGATACCGTTTACCGATTTGACACAGATATTCTTTAATTGACTTTTGGGTGACCCTGTTCAATTCGGAGCGCGAGACCATTCACTCTCTATGTTGGACACTCCAACAGGGAGTTTCGACTGCGATGGCACAAATTTTAGAAGATGCTGCCTATGGGAGATTTGAAGAGATAAAGTGACTTGCCTTTTCATCGTAGTCATTCCATTCTCCTTCGGTCAGGTCGACCTCGTCGAACACTGTACCGCTTTCTGCCCCAACGCATTTCCAGATACCCTGCGACTTATGAGGTCTAATAATTCATCGAGAAGGTTGCACGCACCTGTGGCTGGAATCCGATGAATTCTAGGCCCCGGCACTCGATCACGAGTATTGGCTGCAGTTGACCATTTTCGGCGGAGTATGGCTTGACTTTGACGGAGTTGTCAAACTTGGCAGAGTGTTCTCTTTTGCCTGGAGAAGACGAGCGCTCAATCGGGATCTCCAGCAGCTAGAATAGCGAGAGAGCGTACAGAGACCGCATTTCCAGACAAAATGGGCAGTTGCGTTCTTGCTTCCAGACACTTCGCGTTCTTCCTGATCAAGAGGTCAGAGTGGCCCTGGCCTGGCTCTACTTATGTGCTGACCAGTCTGTTCATGGATACAAAGTTTGGATGGACCTCATTGCAGCTGGTGCATTTGACCTGTCATATGCGTTAGGGTGGCAGTCCGTTCATCCAAAAGACTTTCAGTCACTTGGAAGAAGTATTCGAAATCCTCAGAAGCAGGAACAAGATCAGTGACGTTCTCTAGCTCAGCTTTAATCGAGAGTTGAAGGCGCTGGTAGAAACGTCAGAAGTGCTTCAAACCATCGCTATTAAGAACTTACGACCATGGTATACGATAAAGGAGGAAAGATAGCAGCAAATCTGGAAATGCCCTACGGCCCCTATTCCAACCAAATATGGCAGGAGTTACCCACCGCATAGCAAGCTGGCAGTCTGTTTTCCTCCGCGTCGATTTCGCGTCAAACACCATGGCTTCCCGCTTAGCGCGTTCATTTGGGCTTGCTTCCAAGTCGCTGAGGACAGTGCACTCCTCTCAACGTATCTTGGCTCGTACTCTAGCTACACAAGCCGTCACTATCGAGCAAGGGGCACCAGTCGGACGCCGGACCAAGTCTGCCCTGGAGGATGACCTAGACGAGGATGACCTGTTCGACCTGCTGACGGAGCAGGAGAATGTCGCGGATTCTCCAGCACTTGGACACCTTATCCTTGAGCAGAAGCGAGAGGTGCTGCACTATATGCGGTTGATTGAGCATGAAATGCCAAAGCTTGTTGGTATGTCGAGGTCATGTCCGTTCGTAGAACACGCTTAACACCGGGGTTTAGCTTATAGACGTCCCTTTATCCCACCAAACTCAAAGGAGACGCCGCTGGTCACTAGGAGCATCAAGTATATTGGTGAAGACCATCCAGCGAGTGCAAAGAGGGTCATTGTGGTCGCTGTCGACAGCTTGCCGCTACATGACGAGAAGGCCGTCCATGCATTCAAGCTTCTCGCTGGCCCAAGGTGGACCCCAAATCCCCCAAAGGATGCCGGTGTCTGCGAGCACGACACCTGGGGTAATGGTTACTTCAAAATATCCTGTGACCAGCATCCACATCCTGTCATGAACTTCAAGCAAGCCGCAGACTCACTCAAGAGGTTAATTGCTGCAGCCAATGTAAGTCGTTTTTGTGCCGACAGCCAAAGTCATGCTTAGACCATGTTTGCAACTAGGACAAGGAGAAGGGCAAGGCGTTCCATGACCTTCCTGTCGACCTTCGACACGTCTACGCCAAAAGCCGGAAAGCAAAGAAGGGCGACCACCTTGGGGACCGTCCACTGAACCCAGTATCTATCAAGGACTTCCCTAAGGAATGGCTCCCTGCTCCTCCTGCCCAGTGATCACTCTTTTGTCGCGCAGTACTTACTAGCCCATCTAATGACCATTTCTACGCTGAAACTTGTCTCTGCCTTTTGGTGTTGGCTCCTCGTGTCTGCTCGGTGAGTCCTCTTTCTCCTTGCTGTCGGTGGACGCGATGTCAGTGGTCTGGGATGCCACCGATCAGCTACCGGACAAAGAGGCCAACGCTTTGACTGGTTTTCAGTCCGCCACGGATTTTTTGGTGTGTCTGGCTCCGCTTGGGGCCCTTGTCGTCCAGATAGCCATATACCACAAAGCGTTGGTGACTGTATCCAAGTTTCTTGACCACAATATGGGGCCCAAGGCTCTATAAATTCGAGCGAACACGCTCGCTCTTTCAGCAGTCTCTCGCCAGCCGTCAACTCTTTCATAACATGTCCTCCGCCATCCATCACTCCCTTGTGGTCGAGTTTTTCCTTCGTCGTGCCAACTCCTCGGAGGGGGAGGGTCAAGAACCTTTTCATGTTCCCGCAGATCAAAAGCCTGTTCCCTTGCGCACTCGGAAGAACCTTCCACACATTCCTGCAAAGTCGGTACCTTCAAACTTTGCCGCACGCTTCGGAATGGTGACAGGTAGAACCATCTACGGCGCATTGGACCATGGTGATCCTCTATCATCGCAGGCAGGGCCTTCGAAGCAACCCCCTTGTCCTAGATATGCTCCGTATCCCAAAACGTACGCCGATAGGGTTGCGCCATTGGAGGATGGGCAGCTTGCACCTCGGACGCCGAGTCCTGGAGCGAGCGATTCGTCGCTCTCTGCACTGTCTACGCCAGGCCTTTGCTACTCTGCCTCCTCGTCTTCGTCAGCAGCGTCTTCACCGATCATCTCTGAAAGGCAGCTGCCTCAGTTCTACAAGCGCTTACTGGAGCGTAACCTTTTGTCTCGTTCTGGCCTTTCAACACCGGCGACACCTTATTCAGACGTTGAGCCGTTGCTGCATGCGGCTGACTGTCAATGTGGTTCTGCCCAATGCTTTGCTCACCAAGCAGAGCTAGCGGCAGTGGCTGACTCGAGGATGATGGACGAGCTTTTCGACTCTCTCATAGACTGGAGCCAGTGCGACGAGATGCTTCAGGAGGCATGAAAGCCTCGTGGATTCTGGATATAAAGTTCTTGATATGCTCCAAACGTATGTTAGTGATAGATTAGAGATATGTATATAGCAGACCCGCCTCGCGCTAGTCGCGTTGCTTAATGAGTGACATCGATAAGTTGTTTGGAAGAAGCAGAACTTGAACTGAAAATACCACTTCCAGAATGAGGCACCGAGTATCATGGGTACGAGATATGCCATTTGTAAAGGCTATCGTTGACCATTTTCCCAGTCGCTGCTGCTGCCGCACCCGAAACTAGATTCGTGTTTGGCAGGGCCTGGGGGAGCCAAACAAGGCCAACAACATGGCCCGATTTCGCGGTGGCCACCGTCGCCCCCTCTTTTTCTACCAGACGACCGGTTCTCAAAAGTATTGTTGACTTTTCCCTTCCTTTCGTTTCTCAAGTTTACATTTTTTGTATTGCCAGATGGCAGAGTCTTTCACCTCCCGCACCACAGACGTCTCGGGCAATGGCTATGCCAACGGTTCAAGCCCGTCTCTCGTCCAAACAGGCCAACCAGCAGCACAGTCTCCAGCCTCAAATATCATTCGCAAAAAGCTCATGGGCTATGTTGGTTTCGCAAATCTTCCAAACCAGGTCCACAGGAAGAGCGTCAGGAAGGGCTTCCAGTTCACCACCATGGTCGTCGGTAAGTCCCTGCTGGCAGCTGTCATTCCCAGCGCTTCCACCTCTAACGGACGCGTACAGGCGAGTCTGGTCTGGGTAAATCGACTCTGATCAACACCCTCTTCAACACCACTCTTTATCCTCCCAAGGAGCCTCTCCCACCCTCAGCGGAACCTTCAAAGACCGTTGCTATCGAGAGCATTGGCGCTGGTATGTGCCAGTTCACATTCATGCACGGCTCACCTCCTGACCCCTGACGTAAAAAGATATCGAGGAGAACGGTGTCAGGCTCCATCTCACCGTCGTCGACACCCCTGGCTTTGGTGACTTTGTCAACAACGATGACAGGTCAGTGCGCGTGTCCATTTGTTTGGCGGACGCGTCTTCTAAAGATTCACACCTTCCAGCTGGAAACCCATTGTTGAGAACATCGAGTCTCGCTTCGACTCCTACTTGGAGCAGGAAAACCGTGTCAACCGGAGCAAGGTCGTCGACAATCGCGTCCATGCATGCCTCTACTTCATCCAGCCCACTGGACATGCGTACGCCAATTCCTCGGCTGCCGGAATGCCACGTTTGTTGACCCTATCCTAAACAGGTTGAAGCAAATCGACATTGAGTTTATGCGCCGATTGCATACCAAAGTCAACCTTATCCCTATTATCGCCAAGGCTGATACTTTGACGGACGACGAGGTTGCCGAGTTCAAGCAAAGAGTGGGTGTTCCCTTATTTGCTAGCATGGAAACAGCCTAATTCTACTCTGCAGATTTTGGCCGACATTGCTCACCACAACATCCAAATCTTCCAAGCTCCTACCTACGAGAACGAGGATGAGGAGACGTTGGCAGAAGCCGAGGAAATCGCAAGCAAGATCCCCTTTGCTGTCGTCGGCTCCAATCAACTTGTGGCGACACCTGACGGTCGCGAAGTTCGCGGACGAGCCTACCCCTGGGGTGTCGTGGAGGTTGACAACGAGGATCACTGCGACTTTGTCAAGCTGCGCCAAATGCTGGTCAGGACATACATGGAGGAGTTGAGGGAGTACACCAACGATGTTCTCTACGAGAACTGGCGAACAGAGAAGCTCTTGAGCATGGGTGTCGCTCAGGACTCGTCTGTCTTCAAGGAGATCAATCCTGCCGCTCGTCTCCAAGAAGAGCGAATCCTCCACGAAGCCAAGCTGGCCAAGATGGAGGCCGAAATGAAGATGGTTTTCCAACAGAAGGTGCAAGAAAAGGAAGCCAAGCTCAAGCAATCCGAGGAAGAGCTCTACGCTCGCCACAAGGAGATGAAGGAGGCTTTGGAGAAGCAGCGCATCGAGCTCGAGGACAAGAAGAGACGGCTCGAGACCGGTCGTCCCTTGACGCCAGAGAAGGCTTCGGTAAGTTGTGATGCTTCACGAAATGAACGACTGTTTGCTCACTTCCTTCCAGACTGGCAGAAAGAAGGGCTTCCTCCGTACGTGATGAACGTCCTTCACCCTGCTCCAGACCCTCTGGCACATCATCACGACACTCTCTATGTTGATACCTCTATATTTGCTTATCTCCTGTACAGCATTCTTTAGTATACTCCCTTTACTCATCTTGGTTCGACCGCGAAATATCCCCCCACATTCCTTTCTTTTATTCGGATAATCCTGCTCTCAGCTTTTTGACGATCTTTGACTACCTTTTCTCCTTCGATTTGGGGACTGTCATTTTAGTGTACGGCGGACCTCTTTTGACAGCAATATACCACGGTTCTGCTCAGTGCTCTAAACCACTGCTGTGTTTTGTGATCTGCATATGTCACCGATCAACAACTACAAACCCTGCTCGTTTGGATCTAATTTCTCGTTCATCTCCTTCACCAACGACCATCAGGATGGCTGATATGCAAGCATTAATAGCGGCTCTCGACGTCTTCAGTCGTGCCCCGGACAAGGCATCGCTCGAAAGTGCAAATGCGTGGCTCCAGGATTTCCAACACTCTGTAAATCATCCCTTTCGCCTATGGCCACTCCTGCGACAAAACCACCTCTGACCGAATGAAACCCGCCGTTCCCCCCGTAGCCTGAAGCCTGGGCAGCTTGCAATGTCCTTTTACAAGACGCCAGTGTTCCTCCAGCAGCAAAGCTGTTTGCTGCGCAGACGTTCAGATCCAAAGTATGTTTTGTGTGGCCATCGTCGCTATCGCCTATAACCCCCAGCTGATTCGCTTGATCAACCCGCCTTCAGGTTACCTACGATCTTCATCAAGTTCCTCCCGAAAACCATGCCTCCTTGCGAGATACCATTCTCGCTGCTCTGCTCGCCTATCATGGTGGCCCAAAGACTATCATCGTGCAGTTGTGCCTTGCTCTGGCAGGGCTGGCGCTGCAGATGCCAGCTTGGGAGAACCCTGTCCAGTCGATAATTCAATCGTTTGGGCATAATCCGGCGACTGTTCCAACGTTGTTGCAGTTCTTGCAGACGCTTCCTGAGGAGTTGACGGGTAACACGAAGATCCCCATCACGGTGCGTGTGCTAAGTTGTTGGTGGAGGTGTATTAGACTTAACCGCGACCTGGTTGCTTTAGGATGATGAATACCGAGAGCGAGCGACGCTTCTAATGACCAACAACGCTCAGGAGTTGCTGAATCTTCTATCAATGTACTATGCGGCGACTGGTGCGTAGTTCTGCAAAGGGTGCTTGATTTTCGTCTGACTTTTTTATGTTATCAGGCGTTACGGTAACAGTGCGACAACAAATATTCCACTGTTTGCGCAGCTGGCTCACAGCAGGCGAAGTCAGCGTCGCCGATCTCGTGCAGAAACCGTTGTTTGCAGGACTATTCGACGCCCTTGCCGATGATGAGCTCTTTGATCCTGCGGTGGACGTGATCTGCGAGTTGATTCACGAAACCCAGGAGATCGACGACAACATGCCCGTCATCGAGGCAATTGTGCCACGGGTAATTGGCCTCAAGTCTCACCTCGGCACGTACAAGGAGGATCCAGAGAGGATTAGAGGATATGCAAAGATCTTTGCGGAAGCTGGAGAGACATATCGCGGACTGTTGTTGCAACACACGGAGACGTTCTTCCCCATCGTCGAGGCCATTGGAGAGTGCTCAGCCTACCCAGACCTCGACATCGTACCTATCACCTTCCAGTTCTGGATGCGTCTTGCTCAGATTCTTGGGAAGAAACCTGTGGTTTCGCCACTCTTCTTGGAGGCATACCGGGCTCTCATGCTTGTCATGATCAACCACCTCCATTTCCCAGCCGATCTCGCAAGCATGTCCGGCCAAGAGTTGGACTCGTTCCGCTCCTTCCGTCATGTCATGGGAGATACTCTCAAGGATTGCTGCTTTGTCCTTCGGCCAGAAACCTGCCTCATGGCCACCTACTCGATGATCGCGGCAGCGCTCAACAAGGATGCAGAGAGCATCACTTGGCAAGAAGTCGAGGCGCCTCTTTTCGCTCTGCGTTCCATGGGTGCAGAGATTGACCCGAATGACAGCATTGCCGTCCCAAAGATCATGGAGCTTATCCCCTCCCTTCCACAGCACCCTCGAGTTCGCTACGCTGCACTGCTGATCATTGCGAGGTACTCTGAGTGGACTGCTATGCACCCTGAGAACCTCCAAAGCCAGCTGCAAATCGTTTCTTCCGGCTTTGAGGATCCCGATCAAGAAGTTCGTGCAGCTGCAGGTCAGGCGTTGAAGTACATCTGCCAGGATTGCAAGGCGGTGAGTTGAGCTTGACACACGACACCCAAACATTTCTGATTCGCTTGGATAGCATCTGGTTGAATTCCTGTCGACCCTTCATGCCTTCCTAGGAACAACAGGAAGCAAGATTGCACAGGAAGACAGGAAGCAGGTGTACGAAGGCATCGCTCATGTCATATCCGCCATGCCGATTGAGGCGGCAGCAGAATCGCTCCGAACATTCGCATTCGAAATCCTTGGTCAGATTCACAAGGCCAATATCCAAACGACTCCCTTGACGAAGGCCGAGAAGGAGGAAATTATGTGTAAGGTCCCTGATCTGATCCCCCACTCTGCAGTAGCTAAAGTATTCCTACAGATGCTCTGGAAAATCTCGAAGTCCTGCTCAGATTCGTGGGCACCTTTGGCGAGGAAATCCCCAAGAGCTGCGAGAAGACCTGTGAGCAAGCATGGGCTGTCTTTGACGCATTTTTCGTGAAGTTTGGCAACGACCCAGCCATTGGTGATCAAGCAACTCAGACAGTGCGGCGAGGTCTGGAGTTCTTTGGGGACTCGGCCCTCGTCGTTGCACCAGCGATCATTGCCCGCATGTCCTTCTCCTTTGAGTCCAGCGGGATCCCCAGTTACATCTGGATCCCCGGCAAAATCATTGCGAGATTCGGGAATGACGAAGATCCCAATCTACGAGGCTCATTCAAAGAGTTTTTCGAGCGGTCTACCCAAAAAGTGGTCTCCCTGCTTCAGGCCAAGGATCCAAGGGAGATACCAGATGGTGCGTTCTAGAGTCCGAGTGCAACGATTTAGGTTCTAATTTTGTTCATCTTAGTCTTGGAGGACTACATCCAGACCCTCAATCAACTCGCTATACTGGCTCCGGACATTTTCTTCGAGTCATCTTCTTTCTCATATGCCTTCCGTGCCAGTCTCGGTTCTCTGCAGGTTGTATACTCGGACGTGATTTTCAAGGGCTTGGAGCTCTTTAGGAACATCGTGGGTCACGAATGTCTGGACCCGCCGAAGAAAGGAGAGCACCCGCCCAAGTTCCCGATATACGCCAATTTCATTCGCCAAACCGTCGAGAAGGAAGGATTCGGCTTGCTGGGATGTCTCTTGACGGGAGTCACAGGCGACTTCCCCGAGGACTCCATCTCGGATGTCGTTTCAATTTGGCGATCCCTCGCCCGTGACTGGCCCAACCAACTCATCGCCTGGCTGCCTTCGGTCCTGGAGCAGATGCCCGCTACCCTTGTGACGGCGGACGCGAAACGACAGTTGTTGACGGACGTTCAAAAGTAGGTGTTCCTTTCTTACCATGACGTGAAAGGCCGCTCACAAGGTCAAACATAGCTCCCTCAACAATGGGCAGTATGACAAGGTCAAGTATGCCATCCTAGCCTTCACCCGGGCTTCTCGAAAAACCCGTGAAAGGCGTCGGAACGGATTGTAGGAGGCTTGGGATAGATACAGGAAGAAGGCATGTACGGTAGCATACTTTAGCATATTCGACAAATCATTGGTAAGGACTTTTCTACGGATAATACTGTACCTCTAATATACATTGGAAACCATACTTTTTCAATCTTGAGCACCGGGTGTGACGCACGGTGGTGGTGGCTGATATCGGAGAGTAACAAACAGCGGACCAAACAGAGCCGTGCTGTCATCAATTGCCCTTGCAAACGGACTTGTCATTTATTTCGCTCCTTTTTTTGCCAGATGTTTCGTCAAGCTGGACAGTCGGTTGTAAGTCGAGGTATGTCATCGCTGAATTGACCAGCCTGCGCGTAAAGCTGACTGTGGGCTAAAGGAGCACGCAGGGCGTTCTCCTCCTCCGCGTCACGGAGGGGCTACGACGATACCATCCGGAACCTACTCATCCACAAAGACACCAAGGTCCTATGTCAGGGCTTGACCGGAAAGACTGTGAGTTCTGGAATATTAGGCACAGGGACCGAGGCTCATATAGAACCAACAGGGAACCTTCCATGTTCGTGAGGCTCTGGCCTACGGCACCAACATGGTTGGAGGTGTATCGCCCAAGAAGGCGGGCCAGACCCATCTCGGTCTGCCCATCTTTGGGTCTGTCCGTGAGGTCAGTATTTGGCGTTTTAAAGAAGGAGGAGGAGGATGCTAAAGGATAACTTTGTAGGCCGTCAGGGATGTTCAGCCAGATGCTACCGTTCTCTACGTCCCTCCTCCTACCGCCGCCGACGCTATCATTGAAGCTATCGAAAGCGAGATTCCTCTCATTGTCTGCATCACCGAGGGTATCCCTCAGGCGGACGAGATCCGGGTGGGTTTTTATGGCTGCACATTCGATAAATGAGTGTAGCAGGAATGCTAATTTTTGGATAGGTTATGAACGCCCTCAAGAACCAGTCCAAATCGCGTCTTGTCGGACCCAACTGCCCCGGAAGTGAGTTTCCGCCCTGCTTGCTCCTATCGCTGCTGCACTGCCCGATGCCGGGTATCTTTTTTTGACCCAGGTATACCCTCCCGGGTTGCCTTGACGCGTCGCGTCTTGTTCCTTTTCTCGCTTGGCGTTCCCGCTTCATTGCTTTCTGGGCATCTCGATCAAAGACACTAACCACATGTTTTTACAATAGTCATTAACCCTCTGGGATGTAAAATGGGCATCCAGCCAGGCCACATCCACAAACCTGGTCGTATCGGTGAGTCCTCCTTTACTCTGCGTCGGCCCAGCGTTTGGCCTGACCTCTCCCTTCTAGGTATCGTCTCCCGTTCCGGAACCCTCACCTACGAAGCCGTCGCGCAAACCACCGACGTCGGCCTCGGTCAATCTCTCTGCGTCGGAATCGGTGGAGACCCCTTCCCAGGAACCCAACACATTGACGTGGTCAAGGTCTTCGTCGAGGATCCCAACACGGACGGAATCGTCATTATTGGTGAGATTGGTGGGTCCATGGAGGAAGAGGCGGCGGATTATTTGGAGAGGTACAACAAGACGGCCAAGAACCCCAAGCCTGTTGTTGGGTTTATTGCTGGGAGGACGGCGCCGCCTGGACGTCGTATGGGACATGCTGGTGCTATTATTGCTGGTGGCAAGGGTGCTGCGTCTGACAAGGTCAAGGCTCTCGAGGCCGCTGGTGTCATCGTCACCGACAGCCCAGCAAAGATTGGTTCCGAGATGCTCAAGGTACGTTTTACGCACTTGCTGTTCTCTCCTGTCGCTCACATATCCTTCTAGGCTATGAAGGCTGCTGGCTTGGTATAGACGGTTTCTGTTCCAGTATTTTACCTGTGATTTCTTTCTAAGTAAGTTAGAGATTATTTAGATTTCATTCGAGCTGCTTCCTGCTGCTTAGTAATACCCATTGGAAGGGGTTTGGGACATGTAGCATATACACTCTCTTTGCTCTTCTTCCACTATCTATAATCTGTCTGCACAAAACTCTTGGAGAGATGTCGACAAGTACGTATACAACTTCACAAGCATTCAATAGCGCCGTCGCGTACCTCTCGTCGTATAAAGGAAGCACCTCGAATTCGACGAAACTAGAGGTGTTTTCAACTTCCTCCATGCCAATCGATGTGGTTGAGCTAAAGTTCGCTCGAGATCTACAGTTTGTTCAAATACGTGACGATAAGCCCAACACCCAACGTACCCAAACCTGGCATATTCGATATTGCAGGCAAAGCGAAATGGTCTGCTTGGGCGGAGGCTGGAAAGAAGTATCAGAGGCCCGAGGATGCAGAGGCGAGGTATATCACGATTGCAAAGGAGCTTGGGTGGAACGAATCTCAAGTGGATTCAATACCGCAGGGCACCAGTTCTGCAACGAAAGATACCGGCCGAACATCTACGAGTACAACAGGAGAAGAGGGAGAAGAGAGTATATGGGATGAGAATCCCGAACCGAGACGAGCTGGGGCAGGACAAGGCTTGGGTGTTGGTGTGAGCTCGATCAGTCGGTCCGAGGACGATACTACGACTGGAGGCGGAGGAGAGTCCAGCTTGCATTCTGTGATTCTGGATGGCGATGTGACCAAGGTGAAAGAGTTGATTGAGCGGAATCCGGGGTTGAATTTGAACGCGGCGGATGAATATGTGAGTCTTGAGATCTTCTGCTGTTGCCTTGCAGCGCATTGACTCCAAGCTTAGGGATATACGCCGCTACATCTTGCGAGTGACCGAGGACATTTAGAGGTTGTGAAGCTACTGCTGGACAAGGGTGCAGACAAGTCAATCAAGGTCAGTTTATCTCCCATTTCACTCGAGCATTTGACCAACAGCCTGGAACGCGTAGGACCCAGACGACTTTACACCAAAATCACTTGCGGAAATTGCGGGGAACAAGGAAATTGCAGATCTTCTATAAGACTATAGCAGAATGGATGGGTGGAATTAGCATGTACAAGATGTGTAATGGCATAATGTATAATAAAAACAGGATAGACCAACCAATGCCTTTGCCAGTGTCAAGTCGTTCAGCTCCCTCCCTCCCGCGCGTAATATTGTCGCGTGAGGCGCGTTTGCTGGCACAGAACTGAACCCTTCCCGTTCACTCTAATGAAGCGAGAGCGTTGCCCTGTCATGCTGCTGAGGGCTGAGCTCTAGAGGCTTTTGCCTTTCCTACGGCCTTGAGAATGGGTGACTCGCTGGAGGACGTCTGCTGCTGTCTTGCCAGCTGGTGGTCTTTATGTGATGTTGCATGGAATGGTGAACCAGGCTTCAAGATACCGCCCTACAGTACAACGCAGGATAGGCCAGCTCGTCAGTTAACTGTGGCCTCCAAGCAATGATCCCTCTACAACTCACCAACTCTAGCAGCTTGACTACACTCTGGCTGGGCAACGCACCGACACTCAACCAATACCGTATCCTATCCACACTCCACTGAATTGTCTTGGTGTTGCTGCCGTCGGGTACGTGGGGGTCGTACACGCCCAGGAGCTCGTGAGGTTTGGCGTCCCGCTTTCGTGAGCCTTCGACAACGTTGATGTGGAAGACACGGTAGTTTGCCCGGCCGTGGACTGACATTCGAATTCGGAGAGGCATTTTTGGGGTCTGAGTTGTGGTGGGTACAGACGGGAGGGTAAGACGGTGGGCGGGTACTGAGGAGAGCCAATGACAGACGCCCAACGACCAAATTTTGCCACGCGAACGCGGAAGGTCGTGATTTCGATTCCCGCTCGTTCCTGATTTAGTAAGTTGACTCTTTGACCTCCACTACTACGATGGCCTCGCAAATCCTTCCTCTCGGTACGGTTCCTTTCAAAGGGATTATTGCTGAATATTAACACACGATCTACGCATAAAGAGCTCATCGATAGATGTATCGGTTCCAGGATCTGGGTGGTCATGAAGAACGACCGAGAGTTCACTGGGACACTGCTAGGTTTCGATGATTTCGTCAGTCAGTTCCTTCCTTAAATCTGCTTCTATTCCCCTGGTCTATATTGCGCTTGTGCTGGTCATAACTGACTCTTGATTCACCTTCTAGACATGGTCCTAGAAGATGTCACAGAATAGTCAGTCCCTTCCTTCCATGCAGGGCTTGTGCCAGATAGTAACCGACTTCCCGTGCAGCGAGAACACGCCTGAAGGAAGGAAGACCACCAAGCTTACCCAGACACTGCTCAACGGGAACAACATCTGCATGGTACGTGCACGATCGTCATCTCTTTGGACAGGTTAGCTGAGCGTGTTTTATGCAGCTGATCCCTGGAAGCGAAGGCCCCACGGACTAGGGCTAAGCCATGTACGAAGTGTCTATTACTGCAAAGCCAACCTAGGTTCACGACGATCCCTCGGGCATTTGCAAAAAAAAAACGGCGATTGCGAAAGCCATTCCCATGTAGATTATCTCGACCAAATGTATAGGCAGAAGATGAAGAGATATTAGAAACAGACATTTGATTCGGTTAGGTTGTGCCATGGAATACATTATCGTCATTGGAACGCGTTCAAGATTGATATGATCGAGAAAAAGATGGAAGGAATGATTGAGAGAGAGAGAGAAAACCGAGTAATGATTCACGGAACCGCGAGACTAAGATGACAGGAGAATACAGAAAAAGTACAAGAATGAAGGAGAGTCTGCCAATGAAGATCAGATTGGATGGATGTGGTGGAGCCGTTCAGGGTGAAGAAAGAGCAAGGTAAAAACAAAAGCAGACCGGTTTGATAAAAGAAAGTACAAGCTACACATTGATTCTTACACTTGACGTACACCCTACTGTTGGCCGAAGCTGAACCCGCCTTGAGGAGCATTCATATCCGAGTGGAACTGTAAACCAATACGTCAACATCACCGATACCTCCGAATAAGAAAGATAGAATACGTACAGCGAATGCGCCAGTGGCATCAACGGTAGGAGCACCAATGTTGGCATCGACATCGTCCTCGTCAGGGAAGTACTTGTCCATAATATTGAATGCCTTCTTGTAAATCTCCAAGTTGTCGTGTTGCTGGAGGTTGTGGATGGTGACCATTCCACCGGCCTCCTCGACGTAGAGGGCGTATTGGTTGACGGTACCAGGTCCAGCAGCGACCTTGTCCGCCTCACCGATCCTGAGGATGTTGTCGAGGCCATCAAGAGCGACCTGGATGATCTTGTTGTCCATCATCGTCAAGAGGTCACAGAGAGGCTTGATGCAACCTTGGCCGACAAGGTAGCGAATGATGGCAGGTTCCTGCAAACCACCAGAAGTAGCGTTGGAGATTGCCCAGCAAGCTTCCTTACGGGTCTTAAAGTCGGCATGCTGGAGGATATTGATAAGAGGAGGAATGATGTTGGCATCAATCACAGACTGGATCTGGGGAGGAGAGCCGGCGGTGATATTGGAGATGGTCCAGCAAGCTTCCTTACGGATACCGTCCTTAGGAGAAGAAAGGAGGGAGAGCAAAGCAGGAAGAGCACCAGAGGCGATAACAACCTGGGTCTGGAGGTCGTCACCTGTCACAATGTTTCCGACAGACCGGAGGGCAGGGGTCTGAACTGAGGTGGAAGGGTGCATGAGGAGGTCCACGAGGCGCCTGCAGACGCCAGACTCGATGACAGCCTGAATCTTGTCGTTCGATCCATCGGAGAGGTATGAGATAGCCCAGCAGGCGTCAATAAGGATTTCATCGTCGAGAGAGTAGATCAACTTTGTCAAGACCGTCAAAGCGGGGGAGATCTGCAGGGCGCTTAGTCTATGCTTTGGGGAAAGAAGCCAACAGCACGTACCAATTCCCAATCGGGCTGAGGAGACTTGCCTCTGCAGAAGTTGCTAAGGGTCCAGGTGGCATTCCGGAGCATGCTGATCTTGTGATTCTCACTCAAGAGACCCAAGAGAGGACGAAGGGCACCCTGTTGAAGAACATAGTCACGGCACTGTGGGCTATCACCCGCGATGTTACCCAAAGCCCAAACCGCCTGCTCCCTAACATCTAAGACCGGCGATGAAAGCAACTTGATGAATTCAGGGACAGCTTGGGCGTTGATGACAACTTGAGTGTGCTCAGCGGTGCCAGAGGCGATGTTGGTGAGTGCCCAGGCAGCCTCGAACTGATAACACGGTGAGACTCGTACCACGATCGACGGGTATATCAAACTCACCTGAAGCATCGGTGCACCGTGCTTGAGGAACTCAACGAATCGCGGCACGACACCGCACTCGATAACACGCTCGATCGGTGGGTTTTTTCTCTTTTGAAAGCAGCTTGCGGAATTTGGTGGTGGCATCCAACTGGCGCTCTGCATCGTCGGAAAATACACCAGAAATCATCTCCTCCGCGAGCTAGAGAGCAATTTTCCATGTTATAAAAGGGCACCAGAGGCTATCGAGGGGCGCGATGACTTACAGGAGCCTCCCAGTTGCCACTGCCAACCTCGTCATCGGAATCAGGGCCAGTCGATGGCAGGAAGTTTCGCCTTTTAGAAATGTTTTCTTCACGCTTTTGACGCCTGATCTCGACCTGCTGTTCTTCACGACGACGCCTGAGATCGTCCTGCTTGAGAGCACCTTTGCTCTTGTAGGCTAGTGTAATGAACGCGTTTAGAAAAAAGTTTGAGGGCATCTAACACGGTTATTGAGCGATACTGACCTTCCCTACGCGCCTTCATGGTTCGAGATTCGCCTGCATCCATGGTTGTGAAAGAGTCGTGGCTGGGTTGGTGTTCAAAGTTTGTAGTGGGAAGACAACAAGAAAGGGATCAGAACATCCTTAGTCCATATATACCGCGTTGGCAACAAGAGCAAATAATGGGTCAAGGGCCTTTGCGCCGTGTGGCTTTTTTTCTACCGAATAAAAATAACAAAGTGGGAATTATTCCAAGATCCTTTTAGGTTTTCCAGCCAGGTATGCCACAATGTTGTCCACCGTCTCCCCAAAGAAGACCTGCACAAAGATCAGCGCAGATTCAGATCATCCTGTAAAACATACGGACCTTGTAATTATCGTCTGTTATATATCCTGTATGGGGCGTAAGTGTCACATTCTTCAAATTTCTTATCGGGTGGTCCAAAGGCAATGGCTCGACATCGTATACATCCAACCCTGCTCCCGCGATCCTGCCCTCTTGCAGCGCCTCGATCAATGCGTCTTCATCGACCAATGGACCTCGGGAGGTGTTGATAAGGAATGCAGTGGGCTTCAGAAGAGCCAGGTCCTCCCGCTTGAGTACATGCCTGGTAGATTCTGCAAGAACGAGGTGAAGAGAGACAACATCACTCGTCTTTAGCAGCTCCTCCTTGGTCGATGCGAATGCGACACCAGCAGCTTCAGCTCGCTCGGGGGTCAAATTCGGAGACCACCCAACAACTCTCATGTCAAAAGCTTTGGCAATCTGCATCGATTTCCTTTAGATCGATACCTTCCACTTGGACACAGTTACTGACCTTGGCCACTTGAGATCCCAACCTGCCCACCCCAACCAAACCCAAAGTCTTCCCCGCTAACCCAACAGGAATGGTCGTCTGCCACCTCGGATTCCCATCTTTGATGTTCCGATCTTCTACAACAATGTTCTTTGCGGTGGCAAGCAGCAACGCCCAGATGTGTTCGAGGGTCGGATTTCCACTCCCCCATGTGCCAGACACGACGATCCCTTTGGAATTGGCATGTTGGATATCGATGCCACGGTTTAGTGGTCCTGTGGTCGCGATGAACCTATGAATGTTTTAGGGGATATCTTTGCATGGTCAACAAGGCACTTACTTTAGGTTGGGCAGTCGATCCAAGAGGGACTTGGTGAACGGTGTCCTCTCCCTCATCGCACATATAATCTCATACGGCTCCAGCCTACTCACTAACGCGTCTTCATCATGGATGGTATCCGTGTAGGTATCAATAGTCACTCGATCCTTCAACACTCCCCAATCCGCACACTTTTGCGCGGCTTCTTGGTAGTCATCCAGAATCGCCACGCGTCGAAGCTTCGAGTCCGACATACGTATCGAAGTTGAAAAGAGCCGGGAAGGTGAAGGAGATAGAAAAGGAACGGAGCGAATGCGCCTGGATGTACTCAATAACCGAAAGGCCATCACAGTCTCGACAAAAGCTTTCCAACAACGAATTTTGAGAGCATCGGCGAGGTTCCCCTTGGCACCAACTTTCGGGTACGACGGCGTGAGGTTCAATATTCACAAGCCAGACAGAAGGATGGAATTAGTTTCTGCGAAAACAAGGGAATATGATACAACTACAATACTACTCCGTTTCTCATCGCCCGCCTCTAGGAATCGTTATCAAAGGGGTACTACAGAATCATCATCAGTTTGTGAGTCGAGAGGCAAAACCTTGTCAGAAACTCACCTCAAAGGACTCGGGTGGATCGACCTCTGGTCCATCGTCAAGTGCGATATGCCTTCCCTGTCCTGCTGCAGGAGTCGCCTGTCCTTGCTGAACAGCAGCCTCAGGGATAGGTGTGGGCTCCAACGAGATAAAGTTTCCAGGCTCCTCGGGCTTTTTGTCGACCAAGAGCAAGATACCTCCACCAGCCGCTGCAGAGCCAACGGCAGCCTTGGACTTTGAAGCAGACGAAGGCGGTTTCGATGATACCGGTCGCACTGGCTGGTATCGGCCTTCTGGAGGGAAAGACACATATGGCAGTTGGGCGGGGGTCACACGAGTCAGATTTGACTTGATCTCAGACAAAGCCTCCTTTTTCTTGGGCTCTTTGTCCTTGCCCTCCTCGCCTTCTGCCTTCATGTCAACGTCGCCCTCTGGTTTGTCCTAATCCAAAGGTCAGTCTTTTCAACAGGGAATACAGACAAAGACTCACGAGATCCATGACATCTCCCTCGGCGGCAGCCTTCTTCTTGTCCCTTGCCTTTTGTTTGGCAGTGGTCGAGAGAACAGCAGTGGCGACCTTGGTGACAGCCTCCTTCTTCGGCGGTTGCGTAGGCGGAGGATACGCGAACAAGCTCGGCCTTGCGTTCGAATTGAACTCAAACACTGGCGCCTATGAGAACCCAGTTCAGCACATGTCCTGTGACCCACGGAAGGAGAGGCCATACCTTGAGATCCCCGTTCAAGCCAACAATACCTGTTGGGCTGAACGCCAGACACGCACAATGGGCCAGAGGGTACCAGTACCAGAATTGCACAAAGAGCGCCATACCCACAATCGCACTCGTGTTCCCGCTGCCCGCTCGACTCTTCAAGCTAATCGTCACATTCCTTCCACCAGCATCGATGAAGCCTTGGCCAATGGCCGCGCCGAAACGCGCCATGGGGTCTTCGTGCTTGTCAGAGATGACTTTGGAGTATTTGGCGCGAGTGGAGGCGATGGAGGGTGATGAGGCTTCAGATTGTTCCACCAGGACCATCCCGAGAGCGATAAAGGCGCCTTGTCGGACAAAGTCAACGGAATCCTTAGTCATGGGCTCCAGAATTTCGATGGCGTCCTGTAATAGTCGTTAATCAACAGAGCAGACTAAAAGGATAGGCAAGCTTACCTGAAGGCCAGTTCCAGCACATGCAATTCCAAGAGCGAGAGTCGCACCACATCGAACGTGGGGGTTGTATGATTCGCTCAGGAGCTGAACTACTCGAGGAACCTGTGTAGGGTTCTTGAAGAGGAGGAAAGCCAGGGAAGTTACAGCCGCTCGGCGAACATCATCCGACACGTCTGAGACGGCAATGTGTAGCAGTTGTCGCACGGCGTCGTTGTTCGCTGTTCCAGCATAGGCGAGAGCAAGTGTGTAGACACCACCATATCGCAGGATGGGGTCTTTTTCTGCTAATAGCGTCTTGATGATGCCGTCTGCCTCTTCTTGACGCGCGTAGTAGATAAAAGCAGTGCCCATCGCCAGACCCCTAATGATCTTCTCGTGCTGCGTCTCCCTGGCGTACTGCAACATCTCTCCGACGGCCTCCTCTGCTCCTGTACCAAGCAACACCAGACCCATCGCGTATCCAGCGGCTTCACCACCCACTGCCGAATCGGTGAAAAGGACGGTCTTGAGATCCTCAAAGGCCTCCATCGACTTGGATCCCATACCAGCCACACCAAGACCGAGCGCAGCTCCATGTTGCACAACCTCGCCTTGTGCGGACTTGAGAGCATCGCGGAGGTAGGTGGTGATATCGTGACCACAACCTGCGTTGATGAGACCAAGGGCATACAGTGCGCCACCTTCAGAGTAGGCTGCACCAGGAACGTTGCTCTCGCCGCCTGCAGAAGGAAGGTAGGGACCGAGGATGACTTGGCCTTGCTCGTAGAAGCCTTTGTGGATTACACCAAGACCAGCAGTGGCGGAGAATTTGGCCCAGTTGGTGGCATGTCCCAACCACTCGAGATTCTCGCGCAGGAAGACGTCGGACGTGGTACCCGCGTTCATGAACGCGTTCTGCAGGGTGAGGGCGGTGTGATATATTGATGAACGAGCTTCCAAAGCGTCCTTGGTGTTCTTGAGAATGAGAAGATCGGTGTGGTTGTTCCGTTTGAGGAATTCGAGGTAGAGCTTGACGGACTCTTTGCCAGTCAGGATCTGCCGAAGCTTGTCGTATGTGGCTTTGGTTTTCTGGACACCATGTGAACATTTGGGAGTGTTATGAGCCACGAACACGCACCTCATCGCCCTCAGGTAGACTTGTTTTGAGGTTCTCCAAGAAATCCTGTGAACCACCCTCGACGAGGTCAAACGCGAGCTGGTACGCGAGCAGGTAGTCGTGCGCCACCAAGGATGAGAGGAACGGGATCGTCAGCTCAGGATCACTGAGCGTGATTAATAGCCGTGTAATTGCATGGACGTGAGGTGCCTGGTCCCCAGTCTTAGGTGTTGGGAACAGCGGGAACAAGAATCGGAGGACGTGATCCCGATATGAGAGTGACGCGTTGGTATCGAGGACACTGTCCATCGCGTACGAGAGCAGGGAGACGTCGTTGGCTTGGGAGTAGATCTTTGAGATGACATCAAGCCGCCTCGACTCGAGAGCGATTCCAATAGCTTGCTTGAATTCGCCTTCGGAGATGCAACGGTCAAAGATACCCTCAATGATAGTTTGTAACCGGGGATCGATCTTTTCTTTGGAGTTTGCTTGCTCTTCGCTGCGAACTTGAATGTAGCGGTCGATGGCTTTGGCTAAAGACTGTCTCAGTAGAGAAGGGGACATAAATGCGATCGCAACGCACAAACAATGGTCTCAATGTACTCTTCTGAGCCAACCGAGTTGGCCTCTGCTAGGAACGCGCTGCCAGCTCCAAGAGCGAAAGAGAGCGCTTCTTCGTATTCGCCCAAGAAGTAATAGACCTTGGACGCAAGCAATGCCGCCGCGTCGCGTGCGGGTTTGGGCAGGTCGTTGCTCTCATACAGCGTCTCTCTGATCAAAAAAGTCAGCTGGCTGCCCAACTGACGAAAAGATCACATACATTGAAGCGATGTGTTCTGAAATCTCTGCCCAGAACTGGGGAACGAGAGGAATGAGTGCCTTGAGCGCATGCTGCTTGAAGATGGCGTCTGGTTCTTGTAGAAGAGCCAATACACCCTGTGCACTCGATTGCTGCCTGACCATTGTATAGAGAGAAAAGAAAAAGGGGTCTGAGCGGAGGGTAATTAGCTGAAGTTCACGCTAAGGTGACGCGTCGCAATACAAGGTCATCACGCTGCGCCTTCAACTCCAAGCACAAACAAACAACAGTGCCCAGACTTGCACAGAAGCCGTTGGCCTCCGACTATACGCAAAAAACACCCCACTCAGTCCTTTCTCCTTATTTCTAACAGAATGCTCGCTGCTGTCCGCTCTGCTGCCCGTGCAGCTCCTCGTCGTGCCATTGTTCGCCGTCAGTTCTCGGCTCCTGCTGAACACCCTGCCATGGCCAAGTACCTCGCGGAGGAGGCCGCCTTGAAGCACCACGCTGCTGGTATGTTTGCTTGACATTCTTATGCGCCCATGTGTACTGAGACATCGACTTTTCAGAAACCACTGACTTGTGGCGAAAGATCAGGTCCGTTCATTAGTCCAGCTTCACCAGTTTACGCGGTTCTCAATACGAAACACACTCAGCTACTATGTTTGCATTCCTGGCAGTATGTCACAACCTCTATCCCTCTACTTTGCAATATTTAACATGGATTGCGACAGTCATCGTCTGTGCCGCCTGGGTCTACAACGCTGAAGCCGAGCACGCTGCCCACATTGAGCACATCAAGCACGAGAACGGTGGTGAACTTCCCGAAACCCCTGCCTTCGACTTCCTCAACAGGCGCTCCAAGCCTTTCCCCTGGGGCATGAACTCTTTGTTCTTCAACCCCCACGTGCGTTCGCTTGCCCTCTCTCATCCGTTTCATCGATTGCTCATGTGCATAACAGGCCAACAAGAACATGGAGGAGTAAATGCCTCAAACCCTATCGCACTGTGTCGTTACAATAGATGGGTCCCAGGAATACCATTAATATTTGCGTTCACTTTCTCCCGAATCCTCCAACCCAAGAGTCGCTACGGTCTAGTCCAACCTCGACCACCCTTCGACCACTTCTGGGTCTCCTCAGGCCTCTTCATTCAATCCAATCACGCAGACGCAGTTCTAAAGCCAAGTAAAAATACACTGGTGAAACTAACCAATCGCTACATAGGTTCCCACTACAAAACACCCGCCCCCAAAGCCGTAAGCGCGCCTAATACGACCCACGACATGCCTGATAACCGCGTCGCGCGCATTGCACTACCCGCCCTGCAATCTAAATTAGAACCACAGCCAATGAAAGGGCAAGATGATCGATGACCACTTACAGGTTGATATCGCCCGTTGCCTGAGCAGCATCTGCTTGATCAGACCTGGCGGCGCCACTTCCAGAGGCGACTGCAGAAGCATTGGGTACTCCAGGAGCCGGCACGCCTCCTGCATTGGGATTGTTCCCAGCGGCGACTGTACCATCTCCTGGTACAGGGCTCGGAGGTTGAGGAGCTGGTGCGGGAATAGCCTCGGGCGCCACGGTCGGGATGGGTCCTGCAGCAGTGCTGCTGGTCGGTGCAGCGACAGGGCTGCTTGTTTGAGGTGCCTCAGCTGTCGCTGGCTGTGCTGGTCCACTGGTGGGTGTAGGCGAAGGCACAGAATCCGAACTCGATTGTGAAGCAGTTTGAGAGACTGAAGAATTGGTCGTCGGGGAAGAGGTAGCAGTGGCTTCGGCGATGGTTGCCGCGGGCTCTTCGTCAATCTCGAGCGAGGGCGTTGGTCCCGGATTGACAACGGATTGGAGGATGGCAACTCCTTGCATAAGTCGGGTAACTGATATCCAGAGATGATGACTTGTTCATTTGGGCACTGAGGTGAAGAGCAACCTACGTTGGAATGCTGTTGTCTCTTGAAAGTCGACCAATTCTGCATGTCGAGGTGTACCTGGGGGTGCTAAATGAAGTGTTAGACGTTTGCTCTGTATCGGATACTTCACGGTTTGCGAGGTAGATAGACAGTGGATCACTCACTCCTCTCGACTGCCTTCTCAGCCATGTGCCACAGATCCAACAGGTTCACGAATCGAGACTCGACGGGGGCACCGTTGAGCATCGTAATAACGAGCTCTCGTTTGCGCAAAAAGTTTCGGATTTGAGCATCGTTGGCAGAGCGTGCAGAGCGGGAGGAGAGGTATCGTCGGCTGATTGGAACCGTCGGTGTGTGGTACGCGCTGGGAGGTGCGGAATCGCGCTTCCAAGGCGGTCGTGCCGCGTCGAGGACAGGGGCGATGGGCGCGGCGGATACGGCGGCACACAGGTAGAGCAAGAACCAGACGAGGGAGAGCGCTGAGTAGACCATGGTTAAAGGTGTCCTTAAGGTTCAATCCAGGTTGGCTTGGCTTGTGGTGTTTCGTGAACTCGTCGTGAAAAGGTGGAAAGAAAGTCGGTATTAATGAACGGAAAGGAAAGGAGAAAAAATGTACAAGTGACTGACTAGCAGCCGTAGAAAGTGAAAGGGGGAAGAGACCTGCTCAGCTCAATAAAAGCCAGGAATGGGAAGGAAGACCAAGCGGGACTTGAGTGAAAGGGGAAAGGAGAAAAGGGGAAGCCAGCACGACCACGATCCCACCACTTGTATTAAGGGCTCAGTAGCCGGCAGAAAGTGGAAATAGAAACCAGAACAAGGAAGCGAGAAAAGGAAAAAGATGCAAAATGCTAAGAGAGTTCGAGCCATGGCAGGCCCAAAGCTATGGGTCTGTATAGCATCAACAAAGCCCGGTAGTAGATTCCCGTAACGCAGAGCGCAAAGCGCAACGAGGTAACGAGCATACCAGCAGTCTGGCTAAAGCTTTCCTGCTGTGTGGTCAAGATCTAGACTGTCGATTAGATTAAAGGCATTGGTAGACCAGTACTATTGTACTTTCATACTGTCTGTGTGGACAGCGGGGGAGGACCGTATTGTTTTGTTCAAACCTTCGTGAGGTGATTTGGATCACCTGCATCATGTTACGCTGCGACGGTAGTCGAGGCACGCCATTGGCTCTTCGAGAGTGATGGTGACGGATTCTGTTAGACGACCATCTCTGTGGGTGCGTTTAGAAGTCAATTCGATTGGCTGAAGGACTTCTGTTCACGGAAAGGATGCACCCAACGGATCCAATGTGTCTCCAGCAAAGCGTGAATTAGTAGGGTATAAGATCCGTACTTTCTAGTATCAATAGGTAGATAGGTATGAAGGTAACGAAGGAATAAGTAGACTATCGTGCTTTTAGTGTCCTGACAGTCGTATAGAAAAAGGTCCTGAATGAAGTGTTTGTACCCTATAGGGTTGATAGAGGCTGCAGGGCATATTATGATTGCCGCGGAGCAATTTGATAGGGGAGGCAAGAGGGGCGTCCGTTACTGGCGCGCCCCTAAGCCAGGTGTTAAAGGCAAGGCCGAGTATGATGCACGATGCTTAGAGGGCGATGAAAGCACCAATGAAGGCGGCACCAACGAGAAGAGTTTGTTGTGCTTGGAATGATGAAAGAGCGGCGCCGTCATCGTTGCCAGTTACTTCGGAGCCAATGGCAGAGGTAGCCCTGGTGGCGAGGGAATTAGCACCGCTGGCGATAGTCTGCGCAACATCGGCGCCCTTGGAGGTGATAGTGTCTATAACCTCTGCACCCCTGGAAGTGATGGCATCTCCAATCTCAGGAGCCTTGGAGGTGACAGTGTCTATGGCATCGCCAACAGCGCTGGTAGCCTCGCCAAAAACGCTGGTGGCACCAGAGGCAATAACGTCGCCAAGATCTGGGCTACGGCTTAGTGCAATCCTAGATTGAGGGACAGACAAATAGCTTACCTTGGCGCTTCTGGAACTCAGCGGGCGAAGCTATGACAGCAGACGCAGAGAGAAGGGCAGCGGCGAGGTACTTGAATTGCATGGTGGCTGAGGATGGAGAGCGAAAAAAAATGTACGAAGATTGAAAAGGATGGGGAGATAATTTCTTCACTTTCGCGCTGTCATGGCGGTATAAATACGCCTCCCCATGTTGTTCCCACGAGGTCTCGAATGGGGCAGTGTTAGCGCCAAGGAGTAATATGTTTGACGTCAGTTTGATTTGCTGTGCGAAAGCATTGCCCATCGCTCCTTCTCTCTAACCTTGTTTTGCAATGCCTCGAGCTATCATTTCCCCTTCGGTTTTAGCTTCTGACTTTGGCCAGCTTACAGCGGAATGTCAGAGGATGATGAAGGATGGTGCAGAGTGGCTGCACATGGATGTTATGGACGGGTCAGTTTGAGCGCTTATCAAAACTCCTTCCTCTTAATTGATTATGCCAATCTAACTCCTGCTAGGCACTTTGTCCCTAATATTACGATGGGTTAGTCTTGCTGCTGCGGAAGGGACAGCAATGACCGATGCTTCAGACGCACAGGTGCACCCATTCTATCCTGTGTCAAGAAGGGTGTCCCAGATATCTTTATGGACTGCCACATGATGGTCGCCCAACCTGAACGCTGGGTGGACGATATTGCAGATGCCGGTGGGGCCCTGTACTGTTTTCATATCGAAGCTACCTGTGCGTCCACATTCCATCCTTCTTCTGGAAAATAATATTGGGAAGCCAGTCTGCCATCCAATAATCTCGCTCACACATGTGCCTCTGCAGCGGATCCTGTTGCTCTCATCAAGCAAATCCGTAAACGCAATATGAAAGCTGGTGTCGCCATCTCACCCGACACTCCTTCATCCACCATTACGGATGAGATCGGTCAAATGGCAGACATGCTCCTCGTCATGACTGTCTACCCAGGTCCGTATTCTCGCATCTCGTCTCAGCTTGGAGTCGCTTTTTCTGAAAAATCACCCTCTATCTTCGTATCCATCACCTTCTCATCCGCGATACTCCATTGACACACCTCCTTCGGTGTTTCGGCTTCCTCATTGGGCCGTTACCATGGTCTCTCAAACTTGGAGTGGCAACAAATTAGGGAGAGGAGGCCAAAAATTCATTGAGCGCTGTGTGCCCAAGGTTTCAGAACTCCGCGCCAGGTTCCCCGAGAAAGACATCGAAGTCGACGGAGGTGTTGGGCCCAGCACCATCGGAGTCTGCGCAGATGCCGGTACGTTTCCCTTTCATCTCCCTCTCCTCCGATTCTTGGTTACGATTAGAAACTTTGCTAACGGAACTGCGCACCTGCATCGCTTTTACATTCTGCTCATGCCCATCGGGGAATCCGTACCGCTATTCGCCTTGGGCCCCTATGATCTTCGCTACTGCGGCCGTTGGCTATACCCTGCGGTGGCGCACATTGGCATTCTATTGCACTTCGATCTGGGTCAACAGGCAGCAACGTTATCGTAGCAGGAACTGCCATTTTCAACGCAGCGGATCCGCCGGCAGTGATCAGATCCCTCAAGGAGACGGTCGAAGCCGCGCAAGCAAAATTCGCTGCTACCCGGTCGTTGGAAGGGCAGTAAAGCGTGACGCAATGGCCTTGCGTCTCAACGAGGGAATTCACTGACGGTCTATCGATGGTGGATGGGATTACACATGCAACTTCTAATCGATCTAACGATGCTGTTTCTGCTTTGCTGCTAAAAGGAAATGTACATATCAATTAACAACCATCCATTTGTGATTCCTCGGCCAGCTCTTTGTCTAGGGGTATGGGATCCTTGCAACTTTGGTGAGCCCTTCCAAGGTACTGTTATCCTCCCACCCGAGTCGGAACGATCAACGGGTATCGAGCATGATAATGCCCAGTTCTATAGTGATTCTGCGTGTAACCCTGCCATGCAGATCTACCTGGATCAATCCATTTAGTTTTTGCGTATGCCTCTGCTTCTGAATCGTGATGTCACCACCTTCTTACCTGATCTGGGATGGTACACACCGACATGACAGAGTCCAAGCACTTTCATACTGAGGGCTGCAGGTGATGGGAATCAAAGCGAGCAAACCTTAGACTTGATACTATGCAGGGTCAAGAAGCGCTCTTCTCCGCCTCGCAGGGCAAGGAAAAGGACGACGGGTTTTCTCGGCCGCGATACCTTACCGCCCGTCCTCCCATCGGTATCCGCTCAGGCGAAGAGGTTGTCAGTGGCGGAGGCGCATTTTTTTTGTATGCCAGGAACAACCGCCCGTGATAGGCCATAGCGAAATCCATTGTCCAAGATACATAGTTTGACCGCTTTGAGCAATATAACCAGGCGTTATCGGCTGGGCAATCGCTATATGTCGATTTCTAGACTAGGGAGAGGCAACGTTGGAAGAATCAGAACAGAAGGCAATATAGACATTTGTAGTATGCAATGTGGGTGAAGGGAACGTGCCTTGTCTAGCTTGAATTGGTTATCGATAAGAGTTGGAGATAGAGGCCTTTTGGGGTTCGAAACTCCGCGCCAATCTAATCGCTATAAATTACGCCGAAGATCAAAGAACCTGCTCAATCTCTTACCATCCTCCCAAAACATACACACCATGTTCCCCGTCGACGGTATCCGAAGCCAGCTTGAGTGGTGTGCTCACCTCAACACTGTCAATGCCGTCCAGCCCACTGAAAAGACAAAGTTCTTGCGCAAGGTCGGTTTTTTCGAGTTCAGGCACCGATCTCTAGTAACACTTGTTTGAACAGACATCCATTATTGCGACTATCGGTGAGTTTGTCGGGTTCGATGGTAAACTGTCGGGTAGCTGACCTTTTTCTTCAGGGCCCAAGGTCAACACTGTCGAAAAGCTTGGGGAGCTCATGCGTGCTGGCGTCAACATCGGTGAGCGTTTTGGTGAAATCGTGGGCGAAGCATAGAGATTTAAACTCTTGCAGTGCGCATGAACTTCTCCCATGGTTCTTACGAGTACCACCAAAGTGTTATCGACAACACTCGGGCTGCCGTAGCGCGTATGTTACAGCTGCTTTTTTAATTTCCGACTGCAAAGCTTACACGCATCATAGAATACCCTTCCGGCCGACCCATCGCGATCGCTCTCGATACCGTAAGCCGCTTGCGCCCCTGACTCCTGTCAAGTGTTTGCTGAAGCGATTGGAATATAGAAAGGGCCTGAAATCCGTACTGGATTGACGAAGGAGGGAAAAGATGTACGTCACGCACCCATGTCCAGCTTGTTATATAGGCTATTGCTTCCGTCCATTCCGCTCATCCCGTCTCTTGTGATTCTCTGCAGTTCCCCATCTCCGCCGGCTCAGAATTTACTGTCACTACCGACGAGCAATATGCCGAGGCCTGCGACAATCAGGTCATGTATGTTGACTATGTGAGTCGCCAGGAATATTTCTGTTTACGGCCATCTCATTCTAATCAACTGCGCAGAAAAACCTCCCGAAAGTCACTGCACCAGGAAAGCTCATCTACGTCGACGATGGTATCCTGTCTTTGCTCGTCCTTTCCGTTGACGGAGCCAGCCTCCGCGTTCGTGCGCTGAACAACGGAAACATCTCTTCTCGCAAGGGTGTCAACCTTCCCAAGACCGATGTGGACCTTCCCGCTCTCTCTGACAAGGACAAGAAAGATCTGCAATTCGGCGTCAAGAACGGCGTCGACATGATCTTTGCTTCGTTTATCCGCAAGGCTGACGATGTCAAGGACATCCGCACTGTTCTCGGTCCCGACGGCGCCAACATCAAGATCATCGTCAAGATTGAGAACGAGCAGGGTGTTGCCAACTTTGACGAGATCTTGAAGGAGTGTGACGGTGTCATGGTCGCTCGTGGTGACCTTGGTATCGAAATCCCCGCAAGCCAGGTCTTCCTCGCACAAAAGATGATGATTGCAAAGTGCAACATTGTCGGCAAGCCCGTCATCGTCGCCACTCAGATGCTCGAGTCGATGACTGTACGTGTGTTTAATGTCTCTTCTCGACTTGTATACTCATCTCTTTCTAGTACAACCCCAGGCCCACTCGCGCTGAAATCAGCGATGTCGCTAACGCCGTCCTCGACGGTTCTGATTGTGTCATGCTTTCCGGCGAGACGGCCAAGGGCAACTATCCCATCCAGTCAGGTAAGGACTCTTGTTGTTTGGCCTAACCAATCGCTAACCTTTCTTTCAAGTGTTGATGATGGCTGAAACTTGTCTCCTCGCCGAAACTGCTATCTGCTACCCTCCTGTATTCGATGAGATCCGAAACCTCCAGCCTCGCCCAACAGCCACTGCTGAGACTGTCGCCATCGCCGCTGTTGCTGCTGCAAGTGAGCAAGGAGCAAAGGCCATCCTTGTCCTCTCTACCAGTGGAAACACCGCCCGTCTGGTCTCCAAATACAAGCCCTCCGTCCCCATCATCACTGGTAAACACTAGGTTTAACTCCTTGGTTAAACGCTGTTGACCAACCTACTTGCAGTCACCCGCAACGAGCAAACTGCCAGGCAAATCCACCTCCACAGGGGCTGCTATCCCTTCTGGTACCCTGAGCCCCGAGGTGTCGAGGCACACCAGTGGCAGACAGATGTCGACAACCGTATCCGCTTCGGTTTGAAGAACGCGCTCGAGTTGAACCTCATCACCCCCGGTTCAACAATCGTCGCTGTTCAGGGCTGGAAGGGTGGCTTGGGCCACACCAACACGCTCCGTGTCCTCAACGTTCCCACCGATGCTGCAGACCTCCAGCTGCAGCCTTTGGGATCTTCTTAAACACAAAACACGGAATTGCACGCCATGCCTAATACTCACGTTCTGTCGTCGTCTGATTTGTCTGCTTTGCACAAAATTCAAATGCAATCACTAGAGACCCCCTTGTAAAGTACTTACTCAAAAGCATTTTTTGACTCTGAGAACACCTATGGGGTAGCGCCCGTGCATGCCATAGAAGGCTCCAGGGCAATTTCTTTGACACGCAGAATACATCGACACAGAAACAAAAAACGAAAGCGATATACGACATAGAATCGAGCACAAGCAGTAGATAAACGTTTTACACCTTGTAGACAATACCTTCACTAATCATCAACTCGTCTTGCTCTCCCATGAGGTTGCAGAGGTCGGTTGCCTCAGCAGTGCCGAAAAGAGACTCGGCAGGCAAGCCTTGATTGATATGTTGAAGGAGATCCTTGAGGAACATCGACTCTTCGTCTTGCATTGCGGTTGAGAAGACATGAGCCATCCGCGATCGGAAGAATGCCAGCCTAGATGCAAGTGAGTAAGGATGTACGTGCCGGGAGTTGTGAATGCTCACCTCTCGGGAGAAAGCTTGCCGTCCGTAGGTGGGACTGAGGCAGGTATCGACTGCTGAGTCTCGTCTTCTTGCATCGTCACATCTTGGCTGTCGTCACCCCAGATAGGGTCCTCTTGTGGCGCAGGACTCTTCGGATCGCCAGCAGGGGGGACACTCATGCGTTCACCAGCACCTTCGTCGTCGTCTTCACTGCCACTCTCCTCGTCGCTGCTGCCATCCGCACCACCCTCTGCGCGTTTACGAGCACCACCGTGGTTGAGCTTTCGTTTCTTGCGTCGCTGACGCTTGGGTACTTGTCGGAACAGCGCAAAGCGCATGATTTCCTCAGCTTTGATTGCATCTCGCTCTTCGACTTTGGTTGACAGACGAGACTTTGCATGGGCAGTGGCAAGACGAATGAGAGTTTCCAGGGTACGGGCGGTCAATGGTGACGTCTGCGAGGTGAGCGAGTGAGCGAACTTTCGAAAATCAACAAAATGGATGTCTCACCTTTTTCGTGCCTTCCATATCTTCGTTCCGGAGTGTTGCATAAACTTGCACGATATGGTCGGCCGCACCCTTGGTTAGAGCAGGAGCTGGCTTGCTCTTCGCGTACTGGATGTACTTCTTGACAAAAGTCATGCTGAGAATCTCCTTCTTTTTCTTTTTGCTGCGAGTCTCCCGTGCAGCACTCTGGGCGATACCCATGTGAAGGAGTGGATCGAATTTCTCCCATGGGCTCGTGTCAACAGCTTCAGCTTCAGCACCGTTGCTCGGCCCTTCCATAGAGAGGGGCTGCGAAAGATTATCGTGCCTTGGAGTGCCTTCTTCCACCCCGGGAGGCAAGTATCGATGCATTCGGAGAACGTGGTCTGCAATCATGCGGTCCTTCGTTTCTTCGACATCATCTGTGACAATGAAGAGAAGATCGAATCGAGATAGCAGCGAATCTGGCAGAGCGATATTCTTGTGAGGATCTTTGTGGATGTCATACTATGAGTCTGTTCAGCGGCATATACCTAGTAGCCACTGATAAATCTTAACTTACCTGTCCGTAGATGGGATTCGCCGCCGCAACGACGCTGCATCGGGCGTTTAAGCTGGTATGGATGCCAGCTTTGGCAATCGTGACGGTCTGCTGTTCCATGACTTCATGGATGGCCACTCTGTCTATGTCAGACATCTTGTCGAATTCATCAATGCAGACGACTCCGCGGTCGGCAAGGACCATGGCACCTGCTTCCAAGCGTCGCTCTCCTGTTTCCTTATCGGTAGTGACTGCGGCTGTCAGACCAACGCCCGAGCTGCCTCGACCTGTCGTGGCGATCGCCAAAGGGGCTGTCCCCAGAACGAAGCGTAGAAGCTGTGATTTGGCCGTTGAAGGATCGCCGACCATTAGCAGGTTGATGTCACCACGAATGTGCGTTCCGTTAGGAAGGTTCTTCTCTGCACCCCCTAGCAAAAGCAGCAGGATGGCCTGCTTGATCTGGTCATGGCCAAAGATTGAAGGGGCCAAGGACTCGGAGAGAAGGGTGAAAATGTTGGATTTCTTCGCAAGCTGATTGATGCTTCGAATGTCGATGTCCGTCAAAGGCGTCTGTGCGATCCCCCCTCCGAGTTTCGAGGACAGAAGGTTGATGTTGTTTGCGATCAAGAGAGACCTATTGGACAAGTGAGTGAATGCAGAATTGTGGTGAACGAAACACGTACTTGAAGGCACCACTCGCCCCTCCTCCAACGCTACGGTAGACTCCCACAAGCTGGATGCGATCTCCAGGTTTGCATTTATCAACAAGGTCATCATCTAGGATGATGTCTGTGCTCCGAGGAAGCTGCCCTGGCGGGGCACGCTCGGGCATCTCTTGAATGCTGATTCGCTGGTGGTCTCGGAACGAACATAGTCCAAACTCGGTTTCGAGAGCGTGACCTTCGTCATCAACTTGGGGCGTGAAGGAGGTAGTTGGTGGCAAGTTAGAGACTGAGCTTGTGGCATCGCGGTAAAGCTGCTGCCAGCTTTGCTGGGTATCGGGGCAATAATGGACAGAGTTGAGCATCTTTGGCCGGACAAGCGAGCATCTGGTGATGATTCCTTCAAGGCATATCATCTTGCCGAGATGGTTTGAGGTGAGGGTACGTGGGCTAACGTGGTGGTCGCCAAATGAACCGCTGAAGCCGATATGGTATTCCTTCCCTTCGACGCTGTGTTTCTCCTCATTATACACGTCTTTGACGATTTCTTGTAGCGCCTTTTCGATAGCAGGCAGGTAATCGTGTGGTTGCTTGAGTAGTCCATTGGCGTAGTCGCGGTTGAAGCTGCGCAAATCGTCGAGATTGACCACAAGGCGCGTCGTGTCTTCACGCAACATGCGCGAGATTTCATCTTGATAGTTGTAGTGATCTGTCGACTCGTTCAAAAAGTTTTTGAAGACAAGCGTTTGCTCGTCGATGTCGATCTGGATGTCGCGCTGGAAATTGAAGGCCATTGCGACGGCGGGGTGGGGGTGTGAAGCGAGGATGCACGCGGCGACGAAGAATTGCTCGCGCTCATCAGAAAGTCATGCGCAAGTCATGTGCGTGTCACGCCAACAGTGACAAGAGTGAAGACTCGAGGAATGAGAGTGGGCATTAGGTTCGTAAGATACAGGCATGCGATGTAGAAATTAGGTGTAAGGGTAGCGGATCCAACAGGAATTACAATAAGGCAACTTGACCAAGAAGAAGAACACCGGGGTGAGGAAGATACTGTCTGGGCGTGGTTTTGACAAGACCAGGACATAACAAAGAGTCATGCGGGGAAGGAGTTCAAGAAAGGAACAAAGATGTAAGCGCAATAAAGGCGTCCATGTAGAAGGGAAGTCCGAGATTAAGTTGGTGTGTAATAGAAGCCAGTAGCAGGCCCTAAGGCAGGTGTCAGGATCGGAGAAAGGCACGACAGGACGAGCATAAGACTTACATGGAAGGCGGAAGAGAAAAGCCACAGCACCGGGATCGTCGTTCCGCGCAAATTATGCCTGATCTTGGAGTCCTGAGCCACGTTGGCCTGTTAGCACCAAATTGACCTGTCGCCAATCAGGGCTACCTCGTGCGGCTGCTTCTGTCGAGCGCCTCCAGTCGGGACCACCACGGCCACCAGTGGCATCAATCCGATTCCTCCTCCATGCTGGACCCCCTTTCCCCTGGCCGTCAGTGCCGCGCCAGCCCGGGGCTCGTCCAGAAGTGGCGACTGCAGAAGCCTCGTGTGCAGAGTCAGGCACGCCGGTCTTCCAAGTCACGATTAGCAAGGGCCAGGGTGGACGAGTGAAAGGGGTTCCTTACAGGCAAAGCAAAGGCTGTGGAAGCCAGAACAATAGGTATTAGCAGGGCTGAAAGGCGCATGGCTGGGTGCAGAGTTGCTGAGTGTTAGGAAGTCGGGGAGAAGAAGATTTTAAGAGGCAGAGACAAGAAGAAAGAGCCTCCTTTAAATAAGCGATGCAGCGTTTAGAGCGGCCTGGAATGATCTTGTAGCCGATCCGCTATGCTACTTCAATTCGCAAGAATCCTGTCACGTTAGTACGATTTTGACGGGGTGGCAAGCACCTGTTCCTTGGCTAATGGCAGGGGGGATGATATCGGCCCATACATGCTCTTTGAATTCCTGAAAGGACACGAGATCAGTCAGCGTGTGCGATTCCGACACTCTCTTGCCTGAGAACGAAAATTTCGAAACAGAGGTGGCTCCTGCTCAATGGGGAGAACGAGCCCTGGAAGCCGATGCATTGGCGTTCCGGTCAGAAAGCGTGAGCTAAATCAATGTGCTAACCTCCATTGCTCAGGTCACTTACCTTACTTTTACACTGTGCCTGAGAGTGGCGACCAGCTCCTTGGATCCGGTTTCTGACCTGTTCGTTTCCTCTTCCGAGGGATGCAGCTGCTTCTGACCGTGTCCCCTCCTGCAAGGATGATTACCGCATTCCTTCTTGCACGGTTGGTTAGCCCTTCAAACAGGCGAGCCTATCCGAACACCGTTGGGTGCCTGATAAACGAGAAGCTTTAGAGCCAGATTCATCATCGAGCGCCAACAGCGCTTTGATCCAGCTCGATGACTGTAAAGGAGTCAAAGGACCTATCGGTGGGATGGGATCACCTTCTACAGAGAGCGCCAGTATCAAGTGGTATGGAACAGAGCACAACGCGGATGACGTGGAGAATGACACCTGCACTGTGCTATTATAGCAAGAGGTTCACTGTGCTGGTATATCAGCTAGGGTGGTACAGACAAACGCCAGTTTCGAACGCCAGTTCCACCCAAAGAGGACGGTCAGATTGATTGTCAAACAACGATGTATTTCCCCGCAATATCTGGTAGAGTAGTGACTGCTCATATTAATCCTATCAATGGAGAGCAGTTAGTCATAGTTGAGAATGACGGCGAGCGAATACGTACCCAAAGCTTAATGAGGCCATCCCAAGAGGCTGTAATGACTTTTGACTAGAAGTAATGATTAGGTGTCAGTTCCGGTGTAGAAGGCTTACAACTTACAGTTTCATGAGGAAGCCATTCGTGGGCAATCAGAGCCTTTTGGTGTGCCTTTAGACGTGACTTGATACGGCCTGTCTTCCAATCCCAGAAGATGATGTTGCCCTCCCCGTCGCCACTACTTATCCACTTTCCATCGGGCGAGAATCCTACTTGGCAAGCATATCCAGCTACCGAGTGGCCTGCGAATCGCTTCTTCCTATTTTGGCGGAAGTTGTCTGTGCTGTAGACGAGAATCTGATTGTCCAGTGATTGCGCGGCGAAATATTTGACTATCAAAAACGTCATTAATTATGCTAATTGTAGCAGACAAAGAACAACTTACGAGATGGGTGCAATGTCACTGCAGGCATAGAGTGCATATGCGGCTCTGCAATGTATTTGATCACAACAGGGATGTCAAAGTCCCATGCACGAATGGTCTTATCATCGGAGGTCGTCACGAAACGGCGATTTTCGTCAACGAACGTGATGGTGTTCACAGGTCCCAAGTGCTGGTCATATTCTTGCGTGATTTCCCCCGAGTTCATATCGTACTACGCAAGGGTTGAGCATGCAATGGGCAAGGTGAGACGGAATCATCGTACCTGGATGATCTTCTTGTCAGACATGCCTGCTAGGAAGATATTTTGCTTATCCTCGTCAGGATGGAACTTGATGACATAGGGCGTCTTGCCGTTGCCAAACCTCTTGAGGCATTGGCCTGTTTCGGTATCCCAAAGCTTCATTGTTCTGTCATAACCGCACGACAGGAACTTGCGGCCATCATTCGAGAAAGAGATGTCCTTGACGGCTTTAGTATGACCATGGAATGTGCGAAGGCAGTTGCCCTCGTTATAGATATCCCAGAGCTAAGGGGGCGATGAGTGGCTTGGTTGCAAGTATAAAATTACACGGCATGCCTTGATCTTGGTGTCCATAGACCCGCTGATAAGCAAATGGCCAGTCTGAGGGAATGTGCGAATAACAGAGACGCCTTGGGTGTGCCCTGTCCAGGTGTGGATGCAGCGCTTGGGTATGAAGCATTCCTGAGATCCAGACTCCTGCAGCAGGTGAGGCGCCTCCGCCACAGGTGGTGACATGTACGTCCTGCCCTGGTAGTCGGTCATGGACTTGCCATGGAAGATTGATGTCTCCTGGCCGGGGGCGCCACGCTTGGGTTTGGCCTTCTTGATAGGGGCATAAGGTTCGTCTTCTTCCTCGCTCTCATCCTCGTCATCATCATCACCACCACCCTCGACTCCGGCCAAGAAGTCCTGCTGAGGCTCCTCGCCTTTCCATTGAGCCCAAGGGCCAACATAGGCGCCTTCTCCATCCACGACGTCCAAATCACCCTTTTCTTTGCGCTTCCTCTTCAACTCCTTCTTCTGGCTACGTGAAGCTCGGAGTGTATCAAGAGTCGCGAAGTTGTTGGCCTGGGCTTTCTCAACGGAACCGAGGACCGCTGGTGCATTGGGATCCACGGAAGGATTGGCGGAGTAGCCCAGAATTGCATGCGTTAGGTGCTGTGCGCGAAAGGCGTGGTCTGACATCGATTGCTCTTCAACGTGGCCAGCAAGGGCATTTTGGTTCAGAAAGCGGTTTCGCTCAGCGAAGGGATTCTGTGGCCCTTGCAGGGGCAGCATCATATCTTCATAGGGAATATTCACATTCATTTGAGTGTCGGTTGGCCTTGTGACCAATGATTTGAGGTTCAAGGGATCCTATGAACCGTGTAAGGCCGTAATTATTTAACAAAACAATTGGTATGCTTACCTCTGAGAGAACGTCTGGTGCAGCAGTTGCCTGCGCGGCGAGGGTCGAAGGCCCTTCATCGACGCGAGCCTTTTTCGCTGACGGGAGTGAGTTCAAGCCAAAGGCATCTGCAGCAGCCGCCTTTGTGATCTCCTCCTCGTCAGACGAATAATCAATTGCCATAGACATGGTGGTCAGTCTGTGACAGTGACTGAAGTGATCAAACAATCCCAAAGCAGTCAAAGCTGTGCTGACCGCCTCGCGGCACCGTCCAGAGTCGACCATTGCTGCCAACTTGCTCTACAGCATTCACTTGCATGCCCCATGGCTCCATGGACTCAGGACGAAGGTCAGTAATATCTAGTCAGAAACACTCTGATACTGATTCCGTTTTCCTTTCAAAGATGCTTTGCTTGAGGCTGGCATGCGAGCTCATGGCCAGGACTGGGTCGAGGTTGCCAAGTTTGTCCCCAATCGCAACAACAAGGCCTGCAGGAAGGTATGTCCTTTGACTAAAAATGTGTGCTAGGACTATTGCTGAACCCAAGAAATCAGCGATTTCTTCATGCCAAAGCCTCCAAGGTGAAGAAGGGTTCCTGGAGTGCTGATGAGGACGGACTGCTACTCAAGCTCTACAACAAGCATGGCCCAAAGTGGGCTGAAATTGCAAGAGGGATCACCGGTCGTACAGACGACGCCTGCGCTAAGCGCTATCGCGACGCACTGGACCCTAATCTGAACAAGGCTCAGTTCTCAGCAAGCGAAGACACAAAGCTGATAGCACTGGTTGCGCAGCATGGTACAACATGGTCGAAAATTGGCAAGGAGCTCAATAGAGGCTCTCTCGTTTGCAGAAACAGGTGTGTGCAGCTTTCGTCCATGCTCATCGATGTACTCAGCAATCGCAGATACCGTCTCCTAGATCGTCGGGGACATCGTGGAACGTCCTCGGGCGAGAACTCGCCCGCTTCGTACACATCTTCCGAGTCCTCCCTGCCGGCGCTGAGCCCTGTTGATGACTTCAACTGGTTTGAGTTCCCTCTCTCTTGCGATATTCCGCAGGCGACAGCGCCAGGCGAGTTCCCAGTGCTGTTCACCAGTTCATGGGAAGAGCCAAGTGGCCACTCGCCACCCGCGCAACAGACAATGCAAGGGGTCCCCTCTATGAACAATGTGGGCTCTTTGGGTGTCTTTGAACCGTCAACGCCTGGCGGGATTTTCCCAAGTCCAGTGGATGGCCTTCCTACCCTGTCTCTGCCCGAAGATGGGTCGCAGTGGTTCTGTCATTCTCAACCAGCGAGTTTCGGTCCCACGGCATCTCAGGACTTGACTCATACCACTGAAAGCGCTATCCCCCCTTTCAATTACTCTTCCTCATCATTGAGCACAGCTCTCTCAGCCCCACTGCTGTTCCGGCCTTTGCCTTCTGGCAGCCCTTCAAGCAATGTGATACCCCAAACCCAGCATGCCCATTCGCAGCCCTCATCCTACGCATCAACTCCGGTTATGGGAGAGAACTATATGGATCCCCCTGCTGTTCTTCCTTCTATCGCTCAGCAAGATGCGATATTCCAGCAAGGGGATTATGCTCCGACTCTCTTAATGCCATTCCCAATGGGTCCAATGCCAGGCTTCAATGAGATGAACTATCTCGGCATGTCCCCCATTTCACCAGACCTCGAGTTGCCGCTCAACTTTGAGAGTGGGTGGAAGTCTGCGGACTTCTCGGCGCTCTTCTTTGCCGCCGGGGAGCAGCAGCAATGTTCCCCCTCGATGGTTCGCACTTCTGCCTCGTCAGTAAGCGAGCTTTCGGGGACGCCCTCGTCGACGTCGTCGACCCCTTCGTCTTCTACTTCGCTGTCTCCCGCCAACTCCCTTTCCAGTCCAACCCCGGCCACCCCCGAGACGCCCTCAAGCACCCTTTCACAGCAAAGCTCACTTCCGATGGGGACGGATAATGATATATCGCTGCTGTTCTCTACCCCTTCACAAGTTCAAGCCGAGCTCAGGAGTCAGAAACGTGCCGCTAATAGACCCAAACCAGACGCTGTCAAGTCAAAGGCAGAGACAATCGCGAAGATCTCGGCTAGTCTGGAAGCTCCGTGCGTGGCACTTGCACCTTCTTCCGCTCTCTTACTAACTTGAGCAGCTCCGAGGCGTATGCCTGTGGTTTCCCGTCGTGCTGGGGAACGCAGTTGCACAGATATCGTACTTCGAAAGATCTGGAGCGCCATATGAGAAAGAGTCATTCAGGCGACGAGAGCTGTGACAATGTGTACCGTTGTTGCTTGAATGGCTGCGATAAGAGTTACAAGGTATGTGTTCATTTAGCTGGACGATCTTTCCGTGTACTGATTCATGATTAGACTATGAGAGGCCTCGAATATCACTTGCAAGCGTCTCAATATCACTACAGGGATATGATACACCAGCATTTCCTCACTCGCGGTAGCCCACAAAGTCCGGTTAACGAGGTCCTCGAGCCGGACGACGGAGGCGATGAGAGAAAACACAAGTGCCCCCATCTGAACTGCTTTAAAGCATTCAAGACTGGAAGTGGGCTTTCCTATCACCTTAACAAAGCTGTAAGCCTTTTCTCTGTCACTCGCTTTGCTGAATGCTCAATATTTCCTTAGAGCGACCATAAAGGGACCAGCTTACCTATGCAACTGCAGCAGCTTCCGCCTACTTTGGAGCGACAGTTACCAAAGAGGATGAAACGTCTACGCCCAAAGGATCCTTTGAACCCTTTCCCTGCTATTCTCGCCGCTACTTCGCCATCTTAACACCATTTGCTTTTTACATTCGCTTTCTCCGCTACACAGTTCGGGACCCTGTTGCTTACGACCTTTGATGCTACCAACAAGCTATGCCCCCTTTTCGCAATTGCTCTTTCTTTACCGTCCTGCTATCCACAATCTATCTGCAATCCTCGATATATCCACACAAATATTCCCCACCAGTTTTTACTCTAACTAATTATTGACGTGTAATGCCCTGCTCATGATGCGATATCTAACCAATCTTGTTCGTACAGACTGTTAGGAGTAGCACTCTCAGGTCACTCGCTCATGTACTGTATCCAAATCTGCAATCCAAATGGTATCTGTTGTGTTTATATCGTAGCGTCTACTGTCTGCCCGCTCCGCCACCACCGAACTGCTCAGCCCTGTACATGAAGAATGAGATGTTGAAAGGTAGGTGAGGATGATTAGAGGAGCTTACATGTTTCGAATGGTCGGATCGTTCATCATCTCCTCCACAGAGGGGGTATTACCACTCCTGAACCGGTTCGCCTGGAATGAGGTGGTCAGGATAAGTAACCTCAACGAGATTGGCAGGGACTCACCATGTCCGCGACGGCAGGGTTGCTCATGAGACTATCGAGACCACCACTAGCAGCAAGTTGGCTGGCCATTTGCATGATCGCAGGATTACTGAGTAGACTACTGAGATCAGGAGCTCCACCACCTGCGCCACCGCCTAAGCTTCCAAGGAGACTGCTAAGGTCCGGGGCTCCTCCTCTCCCTCTTCCAGCACCTCCAGCTCCAGCTCCTCCTCCCATGCCTTGGAGAAGATCTGCTAGTCCTCCACCACCTGGACCTCCTGATCGGGCTGCTGGTGCTGCAGAAGGTGTTAGAATCGCGAGAGGTTTCGTTCCTACGATTTGCACTTACCGCTGGGGGTACCGCGAGACGCTCCCGCTTCCGAAGCTATGCGGTTTTTGGCGTTATCGAGCCCGCTCTGGAGGTTTGCATTGCCCGGTTCAAGCTCTAGTCCCCGCTTGAAAGCATCCGCAGCAGCATCAAAGTCACCGATGCTGTACTGCGCATGGCTAAGGGTTCAAGATACCTCAGCAACGATCTTTCCGAGATACAAGGATAGAGACACGTACCCAAGACGCGAGTATGCCTTGACGAATTTGGGATCAATGAGAATAGCCTGCTCAGCATCTCCGATGGCAGACAGGTGGTCGCCCTTGCTCGCATGCGCGGCCGCACGATTCGAAAAGAAGACAGGGTTGGTTCCGTCGAGGTCAATGGCCTTGGTATATTCCGCGATAGCCTCATCGTACTTCTTGCTGCTCATGAGAGCATTACCCTTTTGTTTCAGAGCGTCAGCTGCCGCCTTGTCCGCGGCTGACGGCCCCTTGGGACCAGGAGACGAGGTAGAAGCTGTTGCCCCAGAATCTGGTGCCGAGGAAGAGGATCCCTGAGTCCGTTGTCGAGTTTTCAGGAACACGTCGAAGACATTCAGGAGTTTGGCAGGTGCGATGCTAAGCTTTTCCGTCTGCTCTTTGTTGTCCGGGTCTACGCCAAAGGCTTCACCGATACACTGGACTTTGTGAAAGGGTTAGATGGGACTAATTAGGACGGCGATTGGACTTACTGGCGACCTCTAGCGATTCCTGGTCCTCCTGCTTGACAGTTCCATCCGCGATGGATTCATTCAGGAACTCAATGATCGAGTACACAAGCGTCTGTTTCTTCTCCTCTGCCATGCTTCTATCCGACGAAGGTTCTGGAGGGACGGTTTCTGGAAGAGGGGACTTTGCACGGAAGCTATAGCCAATGCCAGAGCCTTTTGACAAACAACGACAAGCGCTCGCAATTCCGTGTGACGCGCCCGCGTTCATCCCACTGGGCGACGAACAACTCCAACATGTTTTTCTGTGCCATCTCTGGAGAGCCTCCTCAGGAGCCCGTGGTGTCTGCAAAGTCAGGCAAAGTCTACGAGAAGCGCCTCATCGTCAAGTATATTCATGAAAATGGCACAGATCCTATTACGGGGGACAAGCTCGAGGAGTCAGACTTGGTTGCCATCAAAGCAAGTGAGTACCATTTATTTGTCTTTCAATCGGAGCGGTATACTAAACCAGAGCTCTGTAAGGCCCTGAAAATGCCCCTCCGAGACCGCCTACAAACACTTCAATCCCAGCACTACTTCAGTTGCTCCAAAATGAATGGGATGCCATGGTGTTGAGCACCTTTTCGCTCGAACAAAAGTTCAACGCGACTCGCCAGGAGCTGAGCTATGCTCTATATGCTCAGGACGCTGCGAACCGCGTCGTTGCACGACTTATTCGTGAACGTGATGCAGCCCGAGAGTATGTTTATCGACTCTTCAATCCGGATGTGTCGCTGATCGCTGTTTACCTAGGGCTCTTGCAAACGTTCAAGCGTCGATGGGCGTTACACCTACTCAGTCAGCCGAGGATGTTGAGATGGCAGAACAGGCAGAGGAAGGCCTTCCTGCCAACATCGTCAGTCAGATTGACCAGACCCACAAGACCTTGTCGGCTGCGCGCAAGAAGCGCAAACCTCCCCAGGGATACGCAACTGCAGCTGAGGTCAAGGCATTCAAGGCAGCGCATGCCATCCCCTCTTTGCACTCTGCTTCCCCCGCCGGCATCAACTCCATCGCGCTTTCTCGCGCCAATCCTTCGCAGTTTTTGACTGGAGGCAACGACGGTATTGTACAACTCTACGACCGAAGTACCGACAAGGTACTTGCCTCACTCAAAGGCCACTCCAAGAAAGTCAACCACGTTGCTCTCCGGGAACTCGAGGGGGAGCCTACTCTCCTCATCTCCGGTGGCGCCGACAAGGTTGCGAAGATTTGGGCCCATGACAGTGCTTCAGGAGAATACATTCCCAAAGCCACTATCCGAAGCCACAAGGGCGAAATTACCGGCCTTGCCGTCCATCCGACGAAGACCATTCTGGCCATTGCTTCTGCGGACAAGACGTATTCGCTTCACGACCTTACGACCTTCCAGCAAATCTTCCGCTCTGCACCAGCGGAGGAAGCTTTCAGTTCCCTTGCCGTCCACCCTGATGGTACCCTCTTGGCTTTGGGTACCCCCAATTCCACCATCCATATCTACGACGTGCGCACTGGTGCCGTTGCCGCTTCCCTTACCCCACCAGACGCCGTTCCTTTCACGGTCAACACGATCTCCTTCTCAGAAAACGGTTACCATTTGATGGCACCCAGTTCTCAGTCTTCCGTTGCCATTTGGGATTTGCGCAAGGAGAAGGCCACTCACACCCTCGAGCTCGGGGACGACTTCAAGGTCCACCAGGTGCTATACGACACCTCTGCACAATTCCTCGGGGTTGCTGGCAGCCAGGGCGCTCGTGTCTTTGCTCACAAGTCTTGGGAGGAGCTTGTTCGTTTGGAGGAGGGTGGAGAGATGTCGGCCATTGCGTTCGGTGAGCAAGGCAAGGATATCTGGGGCGCCACCGGCAGAGAAGTCAGGATTTGGGGCACGGTGTAACTTTACTCGGCAGCTATCGTTGTACCCCATTTCACTTCCTGTGCTTATTTGTATGTTTCAATTAGACTTTGGTCGCCAATTCAGGTTCACAAACCCGTTGGAATTAAACCCAGCCAACGTGGATGAAGTAAGACTAGAGTCGGGGATGCGGCCAACATCGTAGCGAGGAAGATGACTGGGCGATGAATTGCGCCTCCTAGGATTGCAATTGAGCAACAACAAAAAACGGACGTCCTTTTGTACACGAGCAGTCACTGGCCTGAACCTCGTCTTTTCGGCCACCAATAGCTACGAGAGCCTCCGCAAATGGACTTGAAGATTCGATCTCTATTAACCCCATCAATCAGGAATGAGTTGTGAGCACGTCGCTCGACGACTCTCAACCGTCGACCGGTACGCACTGGTGTCTTGGCAGGATACCGGATATGTGAGAATTAGGCTCTCGTAGTCGCCCATATCTTGCACCTTCTCCCTTCTATTGGTCTCCAGCTCCCAACACAACCGAACTTGTGTTTCACTCACATGTTCTTTCCTGCCGGCGGCTATGGCGGCCGACTCTGCCTTCCAGTGCTCTTAATACGCATCTGCCGCATCCGAACTTGAAAGGAATGCAGGCTGGCTAGATGACAAGGTGAGGGGTAGCATGCGTCACGAAATCCACAGGCTGTCGTGAGAAGGAATACAAGCATATGAAGGAGGAGAAGTAAAAAAGGAATGAGACGGAAAACGGAAAACGGAAAGGAGAAGAGAAGAGAACAAAAATAAGAAAGGAAGGAGCTTAACCAGGGTGAGGCACTTGTACCCAAGCTAAAAGCGGTCCATAGGAGTCGGGCACCTGCTTATGTAGCAGTCTTGTTGCCCTGAAGAGCACCCTTCAGCTGGCTGTATCATATGCCAATGTGTATTCAACCGATGTACACGCAATCACAATGTCAGCATCGAGCTCGCCGTTTCAATAAAATCATAGTGGAGAATGAGCCTCCTAAGTCGAAGTTGGTCACGACCAAGGCCTTGGTCAGGGTCGCAAGGCGGAGCACTGAACCCGTCCAGCACTGGTTGTAAAGCTTCATCGTCGAGATCGCGCAAGGAAATTGCTCCATGTGTCTCCAGTCGAGCGTCCGCGTGTTTGTCGAGGGCCGTCTTGATAATGGGCAGTAGCTGAAGTACCGTGCCTGTCGGAACGAGTTCTTGTACATACGCCCAGATTTCATCAACCATATCATGCAAGTCTTTCAGCCAATAGTCTGCGAGGGCTTTCTCTATGACCGCCGTGTGCATAGCTAGCCGCTTGGGCAACCTGCCTGCATCAAGCTCTTCCTTCACAGACTCCCAGGTTTCATCGTCCATATCATTCAAGTCTTTCTCGAATGCTTTCATCTCGCCAGTCCATGCACCGTAGGCTTCATTGGGCGGAGTATCCTCATAGGAGCTTGACCCGCCTTGCACCGCTACATCAGCGTTGTTCTCCTCGGAATCGGAGAGGCTTTCTCCTGCTTCTGACACTGGATCGCCGCACACAAAACAGACCCTGGCAAGTGCGGTCATAGCCTTTTCCTTGTCCTTGAGCAATTGATCCTTGTCTACGCCAAAGGCTTCACCGATACACTGGACTTTGTGAAAGGGTTAGATAGGACTAACTACGACGGCGGTTGGTCTTACTAGCGATCTCAAGATATTTCTGACGCCCCTGCTCGACAGTCCCGTCCGTGATAGAGTTTTGGAGAAATTCGATGATTGAGCCAAGCGCGCGTTCCCTCTCCTCTTCCATGCTACTATCGAAACGGGGGTTCTGGAAGTTACAAAGGCGGGGGGATGTGCAGTAATAGACGCGTTAAGTTAAAGCAGTTTACGCGCTACGCGCGCCTAAGTACTTTGTTCGGAAGCTATAGATAAACAAGCCAGAGCCTTTTGACAAACAACGACCACTTGGACCTCAACAATCCCCGCCCCCTCAGGAACCCCCTTATACAATGCCTCTGCAATGTCTGCATGATTCCTCGGGAGTCGGAGTTGCCAGCAGCCACGGCACTCGTGTCTCTAGACTCTTTTCTCCCTGCGAGTCATGGAAGGAGCTTGTTCGCTTGGAGGAGCGCCACGGAAGTTGGGTATAACCTAACTGAGCAGCAATCGTTGTACCCGATTTCACTTCCGGTGCTTATTTGTATCCCTTAATCAGACTTTGGCCACCAATTCAGGGTTCACAATAGCACCGGAAGACTCGGTTCCTGTGTCGCGCCTCGTGTTTGATACACGTGTCGGCATTATTCCAGTTTCTTCAAATAGCGTACCCAGCGTAAAGCAGTTTCTCTATTCCATTCCTGACGATTCGTCCCCACTTTTTCTCCCTCTCTCCCCCCCCTTTCTCTTCCCGTTTTCTCTTTGTAACGACCCGCCTTCAACTATGGCACCTTCTACCAACGGCTCTTCATCAACGCCCCAGGCTCTGGTCCCACACAAGACCTATTGGATCAATTCGGCCGACCTTCACTTCTTGGTTTGTCACTTCATTAATGGACAATTGAAAAGATTCTAACCATTGCTATAGGTTGAAAATATTCAATACAAAGTGCACCGGTATTTCTTCGAGGTATGTACCATGACGCCGACCAAATTCAGACCCTAACATTTGTTTGAAGCGCGAATCCGCATACTGGCGCGGAAAGCTCTCGCTGCCAGCGTCTCCCGGTGCAGTCAAGTTGGGCTCGAGCGACGACGCCATCGTCCTCGAAGATGTTACCCCAGAGGCTTTTGACAAGCTTCTCTGGGTCTTTTACAACCCCCGTTACTCGCTATACGACGCTCCCGTCGACGACTACATTTCCATCCTTATCCTTGCTCATAAATGGGGCTTTGCTCAGGTCAAAGCCTTTGCCGTTCGCGAACTTCAAAAGAGCCACCTCTCGGACATTGACCGTATCGTCGTGTACCACGCCAACGACGTTGACCGCAACCTCCTTATCCCTTGCTTCGCTGCCCTTTGTGCACGAGAGCACCCGCTCACCCTCCAGGAGGGTATGAAGCTCGGCATGGAGACCACCCTCGTTATCGCCAGCGCCCGAGAGTACGTTCGTGCTCAAAAGGCAGCAGACGGCAGCCGGACGCCCATTACGCCCACCGTCAACGGCGAAGAACTCGAGACTGTCATTCGAGACCTGTTCAGGATCGCGCAACCGCCCACGGATCTGACGAATCCGAGTCCATCGTCCACTGCCAACGGCGACGCCGCCCAGGCTGCCTCATCAAGTGGTTCGGTGACGTCCCCTTTTACTTTTGGCTTTCTTTAACTGACTAACATTTTTGTTCCTGTCTTTAATAGAGACGAATTCTGAACTCGTCGGGGAGGATGCCTCGCGCCCCACAGTCACTGCCTCTGCCACCGAAGCCGCTAGAGCCAACGGTGGTGGATACCCCTTTGCCCCCACCGACTCCCAAGGAAAGCTCCCTAACGGACACTCCCGCACCGACTCCAAAAAAGGCGGACGCCGTTGAATCGGCGTCCAAGAGGGGCGAGGAGGGAGGGTCGAAGCTATCGTCGCAGCAGGGGAAGTTGTTGAAGAAAAAGGCAGAGGAGACAGCGAAGCGAAAGTCGGAGGAGGCTGCGGCGATAAAAAGGGAGGAGGCGGTAAAACAGAAGGCGTTGGAGGAGAAGGAGCGAGAACGGAAGGCTTTGGAGGAGATGGAGGCCAAGAAAAAAGAAGAGGCCAGGATACTTGAGGAGGCGGAGGCACAGAAGAAGTTGGAGGAGGCCCGGCTGAAGGAGCTCGAAGAGTCCAGGCTCAAGGCAATCGAGGAAGCCAGATTGAAGGAGTTGGAGGAGACAAGGTTGAAGGAGCTGGAGGAGACCCGATTGCGGGAGTTGGAAGAGATCAGGTTGAAGGAGTTGGAGGAGATCAGGTTGAAAGAGTTGGAGGAGGCTAGGTTGAAGGCGATCGAAGAAGAGCGTCAGAGGGTGGCCCAGGAGGAGGCTGCGAAGAAACAGGAAGAGGAGGCTGCTGCTGCTGCTGCCAGGAAGCGCGAGGAGGAAGCTGCTGCTGCTGCTGAAGCCGCTCGCATTGCTGCAGAACAAGAAGCCGCTCGGGTTGCTGCTGAGGAAGAAGCCAAACGAAAGGAGGAGGCTGCCAGGAAGCGCGCCATGGAGGCAGCAGCTCAAAGGAAAATCGAAGAAGAGGCTGCCGAAGCTGCTAGGGTTGCCGCTGAGCAGGAGGCTGCCAGGGTTGCCGCTGAGCAGGAGACTGCTAGGGTTGCCGCTGAAGAGGAAGCTGCTCGGCTGGCTTCAGAACAAGAAGCTGAGGCCAAGCGGTTGGCGGAAGCTGCTCAAAGGAAGGCCGATGAAGAGGCTGCTGCCGAAGCTGCTCGGATTGCCGCAGAGCAGGAGGCTGCTAGGGTTGCTGCAGAACACGAAGCTGCTCGACTGGCTTCAGAACAAGAAGCTGAGGCCAAACGGTTGGAGGAGGTTGCCGCTAGGAAACGCGACGAGGAAGAAGCTGCTCGATTGGCCGCTGAACAGGAAGCTGAACGCGTTGCCCAAGAAGAGGCTGCTCGAATTGCAGCTGAACAGGAAGCTGAGCGAAAGGCTTCGGAAGAGGCGGCTCGGCTCGCAGCTGAACAAGAAGTAGAATCCAAACGGTTGGCCGACATTGAAGCGAAACGCCTTGTCGACGAGGCTGAAGCCAAGCGCATTTCTGAAGAGGCAGAGGCAAAACGTTTGGCCGACGAAATTGAAGCCAAGCGTCTTGCAGACGATGAAGCCAAGCGCAAGGAGCAGGCTAAGCAGGAGGAGGCCAAGTCGGCGACGAAGGTTGTCCCAGAGCCCGCAAAGGAAGGCGAAGACGGCGAGGCCAAGCTCAGCAAGGCCCAGAAGAAGAATAAGAAGAAGAAGGTCAAGAAGAGCACTGCTAAGGATGACGATAAAGAATCCTTTCAGGACGTAGCCACACCAGTTTCTAAACCCAGCGAGCTCATCGACTTGGGCCCATCAGTCGATATCAATACAATCATCGAGACCCCTCCCCCTCTCAATGTCGAGCCGCGTGTACAGACACCGGTCGAGACACCTGTTGTCGCTACACCCATCCCTATCGCTACTCCTGTCCCTACTTCTCTCTTTGGGCCTGAACCAACGCCGAAAGGAAAGAAGCCAGCTCGTTCAAATACTGTCGCTGACTCCGACCTCTCCGACGCTTATCAGTCAGCTCAGTCTGGTCCTTCGACGCCGACCCCCGAGCAGCAGGCTCCAAAGGCCGCTCCTGACGTCCCACCCAAGCCAACAGGTCCACCAGCCAACGGCCCCAATGTCATGAACCAGCAGCCAAATTTCTCTCCGGGAGCACCACCCCCAGCTAACGGGCCACGGCCAGGGAACCAACCTTTGAGTCCTCAGACTCCCAGTTTTAGGCCCTCAAACGGATCCTCAAGGCCCGAGGCAGGCAGGAGTAGTACTCCAACACCTCAGTCAGCAAAGAGGAACTCTTTTCAAGATCGCCTCGCCGCAAAAGTGACAAAAACGCTGAATCAAGGCCAAGGCCAAAAGGAGCAGAAGAAGGACGGTTGGTCGTCAGTGAGTGGTTGGCTTAATAATAACTTCAGTTAGTCCTTGGTTGGTTGGATGTGTATGATTACTTCGTTGGTCGCTGTTAACTGGAATACCTCTTGCCCATTCTGCATCTGTCTCGTACTCTACATTCTCTTTGTTTTCCTACCTCTCACCTACTCGTATCCTCGCTGTAACGAACCCACGATTTGCAACGTTAATGCCATCTCTTCTTTCATGACTTTGTTTACTGGCCGCTCTTGAGTTAGACTCCCAAGTGAAATCTCAGGCACTCGACCGACCCTCTGCAACTTGGACAAGATATTCGTTCATTCATACCAGCGACTGCGTTGTAACGCTGCGAACCTCGGAGATTTAATCGTGAAAATCATGATCATTGCGGTAATGGTATATGCCTCTTGAATGCTATAAAAAATACACGATAATCTACAAAATAAAGTACACACAGACAGCAAAGTCGAAATATGGCCTATGCCATTTATTGTCCAATGATTTGGCCCTCAGCAAGGACCTTCAGAGGAAGTCCATTCGCGTCTGCGGTATTCATCCACACCCTATACGAAAAAGCTCAGTCAGTAAAGCACGATAGGAAAGGAAAGAATGCACGTACTCGTTGCCCCACCAGTTAACGTAGATACCGTCCTTGGGGAATTGAAGTGCAAAGAAAACGACAATTGATGCAATAGCGCCACCAGAGTCGAGAGCGGCGGAGAGGATGTAGTTGTATCGCATCCACCACCGGAAGTGGAATCGTCGAATAACAAAGTTGAAGATGAAGCCAACGAGCGCCCACGAAATATAGTTGATACCGCTCGCTGGAGGCATTGCGCCAAGACCGGCAAAGAAGATGGGAATGTTGACAAATCTCCAGAACGAAAGTGGGAATCGACGTGCAAGGAAGTAAAAGGGGATTGGAAGGAAGAAGCCGATCGGGAAGAACCACAGTAGGGCATTGTATCTGGACACGACTGTCAGTTTAGGAACGAAAGGACACGGTGGAAAAACTCACGTCTGGCCAGCACTGAACAAACGGCCGGGACCGACAGCTCCCCAGATCACCGACGCGGTGAAGAAGGTCGAAGAGCCGGGGCACCTGAAACCGTCTTTTTGGGTTGGAGAGCAAAAGTCGGGAATGTGGGTGAACATCCAGTCTTGCATGCCGACCACAAAGAAGGAGCTGATGACGGCGGCAAAGACCTGAACGCTGAACATCACCCTGGGAGGTACCTTCATATAGTGACCAAGCTTGAGGTCACCGGCAAAGATGATCGCCTGGTATGAGCCAGTGAAGGCCACACTCTTGAAGATCATGTTTGCGACGGGGCGACCGGGGAGAATGTAGCCAATGATAAGCTCATGCATGACCTGGGTTGGCACGGTCTGGTTGGTGATGGCTTGGAGCATGGCCAGCGGGAGGGCGAGGATGGCTGCAAGAATGCAGGCAATCAAGAGCGCCCAGACGGGGAGCTGGCTGTTGGGGTTGATGACAACAGCGACCACCAAAAACACAAAGGAGATGACACCAATGGTCAGGTACCACCAGAACGGGACCTCGGGATAGCGCTGCATGAGGCGAGAGTGGACGTCGCGCTCACTTGTCAGCGTGCTGCGGAATCGGCGAACGATATCTTTGCGGAACCACACTGTAGATAATTGGTCAGAAAGTAAAGGAGTGGCGCAGCATCCTAAACACTTACAAAAGGTATGTGAGAAGACCGAAGGGAAAGCCGCAAAGGCGATACCGTAGGCCAAAGCTAGAGTGGCAGACATGTAGACTGGCGAGTACGCCTCGTATTTGGCTAAATCGAAAACGCCATTCGTGAGGATATCCTTGGCAGCGTAAGGCATCGCGGTGTTGTCAAACGAATAATAGGAAGAGATCGGGAAGAACGCCGTGTTCCATGTGTTCGTGACTAGGGGCAAAGGGATTAAAAACACGCAATCAGTCGGTAGAAACGCCGCTCTTACAATAGATGATTGGGCAAATCAACCAAAACATCAGGACAAACGCAACGGCTGTGTTCATCTCAGACCACCACTGAAGACTCTGTTAGCTCCACGGCCTTGAACAGAAGAGAGAAGCGACGTACTGGTGTAACAAGGGGACTCCCGATGAACGCGATCATGTTCCAATCGAAAGTCAACATACTCATTCCCAGCCCAGTGTTTGCGCCAAATAGAGCATTGACAGTGATGTTGTTCGGTGCGATCCAGCAGACCCAGTTGAACACGCTCAGCGCCGTGAACAAGTAACTGGGGAACCAGTACCAAACAAAGCTTCCGAGCATGGCGAGGACAAAGAAACGCTCGCGGGTGATGTGACGAGAGCTGGTCCTCTGGCCATAGTTCTTGTGGAGAGTGTTGAAGAGTGCGGAATTGACCAACGCTCCGGGCCAGATCATGCTGGATGGCCATACGACGAACTGGCGGAGCATGCCACCCAACGAGAAACCGAAGATTTGAGAGCCAAGGGCGGCGAGGATTTGGAACGACCAGGGCACAGAGTGGCCGTAGAAAAGGCGCTGCGCCATGGTTACCTCGGTAATATAGACACCCCCTGCGCCAATGTTGGACATGACGGTGACGCAGACATGCTCCTTGACGCTGAAAGGTGCTTTTGGATTCAGAGTCCACTTGAAACCGAAGACGTTGAATCTCGTGTTCGGCAGGACTCGCGCCAGCGCCCGACCACAGGGCAAAGACACAAGCTGGATCACGATTCCTGTAAGCCACACGGAAGGGTCTGGACAAATCAGACAAGGCGAGACGCAAAAAGGGTAGAAAACTTACATCGGAACGCGAAGATCTGGTTGAAGAAAGTGATCACGATCATGAAGAACGTCCCCAGCAGCCACCTATCAATGTGACATGTTTAGTGCTGCTATATCGAAGGGACCAGCTCAACTCACATTCGAAATGTGTTGCAAGGCATATCGGGATCGTCGACGCTGGACACTGCCGCACGAACCTCGGGATAGGGCGACTCACTGTCCAAAAGTCAGTCCGAGGAAGCGAGATTTACAAATCCAAACGTACTCTTCAAAATCAGCGACAGACTCTGCCTTTGTCGAAGAATACCGGTCAGACTGAGAGTCCGTATCATGAAGGTAAGAAGGTGAATAGTCGTTCTTCTTCAGGTGATCATGTTCCGTTTCGAAACTTCGTATTGAGCCAGGCTTGTTATTTTTCAGGTCAAAGTTGGGATCGTTCAAATGCTTCATGTAGTAGTCATGCTCGGTATCGGCATCCAGAGGAACGTCCGCGACTCGTCGGGCAAAGAGTTGGGAGTTCCTATTCTCCCCACCCTGCTCGATCGCCGAGGATATTGACTTTGTCTCCTCCATGGTTGGGGAATGCTTCTGGAGCAGGGCAAGGAAGGGGGATGGGGCGGCAAGGGGAAGGAAGGAAAAGCCGGTGGCTAGTTCACTCCCTCGGTTCGATTTAAGGAACCGTGAAATGAGGACAAGTCCCCACACTTTTCCATTCTAACGGAAGTTTGATCCATGGTCATATCGGCTAGTGCGTGCTCTCAGAGAAGTTAGAACAAGGGACATCCTGACCGATGTCTTGAAACAATTGGCAGCGTTGAATGGTTTCCCTTGAATTGACATGGCGAAATCTCCATTCCTAGGCAAATTAGAGGTTAAATCGTCGCGTTCCAGTTGAAATATGGACGAGGTCCTCCTCAGAAATACGGGGTATGCGTGGGTATAATTGGCTCGGACGGAGGCTTTCTTGAGTCAGGCTGTCCAATTTGGCGATGAGCGTTGGACGATGAGAAGCATCTGGCGCCTAATGCCGGCATCGTCTTTTTGTTTGTCGGAGGATAAGCGCCGGTTCCCTTTGTTCTCCGGTCACTCTCCGGCACAGTCCGGCACTCGTGTCAAAGCTTCCATCAAAATCACAAGGCTCCTTCCTTTGTAGGCAATACGAACATCGATAACTGTATGCTTCACGGTTTCGAGATGAGGAAGACTGAGCACATGAATTTCTACACCGAGCTCTTCAGCTTCTAGCCGTGCTTACAGATTTGTTCATCTGTTGAGGGCGGCGCTGGTCTGCAGGTCCCAGGCACAAGTACCAAACGACTGATGGTACAAAGGACAGACGAGGTTAGACTTGGAATACACTGTGCATCGCCGGCTTGATTACCGGAGGTTCATTGAATTATGGTCACAGATGGGCTCATTCCGCGGCCTTCTAGACATTTGAATGGCCAGAGGCGGGGAGTGTGCATCCAAGCCCTCGTCAAATGAAACAGACCATCACCTCAAATGTAACCATAAACGTGTTCTATCCCACTCTCTAGCCCTGGGGTTGGGATCGTCGAAGTTCCTGGATGTTGTATTCTCGTTGTGGTCTTGCCTGCCTTCTAGACCGGTGACCGTCGCTCTATGAGCGAGCAGAATCGAGGATCATCCTCGTCCTCATTCGACGACTGGTTACTAGACTACCTGCCTTCTAGATTTCGAAGCGTTTGTTTGAGAGAATGGATATCGTGTGTATGCTTTCCAAGTCAGGACCCAGACGGCGGTTCAGAGCAGTTTGCCCGAGGGAAGCGACATCTTGTGTCTAACGTGACATCCGTTCCCACTAAACCATATGTATGTGCCTTGAGCCTCGAGCGGCCCTAATACGCTTTCAGGTATCTTCGAGTAACATCCAGTGGGAACTGACTTGGGCCACTCATGGTCTGAGGGACCTCCTCTTGTGTCCAAATGCAAATCCTACAGTCGACTTGGGTACTAGAACTCCTTCTCATGTCTCCAGCAATAGTCACCAGGTCGCGATGCACCTTTGATAGGGGCGAATGATCGCGTCTCGTAGGGCGTCTATTTAAAACTCAGTCGGCACAGCGAGAGCATTGCGATAGCTGAAGGTAAGTAGCCGCCCCTCTATGACATGCACTCGCGTGGTCAATCCAAGAGAAACGCAAAAGTCAATAGTAGTGATGACAGAGCCCATCGCGATCTCACCATCCTTAGTTCATTATAGCATCTTGGGCAATCGCAAGCCTAAATGGCGTATTCCGACTTCCAAATGACGTACGTAACACGAAAGTCTAGCGGCAGCTCTGCACCTTTCGAAGGTGGATTTTTCCGTGTGTTGAGCATTTAAGAAGCCACAAGAAGGCACTGTGTTTTCTATCGTTCTTTTTTCCAGCCATGTCCACCACCACTACTACCGAAACTATTCCAGAGTTCGCCAGCCTTCGTATTCGACCAGAGGTTCAGTCAGAAGAGGTCAAGCCTGAGGCTCCAAAGACACAATCCCAGGACGAAACAGAGGAAGATTATAAATATGCTCACCTTCTGCCTCATTTCTCGTCTGACCACTATCCTCCACTCGAGCCCTATGAGCACGTCGACCCAGGGCACCGCGCCCTGAACCACTCCAACCCCCGCGCCTTCTTGGATGGTGCCCAAAGCGTGATCGAAATCACTCCTCACCTCGGAACTGAAGTACGGGGAATCAACCTAGCTGCTCTCGACAGCGATGGCCGCGACCAGCTTGCGCTCGAAGTGAGCCAGTCTCCTCCAGTCTACTGCCCGCCTCACTGATAACGCCTCCATCTTACAGGTTGCTCGTCGAGGACTCGTGGTCTTCCGCGACCAGCAAGACTTCATCGACCGAGGCCCCGAGTTCTACCTCCAATGGGGTCGCCACTTTGGCCGTCTCCACATCCACCCCACCTCTGGCCACCCTCAGGGCTATCCTGAGCTTCATCTGGTCTATCGTGACCACAAGTCAACCTACAACTTTGAGATTGACGAGAGCATCACGACCACCGTCTGGCACTCGGATGTCTCGTACGAGCTCCAGCCTCCTGGATTGACCACCTTCTTCCTCCTCTCCGCACCCGCAAGCGGGGGTGACACTTTGTTCACGTCCCAAGTGTCTGCACTCAAGAAGTTCTCGCCTCAATTTGTAGCTTGGCTCAAGACTCTCAAGGCCGTTCATTCTGGGTTTGAGCAGGCCAACTACTCACGCTCTGGGCGACGAGGTGGGGTTGTCCGTCGTGACCCTGTGGAGCATGTCCATCCTGTTGTACGAAGACATCCAGTCACCGGCGAGGAGGCTCTCTATGTCAACAAGCAGTTTACTCGCCGAATCGTTGGCTTGAAGCGGGAGGAATCAGGTTAGCATTGTCTAGCCCGTAGTGCTTGAACGGTTTGCTCACCTTGCTTACAGAGGCGATCCTCAAACTTCTATACGACCACATCGACAAGAGTGCTGATAACCAGGCTCGTGTCAGATGGGACCCGTACACCGTCGTCCTCTGGGACAACAGAATCACTGCTCACGTCAGTCTCTGTCTAATCGATACATCCACCCTGCATGTCACTGACAATCTTCCCCACAGTCTGCAACAGTCGACTTCAAGGATCGCGGTGAGCGCCGCCATGGTGCTCGTATCACTCCCCAGGGCGAGCGTCCCATTCCTGCCCTCGAGGGACTTGACCTCTCTGCCTGAACCGTTAGCGACTCTCGGTCATGCAATTCGTGAATTCACGGAATGTAATATAGTACAACATGTTAAAAACATCACACCTTTCGAAACGGTTGCTTGAGGCCCATGAGAAACGATTCAGAGAACGCCGGTACCATCTGTTGAAATCCGAGGTGGCTAACCCATCAAGGGTTAGTGGGTGTTGTGTGTTCCTCGAGGGAACGTAGAAGGGGGGTGAACGCAGTCTTGTAGATCGACTGTAGCGGCAGCAATGGTAAGCTCCAGACCATCATCAACCAGTTGGCGTATTTGTCGGGAGAGGGAGTTTCCAATCGACTCGATATCATCGAAATGCTCGCGAAGTCGCAGAGCGGTATGTTCGATGATAGCCACGCTCTGTGCCGTGAAGAGCAGGCGGCCGTTCTCCCTCGTGATATCCAACCGGTCCAACGAGGACGACGAGTTGGGAGACTGGAGTTTGAGGCCTCGCCTCGAGACTAGCATCCCCAGTATCCCTGTCCACGAAAAGGAAAAGGGACCAACATACTCGAAGCGAGTCATGTTGGGAAGTACACAACGCCCTCCCTTGTTCGGGGTGAGCATCGACATGACGCCCGTGTCCAGGCACATCCCGCGAGTTTCGATCGCGTTGAGCCTAAAGTCCACCACCGATGAGATGAGAGGGAGGATCTCCATCAGGTCAGCTTCCGTGATGGAAGCACGGATAATGGAAAGTTGGGTCAGGTTGGTACTTGATCTGGTCACAAATTGTTTGAAGCTGGAGACGTTAAAGTGCCGTTCGGCAACGTCGTGTGTGAGGTTGGCTAGTTCTGGAGCGTGTATGTTCTCCAGAATGGCTGCAGAGTCGACAGATCGTTCTGTCACCAATGCAAGTGACTGTAGATTTGGGACGTGGATGGGGACAGGAGGATAAGGGTGGCCATCGTCTCCTCGTGTGATGCTGTAGAAGTTGCAATACTCGAGGAGAGGCGCGTTCTTGATGAGTTCCAGACATTCGTCAACGTAGAATGTCTTGGCATGGATGTGGGTTATGTTGTCCCACTGAACGCGTACGGTGTTGAGGTACACGGAGAAGAGGGAAAGGTCGCGCAGCTCTGGCGTGCGATTGGTCCATTCGAGGACATGACTTCGATCCCCTTGGCCACCCGACGGATTGACGACGAGGCGTCTGAGGGTCGAAAAGGTCGCCCCGGGAGCTGACAGATTCTCATAGAATGCTGTGGGGACCTGCAGGTCAATCTCCCGCCACCGGCTCGCGTGACAGAGGATGGTGTCAAACAGGTTCTGTGGAATGGCGGTAACGCGATCGTCATCGCTTGGACAATGGAGTTTGAGCGTTAATGAAAGGTCACCCGCCCTTCCAATCCATTCCTCCAGCAATTCGGCCTGAACACGCAATTTAGTCTTGCACAACAACATCCTTGGGGATGTCCATAGGAAGGGGGTGGTCCATGCGATCTGCCTCCAGGAGGAGCAAACGGAACCAAGGAACAGAGGAGAGACACTATCGGCATTTGTTCTCTTGTTGAGATCCTCGACTGCACTGGCAATACAGTGGACGAATATCTCGGCGATGAGCTCGGTGGGTAGGATTTGGAGGATGGGAGAGTAGAGCAGGTTTATGTCACGGCGCAGGGTAGGCTGCATCGATTTCAGACGCTGCAGGACCCGCTCTACCCTGGCTATTTCGTCGTCGAGGCCTGCCAAGCGCTGGCGTGGGTCCCCGGTAGCATGAAAGGTATCGTCGAGAGCCATCTCGGCGTGCATGTTTGATGGTGAAGCAATCGTCGACGAGGACGATGGAGTTGGAGAACAGAGAGTGTTCGCCATAGCCAGTTATACTAGCGGAAAGACACGGATAAGCTGTATGTTATGCTCGGGCAGATTAGCAATGGAACAAGGAGAGCGGTCATAAGGCCGAACCTTTTCAGTACCATTGACAGTCTGGGTTTTGTCTTCAACGTGATGGCCATCACAAGCGCTCGTCCTGGAACCAAAGCTTGACTAAACTTGCATCCCGCCTCGACACCAATGTCACCCGTATGGACCATCTTCTCTGCAATAGCTGTCGTCGTTCTCAAGGAAGTCAACGTTCATGTTGACCAGCCGTACATGGTGCAGTCATTTTCTCAAGTAAGCCTGGCGTTTCGTCAACATATTGACGGTTCCGTTGGCCGCCGCTGTTAGGACGAACCGTTCCATATCCCCCAAGCGCAGGCTTACTGTCGAGGAGAATATGAAACATGGGACCCCAAGATTACTACGCCGCCTGGCCTGTGAGTCGTGGATGATCTCGGCCTGTCCAGTCACAACTTCATGAATAAACGAACAGATACCTGATGTCATTGCTACTCAAGAAGCTATTCGTGTTCAAGTGTAACTTATCTATGCTAAGGCTGACAACTACTTTGACTCTACTCGGCCTACCCCTTGCCTTGACGAGTCTGCTGTGCTACCACAAACGGATCCGACCTCCGAACGAATGGCTTTCACCATCCCCCGAAGCGGTCCTGCTTGCCTTCTTCCCAATCACCTGGTTCTTTGGCTTCCTGTATTACACGGAAGTACCCAGCTTGCTTGCTGTTGTGTTGACTGTTGTGGCTGCATCGAACCATAGTCACTGGCAAGCAGCTCTGGTACGTTCTTCTCTCTGTTATCAATTCTCCAATGTTTAACAGACTCAGTTTGGCCTCATCAGTTGCACATTCCGGCAAACCAATGTCGTCTGGATGCTCTACGCCTACGCGTCAAGCCAAGTAATGAAACTGCGGTTCAAGCCCACCCCAGGCGACGAAAAAGCAGAGAAGACGTTACGCGACCCTCCCGCGCTGGACGCGTCTCTTGGTACGACAGGTCACTCGAGATTTTGATTTTGTACCTGACATTCTGCCAGCTGATATACCCCGCATTCTGATGGACTTGCCCAAGATCTTGCCTGAGATCTTGCCAGCGTTTGTACCCTACTTCTTCGTTCTCCTTGCGTTCGGAGCGTTTGTGATTTGGAACGGGGGCATCGTCCTTGGTATGTGATACAAATGCCGCCTGACTGACCTGCTGTTGATCTCTTCGCGTTCAGGTGACAAGTCCAACCATATACCAGCACTTCATATACCCCAGTTGTACTACTTCGCTGGCTTTACCACTGCGATGGGCTGGCCAGTCCTTTTAAGCTACCAGGGCGGGGCCCAGGCTCTCGTTAAGGACGTTTGGAAACGAATGTTTGGCGGAAAGAGGTAAGGTCATATCCATGTTCTGACGACTGTATGGCTCATATCTGTAGAGAAACGATCTGTTCGGTGATCATAATGGTTGGAATGGCACTTACCGTTAAGCATTTTACGTACGTACGACCATGCATCTTCCACCGGTACCGTCTTAAACCTCATGCCAGAATCCACCACCCCTTCCTCCTGTCGGACAATCGACACTACACGTTTTACGTGTGGAGAAGAGTTTATCTGCTCCATCCCCTCGTTCCCTACATCCTTGTTCCAGGCTACCTTGCGTGTGCTTGGGCGTGGTACTTGCGAGCAGGTGCGTGTGTGTTTCACTTGTGACCCTCGATCGATGCTGACTCGAAACGTCATACTTAAGCGAATGACCAGACACTGTTGCAGAACTTGCTCCTCCCCGTCTTTGTGATTCCAACTCTGCTGCCTACGCCGCTGTTGGAGCCGCGCTACTTTCTCATTCCGTATATCCTTTTGCGTGCCCAGATCAGTGATGTACCGTCTTGGGGGGTGGTGACGGAGGGTGTTTGGTACGGGCTCATTAATGCAGCTACTATGTATACATTCCTGTACCTTCCTCGTGAAGGCGTTGGTCGATTCATGTGGTGAATGCGATTGGATTCTAAAGTTAGGGGCAGACGCGTGATCACGGCTGGAAACACCGCCACGGATATCAACTGTACGCGGTGACCCAAGTTTCAGGGTCTACCCTCGACGAACATCACAGCTGGCTGCATAGAACATTTCTAGTCCGGTCATGTCTTCCGAAGATTCCAAATCGAGCGAAAGCCCCAAATCACGCAGGCCTGCAACGAGGAGCAGTTCCCTGCGTCAAACTCTCACTTTCGCTTCTGTCGGCAAGGCTATAATAGCAGGTGTGGGCCGTAGCAAAGAGTCCGCAGAAGACAAGTCCAACAAGAAGGCTAAAACATCCTCACGGCGACTCAGCGCAATCGTCACTGCCCCTCCGACAACTAGCGCCAGTGCTCCTAGATCATCCATTGGGGGTGAAACTCGACCTGTACTCGCAGCCGCAAAGCGCGACATTACCCCGGATAACAAGGTCGTCACTCGACGAAGAGCAGCAGCCCAGGCAAAGGCAAAGACGGACGACGAAAACATGCAGAAATCTCCCAATAACACCACCCCCATATCAGCCGTCCGCATCTCTAGCAGGAGAGCGCCTTCTGGGCTTCCAAAGCCTCGCACGAAAACGACAGCAGCTGAGAACACTCCTGTTGACAAGCCGTCGACTCCTGTCAGGACAGGAACTCGTCGCCGGCACAGTACCTCGTCGGATGAGGGCGAAAAGGAACAGTTCAAGCCTAGGGGAGGCGACGCGACGCCCAAAGACATGAATTCACGCCCAATTAGCCCGCTGCCTCACCGTGCGGCACTCAAGAACTCGATGGTGGTCAATGCGACGCCGCCTGCAACCCCGACCACACAGTCCAGCAAATCGAAACAAAGCAGCCCATCAGCGAACAGGAGTTCTCCTACACGACCCGCCAAGGTCCTCAAGACCAATAATACGTCGGCTGCGTCGTCTGTCACTCGCCCATCGTCGTCTGCATCGTCTGTAGGCAGTTCTATGACCCCGCGCACACCTAAAGCGTCGGCACTCAAAGCTGCGCTCACTCGCTCTGCCAAGGACAAGTCTGCCACCGGTACCACCCCCCTGAAAGGCTCGCCGATCCCACCTTCAAGAGACTCGCCATCCCCTCTTGCTCGCCGTTCGCGATTCGGCCTCAGACCTGCCAGCTCAGCAACATCCTCGTCTCATACTGGCAATCTATCGCACGTATCTGAAGGCACCAGCGAGGATAGCGACGAGGATGATGTTATCGAGCTTCTATTGGCTCCGGTAGCCAGCCCAAATCTCGCGGCCCCAACCCCCGCTGTGCCCCGCATTATGCCAAAGGAGAAGCGCAACCTGTCCCTACTGATAACACCAACCAAGGACAAGTCGTCGTCCGCTTCAAAAGCAGACAAAACTCGTCTCCAACCACCCTTACAAACGCAAAATCTCCTACGACCGCAAGCTTCGCTGCGTGTCCCCAAACAGCAGATGAATGGGACTGCAAACTCACGAAAGTCTATTCTTACCTGGGAACAACTCAGCAATGATGCCTCGCGCACCCTAGGCGAAGGTGAGGTGGAACGCATGATTACTGATATCCCTGCCCCATTCTCTGGACCAACTTCTCCCGCACTCAGCGCGCTCATTGACATCCCACCAAGTCCCTGTCTGAGCGCCATCGACTCTCCAGGCGGCTTTGGGTCTATTTCTCAGGTCCTTCTCCCAGATGTCACACCCTCTCCCGCCGTCTTTGCCCACTCTTCAACACGATTCAGCGTCTCGCCTGAAGCGTCCGCAGAGTCGTCCTCCACCTACCTCCGTCTCCAACTCGCCTCTGCCGAACATTTGGCGCATGAACGTCTATTAAGGATCCAAGCGATGGAAGAGGAGATTCACAACCTCAAATCGGCACATTCACACCAAATGGAAGAAATTGCCAACCAGATGGCGCATATGGAGAGGGAAGATCAGCGGGCTGAATATGCCTCCATGTTGGAGGAGCAAATCTGGCAGGCGCGGGTGAATGGCGAGCAGGCCGTGGAGGCGGCGAGGGAGGAGGCAGAGGCGATTGCGCGATCACAACGGGAGAGCGCGTTGAAAACTCAAAAGCGTTTTATGGAAGCTTCTTGTGCGGCCAAGAGTGCGCAAGGCTCGTGGACGTCGGTGTTGGATACTTGCCATGCGGAACTGGAATCGATTCATGGCGAACGGCAGATGCTGGCGCTGCTCATGGCTGAGCTGGAGGGTCTCGCAGTATTTTAATTTCACTCCCTTTATTCCTTTCCTTCACTCCTTTTATTCTGGTATGTTCTCGTCTCACGTTTTGATTTGGATGAGATGCTGACTCTGGATATAGCTTTTCCTTTGACGATTGACTTCATGCATCATATATTTGTACCACCACCTGCACACTCTATTTCTCTCTCTCTTACTCTCTGCCTATCGTATCACGACCGCGCACATACCTAGACTCGGCCCCTCGATGCCCCTTGCACGTTCTTGACGATGATAATGACTATGTGACGATGCCCTTTTTTACATTGCGCAAGATACAGTTACATTAACGAATAAAATATAGTACCACCCAACTGAGCCGGATGAACATGAAAGCTTTAATGAATAGTGTTTGGGATGGGATAAGCTAGATGCAGGATGGGGTATCTCCAAGGTACATATGGATGGTAGAGGTTATTAGCTACTATACAACGCTTGGGCGTCGATGCAAGAATCAAGAAGAGCGTAATTGTCAGAGGGAGTTGCTTGTGCCAGTCGATCCACGATCGCTTTCAGAATTGCAGAGCGACTATCACAGGGTTAGTTCAACATTCGAGGGAGGACAGGAGAAAGAACCCACTCGAGAGGCCCGTACGCGGCTTGCACTTCGCAGTCCAAGGAATCGATAGATAAAGGCCATTTACTAAATGTTTGCAGATTGAAGATGAAAGAGGCAAGGGCTTTTCCCTTGACCTTGGGGAACATGAGCGTTGCGCGTGCTCGGAACGTAGGGGTGGGATTCTTAGTCGAGGGAGGGGTGATCTCGACTTCGAGGGGGTATTTGACGCTGAGGAGGCGTAGGTGTTGACGAAGTTGGCTGCACGACGTCCAGTAGTCGTTGAGCCTATAAACGACCTGTGGCAAAATTTATCAGCAAGAAACACACAGTGAGAGGGAGGATTAGCATACCTGCCGAATGGTCGTGTCACGCACTTCATCAAGAGACTGCGAGGCGCACGCGACGAACAAATTCGTCAGCTTTGGGAAGTCGTCCTGGACACTGGCACGAGCGTGCTCAAGCCGGGTAATGGACACCTTGGTGATGTTTGGCACAAAGTTGGTACACGGGACGACGATGCAGTAGGTCGAATCGTAGATGTACTCGAATACTTGAGCGCTGACTCGGATGATCCTGGTCAAGTGCAAACCTTCGAGTGATTCGAGTTCGTCTTTCAGGTGGAACACTTCTGTTCGCGTCGAGCTCTTTTGGATTTGTAGGATGCGCTCGGCTTTGGTGATCGAGGCAGAGATTTCTTGTTTCTGCTGCTCCGTTTCCCGAAGACGTCCGTTTAGCCAGACGAGCTGGTCCCTGCTCTCCTGGACTTCGGCCTTCAGTGCCTCAACTTCGATGCTGGAAGGATTGGGTAAGTCAAGCAAAACACAGTGCGAATGCAAGACCTACTTCTGTTCTGCGATAGAACCCTTTAACTCATTGAGGTAGTCTTGGTCGCTTGCCTCAATCTCGGCGACCTCTGCTTGCTCCCGCTCGAGCTCGGCTAGGATGCTCTCGTATTCCTTTTCGAGATCAGGAATGAGCTCGCTGGCAGCCACGCTGAGTTGCTCGAGCTTCTTTGCGTCCTGTTCCAGAGTGAGCGAGCAAGTCTAGAGCCGATATACGCCTGGCTTACCGCCTCAAGGTCGTTGAACGCCTGGTCCGCCGTCATCTTCAAGCCCTCCACCCATTTCAGCTTCCAGTCGTACCAGTCCGACTTGGCAGATCCACGAGCATTGGTTTTGATGAAGTTGAGTTGATGCTACAAATGGCCAGTCAGTCTTCATTCTAGCCGCAGAGCAGCGTACGATCGACTTACCAGTAGCTCTGCCTGTCCCTCCTCGTCTGCTCTCGAATACTCAACAAAGAGCTCCGGGGTCACCTTGGCCGCTTCCTCCTCAGCTTCCGCAAACCCAATCTTACTCTTCTCCATCCATGCCTCGAGATCTCTCGATACTCGTGTGTACAACTCAAGTTGAGGGATGTCAATAGCCATCGCAACCGCGTATTCAGCCAAAGGAACTTCTTCCTTGGCTCGCGGTCTCCGCAAAGGTTGTTGCCCGGGATGCATCGACCTTCGAGGGGCAGCAATCTCGTCCATGAACTTGATGTTGGTCATCTCGAAGAATTGGCCGATTGAGATGGCAGGGACATCGTCATCCTCATAGTTCCCTTCTTCGACGCCAGCTCGCCATCGCTCAGCCTTGTCCTGAGAAGAGGGCTCGCCTTCGTCCATGGTATTCCTTGTGACACCGGGCCTTGGGAAGTCCATTGAACCTGTGGTGGGCTCATCATCTTGCATTGCTGCGGGGGAAGGCGAACGCCGTTCAGGACTAGGCTCTCGTTCAGGCTCCTCCTCATCCATCGGCTCCTCTGTGGGCTCTACACGAGAGGGTGACGGCACTCGTTCAGGCTCGGGAAGCGTTTGTGAGGACTGCGGTGTTCCAGTTGGCTTCTTCGGCAATGGAGCAGCTTTATCGAACCGTTTCCATGCATCTTGTGGACCAGAAGCCAGGCTCATTCGCCTTGACTGAACAGGGTTTGTTCGGGGTGAAGCAGCAGCGTTACTGGCACCACCAAGCGCCAGACTCTTCCGCCGAGCCATATAACCTGAAGGGGGACGCTGGCTCGACGCGGGCCGTTGTGCAGATGCTGGAGCTTGCGGGCGACTTTGCTGGCTCGGAGTGAGAGGTGAGGGTCGAGCAGGCGCGGAACCGAGAGTTGGTAGTTTGGATGCCCCAGCTAACGCAGGTCGCTTCGCTGGGCTTGGTTTATCTGCGTCCACGTTTTCGGTGTCATGTTCGTCCCTCTGGAGACGCTTCGCGGGGACCTTCTTTGGGGAGGTCTTCGAAGCAGGAGGAGCGAATGCTGCAGTGAACGTCGGTTTCGGGGATTTTGCCTTGGAAGGGCTGGTGAAGACAGTAAAAGGTCGGCTTTTTGCAGGCGATGCCGGAGGCTGGAAGACTCTCGGGGCAGGTGCGTGCACCGTTTGCTTTGCGGCGGGTTTGGGAGCAGCGGCAGGCGGAGGAGCTGAGAAAACAGTTGAGATGGGAGGAGGCGCAGGTGCCGGTGCCGGTGCAGGAGGGGGAGGAGGTTGGCTTGCTCGTCGTGGCTCTGAAGGAGCGAGGGACTGTCTAGAAGGCCCCGCTGCTGCAATATTCCCATACACTTCCGATTCATCCATATCGGCCTCCCCACCCATACTCATACGGCTATTGGCACCCCCGCCTAGACTGAAACGAGCCATAACCTTACTGAGGTTCATAGTCCTGTTTCCGTGGTCCCCGTTATCCATGCTTTCGACGCTTGAGATTGTGTCCTCCTGTATATCTTCAAGGGTACCAGTTGTGTCGTCATCGACTGTATTGGGGCGGGACAGCGATGCCCTTGCCTTCATTAGTCTGTCAAAGGCACTCTCCAATGGCATGTCCCTTCCACTGGCGCCCTGGTTGTTGTCCTCGTCGAACGAGTCTTCTTGAGGCTCGATAGAAGTGTCTCCTGAGTGTGTGGCCTGTCGCAACGCCAGCCAAGCCGGATCTTCCTCTGGCGGAGGTCGGAGTGAACGACCCATAGGAACTGTAAACTCCATTCGCTCCGAACGATTACCCTCCTCTTCTTCTCCTTCTGGCCCCTCGTCTCCCTCAGAGATAAGAGAGTCCTCTGCAACAGAGGAAAGGGATTGGTCTGCTTCTTCATCCATTTCAAGAATGGCGGATGGCGGGTGCCCAAGGGTTTCTCGCCTTGCAGGAGCAACCGAGGACCGCCTTCGAATGCCTGCTGGGAAGGCCTGAGTGACCTCCATGTCGTCACTCATGGCCATATCCATTGGCATATCGTCAAAGTCCTCGTCTAGAATAGCAGCACCCACGTCAAAGCTGTCCCCGACCGTGGTCAAGTCCATATCACTACCGATTGAGTAGCGAACAGAACTGCGTCTCTTTCGAGCAAAGTTGGCCCCGGGATAGTCATTCTCGTCGTTTATTTGCCGTGCAGGTTCTGGTTCCAGTTCTACTTCTGGTTCCGGCTCCACGTCTAAGTCTGGCTCGGATGAAGAAGCTGAGCTGGGGGATGACTGGACTGTGCTCGTCGTATGGTCCTTGTCTGGTATCTGGAAGACGCGAACATGAGCGTGTTCTGCAAAGCTGACACGGCGATTGAATCCTAGAGATTTCCGTGAGGCGTTGTCGTGGATCTTTGCACGGAAGTCTGTGGTGAGTTCCATGGACTGCGTTTCCTCCTCCACATCCTCTGCTGTGAACGAGGCTTTGAGAATGCTTTTTCGCGGAACCTTGCATGATATAAGTACAGCGACAGATTACCGAAGTAGTAACACTCACCAGCATTCGCCGCGCTTTGGCCTGCGGACTGAGACTCGTGCGAGGAGCCACACTGTATGCCCGTCTACGACGAGGAATGGCAGTCGTTGAGCCATGGGACGTGCCTGCAATAGACCTGCGTCGATTTGGGGAATCCTTCGTGACCACCATGGTCGCTGTAGGTTCTGATAACCAAGAAGTGTTGGGTGAACAAAGTCAAGGAATTTCCAAAATCCCAAACCGCGTCTATTGTTCCACGTGATCGTGTGGTCAATAAACCTGGCGTCAAATTAAAGGGGGTTTCGAGCTGATTGATAGGTGCTTCTCGCGGTGCTTGTGTCATATAATATCGTATGTTCACATTTTACGGCTCCTTAGGCACTTGCATCCCTGCCTCTCCTGGACCATAAATTACAGTGGCCGTCGCGGTACACGAGCATCATGTGATAATGACTCGCGTCGCGCTTGATGGTAGTCACGCGTAGACCACGCGCTGTTCGGTTTCTGACCGTCAAATTCATTTAATATCCAACTCGATTTCATACCACCAGCACTGCGCAGGATGGCAACACGGTCAGGGACAACCCGGGCATCGTCCAGGTCAGGAAAGGCGACACCAGTCCCGACACCTGCGCCATCGACATCACGGACGACGAGAACTCGTGCAGCATCGAAAGCAGTCTCCGAGGAGCCAACAGCAGAACCACCAAAGGCCACAACCTCTAGGAAGCCTTTGAGCAAGAGGGATAATGTTGATGCTCCTCCAGCAGCAACGAAGCCCAAGGCAAAGCCACCCAGTGCAAAAGCTATGAAGCAAGCAGCAGCCACTGAGAGCGAAAGAGAGGCAATCATGGTGAGTTAGCTTTAAGCATTGATAGAAGGCCTGTGCTCAGCAGTTTTATAGGCATATCTGCGTATTAGACCGCGTGTTGGGCTGGAATCAACTGCAGCACCCTATCTCGTCCCTATATCAGACACTGCAGTCCGAATGACTGATCCCCAAGATTCACAAAATATTCGACCCCAATACCGTGCCTCTGTTGCACAACCATCATCGATCTACACGTTTTCGCATGTATTTCCTCCAGAGACGACGCAGGTAGATTTCTTCCAGAAGACTACACTACCGGTCGTGAAGGACCTTCTCCAAGGCCAGAATGGGCTTCTGTTCACCTATGGAGTAACCAACTCTGGCAAGACGTATACAGTGCAGGGGGGCTCAGAACCGGGAACCGCAGGCATTCTGCCACGCACTTTAGACGTGATCTTCAACAGCATAGAGGGACTTCATGGAGACGGCAGAGTACGCCCTTACCCTCTTTGTTGGTATGAATATGACGTACTGATCTCACATATAGTTTCGCCCTGTTCGTCTGTATGGTGTCGAGCCAGCCGATGCAACCGATTCCCGACCACCCCAAATCAGTGCTGAGCCCGCAGTCGCACAAGTCCTTCAATCCCTTGACGACCCATCCGAATTGGACTTTGACCTCGACCCCACGACCATTCCGGTTGACCGTAACCACGAATACACCGTCTGGCTCTCGTACGCCGAAGTCTACAATGAGAAGGTGTACGACCTCCTTGCATCGGCGAAGGATGATGGTATGCAGGTGGATACGGGTGCACCTCGAGGAGGGGAACAGCAAGATCCCGACCCTGACGAGGCAAGCCTTGACGCTGCGCCCTTCACCACCTGCGGATAACCCGGATGCGGAGGTCAACGGCAAGTATATTTCGGGATTGCGCCAGTTTAGGGTGCAGAGCGCTGCCCAAGCCAAGAGCCTGGTGAAGATCGGACAACTCCACCGTCGCGTTTTTGGTACTCTGGCAAACAGGGAAAGCAGTCGAAGCCATGGCATGGTCATCATCAAGATCATGAGAGGGCATCGTGGAGAGAAGGATGTAGGTGTTTCCCTATCTTCGAATCAAAGCTATCCTGATGTTCTTGACTGGCAGGATCCAACAGCGCTCCAAATTTCACGCCTGACTTTGGTCGACTTGGCAGGGTCTGAGCGTACGAAGCATACCCACACGACGGGCGACAGGCTAAAGGAAGCTGGCAATATCAACAAGTCGCTCATGGTTCTCGGACAATGTCTGGAGGTCCTTCGTGCCAACCAGCGCAAAGTTGCCATGAGTCTTGCCCACGAAGGTGTTGGTGCGGATGGAAGGATAGACACACGAGATGTCAAACGGACCCTCGCTGTCGTTCCCTTCAGGCACAGCAAAATGACCGAAGCTCTTATGGACTATTTTGCAGGAGATGGACGTGTTGTAGGTCTCTTCCCGCTCTGATTCAAGAAAAGGATTGACAATGCCCTAGGCTATGATCGTGAATATCAACCCATACGACACGGGTTACGACGAGAACTCGCACATCATGAAGTTTGCTGCCTTGGCCAGGGATGTATTTACTACACCTGCCCCTGCTCCGGTTCAACGACTCCCTCCCAACTTTGGGCCTGGGAAGACGCAGGGCAACAAGATCAAGGAGCCAGGCCCTCTTTCACTGCGGGGAAGTGACATTGCACCCAAGCCATTCTTCAAGAGAAAGGTCACAATCTCGATGGGTGGAAGGGAAGCTGGGTCGAGAGCGAGTGAAGCTATTGTCGAGGTCGTGGAAGAGGAGGAGGACCCCAACAACAATGGAGACGACGGCGATGATGACGAACCTGCCAACCCCTTGGTAGACGCACTCTTTGAGGAAATTGAGAGGTTGCGGATCCAGGTACTTGGCCTTTTCCCGCTTTCATTCATTCAAAGCTAACTACCATGCAAGCTATACGATGCTGAACTTCGATGTGCTCTTATTGAAGCTGATACACGTGAAGAAGTTATGCATGAAATGGAAGGACGCATGCAAGCCATGGAACGACTTTATTCACGGAGGTTGATGTCTGAGGTACGTTTCTTTCCATTATGTGAGCGGCGGGGCATTGATGGTGCTCTGGGATGTAGGTTGAGCACTACGAAATAAAGACTGACGCGAAGATCGACATGCTGCATCAATCTGGAATGTTTGCGAGTCCAGTGAAGAGAAGTGGGAGACCCGAGTCTTCGTCGGAGGCTGAAGAAGAGGACGTCGAGATGAGTTTGGTATGCACATTGTTCCAAACCCAGGGAGCCTCTTGATGACCATTGAACTTTAGATCCAAGAAGAGGACGAAGACGATGAAATGTCAGGCATAGAAACATCTCCCGACCACCGAAGATCCCCATCGCCCCTGGCTCGAAAGGACAAAGGAAAGGCTTCTGCAAACCCCTTCAAGAGCATGGGTTCTTTGCCCAACAAGCGCTCACCTACGCCACCAACGAGGAAAGGCAAGGAAAAGGCTGCCGCTGATCCGTTCATGAGCATGGGTACCAAGCCTGTCGTCATGATCAGGAAGGTCAAGCAGCCATCGCCCGCCCAGGTTGGTGACGAAGATGACAACCTCACCGAGCTTGACGAGGGTGACGAAGGCGAATCTACTGAAGGGGAGGAACTGGATGATGAAGACGACGAGATCGAGGTCGACGAAGATGATGATGACGACGACTACGATGCAGGTCAACCAGTTGACTCAGAGGAGGAAGAGGAAGAAGACTGGAAACCGACATCGTCGGCCAAGAAGAAGACGCCTGCCAAAGCAAAGGGCGCCACCAAGGAGCCGCCCACTTCCGCTCGAGCTGCACAATCGTCAATCAGCAAGTCAGGGTCGACGAGAAAGCCTTCGAGGATGTCCAAGCTGGCCTCTGACATGAATGATGCGTTGACGCTGAGCGAGTCAAAGCCAAAAGCTCCATTGAAGAAGCCTCGGTCGTCTCTGGATACCGACTCGGAAGAGGAGGAGGAAGAGGAGAAAGTTGTGGCTCCGAAAAAGAAAAGGTATGTGTAACGAATGCTTGCTTGCTTTCTCGCCACTGACCGCCATGTTTGCAGGCAACTAGCGAAGAAAGCTATCGTCAATGTTGAGAGCGTTGAGCAAGTCAGCTGGGAAGCTGAGAAGCTGAATGGGCAGGGTATGAGGCAAGCCATTCGCCGTCTGGGTGCATGAATACTTGCGACGCCTTTGACCACTCATTACATTATCTTTTCGTCTTGTGTTACACTTAGTTTTTAGTCATCTAAGTCAGTCGTACATACACCCGATACAAATACTCTAATTCAATTTCTTTTTCAATCTTAGAAGGACCTGCGAACATGTGTGGGTGTATGTCCATTGACAATTCTCTGCGCTTCTTCTGTATGTGCTGGAGAGGTCCAAGCAAAGATATGAGACAGTCACAGAATTCAAGCAGGTGCAGGGAGTATGTCCATTCCCCGAGCTGGTGTGTTCGGAAAATTTCGAAGCCTTGCCGGCTGCGAAGAGCAAAGTGTCCATTGAGATGGCATTGAGTAGAATCTCAGATATTACAAGGGGTAGCGGCAATATCACCCTGGCTTACAAGTAGCAGGGCATTTAACCGCCCTAAACTTGGAGAGCATGGAGACTAGGTTATAAAAGGATTCAGAAGTTGGACAGCGATGTGACCTTCTCTGTGACCGTGGCTTTTCATTGACAGAGCCTGAGTTGGGAGTTGAGAGGGATTTGTTTGAGTCTTGACTCTAGTATCGCCGTGGTCAGCATGTACGAGGCTCGCTATAATAGCAGTATATTCTTTCTCGCAATGAAATGTAGGAGTTTTTCCTAACTTTGAATAGAGTGACGGTTCGAGTGAGCGTCGTGTAGGCTGCCAGGCGTGGTGGTGGTTGGTGAAACTTCTGTTTGAGTCAGAGTTCTCCTTTCCTCGCCAGCCGCCTTCATTCAAAGTCTTCCCAAATCATGTACCTGTAAGGTTTCTGCGTGTTGCCTCTGTTTGCGCGGCTGAGACGGCAGGCAGCCCGGAAGGGGTCAAGAGGAGGCATCCGCTTTTTTGATCGCTGATTCACTCTGAGTCTGAGCGGCCGCGCTCCTTTCTGCAGTCAGCTAACACCACGACACCCACGCACCTTCTTCTCTCTTCAGTGTCTTGTACTTTGCCTCTTCTGATAGTCTTGCCATGGTTGAACGAGGAGGGAAGGCCGGCGAAGAGGATAGCAGGAGCGCCAGTATGTTTCAGAAAGCCAAAGTGAAGGTCGGGGAAGAGGAGGTTCAGAGGATAAACCACAAGAAAGAGAAAGTGCTCTTCGAGGGTTCTAAATTGGATTCTGTGATACAGAACAGAAAGGAGTACCGGCACGCTTCAAGAGCGAGCTTGGCAAAAGCGAGGAGAAAGGCTGGCAGACCATTGCTGTTGGTAAGTTCTGTCGCCTTCATGCGCGCTTGGGTGGCTGAGATCATCTTCCAGCAACTACCGCAATTGTTATTGGATAGTTACCATTCAGGTTGAAGGCTTCATGCACCTGCAGTAAAAGCGACTAGGAGGGCATTGGCGTGGAGGTGTCTTGGCGGGCAACTGTCTTGAGCCCCAGCTTTTGGAGGTTGAAGGGGGGTCGCACACGCGCATAAAAGCACACTTGCTGCAGACTGGCTTCTCTGGCATCTCGATACACCGGCGAGCTGGGAGGATGACAATTGTCGAGCTTCAAGTTGACTTCGCCACCTCTAGGAGGGCAATGGAGAGGGCGGGGGCATTCTTCACGACGAGTTGGCACTCTTGATAAATTCTTGCTGGTAGCCTAGCGGCTGACTTCGCTTCAAGCCTGGCCTCGCTTCAAACGCATCCTAGGCAGAATCTAAATGGGAAGCTGGTGGCTGAGCCTTGCTCAGGCTAGTCCAGGGAGGACACTGCCAACCGACCACCTTGCGTCTGTTCGTCCTCGCCCAAGGAAGGACAAAGGCCCTCCAAGACTTCGCAAGCCGCTGCGCCATTAATTTTGCGATACCGCACTGCGTCGCTCTGGAGGGTGGAACGGGCCGTTTTGCTGCAGCCTGGAAGTCGGAGGATGGCTACGAGCAACCAGATGGCGACAGAGACTCACGCACAAACTGTCTCCTGTACTCTGGTGGTCCGTCCAGAGCCTGCTAAGCTTGAAGGGGAAGGTAGCGAGGGAGGTATGACGGGGTTTGCGCAACTAGGGCTGGAGGTGCCACAATGCCTGTCTGGTCAAGGAGTCGCCGGATAGCGGTACGAATGCGAGCATTGGCCGGTAGACTGCAAACGAAACGTACCTCCCACATTCGTGGGGTTCTCTCGGATACCAGCTGGGCCTGAAACGGGAACGAGGGGGAGGAGGCGGCTCTTTGAAGCATACGAAGGGGCGCGAGTAGGATGAGGTCCACAACCCTATGCTGCTCCTGACCGGCGTCATCTCGCATGGCAGAGCTGGACACTGAGATGGGGCGAGAAGAGGCCTTCTTGGAGGGTTGAAACACAACGCAGTTGCTCTATCTTTTGCTAAGTGTTCGTCAGTCGCCAGGTTCGTCCGCTATCCAACACATGAAGCAGGGGAACTAACCTTGATCTCTGTGGAGGCGTCGCTACCAGTCGTACGGCGACCAGCGAGTGCGCCCAGACAGTGACCTTCCAATCCCCCATACACTACTTTTCTGGAAAGGTTCTCCACGAGCTTGGCATCCAACGGGCTCTCACTGCGTGGCTGTCAGCCAGCGCTACACCTAGGCGTGAAGGTTAGTTGCTGCTCACCTGATGCTTTTTGACTGACAAGGAAAGTTGGTCATTGCGGTCAGTGACTTGCGAGGCCGGCACGGATGCTGGACTGTGCTCGACGCAAGGTACACGGGCCATCCCCTCCAGCAGGGTTGGGCAGGAGGTCCATTGCTGAAATCAGAACTTTGGAGGCGCCTCTTAACTCACACTCTATCGCCGATTCTTGCCTCTGGTTGATCCCACCACGCTCCCGAGGAAGAGCATTCAGGCAAGCAAAGCCCCTGCTGCTCTTCAAGACCAACATAGGTCTGAGGACTAAAGATGTTCTGCACAAGAAACGAATGACCTGCTTCTGTCCGACGCGCCTCGCCGCCAGACAGAAGCCTCGGCTATGTTACCGATTTGGCGCATCCAAGATCTGTCTCCCACACAGGATATGCTGACTCGATGGCATTCCCCTTCTGGCACCTGTCATCACTCGCTACGACCCTCTCAGCTGGGCCTCCTCCTTCAGAGCAAACTCTACAGCAAGAGAACCGTATCGAGCTTCTCCACGGCTCGAATTCTAGCCTAGACGGCCGGAAATTCGATGAGAGACCGTTTCAAATTCAAAGCCAGCGGCGCTGGCGAACGACTTCTGATCGTTCCCCCCATCCGCTCAGGGTCCCCGTCATCTTATCCGCCGTCCTGGGAACGTAGCTAGCATCCTCAGCCGGCAACTTGACCCATTTTGGGTCGTCGACATTTACTACCTTTTTTTCTGTGCCGTTTTCTTTCTTAAACCCCCGCCCCCACTTTCTCTCTCCTCCCCATCTCTGCCCCTCCTTTCCGTCGTCTTTTTCTTCGCCTACACTAAGCTATTCTACTATTATACATTTCTTCTTCCTCTCATTCAACATGCGCCCCGTACCCCGCTCATCGCGTCACGAATACGCCTCTCTCTTTTCTCTCGTCTACCAGGCCATGGAAGGCGATACTGTCGTCCTGAATGACAACCAGTCCGCGACCAACCGCAAAGTCAACTTCAACATGAACTTACCGCGACGCTCGTTGGAACCTGAACGACGACGTGGCGGAGATGGGCAACGGGCTGCGGGCACTGAATCCTTGGTATGTTGGCTGCTACGACGTATTTGAACGCTGTGTCTGAACGCCAGGTTTAATAGCACTCCATTGACTCGAGGCAGGAGGCAAATTTGGCCTACCAAGTCTGTTATCTGACGGTAAATCCTTCGCCGCTTCAGCTTGACGCATACTGACAGGAAAGCCATAGCAGGAAGATACTTTCAGCTCCGACGTCGATGAGGCCTTACCCGAGGAGTCGATTAGCAAGACACCCAGTTCGAGAGCGCTGACGTGGTTCCAGGTTGGGCGCCTTGGCTCTTGTCTTCCTGAATCACTGTGCTGACGTCGTTGCAGGTTTGGCGCTCGAAGCTGCTCACATTTGGACGAGCTCTTCGTCTGGGCAAACAATGAGCGGCTCGTCTTGCATATCAGACACAACTCACTGGCACACTCTATCCCAATAGACAACAGCGCCCTAAATGGAATTCAGCCTGAATATTTTCGACTCAAGCGAGGCCCCCCGAATCAAACACGCCCTGCACATAACATCACACTCACTGCATATTTCTCGCTCTTCATCTTGTACTATATTTGCCGACTTGAGGCACTCGTCGTTCTTCTTCTCTGCACATTCTTCATTGCTTCTGGATCTTGCACATGTCTTCGCTCTATATCTTCACATGGTCTTCTGTTTCACGCTTTGCACATATCCTAACTTGCTCACTCACACGCTATCCCGGACTTGAGTCCATGCACATGCACATATTATCTTGGTCTTGCTTCTTTGTTTGAACGCATATATCTTCGTATTCTCTTGCACATAATCTTGCGCCGTTGGTCTTGAAATCTTGAACGCCGAATCACCCTAGTCTAGTCTTGCTATAATGTTGAAGCCAAACTGATTTCTTGAACATCTTGAGGATCTTGACGTGGCTTGAGGTCTTGAATCAAACGAAAGGGATGCCCCAAAGGTGCAAGTTGAAAGAAAAGAACGTGTATTGCAGAATGAACTCGAGCGGAAGGAAAGGTAGCCAACTTGAGCCGTAGGTCGGTTGCCGCGCCCCTAACCGTGGCGCGAGTCATGGCGTCGGACCCTGTGGTGAAAGCCGATGTCAAGAGCTACTTTCTTAGCTTACAGTGGGCGGGCATACCTTGGCAAGATGGGGAAGGGCTGGATGAGACGGACAGAGACGTGGCGGGGGGTAAGAAAGGAAAGGGGCAGACACGTCTTTAAATTGAACTAGCGGAGCGTGACGCGTGACTTGTCACAGTCACGAGTGTGACGTCGGCCCGAGGTACGGACTCACCTTTTATGGTATCCCCGCTCCATTCCATCGGGAACCCAGCGGCAGCAATGGGAGAATGGAAGTCTATTGGGTACGTAATGAGCCTGGTAGCCTGACTGGAGTGCAAGCACTCCAACTTCCGGCAGAGTGATCATGAGTTCACGCATGTTAGCTCGTGCTCACAAGGAGCCTGACAGCGGCTGAGATCGAGAAGAGCTCGAACGAACAAGGTTCGCGAATGCCCAGCCAGGAGTGACGCAGTTCTTTACGACTCGTAGAACTATTGACCGTGATAAAATCGCAGAATGTACAGATACTCTCGACCGGCTCTCCTCTCAATCACAATGTCACTGGAAAGGTCATACTGTTCCTGCATCCGTTGTCGGATTTCTGGTACGTTGTTCTGCTTGAGAGCGACGAGGTAAAAGCGGCCACTGGGCGACAGAAGATCCTTTGGGCGCTTATCTTTAGCCATGCCTTCCTTCTAGCCTGGTCAAACACTTACCTTGACAAGGCCAAGGAAGTAGTTCGTGACCTGCATACCGTCAAACCCACCTGCCCATGCACCATCGATGGTATGACTGTCCTGGGCATATTTCGCCTCTTCGAACGAGGTAGGAACATACGGTGGGTTGAAGAGGAGCACATCCACCTTGCCGTTCAGGCGTGAATGGAGAGGTGATGCAAAGTATGCATTCAGGACGTCGAGCTCGGCCTATAACTATAGATAAGCACGGGTAATTGGACAGAGGACACGGAGGCACCTTGTTTTGCTTCCCCGTTCCCTGTGATGCTCGACAGGCATATGGATTAATGTCAGTGCAAAGGTACACTAGCTCCTGCATTAGCTCTTATCTTTGGTACACTGTTCTGACTTACGCACTGAGCATTCCAGAATTTTTGTTAGAAAGCTTGAGACGCAGCCTGACCCAGAGCTTCGAAGGCGTCATCATCCCTGGTCTGTGTCACGGTATGGACGCCTTACCCTACTTCGAGGCAGATCAGAGGTTTAGACGCCTTGAGCGCTTGTTGATCAGCTTCTAAGGCGTCGAGCAAGAGAAAGGTATCCTCTTAATGAACCTTCAGATCAACCAATCATACTCCTGGATAACGGCGCCTTTCTCACCTGCAGGTTCGTACACCGTCTCATAGTCCTTGCCAGTCAAGTGCGAGAGGTCCGGTGTTGGGATCATGGTGGCGGTAGGAGAAAAAGTCGTGAATCAGATTGTCAAAACGAGTAATCAATTAGCCAAAAACAGGTACCAACAGATAATATGCATGAAGAACAGTAGATAAATAGCAATGTGCAAGTAGGTAGCCATCGACAGGGGAAATGCTCCGGGCTGGGTATCATATGAAGACGTGCTAGGAGAGTCAGCAATGTTCACTTCTTGCTAAGGACCATCCAGTCGATAGCAGCGTCTGCTCCATACGTCGACGTGAGCCAATCATTAGCTTTAATGAAGTGTTTGTTTCCGAGGAAACCTTTGTTTGCCGACAGAGGGGATGGATGGGCTGACCTGAAAGGGATCGAATAAGCATTGGAAAAAGGAGAGGGATCTCTCGACTTACTGCAACACCAAGTGCTTCTTTTTGTCAATACTCAAAGCCGCACAGGTCTTCTGGGCGGGCATGCCCCATGCCATAAACACAACGCCCTCAATGCCCCCTTTGCGCGCCAGGACGGTTCGTAAGACTTGGCTGGTGAAGGTTTCCCAGCCCTTCTTGCCATGAGAGCCGGCTTTATGGGCGCGCACGGTCAAGCTAGAATTGAGCCATAACACTCCCTGAGAGGCAATCGGTGAGAGGTCCCTAATCGTCAAGGTCAGTCTGGGGGGGAAACCCATAGCTAAGCAGAACGAACCCAGTTTGTGGGGGCATGAATTTAGGATATTCATTTTGCAGTTCCTTGTAGATGTTACGCAGCGAAGGAGGCGGCTTGTTCGGGGGCAGGACCGAGAACGATAGGCCGTGCGCTTGCCCGACATCATGGTAAGGGTCCTGCTTTGGTTCAGAGTAGGGAAGATGACGAGACGAAGCGTAACTCACCTGTCCAACGATAATGACTTTTACCTTGTCCAAGGGCGTAAACCTAGACCATGAATATATGTTCTCCGCTGAGGGCAATAAGCATGCAGCCCAACAACTGCTATCTATTACCTACCTGCAGGGAAGACAGTCTGAGACGCTGTTTCAGTCGCAAGGAATTGTTTCAACTTGAAAGAAGGTAAGTAGTTGTTCCGTCACAGTAGCAAGGCGCACACCTGTTTGAAATATGGTTTGCTGAACTCTCCTTTGAGAGCCTCATACCAGGTAGGGTCCATTGTGTCCTTCTCGAGGGTATCCAGTGTGATAGTGAGAGGAATAGTGATCTGGGACGTAGAGGAGCTGGCCACTGGCTGTGCCGGCTCTGCTGGCATATCCCTGTTGAGCCGACGGTCAGGTTCACCTTTGTAAGATCAAGGAGATGCAACCTACGCAAGAGCAGCCTCGATTTGCGCTTGAAGCACTTTCTTGCGAGCCGAAGACACCGCCCTCGTACCCGCAGGTTCCTTTGCTGGTGCCTTCTTGGAGAACATGGACGTGAGTGTTGCCTGGCGCGTGGCAGCAGAACCACCAGCCGCCTTCACAGTGCTCGAGACGCTACTTGCCATCTCGTCGCCCTCAGATGTTTCTGCTGTGTCGACTTTGGGCATTGGGGGATATGTTTCTGTCCTTCAGCCTGTGGTGGTTGGTTGATAAGAGCAACGACGCCGCAGGAGATTCAAGTAATAGGGAGTCAGTGACTTCACACCATCAATTGCCGAACGCGCTTTACGCGACGCGGCGCTTCCCACGCAGAAGGTGCCCGTCCAAGTTCCGAGGTATGTTGCGGAGGAGTGCGTGCAAGTCAGCACCAGTCAGTGGATTTAGTTAAAGCATGATTGAAGTACCCAACCAGTGCATGCCACATTTTCAAAGGGTTGCAAGAACCTGAGAAAGCATTCAGGGAACAAGTCACTACCGTTTCTGCCTTGAAGTTTTAACTGAAGGCTATCCGGAAAGAGTGTATATGGAGCTCTATGCAAGGAGACAGACGTAATTATTAGGAGTATATGTGATCTATTCAACCTGTCTATCCAATGACGAGCTTTCCATCAGCGTCGTTGAATTCGTATTGAGGGACCTCGAGGTTGAGAGGAGCAGGTCCCTTGCGAATACGGCCAGCTGCAAAGCAATTAAGTAAAGGATAATGAATTTAAGGCGAAGCGACTCACAAATATCGTAGTGGGAACCGTGGCATGGGCAGAACCAGCCGCCAAAGTCACCGGCCTCACCAATGGGTACACATCCCAAGTGAGTGCAGACACCAAGCATGACCAGCCACTCTGGCTTCTTCACACGAGAGTCGTCAGCTTCGGGGTCACGAAGCGACTTCCAGTCGGTCTGACGGGCCTCGTCAATTTCACCCTGCGTTCGGTGACGGATGAAGACGGGCTTTCCTCGCCACTTGATGATGACGTTCTTGCCCTCTGGAATGGCATTGAGGTCAACCTCGACCTTGGCAAGAGCGAGAACGTCGGCAGAGGCAGCCATGGTTTGCAGGAATTCGGACACGGAGGACTTGGCAGCGGATGCGGAGATGACACCCATGGAACCAACCATGAAGTAGGAGAGGGCACGGTTGCCCTCAGGCTTGGTACGGTAGGCACTCCAGTCGGGAGTCTCGTTGGCGTTCTTAGCGACGGCAGAGGTGTGCATCAGGCGGTGCTGGAGGCCGACCGTTGGGGGAACTACAAGTAGAACGGACTTGGTTTCAACAGCTGGTTTGACGATTGTAATTCCCCACTACGACATACCAGACACGTAGGTCTTTGAGACCAAAGATGAGCCGACCTTGGCTCCGCCGTACTTGGAGACATCTGAACGGGGTCCCTGGCCATGGCCATGGTGGTGGGCGTCATGAGGAGCGCGGACGGAGAGGTTGAGCAGGTTCTGAGCAGGAACACCGCTGCTCAGTGTTCTCACTGTCGGAGGGAGGGAAACAGCCTTTTTAATGAACGACGCCATTGCGGGACGACAGAGACGACGAGGACGCGAGTAGAGTGGACGGGTCACAGCCAATGCGAGTGCCGTCGTTTCAGTGCGAAATTCTCAGGCTCATGCCCCGTTTCCCGATTTTCGCCGGCCAAAGGAGAACGCCGATTTCGGTGATGCGATCACCAGACCTTTAGGGGCTAATTCAGGAGTGGACTTCACGTTAGGATTACAGAGGTACAGTAAAGTATATTACTATAACAGCAGATCTTCAGCGTAGGATGAGGCACTAAGGATCTCAGAGTGACTATTCTGCCATTTCAACTGCACCTGAAGCAAAAAGGCGATGGAAAAGGTGAGAGGGGGAAGACCGCTACAGAAGGTCGGCTGCGTCGCACTTTCGCAAGCGTTCACTTTGGCGGAGGTGCATTCGGTGGGTCGGAGGTGTTTTGTGTTGGTTGTTTTGCATCCGTCGGTAGATTGGCTAGCCCAAGGTTCTTGAAATCATCCTTTTCCATCAGGCCTCTGCAGCGCGATTTCACATGAGACTATGTCGGAGAGGAGGGTAGACCAACCTTTGCATTCGGCAGTCAAGGTAGTCTCGGCTCAGGGACCTGCAAGGTGAGGAAGTGCTCCCGTTTTCACGTAGACACTTCATATACAAAGTCATCTTGTCTTTGCATTCACCTTCCCGCGTACATCCCGTAAATCTCTGCGTTCCCTCTAATTAATGACAAGCGCACCAAAATGGTCGAGCGGAAACGAGCCTCTATCCGGGGGGTTGACTTGGAAGCCAACGTTGATTGAAGGTGGCCTGCCAAACGACATGGTGGTCTGAAGTGCGAATGCGAAAGTGAGGCCGCTGCCTATTGATTGCCGACGTGGGAGGAATTGATACATCAAAAAGCCCCTAATAACAGTATGAAGAGACGAAGAAAGCGATATCGACCAAGGTTTGCCCATAATTACATCAGGAGCCTCAGCGGAATAAATACACCCCAAAATCAAGTACCTCCCCTAAAACGAGAAAGGATACGAATCGCAAACTAAGGCTTTGACGAGGAACTCTTGGACTTTCCTTTGCCCTTGGATTTCTTGGGGGCGACCTCCTCTTCAGAAGATTCAGACTCTTCGTAATCTTCGTCTTCATTGCCTTGCTGAGAATGACTAGTGGAAGCCTGTCCACTGCTACCTGAAGCAGCGGTGGAGCTACTTCCTGACTGGTGGCCGAGTGCAAGTGCTGCAGCCTGGCTAAGCGCCAGCCGATTCTGTTGGTTTGCCGCAGCGAAACGCGTCCCCTTGAGCATTACAATCTCCTTCAACCACCCATTCTCTCGCCTCAAGTCCCCCACCTCCCTCTCGAGCTCTTCAGCGCGTCCCGTGAGGTCTGACACGGTGCGTTCCAAGTTGACCGCCTTTTGCTTCTTCTTGATGCGGAACCGCGCTAATGTTTCAGTGGTCAGTAGCGAACGCTGCATATAATGAGCAAGCCCACCTGAAGCAGCAGTATTCCGACGGCGCTTCTCTTCCGCTAAATTGCTCCGTTCAGCCTCGGTCAAATCCTCAACATTGGTCCCGGATCGCGAGCGACCTCTAGACAGTCGCGTCGACGTACCGGTCTCGGACGGGGAACCGGGGACCTGTGCCTCTGGTGATGCTGAAGCAGGATATTGAGATGGTATAAACGTTGTCGAAGATGACGCCATCGAGCTTGGCCCTGCCTGTTGTGCATAGGCACCCAGGCTTTGTTGCTGTGGGTGATGGGACTCCATCTGCCCCCATCCAGGAAAGTCCAAGGACGAAAAGGGTGGGAGAGGCGCCGGCTGAGACATGCTTTCATGGTGGAAGAAGTTGTTATAAAAGCCTGGTGCTGGTCCTATATTTGGGTACTGGGAAGGTTGGGTAGCAAACCCTTGACTCAGCGGCAAGCCGCCGGAGTGGGCCAAGGCACTAAATTGGGCGAGCAAGGCCGCATCCTGGTCGACTGTCTGTGTTAAGCAAATGGCAGCATATGCTCAAAGAACGTAAGCACTTACTTATCCTGTTAGCATCAGCGCCGCTGGGCTGACCCGTTGACTGGGTGGCGTCAGAGCGTGACCTGCGACGAGATGGTCCTGAAGAACGAGAATTGCTCTGGTTCATCTCACGTAGAGGCGTATTCGAGTCCCAAAACTCGTGCAGAAGGATTCTAAGAGAGTGTGGAAGGGCGTTTATGTCAGGCCCAGGCTCGCTTTTGACAGAAAGCATCTTTGCTGAGAGAGAAGTCAAGTAGACACCGATCCACCTCATTCCATCATCTCGCTAGGAAGGGGCAAGCTGGATAGACGTATGGATTCGCCATCGAAACACAAGATTGCGCCAATCGCGGCCAGTAACGCGCCACAGGTGCTTCCCTATGTGGTAAACGCTAATTTGAGGACAGAAACTGCTGCCGTTAAGTTGATCCAGGTCGTCGGCATACTGTCATAGTCACTCAAGTGTCTATACGCGTAGACTCCTAGCAGTTCGCAAAGGACTAGTAGTGGTGAAGAGAAAGAAAATCCTAGTAATCGCGTGCTCTGAGACAGGGGTTAGCTGATGGTCGAGAAGCCACACGATCTCCAGGCGCGTGCATAATATTCAGAGAAATGGCGTGCTGCCGCACGACATCTGTGAAGGCCAGAGACATGAGACCGCATCCAACACGTTCCAGCAACGTCACGACACTTTCACCGAGAAGCCAGAGAAACAGACAGACACGGAGAAAGCAAAACAGCGTATTGCCCGATTCAGACGTATTCATGATCTCACGTCAGCGTGAGTTAGATGGACGCGTCGCCCTTGGGCAGGACACTTTCCTGATCCACGACCACGATTACACAACGAGGACAGAATGGTATGCACTTTTATTTCAAATGGAAAGTCTACAGAGACTGAAGCCTTCCAGTTGATCAGAATTAGATCACGAGACGGCAACTTTCGATTCAACTTTGAGCCTTCAGCAGATATTACAGAACTCCTGGCAAAGGTACGCAATTGTGCATGTAAATTGCGTTTGACTGACAAAATATCCGACGTAGGTCCTTGAAACATCTCCAGAGGCAGATCCTTCAACCATAACGATCTCGAATCAACCACGAGGGAATGAGGCGGCTGTGAGCACTTTGAAGGGTAGAACCTTTCAAAATCTTGGCTTGAGGTGCGTCGTCCTTGGTCTTGTGAATCCAGCTCTTTCTAATTGGCAAAAGCCATGGAGATCTTGTTTTTGTCAACTACAAGCCAAAGTCTACAGAGTCAAGCCCTGCGGCGCCAGCACCTCCCGCGAGCGTCCCAGCTGCGGCATCATCCAGTGCGGCAGGATCTGCGCCGCGCCCCTGGGAACTTGTTAAAGAGGACACTGTCGACGAGTACTGGAGGACCCAGGATGGCAAGATCCCTCGCAGTCGAGATGCTCAGTTCTGCAAACACGGTGCAAAGGGCATGTGTGACTACTGCATGCCGTTAGAGCCATACGATGCGGCATATCACAAGGAGCACTCGATCAAGCACCTCTCGTTCCATGCATACCTACAGAAGATCACTCCCAAACAAACCCTCTCGAGCACGTCTATATTACCACCTCTCAACCCCACGTCCTACAAAGTCAAAGTTCCCTGTCCCACCGGAAGCCATCCTCCATGGCCGGCAGGTATTTGCACTGGTTGCCAGCCGTCAACGATTACGCTGCAGTCACAACCCTTCCGAATGGTAGATCACCTCGAAATCGCGTCGATGGACATCATCGACCGTTTCCTTCAAGCGTGGAGGAAGACGGGGATGCAACGATTTGGATGGCTTGTCGGTCACTATGAACCTTACGATAAGGTGCCTATGGGTGTCAAGGCCGTTGTCGAAGCCATCTACGAGCCTTTGCAGCAAGGCGAAGTTGACGGATTGACATTGGCCTGGCCTTGGGAGGACGAAGAACGGGTACGAAATCTTGTCTCCAATGCGTCGAAACCCTTGGGCATTGTCGGCTACATCTTCACCGATCTGGACCCTACACCGGACGATCGGACGAAGAATGTTTACAAGCGCCATCCCCAGTCTTTCTTCTTGTCTTCCCTGGAGGCTATTTTTGCTGCGACGCTGCAAGCCAAGTACCCCGTCAATACTAAGTCTTCACCGAGTGGCAAATTCGCTTCTAGACTTGTTACTGCTGTCCTTACCGCAACGGAGGATGGCCAAGTCGATGTCTCTGCATACCAGGTATCTGAGCAAGCAGTGGCGATGGTAGAAGCCGACATGATTGAAGCGAGTGTGGAACCTGGCATTGTGCGAGTCAAGGAAGACAGCCGGGAAGCAGGCGACTCCAGATACGTCCCCGATGTCTTCTTCTCTTTCAAGAACGAGTACGGCCTGGAGGTCAAGAAGAGCGCCAAACCATGTTTCCCGGTGGAATACCTTATGGTGAACGTACGTCTGCTACCTTCTATCCCATCGACCGGCCGTTCTGACAAGGCCATTTGCAGGTGACTCACGGCTTCCCTCAAGCTCCTGAACCGATGTTCCGCTCTATACAATTCCCCATCGAAAGCAGGCCTGGGTTGGAAGACCAAACGGTCGACAGGGTCATGTCGGAGCTCGGAAAGTTGGGCGCACCGGACGTGCATCCTGGTGAAGAGACGTATAAGAAGAAAGAACTCGCGCATTTCCTCAGCGATTTCCATTTAGTATCGTTCTTGCAGACGACCCAATTGTTCTCGGTGGTGGGTTTGGCCTTGTTGGGTACATACAAAGTCTGACGAAACGTACAGGAGGATGTCAAGACCATGATGAAGACTATTACATCGCCCAAGCTGATCGAAGAACCCTCAACATTGGATCCCGTTCTGGCAACAGATGGATGGCAGACCCTGATGACCTTCACCAGGGAAAGTGCCCGTACGTACCATCAAGCGATCGATTTTCCATTTTTGCTCACACTCTGCGCTATCTTTAGCTGCCAGACCGTCCAGCTCTGCACCAGGAGCGTCTGGCTCCAGTGCCATGGACGTTGATGATATTCCTCCCGAGGTCTTTGACCAGATTGCGGCGGACAATGCTGCTTCTGGGGCCAATATCAGACAGTGTCCACACTGTACGTTTGAGAACACGCACAGCGGAAATGATTGCGAAGTCTGTGGGCTGCCTCTGTAAAGACATTGGACCTAGTAGAATATGCGGTTGACTTGACTATTGTATGTAGCATTAGCGACTGAGAGAATCACCTTGACTCACAAGAATATCTGATCATCGGTTGTTCATCCTTTGAATGCGTCCTTAAGTTTGCGTTGGCGGAAATCGCGACTCAGGGACATCAAAAGCAAGAAGGGTGGATTACAACACCAAGAAGTACGAAATGACAAGGAATAAGTTACAATATAAAACGAACAGGCGGTTGAACGCCTCATCTCATGTTCCGCTGGAACATCGACTCCCAGCGAGTGGGGAGCTACCGGCCAAAGATCCACCAAGTCGCGAATCCAAGGCCAAACAAGATACCAAGAGCACGAGCGACGATAACAACGATGAGGGCTTTGCGAATGGAGGCGTAAAAGGTACTCAGAGCCATGCCTGACCAGTTTATTCTGTAAAATGTGAGCTTATAATCCCGCGGAGAAGGCGGACAAACGAACCTTCTGTCGTTGGTTCCACCAACACGCACGCTACCTTCCCATCCCCTGATCACCTGTCGATACCGCTTGCCAAACACCCTATTGAAAAGAAACATGAGCATTGAAATTCAAGAAGCAACCGTTTTTGGCTGAGAGGCCGCGTGACGACCAGACAAAGAGGAATTTGAATTCGACATACCAGATCCAGAAGTTGACGTCAGGATACGAAAACCTGGGGAAGACGCTCGCCAAACTCGGCGCAACGTACTCCATCCTAAAGTCCTGCACAGTGTCTTGATAAGGGAGTTGCATCACTTCCGACAAGGGTGTCGAAGGCGTCGAATCGCCTGCTTGATGAGGAGATGCAGACCTGGAAGACTTGTCCGCGGGCTGGAGGATCATGTAGGACATGAGATCGAGCGTCATGCCTAGAGACAATCCCCAAAGTTTCAGTTGCTGCGGACGACTGCGACGAGGTAGTTGGCCGTTGAGAGATCCGGCCTTTTCTTTGCCCTTTTCAGAGAGGGTGATGTTAAAGGGGCTCGGTCTGAGGAGTATGGCTGGGAATTCCATGTTTCCAACTAAGAGTCGGACGGCGAGGCGAAGGAAAGCAGAGTGTTTGGGTGTGAGGCGGGATGCGGCGTCGACAGAAACAGAGGACCATTTGGGTTTGTCAGAAGTGGGCGAGACGAGGTCGGTGAGGGGTGTCCAGTGCAGCTGAGTTGTGGCTAATGGGTCGGGCAAGGGTGCCTGGGGTGTCACTTGGAGGAAGACGAACGGGGAGAGAATCATGAGAAGGCGCTTGCCGAGGGAGGTGGTGATTTCTCTGTCGTCTAGCTGTCCCACGCAGAGATAATCTTTCTCTGCCAGGTCAATACCTATCTCTTCCCAAGTTTGACGCATCGCTAGAGGGGGACGTTAGGGGGGATAAGCAGGATAGGGTTACAGAATTGGCATACCAGTATACAGGCCACCTTCATCACCGGGTTCGGTTCTCCCACCTGGGAATGCTACGTGAGCTTCCTGGCCTCCATGAACATGAGCAGGGGTGAAGGGAGCGTCCCCGTTGTTGGCCGAGTTCTCCCTATGCAAGAAAAGAATCTCTGCTTGAGCGTCTTGATCATTCACCCAGGGGAGCTCGAAAAATTCATTCAAGGTCGGGGGTGTGGCTGGCGTAGATGGCAGAGGAAGACGAGGGCTGGGTACAACGCGGATGATAAGAGCGACTGCAGCTCTTCGGGGCTCTACATGATCGTTAGCTGAGGTCCCTGTCGAGCCTAGAGCACGTACGAGTCGGAGGGGAAGCGATGATGCGAGGAGGTGTCGACCGGACTCGCTGCAGAGCTCGTGCCAGCAAAGGCACGACTGCAAAATTCTCTTTACGCCCAATGTCAATGTCAATCTCCCTTCCTTGAAGATAAATACTGACCTTGAGTCATGATATGTCGTGAAGTTCGTTAGCGGCGCTTAGACTCGAGTCGAAGCAGGAGAACAAGCCGGGTACACAAGAAGCCAAGACGCGTGCTGCGCGGAACGCTGATTGCTCTTTCCCCAAACAATTTCAATGTGACGTAGTCATAGCACCCGGGGTGTTCTCAATGATTCCAACAATGTTTATACGAGCAAGTAGGAGAATAAAAACCAATTAGTGGAACAAAACGATAGTGTCTACGATTAGATTTCCGTCCAGCCGCTGTTCACCTCAGCGCCTCCACTCCAGAGGGCAAGCACAAAGACGATGGCACTTGCGCCGAGGCGCATGCCCAGTCCACGGTAGAGCTGGCCGAGTCCTGTATGCCTCGACCATCCTTCATCTAGCACCTCTTCTGGAACAACCACATCTTCTTCGGGTTGCTGTTCCTTTCCGCGAACGCTTGGTCGGCGGCGTCGTTGAGGATATCGAAGAGGTAGGTCGGATCGTTCTTCTGTGAGGATATGCCAGAATGTATCGACAACGCCGTTGTAAGGTGCAGGGCGCAACTCGACACAACCCTTCAGGGGCTTGGCTGTTCCACGGACTTGCACCTGAAGTCTTCTGCGTATCGTTTCGATCGGCAAAGTCACCATGAGGCCGACGCAGCTGCCCGCAAGCTCGGCAATACTCCAGGCTCGGGGATGTGTGTCTTCGCTGATGTTGACATTTGTAAAGCGTCGGGCAATCATCCCTGGAAGCGCCAGAGAGACTATGGGGCGCAGAGCGTTGTCCAGGAGGGTTGGGATGAGGAGTTGGGGGTGTAGGTAGATTCCTTTCAGGCCTCCTTCGTCGCGCAGAATTTGCGTCAGTGCATCCAATGGGCCTGTATACCGCTGGTGGCGTGACATGTACGGCTGCACGATCAATCGAGTGCGAATCAGGTCCAGAGGGGAGAGTAGGAAGCCAGTGATGATATGAGAAGCCACTGGGAGAATGAGTGGAGGTTGGTGAAATGGGGAGAGTTGAGGGAAGAGCAAAGATTGTAGGAATCCATCGAGAAGAGGTTGGAGGGTCAAAGAAAGGACCTCAGTGACACAAGAAGTGAGAAGACCTGGCTGTTGTCAACACAAGAATTGAGATTAGGTTGGCTTCAGGGCCTACCTTTCCACAAGGCCATCCATCCTTCTGTCCTGAACCTTCCTACGCGTTTAATCATGCCCCAAACGCCATCTGCACTGCCCACGGGAATGATATATTCCGGCCGTGTTCCCTCCTCAAGGACGGACCTGCGAATGACATAACCTTGTTCATCGGTCCTGTGTAGAGGGCGAGCATTGGGTTTACTTGGGTCGGCAAAGTAAGCATCGTTTTCGTTCGACGAGTCGCTTGCCTAGCTATGCTTAGCCAAGTGAATTGGTCCCGAAAAGTCCAACACGTACTGCATCATCCACCTCCTCCTCGACTAGCTCTGGTTCAGGGTTGGGTTCACCAGCATCCCTAGGGACCCACTGTACTTGTAAAAGTACGTTGGCGACTTCCCATGGCATAACTACTGCCGTGTTCGCGTACTGAAGCACCGCTGACGCCACCATTGCTTTGAGAAAGTTGGCACCATGAGCACCTCCTGGTTCTGACAAATCCAGGTCAGGGGACAGGTCAAATAACGAATTGTTGGAGGGCCTCGAGGACCACTGGTACGCTGGTGCACCATTTGCTTCTGGTCCCACGGCTGCTCCTGCACCATTAGGCGCCGGTGGTGCATTGAATGTCCATGCTGAGGATGGGTCGATATACAAGTCTCGAAGCGAGCTTGACTTTGTCGTCATGACATATGACGCCAATTAAGCCTACAAAGGCCTCTATTAGCTTGCTGGAGGGGGTATGAATGGGATAGTTCACGGACAGTAATTGGAGGCGATGGTGCTGGACGAAGAGCTGCCAGAGGCATCGGAGCTTCCGTGGTCGGGCGGCATCACACGCGCAGCACCGCCACATCCGCAATTCCAGGAAAGATATTCTTGACCTCCACTGCTTCGAACACAACCGTCATCGCCCTAATAATAAAGGTCTGGCCCGTCGATGCATACAGCCTTCAAGCTCTTGTTGCTTTGGTGAATGACGAGGACAGCCAAACATCGGGTTCAATCATGATTCTCCGGTGATGCTGTCCTTGCGTTCGTATTCTTGGAAAGGCTTAGCGTACCTTGGGATCCGATGCCTGGGCTATAGACAGCAGGAATAATATCCACCTCTGGGTCTTTTGAAGGGACCATCAGGTGCAGGCACATAGGGGCGTATGCAGGTGGTAATGTCCTCTAGCTATGAATGTGCTTCTACTGCCCCAGTGATAGTGCTGAGCTCGAGAATAGCCTGTAACACAAGCGTGGCGGTCTTGGTGGGACCGCCGAGCCGGTGAGCAGCGCACCCAAAAGGGCAAGCCTGACGTCGGCAGGTCTTCGGCAATGACATCAAGAACGGACTCTGGCATCTTGAAAGCCTTGACACTCACACTCATTTCTGCTTGACCTCTGACATCCATCTCTCCACACCTTCCCCCCTTCACTCATTAGACTCGGTTTTCCTTTTATTTTTCTTTCTTGTCCTGGTATCTACTACAAATATGGCGACGGTGCTCAACGGAGCACCCGCTGACAGCGTCCTGAAACACGAGGAACAGAAAGGCGCGATTGTCCACACGTTCGACCCTCAGGACTCACCTGCACAGAAGGCAGCAGCCGCAGCGGCAGGCAGCGAGCAGTTGAAGAACGAGAAACCGTCGAACGAGCGAGGTCAGTCACCGCGAACCTGTGCACCCGACCAGCCAATGACGCCCCATTACAGCTGTCAGTGTCTCCAATGGTACCAATGGCCAACGCGTAATTCCAACGATACAGATCCAGGACCACGACGGGGATGCCAAAGTTATTGCTCGCGATACTGAACAGGTTGCGGAGGACGTCCAGCTGGAAGCAGCAGGCGAGCAAGGCGTGCCTGGCGCAATCCCCTCATCCGCAGTTGGAGCTATTCCGGACTGGTATATTGTTGGATGGCGTCAGGCAGCTGGACTTGACAAGGCCCCAGTCCTTGAGGGCGAGGAGAAGGACAAGGGCATCTTGGAGCAATACCTCTCCGAGCAGTTCTACGGGTCCTGGTACCATAACGCCGCCGTCATCGTATTGGTACGTTTCTTGTATGCATTCCTAGCCCTCCTCTCTGACACGATACCTGTCTCCAGGCCGTCTTCGTCTCACACTTCTTCACTCGATTCGGTTTTGGATGGGGCTCTCTGTTTGTTCTCTTGGCGATCTGCAACACATACTACACCACCTCGATGCAACGTTTCTACCGCAATGCACGAGACGACATCCAGAGGGAACTCGTCAAGACACGCCTTGGCTCAGAGCACGAAAGTGCCGATTGGCTCAACCACTTCATGGAACGCTTCTGGCTTATCTACGAGCCTGTGCTCTCTGCTACCATCGTATCCTCGGTCGACCAGATTCTCTCGGCAAACACTCCCGCGTTCTTGGATTCCCTTCGGCTCACACAATTCACCTTGGGTACCAAAGCACCTCGCATTGACAGGGTGCGGACTTTCCCCAGGACGGATGAGGACATCGTCATGATGGATTGGGCTGTTTCTTTCACACCCACTGACGAACGAGACATGACGAAACGTCAAGCGGACGCCAAAGTGAACCCGAAAATCGTACTTTCTATTCGGGTCGGTAAGGGCCTCGCTACTTGCCGCTTTCCCTGTCCTGGTCGAGGATATCACCTTTAGCGGGCTCATGCGCGTTCGCATGAAGCTCGTGTCCAACTTCCCTCACATCCAGATCGTGGATATCTCGTTCATGGAGAAGCCTGTGGTCGACTATGTCCTCAAGCCCTTGGGAGGCGACACGTTCGGTGTCGATATCGCAAGCGTGAGCATAGGGTCTGACATGTTGCATACACAGGGACTGACTAGCATTCTAGATTCCTGGACTGTCGTCATTCATTCGGGACACGATGCATTCAGTCCTCGGCCCCATGATGTATGACCCCAACGTGTTTACACTCAACCTTGAGCAACTCTTGTCTGGCGAACCGCTCGATTCGGCCGTTGGTGTTGTGCAGGTCACTGTTCACTCTGCTCGTGGCATCAAAGGGGTCAAGATCGGTGGCGGCTCACCAGACCCTTACGTTTCCATCTCTATCAATGAACGCACTGAGCTTGCTCGAACAAAGTACAAACACAATACGTACGTCACTTCCACTCTGGTTTGTCATCAAGCCTCATATTCTTTGCAGATACAACCCGACATGGGTCGAGACCAAGTACATCCTCATCAATAACTTGCACGAGCGACTCGTTTTGGACCTCTTTGATTACAACGAACACCGAAGCGACCAGAAGCTCGGCAGCACTATCTTCGAATTGTCGGCATTGGAAGAAGATTCGGTCCAAGAAGGTGTCGTCGGACACTTGCTCAAAGATGGCAAAGATCGTGGCGAACTTCGTTACGATGTCTCGTTCTTCCCGGTTCTTTCGCCTGATGAGTCTACTGAAATGGCTGTTGACTCTAGTGAGTCGTTCTTCGCGTCTAATTCGGCCTGTTACTGACAGGCGTTTTAGGCATTGGCATTGTCCGTCTCGTCATTCACCAAGCAAAGGAACTCGACCACACGAAATCCATCTCGGGTGAACTCAACCCTCTGGCCAAAGTCTACCTGTCCGGCAAAAACAACACTGCTTTCACTACACCAAGGCTCAAGCACACCAATAGTCCCGTCTGGGAAACTCCCTACGAGTTCATGTGCACCAACAAGGCTACCGAAGTGGTCACTATCAAGGTCATCGACGATCGCGACTTCCTCAAAGACCCCGTGGTTGGCTACATGTCCATCCGCTTGTCAGATCTTCTGGAAGCCAAAGTTGAAGGCGGTCGCGACTGGTTCCCTCTTAGCGGTTGCAAGACCGGACGGCTCAGGGTTAGCGCTCAATGGAAGCCTGTTGGCATGTCGGGAAGCTTGGCAGGTGCCAATCAGTATACTCCTCCCATTGGTGTTGTACGATTGCACCTCGACAAGGCTGTGGACGTCAAGAACGTTGAAGCTACACTCGGTGGGAAGAGCGACCCATACGTCCGCGTTCAAGTCAGGAATGTTACCAAAGGCCGAACAGAGGTCATCAACAATAACCTCAACCCGGTTTGGGACCAGATCGTCTATATCCCCGTTCACTCGCTCAAGGAATCGCTTATGCTCGAGTGCATGGATTACCAGCATTTGACCAAGGATCGATCACTTGGCTCTGTCGAAATCCAGGTCTCGGCACTCGCTAAGCAGTCGGAAGACCCGAAATACCCCTACGAATCCACTGGTGTCGCTGACAGAGCCAATCCGATCCGACTTGACAAGGGCAACTCGACCAAGGGAACTTTGTACTACAAGGCCAGCTTTATCCCATGTCTCAAACTCAAGGAGGTCAAGTTCGAGGACAAGAACGCACTTCCTTCAGAAGACGACGGAGACGACGATGGCGATGTTGCGTTGGACAAGAATCCTCTTTCACCCCTCGACCACTCTGCTCCTGTGCCTCTCACCATCAAGTCAAAGAAGAGGTCAAATCCAAAGATCAGTACAGACGTTTCAGACAACGGTGAGGCCGCCCCTCTAAGCGCGGTGTCCACAGACTTTACGCTTGTTGGTGGTCCAGAATCGGCAACTGGGTCCAGGCCTGCGACACCCACTACTGCGTTCACTACCGGCACTGCAAGTCCCCCAGAGGCTGAAGGCGAGGACCTATCGCACGAAGAGCTGCTCTCGCACCGTAAGTCCTTCCAAGGGTATTCACGACTCTCTTCTCACAACCCTGCGCAGAGTCTGGTATCATTGTCTTCCACGTCATTTCTGGTGACTTGGAGAAGAAGGGCCGCATCGAAGTTTTGGTTGACGATGGCTACTGGCCCTGTTTCAGTACTGAAAGGGCTCGCAGTCACAACGCCCAATGGGATTTCGTTGGCGAGGGATTCATGAAGGAGTCCGACTTTGGTCAGGTCTGGTTGCGTCTCAACGAAGCAGATGAAGGTGACAAGGATGCTATCGTCTGCGAATGGAAGGGTCCCGCAAAGGACTTTTTGAAGGATACCTTGGTGCGTTGTCGACCCTCGGTGCTTGTATTGGCGCATTCACTTACGCGTCTGCAGAGAGCCCCAGTAAAGTATAGTCTCCTTGACAGGAATGGCGATAGATCATCCTATGTCACCGTCGAGGCACGATACATCCCGGTCCCTGTCACTTTGGAAGCCCGGGAAAGCGCCAACAGTAAGTGCGGTGACTTGAGATGTTTAAACGAGCTGACTCCGGGTTAGACCAAGGCATTGTCCGCGTGGACCTTCTCGATGGGCATGACATCCGTGGTGTGGACCGTGGCGGCAAATCAGATCCGTTCGTCGTTTTCACTCTCAATGGCCAGAAGGTGTACAAGTCGGAGACGAAGAAGAAGACGCTCACGCCCGAGTGGGACGAATCCTTTGAAATGACAGTGGTACGTGATCGCCTTGGTACAGAAACTCTTCTCGACGCTTAGCTCTCGTGTAGCCCTCTCGCGTCGCTGCCGACTTCCAACTGGAGGTGTACGACTGGAACCAGATCGAAGCGGCCAAACTACTTGGTGTTGGCACCGTCGACTTGGCCAGTATCGAAGCCTTTGAAGCCACTGAAATCAAGGTCCCTCTGGCAACACCAAAGCATGGCGAGAAGGGCTATGTCAACCTGCGTTTGGTCTTCCGACCTGAAATTATTGCCAAGCAGAGACAGAAGACTTCAACCTTCAGCACTGCTGGTCGTGCCATGACACAAATCGGCGGCCTACCTGTATCTGCTGGCAAGGGCGTCTTCCACGGCGTCACTGGCGTCTTCAAAAAGGACAAAGACCGCAAATCTGACGACCTTGACGATGCCATTCCAGATGTTCCGACTGGACAGGCTTCGCACCTCGTTGGTGCACCTGGAGAGGCTTTGACCAGCGGTCTGACAGCTTTCCCTAACCTGGACAGCGCCGCTTCGAACGAGCCCGGCACCCTGAAGGTTACAATCATTGACGCAAAAGATCTTGCTTCGTCCGACGTTAAACCATATGTGGTCGTGCGAGTGGGTGACAAGGAGCACAAGACGAAGCACGCAGGGAAGACCTCAACGCCAGAATGGTAAGAGGATACTCGTCACTTGACAAATGGGAAACTTACATGGCATTAGGAACGAGTCATTCAAATTTTCAGCGTCTCGCCACCAACCCAAGATATATGTTACGATCTTCGACCACAAGACCCTCGGGAAGGATAAGGAATTAGCGGATGGCGAAGCCGACGTAAGTTTCTATCTTCTCTTTTCAATGCTTTAGGTGAATGCTCAGTTTGTACCCTTAGATCTGGAGACATATCAAGCCTGGAACAGGCACATCCGCCGCAGACGTTGTTCTCGAGCTAAGGCAAGGTGGCCTCCTTCGCCTTCGTCTTGAATTTGATGCGGCATCGCAAGAGGGGAGCAGCGGTGCATCTGTTGCATCCAGTGGGGATCATGGACATGGAATTTCTCGGCTTTCAGCAGTGAGCCCGTCGCGTTTTAGCCTTCATAGGAAGCGGGCCACCGACGACGATTGAGTGGTGGATTTTGTATTCTTAGCTTCTGGACTTTCTCTTCCAACTCGTTTACTCTACCTCGGTTCTTTTGTATGCTCACTTTATTGACCTTCTTTAGCACCCCAGTTGGAATCTCACTGTACCCGTTGCGTCGGTTCTCGCAATATCTCTCTTGCAAGCTCATCCAGGAAGATGTTCTTGCAAAAAGGTCAAATGGGCGTTCTCATTCGAGCGAAGTCGGGTTCATGGCACCTCTTGGAATGTGGTCTCGTCAAGCTACATCGCATGATTTTGGCTCATTGCCGCTGGATCGTCTACTAGTTCTCGATTTCCGACGAACTTGGGCCCATCTTCCTTGCTATCAAGTCAGCATTGCCCCTCTAAAGGTGAGTGATGGTTGCGTCATGAACAGGCACGAAGTTGGTTCTGGTCGTGCAAGCGCAGCTGGGACAGTCGGTTCCGATCGTGGTGAGCGTTGGGTATGCTCCAACTGGGCAACCAGGGCACGAGTACGTGGGGCAAACCCTCGACGTAGTCCTGGGAGCACAAGTGCAGGATGGGCAGTTTGTGCCGATTGTGGTGAGAGTCGGGTATGATCCAGCTGAGCATCCTGGGCAAGAGTAAGTGGGACAGGCCCTTGAAGTGGTGGTTCGAGGAGCGCATGCACAAGAGGGGCAGTTGGTCCCGATGGTGGTGAGCGTCGGGTACGACCCGGCTGAGCAGCCTGCGCACGAGTAGGTAGGGCAGACCCTCGGAGAGGTTGTGATAGGCGAGCAGACGCAAGAGGGGCATGCCGTCCCGATCGTTGTAACGCTGCATAGCGGAGCACCGCAGGAAAAGATAGAAGGGAGCTTCGTGGTTGGGCTTGCCACAGGCGGTGTGGTGATGGTGATAGGACCTCCAGGCCGACACTGGTGGTACCCTACGGGCGTATGTCAGCAGAGATGAAGATGGCAGGTGCACTGGATGCGACTTACATTCGCGGAGAGCAACACAACTGCAGCCGCTTGCGCAGGCAGTAGTTCCCTCGAACCCTATTCCGCCGCCTAAAACAACATGCGCGTTAGAAGTTTGGATGGAAAGGACGATAGGAACAGCTTACATTGGCCCCAGACAGGGACTTCCTCAGCCATCGCACTGATGACTTGCAACCCAAGCAAGACAGTGGCAGTGAGTAGGCTCTTCATCTTAGTCTCAGGAATTTTTGTGGGGTAAGTTATGGTGAACAAATGCGATTGGTACCTTGACTTTTATGCCTACAACTGTCGGTCATCTGATGATGGAATTCCGTAAGAAAATATGCGGTGGCTTCTTCGAGGCTCAGCTGGCATAGATGCCACTTGGGGCGTGCTACCAATTGAGTTGATTCAACTGATAATAGCACCCGCGAAGTTCCATGTGCGCCTTGATTTTGGATATCGAGATCAGACCGAGGAGCCTACTTGGGATGTTTATACGAGGTATAACCGATAGTTGTAGCGAGGCCCTCTATGCACTGAGATGCATACTAGAGTTCCCTTGGTTTTAAACCTGCTCTCCACCTAGACGATATAAAGAAGTGTGGCAATCGTTTGCACGTTACGGGCCCGAAATAGACGCCCAGGCGCTCATCATTACACATACAGTACCCGACTGTGGCGCTGGAGGCGCTCGAACACTTCGTATCCGCACAGACGGCGACAGTCCCGGTGCGTACTCGGCTTGCATAGGGTCCAGCTATTGGGTTCGAGAAATTTCCCTGCATTCCCCAGAAACTTTTGAGGATAACGAGAATGGTAACGAAAATGCTTCAATGTGTCCTATCCGAAAACTGTCTCTCGGGAAGCAAGGGGTATCGAGGTGGAATCAATCCTAGGTCCACCCCCTGCTTCCAAATTCCAGGGGAACTAGGTGGCAAAACGAAAGGTTATTCTTCTCAGGTCGAATTCGGTGCTCTTACAGTACTAAATTCGGTCTTAATGCAAACTGCTCGAGACGCATTCTCATCACGCTGATTACTGGGAAATGAATGGTATGATGCTTTCCTCCTCATTCTATCTTCCGTCTTATTTACCCGCCTTAGCCTATGCTGGATTGCATATAGGTAGTGTGCCCAACCTGCGTTGCCTCCAGCTCCAACTCGTGGTAGACGAAACCAAATGGGAGCCGCCAGTAATGGATACGAACCACGGTGGACCACTCGCTGCACTCGTTTGCGTACTTGGCGCCATCCAGTCCTCAGGTTCCCTCCAGCTTGACGTACTTTTTGAAATCCCAGGTTCTCTCGACTGGCAGAATTGGCATTGGCAAGTCCTCGATAACGCTCTGGTTGCTTTTGCTGAAAGGCACTTCGGCGTCACCATTGATCTTTCGTATCGCCCACACCTCGTTCGGCTCCCTAATCCTTTCTCTTTGGACTTCGTACATCGCAGCCTTCGATGTGCTGCCACCTGCTCCCGTATAACTGTCTCTATTTAAAATTCTATTGTACATTTCCTTAGTGTCTCCCACACATCTTTTATTCAATTCCCTTGCTATCATATAACCACACGTTGCCCCTAGAAAAGCTTCAGTCGGGGCTTGTCCCCGGCGAGTAGGAAGGAATAGCTTGGTAATGGATCAAACTTGCGCATAACTCGAGGTAGAAGAGGCAGTCAGCAAGGCCGTGTGCGGTTTTCTTTGGTACTTCCCATACATCCCCCACTCCCATACATCCCCCACTCAATACTTCTGACGGTCCCATTCGTCTGGCATACGGCCCTCGGCGCTCGTGGCAATGCTTAGTCACAGGGTTAGGTCACCGTCCCGTTTCGAATCTTATCCCCCCAGTTGTCTCTCGAATCTATGTTTTAAATTTGTCTAGACCTTCCTTCTTTTATAGTTTGACTAGGGTAATACCCGGGCGTTCGCCCGGGAAGGGGTGGTTTGGTTTTTCCGCTTAAGTTATACGTGCTTTATTTCAGCTGCTACCGAGAAACTTTGGATGGCGCTCCTATTGGTTGAATCCAAATCGAGGGTCGAGCACGGCGGAGAGCCCGTAGAGCTCGTTATCTAGTTAATCAGAAACAACGTGAAAGCTAAGGCGGAGTGGACCGAACCCAAGCTTAGAAATGGGCGCTTAAATTAGAATTCAGCATGTCACAGAATGCCCATTCCCGAGATACATGGTGTATTGAGCATCAGAAATACAATGTACTCTGCAGGTGATTTTGCTCTTGTAAAGGATATGGCTGAAGACGCGAGAAGACATAGGGCAATAAGTATTGCGGCTGCTCATCATCATAGTCCCATAGAAAATCACAAATCAGAATCTTCGTACTCCACACACTGCATTTCTCTTGTGGGGAAGAAGGGACTTTTGCCTCTGAGCGCCAAAAAGGCGCCCGGCAGATGCCAAAGTCTTCCCTGCCTCTTGGGAGGGGATCCAGACATCAACACCTCTCAACGTTGTATCGCCACCATCACCCAGGACCACCCTCTCTCTCCGAACGTTTCACCCAACCACTGGCATGGACAATGCCAACCCCACAGCCGAAGCAACAGCAAAGACGACGACGCTCTGTGTTTGATCTTGCGAAGCGCGATGCATACACGTGCTCCAGGAGGTCAGGATAGGCAGCGGGGATTGGGCGAGGTTTGGGTAGTTTTGCCATCGTAGGAGGTAGCCAGAGTTGTCTCTCCCCCGAGCTGCCATCCAATCGATACTGTACGTCGCCCTACTCACTTCATCAGTCCCAAGGCTCCCATGAGCCCGTCTGATCCAAATATCCCTCCCCATTATTCTGCTCGTCATACGCAGCGATGGTCATAGCGCTGAACGGGTTTCAAATACGCGCTCTCCATTGAATCATTGGGCTGTTATCAGTATGTTCTATCACTGTCAGACCACCATGGTGTTGACATTGTAAACGACATCTAGGTTGCCTAACCGATATCGAGCTAGTTTGAGGGATCTCTGCATCGTGGCTACATTGTGATGGCTCTGCCGTCGCCGAGTCTTGCCCCCAGGCATGTATAGTCAGTCGACTCGGCCTATTAGGACCCGCTTGTGGGATTGAACTTGCTGAGGCGCCAGCTCTCGACCAAGCATATTTCTGAGACCAGAGCTTCTCGTGCCACTGAGGGACCTCGATCCAGCCAATAATGCCTTCTTTTGCCTCGTTAACCTCTCCGAGCGTCCACGCACTTCTTTAATCCCCTTCACCTTCCCCTTAGACATATTGTATTCAGGTATCACTGCCTGAGGTTTTGTACTGATACTCCGTCTGTTTTTCCCCCGTCCGCCGAGGCTTATCTCCAGGCGCCCGAGCTTTACAAACACGACATCCTTACCCTTTCCGTTAGAAGCGGGAACGGGATTGTGAGCCTAGCGCGCCCTGGCCTCAGCAAATTCCATCAGTCCCATTTACAACTTGTCCTTCCGGTTGTCTTCAAAAGTTGTCTTTGAAAGTTGTCTCTAAAATTTATGTTTCAAATTTGTCCAACCTTTCTTCTTTTATAGTTTGATAGGTGGTACAGTTTTTTATTCCATTGTAAAATGTTGCCACGGGTCTCAAGAAGTAATCGAGCATCTAAATCGAGCATGCCATTTCCAGTCAACCCCGAGGTGGTACGAAGCTCATAGGGCTTAGAGGTGTGTGATGGTCGCCTCACCAGCAGGCGCGAAGTTTGCTTTAGTGCAGACACAGGTAGGGCAGGTCGTCCCAATCGTCGTGAGGCTGCACGACGGCGGACCGCACGAATACGTAGGGCAGGATCGTGTGGTTATTGGAGTCGGGGGCACGGTTGAGCAAACGCAGGTGGGGCAGGCCGTCGTCCCTCTCGTTACAATGGTGCACGATGGTGGACCGCACGAGTAGACAGCACAGGAAGCGTGATTGTCGGAGTGACCACCGGCGGAGTGGTGATAGTGGGCACAGGCGGTGTAGTAACTGGACCTCCAGGACGACACTGGTGACACCCTGCGGCTGCTTGTTAACAGGGAAGGAGACGAGGGGGTCGTCGGGGGTTATAGCATACATTCGCTGAGGATTTCACATCTTGAGCCACTTGTGCAGATGGTGGAACCTTCAAAGCCAATTCCGCCACCTTCGTCGTGTGCATTAGTTGTAAACTTGGCAGAACTATGTACTTAGAGCGGCTCACATTGACCCCACACAGGAACCTCTTGCGCTGTAGCTCTGATGGTTTGCAGCCCGAGCAAAAAAGCAATGCAGAGCAAAAACTTCATCCTAGTGCAGCTTCGATCAGTATGAAGGCGGGTTGAGAGTCAAAGGGGAGCCTTGAAATGCACATCTGCAACTTTTATATATCGAAGGTAACGCTATCTGGCATCCTGTGCCTCGTGTCTCTCCATAAGAAGGTACCTCAGCTAGTTCAAATGCACGGTTGTAAAAACGCCGCCTTCGACGTGTCAATATATCTGGGAATAGCATGAATGGACTTCCATGTAGACTTGATTTTGTATATCATGCCCAGGAGAAGGCATGTTTATACGAGGTATGACCGAGGATTTAATAGCCTCAATCTAGTGCTTGGGCCTATCCCAAAGGTTCCCTTGCATTTTTCTTGCAACACCCCTTCGTCCTGCACCTCATGATGCAACAAGGTGTGTCAATCGTCGGGCCACGACACATTTACAGCTGGCCAATTGAAAGGGAATATGAAATAGACGCCCAGGCGCCTATTGATAGAACCACATGATTGGGACGACACTGAAACGATACAATACTTCTTGTCCAGGCCTATTTCAAGTGTTTGCGAGGCAAACGATATTATGTTGCGATAAGTTCAATTCTTGTTCACTGCCTCAGAATTCAAGACCCATGGGAAAAGTCAGACAGGCCAAACTTCTCTGATGGAAAGCGTCGATCCTTGGAAATAGTAAATGGATTCCTTGTGCCAGTGCGGCATACCTCACAGGTCGTGAGCCTTGAGTTTGGGCTCTTTTTGTCTAGTCCGTGTCGATCAGCTTTTCACATCACAGTTCTGACAACGAATCCTGGTAGAGGGATGTTGGGATTGCTACAAATACAGTGTGCCATGGGCGGTGAAGTAGATATTGAAAGGTCCGTTCACGATGTCCCAAAGGGGTGGAACTGATTCCCTCTAGGAGAAGTCTGATCGACTAAAGCTGCTAAACGGGAGCAGCATTACAGGTAATGAAGGAATGAAGGATATATGTACAGTGGTAGAGTCCCGGTGGCAATCACGACTTGAGCATAAAGATGCCCACCACAGCCGCTGCAGCACACAGCCAGACTTGCACCCACGCGCCCACATCCCAAATGAGCCTCTTCTTGAACTGTTTCTTCTGCAGCGCCCGCTCCTTCCTCTGGAGCAGCTCATCATGGACAGCTCTGGCGCTCTGCGGGTGCAGCCCGTTCGCGTTCGAGGACTGAGCATTCACCATGGGTGTCCTAGGAATGACGATGGATAGTGGGCGCCTGAAAAAGTGGACTGAGATGTGGAGGAATGCCGGTACGAAGTATGTGCTTGTAAGTGTGAGGACCATCAGAGCAATGTTTAGAGGGGTGAAGATGTGTTCAAGGAGGGACGAGCGGACGAATCCTAGCAGGAGTGAAAGGGCGAGGATGAGGAGAGAGGTGATGGTGCGTGAAGCTGCCGCTGTTCGACCAACCCGGAGGGGAAGCGGTGGGACGGACAAGATAGCTTGAGGGACCCCCAAGAGGAGAGTCGCCGAGGAGAAGCATGCAAGCGCAACCTGCACGCCTTCTGGTGTCGGCTTTGGACGCAGGACGTCTGGAAGTGTTGTCGAGTGGTGGTGAGGGTTCTGTGAACCAAGCTGAGCGGACTGAATACATGTCATTGTTTGAGGTGAAGGAGGACTTACTGGAGCAGGGGTATTAGGGTTGGCAGATAGAATGACTAGAGGAAGGATGAATATGAAAGCCAAAAAGGTCGTGACCGACGCGAGGACGCGGAACGATCGATGCTTTGGCGTTTTTACCACAGTAGCCCTCACTTTAAGATTGGCCTTGCTCTTGAGCGAGGCATAGAGGGGAAGCGTGGCTGTCGTGGTGAATGTGAAGCCAATGGTGACTGAGAGGTATTACATTAGGCATTGTTGCTTTCATACGGGAAGGGTCACTTACATATAGCCTTCCAAGTGGAGGGAGAATGAAGCCACCCTTCTTGATGCGGCAAAAGGCCCTTGGTATGTGCATAGCACGCACACGAGAACCAGATGAGATAGGACAGGATGGAAAGCCAAGTGGCAGAGATAATCCGTCTCGACGCCAGAGATTGGGCAGTTGACAGATAGACAATTAGCACAGCCAGCACCAGGCAGATGGCAACGCGGTAGATGAGGTCAGGTATGAGAGGAAACAGGTTATTAGAAGATTCTACGGTCCGAGAACTCAGTGAGTAACGGGATTCCAAAAGGAAGGGCACCAGGCTCACCGTGTATATAAGCGATTGCAAGGACCGAATTCACAAGAGCCGTGCTTATCTTGACGGTCTTACGAATGATGCGCCTTTGCCGTTCCTTTCCCCTTGCTTTCGCAAAGGTATCACAGACCAACTCCATAACATCTGGCTTGCGCATGTACCGTGCCAGCAGGTACCATAGCTGCCTCGAGAATGCTGAGAGGATGGTGAAGCCGAAGAGTGCGGGGAGACTGTATTTGACGGGTATTGATTCCGCACTCGAGAGAATACTGAGAGCACCCAATTTGAGGTATGGCGAGAGGAGATATACAAAGACTGATAGAGGTGGTAGGGGTGGTATGGATGTCCTCTTGACCTCGTATACAGGGCTTACGATGTCATCTTCCCCGCCTTCGTCGTCGGACATGTCGAATTGTTCCTCCAGTCCTTCCTCTTCATCGTCATGAACTAAGATGAGAGCGGCTGACGAGTCCAACGCTGAGTGCTCTGGAGATGGTGGCGTATCGTCCGACGCTACAGAGCTAGTCGATAGCCTGCGCTGCTGCCTGCGAGTTTCTTCGAACAGACTGTCATCGTCTTCTGAAAGGTCCAACGGGGCAGGCCTATGGCTTCGAGCATTGTCCGAAGACTTCGTCCTCTGATTAGATGCCACTACGGCTGCGATTGTAGATGTCGTAGCCATCGTCCGCAGCGATGGGCATGAGGGATTGAGCAGAAGCGAACGAAGACCCTTGGCAGCTTGGTCAGGATGCGCAGGCCTAGGCACGAAATGAATGGCCTTCGGATTCAAATACGAACAAACTCTCAAACAAGGTACCGGCGGGCGGTGGCTCCGAGTGCTTACGCTCTTCAGCTTAGACTACAGTTACAGAACTATGAAGCAGGCGGAAGTGCTAACCTTTGGCTCCCTGTTCGAGCTTGCGAGCTTGAATGGTGCCTATCTCATCGCCTGGGCCTGGGTTTTCGGGATGTGTGCGTTGATCATCGTGTTTCCTCATGTGGCGCACATCGAGCTAATGCATTTTGTGCACTAGCTGTCTGGATATCCTTCTTCCAAGGTTCGTTTGCTTTCTGTATCTGCAGTAAACTCTCTGACCGCCCTTTGTAGGATTCATCTCATTCCGAGCCCTTCGTGAGTGTCTATGCTCACCTTTGATCGGTTTATAGGGGCTAAACCACTCGCAACAGCCCGCCACCAATTTGGCAACCTTCAGCACAAGACATTCCCCGTCTACTTTGGTCTTTCGATAATCTTGACCTCAGGGCTGCTCGGGGGATGGGTGTATAAGAACCCTGAGCTCCTATCAAGCCTCACCTACGTTCGTCGTGCGGATGTCGCCCAAGCTTATGCTTTGGGCACAACCCTCCTTGGCCAGGCTTCGAACCACTTCGTCTTTACGCCTATGGCGACCAAGTAAGTGATAGAGCGCGCATAACCGTTTCGTAGTTCTGATCATGGGTACCAGGATCATGTTCCAGCGTCATAAATTGGAAAAGGACGAAGGTGTCGATTACAAGAATCCCAAGGTAGGCCGTGTGATGTTGTGGCATCCAAAGCGCGTTAGTGACCCTTTTTGACCTTCAGGCTTCGCCGGAGATGAAGGAGTTGAGCAAGAAGTTCGGTGTGCTTCATGGTGTCAGTTCCTTGATCAATCTCTTCGCCATCATTGCCCTTGCTTTCCATGGTTTGTCGATTGCAAACGGCTTTTGAGTAATCCCTCTGTAGATAATACTGTCTTGCCTGTCCCATAGTAGCGCTTTCGAATCATTGAATATGGAGTACTCTACAACATGATATCGTCAGGGAAAACATAGAGAAGGGCGCACGTCTGGGGGGTCGTTTACGCTCCTACAGAGTCCAATTCTGGAAGGTAGCCTTCCCTCAAGCTTCTCTCCAGGCGCCTAACTTCCTCCATCGATGATGCTTTTGCAATCGCGGCCTTGACCTTCTCCTGGTCTTCTTTGGACATCAAGCGCCCTGCCCTTCCAGCAACAGGTGCAGCTTTGGGTTCATCCATGGTCAAGCTGAGCTTCCCTGTGACAGTCGTGACAGTTGTGGAGATCGAGGTGGCTAATGCGGTGGGCAGATTGTCGGCAGTGAGGAATAACGACTTTGCACCGCTGCGTTCCTAAGGTGCTCATGTTATCCTCTGTTCCGCGTGAAAGAACAGGGAAGAGGCACACCTTGTCCCGAATCTTTTGAAAGTCGAGTACCCGAACACTTGGAATTCTCCAAGCGAGCCATTCGCGGTAGTACTTTTTCTCTCGCACAGGGTTGCCGATGAGGGAAAGGAAGGTGAGATGCCTCATCTCCTTCAGTGGCTCTAGATCTCCCAGTTCCGCAATCTGGTTGTTGGTAAGGACTAGCAAGGTCAGATTAGGAACTGAGAGGTGAATTGAAGGTGATATCGTCTGTATTCGGTTGTTCGCAAGCAGGAGGGATCGTAGGCGTCTGAGGAGAGGTAGGTTGCCTAGAACCAAGATTGAATTGTCTGTAAAGTCTATAGCATCGTGTTGATCCTGAATAGACTTTTGTCAATGATTCCTAGGGAGGAAGAACACTAAACATACCCTAGTAACACCCAGATTTTCGATTGCAGGGATTTTAAGGCCTGTCAGTTGGATGTGAGAGGAACTGAGGATGACAAACGAGGCGACATACCTCGCAAGTCAAGCTGCCTTTCTTTTACAGCATTTATGTGGGACGGTGCCTGAGCGAGAAGCTCTGGGGTGAGCTTCATGATCCTGGCCTACGCGTTGGTGGTGGGCGAGAGCCAAATATGAACGCCTGCAAGCATCAATGCGCGCAGCCATCATTACATTGCCACCGTACACCTTCCTTCCGCTCGACCACCATGATTCCTCTCTACCAGCGTCTGACTCTGTCGGTCTTATTTCTCTTGCTAATGGTATTCAACAAGACTTATATTGAACTGATATAGGTATTCCGACAATGACACGTACATCTTCGTTCCCGAAGGCTCAGACACCCGCAATTTGACCGTTCACCGCGCTTCCGGGGATATTGTGCTCAATGGTGGGCTTTTGGGAGCCCTGCATGTGCCCAAGATTACGTCTAACAATTTCTAGAATCCAAAACGCCTTTGCCAACATCCGCCCAGCGCTCGAGCAAGATTATCTATGGCATAGTTGGCATCATTTCTCTTACACTCTGTGAGACGCCCGTCCTCTTCATGCATGCGTATTCTAATGCACGGTGCTTGTGACAGCGGACTACATTGTCGTTATTACCGGACGGGACCCACTATCCAGGCTTATGGGTCAAGATGTCTACCGCGCAACCAACTTTGAAATCCTTCCTTTGCACCCCAATGTTTCTGTCGAAACCCCTCCTCATGTCGTGGAAGCAAACTTCCTGGCACTCCTCAAGTCCCATTTCCAGTCCGGAAGCTTCTTGCTTTCCTACAACTGGGATTTGACCACTCGCCTGCAAGAGCAGTACCAGCGAGCCGCCCAATCCGAAGGCAAGGCTCTCTACGAGCTTGTGCGTATCCGCTTTCTGGATGCACCGAATGTCTTGACCAAGTTTCCACGCAGGCGGACGATCGTTTCTTCTGGAATCGTTTCCTCCAAACCCGTCTCATTGATTCCGCGTCTGCCTCCCAAGAACCTGCTGCAGTGCGTGCCATCCAGTGACCACGTTGTAAACAACACTGACGGGACTATTAGTGGGCCCCATACATCCTGCCAATCCTTTATGGAAGTGAGTGTTGCCTCTGCCCAGGATGTAGTGAATATACTGATTCGTCATACAGCTTTCGACCTGCGACCCATCTTCCTCCATGGGCGTCACATGCAGCTTTGTCTCATTAGCCGTCGTTCCCGTCATCGTGCTGGTACACGTTATTTGCGCCGTGGAATTGACGATGACGGTAATGTGGCCAACTACAACGAGACGGAACAGATTCTCTTGGTAGAGGGGTCTGCCGCAGCATCCGCTAATCCCAATGCGGACTCGCGATACCCGTTCAAATTCAGCTTCGTTCAGATCAGAGGCAGCATCCCATTGTTCTGGGCCGAAATCAACACACTGAAGTACAAAGCCGACTTGCAGATTATGGAGCTGCCACAGACGGTCGGTCTTCATTTCGCGAGTGTTCCGACAGTCTTTCTCACATTTCTGTTAGATGGACGCACTCAAGAAGCATTTGAGCAAGCAGGTTCAAACTTACGGACCGGTGAAGCTGGTAAACTTGGTCAACCAGAAAGGTCACGAAAAGCCCATCAAAGACGCCTATGAACGTGCCATGGCAGAAGTCCAGGTATGGGGACACTGTTCCAGGCTCCCCGCTGCGCGATTACTGACGTTGATCATAGGCGGAAATGAGCGACGTCGACTACCAGTACTTCGACTTCCATGCAGAGTGCAAAAACATGCGATGGGATCGAATCAGTCTCTTGGTTGACAGGCTCAAGGAGGACCTTGAGAAGCTAGGGTCGGTCACGTTTGCAGCATTCTAGTATCTGCGACGTTCCTAATAGCCCTTGCAGATACTTTTCAGTCCAAGCAAACGACGAAGTCAAGGTGTCCCAGCAAGTTGGCGTTGTTAGGACGAACTGCATGGACAACCTTGACCGCACAAACGTCGTTCAAGCCACCCTTGCCAAATACATGCTAAACAAGCAGTTGATCGAGATTGGCGTTCTGGAACCTGGCGCTGGTGTCGACGATTACGAGGCATTGAGCAAGGAGTTCAGAGAGAGTAAGTCTGCCTTAGCGTGCACGACTGTTTTCTGACCCATTTGTAGTGTGGGCCGATCACGCGGACGCTATCTCTGGGGCTTATGCTGGCTCTGGCGCCTTGAAGTCTGACTTCACCCGAACTAACAAGCGAACACGTCAAGGTGCTCTTGAGGATGGTGTCAAGTCCCTCACTCGTTATCTGAAGAACACTTTCTTCGACGGTCCCAAGCAAGACGCCTTTGATCTGGTAACTGGAGCGTGGGTCCCAAGGAAGAGCCCTTCTGCCAATATGTTCTTGGTAGCAGATCGCAGGCCACTTCTTATTCGATCAGTGAGTCATCATGCTGAACTTTGAAAAGATCATCCTCTAATCCCGCTTTTAGATGCCCGCTACTGCTTCCTTCTCCCTGTTCATGGTCTGCGCTGGCTTGACTCTACCCCGTTCATCTGGTAAGTTTGGTGCCATAGAGACTACACGATATGACACTGACAACTTGTAAAGACTACTCCCTCTTTTACTACTTCCTCCTCTGGTTCAGCGTTTTCACTGCTTCTTTTACCTTCATGATTTTCCACGGCATCGAATACGTTGCTTGGCCAAGATTGCAGCCTTTGACTGGGATCATCTATTATGATGGACCTGGCTTCCGTTCAGCGCACAATGGAAAGGGCTGGGCTAATCCCAAGGTACAGGACAAGAAGGTAGAGTTGGTGGCCAACGCTAAGCACCTTGCCGATGAAGTCGAACTTGGCACGTTGAAGAAGCGACTGGAGTAGAGGGTCTTTCGTTCTGGGTTACGAGATTCTTAGATTGTACACATACTATACTAACTATTTATTCGGTCCTTTCTCTGCATATACCCTTCGCCAGTGAGCTGTATAGTACTTCCAGCCCACCATGTTCTGGCACGGGTGAATTTGTCATGTGTAAATCGCGAATATCAAGCATGCGGCACAACTTCGCGGAGTTGCAAGTGGTCGCTCCCACCATTTTTTTTTAGGCTTTGCCAAAAGCAGCTCGGACTTTTACCATTCCCTTCTCGTACTCAACATTTCAAAATGTCAGTAAAAGGCACCAAGCGCGCATCTCCAGGCGCTGATGAGGGCAAGAAGAACCCCCTCAGTGTTGAGATCAACGAGCAGGAGGCTAAAAAGTTGGAAGCTATCCAACGCATCCAAAGCAAGCTGGACTTGGCCCTAGGTACGCGTTTCGTCTTGTATCAACAAAGGACATGAGTTAAGCGCGTAACCCTCATAGAACGCGATGCTCTGGCCAAGTTGTATCCAGTCTATGAGAAACGCCGGGCCATTGTGAAGGAGATCAAGAACTTCTGGCCCGTTGCGCTCATGAACAACCACCTCTTTGCATTCCATGTACAACACAGCGCAGACCAAACTGCTCTCAGCTTCCTTGAGGATGTATGGGTCACCAGAGATTCTGTGGACCACCGATGCTTCACTGTGGAATTCGTGCGTTCTGCTTGTACTCGATGCTACTGAGCGTTGCTGATTAGTTCTTTCTTATCTTGCAGTTCTTCAAAGAGAACCAGTACTTTTCGAACACGGTTCTGAAAAAGGAGTTCAAGTATTCCCCGCCTGCCAGTACCGAGGATGATAAGGCAGATGAGAATGGTATCACTGACGCCATGCTGCACTTTGACTGGAGTGAGCATGTTAAGATCTCTGTAGGTGCCGTTTATCTCTACCCCGAATGAGGCTCTCACACCGGCTCCAGTCTATGAAGATTGACTGGAAGAGTGATGAAAACAACTTGACCAAGCACTATCCCCGCCAAAAAGACGAAGACGATGAGGATGACGACGAACTTCCCCAAGAACCTGGTAGTTTCTTCAACTTCTTCGAGCACAAAGAGGATCCCTACGACGTGAGTTCTGTCTGCACCCTGTCCTGCAGTGTCCTTGATCCTAACTGTGTACAGATTGGCCTTGCCATTGGCGACGAGGTCTTCAGGAACGCAATAGACTTCTTCTTGGGTAACGCCGACGACGACTCTGATCTCGATGAAGACTCTGAGGATGATGACGACGATGCAGAAGAGATCGACCTTGAGAAGCCAAGGCCCAAGAAGCGAAAATTCTGAACGGCATAGAGTCCCCTGCTGTATTCTTATCTCTTTCTCGTATCCTTGTTTACTCACACAATCTTTGTACAAAAGGGTGTACAATATTACACGGCCATCATTGGTTTATCCTGTCTCCACATTGCGGCTGGCCGTTCGGCAGGCGAGGATATTTTTACAAACCGCAGCACGGCACATCTATTATTAGTTTTCAGGCTATTTTTCAAGCCGTTGGCCAGCTTGAGATCACAAGGCTGACCTCAAGGCGAGCTGTTCCTTCCCTCCCTCCTCATCGATGGCACCCTTTATACTGTCCGCTTTGGCCATCGTCCCTTTTTTGGTTTCTGCTCATGATATAGGCGCGCGGAGATTACAGCATGAAAACCGCCAAATGCTAGAGGAGAACAGCGCTCTGTCCTCCACTGCAGATGCAGCCGCCACCTCTGTCGGCGTCCTGGTGTCGTCGACGCTTTCTGTCTCTGGCGTCCCTACAACGACGTACACCTTCTCTCTCCAGGCGACCAACCCAACTGCGGTTCCTCTCACTGCCATTTCAGCGTCCCAGGCCAGCCTTGCGACACGCCCCCTGGATGCTACGCCCTCAGCCGGCGAGACTCCCACATTCATTCCTAATGCGCCCGGTCTACCAGATGGTTCGTGTTTTCATACCCCTCATCCGACCCGGTTCTAACATTGCTCTTCAGTATCCCTCATTCTCTCTTCCAACTACCCTGCTTGGGACCGTCCCCCGCCAACCGATTCTCCAGAGGTTCAACAGTGGAAGGATGAGGTCACCAACTCTGGCATAACCATACCCGATTTAGAGCAAACCGTTGCAGGTGACTTCATTCTGCAAGTTGCACAGTCATTTCAGCTGACTCTATGACCAGGTGGTTGCCCTGCTAACCCTACTCTTGCGAGTGATTCAAGCCGATGCTGGTGGACATGCACGGGGTGCACTCGTCCGGAAGATATCACCGACTGTCCAAACCCTATGCAATGGGGCTTGACCTACGATGACGGCCCAGGCTTTTACACTTCCAGTCTCCTTCAATACCTGGACGAACAGAAGCTGAAATCCACCTTCTTTGTCGTCGGGTCTCGGGCTCTTCAGTTCCCTCGCATTTTGCAGGCCCAGTTCATGGGCGAGCATCAAATCGCTGTGCATACGTGGAGCCATACCCCCTTGACCACTCAGACTAATGACGAGATCATCGCTGAGTTGGGTTGGACGAAGAAGATCATCAAGGACGTTCTTGGCCTAACGCCCAACATGATGCGTCCCCCCTTTGGTGACATCGAGTACGTCTTCTAGATTTTTGGGAGTAGAATGCCTGTTGACCGAACGTTAGCGATCGGGTTCGCGCAATCTCCATGGCTATGGGCTTGACGCCAGTCATCTGGACTCGCACGGGACCACTTTCTACATTCGACACTGACGGTGCGCCTTGTTTCGTCCTTACAACTCTGCTGCATACTAACGCATGCTCCCTATAGATTTCAACATCCATAGCGGCGTGACTCCAGTTTCCAAAGTCCTTCAAAACTGGGAAAACATTCTGTCAAGTGCTGCTGCTTTGGATCACGGGTTCATCGTCCTAGAGCATGACCTCTTCCAGGAATCGGTTGAAGTAGCAACAGGCTACATCCTTCCCGATGCACTCGCGCACAACCCTCCATTCCAGATCCTGCCCGTCGTTCAATGCATTGGACGAAGCATTGCCGATGCCTACATCGAGACGAATAACAACCAGACCAATCCAGCTCCGAGCAGCAACCAAAGCCACAATGCACAGAGCGGTGACGACTCTGGGTCAGAAAGGGGGCTTCGTGTGTTTCAGGCGGCCACTGGTGTAAGCGGAACCTTTTTACTTGGGTTCTCTGGTTTGGCGCTCGGGCTGTTGGCTGCCTTCCGTCTTTGATGACCTTAGGCTTCCTAGAGTCGTGCATAATGTATGCTGCTGGCGTCGGTCACATTCTCCATGTAACACGAGAAACCCTGCGATGCCCTGCTGCTATTACTATACCATCTATCTACCTTTTATCATAGCAATTTGTTAGGACTGCATGACAAACCGTTTCCTTTGTCCTCTACCGCATCGTAAGACTGTTCAAAGGGAGTCAATTATCGGGTGGGAGGCCAGCTAGTAAAGTACCAAGTATCAATAGTACAAGTTACAATACCAGACTTCTACAATTCTACAGAACTGACCGCATGCTTCAGAAACGACGAAACCCCAACAACCAAGGAGAGATGCATAACGAGCCGACGATGAAGCCCATAATATGGAGACAAGAGGCAAGGGGAAATGGTATCAAACAAAGCCCAAAGGTATTAGTAAAAAGAAAGGCAAGCGAAGAAGTCTATGGAAGTCTATGGCACAATTCCTATTAACACAACGAGGCGCTAGACCAATGTGAAGCATGCAAGAAGAGAAAGAAAAATGTGAAGAGGCATAGTGATCCTTGTCGGATAATGTTCAAATGAGAAAGGAGGGTCCAAAATTGTGCGGCTCTCCGCAAGGAGAAAGAGTAAGAGGGGATTATCACCAATCTGCCACCTCTTCGTCGTTTGAAATTTCGAGCCAAGGGTGGTCAAGCATATCGCGAGCATTGGCCCGTTCTCGCCAGTCAGCCTTGAGCATTGGAAGCAGGAACGCGCAGAGTGAATCTGCGTCCTCTTCAGCATAAAGGTACTTCTCTGTCATGACCCGCTTGAGCGGCCAGGGTTTAAGAGTCTTGATGTACCTTAATGCACCTGAACCTAACATTAGCATATGAAACAAGCGTTTTTTCATGAAAGACCAACCAGAGTGATCAAATAGTTCTCTTGAATACTTGCCACCCATCTTCACATCCAAAGAAAAATCGCCAACAAGCTCGATGATTTGAGCCATATGGTCGTCGTCCTTCGTGAAAAGTTCACCCTGCCCCTGAGGATCGAACAGATACTCCGAGGCCAAAAGTTCAAACACAAGACAGGCAACGCTCCAGATATCGGCACGGGTATCCCAATCTTTGCGACCCACTATAGCCTCAGGAGCACGATATTGGCGCGTCTGGATGTCCTCCGTATAGTGCTTCTTCGAGGGTGTAGCGTTACCCAGATCAGCGATCTTGATAGAGATTGGAAGGGGGTTAGGGGCGTAGCTCCTGCCCGAGGTGTCGATGGCAGGCAGCGTGTCACCCTCGTGCGTACTGAACGAGCCGAGTTGAGGTCCGTCAATAGGAGTTGGTGGTGGAGGGGCCGGACTGACATCGTGCCGGTGCAAAGGGATGGCAGTGGTAATGTTGGGCCGCGAGGACCGCCGTGAAGACGTTGGGGGCCGTTGTGCAGCCTCTGCGAGTCCGGAACTTGCGTTCAGGGAGTGACATGGTCCGATGTGCATGTGGGCTGACAGTTGGGAGGTGTGCTGGGGCGGTGAAGGGCGGACCTGACTTGAGCGCTCGGAAGGCGATGCGAGGGTAGTCGTGATGCGTGTCGGAGCAGTCTGGGTCAGGAGGGAGATGGGGTTGGCAGTGGGTGCCGAAGTAACGGAGGCTTCTGTTGGACCAGAGCTTACTGGAGGTTTCAGGTCGCTCGTCGAATGGGGGCTATTTGAAAACATGCTCGACGTATCGCTGATCAGTTTGCTCACTCCATTAATGATGGACATCGTCTTGTTCTTTCTGGTCCCTAGAGGCGTGCCAGTAGGAGAAGGCTGAGTGACGGTGGCGGCGGTTGACGAGCTCTCCGATGCCGATTGTGAGAGTGTGACGGTGCTTGTACTGCTGCTCGATGTGTGCAGTGTCGGGACAGCTACCAGGCCGGAATCTTGGCCATCGGCACCAACGACAGCATTGACGAGCACGACAGGAGCAGGCGAAGGCAGCACTGGGAACTTGCCATGGCGCATTCACCGCTCCCGACTGTGAATGAGAATGCCCGTGGCGTGAAGATCTGGGCTTGCTAGATTTCAGTGGACTGCCCTTGTATGAAGAAGATAGGGAGCCCGACATCTGGTCAACCCAAGATGCAGGCTTGGAAAGACTAGATCGCGGACTAAAGCCATCTCGATCCTTCCCTTTGAGCTGTATTGGAATCCCTTTGGAGCAGGAGCCACTCATCTCATCGACAATGTAGAGCCCCTTCAAGTCAGCCTTGTTGAGGAATCCCGAGCCAGTCATGGACTGTGATAGCGATGTCGGTGGGGTGCTGATGATGCTTCCCCCAGCAGGAGTGGACATAGCAGCAGATGATACCGAAGATGATGAGGACGCAGTCGAAGGGGCTTTCGTGTTGCTTGGAGGTGATGGCTCCACCTTCTTTGCAACCGATTGCTGTTGGAGTGCTGGCAAAGAAGTCGTAGAGTTGCCATGAGCTTTGGAAAGACGGGAGCCCAACGAGCCACCCGCAAGATTGCTACTCGAAGAAAGTGCGCTGCTGGAGTTTCGAAGGATATTCATCTGCGTGACGTAGCTGTTGCTCTGACTGGCGGTCGCACTGACGCTACCAGGTACCCTCGAACTTGTCAAGAGATTGGAGTTACCGCCATGGCTATTTCGCCCAAGGCTTCGTGCAAGGCTGCGCGAAGGACTTGATAGAGGTTGGGATTCAAAGATTTGGACCTGCCGTCTTGCCCGCTGCTGCTGGGTATAGGGGATTGTTACACCAGCCTTGGACTTTCCGGGAAGGGGTACGCCTACTCGGCGCGATGTAGGCGACGGAGATTGCAATAGCTCTTGGTTGATGTGCTCCTCGATGTCCGGTATCGATATCACTGAAAGGCGATTAGAATACAGTGACCCGACGAGGGTGATAAGGGGGCAGAGAGCCAAGCAGTGGCAAGAAGGGACGGGAAATACTCACAGATGTTCTCTGGCTTAATGTCGGTATGGACCAGGTCGCATTCGTCATGGAGATATTGCAACCCGAGCAAAATTTGCTTCGCAATAACCTTGACCAATGCCCGTGGGACGCCTTTCTTCTTGTTCCGCTCAATCAAAGCGAGCAAGTTTTCACCTAGCGGCTCGAAAACAATGCAGATATGAGCGGATTCAGGGCTTTGGTGGGAGAAGGAGTCGAGGAAAGAGACGATGTATGACCGTCCTGGGTGGTTCGGAGAAACCGAAGCCACTCGGGAAAGCAGCTTGATTTCGTCCCTTGCTGTTTCGGCGTAACGTCCCGCAGACTTGACCACCTTAAGTGCGGAGTGGGCACCAGTCCTGAATTTTGAATTCGTAATGAGAGATGGGGGGTGTACACCAGGTCATTAGTGCTTACTCGGAATCCTTGACCAGCCAAACGGTCGAAAAGTGACCCCATCTACTATGTGTTAGACCACAAATGAACCTTCACCTATAGCAGAGACTCACCCTAGCTTTCTGACTACTCTGTACCGACCCTGCTTGAAGGTGTCGTTAACCTTGACTGGAAGATAACCACCTGTATTATAATCTGCAGGGCTCTCCTCGTCCTTGCAAGCTGGCTGGTCGAAGGGAAGAATCTGTGGACCCTTGGACGATGTGATGAATTGGTATTTGGAACAGAGAGGCTTGGAGGCCATCAAGCAGGGAAGAGGATGGGGGGCTGGTTGTCGATGGCCACTGGCAAGAGCACCAAGGACAGCTCGGTTCAAGCAGATGGTCTTTCCCACGCCGGCCCGAACTTCCGTATAGAGCGACGCGACTCGGACAAGACTCGAACTCAACCGCGACAATGAAGTCTGAAAGGGAGGACGCTCTTTCGACCTTGGTAAGTATGTACGAAGGGTTTGAAAGGGAAGCTCTGATAGAGTTTATAACAGACGGGTCTAGTACTTTCGTCCCTACTGGATGAATTATTGCTGGATTGCACCCTTCAGGCCCATAAGGAGGTAGCCAAGAGCTCTACAGTGTGCAAGGTGTGCAACACAAGGTATTGTTTCATCTCGGCTCCCCATACATTGCTGCACTAACCTCATCTTGCCTTCTTAGATGCAGAGCTGGTATGGATAAACAATTGCTCTCGGAACATCGATACTCAATTGTCACTAGTTCACGTTCCCAGCAGCCTTTCCCAGCAATCAACCAACATACCATCTCGGTCAGGCACACCTTCCTCGACTGGGGAACTCAAATCACACACCGGTACCAGTACTCCAACAAGTGCTAAAGTCGAAGGAGCTTTGCTACTAGACTGCGTCTCCTGCGGGCGCCAAGTGGGTGCTGCCCGCATTACCCTGCAGATCTCGGCTGAGCTATTGTCAGATTGCCTCCAATCGATATGCACCCCATCTTAGCTCCTGTATGGGACTCTCCAGCTCCCGTCGTGGGGCTCCGAGGGCAAACACCAAGCTCAAGTACGTCCTGCTGCCCTTGATACCCGAAAGAATGGGTATGAATCTTCTGTAGGCCTCCATCGGATGCAGGAAGGTCGGCCTCCCCAACCTCCGAAGGTGAGTCGGATGATAGACCCATTGCCAAATCAAAGGCACTTGGTAAAGGAAGGCTCGAAGGTTAGCAAGATCACGGTGATTCCGTCCAGGTGTAAACTAATTATTTGCTTAGACGACGAATTCAGCCTCAAGAGGAAAAGGGTAGGCATTGCAGGGGAGCACCAATGTCCATCTACTTACGACTACCCCAGCACCCATCTCCGCAAATCTCGCCAAGCAAGAAAAGTAAAGGCAAAGGCGCAGGTAAACTCTACTTCCAATGAACCCATATCGATGATGCCCAAATAACCTCTCGGGTAGGATCCCAAATCTCTCGGGTCAAGGCAGACCGCGATACTTCTGGGGTTCCTGGAGGTGTACGTCCCTCACTTCTATCCATCACTATTAGCACTGAATCGCGAGTCCTCAGTCACACTATTCTCCGAGCAACAAATCGCAGTCCAGAATTCCTTCCAAGCTTCGCGACTCCTCGATTGCTCCTTACAACAATGACGACAACGATGACTCTGATTCCCAATCTTCTTCTCCCGGAGCACTAGGTACTCCTGCTTCATCCACATTCACTCAAAGCCCCAAGGTCGCTGCTCGACCGGCAAATGCTCCCAAGAGAGGTCGACCTCCTGGCTCGGGAACTGGACCTCCAAAAAGGCCCAGTCCTCCACGACCAGTAGCGCCAGCACCAGTCATTCACTTCGGTAAGCAGTTGTTAAAAGAACTTCAAGAAGCTAGTGCTCAATTGATGCTTCGAACACAGCTATGGACGACGGGGACGAGACAGGGTCCTCCACAGATTCCAACAGCGACTAACGCCCCTTCGAGTTTTACTTTGTCTTTTGCTTTGCCTAGCTTTCATGTTGTACCTCCCTATGTAGCACCATATACCATCCTTACTCTGCCAACGTTCGCCGAAGCAATTTATCAGAACGCGAGACGTCATCGTGATGAGCACCGAGAGAGCCTTCCTAAATCAGACACATTCAACACTATAACGACCGTGCATCTGCATCTTGCCTGTCCCGTTCATCTGCGTCTTCCCCGCCATGACTAGTGATGTCAGTCAAGGAGCTCGCTAGGCTATACGACTCTTTGCCAGTGGTAGACGATGACGACTCGTCTAGGAGGTCGTCGTTATCGCGGCCGGAGGGAGGATCCTGGACAGCAACCTCAGGCTCGACCCTTCGAGGCCCTTCCTCTAGCCTGGCATCAGGATCTACTCTTGTTCCAACTCCTACTCCTGCCAGATTCCTTCGTCACCATCGACCCTCGTCACGGCTGCCTGTCGAAACAGAGCGAGATCCCCTCTCCCCTGACTCTTTGAAAGATCCGTTTCAAGAATCGAACGAGAACGAGGACCCCTTTGCGAGCGAGCTGGACGATGACGTTCCTGCCCTCCCTTCCAAGTCAACGAGGCCTGGCCTACCCCCACGAACCAGCACACTCAGATTCGTAGAAGATGCCAAAGCTCCGCTACGACAGCACATATACCCCCCAGAATCATCCCCCTATAACAGACCTACGCTATTCAGCTCAAGAGTAGAGAGCTACGCGACGACCTCTGGGACGAGCACAAGGTCGCATATACCCATCCCTACAAGTACTGTTTTCTCTCGAAATGCTGCCCCGATGCACTTGCCAAAGCTGGACAACTACTTGTCTGCTCTCCCAAAGCCCGAGTTTCTCGAAGAGAAGAAACGTGATGAAGCGCCAGACGAGTCAAGCACTGGAGAAAGAGACGCTTCGAAATTGAAACGGAGGCAGGGGATGTTTCCGCCAATGGACCGGTTGAAGGGTTCTGGTGTAAGCTTGGAGGATCTCGAGTTCAATAACCACATCCCACCTATATGGAGCGACAGGAAGTTTTTGTTGAGGCAGGCTATGAATCTAGCTATTGGAGCCCTGGTGAGTACAATTTGACCTTGGAACGCAAAGGCCATGCTGATGTCTCGCTGCCAGGGATCCAGTGCTCTAGCATCTTTCTACAGTCTCCAAGGACTGGTGAACACGGTGCAAATCTTTGCACTTATCTTGGGAACACTAGGTATGCTTATTTAACACCAGCTAGTAGTGAAGCATGCTTACATACATGCAGTTCCGCTTGATGTCGACAACGTTTGGGATAAGTGGAGAAAGCTCTTCCTTGGCACAATGTATGCACATCATTAGGTCTATTGAATCGGTAAACTGATCGACTACCTCTAGCCCGAAAGTGCTAGCACTCAACTTTGCATCCACTCTCGTCCAATCACTTCTATACCTCGTCGTTTTCTTGACTATCACAGCTTTCCTTCTCTGGTACTTCTACCGCTCGACTCTCCAGTGCAACCGATACAACACGGTCGAAGGTCTTCAGCAGACTGAATTCCAAGGGCATCAGTGGGGGCTGGTCATTGTCACATTTATCTTAACCGTGATCTACCTTCCTCTCAGCACCATGGCCGTCCATGTCATCGTCTGGTCAGAAGAGCTTTGGCCTGTTCCAAATCCCTACATCAACGCCACTACGTTCCCGCCTGAACTGGATCCTCTTGGGCCAATGACAGAGTTTCGCGACCCTTTGGACTTTTGTTGGACCACCACCATGAAACGGAATGAGGTCAACTACGCTCCCATTCTCGTAATTCTGGGAATAGTATCTTTTCTCTTGGTGAGATTTATGCGACAGTGTCAGGTACCCTCGAACTGACATTCGAACAAAGTTGGCGGTGTGGTTCCCACTTGCTCTGAGGCGCGTCATCCAGCAATCCGTTCCCAAGGTGGAGAAGTTTAGTGGAATGGGACGACCTCGCTCGAACGCAGACATGGATGCTGAATATCATCGCTTGCTGGAGCGAGACCGAAATCCTTTCGCCTTCCTCTACAGTGGTATGCTCCTTTGTATCTTTCAGCGTCGCAAACCATGTCTGACGGAACTCTGCCTCCAGCGTTTCGCCGTGGATGGGGATCCTACGAATCAACCTACCTCTTTGCGAAGCTTAGCACATTGCTTATCATCGCGGTAATCGACGGCAACAACTGCCTCTTCAACAACTACTCACGGACCATGATCCCGGTCATCCGCCAAATCGTCTTGTTGCTCTCGACCATCGCCTTTTGGACTGTTCAATGCATATATGCACCGTTCTTGGATCCAGTGAACAACGCAAGCGAGTGGACATCAAGGCTTAATTATGTATCTACGGCCACGACGGCGCTTCTGGTCAGCCTAGATGTGCCAGGCAAGAAGATTATCGAGACGTATGTCTTGTATACGTGAGTCGAGTGTCCGTAAATTATCGTTAGCGAGGAACTGACCCAACTCGCATGCAGTATTTATATCATTACTTACGGACTTGGATTCTGTGAGTCCCAGAGGTGCTTATGCCAATGGACTGCACTCACCAGACGTTAGATTTTGTTATCATTAATCTGGACATGACGCAACGCATTGTTAAACGATTTACACGACGCATCGATTTTAGTGAGTGATCGTACTTTCTGTTGCTTCGGCTGGTTATTTACGTTCCGCAGGCATCGACATCTTCTCACCACGGTCAGATAAGCTCGTTTCGTATGGCCATCGCAAAGCTCATGAATTTGCAGACTAGATACCTCCCCTTCCTCGGTTCACCTCAAACGTCGCATCTGGCAAGAATCAGTGTCAACCATCCTCTTGACCGACCCCGATTGCCGCATCCCCACCAACCAGCCCATGGCGTTCGCTCAAGCTAGAGATAGCGAACACTCTCCGTATCTATTGAACTTCACCGGTACTCCCGGCGAGAGACACGCAGAGAATATGAAGATCCTACGCGAGATTGGCGATCTCAGCTACAGACAAGCTGTGGCTCTTCTGAATGGACCCGACTACGCCTGGTACAAGCACCTCGAGGAAGAAATCCAGAATAACTTTGTTGGACCTGATAGCTATTGGTGCAGTCCCAGTACTGGAAGCCCAGTCTGTAAGAGTTACTTCGGTAACGCATGGTGGATCCCCTTCCCACCAACCATTGTGAGTGATCTCGCCTCGGTACCTAGTATAACATAAGGTCTGACATGTACAGATTATTCGCTACGACGAGGGACCGACCGCGATCATAGAGGGTGTATCAAATCTCGAAGCGTATGTCGCTCAGAATGTGGATCCAGAGATACAGCGGCGCAGGCAGGTGCGATTGTCCCTACGAGCGTTGGAGGGACAGACAGTGGTTTGGCCATACGAGCACCGACAGGTGATACACTCGTCTTTCGGCGTTTGTGTTGGGCGCTGATTTTAGTATTCCAGGCAATCGGAAGTGCCTCTTGGTTTAAGAGACGTGGAAACTATCAGGCTACGGCGTCTGTCAGCTACAGAACAGCGGTATTCCGAATCAAGCGACGAGGTTTCTTACTCTGGCGAGGGGTCCATCTCGGCAGTGGGTTCGAGATAGAACTGTCTTATGCAAAACACGTTAAGCAGTCAAGAGATATCATCGGCCTCAACGACGAATGTGACCTGACACCTCCCCTCGCCAAATTCCTCGAACTAAACCGAGGGCTCATCGAGCAAGGGACGCCTAAGCTGGAGGAAGCTCTGCATAGCTATAGGGTATACCATCGCAAGGAAAGCCGCTGGAAAATTCGTGTCCTTTCCTATCGTTTCCTTGTTCATGTCTGGGCACAACCTCGGAATCCAACCGACCTTCCACATAGCTCGATCGATATAGAACGGGATCCAAGGGTACGGCAGGCTATGCTCCAATGTGGGGGTACATTCTGTGTCATGTACGATCGGTATCTTGCTGTGTGTCGTTCTGAGGCAGCGGCGTGGTGGTACATTTTTTGGGTATTTGTTTATTAACCTCCCTGGCTACCTTTACGCTGATGTTGAACCAACCCAGGACGACCTATGGCGACGAAACCGCGAGACCATCGCTGCGTTGCGCACCTATGAGGAGGACTTCAATCCACACTACGCAACCTCCATTGCGTATACCCCTCTTCCAAGAGCTGCTCTAGAAAGTTTCCTCACTCAGCGTGGCCTGCTACACAAGAAGCCCAAGTATTTCGACTGCTTTCACTCTGGCTTCCTGAACAAGCTTTACATACGACTGAACGACTGCGTGTACCGCGACTCTCACCGGGTATGTTTTCGCATTGTTCTATCTCAGTTTAGGTTGTTGACAGACGAGTATAGGCTATAATGTTCCACCTTGGCCACGACCGACACGAATACGACATGGAGGACATCGATGTACTCACCCAAGGCAACCCTTCTACACTAGGAACTGGAGGTGGAACAGACCATGATGTCTCCTGGATCCGAACACGGCCAACGTACAGATGGGAAGGCTTGTTCATGGACCCCGTTCGCAAAAGGGACTGGGCGCAACGAAAGTGGTTTGCAAAGTTTGGCGCATGGTTCGGGTTGACGCCCCTATGGAGGTCAGGCATTCTGACAAACGGGTTGTCGGTGGACGTTCGGTTGGAGAACGGGAAGTACGTATTGCTTGATGATACCTCGACTGTAGATACCAAGAGTATAGGGGCAGAGGGCCAGCAATGATACCCCATATCTGATATCAGTTATGCCTAGGAAAAACGCTGTCTTTTGTTCGGCCCCCAAAAAGATCTGGCAGGGATGGCTCGTCGCTGGGAACCACTCTCCTCCAGACCTGCTCCTCTGGCGTAAGGGCGCGATTTCTTTTCCTTCTGACCAATCTTTTTCTGCTTCCTGTCGATAGCCTTCTTGACAGCACGGTGACCACCTTCTGAGGATAGTGCTTCGAAACGTGCTTTCTGAACCACCTTTCGTTTCTCGGCTGCAAGCATGGATGAATTGATGTTGTGGAATTAAATGGGAACACCCACAATCCTTCAAAAACCATTGTCCCTTTCCGTGTTTTTGTTTCTCCTTTTCTTCCGATTTCACCTTCTGCAAAGCTTGTCGTTGGACTGCGTCCTGTCGGTCTTTGTTAACCAGGCCTTCTGTCCTTTTAAGAGCTTGCTCTAGACGGTAAATTTCCCTTTCGAACTCGAGTCGTCTATCTGCAGGACATGAAGAGAGTGCCCTCCGAGCCTTTGACAAACTTTCCCGCAGGGTTTTGAGCTCGTCTTTGCGAGATTCGGCGAGGAAGCCATACGACTTCTGAAATTCTTCGGGCTTGAATTCGCCGGTTGTTGGCAAGAAGCGAGGATCTCTTGGTACCTGGGTGATAGTATGAGGTAAAGTAGCACGAAGAACCTGCTAGACCCACGATTTTAGGAACTTCGACAACGGTTCTCTTCCTGGTGACAGGCTTTTTGGACGTCACCTCCATTGGCCTGGTGAAAGGTGAGCCGAGGGTTTACGATACGAGCCTAGGAACGTACGCATGCTTGCTCGACCTGGCATGCTTTTTAGGATCATGAGATATCCATTCGACCTTTCGTTCTTTTTGTGTTGGCTCTTCCTCTGGTTCAGATTCATTGTCTGAGGCGGAATCGTCTTCAGATTCGGTCTCTGGTTCAACCTGCGTCAATGCCTTTTGTGATTTCCTGAGGCTGCCTAGCGGTAGACTTCGAAGGTCTCAATGGCTTGATGAGCCTTTCACCCTTACTGCTGGACGGGCAAGCTACTTACTGTCTTCCAGATCGGTCTTTCGATGAGTTAGAGCAGACGGTCGGGCTGGTCGGATGTCACTTACCAAATGCGAAGGCCGTCTTTGAGCTGGTACTTTTGGTTGGTCGTATATCGAATCGTCGTCAGCCTCCCACTGGGCGATCCTGGGTGCGTCTGCATCGTCGTCGGAGGGCACATCTTCCCTCTCGTCTTCGCTAGACTCCTCTGAATCGCTCGAAGCGTCGCCTTGGCTAGAACCTTGCTCAAAGTCACTGTTTGCTGAAGTGTCCTCCTCTGGCAGCTCGTCCCTGGACCGCTTGAGGGACTGCTTGAGGCTTTTCACGCTGCTTTTGGTTGGCCGAGTCGAAGACATGGATCAAGGTGGTCGTGGGAAGGATCAAAACTGAATTGAATTTTGAATTCCGGGATTGGCTCCGATCGTCACTCAACTCCATCCATGCTCTGCTGAAGTGCCTCTGGGCAATCCAGTGCCCTGTTCATGCGCTCAGGAGCGTATTGCTGGATGAAACCAGTTAAACATGGCCACCACACTGGAGTCCCCAAAGTCTCCCAAGGTTTCCGAACGACCGCGGCTGGCGACCATTCAAACCAACCGGCACTCGCTGTCGGCCTTTGACGCTGCTGCTCGCGGTAACGCCTATGACGATGACAGTGAAAGGGAAGGCGATGGAGACATTTATCGTGGAGGAGGACGTCCGTCATCAGATGCGAGTTCTCTTTCAAGCTCGTCTTCTGGCTCGTCTTCTTCATCTTCCTCCGGATTCATTGCAGGTCCTCTTGGTGCATTAACCGCCATTGTAGACCATGCCATCTCACGCTGGGCGCGAGGTGTACGTAGAGGGCGCAGGTCTTCTGGCAGCTCCACCTCTTCGTCCTCCTCCTCTGGAAGTTCTTCATCGTCTTCCTCCTCATCATCCTCGAATTCATCCACCTCCATCAACACACTCGCCCGCACCAAGCGCCGACTCAAGGCACGCTCCAGCCAGGGCAGCCTTCTGAGTATTCAATCGGAGCGAGACATCATGGCACACATCAGCAGATTGAAAGCTCTACAAGAGTCAAGGCGAGTCCCTCGGCAATTTGGGCTCTATCTACCGCCAACACTCGAGATCCCCGGCCAGTCTCTTGGAGTGGTTATGGAAGGAGCGGATGATGCAAGGACGCGACGTGTAATATCAACCACTTCGCTTTCCTTCACTATCAACAGATTGGAAGCCATCATGAAGACATCGAGAGGTCGTAAGCCCCGGGGACGAGGGAGGGAGCCATCTCAGGTTGACGAACCCGCGTCCCACTCCCCCATATCAAGGCTACCTTCCAGGTCAAGCTCTGAGCTCCGGAAGTCGAGGGGATCGTTCCCTGCATTTGCTGCATCCAAGAAGCGTAAAGGAAAACGGCGGGCTGTAACCGCTGTCAAGAGTGTCCCATCACGTCCCATGTTGCCCAGCAAGGTGTCCAAGAGACTTATGCCAAAGGCGTGGTTCCTCGACGTTGCCTCCCCCACATGGGCGGATCTGAGTGCCATAGGCAAGGTGTGTACCCCTCTCTGCCTTGTTGTTTGGGTTTCTTTACTGAATCCGCCGCATTAGCTCTTACACATACACCCGTTGACGCTAGAAGATATCCTACAGCAAGACCCACGTGAAAAGCTAGAACTTTTCCCGAAGCTCGGATACTATTTCATCTCGTTCAGAGCCATAGAAAGCAAAGCTGAGCGTGCTCGTATGCAACGCGATGCAAGGAAGCATGCAGATATGTCTGGTAGCGACCCAGATGCTGCGGATATACCAATGGGCGAGGCCAACGTATACTTGGTCGTCTTCAATGATGGAATATGCTGCGTCAGTCTCCGTTCACATTCGTATTGCTTGCTTATTCAATCTATATTCAGTTTCATTTTAGAGACATCTCAGGTGAATAGTACTCTTGATTGGTTCCAAGCTCTAGACTAATACTTGCACAGATCATTTGGAGCGTGTTAGGAACCGGATTGTCCTTTTGGACGAAGTCGTGAACATGTCCTCCGGTAAGAGCTCAAAGCACTCAGCGGAGGCCTAGACTCAACCAGTGTCCCTTAGATTGGATAGCTCACGGAATCTTGGATTCAATCGTGGACTCTTTCTTCCCTTTCTTCACCGAGATCGAAAAGGAAGTCATGGACATCGATGACTTAGTCTATGCAGATGCCGACGCAGAGGAGAGCAGTGATGTACCAGAGGTTGTTGTCACCGAGGTAGCAACGCCATCGACAATCAAGCAAGAACTTCCCTCAAGTCAGAAAGAATCTTCTGCGCAACTGGAGAAGGAGGAGAAAAGGCCCTCAGTCGAATCCAATTCATCGGAGGAAAGCATCCGCCCTCACTTCACCGCTCCCCGACCGACTCTCGGGATGCTCTTCCGGCGTCTACGACGGTACATTATTGGCTTCTGGCACCGCTTTACTTATCGGGCACGAGAGCAACACCGTCCATCCAAGGTCAATCCCAGGATAACAACTCTCCGCAGAATGGCGAAGACAAGACGCCTGGTGACGAACTTGGGTCGCTCCCTCGCTGGAAAGTCTGAAGTGGTGACTAGAATACGAAAGAGGCTTTTGCAGCAAGGCCTCGAGCCAGCCCTGGGAAATGGCGGGAGCAAGAGGGAGGAGTTGGAGGTGGCCATCTACATGGGAGATATTCATGGTGAGCCCCTTGACCTCGCTTGAATGAACGGCATTTAATCTACGTGCAGACCATATCCTCACCCTCCAGAGTTCTCTCAACCACATGGAGCGAATGCTCAGCCAGTCGCACCCTTCATATCTTTCTCAACTTCGCATGAACTTGGCGCGAACCAAAGGAGGATCCGATATGGCCCTAGTGTATCTTACCGTGATCAGTATAGCCGTTCTGTGCTGTCAGGCTGTGACAGGTGAGCCGACCGTCAAGAATTTGTCCCCAGAATTGACATGCCATCTTTCAGGAACATTTTCGATGAATATCACTCTTCCCTCAAACAGAGCTGAGCCTGGTTATCCTCTTAACGTCTTCGGCATCGCCATCAGTTTGGTTTGCGTCGTCCTGACAGGATATCTGTCCCTGGTTCACCATTGGTGGAAATCCTCAAAACGCAGGAGAACTGCAATGTTGCACTAGGACTTTCTATAGTCCTCCTTCACAATCCTTTTTTTATGCTTTCGTGTTATCATTTTCTGACAGGCCACTGGCCCCAGCAAAGCCTGGAAGCACACAGATCCTTCTATGGCAAGACAGAGAGCAATACAACATGTTACATAGCGTTATGTATACAAGATAGAGTAATCGTAGACAATTCGTAGCAAGGTCATAATGGGACAACGGTCAATATTCAATGTTCATAGATGGGAGGCAAAGCAGGTCTGTTGCTGCTGTTACTTGGCCGAGCAACACTCTCTGTGGCCTCTGAAAGTGCTTCTTGCACTGGAACACGGGGATCAGGGTCTGCAAGCAGGCCATGGAGGGAACACATACCTTTATCATGGAATAGGACATAATTTCCTTCAAAGTCTTGGAAGGTCTTTTGCAGGGCATCCCGCTGGCGGCGAATCGTGTCATTAATTCGGGTGAGATGCTCTGATTCTGCTTGCAAGTCTTCGAGACCTTCTTGGACTTGCACATGGAGTCTCTCCAATCCCTTGACGTGTTCGACGTATAGAGATCTCACTTCAGCCCATGCACCTGTTCCTCGAAGTAGATAAGAATGGGGGAGCAATGATACGAAAGAGGCAACATACCAGGATTTTGAGGGCTCTTCATAGATATGGCATACTGCGCAAGCTGCTGGTCAAGGGCTTGCGAATCTGCCCATGACACTCTCTTCGCGAGGTCGCTTAAGCTAGACCGGCGTCTAATACAGCTGGGCCGTCGCTGAAGCTGCTTGCCAGAAGCGCCATCTCCGTCTTGTGCTGAAGGGCCCTCAGCGTCATCTGGGAACGGGAGAAGCGGGGTAGGTTTCTCGGACGCTGGTTCGGGAGGTAGATCAAGACCATACTCCTCCCGTTGGGACAAAAGCAGGATAGGAAGGGGAAGCGGTGAAGTGATGCGGGGAGGAGGGCTGTTTATGGTCTCCACAGCTGCTGAAGCAGCTGGCAGTGATACGCTTCGCTCTGGTGCTGATATCTGTGGCTTAGAGCTAGTACGTGGTTTCTCTTTCGGTGGTGGGTTAGTTGTTGAACGAATGACCAGAGGTGGGTTGGCTATAGCCAGTTGCTTAGAAGTAGCTGGCTGTTTCGGAGGTTCGGGCTTCCGAGATGCCTGAGCCTTGACGGCCAACCGTCTCTGCTCGTCTCGAAAGAACTTTTCCATAGACTTCATACGAAAGTCTGCCTCTGCGACAACGGTTTGGAACATAACCCTGGACGCCCTCTTCGGGCTGCCTTCTGGAAGTTTAGTCAGATGCTGGCATTTCCGAATCATCCGCTCCTTCAAGTGTCGGATTTCCAATAGGCGCTCTGAAGGAGCAGAGGTCTTCTTCGTTATCTCATAGCTCTCAAGTTTCAGCAGCTGTTCATACATTGCGGCTGTCCCTGGGGGCAATAGAACCTGGCAAATGTCCATCAAACGCCTACAACATTTAAGCATGAATTCTTGGTCCTTACTTTGAGTTCTCCAGGCGTTTCGGTCAGCTGAATTGTCCTCCAGCCTTCGGGTGCCTTGGGGTCATATGGGTCCAGCTGCCCTCGTACAGAGCTTGGGACCCCATTAGTTCGGGAGGGCCCACCCCCACTTGGGCGGGACATAGGGAGGAGAGAGCAACGTTTGAATCCCAGTCATGCACTTTTGGACGAAAGTCCAACCGTGCTCAGCGGTAAAAGGTCCCGTTCGGCCGGCAGACCCGGTTGATGCCGTCATACCGGAACCGGGCATTACAGTATTCACATTCCCCGCGCTCTGCAACTGCATATACCTTCACGTCTAAACCATCACCGTCGCTCTTTACACTCTCCAACGCTCATGAAATGGGCTTCTCCAGGGAACAATATGAGTCCTTTCTCATAAACAATGTCTCCACCATCTCAAGTCTGGAGTCCACCCTCCGGTCCATAACTTGGTTTCTACCTGGGAGATTCAAGGATGCCGAGCTGGCTTCAGAAGCGCGTTAGTCTTTGTTCACAGTTAGAATGTGCAGTCGCACTGACTTGTAAACACTAGTCACTGCATCTCTCAATGTCATGAGCATGTATCACGATACACTGCTGGCTCGTATGGTTAACAACAACCCGAGCTACCAACCGCTTATACCACTATCACCACATTCGCGGTTTACGAGGGCATGGCTGGACAAATCGTGTCAATACAAGTGGATCTCACGAGTCCTCGAAATCATCAAGTTCACCGAACTTGTCATTGAAATGGGCCTGAGGAGGAAGGTCTCCCAACGCACCAAGTGGAGGTGTATCATAACGCTTGAAGTCGTGAAGTGAGCCGCCCATATTTCCTATACGAATCTTTGAACTGACAGGCTAAAAGGGCTGCGATGCGACTGTTCCTACTGAACCTGACGCGCCAACCTCTAGTCTCCCCACTTGTGCCAGAAAGAGACTTCGACCCAACGTCTCTACCCTCACCGGACGAAGTGCAATCTGCCTCCCGGGAACCTGCCACTCATCTGCCCTCACCTCTCCCTACCCCCGACCATCTGAAAAACAACACAGTCCCGCTTTCACCTCATGAATTATTATCCCCGACTACCAGACGAACTGGTACCGCAGCGGAGGACTATCTGCTGCCCAAGGCTCTGACAACAGCATCCGTCAAACCCTCTCTTTCGTTGCTTCCAACGCTTTCTGGCGCTCGAGACTGGGCTGCAGAAGTTGTATACGTTTTGCGACCGCTCGTTTATGGTGAGAGGGTTGAAGCCTTGTTTTGCTTTCACTAGACTTACCATATTTTGCTAGTTGCCCTTCTTGCCTCCGACCGAAAGAAGGGGCGCCTAAGTAACCGCGCAATGATCGTGGCCTTGGTCATGGAGTTCCTGTCTCGCAGCCTTCGTCGCACACCACCTGCTTCTGCTTCCCTTGAGCGCAGTGAGTATGCCAAACGTGACAAGGATATGCTGTGGTATCTTCTTCGTGGATCGGTTTGGCAACAATACACCAAGTAAGTGTCGATCTCTCACACCTACACCATGTTTCTGACACGTTGCGTAGACCCAAGCTGGAAGGCATTGTCCAGAGCGTGTCTACCAAGCCTTTGCTCGGTCTGTTCGGGTCTTTGGTGCACGATTGGATTCCGTTGATCGACGAGTACTATTACTGTGAGTCCATGCATCGCCTCTCTTGCTATCTGTCTTACTGAATCGACCTTAGATACTGCTCCTTAGTCTACTTGTATGATATAATTTGGCTCTTTTGACTTCTCATATGTTGTAACTTCGTTCATATATCGTTCTTGGTTCTGCTATCAGTTATTCGCAGATCGAGAAAGGCCACCCCAAGTTGGTTGGAGGATTTATGATATCCTGCACCATGTACAATTGTTTAAAAGGAACATCTTCAACGTTCAAAGCTCACCAAAACCCCTGTGCCCCGCATTCCGTGATGGGACCAAACATGGCCAAGCAAAGGTCACTTGGGATTTTGTTTTACTGTTCCTTCGAGTCAACTACAACCTCGAATCTAGCCCAGAATGTCGACTACGGGAAAAATGGATGTGGACCAGTCCCCGAATCGCTCGTGAGTACATCCCGCTCTGTCACAACCAATTTTGCTCATCATTCAGACGTGCTCGTTCATCTGATACCCTCAGAACGAAAAGCTCGCATAGATCGCCTTCTAGGGACGGTAGAGACAGGAAGGATCGGAGCAGACGTGACGACGAAAGGAGGAGGCGCAGTCGCAGCAGGGATTACCGTCGGGAGCGAGACCGTTCTCGTGACCGAACTGTTGACAAGGATAGGAACTATGAACGCCGCCGAGAGAGAGGAGAGAGTGAGCGAAGCCACCGCAGCTCCCATAGTCACCGAGATGGTCGTGACCGTGACCGCGATAGGGATGACAAGGACCGGGAACGCGACAGAGACTCCCGACGCCGCAAGCGTGGTGATGACGAGACGTCTGAGCGCGGAGGAGACGACCGACCTAAGAAGAGGCGGTCGGACGACGGTGAAGAGCCGCCTGCGCCCACTGGCGCGCCCCCTCCCCCGCCTCCTCCTCCTCGTGATAGCCCTCGTCCTTCGGACCGCAGCAAGAATGGCGATAGGCCTCCCCGAGGTGATTATGACGATTCGCCTCGGTACAGGGATCGTCGTGACCGTGACCGAAGGCGGCCTCCTTACGATGACCGAGATAGACGGCGACGAACAAGGAGTCCTCCGCCACCACCTCCCAGGTATGTTTCCTCAGCCCAGTTCTCAGACGGTCAAGCTGACCCAAACACGCCAAGACGAACCTCGCCAATCTATGACGGTGCCCCTCCAGATGATTATAACCCCGAAGAGCCCAAGGACGACGACTCGGAAGCCCGTTCTGTCTTTGTTTCACAGCTTGCCGCTCGTTTGACAGCAAGAGATCTAGGTTATTTCTTCGAAGACAAGCTCGGAGAAGGCACTGTGATGGATGCTAGGATCGTCACTGATCGCCTTTCTCGCCGCTCTAAAGGGTTGGTTTCCTGTCCAATTCTCAGTTTACATTGCTCACAACTCACTCTCTCAGGATTGGCTACGTTGAGTTCCGCACTATTGAACTTGTCGAAAAGGCCTTGTCTCTCTCAGGAACCATCGTCATGGGCTTGCCAATCAATGTACAGCTGACCGAGTCAGAAAGGAACAAGACTCATGCTGGTGATGGGTAGGTATTCTTCACTCGCACAACGTCGTGCGCTAATGAAACCTCTTGCAGGAGCCTTCATCTTCCCCCGGGAGTCACTGCATCAGGCAACATGTAAGGAGCAAGTTTCCGTTGGCGCGCCATGAGGTTGACAAACTCCCCGCCAGCCTTTATGTCGGATCCCTACACTTTAACCTCACAGAATCGGATATCAGGCAGGTGTTCGAGCCGTTCGGTGAACTCGAATTCGTGGATCTCCATCGCGACCGGGCGACAGGAAGAAGCAAGGGCTACGCTTTCATCCAGTACGTTCCTCTCAAACAGGCCCTTACTCAGTCTCCTTACCCTATCGCTCAGGTACAAAAAAGCGGAAGACGCCCGCATGGCTTTAGAGCAAATGGAAGGCTTCGAGCTGGCGGGACGTACTGTACGTTCTCTTTCCCAGGTATCATGCAGCCAATCTGACGAATCTGTTAGCTGCATGTCAACACCGTCCACGAGAAGGGATCCGTGCGTTACACCCAGACTGAGTCCCTGGATGATGCTGGCGGTGAGTGTTCTCTTACTTGACGCGTCGTTCAACGTTCAACGCTGAACGTCGATCATAGGTGGTAACCTGAACGCTGCTTCACGTCAAGCGCTGATGCAGAAACTTGCTAGGACTGAACAGCCAGTAGCGCCCGCAGAAATCGCGTATGTTGTGCCATCATCGCTTGACCAAAACCTCGCTGACCTACGTGACCATGACTAGTAAACCTAACATTCAGGCCATGCAGACGAAGTCCGTGCTTCTTCGAAACATGTTCAATGCAGAAGAGTACGTTCTTTCTTCAGCGTTCTGTCTATCTGCTAACAGCTTTCCAGAGAGACTGAAGCCAATTGGGACAAAGATTTGGCTGAGGACGTTAAAGGCGAGTGTGAGGCAAAGTATGGCAAAGTCCTTGCGATCAAAGTCGACAAAGATTCTCAGGTAAGGACACTGCTCTTGGGCGGCGGTTAGGCACTGATGAGGTCACCCAGGGCGAGATCTATCTCAAATTTGACGCGGTTGAATCTGCTAAGAACGCTATCCAGGGTCTCAACGGTCGCTGGTTCGGAGGGCGTCAAATATCTGCCAATTTCATCTCAGATGCCATGGCGGACGCCATCGTGGCGGCCAAGTAGGGTTGCGTCAGAGTTCCGGCTCACCGGTTCTGGTTTTGCAAGATTAACACTGAACACTTTCTTCAATTATTCGCAGATGGCTTTGTTAAACATGATTCCCGATGCAGTTTCTTCCCTCTTCTTGATATGCCCTTCTGAACAGGGGTTGTTTCACGGGCTTTTCCAACAGGCACTATCAGCCAGAGGCAGGTTCCCTTATGTCTTCTGATGTTGTTGCCGACCTTCACCTTAAACTGTGTTAGATTAATGCCGAGTAATATTCATCTCCGTCCGCTATGACTGTGGAAGATGGCTTCACCTCGGTCAGGTTCACTTGCAACCCCCTCAGATGACTGACATATCAATAGAGCAGACACAATCCCATTGTGCTGACTGAGTCGCCAACACTTTCGATCTGCTGACGACCTTTATAGAATATTTTGCAAATATCGAATCCTTTTATCTACCGGATCTTCTCCAAGATCAAGATGGGACATTGTGGTCAAGTGGTGAATGCGTCTTCTCGAAGGTTTTCGAAAACTCGGCCCGGACTAGTTTTCGTCTTCTGTTGGGGGTATAAGAATCACTTCGCTGAGGCCTAAACCGTACGCCTCAGTCTATTCTCCATCTCTTGACATCATGGCTTCCGTGGAACACATTAACTCGAGCGAGAACGCAGACTTCTCTCACATCCTATGTATGTCCTTATCTGCACTGGTTGCAACAAAGCATAATGCTATTATTGGGCGGTAGCACATGCAACAAAAGTTTCTTCCACTGGTGGATTGGTTTTCATCAGCGGGCAGGTTCCCTCAGACTCGAAGGGCAACCTCGTGCAAGGGACCATCCAAGAGAAGACGGTAGGGAGGTAGCGCAATCATCAGCGATGGGGGGCTTGACTTTGAATCCCAGACTCAATGCCTGGACAACATTACCAACGTTCTCAGAGCTAGCGGAACGACATGGTCGAAGGTCCTCAAGGTAAACGTCTTCCTCAAAGACATGGACAACTTCTCCCTCGTCAACGAGGTCTACGGCAAGGTGAAATTGTGCCTTCTGAGCGATCTATATGCTGGTCGAAGCTGACCCTTTGTACAGTACATTCCCAACCCTAAACCCGCCAGGACTTGCATCCAGGCAGGAAAGTTGCCCAACGATGTTGATGTCGAAATTGAGGCTATTGCGACCACCTAAGCAGCCGTAGCCGAGTAAACAGAAAGAGGGCTTTATTCCTGCTGTAATAGTAGATACCTTTGCATTCGAGGGAATGTGGCTCGAGTATCACTGGCGTTTCGAAATCACTCCTGAAATTCTTGAGCTACCACATCTTGCCCACGAAGATGGTTCTGGATGTCTCGTCGAATGTAGCTTCCGAGAACTCGTGACCCTAGGATCCTCCTCGCCTACTTTCTTGGACATCTACAATCACGACCAGGAGGACCGTGCCACCTATGGACTACGAACTTTTGAAGGCCAACCAAGAGCAAATGGCTGGCGAGCTCAAGAAGCGATATGTCGGCACATTGATCAAAGAGCTCAGGACTCCTGCATTTATTATAGACAAAAGTCTATTCGAAAAGAATTGCTCGGCGATGATCAAGAAAGCTAATGACTGGGGTGCCAGTTTCAGAGCTCATTTGAAGACTCACAAGGTATGTGCCAAGATCGCAAAGCATCTCGCCCCTATTGATATGGATATAATCTCGAGACGGCCCAAGGTACCAAGCTGCAGTTACAAACCAGTGAAGGAAATACTGGGGCTGTCGTTGTCTCCACCGTCAAGGAAGCATGGGAGGTTTGGAACTCTGGATTGGTGAAACAGGGCGTTGTCAACGACGTGCGTATACCTGCAGCAGATCCTAAACTCTGAACCTTATTCCAGCCTGCTACGCAGATTTTGTATGGACTCCCTGTAGGTGCCAACAAGATCGCAGATCTAGCCGCCCTCTGGGACAAGATGGAGCCCCACGGAGGTCTTGTCCGCTTGCTTGTTGATCACCCGACACAAGTCAAGTTCCTGCAAGACTTTGAAAACACCAGAGAGAAAAAGAGACGCTGGTCAGTCTTCGTGAAAGTCAATGGGGGGCAAAAGTATGTTGTTGGTATCAGTTACGATTGTAACATTCTGACCAGTTACAGTCGGGCAGGCGTGGCCCCCGCATCCAACGCAATGGGGAGCCTCATCCTAACGATTCTGAAATCGCCCGCTACAAGCCTCCATGGTTTCTACGCGCATGCTGGAAACGCGTATGCCTCGACTTCTCAGTCCGAGGCGAATTCCTACCTCTCGTCGGAGGTACAGATCGTGAACGACTCGGCAGCCTTTGCGATCTCGAGGTTCGAGGACCTTTTGAAAACTGGGCATCGCTCCGATCCGTTCATCTTATCTGTTGGATCCACTCCTACTGCGCATGCATCTGGAACAGAGGCGAAGGCCCTCCTTGAGCAGACATTGCATGGTAAACTGGAGCTACACGCAGGTGAGTAACCCCTGGCCAAACGAGAGCCGAATGCTTATCCTGCTTCAGGAAACTACCCTTTGTTGGATCTGCAGCAACAACACACTAGCCTTATTGACTATCCACGGATTGCACAGCGTGTGCGTGCTTCGGTAATTTCCTATTATCCTGGTCGTGGACGCAATGGAGAGGACGAGGCCCTGATCGACGCCGGCGCCATTGCGTTTAGCAAGGATACTGGCCCTTCAGGCACATTCGGTGAGGTCGTCGGGAAGCCTTGGGTACTCTCGAGGATGTCCCAAGAGCACGGTGTCCTGAGTTGCACAAACAAGGACGATCCCAACTCCGCGCTAGAGGTCGGTTCCTTGGTCGACATTGTTGGACAGCATGCTTGTCTCATTGCAGCGGTGAGTCAGATGTCCGTGGTTGGTAGCTGTTTTGACAATTGTCAAGGCATACCCCTGGTACTATATTGTAGATTCCAGCGAAGACGGTGGAAAGGGGACTGTTCAGGATGTTTGGGTTCCATGGAAGGGCTGGTGAAGGCTTTTCAAGGAGCTCGGCACAGTGATCCGGTCATGTGACAATGCCTGTTAGCGACTGCCTCGATGTGGTGACCACAGATCTGTTTCTTGCTCTCTAGTCTCTATCAGTCCTTTCTCTATTTCTCTTTTACCCTAATACATCATGCCTTTCGATGATTTCGAAGCAGACGCAACCGAGCTCGTAGAAACTTATGGTGTGCCACGATAACGCACAAGACCTCACCGGGCCACAACTAACTAAGGAGCTAGATTTCTTGATGAAGTATATAATCATTGGCAAGCATCCTGCAATAATCCAAACGGCAGTCATCTCATGTGTCTACAGGAGAGGCTGGAACCGGGAAATCATGTCTCTTACACCACTTCACGCACAACTCATGTCAGTCACCCCTTGCTGGCCACAGTCGGAGCTCGTATGACTGACTGGCAGCAAAGTCAAGGACCACTCACAACATACAATCGGTGTCGAGTTCTCCAGTCGGACGGTGAAGCTAGGAGAGAAGCGGATTAAGCTCCAGGTCAGCACATGGTTCGATTTCGGGCCACGGATGGTGTCTGATTCGCCACAATCTAGCTATGGGATACAGCAGGGCAGGAACGGTTTCGGTACGTGTCTCAACTTGCTCAAGACTCACTGAATATAACCTCTGCTGTAGTTCCGTCACCCGAAGTTACTATAGGGGTGCAGCCGGTGCTATCCTTGTCTATGATATCACCAAGTGTGTTCCTTCAAAGTTCTCCGTGAATGTCTGATTGATTTGGCTACAGTCGCAGTTCTTTCGTCAACCTATCGCGCTGGCTTGCAGATGCTAGAGCTCTTGCTAGCCAACAACTGGTGGTGGTGTTAGTAGGAAACAAGTCGGACCGAGAAGAGGAGCGGGAGGTTGAGTGGGCAGAAGCCAGTAGATGGGCTGCGGAGAATGGTATGTCGAGTTGGCTTTATCATGCTTATCTTACTGAACTTAGTTTTTCAGATGTCCATTTTCTCGAGGCTTCGTCTCTCACCGGTGAGAATGTCGAAGCACCTTTTCTCTTGGCTGCAAGAGCCATCCTTCTATCTATCGAGTCGGGTTCCTTGGATCCAGAGAAACCTGGAAGCGGAGTGAGCTATGGGGATAGGGCTCTCCGTCGCGTCACCAGTTCCAGCCGCCTGAGCTTTGGGAGCCTCAGTGCTGGGAGGAGGAAAGGAAATGTTAGGCTCAGGAGCTGGGACCCCCGGTCTAAATGCTGTTAGATAGACTGTAAGTGAAGCCTATGTTCATGTCTGGAAACGTCTTGTTGACTCCTGCCCAATAGCCTTCCAAGGCGCCTCATGTTGCCTTCCATCCTTATGATTACTGATACCCCTTCTATTCAAGATACCGGCCAGGATTTATCACCATGTGAGTTGGGTTCTTGGCTTCGAAGGATTGAAGCTCATGCAGTCGCCTTCAGTGATCTCATTGCATTGCATTGCTTCTCGGCTTAGAGCACTATTATTGTATCCGTAACTTCACCCTTCCTCGACTAATATGTACGTACTGATGCACACCGGACTTTTGCCACACACCTTCAGTTTATGTTACGCCTCATGTTGTGTGATATCCTTTAGGAAAGCTTCTTGCAATCTTCGCATGGGCCAACAGGCCAGCTGGCCGTGCGAGGCAGGGCACTCCACCAGACCGAAGCCGCTTGACCACCTGGGTTCTTGGTCTCCCATGTGATGCGACGTTTTCCCATGTTGCATCTTTGCTACGATTGCCACATTCCCGCTTGTGCTGCCTCTTCAATTCTGTCATGCGCGATTCCTCAGAGCCGACTAACAAGCCCTTCTTACTCGATTTGTTGTGATAGCAAAATCAGAGTTTGCCCAGGTAGTAAGTGCTTCGGTTCTCTTCATGTGCTGAACCCGAACCTGACGCCTTTTTGCTTTAGGATGATTACCGCGGCCACTTCGGGATAAGTCCACCATGATAACTCCCGGATATATCCTCTCCAACTTCCAGAAACGAGAGGGAGTTGCCCTTCTGGTTTCTATGCACTCACGTTGCCTTTTGTTATCAATCAGAAGAAGCCAGGTAAGATAATCCCCTGCCCATGTCTCTCGATGTCCCACCATTGACCTCGTCTTTCACTGGCTCGTCGCCGTTTTCGTTCTCGTCTACCCTTCCAACGACAGGTTCTCCTAGCGAGATCACGCCGACAACAGGAAGTTCCACCAATATAGCCTCGACGGGAGCTGGAAGTTCCACGTATTCACTTACGTTGTCGTCTGGTCTGAGCGAACCAATCTCTGGGAGTATCGAGGTATACGCGATCCTTTGTGTCTGACTACGATCTAATCAAATGTTTAGACCAGCTCTCGGGGGACAGTAACTCCTTCAACTGGGACCACTCAGGAGTCCTCGAGCGTCTCGTCGGTCGGTTCTACGAAGTCTATGGTAGGTCAATTCAACAATGTGCTGATTCTGAATAGGATGTGCTTAATGAACCGATGCTACCCATTATAGGAATCCTCCATCCGGTCTGACAGCTCAGCCGGCCCCACAACTTCCAGCGCGGTAAGTCCGCTTGCAGAGGCCTTCTATACATAGATCCATAAGCTAATAAATACATGGCAGCCTGTAGTGATCTCCCCCTCCGAACCCCCAAGGGGGACATCCACCTCACTCACAACCAGCATCCGCACACCTCTCTCCCCCTCTACTCCCAGCTCAGTTGTTCAACCCACCTCCCCGTGAGTACTTGCTCTTCCAGTCTCAATGTCCCGTTCGCTGAACATGGGATCTAAACTCAGGACTATTAGCACTATGTCTACCTCCCGAGCACCAGGATCTAGTTCGCGGGGTACTTCGGCGTCAGCTTCGACAGGGCCCTCGCGACCACCGATGGGTGGAGGCCCTGCTACTACACCATCTCCTCCACCACCTTCTGTATCTTCGTCCCCGTCAGGCAGCTCGAATACCGCCGCTCCCACCAGCAGATCAACAAGCCCACCGACTAGCAGCTCTAGCAGCTCTCGTACTACCGCTTCGTCCTCTTCAAGGCCTCCGGTTTCTAGCCCTGCGGGCACTGTAACTTCGGGTGAGTACCGGATCCATTCCCCGCGTGTAGAATTTTCCGAATTTTAACAGCGCCTCCTCCTCCCCGCCCGCCTTCTTCGCCTACTCGCGTGACCCCGCAATCGCAATCGCCTCCCGACACGGATTCTCCGTTTGATCCTGGTCGTCCATCGACAACTCTTTCGTTATCCTTGGACGATGAAGTCGTCATTGTCGCCCCTTCGGCGAGGGCAACGTCTTCATCGACGAGCACACTCTTCGTTGACCCGCAGACGACCCTTGAGAGTGCAATCCCGGTCACGATTACCAGTGATGACACTGTGATTACCTCTACACCCGAGTTTGTGACTATTGTCAGGACTTCGACTGAGCCAGACGGTGATCTTGTCGTTCACACTGAGATCGCAGCCAACCCCAACTTCCCTTCACGCGGAGAAGAACAGTCTAGAGGGTACGTGCCTACACTCTGCAAGAACAATCCCAGCGATAGCTAATTGCCGTCTAGGATATTGGATAATAAAGGTGCTGCGGCTGGTATATTCGTCACCATCGGAGTCGTGACCTCTGTCGTGTCTGTCATCCTTTTCATGATCTGGAGGAAGCGTCGTCGCAACGAACGCAGAAAGCAATGGTTCGCAGGAATGCGCGAAACAAGGGCAGGGTCTGCAGGGTCTAGCTATCCCTTTGGTGGTGACGGAGGAGTTGGAGGAGCAGCAGCAGCAGGTGGTGGTGGAATGTCCAGCAACCGCTCGAGTGGATTCATCCAGGGCATGGCTAGTGATAGGAGCACCGAAGAAGGCCACGAGCGAGGCGGAAACGCCTTGGCTTGGGGACGCCAGCCACAGCCCTCGTCTCACTACAGGACCCATTCAAATCTTGCACCAGCAAGGGGGTACAACCTTTCCCCCATGGCCTTCCCTGAGCCTCCATCCCCGCTGCCTGCAAACGACTCGATGTCTAGCTTGGGTCTGGCCGGGATAGGAGCCGGGGCCGGCGCCACTGCTAGAGGTTTCCCCAGTCCCTCACGAAAGCCCGTCAGTGCTCACCTCTACGGCGATGATCTCAAAGACCTCGACCAGGCCCTTCAGCAGTCAAAATCTCAACCTGCGGCATCCAACTCTGATGCTCCCGGCAACGCTATGCGAGCCAGGTTTGGTCTGTCACCCATCCACGAGACTGCTGCAGTTCATGACGATGACTTCTTGCACCCTTCCCTCCCGGTTCCTCCGTCTAGCTATCAGTACAATCCTCGCATGGCGCCTTCGCCTTCTCCGTCGAGTCCTTCGCTGTACCCACCCACGCTTCCCGGGGACGACGAAGGGTACAACGGAGAGTACAGCGAAGGGTACAGTGACGAGTACGACGAAGGTCGTCGCCCACTGTCTAACTCTCAGGCCAACGGTGCGGCTGCCCCGCCTCGTCCCCCACGCTCGAGGCTGAGGGAGAGCGCCAACGGCATGCTCTTCGCCAAACCCAACGGCGAGCACACGGGCACCTTCGATGGCTTCACGCCCGCCCCTCTGACACCTCCTGCTTCCCAACAGCAACACGATCCCTCTCAGAAGGCCAAGATTGCGCCGAGTCTTGACAACTTGTTCACCAGGATTCATGGCGGCCCGACGAACAACACAAAGAAGGATGATGAAGACACGCACCTACCAACGCCTGCTTCGTCGACCCGGTCACCGATACAAGACAAGCACCAGGATATCTTGATGAATCGCAAGACGTTGCTTGATGTAGGCTTTCTTTTGCCCTTTCTCGACTTGCGGATGCTAACGAGCAACTTTTCAAAGGTTCGTCCGAGGAGCTTGAGCAGCGATGCTAGCTCGAACTGAGGGCCACTCGTCGAAGGCGACATCGTATATGTCTCCCGTCTTTATACGAGACGCATTTGTACAACACTTAAACATGTAAAACACCCCCGCCATGCTTCATGTAGCATGAAATAAAAACGACAACCACGCCCTATATCTTTTCCTTGAAATAGAAGTGAGGAGCTACCAAACAAACTGGGATTGCGGGAAACTACACTGAGTGAATAAAGTACATCAGAAGTACCATAACAAAGGTGATATAATAGCTACGAGAGCGCGAGTACAGTAATTAGCAGGCGAAAGGAGGGTAAAGGGGATCATGGAGAATTTTTGTCCGTGGGTATGGTGAAACGGTTGGGTGATAGTGGGGAGGGAATAATCTGAAGCAAGTCGGCCGCAAGGCGGGACGGTGAAAACCCCTTGGAGAAGTTGTCGGAGGGTAGGTAGTGAGGAAGTAAAGGGAATGTCTAGATGAATGAGAGTCGTAAATGCGTGTGGGCATAGGTATGCATCAAGTCCAGTTGTGTATGTAACATCAAGGTCGTGTACAAGGGTGAGTGTCCGAGAGCCGGTCGTGAATATGCGGGTTGTGAAGAAGAAAATAGTCCATGTACAGGGATGATGTTGGTCACCAAAAATAATGAGTGTAAAGTATGGGTGTCAGTTTTGAACGAAGAAAAGAAGGTCCATGCAAATAGAGAAGGAATAAAGGCCGCACCCATGCCGCCAAAGATGGGATGGAATGGGTGCATCAAGAATGGAAAACGGGAAGAGAGGATAAGCCAGAGCATGGGAGCGTGGAGCGATTCCTGAGGACGAAAGAAGTGGAGGGGACAGTCTCGGGTAAATATCGAGCAGAGAAGCTTTTGACCAACACCCAGTGACATCGAGAATGAACAGAATGGGTTCAGCAGATCAGAATGCTCGAGGCGTCCAGCTCTCTCTCCCTAAATCCGAAGCAGCAGTCTCATCTGCGTCGGGATTTGTCACGCCCAAAACCTTGCCACCGCCTCCTGCTTTGTTGAGCGGTCCACTTGTGGAGCTCGAGGCAAGGGCGGCAGGGCTCAACATCCTCCGCGAGTAATCTTCCTCGTCGCGAAGGTCAACATCTCCATCATGCATGAGATTGAACCGCTCCCGAAGTGTGGGGTCGAGGATGTTATCACGAGGAGTCGAAACCGCTGCACCGCCAGGTGTGGCGATTGGAGTGACGGATGGCATCGACTTTGGTTTTTCTACGGGAAAGAGTGTTGCGCCCAGGGCGTTGGTACTGCTCGAGGCGGCAGACGCACTCTGAGCATCCCCGTTGTTGCTAGACCCGCCGAAAAAGTAGTCTCGGAAGACATTCGGCTCAGTTTCGTCAGTAGTGAGAGCGATGCCCTTGGACCCTTCACCGTCAGGGATCGGGCCTGACGCGGTGCTGTAGACAGAGCTCGTGGCACTATTTGCACCATTGTTGTTTGTAGGAAACAACAGAGGTGGGTGCAAAGAGTTACGCGGGCTATATGGCGGAGGACTTCCGTTTCCGTTTGGCGATTGCCCTTGAAGATGAGAGCTGTTGCTCCCACCGCTGGGAGGTGATGGCTCCCTTTTCTGCCCTTGGTAGCCAGCCAACAATGGCTCTTGTGCAGGATTGCTGTAGCCCATGTTGGCGCGATTGTTGCCTAAGCTGCCCATTTCGTAAGCACTGATTCTCCTGTCCCTGTCAACACCAGCTGCAAGGGTAGCAGCACCTGCGGCCACGGCAGCCGCGGCTGCTGCACCACTGCTGGTCCTGTCCCTATATGCACCTCTATGGAAGGCCGAAGGTGGTGGGTTGTAGTCGGCATACGGGTTGAACGTCCCGTCTTCACCCACAAGTGGTACTGTTGGGTGAGTTGGAGTTACAGGATTGGCAGCAAACGGATCAGCGTCTGTGTATGCGCCTGTCATGGGAGGAAGCCCTCCGGCGACGCTCATTGCCAATCCAGATGAGCTTCTCCTGCCATGAACCATGCTTCCACTCGCGTTCCTGCCTGAAGGGTCGAGATAGCTGCTGCTGCTACCTCGTTCATGACTATGGCCCATGCTAGGGGGGTGATCACGATAGCGTCCGGGGCTATCGTCGTCGTCGTCATCGAGGGGAGCACGATGGAAACCGGCTGCAGCCAAAGTGGCCGAAACGGCAGTGTCGTGTTCGAGGCGCTGCGTGCGTCTTCGTCTTCGCACGGCAAAAAAGATCCATAGGAGAATCGAGGGCCGCGGCCAATCCGACAAGCACAAAGACACCTGCGACAGCTCCTGTGTTGGAGAAGAAGCTGTTGGGGAATTTTGAGTTTACCAAGGATAGATAAATGACGACGAGACGCACGCATTGCGACTACCTCCGCTGCCTCCCCCATTTAGGGTTGGATTTGGATTAGCGACAACTTCTGTAATTGTGAACACTGTACCGCCGCTTGTCGAGGTAGTGATTTGAGTAACCAGAGGTGGTGCGGTAGACGTGGTCTGTCCCCTTTCATCTGTGGTGGGTATCCAGACAGAAGATTCAAAAGTCGTTCTAGATTAGAAGAAAGGAAGAAGATAAAAAGAAGTCAGGAGTTGCAACAAAGACTGCGATGATTAAATAAATGACGACTTACGAAGCCGGGGGTTCTGTGCTAGGAGGAGGAAGAGGAGGGGGCTCAGAGGTACTGGAAGGAGCGGGAGGTACTGAAGAAGAGGGAGTAGGAGGGGGTTGCGAAGAAGAGGGAGGGGGATCGCTCGAGGATGGATCTGAGGAGCTTGGGGAGGAACTTGGAGGGGCGGTTGAACTCGATTCCGAGCTACTAGAAGGCGGCGTCGTTGATGGCTCTGAAGAGCTAGGCGGAATAGACGACGACGTAAGAGAGGAAGTAGGATCCATTGACGTTTCCTCTGATGTCGAGGGGCCGGTAGACGGCGATGAGGAAGGGGTTGAAGATGTTGACGCCACGCTGGATGAGCTGAAAAGGACGTGAGAAAAGCGAACAAAGAGCCAATGAGACGATCGTCACCGACCTGTTTGACGGTGTAATTTCGGGTTCGGTCGATGAGCTCGCGGGTTCAGTCGATGAGCTCGCGGTCGCGCTCGACATGGGAGTTGGAGTCGTCGACGGAGGAGATTGCTGGGCAGAAGTGGCCGTTTCTAGTGGTGGCAGTCCGGGCGGAGTGGTCAGCGGGCCGGTGACAGTAGGGCTGGACGCTGTCGGCAACGACGACGAGGGGAACGACGTTGGGGGTGTCTGTGACAGTGGCGGAGCCTCGCTGCTCGACATTTACGTCTGAGTACAACCTGTATTTCCTTGAAATATCTTGTTTTTAATATCTTCTTGGCTTGGCTTATTACCCTTTAGCTTTATTAGTCAGAGGCAGTGGAGATCATCTTTCTCTTTCGCGCCAACATGATCGTCCCAAAGGACTCTGCGGACTCTCGCCCCTCTCGCCTGGTCGACGTCCCGGAACATCCAGACCAGCCGCCACAATTCGAACCTCCTGCATTTACACTCTACGATGCCAGTCATTTCGAGGTGGGCTATGGAGATGTTTGCTCGCACGACCCCCACCTCAACACAGATGGCGAAGCTCTGTATCGCTTTCTCCTCGAGAATTCTTCCAGAATTCCCTTTACACGCGTAAGCGTGAAAGGTTCTCATACAGAGCACCGCACTCGCTGGGTGACAGAACGAGACGACGAAGGGCGTTCCTCACAAAGAGCAGAAACGTATTCCGAAAATGTAACGGACTTTGATTTTTGCTTCGACATTGGACCCCCCAATGACACCCAACCCATCCAATGGAGCGTGTCAGACCAAGAACCGGCGTATCGAGGAACATTGGTACGGGAGACCGAGCAAGTCTCTCTACCAGGCTTGGACGGGACCAGCAGGGTTAAACGCAAGGCGTTGCGGATGGAAGTAAAGGCTCACAAGAACTGGGCAGAACAGCGCTCTCAACTCGGTCTTCCACCCTGGTCTACTATCGACGACATTGACCTCTCTGATTCCCCCGCCATCCTAAGCCCGTACTCTGCAACTCCCCTCCCCAACGCAACTTGGATAGAGAACCTCACAACTATCGAACGCAACCCCATCCGCAGCACCAAGAATGTCCGAGATTGGGCAGACGAATACTGTGCTTCGCCAAAGTACTTGAAGGAATTTGTATTCCAACAAGAACTCTATGGCTGGAACCTAGCACAGCTCGAAGGAGCCATCCGCTCGGCCGTCGTCAGCACACCTTACAGCGGCAACCTAGAAGTCTCCTTCACCAAGCACAGATCAAGAATCTACATCCGACCCAACAACCGGCTGTCAAGAATGTTGTCCAACAAGTGGTTCAAGTTTCTGTCCATCTTGCTGCTGATATACCCATTTATTTGGCTTTTCAAGCGGTTCCATTCCCGAGGAGGTGGAAAATGGCAGGTGTGCGGGGCAGCCTACCCAATAAAGAGATGGGTGCCGTGTGGGGAAGATGCATCACCACTGCCTCCAGACACAGATGAGGAGGGTCTCCCACAGTTACCCGCTTATGAGGCCAACCCCCATCCCCCTTCTTCTTCCTCTTCCACACCAACTGTGACAAAGGGGGTGTATGCCACCCCCTCAACTTCGTCTTCTTCGCGTTCACCCAATCCATCTTCCTCGCGGTTCATCAGGACTCCTTCAGGTCCCAAAATGCTGCAGGGAGATCGAGAAGGAGAATGGTTCAGGCATTGGGAGCATACAATCAAGAGGGCCGTCATGAACCGTTACCGTTCTAGTGTTCCTCTCAGCAATCCCGGAGAAGCTCCTGACAGAATTCGCGTTCTGGATGGATACTTGGACGGCTATGTTGACTGATACCTTGGGAACCCGCTGCACCCCTGCTTTTTTTTGAATTCATACCACCCCTCTTTTATTTGTACACTTTCTTCCCCCTCTACTCAAACGGATTGTACCATAAGTTTGCATTTCCCAATTCCACAGCACCTCAGGTGCCCTTGCCTTGAAAAACCATCCACTCTCTTGCAACCGGTACCGGCAACGGGACGGCCTCTTCGAGATGCTTAATTTGCCATTTGATCAGCTTCTCCACGCCTTCTCGACGCTTTGATGTGTAACAAAAAGAAGATGGGCAACATTGCGACAGATATCATGCTCTATATCATGCTCTTGGCTTTGTAAAGGGGTATATAGTAAGTGCAACACCCATGCATGGACCCTCATCTTGTTTCACTAGCACGCCTACAACCTGACAGCGTCTAATAATGTCTGAGAAGAAACACGAGAAATCCGGCGACAACGTCAAGGGGCGGGACATCATCACAGACGATGCTCACCTCAACGAAGATCCCGAAGCCCTCCACCAATTCCTACTCAAACAAGTAGAGACCAACAAGCCTATCCTCAGGCTACGCATTGACGGTTCCGAGGTGACCAACCACACAGGGTGCGTTGTGCCTCCGCTCTCTTCATCATCCCCACACACTCAAACTAAATGCATCACAGAGTAACAGCAGACCACCAAAACTTTCTCTTCTGGATCGAAATACCTCTCCCACCCTCCATCGCCTCCCACCCCATCCACTGGTCCCTCGCAGACTCTGAACCCGCCTACCGCGGCCGCTCAACCCGCGAATTCATCAAGGAAGGCGGCAAGAAAGAGTACACAGGTGGGACAGTCGACGGGAACTATATCAAGCAACGCGATGCGCGTCGTGCACGAGGATACCCGCCGTGGCTTATGGACACCCCCAACGCACCAACGTCATTTGGTGATGCTCCCGTGGCTGGTGCATCAGCGGAGGAGGTGGCGGCTTGGGTGGAACGACGCGCTGCGGCTGAACGAGGGGCGTGGAAGAGCTCGATGAACTTGAAGCAGTGGGTAGAAGAGTATGTGAGCTCTACGAGGAGCAAGGAGTTCATCTTCCAGCAAGAGACCTACGGGTGGGATCTTGAAAAGCTGAAGGCGATTATTGAGAAGACGATCAGGGAGAAAGGGGGCTTTAGCAGTGCTGGGACGATTGAGATTACCCATTCGCATATAGGCGGACGGATTCAGGTACGACCGGCGTCGACAATGTCCAAGTTGGTGTCCAAGCTAGGGTATGTCCTTGTATTTTCTTTCCTTTGGCCTAGGACTGATTATAATGCAATAGGGGGGCGGGAACCTGGAAGACCTGTGGCGTTGCATATCCCCTTGTCGGATACGTAGATGCAAGGTTTGACGACCAAGACACGGTCAAAACGCCTGCTGGGCTCAAGAAGCGAGTTGGAATGACTGAAGAAGAGTGGTTCCGCAAGCATGAGCAGACCATTGTTGACGCTGTGAAGAAAGAATTAGACAGCACTGATCCTCTTGTCCTGCCCTTGGAGGCCTAAAGGCATTCACAAGGCTTGGGATTAAATTGTACAATAACAAAGGTGAATTCATGTATATTTCCGTTGTGTAGCAAAGGAATGTAATAAGGTTGTGTGAGAAGCAGCAGGTCTAAATGTTAGATTCGCTTTCACGAACCACTAATGAGTGTGAAAGGGAGATACATAAATACAAATCTATAGGATTCGAAAGCGAAGTAGAAATATCCAAGAAGATTATAACAACAAATCGGGTCTTACTGTACTTTGTGGTGTAGTCCGCCAACCAAGCCATTCTCCAGTGTTCTATTCCCAAACGGCTTGCGCTTTTCGTCAAGTTTAGACTTGAAGGCGACCAGCGTAATCCTGTTCCCGACCCTCCCCAAGAGCGTCTGCTTCTTTCTCCATGTCAGTCATCTCGTCCCCGTCGAGGAGAGCTAGAGCAGTCTCCATGTACCAAGCGTGCTTCTTAATGTAATGCACAACAACAGTCCCTCCGACCCTCTTGCCTTCGTACTGTGTTTTTCTCCCCTCTCTCTGCTGCCATGCCTGCTGGGGTGTGACAATTCGTTTCCCTTCAGGGATCGGACGCTCTTTGGGCAGCTTTGACATGGCACTTCCCTCAACGAGAGCTTCGACAGATTGCCGTGGGGAAAGTTTCGAGACAGGCGGTTGATACCTGGTGTGGAATCGCGAGGTGGTGGAATAAGAAGAAACTTGCTTGGGGGGGCCGTACAGTTTCACGAGTTCTGCCATGTTCTCCTTGAGGTTCACAGTCGAGTTGATCGACTCTCCAGGTGCATGAGGGTGACCCGAGCGAGAATTCAATGACCATGCCCGCTTGGCGGCTTCTAGGTACGAGGCCATCTCCTTCTTGACCCTGGATACTTCGGAAGGGAATAGGAAGCCATGCGCGTAACTATCGGATGCAGGTCAGCGTCCTGGTTCCAAAGGAAGAAGAAAAGGACGAACATTCCCAGAGACCTAGGGTGATCATATATCCAACACCTCTCACTTGACCATCGAACCAGGTCCGCCCTTGGATGCACTCGCATCCAATCGGCAGCCCTCTGATCCTCCGCACCGATCGTCAAGGTCTTGACCTTCGGATCTTTGCCAATCCAGTCCACCAGATTCCAGGTGAAGGCATACAACTCTCCAGCCATGAACTGATGTCTACCGTTCGTGATCATGTAGCCCCAATGAATGAGCGGGTCGCTATCTGTCAAAGGAGAGGCCTGTCGCGCGTCTACAGCACTTGAGTTTAGGTCTCGCGGCCAGATATTGGTGAGGTCCTTGATAGGCTTAGGATTGCTATGCAGCTCAACGCGGAGGCGTGCTTCAAGCTCAGCCAGCATCACAAAGGAATCGTCGTCTGCCTTGATAACAAAGTCTGGGCGTACCCACATGGCTGGGTTTTCAGGGTCAGCGGGACGAGGGTCATGAGGTGCTAGTACGGGTGGCGGCGATGCGGTATAGTTGGAATAGGAGAACTGGCGGATATTCTTCTCCGAGGACGCGTTGGCAATGGGTGGCACCCACGCGTTGAGAGACGCCCAGGAGAAGTAGGTGTGCATCTTGCCGCCGTTCATGTTCTCGTGGATAGGGAGAATGACAATGTCATTATAAGCTAAGGAACTCATCAGTCCATACACCAGATGGCATAAAAAGATGCTGTTTATACTCACTCTCCATTTCCAACTGTATCTGACGCTCGTAACCAGACCTCGGCTGACCGAGGATGAATCTGACCAGTGTTCGTGAAGTACCTCTCCCACCGTCACCTTCACCGGCACCATTACGACTCCTGGCGTGTTGTGCCCAGGTTGAACGAATGATCATCCGCCGCTCATAGGCCTTGTCGACAGTCATGACGCCAATGTAGACGCCAACAGGTGGTAGCTCCTCCAAGTGGGGTGGGGGAAATGACGGCACAAATTCGCCCGCTGGGACCTCGGGGTAGAAGGGGATGACATGGCTTGGGTGAGGACGCTCCTGCTGAAGCGAGGGTATAGAGCAGTATGCGCGCCAAGGCAAACGTTCCTTATCCGGATTCAACAGCCATTTGATGTAGAGCACGAGTGAGACCACGAATGCTGTGAATAGAATCACAGTGAGAAGCTAAGAAGCAGAGATTATCAGTTGACCTTGTAGAGTAAGAGATGAGTGTCAGCGCCTTACAATCGTGATGGGTCGTGCAGGGAACAGTGGATGCCGGATAACACGTCTGGCATACTTGTATACGGGGCCAGAGCGTCGTCGTTTCCCCCGCGACGCCGCAAACCAACTCGAGGATCGCCGTGCTCTCCTCGAACCAAGCAACAAGACTTCGTCTGCGCCCTCAGAATCTTCTGAACCTGAAAGGGCAATGTCTTGAGCATAGTATTGGCGTGGAGAGGCTGGTCTGGAGCCTTCAGGAGTGCTCGAGGCTGACGACTCCAGTGACAGAACAAGACCAGGTCGACTGCCAGCCCTGGATGGCGAGCGAGACGAGCGCGACTGAGAGAATTCCTTTGTCGAAGCCATACGAGAGACCTGCCCCCGGTGTTCAGGTCAAGCAAAAAAGAAGAAAATGGAGGATTAGAGTGGTCAACTTGGTTAAATCTTTAAAGAAACACAGCACCGTGGGTGGAAATGCATTGATGCGCACTACCTCCTTTGGGGCACTTGCAGTGTGGCCTTGTGTGGCTACCCGAAACGTCAAGGGAACAGATCAACGGTTGATTGAGCTAATTATATCGCAACTACATGTGAACTGCTGCTGCGCTCATCCCTTCAAAAGATTCCATTGCCATACAACTTCTGCCAGCTCGGTCGAGCTTTGAGAGCATCCCAGAACGCAGCTAGCTTCGCCTGCTTTCCTGAATCACGTCTGGTCGGATCGACAGCAAGATCGCGGGGAAGGGTGAACCCTCCTCCAATGTACTTCTCCACTTTCTCCACCGCCGTCTTACCGTCATCCTCGGCCGTCCCTCCCGCTAACTTGACAACCCTTGTGAACCAAGGTCCGAGATGTAGGTCAGGGATGGAGAACTGATCACCTGGATAACACCTCATCAGTACCGCTGTACGAACAAAAATATGCCGGGCGCTCCGGGAAACTCTGGCCTTGACGGCTTTCGAGCGCCCACCCCTGGAAGTTTCGGAATCACTCACCTAGAGCAAAAGGCGCAGTCATTTCCTTGGACAGCTTCACCAGCAGGTCGGGTAGGTCCTTTCCCCAAGCCTTCTTTCCTATCCCTAAGAACTGCGCACGGGCATTCTTCTCCTCCTCCGTCAATGCATCAGCAGCTTTATCCGCGACACTCAATACACGAACGGCCATTGACATTGATTCGAGCTTCTCCCGCCAGAACTTCTTGACCTTTTCGCTCACGTGGATGGTCTCGTTCTCAGCCTCCGTCAGATGCTTTTGGACAGCGTTGTGTCTGGCAGTCATAATAGTCAAAACCTCCTTGGCTAGTTGCTGAAGCTGGGCATCATCCCGAGCATTGACATATCGCAGGATTCCAGGGGAAGCCTCATCTGAATGAAGCAGTTCAATGATCACCTGAGCGATATTCGTTGCTGCGATAGTCGCGGGGGCCAATGCGGGAGCAGGTGCTGTAGAAGTGGTGTGTGTTCTCGAAACAAGGGAACGTGATTTGTCCAGGAAGTTGGCGATATCCTGCGCAGTGATAACGTCAACAACAAGAAATTGCCTCGAGCACTCGACGCACGGTAGACTCAGTGATGGCCTTGTAGCGACTGTCGATCTCCTCGGACAGAGTGTTGGAGAGAGGTACCACCAATGTGGGCAAAGTTGCTGCGGGTTATACGGTCAGGGGTTTCCGCGTCTTGCGCCTGGTGATTTGGACAGACCTTTGGGGTTTATGCGAAGGAATGTCGGATCGTAGTTCTCTCCTTTCCAGAGGTCAACGATTTTAAGATCGACCTCATCGGCGCCATACCCCTTCTCTTCTCTGAGGATGGAACTACGTCAGGGACCTTCTTCACATTTGATCACGGACAAACGTACAGGGCAAGCAGTACTGCGGGCGCCAATCGCGTCAGATAACCCCTATCACTGTCGGATTGAGGACGACAACATACCAACCCCACACCATATCGACTTGGGAAAGTAGTAGAGCACGGCTTTAGGTATCGCAGACATGATTTATCAGAGAACGTTATCGCGTCGTCGATTGAACTTGGATGGGGGCACTTTCAATCGATGATGGGCGCTATCTAAGTATGACGCAGGGCTATTTGGTCTGCTTTGGTCGGCAGGCTCTTATAGGCTGGAGGAGTAATGTCGGTTTCTGCTGTCTAGAAGAGCCTCGATTCCATACTGGAGAAGATTGTCTGGATTGGCAAGTGCTGCCCCTACCAAGTGTAAAGATGACTAGCCCTCCTTGGGCCATCCCGACGCGCTGAAGACTCGGAGGCTGTAATGGGCTGTCAGGTGACATCCCCGCCATCCTAATGAGATCAGGTGGAATGTGCTCGAAAACATCAACTGCTGTTGCTTTGACTCGTTTGTGTGCGGTCTGCAGTGGATAACGACGCGCCCTTTTGCACTGTTCTTGAACCTGAACTACAATGACCACCCCAAGGTCAGTTTATGGCTCGTAACTTGGATTTGCGGAAGCTAATGTTGGCTATTGACAGGCACGAATTCTACGAGTCCGATGAGAGGCTGACCCTCTCGATCTTCGACCGTAACGCAGACCCCGAGCAGGTCTCTGTTAATTTTGAGCCACGAAAGGTGTGTCTGAGAGGTGGCAGGGCTTTCATCGAGATGCTGATCACACTCAAGGTCACCTACACCCATGGTGACAAGTCTCTGATTCTTGAGCCTTTGAAGGGGCAAATCGTCCCAGAGCAAAGCGAATTTACCGTTGGAAAGGTCAAAATCGAAGTGCGTCTGCACAAAGCCGTTGTCGGCCGCTGGGGTGGGCTGATTGGCGATGCACCTGATCGTGAGCTACTCATTCAGTCCTTCACGTCAGAGAGGCACTAACACCAGGTTTCAGCCCTGGCCAACAGCGCCGCACCTTCTTCCTCTCAGCCAGAGACGCGTCCCGCTCCCAAGCGCAAGAACTGGGACTCTCTTACTGAGACCATCCTCAAATCCGAGAAGGACAAGACCATGGATGAAGACCCCAATGCGGGTGGCGACACTGCCCTCAATGGTTTCTTCCAAAAGATCTTTGCGGACGCAGATGAAGATACTAAGCGCGCGATGATGAAGAGTTACCAGGAGAGTGGGGGAACCACTTTGAGCACCAACTGGGACGAAGTTGGCAAGGGTAAAGTTGAAGTCAAGCCTCCCCAGGGCTCCGAGTGGAAGCGATGGGGCTGAGCGAGCTCATAAAAAGTCTGTCTTTTGCGTATTCCCCATTAGCCATTCAATACCAATACCTTTGTTGTCTGTGTAAAAGTGAATTCAAGCTCATTCGTATGCCATCAATCACGAACAAGCCATGTCTCGTCTTACCATCATCGTCGCTGCGACCAAGTCAAATGGAATTGGCCAAAAGGCCAATCTGCCATGGAAGCTAGCAAAAGAAATGAAGTACTTTGCTCAAGTCACATCCCGGGCACCTGAGGGAAAGAAGAATGCCGTGATCATGGGACGAAATACCTGGGAGAGCATCCCAGCCAAGTTCAGACCCCTTCCTAACCGACTAAATGTCGTTGTTAGTCGCAACACAGAGTATCAACTGTAAGAATGAACCTTTTGTTGAGCCCAGGGACTCATCACAAAGCAGAAATGCGCCAGAGCAAGACGCGTCGAAACTCGCCCCAAGCCTTGCCATAGGATTCAGAGATCTAGAAGCACCCGACGTTTCGTCCTCGATAAACCGTGTCTTCGTCATTGGGGGTGCTACGCTCTACCACGAAACACTCGCTTTACCAGTATCGGACGCTACTCCCTATGTGGACCGTATCCTCATCACGCGCATCCTCGAGCCAGAGTTTGAATGCGATGTTTTCATGCCCGAGTTCAACCAAGATGAAAAGAGCTGGACACAATCGAGCCATGCCGAGTTGCAGGCGTGGGTGGGAATTGACGTGCCCGAAGGTGTGCAGGAAGAGAAGGGGGTGAAGTATGAATTCCAGATGTGGATGAGGGTCTGATGTTGTTGCAGAATAGGATTAATGTGTACTACAGAGCTCGTCTGGTATAGTTAAGGCACTTAGCCCTGGCGCTATTGTCACCGTCATAGTCAGGACGCGTCCAAATGAATAAAGTTCCCTGGACATACCTGCTTGTGCTTGGGATTCTTTGAGCATACAACGTAGACTCTGCCCTTCCTCCTCACGACGCTGCACCCGTCACACATGACCTTGACGGATGCACGAACCTTCATCCCTCTCGTCAGGCTGGGTGCAGCCATTGACGGCGCTATTGGTAGGTGGTGAGCATGGGAGTGTGCGTGCAGATGGGGAAGCGCTGCCTGGCGCAAGCGCTGAAATAACGGTCGGCTTGAAGCGAGGAGTGGGCGCAACATGGCGGTCGTAGTTGTCTGTAGAGGCGAATGGGATTGCCTGCCTGGCAAGCGCCAAGCCCTTTCCCGAAATTTACGTCACGTGGATTGATCGGACTGCCTCGTTTTCCCAGGCCCCCGCATCCGAATTCCGGGCCAAGCTGCCTGCCTGCTCAACGGACAAACGTTGCATCGACTATATAGAGGGTTCTGTGAACTCTTTCATGTCATATCATAGAACCGGATGAATTCCTCTACCTCCCGGGCGACGATACCAGCAACAATGTCTGTTCCTAAGATCCGTGGACAGGCCCAAGCTGTGGTCATATTCGCCTTGACGCTCTTCGCCTTCGTTGCTGAGAGTCAACTGACACAAGTGAGTCGATCCTGTTATCGTTGAGAAATCAAACTCATGGGCGCTCTACAGTATGTGCAAACGAATCTTGGATTTCGCCAGCCTTTCTTCATATTGTGGGTCGTCTGAAGGGACAGGCACCATAACACGCGATCTAACTAGTGTCGGATGATGCCAGCTATTTCGTGCACTCAGCCTTCAGTTTTATCTTCCCCCTACATCTCTTGTATTTGAAGTGGACGACTGGTTATTCCGCTTTCCAGATCACCCAAGGAGTCCTCATTGCCATCACCAAACAGCTCTCTCCAAAATCGTCTGCCGCGCCTGCCACCCTTCCGAAATACAAGCTCGCCAGACTCTTGATCCTGTTGACAGTCGGTATCACCTGCCCTGGGCTGCTCTGGTTTGCAGCCATATCGCTTGCTTCGTGCGTGTCTTTCTTTAATATCTTGTCACGAAATCTGTATTCAATCGACCCAACCCATGTGCGTGCTATAATTAGCGTGAGCGATGTCACAGGTACGCCGCTTCTTCTCCTTCTCTGTCATATTGCACGAGACTGAGCATCAAGCTAACAGCGATATGGAACACCAATGCCTTCTTTGCATACTTGATCAGCGTCAAGCTCTTTCATCTCAAGTGGGAACCTCGGAAACTCTTCGCAGTCCTCCTCGCCACAATCGGTACTCTCATTGTCGTCTACGGAGGTGTCGACGCTTCTACTCCTTCCGAGCCTGATGCACCAACTGCAGAGTTTCTCGGAAAGCCCAAGGCACCTCTTATCGGCAATCTATTAACGCTCATCGCCTCCTTTGGCTATGGCCTCTATCAAGTGCTGTACAAGATTTACGCAGCCCTTCCCTCTGATCCTGAAGTGGCACACGACCGCTCGTTGTACGAGCAGGTTCTCTCCGACGAAGAGCGCGATCCACTCGACGCGGATCCGAATGGAAGCTTCGCTGGTAACGAGCCAGATACCCATGACGCTCTATACCCACCACCCTTCGGGTTGCATCCCAACTTCCTTACCTCCGTAATAGGATGTATAACCTGCCTGGTTCTCTGGATACCGATACCCTTCTTGCACTGGTCAGGTATCGAGATATTTGTGCTTCCTTCAAACTGGATAACCTTATTCTCGATGATGGGCATTGCTCTCGGAGGCATGGTATTCAACGCCGGTTTCATGGTACGTCGCCTCCTTTACCCCCCATGTCTTCTCATGTCTCATTGGCAACGACCAAACCAGATCCTGCTGGGCGTATGGGGTCCCATTGTTACCTCGGTTGGAAACTTGCTGACTATCGTCTTGATGCTCATCTCCGATGTAAGACCCCCTTCGTGACTCCTTGTCACCCACAGAGCTAAATTGCGTTCCCTGTTTGTGCTTTAGGCTATCTTTGGGCTCGGCCTTGAGGCGATCACGCGTTGGAGCCTCATTGGGTCCTCTGTCATCGTGTTTGCGTTTGGCGTGCTCGTCTATGATATGGTCCTCCAGTCTAAATTGTAGAGCAGAGTTTGACGTATAGACTAGACATTTCCCCAATCTGAATACTCGCAATAGAAGCTAAATGATTATGCAAATGAGGGGTGATATATTGTGAGGCATGGTGCGGAATAAGAAAGGAGTGTAATAAAAGCTCGAAAGTGAACTAACCACTTAATTTACTGCAAGACGGCGTCACTGTAACGGCGAGTTTGTGAAACACGAGCGAGCAAAACGAGGCTGGAAGCCGGGGTCGATCCAGATGAGAATCAAGTAGACATTGGAGTATAAGACCGAGAAGAAGGAACGACGAAAGTACTGCAAATGTACCCCAAGGAAAGGAAGAACGGAATATAGAATTACAAGTCCTAACTTACTGGGCAATACCAGAGGACGAGAGGAGAGAGAATAAGACGGAAGGATACAGAAATGAAGAAACAAGCGAAGAGACTCGAACAAGTTGCTACGTGGGGTCGTTGCGGAAAGGTTTATATGGGAGAGAGCCGTGACTACCAGCATTCGTGATATTCGTGAGCACTCCTTCATGTCAAACGGTTCGTGTCGAGGGTGGGATATAAGTTAATGGGTCACTCAGGGGACCATCTAAGCGGCCGGGAGTGCACTGCTGTATATGATGCTGTTAGTCCCTGCCGCACGGAAGAAGCATACGCCAACGAACCTCTTTCGCTTCGCCTTCGTCATCTCCTTGCGAAGAGCCGCTCCATCAAGCGGTTTCAACAACTCAAAGGCGCACAAGAGATCTTCAGACACGCTGTGGATCGATATAAGCACGCGTTGAGGCTGAGGGAATAAGAAAAGGCTAAATTACCTCATGCATGCGCCATAGTTGTCGAATTCTACGAGAGGAGTTTTAGCTACTTCCCAAGGGCTGAACAATTAAGACGCACCTCCACAATAGTTTGGAGCACTGAAGACAGTGACCAATGTACGATCATTCCAGAACTCGTAACCGTCTTCGACCACCATATGTGCTCGACAAATGAGGTCCATATCGTAGCGCACCAAGAATTCGTTGATGACTGATTTCCCAAAGCAATAGCTGACTCCTCGCTCATTGTCTTCCCAATCCATTGCCGTGTCGGAAGGATCCGACCAGAGAAGATCGTTGAGAAGGCCAAAGTCTGGAACATCAGTCGGGCGCTGTACACGCTTGATATCGTCCATTGTATGCAGGGACGGTGAGAGTCCACCGTGAACGCAGAAAATTTTCGAAGCGACTATCGCAGCGATGGGTAGGCAGTTGAAGACGTCGATAAAGGTCTTCCAGGTCTTGATGTTACATCGTCTCTTGCACTCGTCATAGAAGCCATACACTGCGTACCCGGTCAGGAAAGGGGTTTATAGGGACAAAGTATGCTGTGACTCACCCCTTGTAACGTTGGCGCACTCGTGGTTCCCTCGCAAGAGGAAGAAGTTCTCCGGGTACTTGATCTTGTAGCACAACAGGAGGAGGATGGTCTCCAAACTTTGTTTACCACGGTCGACATAATCGCCTAGGAAGAGATAGTTGGCTGCCGGAGGGAAGCCGCACATCTCAAATAGTCGTATGAGATCTGAGTATTGGCCATGGACGTCGCCAACGATCTTTACGGGCGGCGAGAGCTCGATGAGGGTAGGTTGGCTCAATAACACCTCCCGAGCGGCTTGGCAGATACTGGTGATTTCGTTGTTCTTGAGGCATAGAGACTTGCTGACTTTGCCAGTATAGCCCACGTCCAAAAGCCGCTGGATCATGTCGTCGACGTCTAACCTGGTCTTGTTCGCGCCATTCACGTCCCCTGTCCCTCCTGGACTGATCCCGGATCCTCCAACCGGGGTCTTGTTGGCATTGGAAAGAATGGTTGGTACCGTCACTGGAATGTCCAATGGTGTCGTTGTTGGCTTGGGCGATGGCTGCGGCGAGTTGGAGGAGTTGGAGGACGTGGCTGTTGCATCCTGAGGACCTGTGGCCTTACCGGTTGGTGGTGAGCCTTGGGCCCTTGAGTCGACGGAGCCCGCAGCTACTGCTTGGTTGGAATCCGAGGTGGTTATTTCATGGTTGCCATTTGGTATTGAATTCAGTTCAGAACCGTTCGCTGTTGAGGGAACCGAGGCGCGTGAAAGTGAGCCTTGGGGAGTGCTGTTGCCTGTCTCATCTGTCGCACCATCGTTCTCTGTCGATGGTTGCACATCCTTCTCCTTGCTGCCCTTCTTGCTCTTCTTCGACTGCTGCTGGCCCATCTGGCTGCTGCCTGGAGGTTGCGGGGATTGTGACCGAGCTTTGGAAAGCCTGGAGAATACCGAAAGGAGTGTTGGCGCCAGCTTGACGACGTCGACCGAAATATGCAAAGTTATTAAAGAGCGAGCGGAATGTTGTTACCAGAGCCCAAGGGTGACGGAGGTGGAAAGACTTCTGGACGAAGCCAACAATCATGTCCCAATGCGTTGTAGGGCCTTATTTGGACGACAAGCTCACACACCGAGACTTGGCGGGCATCGCTTCTCTTGCCAATGTTCACTCAAAATCAATCGCTGTATGCATGGCTGTATTCATTGCATGTGGTACAAGACAACAAAAAAGGAATCGTGTAATACAAGGCCCCTAACGATGACCCCTTTAGAACTTGCCGAATGCCTTTGCTGCAGCCTTGTTCTTGGCCACCCGGATAACATTGAATCGGACGGTTTTTGATAGTGGCCGGCACTGACCTGTAGCAGCGTGAGCACCGAGGGGTGCAGGGGTATATCTAATCGCAAGACGTACCGACGGTCACGACATCACCAACTTCAACACGGAAAGCGGGGGAAACGTGGGCAGCCAGGTTCTTGTGGCGCTTTTCGTAACGGTCTATGAGCAAACAGTTAGGGTAGGTGGATGTCATGGGCGTGGGCAGTACGGACTGTATTTGGGAATGTAGTGGAGGTAGTCCCGTCGGATGACAATGGTGCGGGTCATCTTGGTCGACACCACCTTGCCGGTCAAGATACGGCCACGGATGGAAACGTCGCCGGTGAAGGGGCACTTCTTGTCTATTCAAAGGTCAATCGTGGACTTGAAAATCAAAGACTTGTTTGCGCACCAATGTAAGTGCCGTTGATAGCCTCAGAAGGCGTCTTGTAGCCCAATCCAACATCCTTGTACCATCGCCTCTCCTTGGTGGCAACCTTCTTGCCTGCAATCCCAATCAATCGTCTGCCCTCTCAACACTACCAACTGAACGCACCCTTGAGTTTGGCGTTTTGGAAAAGATGCTGCTTCTGGTATGCCTTCTCGATCTGACAGAGTTTCGGGGTAAATCACGGCGTATAAGAGACGTGTATACTGCGCATACGAACCTGTTCAGCCATCTTTTCGGGTCTTGAGGTCGTCGAGAACGATGGCGAAACCTACACTAATCTCCCTCCGCAGACGGTGTATTTTCTTTAGACGCTGGTACCAAACACTTGGCGCTGTACAGTTTCATCGGTGATTGCCGGACATAATAATATTCGCATTTCCTCATCATTTTCAGCAATATCTTCGTCGACGACGCCAGTATGATAGCAGTAATAGCTTATGCCTTTGAAACCCTGAACGCTATGCATAACGGAGAGTTTCAGAAAACTGCGCAGGAGCCGACGACTGCTGAACGCTCACAGGGCATCAGGTTTTAGAATGCGTCATTTTCTCGCGCATAATAATGTCTCGGAACGATCACAGAGCAAGCTCGACTCGCTGGCTCAGTACAGCCCGTTCACTGTCACGGTCACGACGTAGTGGTCCCAGAGACAAAGATATAGTCCGGTGAGAGCGCGTCGCGTGATGCTATGTTCGCACGCGTCTTGTACTTGACTCGCACACGACACGCGATGGGCCGCCAACAGACTCTTGGTAACACCCATTCCTTTATCACCCTCTAAACTGTTACTTACACATCGCAGGCAAGTTCTTCGATATGCCCAAAGGATCCAAGCCACCACCGCCCCAGCAGTCAAGTCTAAAGGAGATGTGGGGCAAGAAACGCGACGCAAGCACGTCCAGCGCGCCCAAGAAGGAGGACGCGATGGACGTAGATGTCAAGCCCGAGTCTCAAGGTGGCATCGTTCTTGTGTTGAAACTGGATACAGTCTTACCCATTACGCGTAGCTGGCCCTTCAAAGTCTGCATTGCCAGCCAAGAACCCCTCACCAAAGGTCGTGGTGAAGAAGAGGCGAATCATCGAGTCTTCAGACGAGGAGGAGGAACCAAGGAAGAAGGCCAAGTCCCGCGCGGGCAGCTCGCGTCAAACGACTCCTCCATCTGTGCCACCATCTTCTCCAGGACCCGCCGTGAGGACGACCCAAACTGATGATGAGGTATCAGCGGTGGAGAGCGAGCCAGAGCTCGATGATGAAGGGGAGGATGAGGTCGTTGTCTCAGATGATGAGGAGTTGAATCCGGTTGCAACAACCACCGAGTCGAAGAGTGCAAAAGCAGCTCTAGGCAAGAAGGATGAAGTGGACATTCCTGGCGGATGGAAAGTGGGACAGCCGTGCGTGATATCTCTGGTCTATGACTTTGAGGGCAGCTAAATCCTGTTCAGCGTGCCCTATGCTGCCCTCGCCCAGGCCTTCTCTCTGATCGAAGCCACCACGAAACGCCTTGAGAAATACGCCATCTTGACCGCCTTCTTGCTTCTTGTCATACAGCGAAGCGCAAAGGGCGACTCCAAGTCGCTCCTTCAAACCGTTTACCTGTGCATCAACAGGTTGAGCCCTGACTACATTGGTATCGAGTTGGGTATTGGTGAAAGTCTGCTCATAAAGGCCATCGCCGAGTCCACTGGACGAAGCTTGGCTGTTATCAAGGCTGACCTGAAGAAGGAAGGTGATTTGGGCTTGGTGGCTATGGTAGGTTGAGTGCCTTTTACTCGAAACATTAACCTCATCGCGTGTACAGAACTCCAAGAACAGTCAGAAGACTTTGTTCAAGCCAAAACCCCTGACAGTGCCTTTTGTCTTTGCCCAACTGAAAGAGATTGCCCTGACCTCTGGAAACTCTGTATGTTTTATTTCTTGCGCTTTCAAATTCATCTCAATCCTCCCCCAGTCTCAAGCGAAGAAAGTTGGTATCATCACCAAACTCCTCGCAGCCTGCCAGGATGTCGAGGCCAAGTACATTGTGCGAAGTCTCGAAGGCAAGCTGCGAATCGGGAACGCAGAGCGTTCCGTGCTTGTAGCGCTTGCACATGCAGCGGTATTAGCCGAATGCGAGAGTTGTGCGTTTGTCCTCGCCTTCTCCCCTGATTCAACCCCTGACAACCATCACAGCGACCAAGAAATGGAGCCAGGACCAGCTTACCACCCGCTTGGAACAGGGTGCTGAAATCATGAAAGCCGTCTACAGCGAGCTGCCTTCGTATGACAATGTCGTTCCTGCACTCCTGGAAGCTGGCATCCAAGACTTGAAGTCGAAATGCAAGCTGACACCTGGCGTACCGCTCAAGCCCATGTTGGCAAAGCCAACCAAGGCGATTGGAGAAGTATTAGATAGGTTCGAGAATAAGCGGTTCACATGCGAGTACAAGTACGACGGAGAGCGTGCGCAGGTATGACATTGGCTCTCGAGTTGTGGAGTGTATACTCACCGGAAAATGTAGATTCACAAGCTGAAGGATGGCACAATTAGTGTCTTCAGCCGAAATTCGGAGGACATGACGAAGAAGTACCCAGAACTGGTGGAACAGCTCGCGAAGGTGATAAATCTCTGCAACTCCAGTAACCGTCAGGACTAAAACAACTCCTTGGTGTAGTGCATTAAGCCCTCTACCGAGTCCTTCGTGCTCGACTCTGAGGCAGTAGCTATCGACAGGACAACAGGGAAACTCATGCCATTCCAAGAGCTCAGCAAGCGAAAACGGAAAGATGTCAAGATTGAGGACATCCAAGTCCGAGTCTGCATCTTTGCGTTTGATTTGATCTATCTCAATGGAGAGGTTTGCCACATTCTGTTCGTCTTGGGGACGCGATGATCTGACAACACTGCAGCCCCTGATTAACAAAAGTCTACTTGAGCGCCGTGAACTCCTGCGAGAACACTTCCAACCCGTTCAAGGAGAGTTTGACTTTGCCAAATCTTCAGATGGGGATACAACAGACGAGATCCAAACTTTCTTGGAAGAATCCGTGAAGGATGGTTGCGAGGGTCTGATGGTGAAGATGTTGGAAACTGAAGCAAGTCACTATGAGCCCAGTCGGCGTAGTGTCAATTGGCTCAAGGTACGCATAGGAGTTCATGTTCAGACGCAGTCACTTGCAACTTTTCTCAGCTCAAGAAAGACTACCTGGCAGGCGTTGGTGACTCCCTTGATCTCGTGGTAGTTGGAGGCTACTATGGCAAAGGAAAGCGTACCAACTATTATGGTGCCTTCCTCCTGGCGTGCTACGACGCAGAGGGAGAAGAATACCAGACAATCTGCAAGATTGGTACTGGTTTCAGCGATGAGGCGCTGCAGACGTATTATGAGCTGCTGAAACCTCTCGAGCTCACCAAACCACGAGGAGATATCAAGGTTGGCGGCGCCAAGCCCGACATTTGGTTTGAGCCAAAGGTGGTCTGGGAAGTGTTGACAGCTGACCTGAGTCTGAGTCCCATTTATACTGCTGCACAAGGCTTGGTGAGTGATATTTCGCTTTGCCTGGAGAACAAGCCACTGAGCCCGTTATTGCAGGTCGAGGAACGAGGCATTTCACTCAGATTCCCTCGGTTTATCCGAATTCGAGACGACAAGGATGCAGATGATGCAACCAGTCCTGAACAGATTGCCGAGATGTACGAGCGGCAAAGTCTTGCTACAGCGGGCTCAAAGAAGAAGGGCGGTGGAGGCGACGATGACGGTTTCTGGTAGGGGACGGTGATCTCTAAACCAACTTGGGCTGGCATTTCATAGATCGTAGTGGGTTAATTCATGACCGGTTAATCTGGTTTTGTGTATATCTAGGAATTATATTGGCATTGAGCGCTGAACAGTATAAGTAGAGAGTGTGTAACGCGTCTGGCTCCTGTCTAGGGCTGGGATTTGGCCTCAAGATGGGCCTTGACGGCTTCGGTAACGCTGCCCTGTTTTGCTTCAGCAATAGCTTTGTCCTCTAACTTCTTCTCCCGACCACCCATGTACCAGTACTTGTAGAATCGGAAGTCATTGACAGATTGGGCAGTGGCGTTCGTGGCGTGACATGCAAACAGTAGGTAGTTCCGCGGTTGTACCATCCAGGCTACGAAAGGCGTCAGGACCAGAGCCAGGACCATCGTTGAATGCGTAGTCACGTACCAAAACGCATAAACACCATGCTAAAAAGGTTGGTATTAGCTCAGTCCTAGATTTCGTCAAATAGGCAGTTGGACGTACGAGTAGACCGCAAGAGTCGTAGTCATCGTGCCAGAGATAATCTCTTCATCCTTCTTCAAGTCTGCAAGAGCAGCTAGAGGAAGACCCCAGTTTGCAACCTAAAAAGTGTCGGCCGAAACGCAAGCAGCTGAGAGTCGTGTGCAACATACTGGTCCCCAAAAATGGGTGCCTAGACGCGTGTTATTGGAAAGTCAAGCGCTAGTAAATATTCAGAACGCACTGAAGAAGTACTCTTTTGCTGCTGGGGTACGCAGCCAGGTGAAGAATGTCGACGCCATGGGAGGAGAAAGTCAAGGCCAGGGTATACAAACAAGTTCCGACGACGCCGCTCTTCGCCGCCGCCTTGCGCCAGAGGGACCAGTTCTCACGCGCCTGCGTTTGCTCCCTGACATTACGTATTGACCTCCTCTTAAATTTCGACGAAACAGCAACCCTCAGACGGCCATGCAACTATAAGTTCAACCACCTCAGGGCAGGCAGTCAGGATCACCAGGCTCGAATAGGAAGGAGAACCTGCAAAGTCAAGCTCCGCCTCTTGACTCTAAACGACCACTACAATGAACGGATATCCACAGTATGGCGGCTATTATGGCCAGTCCATGAACCAGCCCATGTATCCTCAGGGGCCCATGCAGCCTCAGATGCAGGTGCCTCCAGGGCCTCATGGATACCCCTCATTCTACCCTCCTCATCCCTCTCAGATGCAGCCAGGCGGAATGCAGCCCGGAATGCAACCAGGGATGCAACCTGGAATGCAGCACAGTATGCAACCTGGGCAACCTCAGGGGCCAGTCCCTAGCTTCGATGCTGAGGCCTACGCACACATGCCGGCCAACGCAACTATCGGTCCTGGAACCAAGAAGAAGAAGCGGTCGGCGAGTGCCTCTGCGAGTATCCCTCTTAAATCTGCGATGAAGAAGAATCCGCAGATTACAGCGACGCCTCTGGTCAGCTCTATGGAATTTCCCCAGCAATATAGCAATGGCTTCTCGCTATCGAGGCAGAGGACCAACTCTTTTGGACGGAGCAATAACCCCGATGCGCGAAAACGAGCTGATTCGAACGTATATTCAAATCTCGACCAAGTCCAAGACCCTCCTTTCCAGCCTCGTACGCCCCTTTCCACAAGATCTATAGGCACTATGCTGACTCTAATACAGTGCACATGTTTATCTCATTTGATGGGCTAAACGGACTCAAGTTGGAGAACATCACCGAACTAGCGCTGAGGGAGCTACGAGAGCGGATTTGGCGGATGTGGCCAGACGGTGTCGAATCGCAACCCGCCTCCCCCAGCGAAGTGCTTGTTAAATTCCGGAACCAGCCCTGGGACATGTCAGGGCCCAATCACCTTGTGTGAGTTACCCACATTGCCTTTAGCCGGGGTATCCTGTCCCGATCTCAAACCCTTTTTTCTCCCCTCTGCCCACGCACAGAGCGCTTAAGATGCTGCAAGAACTCTTCACTTTGTGTTGCCGCCGAGTTCGTAACAATTTTACACTTCTTCTCTCCTGCATCGACGGATTTTGACTAATCGCCATTCTTGATAGGGATATGTATTCCAGACAGCGATTAATACAGGGCATCATGTGAGTCGAGGTTGGCGAGGTACTACCCAGATGCTGACCGGAAATGATCTGACAGCAAACACCTCGGCTAATCTTCCAAGTCGAGAGCCCTGATCCTGACAGCACTTTCTTTTTGGGCTACTTGTCTTCTAGTGGGAAGCGGATCACAGTCATGAATGCACCCAATCCTGTTGAGCTCGCTCTTTACATGACGCTCCAACGGATGCTTCCCCGGAAACTCCACTCGGACCTCGTGCAAGTGAACCACGACACGAATCTTCGGCATATTGAAGTCAAGCGAGGAGGTGCGTGTTGGGACCCTTGATGTTACTCGCCAGGTCCTCATATCTAATACCCAACAGCGGACGTGTCGCCAGGCCTGTTCCTTGCTCATATACTCAAGACCCTTAATAACCTCGGCTACGAACTCGATTTTTCGATTCCCCTCCAGAAACGCCAGTCGCTTGGCATGAGCCGAGTTGCGCAGGAGGTCCTCGTCTTCAAGTCATTCAATACCCAATAGAGCTTTCTTTTCCCCTCCTCTCGCAGTTTTGGTTTGCTTTGTTGTACCTTATTCTACCTTCACGTTGACTCGACACCCCGTTGTACTACCATCCATACATGATTTCCGTCCCTTCCAAGATTGCTAGTAAATTACAAAAAGTATCGAGAACATTTGTATTAGTGTATGTAAAAACGCCCGATGGTTCTGCTCCTCTCGTTCGCATCTTCTATACCATTTTGATGACCTTGGAGCCGTCTGCGACTCCGTTCAGAGACTTTGCGACCACCTTGTTGTCAACTTTGCGAGCGAGGAGCTCGTCCCACCAACCAAAGAGGAAGTCGCGTGCGATGAGTTTGAACCAGGGAGTGAAAGAATTTGCTACAAAGACGATGAGAAAATGGTAGATCGAGAGTGTGTGATAGAAACGTACAGGAGTTGGTGAACATGGCTTGCAGCTCCTCCTTGCTCACGTATTTGTGGTCTCGGATTTCGTTATCGTTGGGGTTGACGGTAACATCGCCAGTCATGAACAAGATATAGTCAACTAGAGCAGCACACCAATGAGTATGCCTAGCGCAAGGTTGAAAGACATGCGACGTACCCTCGTGTTCACCCCACATACCATTTGAAGGAGCCAGGTAATGGATCCTTGTCAGATATTGGAAGCCGTCGATGGGCGTCTGAGTGCGAGGAATTCCAAGCTCATGCTCAAGCTTCCGTGATGCAGCAACCTTGACACCAAGCTGCCCAGCCTCGACCTTTTCCTCTTCGAAATCATCCAAAGGATGCGAGCAGCAGGTGTTGGTCCACATGTCAGGGAAGGTGATCTTCTCGGTGGCGCGCTGCTGGAGGAGAAGCTTGCCATCGGATGGTCGGAAGAGAAAGACGGAAAAGGCACGGTGGAGAAGACCCTTATCGATGTTTTCCATCAAGTGGCCTGGGGTCGTTTGGTCAGTATGAAAGGCATTGGACCGTGAGGAGAAGGGAGGGACGTGCAGGTCTTTTTGTCCACGGCTCCAATGGCGTTGTCGTCCTCGTCGACGAGGATACACCTTTCGTCCATCAGTTTGGATTGTGTGGGGTCATAGTTGGAGAGGTCGACGCTGGCGAGAGCAGCTTTGGCAGCAGCAACAGCAGGGGAATCAGGCATGACTGGGATCTCTAGGGTATTAGATATCGTCGTGGTGTGGATGCGTTCGAGGTCAAGAGACTAGAATCAATCTGGATTCCAAGTTCTTGTTCTTTATAGCCAGCTGTGGGCAACGTGTGGGTCCCAGCAATGGAAATGGCACGAGATTAATGAGTCGAGAGTCAAGGGTCAATGTCTATTTTAAACGCATTTCTATTTTACCAGCGGCTATCTCCGCCCTTAGCCGCCCGTTTCATCGGAAATCGTTTTGACCAAGGATCAGCTTCGTCGGTCATCGACTCCTTCGTGCAGATGTCTGCCCCCGAAACTATCTATTCATTTACCCTGCATTGCTGTTTATCATTGCCATGACACTTTCAGCTCGACGAGGTAGGGCGATGCAGCTTGCTTGGACCCAATCGCTGGCTAGTTGATGGTCATGAAGACCGTTCCATACGGCTCCTCTTGCTCTAGACGGATCAGGTCCTTGGTGGCGAGGACTAAACGAAGCCGTCAACGAAGTTATCTCTGGTCGGGTGGTCTTACCAACTTACCAAGACAATGGTGGAACGCTGCTGCAGCGACGTGACGCGTGCTCGTGTCTGGGGGCACTATCTGGTTGAACGACAGCTTTCCCTCTGGGTTCGGGAGAGTACGAGACTGCATCCTGGCGTATCTGTGGCTGCCTTCAATCACGGTACTCTGTAACTGAGCTTTGCGCACATACTCGAGGAAGTTGAACGAGTTCTTCTCCAGAAAGATCGCATTCTCTTCCGACCTCTGTGTGTCTCCCTGCGTTTCCTCTGGCTGGGTGACGGCCTCAGGCACTACGCAGCAGTTAGAAAAAATATTCACTCGTAAAAGAGCGTTGACTTGCCATTGAACTCGTAATGGCCATCGTCTTGAGCGGGCGATCCGAGTCTTATCGGGATGGGCGAAAAGCCGGGACCGCCTTGCGGCGTCCCAGCCCTCCCATATTGGCTTCCAGCAACAGAGCTCTTTCGGGATCGGCTACTGCCTCTGATACGCACCTCAACTTGCGTGACCTCAATGTTATCATCACGTCCAAGCGGATCATTTCCACTCGACGATGTTCCTGCTCCTGCATTGTCCCATGGAAAGAGGGAACTCCTCTGTGACCCGTTAGGATCTTTGGCTCCCTCAGCGTCGATGCATTTGCCAAGGTTGCTTCCCCCAAACACCGAACTCGGTCGCGATGCACGACGCGCTTGTCCCGGTTCCTGATAAGAGTCAGGACGACACTTCAAGTGATGAAGAAGATGCCTACCTCAGAAGACCTTCTAAACTCAGCCGCGGCAAAGGGGTCGGGCTCTGGGGAAGGTCGACACCAGTTCTGACTCCTGTACAGGATAAGGCCATACCATTATTCATGTCATCAATCATCATTCCCATGTCTGCTTCGTATCCTTGGTCGGCGCCTCCGGTGTATTCAGGCTCCTCGGGAACAGGAGGGCTGGTTCTCTGTCGCTTCCGAGCCGGTGGCCCGTCGTCGTCGCCATCTTAGCAGATGCTTAGAACATGTTCACTTCGGCAGCATAGGTAAATTCCATACCAGGATGTATGTCCAACATTCCACTCTGGGCATCGACCTGGACTTTGAATGTCGACTTCCAGAATTCTGCTAGTCCTTCGTCTTGGACTGCATCCCGTGAGCAAGCAGCTAGATCTCCCCGATTCAAGGACGCTTACTTCCTTTCGGAGCCCCCCACATGTACTCATCGATCAACTTGGTTCCAAACTTCTCTGCCCTCTTCAGAAGCACCTCCCTCCTCAGGTCTTTTTGGTGCTGGAGGTATTTGGCTCTAGCAATCTAGCGGCAATCATTGGTCAGCACATGTGGAGGGATAGAAGGCGTCTCAGCATCTCATTACCTTGAGCTCATCGTCTGTCAATTCTGTCCTTGCGTCGAGCAGCAGTCGCGTCCTTTTCTTCTTCACTCTCGGCTCTGCATTGGGCACTGCAGCGATGTTTGGATTAGGCGTCACGTCTCGCAAGGCAGGAGTTTGCTCATGGTTTTGGGATAAGAACTGAGCTGCAAACGTCGCTCCTGGTGTAAGTTCTCGAGACATTGATCTCTGGCTGCGAACGGAGTCTGGATAGGCGTTCTCTAAAGATGATTAGCACACTACTGCGCCCCCAAGTGTTGAACATACCTTTATTCTTGTTCCTCTGGAGATCGTCAGATTCATCAGCTTCACCCTTGTTGTCATGCCGAGCGGCAATATCTCTTGCGCACCTTTGCCTTTGCTGGAGTAGCTGGTGGCCTGTTGGGTGTTGCTGTTCCCATTCTCGTCATTTGCTCATGAGCAGGAGCAGCGTCCATCTCCACCTCAAAGTTGAAATCAGGCATTTCGATATCGCCTGCGTCGTGACCGAACGCGGGAGATGGCGCCACACTATAGATTGATCTCAATGAATTGGAAAGGGTCCAAAGCAAGATCCTGGCATACCTGGCAGGTCTCTTTTCTGGGGAAGCCCAACCAATTTCTCGAGCAAGCTCGTCCCCAAGGCCACCGAGCACGTCGCCTCCATCCATGGCATCCGAGAAATCGAACCCGCCGAAGTCGATCGCTGGTTCGGCTTGAGAAGAGAAATCGGCGCCACTCCCTGCTAAACCAGGCAACTGGCCTGTAAAAGAGCCTTCGAACGAGTTTGTGAGGAGGTGTTCGTAGTGTTCGTCCAATGTATGCGCATCTTGACGCCCAGTTTCTATAGGTTGAGTCGATGCGGGGCGCTTTCTGGTGGCCTTGGCTTTGCGAGTTCCTTTTGGATTGAAAGCGTCGTCGTCTCCATCGCTTTCGGCGTGTCGAGCGGCAGCGGGATCTGCGAGGGTAATGAGTACGGGTGCCGATTGAGACAGAGAACATGCCACATACCTTGCGCGATGTTCAAGTATTCATCCCAGTCCTACAAGAGCTTCATTAGAGGAACTAGTATCGAGACAGAATAGGCGCACGTACCGTCACGAACGCGTCGTAATCGAGGATGTTTGCTCCCCGCGAATCTGGGTTGATAGTGATAGCCGACGGTCTGGACGTCATACGATCAGCGCGATCGCGACAAGCTCATTAACGGTGGCGACGATAAGCGCGTCGCCACGCGTCCAAACTACGCACCTAGCTGAAGTTTGAGCCAACTCTAGGCGTGCGTCGACCGCCTTGGAGTTCATCTCGCTGACGACCTTCTTGAGCGAGGTGACGCAGCTCGTTACATCCGAGAGGAATATCTCTTGCTTGACCTTGTAGACACTTTCCAGAGGAAACGGTGTTAGGCGGGATGCTAGGGAATGCCTGTAGAGAATGTGGAGGACGTACCGAACGACACCAAACATAAGGTTGCTGGATAGACGCAAGGCGAGGGGCTCTGCAGGCTGTGAGATGAGGTCGCAGAGGTTGGATATGTCCGCCGTTATGACGGATCGCCTAGGCAGTTTCTTGAACGCCGACTTGGAACCTAATGTGGCGGCGAGCCTAAAGGAGAGGAGGAGGCGTTGGAGGCGAAGAGTAAATACGACGCTCGTACGTACCAGAGCAGCCCAAACCCACTGTCTCGCTTCGCGAGTAGGTCAGGCGTGAAGAACATGTCGACCGTCGGTTAGCAGCAATGTATTGGTTTTATCGTGGCTTCAAGTGAGTGTACAAAGAAAAAGATGAAAGCCCAAAAGAAAAATATCGTGTCTGCGTTATATACCGCCCAAAAGAAGTCACAAGTGCTTCTAATAACCTGGCCGTCAATCCGTTGATGTCCCAGGCACATCACACTGCCAAAACAGGCATTAGACGCTCTTCCATCGCTGCTTGCCAAGCCCGACCAGGCGAGCAAACAGGTCGTCGCGGTTAGCTACCCAGGAAAACTTGAACTCCTCCTCCTTTGAATGGCCCTCTTCGGTCTTCTGCCATGAAATGCGAAGACCCTTCAAAAGGCCGATCTTCTTGACACCGGAGATATCGTCGACAGGTATTTCTTCTTTCGAGCTGCCCGAGAACATGGGCGTAACGAACAGCCGTTTCAGAGTCAGGGTTATTAGACCAGGAGTGCTCCCGAATTGACACATGTATGCTATTCGAGCGTTAGATAGAGAGAAATAGTGTTGGGCATTGAAACATACTGTAGACATCAGGGTTGGCTTCTGGAATGACAATTGCGAGGGCGTTTGAGACCAATGGATGGACACCGCTACTGACAGGCCGACCTTCCCGTACATCCTGAGGCTGTCATAAGCGGAAGCCTTGCAAAACCAGAACGGGGACATACCATTGCAGCTTTCGTGATACGACCCGCTTCCTGGGTCATGAGCTTCCCAATCTCACCCAGACTCTTTGGGATAAAGGGTTTCGGTGTCTTGACTTCCTCACTGCGGTGGTGAAAGTGTATTTTATGCTGGGGCGTTGGTGGCAGTATGTCTTGACCGGCTGCTACTCGCTGGGAAATGAGTTGCATCGCATAGTCGGCGTCTGTTGGGACGTCAGAAAGCAGTGACGGTATCCTAAGCAAAAGCTCAGTTTAAGATCGCAGATGAGGTGAAGGGCACGAACCGGCTGCAAGCATCTGGAGAGAGGGCATCGAGGACGGGTATGAGATGCCAGTATATGCTACCCACGGCGAGCCAGAAGGCCTTTGCTATCAAACGCGTTGGGACGAATGTGATGAAACAGCAAACCCCAATAAGGCCCTGGGGATAGCATTAGAGTTGTTCATATACAGGCAGAGGGGCGCCTTACCATTATATAACGAAAGGATATTGCAGGGTTGCGCCAAACGAAAATGCTGTCAAGACGTCAGGGTACAGATCTGCACATGGGGTCAAGAGGAGCTTACTTGTGAATGCGTTCATGCAGGTCAGCGATGGCGGTGATATAATACAGCCCAATGGTCTGCAGATCCTGCAGCTCTTGCTCGACTTTTTGCTCTTCGGCAGCCGGTGCATCAGAAGGTGTTGGACTGGTTGGATCCTCCAAGCTTATGGTCGATGCGGAAGGGCTCAGTGTGTTCGGACTCAGTGCGCTCTTGACTTTGCTCGATGCCAGCCGTAGTTTACGGGTGTTGTTAGCGAGCTTGGCTAACCGCCAAAGTTCCCTAATGTCGAGGGCAGACGAAGGGGACGCGAGTGTATCCGATACTCTGTCGCTGAAACTGTCAGCAAGAGCAATTTGTTCTTGATACTCTTTCAGTTGTTGGGCGATAGGGTATGGTTGAAGTCGCCGCCGAAAGGATATGATAACCGGCCAGAGGATAAGGCAAGGCAGAACCATATTGTGCCACCAAAGGATCCAGTAGAGCTGACGACGATATGTTAGTACCAGCAGGAGTCAGAAGCGTCGGTGCTCACAGAGCAGTATGCCAGACTTCGCTTGTAATCCTTCCATCTGGCCAGATCATAGCATGATTGGAGAAAGGGCGTGTAGAAGGTTTGGAAAGCGAGGTATAGTCTCTGCGTGGTCAACCGCGCCTTGCCCAGGGTGAAGGCTGGTACAACCTGCCTACTCGCAGGCAGGTTGGGCTCTACCCAGTTCTATAGAATTTTAACGTCCCTTTCATATGGCATCAGAATATAGCTTACGTCTGCGATAAACTTTGAGAGAGACTCTTCATCATTGCCTTCCCTCTCCAACCAGGGTACTCCATTCGAAACTGGCGTAGGGGGTGTGTCCAATGCTTTAACTTCTGAAACATACTACAAGAAGTCATTAGAGTAGTAAAATATTACATAGTCGAAGCTACATACCGAAGAAAAGACATGCAGGAACCGTCTTATTTCTCCGTCCTCGTAGATCTTGCGTAGGTCCTCTGGAGATGGCGAAGCGTCCACTGTTCGCCTCGGTGGTAAAGGTGGAGGCAGCACAGGGGCTTTGGGTTCAGAGGGGCGATGGTTAAGAGCCATGAGTGCAAGGATGCAAGGGTGCACTCACTTCATGGTGTTTGTGGGAGGGCGGTGTGCCTACTGCTCCCTCTCCAGTCATGCAGCATGACGTACTGCGGACTAAATTAGGGGCTTTCCTCCCACATCCATGCACGATCACGTGGCGCACGCGTTTAGGTCGACTTTCAAGTCCGACAAACAAGGAGTTGCATCTCAAGACTTCGACCATGGCCAGCGTGCTAGACGAGCGACCGCGTAACCCCTATGCCTCTGACCCCATGGACCAGGATGGCCTCCTGCAGTGGTCAAATTCAATACGATTCAACATGGCCAACGACAATGGGCGACAGCTGTTCCAGCAGCAGGTTCAGACACATGGCTTTCTCTTCTTGGATGATTACCTCGACAACATCCTTTCTGGCGGCAAGCAGGAGTAAGTGATACTTCTAGCGGTTCAAAATTACTAGTCTGACGGGCTATAGCCCTCTGATTGATTTGGTCAAGACTCCCGGTCGTCGCAAGGTCCTCAGTAAGAAGCCAAAACTTGGCTCGAAACTAGGGAACCCCATCTTGTTCTCTTTGGTTAGTACGCCCAGGGTGCATCTACGCATCACTGATCTCACTTGATGTCTAGGATACCACCGTCGAAGAGCCTGAGCCAACGCATAAGGAAGTTTCGGGCTCAGGGATCCCTCCCAAGCCTGATCTGGACGCTGCTAATCAACAAGATCGACATATCAACGCGGCAGAGGAGCCTTCAGTGGATAACTCTCCCAAGGCATTGAACGTCCCTGTCAAAGAAACCCACCTTGCCCTTTCGCCTCTGGGCCAGCCTAAAGACCTGTCTATCATTGCAGAGGATGATGAACCAGAAGCGGCCTCAGCGAACAATGGCCAGCTTCTGTCACCGTCCAAGCCTACAGAGGAGGTCCCTGAAGATCGGCCTCGCGACACGTCTCCTAGCTCCAAGGTGGACGACTACCAATCTTCTCAGTCAGCAAGACCTTCCGAGTACCACTCTGCACAAGCGACGCCCAAATCCCCTACTTTCCCTCCTATACCTTCCCCGCCCGCCACAGCAGGCGTTTACGATGCTGCACAACCGGAAAAGATGGTAGTGTCTCCCAATCTGGTGTCCAGCAAGCCTTTACCAGTGGTCCAAACTGAACCTGAGCCTGAGTTGGGAGTGACTGACATGCAAGTCCCTCTAAAGGATGAAGACTCGACAATCAAGTCTGGCGTCATGAGCATTCCCTCTCTACCTGAACCTTCCGCGCTTCGCAAGTCTACACGCGTTCTTCGCGATCCCTCTCTCGGTCCCTCGTATGCGACAACCACACCAGGCCCACCTGGGGGCAAGCGCACCTCGTGGTTGATGAAGGCACGAGAGGTCAAGGCTCTTGACAATACCGCGAAGAAGACGCCCGCAATTCAGCCATCGCTGACCCCAGCTGTTCCATCAACTAGCTCGAAACGGAAGAGCGATGACATTGGGGATGGCCGTGGCGCAATTAAGCCATGGGACTCTGAAGAAAGAAAGCCCAAGGCGACGAAGGTGGAAGAACGCGACACTGCGCCAGTTAGGTCTCAACTAGAACCTGTACGCGAACCTGTTTCCTTGCAACCTCAGCCTCCAACGAAGCAGGAGCCACAAAGTACCTTCCTGCCATCGCCCCAAGGCGTCCTCGATCGTCTCAAGAAAACAGTCGAGGGTCTGGGGGTTCGGGTCGGTGTAACTGGACGGCCCGATGAATCAAGTGTCGCACGTACCTTTGCGGAAGCCAAGGCTGCCGCCCAAGCCAGGATCGCCGAAAGAAATAAGGAAGACGAGCCAACATTACCTGCGCCATCTGAACCGTCATCCTCCACACTCGATGCTACTATGGGTAAGATGGAGGTGGATCTCCCGCTCGTAACCTCCGCGAAGGAGGCGCGACTCAGCATGTCAGATCTCTTCCCCAGTGGCAGCAAACCCAAGGAGAAGCACAGGGCTCCCGAGAAAGTTTTCTCCATGGCATCTCTGTCTCCCAAGTCTCCGCAGGCCAGGTCATCCGCCAGGGATAGTACCACTACGACACCTCCCCATTCTCCTCCGCCCTCCAATCCCGCGCCGCCTCTCCCAGCCCCAAGCGTTTTCCAGAAGCCCCCTCCACAAGTTTTTGTCCCTCCAGCGCCAAAGCCTCTACCATCTCCTCCAGCGAAAGAGTTCACTTTTGCTCCACCTCGTACAGGATTTTCAGCCCAAACAGCAGTTGGCTTGGGTCTCGCCAATTCCCCACCCTTCACGGCATTTAAACCACCACCACCTCTTACCGCCCAGTCAACTGTGGACAGTATCCGCTCAGATAGCATATTCGATAGGGCGGACGAGGCAGCCACTTGGGTGCCTAGCACGCAGGATACCGAATACACCACGTTCGGTCAGTCTCAAAGCCAGGGCGGGGCCCATGACCATTTGCGACGAAGACGACAGCTGGCCTGTGGATGAGAAACTTGCGGAAGGCGTGCAGTGGTCGTACGGTGGCGCGATGAGCAAAGAAGATACGAGTATGACATGGAGCACTGTGCCATCACAGAGTACAAGGGCAGATACTGGACCTTTGACCAAGTCCAATCCCTCCAAAGTGGAAGGGAAACAAGAAGCTCGCGCTATTCCTGGTGCTTTCGATGTGGATATGGATGACAGGCACTCCGAGAGTGACGACGACGCCGGAGGTGATAGTGAACTAGAAGATATTGTTCTCAGTGCTCCTAAGCCCTCTTCCCAGAGCTCCCAGAACGCGGAGGTATGTGATTCGATTTTCTGAACACGCCCCTGGCTAATGCGTTCTAGAAGAAGGCGTTCAAGCCACAAAGTCAGACAACGATGGCCTCTTCGTCTTCAACGCAATCTCAGGGTGGCGGGGGCTTCTTGAATCAAGCCTCCAAGCTCTTCAGTAGTGCTCTTGGTGGGAGCAGCAAGAAACCGCAACCTGAAGTTAAGAAGGTGCTACAGATGGCTGCTGTTGCAGCGAAGAAGGTGATTGTCCACCTCAATGATAATAGCATTGGCTGATCCGTCCAACCCTTAGCAACAGGAAGAAGCTGACAAGAAGGCGGCGCGCCTCGAGGAAATGGAAAGGAGACGACAAACCGCATTGCAGCGCAAGGCAGAGGAAGAAAAGGCCAAACAGCTCGAAGAGGAACGCAAAGCAAAGGAAGAAGCTGAACGGCGTAAACCGAAGGAGGTTACGGAGAAGAAAGTTGTGAAGCCAGTGCCTAAGAAGGTTAGTGAAAGAAGTATTGTTTGCGCGACTTGTGCTGATCAGGACCTTAGGAGGAAGAACCTGTGAAGGCAAAGGCACCGGAGCCAGCAAAGAAGTCTATCCTGAAGAAGACGGCTTCGGGCACCCTTGGGAAATCGCAGCTCACGAAACCAGTGCCTCTGAAGTCTGCCGCCAGCTTCTCGACCTTCACCACGCCACAGGCCGGACCATCTAATGCCGCCTCAAGTAGTACCAAACCAGCGGAAGTCTCGAAACTTCCCAAAGCTACACCTGGGTCTCTGAAAGGCAAGGGCAAAGCGCCTGTGGAGGATGATGTCTCTCAGCCGTCTCAGCTCTTACATGACCAGATGGCTGCTCGCGCGAAAGCCAAGATCAAGGCAGCAAAGAAGTCTGAGCCTCTCGTTCCCAGCGAATCCATCGAGCTTCCAGATATCAATAGTGAATACTCGGATAGCGAGGACGAAGACAGGCCGAGGACCTTTGACCCGCCCGACTGGGCACAGTCCCCCGAGTTGAAGGCTGCGCTGAGCATGCAGTCACAGATCGACCCAGACTCTATCTTTGGCCCAGTACCTGCGCTTGTGCCCATGCAAGAGCTATTCCCGGGCAGGAGCTCTCGCTTCAGAGCCAGGACCTCATCTGCAAATTGGACCGGAACCGATATGTTGACCAAGGCAGAGGAGCTCGATTATGCCAGGCGCATGGGCTTCAAGAAGTGATATCGGACGTTGTTAGATTAGTACCGTTGACTATTCATTGCACATTATTACTGGATGCCACACAATGTTCATCGTTTGCGCAGTTCTCCTGGTCAGGGGTGGATTTCGGCGCCAAGTGCGGCTCAAAGTCACGTGGACCTGTGGCACCTTGTGTTCTGACCGTCGTCCTCAAGCTTTCACCACAACCTCACTGTAATCTAGCTCTTTCTTTGCGCTTTCATCTTTTTCTGGACATTTCTTCTCCTTTGTCATTACACAGCCCTTTCACTGTTCCTTTTTGCCGCCGCTATGGCTTCATCACCCGAACTTGCTCCTGCTGAAACAGGAAGCGTGTTCTCGTACAAAGATGCAACAGAGGACGAAATTATCGAAGATCTGACAAGGTGACATATATTTTTCTCTCTCTCTCTCATTCAGGGCATATCTAACAGCTTTTGCTAGTCGATTCATTCTCAATCTGCCGGACGAAGAACTAACATCGTTGGAGCGGATATGTTTCCAAGTCGAGCAAGCGTACGTGGCCCAGGCGAATATGCGCTTTTCGTCTCTGGAATTCCTTCTTCAACAGACACTGGTACTATGAAGACTTTATTCGGGAGGAAAACCCTCGCATGCCATCACTACAACTCAAGAGGTTCACAACTATGATGTTCGAGAATTGTCCTGTGCTACAACATTGGAATTCTGCCGAAGCCTTCAACAAGTTTATGGCGTACAAGACCAAGGTTCCGGTGTGTGGGGCGATAATGTTGAACGAGACTTGGGATAAGGTGCGTCCTTGCGGGCATATTTTGGTATATGGTGCTCATGTGCCGATTTCAGTGCGTTCTTGTCAAGGGCTGGAAGTCGTCTTCTGGCTGGGGTTTCCCCAAGGGCAAACAGAATGAAGCCGAGTCAACATGGGCATGTGCTGCGCGAGAGGTGAGTTTGTGATTGCTGGTTCCCAACAATCACCGGACAAAACAAACTCGTCATAGGTTCATGAAGAGACTGGTTACAACCTTTCGGGTCAAATCAATCCTGAACATTGCATCGAAATCAACAACAGCGACCAAGTTGTAACCTTGTTCATCGTTCCCGGCGTGCCGGAGGATTATCCATTCAGGACCAAGACACGGAAGGAGATCAGCGTGCGTGCCTCAAATGCCTAGCTGTACGTCTTGCTCATTTGCTCCCACAGAAAATCGAATGGTTTAAGCTCGTGGATTTACCCAACTGGAAACGAAGCAAGCAGTCTTCTGGCAAGTTCTACTTGATTGCGCCATTTATCCAGTGAGTGCCCCAAGGCTCGCACTTGAGTTGGCCTAACGTTCGGCAGTCCATTGAAGACGTTCATCAACCAGAACAAACCGAGAAAGGGCCGCAAAGGGAACGCAGACGAGAAGGTCCCCCCGAATAGAATCAAATCACCCGTTCCTGTTCCCAAACCTCCTCCCGAATCTGACGGAATACAGGATTCAAGCTCCCAATCATCTTCCCTGGATAATGGCGGCCCTCAGACTCCTTCTCCTCAGTACACTCAGTCTACGCCAGCAATTGTGGAAGATCAAGTTGAACCCGACGTGCCAATTGAATCGCTAGATCCCCATTTTGCTGGGCTGTTGTCGAAATTGTCCCTGTCCGCCACACCTGCTTCCCTTGTCAAGGCCGAACGCCCGAGCTCCAACAATTCTCGTACGGCAGTTTCGCCCAGGCTTTTACCTCCACCTGATGTCGTTCGCACCGCCGTATCGCCTGCTTCGACGATTGAACAACCTTCTACCACCCAGGTTGCGGCACAGGTTTTGCCCCCTGTCATTGAGAGTATTCCTGCTGCGAACGCGAGCAACTCTCCCATGCTCGCCCCAGCCTCTCCTCGGTCCCCCACTGCTCGTCGAACGGCAACCGCAGATATTTCGCCATATTTATCGAAAGCGGTAGAAGTGCCAATGTCCGCGCGCCGACTGCAGCAACTTGCCTTGCTCGAATCTGTGGCGCAAGAATCGGCCCGAAGGACACCTATGCTTCCCAGCCTGCCGGCTGGTATGCCAAGCAACTTTGGGGGCCCTGTGTCGCTTGGACCCAATTTCCATCAACCGCCAGCTTCTCAGCCCCTCAATCACTATGCGACACCTTCCTTCACCGGACAGCCTCTTCCCGCCCCCATGTATCCTACTTTCGCCAACGCTCCCCCTCCAGCCCAAGATCCTATGATGCGCTCAAGGACGAGCCAAGCCTTCCATCGCAATGGATACCAAGGTCCTTCTGGAAGCATGAGTATGAGCCAGCATCAATTACTCTCTTTAATCAACGGAGCGCGTCCTAGTGCATCTCCCCCTCCTCAACGAGGCCCCCCTCCCCCTCCACATACCCATGGGCTGCATCCAATGTACAACGCAGGTCCACCCCTCTTTAATCCACAGTTCAGGCAAGGACCACCGCCACCGCCTTCTGTGTATCCTCCTTTCGGCGGTGCTGCCGGACTTGATATGAACAGGCCCCGTCCCTATTCCACTGCGCCTATGTCCATGGGACCGATGCCTCCTGTACCCTCCCAGGCTCTCGAGGCTAACAGCAATCCCCTTTTATCTCTTCTCAGGCTTGGTCCTACCGCTATGCAGGTTTCACCCATCCCTGAGCAAGCCACCCCCTCCTACCCATGAACCTCTTAATAGCTCAATGGTTAACTTTATTACCTTGGTCAGCCGGTCAACCCTGTATATCATACCACCTGTGCATCCTACACCGAAGTTTGCTTGTCGTCTTTTTTGGTAGAACTGTATTTGTTCTTTGATTCAGCGTCTCTCTCGTGTTGTCAACAAACCCATTCCATGCACACTTCTCTCTCTCTCTCTTTCTTCTAATCGCTGTTATCTATCACGACGCTCTCTTGTACATGTTTCTGGATCCCAGTAGCTACGTCCATAGTTTGTATCCCTTCTAGCCCGCCTTGTGTATCAAATATAACGTTTTGTGTCCGAACGAGTGTGATCGAAGCCCACCCGATTCAACCGCTCAAAAAATGCTCTGAAATTTTAGGCCAGTTTCGTTACAGTCGAAACCGCGATAACCCATACCCTTCGGTGGAACCCGAAAGCTATGGGTTATTACGGTGTATGGGATAGCAGAGAGTTGCCCAAATTTGGACAAAAGTTCCCATCATACAATTTGGCTTTAGGATGTGGAAAATTCGTCGCATGGGTCTAGTTTTCGTTGCGGACGAATGAATTATAAAAGAGGTAGAGCATCCCACTTCATCTCATGCGGTTTCAGAACGTTGAGAGCCAATCACCCCCCTGTGCATGAAGATCACGTGCTAAAGTCCATCAATATCTGAGACATGCCGAAAGACTTTGAGTCTTGAGAACACTTCCTGGTAAGGGTTGCAGCATTTGAAGGTCGGCAGCGTACTCACAAGGGAAAGAGATATTGATTTCGAGCCTTGCCAACCACTTGTAACCTCAAAAAAGTGACCAACTTCCACGATGCTATGGGTTACGAGAGCTCAATCTGGGTATGGGTTATGGGGTATCACAGGTTATGGGTTACAGGCCCTTATTTGGCTGGCACCAAGTCGGTGGATCCAAAAAGCTATGGGTTATTACCGACTATGGGTTACCTCGGTATGTGTTATCGCGGTTTCGACTGTAATGTCCCGCAATTTGTCCGAGGGAGGCAAGGAATATAGGCGCCCAGAACTGGGAATCATAACGGGAGGAGACAGTTGAGAAACTCCTCCTGTTATGATTCCCAGTTCTCGACCTCGTGTACGATCGGGCCACCGGCCCCAAGTTAGATGGTTCCAACTCGACAGCTGCAGTCCACAAAGGCGGCCGCATCCAACGTCACCTTCCTGAAGGGTCCCACTTCATCAGTACATATGCAGTCACTACTATCCGAAGCGGGTTGTAATGTCGTGAAGATGAAGATCAAAACGTAACAAATGTTGAATAGAGAGACTACGTAGTGACACAAGAGGGTATGTGACTGCCATTTCCCAGCCTTTCAAGCAACGCTTGTGTGATTCTTTTGGTATGCTCCTCGTGGAAGACGAGATGAATGGCAACTTTGGCAAGGGAACAGAGTGTTCTGGCCCCGAGCTTGCGAAGAAGACGGGCATGATGCCTATGAAAGGAAAGGATTTATTTATGTTGTTTTTACCTTGGTTTATGGACCTAGCAGGTGAGTATTTGTTCGGTGGGGTGGGGAGCCCATATCCACAAGTATTACTATTAGGCGCTAGAGTGATGGATTGATCTCGCCATTTCGTAGTGGAACAATTCAGATTTCTTTTGAAGTCCAATATTGCGACCATTGCCTTTGAGTAGTATAGACCTGGGGCCCGCAAAATGCTTCTAGTGCGCCATTTGGCCTACGTTGGTCGCTGAAGCACGACACCGATACTGAGTAGATTACCGGATGTCTCCACGTGACGAGAATCGATGCTAATATTTGGAGCTCCTAACTTTCCGAGTCGAAGTTTTCACTCCAGCCCCTTTCTACTCGTTGTATTTCTATGGACCCCTGCTTGTATATCTAATACCACAACAGCCCTCTTGCCTTCGTTGACCTACATCCTACCACCACCATGCTGACCGGGAGTGGAATCAAAGTGTTTGCTGGTAAGTGTTCCACTAACCGCTTCATAGACCGAATACGAATAGCTCATGAAGGTGCAACTTGAATGAACAGGGACTAGCCACCCTGAGCTGGCCGAGATCATTGCACGACGGTACCTTCGCTGCCCCACTGCTGGTTGCTGCAGTCTCTGAACTCCCTGACTCCCGTGTTCAGCATTGGTCTTCCTCTGGGCAAGGCCGAAGTAACCCGGAGTGCTATGGGCGAAACGACTGTCAAGATTAGTGAATCCGTTCGAGAGGACGATGTGTACATCATCACCACCGGAAGCGGAGCAGTCAATACTGCACTAATGGAGCTCTGCATTATGATACACGCCTGCAAGATCGCGAGCGCGAAGCGGATAACGGCTGTTATACCTCTCTTCCCGTATGCTCGACAGGACAAGAAGGACAAGAGCAGAGCCCCGATCACTGCGAAACTCGTGGCTAACATGATTCAAAAATCGGGCTGTGACCATGTCATTGTACGTTCATCTGAGTGGGGATCGGAAGAGAGACAGCCATACTAATCGGTTCCTTGTGCTGTTAGACGATGGACTTGCACGCGTCGCAGATTCAAGGGTTCTTCGATGTTCCGGTAGACAAGTAAGATATATTTCTAGCTTCCTCTGTGATGCTGTTCTGACTTCATTTACTCTTTCCAGTGTGAGTGGCATGGCAATCTCAGTTTCTAGGTTGTGGGTCTGATTGGAGCCTGCTTATGGTATTCGGGATGCAGCTGTATGCAGAGCCGTCTATCATTCTCTATATTCGCACGCACTTCGATCTGAAGGACGTGGTGATTGTCTCGCCTGATGCTGGAGGTGCTAAACGGTAGGCTAATCCTGGTATGGCTCGTTTGGATCGGACACTGAAAGATTGTGTCTAGTGCTACCTCGATAGCCGACCGGCTTGGTGTGGACTTTGCTCTGTTCCACAAGGAGCGCAAAAAGGCAAACGAAGTGTCGCGGATGGTGCTCGTTGGGCACGTCACTGACAAGATCGCGATCCTTGTCGATGACATGGCGGACACCTGTGGGACACTCTGCCTAGCTGCATCACAGCTTTCGGAAGCGGGAGCGACCAAGGTGCTTGCGTTTGTCACTCACGGGATCCTTAGTGGCAAGGCGCTTGAGACTGTGGAGAACAGCTGTTTGGAGAAGCTGATTGTGACCAACACCCTGCCGCAGCACTCGAACCAGGCTCAGTGTGCAAAGCTGGAGGTGATTGACATTGGAAAGGTGCTTGGGGAAGTTATCCGGCGGAGCCATTACGGCGAGAGCGTGTCGAAATTGTTCCACGAGGTGCCGTACTAAGTATTTTAGAATAAATAATAATTGATATTCGGTTCTTTACTTGATGCCAAGAGATGTTTAATTGGGAAAGAATTGTGAATATCCTATAGCTCTTTTGCAGCGACCCATGTCCTTCTGACCGCCACCATCCTGGCCAATGCCAGCCGTGTCATGTCCAACAACACAAATAATGCCCCCAATACCGCACGCAGTCGCCAGCCACTCCTTAGAGAGACAGTCACCGTCGTCGCAGTCCCCAGTGTCGCCATCGAGAATGATCGTCTCGTCGTCGGAACATCACAGTCCAGTACGAAGTTCAAACAGTTTCCCCTTCTCAGCCAGTACTGACCATAATCAGCCTCAACGCGCTCCTACACTCCTATCAAGGTCCTGGGCGATGGCTCCTTTGGCACCGTCTGGCTTTGCGACTGGCACACCACCCTTCCACCAAATACTCCCTTGTCCCCCATGCAGTGTGGCAAGGGCGCACGGCCAGAGTGGGCGGGTAAGCGGCTCGTAGCCGTAAAGCGGATGAAGAAACGATGGGAGGGAGGCTGGGACGAATGCTCGAAGCTAAAGGAACTCGAGGTGCGTCTTCTTTCCTCTCTCTTGTTCATGAGAGGCGCTATATAACACCTTCTAGTCGCTGCGCGCAATTCCATTTCATCCAAACATCATCCCCTTGTACGACTTTTTTCTGCTGCCGACCTCCAAAGAACTCTATTTTGTCTTTGAGTCCATGGAGGGGAACCTCTATCACCTCATCAAATCGCGCAAAGGCTCGAGACCACTTGCTGGGGGTCTGGTTTCCTCAATATTCCGACAAATCTGTCTCGGCCTCGACCATATACACTCATGGGGCTACTTTCACAGAGACATGAAGCCGGAGAACGTTCTGGTCACAACAGTTGGACTCTTCGACTACACTCCGGTGTCACCCAACACACCTCCGAACGCACCAAAGGAGAACGATGTGGTCACCATTATCAAGATAGCTGACTTTGGACTAGCAAGGGAAACAAAGAGTCGCCCACCTTACACCGAATACGTATCGACACGATGGTACAGAGCGCCAGAGGTTCTCTTGCTCAGCCGCGACTATTCGAACCCTGTCGATCTGTGGGCTTTGGGAACAATCATGGCAGAGCTGGTCAATCTCAGACCACTTTTTCCTGGTTCAGATCAGGTAGATCAAGTTGCTCGAATTTGCGAGGTACTAGGAGACCCGGCAGAAGACTATAGGGACAGGCAGGGCAACGTTGTTGGAGGGGGTCAGTGGATACAAGGCGTGAACCTGGCCAGAGACGTAGGGTTCCAATTTCCAAGGGTGGGTCGCATCTCCTTCTCTTCGACCGGAGGAAGCTTATTCGTTTTAGATTGAACCCAAGGACATATTCACTCTTTTCAATGCTTCTGTTCCTCGTTCGTTAATCTATTGCATCCGGGACTTGCTCAGATATGACCCCGCAAAGAGGCTAACCTCCAAGCAGTGTCTCGACCACCCCTATCTCCACGAAACCATCCCTCGCAACGACATTCCAATGCCTTCGGGTCTCCGGCCAGCTACAGTGTCTCAAACCTCGATTCCAATGATGTCCAACCACTTAAACGGGTCCTCTTCACATCCCTCACTGAACTCACATACGCCTCGCAATGTTCCCCCTTCGCATTCGCACTCTGTCCGACCACCACCCATACCGCATGCGCCCTCTCATTATTCTGACGGTCTTCCCGTACCTAATGGCCAACCCCCCATGTTCCCCCACCAGCCTATCCCTGTGCATGCTCACAACGGCCGCCATCCGCACGTTGTCGATTGGTCAAGTCCATCACCGCAACCACCACAAATGGACTCGCCCATGGACGAATCCCCCACAGAACCATACAGCAATGGTCACATCAGCCCTATCCCCGATCATCAACGGTCAACAAATGGGCATCTTCCCCAGAAACCACTCAAACTGGGAGGCCTTACGTTTGGGAAAAAGTCAAGCAGATGGGCCCTGGGCATGTTCGGCATCGAGAAATCGCATCAATTACCTCCCGTCGAAGAAATTACCTCTGCACTGGGCACTCGCAAGCGATCCCAATCCTCAAGTACCGATAGCAAGTCTATCCGTGGCGTGTCCCCAGAACGACATCAAGACATCCGAGAGGTTCAGAAGCAGCAAAAGAAGGAGGCAGAGAGGATCAATCGGGAGGCAGAGAAGGAACGTCGCAAATTGGCCGAGAGGACGGCCCGTGAGCAAGCTCGTGCGGTCATGTCCAAGCGTAATCACATGCTTCGGGAAGCAGCAGCAGAGGATATCGAATGGTCAGGAGGAAACCAGGAGCGAGTTGTCGACAAAGGCGCTAAACAAGCTGCAACCGGGCCTATCCGTCAGAAGAGTATGGGCAACCTTGGCAACTCGACGCTCCATGCAGCCTCTGGGAAGTACTCGGAACCTCCTGCTCCTCCTGTCAGCTTCGACCGCTACCGAGACTGGAGAGGTTCAACTGGGGAACGCGTTGCCAAAGCGCGCAGGCGAGATTTCGACGATGATCATTCCATGTCGTCCTCAGACGTTCACAGTCTAAGTCGCATGTCGTCAATGTCCTTTGCTACTGTCGACAGTGACCCAGGACCGTCCCGCCTCCGACATAACTCCAGTTACCACCAGGCTCCCAGCTCGCGGACGTCACGGTCGTCCTTGCGCACCTCCTTTGACGATTTCTCACCTTCTGCTCGGTCATCTAATTCTTTCTCTATCGAGGGCTCTTCATCTCAGGTTCATGAATTCGGCGCACATCTCAACGTCAACCCGCATATCTCTGGAAGTCTGTCTCCCCCACCTCTCCATATGCTCTCTCTTTCTCCTACGCTATCGCCGCCTCTATCGCCCGCCCCTCATTGGATGCAGGGGCAGCACGACCAAAAAGAGAACGGCCTGAACGGCCAAAATTCTCCGTTCATCTCTCTGCAGAACCGCCAGTTCAGTCCTGCTCCGCACAGTCCGATGGATATGCATAGCTATCTCCACGGAAATCCTCCCAGTCCCTTTGGCGACGCTCGTTTACACCCTCCACGGTCGGGGCGTAAGCGTACGCCACAATCCGCAAAGTCTAATATCAATCCAATATTCAAAGTGGTGAGTTATTACTCGGTCACCCCATATTGCCTCGAGTGCTGATGAAAACTTTTTCTCTAGCCATTACCTCCACCACCATTACCTTCCCCACTTCCAGACGCGGTGCTATCTTCAAAACATCCGACTAATCCGTTGCCTCCCTTTTCCCAGCTGGAAGCGGTGGCAGGGGGCGAAATTTCGCCCACGTCACCCATGTTCGTGGAGACCTGAACTGGCCGAGTTCAGTTCCTTTTCTTTGTCCGTTCGCTGTATCCTTTTTGGGCCCTACTTATCTTGTTTTGGACTTTGGCATATGGCATCTACCCTAGAGGTCCAATTCGCTTCTTTGTCTTGCTTCGCCCTGCATCGCACCATCCTTTTCACCATCCGCTCGCTAACCTGCTTCATCAAAACCCCACACATTCCTTTTATTCTTCTCTTCGGCATTCTCCTTTCCTTCGCTCCTTCTCTTTCGTCCGGGTGCACAGGTCCTGCGCCCCTCTTCCCTTCGACCACCTCCTTTCGGAGGTTGTAGCAGTGCACCAAGCCAGGATCCCAAACATTAATTCATAACGTTCCTCTGGAACAATACCTTCGCCCTTCTCCTAATAGCCACTTCCCCTTTTCTTGTGTGTTATACCGTTTCTACCATACAATACCTACTCCACTTTCTACTCTACTCCGGTTGTTGTTTTAGTTGACTTATTCCTTTTTTGAATCGGAAACGCTTTGGGTATAATTGTAGATCTCTCATACCCTGTATTTTTATTTGCTCAGTGGCCTACCTATCATAGGTCACAGGTGCTGGGACAATACCATAAGCACAGAACACATGTCGGAATCGAGTGCATCTCCCATTGAATGGCAAGGCAAAAAGGAATGAATTGTTCGCGCAAAGTCTGTGACATGCCATGACAGCTTCGCCACGTCTAGACAAAGTGTTTCTATTGTGAACTCTGACACATGCTGACTGCTACTCGAAGCTCGGATAGTGTACCGGAAGCCAACTTGGGCACCTTCTAGTGGTGATGGTGAGGTTCCTGTTCGAATCTGATTCCACTGTGGAAGGAAAGAACGGCGGGTCATGAGGATGAGGACGCTGATGATTCGAGTAGAGAACGTGACGCACCAGTATCTACAGAAGAAGTTTAAATCAATACTCGAAGAAAGGCTATGATAGATGGAAGTTGACTTACCCGCATGGCTTGGGTCCGGCCTTGTCCTGTTAAGAGACACCGGGAAAGGGCAATTCGTTAGCTCACAATCAAATCCGAAAGGAGGCAATAACACTGCGGAACGAGGACGAAGGTCGGCCTGGACAGACTTGCATGCCGATCCTGCCGCTCCCTCGAGGCAGCAACAAATGAGAGAATGCACGTACGAGGTTGATATAGATCTTGGGATGGCCCAAGGGTCCTCCTCCTAACCACCGCGGAACAGACAAGAGTCAGTACAACTTGCTCGAAACCGATTGAATAGCAAAGCTTCAAACACTGAAACAAATGATGGGGAGGAGGAAGAGCTTCGAAAAAAGCTACGAAAGAGGGAATGATAGTAATCCCACTCAACGCACCTCCGTCGCAGACAGCTTTCCTTCCCTTGACCATTCGAACGGGCTCTTGAGCAATCATCTCCATGGCGCTCAACGGGGTAGGTTGGAGTTCCATGTTGGTCTGTTCAAATCGAGGAGACGAGCCAGCTGTTGGGCGTATTCGCTGGTTCGTGCTCCATGTTGTTGGGAAGTTGGGTGCCTGCCATGCCTGGGTAGGAGGACCCGCGCTCTCAGTTTCCTTTGCCGCGACTGAGGTCTTGGAGGTTTCGGGTTTGCTGGCGCTGGAGGCAGACCGTGCCAGGATGGTTTGCGCTGAGCGCTTGAGCTGGGCAGGTAGGCGACGGCTTAGCATGGTGAGTCCTGCAAACGATGGTGAGCAACAAACTTGAAAGTCGAGACGGCTGCCCCGACCACTATTGCTTCCGACCCGCATCAGTCCGTTTTCTCACGGCTCACAAGTCAGTCTTCAGGCAAGTCAAGACGAAGGAATAGGAATACATTTAGGCCATTTTGAAGGTACACATTTGAGTACTACAAATACAGTTATTGTTCGATATTACATTACAGAGTGCACGAATTCATTTAGTCCATCTCCTCAATCTCAATGTCGCCATCGTCATCAACCTCCATCCACTCTTCCGGAGCTTCACCTTCATGGTTGGGAATAACCACAAGGCGATTATGAGGCACCATCGAATGTGACACGAGCAGTTTCGCCTGGTAGGACTCGGCCAGAGAGTAGGTGCACGGACAGAGGATTGAGCAGCTCGCTCTGGATAGCGCGGTTGAGTGGCCGAGCACCGTACTGGGTCGAGTAGCCCATCGAGACCAAGTAGTGCTTGGCTTCATCGTCCAAGTGCAACTTGATCTTGCGATCTGAGAGACGTTCTTCCAGCTCGTGAATTCGAATGTCGACAATCTTGAGAATGTCCTTGCGAGAAAGTGCACGGAAGATGATGATCTCGTCGATTCGGTTCACGAACTCGGGAGGGAAGTGGCTGGTGATTGCACCCATAACCAAAGACTTGGTCTCGGGTAGGACAGGGCCCTGAGGCATATCGTGGAGGTAGGCGGCGCCCAAGTTGGAGGTCATGATGATGACGGTGTTCTTCATGTCGATGACACGACCTTGGCCATCAGTCAAACGACCGTCGTCCAGGACTTGAAGGAAGATGGTGACAAATTCACGACAAGCCTTCTCGATTTCGTCGATGAGGATGATCGAGTAGGGCTTGCGGCGAACGTATTCAGTCAACTGACCGCCTTGTCGTATCCGACGTAACCTGGAGGTGAGCCAATAAGTCGGGAGATCGAGTGCTTTTCAGAGTATTCAGAGGCGTCAACCCGAATCATGGCGTCGGGAGAGTCGAAGAGGATGGTGGCGAGCTGAAAGGTGACAGTCAGAGTCTGGAAGCGAAAAAAAAATTGACGATTCTACTCACTGTCTTTGCCATTAGGGTCTTTCCGGTACCCGAAGGACCAGCCATCAAGAAACTGGCAATCGGTCGGTTGGGGTTGGAGAGACCGCTTCGAGAGAGTCGAATAGCGTTGGCGACGGCCTTCACCGCATCGACTTGCCCAATGACTTGGTCTGCCAGAATCTTCTCCATGCGAAGCAGCTTCTCCTTCTCGGTCGTGACCAAGCGAGTGACTGGGATGTGCGTCCATTTGGCGACAATGTCGGCGATAGAGTCGGCTGTGACCACATCTGCGCCTGTTCCATCAGCAGCCTCTGCGGCCTTTTGCGCCTCGAGCTTTTCCAACTTGGATTGCAAGTCGGGAATGGCATAGTATCGCAAGTCGGATGCTGTGGCCAGATCATATCTAGGAGGGAGACAGTGAGTAACAGGTGGCGAGCATTCAGGGATCGGGCAACATACCTTCGCTCAGCTTCCTCGATCTTTGCCTTGAGTTCATCGATCTTTCTCCTCACTTGGTTCACTTCATCTCCACGTTGCTTCTCGGCTTCGTATGCAGCCTTGAGAGGTCGTAGCTGCTCTTCCACGTCCGCGATGTTCTTCTTGGCAGTCTTGAGGCGATCCTTGCTGGCTGAATCCTTCTCCCGTTCGAGAGCATGGATCTCGACTTCGAGTTCAAGTTTGCGACGCTGAAGTTTATCGATCTCTTCAGGTTCAGTTTCCCGTTGCACACGAGCACTAGCAAGAAATGGTCAGATCTGTTGAAAGAGATGTCACGATGAAAGAGTGTACTTACTTGGCGCAAGCCTCATCAACCAGGTCGATGGCGGAGTCAGGAAGACGGCGTTGGGTGAGATATCGGTGTGCGAGGGTGGCAGCCGTGATCAAAGCTCCGTCCAAGATACGGACACCGTGGTGCACCTCGTACTTTTCGCGGATACCACGTAGAATGCTGATTGTTTCAGGTACGCTGGGCTCGTTGATCAAGACTTGGGCAAACCGACGCTCGAGAGCTGGGTCGGTTTCAATGTATTTGCGGTATTCGCTGAGAGTGGTGGCGCCGATGCAACGAAGCTTGCCACGAGCCAAGAGGGGTTTGAAGAGGTTGCCGGCGTCCATTCCCCCACCTTCAGCTCCTCGACCGGCCATGATGAGATGCAGCTCGTCAACGAAGAGGATGACACCAGGTCCACCGTCCTCAGCTGCCTTTTCGACCTCGTTCAAAACTGCTTTGATACGCTCCTCGTACTCCCCCTTGTACTTGGCACCTGCCATGAGCGCACCCATGTCGAGGGACCACAGTCTGGCAATGAGAGAGGCGGGGACATCGCGCTTGACGATTCGTTGGGCAAGACCTTCGGCGATGGCAGTTTTGCCAACACCAGGCTCGCCAATCAGAACGGGGTTGTTCTTGGTCCTAAGATAACGTTAGTAAGGGGTAGACCTCTAGAATAAAGAGGTGGCTTACCTTCTACAGAGGATTCGGATAGCTCGACGGATCTCGTCGTCACGACCGATGACAGGGTCGATCTTGCCCTCCTCAGCAAGAGCAGTAAGATCGACAGCGTATTTATTTAGTGCGTCGAATCCCTGCTCAGCTGTCTTGGATTCTACACGACGATTGCCGCGCGCTTGTTCAATGGCAGTCTTGAGGGATGCGGGAGTGAGAGAGTTCTCCTTCAGGACACCCTCTATCGAAGGGTCCTTGAGAAGGGCGAGAAGGAGATGGTCTTGCGCGATGTATGAATCGTGCATGGTCTTTTGCAGTGCCTGAGCCTCGCGCAGGACTTTGAGTGCGGTACCACTGAAGCTTGTCTCGTCGGGTGGAGGTGATTGCTGCGGTAGCCGCACGATGAGCTTCTGCACCCCTCTTCTGATCGCATTCTTTGTTCAAAGTCAGTAAAAGGTTGGAGAAAATGGAACAAGAAGCACTTACGGGATCGCCTCCAGCCCGCGAAATGACGGAGCCAAATAGTGATTGCTGCGAGGACGGGCCGCCTGGCATGGAATCGCCATTGCCTTCGTTTATGAGTACAAATGCAATGTGTGCAGGAGCAACTGTAGGGCTTCTGTCAGTCTTGAAGCTACTCTCCAAGATACATGAAACAAACCTTGAGCGTTAGCATAATCCTTTGCCAACTGCACTGAATCAGTGATTGTTTGTTGTGCCTTTTCTGTAAAGTCGAAGTTTGTCGCCATGATGATGGTCGAGTAAGATTTGAATTGAAAGATAGGTTGACCCAGCAAGAGGTTTATATGTGCTTCAGATGTGACATTACTAGCTCAATCTGGTTGTCTAAAGACGCTTCGAGAACTGGAACGTCATAAAGTCAGGTGGAGAGAGGGCCTAGATCCTTTTAGTATGTAGCCCCTATCGAGACCGGCGCTTCTTTGGCTGCCGGTGCGTCCCCACAGCTCGTGCCGTCTTCACTTCACCCTCCTTCACAGGTTGGATATAGCGCTTCCCTCTCCGTTCGGACCACTTGAAGCCGCAGTCCCAAAGATGGTCGTCGTAATGCTCGTCCACTGTCCGCGTGAGGAACAGCTTCACGGGCTTATCGTTACAGTGAGTCCAGGGGATGCGATTCAGCTCGTGTCCTTCTGGGAGGTTGAGAAGATCAACCACGAATGGGCACTCTGGGTCTGGGCATTCCCATTTAAATCTTCCGGGAGTAATGCTCCAGGCGTTGAATAGCCACCTTGGAATGAGGTCAAGGTTGACTCGTGGGGGATTCCAACCGTCATCGGAATCCTCATCTTCAGAACTGGAATCTTCGCTAAAGTCTGGGTCATACCGGAATTCAACGGGTCGTCGGTGGTCTACCCTAATGGAAGTGCCGGGCTGCGCTTCTTCTTCATCGACGTCCATTTTGTCGTCCTCCTCCTGCTGCACAAGAATGAGATCGCCCTTCATAGAACTGAGTTGATTGACATACCACCACTTTCTTGGCCTTTGGTTTTCGCTTGAGAGCATTTGAAAGCTTCTCCTGCCAGATAGCTGCTGTCCCTCCAAACCTCTCGAACCCGAACCGGTCCTTTGCTGGAAAGTCCAGGTCGAGTAGCTCGTACCTCGGGGGGATCCCCCATCGGTCTCCAGCCTCGTGAGCTTTGACTCTTTCTCTCTGAACCCTCTCACACCATGCAACCCATACCTTTGCGTTGAAGATTTGGACGCTCCGCGAGATAGTCGCGATTTGGTTTGCCAAAAGCCACTCTGCCTGCTCCGCAATGCGTCCTCGCAGGTCACCAGAAGCCCAATGCCGTAGGAAGCGTCGTTCCTTGGCAGTACCGTCTGCAAAGGTAAAGGAAAAGTCCACATCCGCTCTGTCGAATATAATTCGTTTCTTGGCATCTTCGTCCCGGAACACCTCTCGGTACTTTGTGATGAACCATTCGGGCGTACAATACTCTGCCTCCTGGTTGAAGTGATCCTTCAGGAATTTCAGGCAATGGTACAGCTGGTATCGTTCCAGGAAGTTCTGGCTTCGCACGTAACACGGTGCATCCCATGACCTTACTTCAAAGTCTATTTGTGTTTCTCTGAGAGGTAGTTAGTTTCGTTGCGGGGCTCGAAGCGATTGTCTCTCGTACTTTGACTTCATACGAAGACCCAAGTGTCCATCTTTACCTGTCGGGCTATACCAAGGCTGGGGGCCATTGGTGAAGCACACAACGAGTTCCAGTGGGTACTTGACGGCACGACGGAGCTTGTGAAAGCTTTGCCTGACCTCCTTCACTCCGGTGTCCGAGAGGTACGAATCGTTCGGGATAATGGCAATACCAAAGACAGTGGTTTCTCTGTGCATCCGTTTTTGGCAGCGAACTCCATCCACAGGTGTAAGAAGATACGATATATCGTCCAGCCTACGGAAGGGTTCGAATGAAGTTAACTTATTGGATCTGTGACCACATACCCTACGACTTCATTCTCCCCTTGTATCATGTGTACACTTCGCAACTCGAACGGATGCCATTTTTCGTTTTTCTCTCGTTTTCGTAGGAGGTCGTGGTCCCAGATTGGCTCTGCGCCTCTATGCCGCTCCATGGTTTGTGGTCAAGTGGGAAACAGGGTCTGATTTGACGCGGAATGAGGTCACACGCCTGTTGTCACTCAAGCTTTCACTCAAACTCTCATGTCCTCCCCACCACCGTCATAGTTCAACTATTCATCCTCCACCTTTAGATGAACACATTTTGTCCAACTCTTCAACAACATGTTTAATCGCTCCTTGGCCGCTGGGCCAACCTTCTCGATACCCGTTGGCATCGTGATCGGCCTTTTGGCCTCATTTGTGCAGTCACTTGGCCTGACGATACAGCGGAAGAGCCACGTTCTCAACCAAGCCCTTCCGGAACATAAGAAGAAGGCAGAACACCGTCGCCCGTAAGTACTCTCCTCCATCGTCTACTTGGACCTCGAAGGGCTCATGTGCAACTCGGCCTGACCAGGTTATGGCTACTCGGATTCGCCATCTTCTTTTCGTCAAATATCATTGGCTCCTTTGTCCAAATTGCAGCTCTGCCAGTCGTCATCCTTGCACCACTCGGCGCCGTCTCTCTACTATGGAATGCCTTCTTTGCTAGGCTGATTCTGGGCGACGTGTTCAGTCCATGGATGATCCTCGGCACTATCCTTATTGCGGGAGGAGCAGTGCTTATAGCTATCTTTGGAATTGTGCCAGAGCCAACCAGGTCTTTGGAGGATCTGCTGGAGTTATTCAGGCGGCCTACGTTCGCAGTGTATTTCTCGATTCTCATGTTTATCGTTGTCGTCAGTCTGGCAGTGGTGAGTGGAGCGCAGTCTTGAATGTCAATTTCGTGCTCACACCTTTTGCTAGACACATATATCAGAGTTTGCTTTGACAAGAAAGCTCGCTCAGACTCGTGAATGGGATGTATCCGGATCCATGACTCCGAGCTCCGACATCATCAACCTTTCTTCAGCAGAAGCGCAAAGACAGAGACAGGAACCAACATCCGTAGTCACAGATGAGAACACTCCTTTGCTAACCACAGTTAAAGCGAGTGGTTCGGCCACAGATCTTTCCTCAGACCGGAAGGAGTTGGAAGCTCTCGATCGAAGGCGTGTCCTCATTGCCATCTCTTATGCCTCGTTTTCTGGCATTCTCTCCGGAATGTGCCTCATTTTTGCAAAGAGTGGCGTTCAACTGCTCATCCTTACAATGGGTGGCCAGAATCAGTTTTGGAGGTGGGAGTCGTGGGTGTTGGTACTTGGCCTCGGGGTGTTTGCCCTCCTGCAGCTCTGGTACTTGCACAAGGCACTCGTCCTGGCTGATCCAATACTCGTGTGCCCTTGTAAGTCTGATCAATCAACCACGCTGTTGTCGTGAACTAACGATCCGTTATAGCCGCATTCTGCCTCTACAACCTTTCCTCAATCGTGAACGGTCTCGTCTACTTTGATCAAATCTCCTTGATCAAGCCACTGTACCTGTGTCTGGTTAGCCTCGGGATAGTGATTTTATTGTGTGGCGTATGGGTTGTGAGCATTCAATCGGGAGGTGGAGTGGTGGATAGTGCGCCTTGGACAGCAGAGGCGGAAGAGGTGCTCTGCGATGAACCACCAAGTCAAGTACGACTGGAAGAAGAAGACGACGCAACGATTCGTCCTGTTGTTCGTAAACCCAAGCCGAAACCTAATATTGGCCTTGGCTTCCGACCAGCGCCAGCGATCGAACGAGAGACCCTGTCCGAATCGAGTGTTCCCAATTTACATTCTTCGCTACCTACCCTTCCTCCTCGACAGCGCAGGGATTCGGCAGAGTCCCAAGTATCCCATACTCAACCTACTCGCCGCTCGACAATGGCATCCACGCGAGTATCCCCCTCGGCATCGCAACCGCGGTTCTCTCTTCGGCAGCGTCTTTCGTCCGTTAATAATGACTTGTTCAGCAGACACCACAACCACCACGGCCGGGGTGATTCTAGTCACTCGCACCCTCCTTTATCTCCTACTCTTACGTCTGGCTTCCAGATTGGGCTCTCGGCAGTTAGTCCAGGGTTTGCGATTATGCCTGTGGAACGACGATCGAAGCATGTGCCGCAGAGGAGACGGACGGTTAGTGAGGGGGATCTTATGGGGGCTTTGGGAGACGCGGAGAGGTTGGATAGGGGGGTGGGGGAGCGTGAGGGCGCAGGGGGTTCTAGGGAGGAGGAGAGGACAAGTGGGGCTCCTCAGAGTCCGAGATGGACGAGGTTCTTCAGGGGTATGTCGCTGTTTAAACGGAACGACTGATGTGTTACGGACGCTTAGAGTATATACCCACCTTCCCATGGTGTATTGGGTTCTAATCTTATGATTTTTTTTAGTCTGAGGGGATATTGCTATTTAGCATCGTCTGCGGATGTTGGTTGCTAGGTCCAGACTCTAGGTTTCTTCTGGAATATCTTGTGCAGACGGGAAGTTCAGACAGGTAAACTGTGGCAAAAGGTGAGATAGCAGGTCTGGGCCTTGTACGATAACAAGCTCAACCTCAAGCTTTACAGAGGTTGCCTGGCACACAGTCATTTGCTCCCGCGTTGGCGGAGATACATACGGGGTTTGTCCGGAATCACAAGGACCTTGATGAGATCTTACGGGATCTTACATTCTAGTGATTGGGTGCGCAATCGCATCCGGCGGTCATCAGAAGGTGCAAAGAGAACATTCGGTCATCCAGACACGGTTGGCGCGCGCTGCTGAGTGACGGTATTGAAATTTCATCCAGATGATGTGTGCGGGTAGCGTGCTGGGGAGAGCATGCGAGAGCATGGTAACAAGCGTATTCGACAGACAGCGCGTGTTTTTAATCCAAGAACATTTAATTATCAAGGAAGGATGTGGAGAATGGAAGGAGCAATGGGAACTAGGGAGGGCGAACATGGAGGTCTGCGTGGGAAGGGAGAAAAGAAGACGCTGATCGCCCAATTCCACGCGCGACGCGCTTCCAGCGGAAGCCAGAGAGCAAGGCCGCCGTTGGTCTGTTTGCCGAGCAGGTTATCGGTTGTGACAGCAGAAAGAGTGCAGTTGGTCTTGCGGAGTGGACATGAAACGAGGGACGTTATATTAAATTGTGGCGGAATGAGGGGGAACAAGACAACGCGTAAGTTGGAGCTTGAGAGGGAGGTTCGCGTAAGCCCGACGGAACCTCTAACCAGTTATTCGGACATAAGTATAACTGATTGTGCCCTGAAGGTGTTTGTTTTGACAGCCCCCAGGCTTTCTCTTTCTCTCTCCCTCTCTCTCTTCTTGCTTTTTTGTTTCTCCCTTTACTTACTTTCTTACCCTTTCCCCCTGGAGATGTCGAGTTCGCGTCAGAAAAAGTCTTCGGTGCCAGCGGGACATACGCCAGTTGGGAGTGACAGTCTGCTCAAGTCACGGTTCTCCGACCCGTCGTTGGAAGGGACACCGACACCGAAGAAGGCATGGTTGGCACTTGGAGGGTCACGGAGCAGGAATGATGCCGCGTCGAGCAGCAGCAAGCCGAATGGGCAAGAGTCGTCGCTCGTTCCGATCATCAACGTCTCTTCCTCTCTTACCACCACAGACAACAACAACAGCAACATTGCAGATGAACTCGACTACATAACTGTCCTCAACAACTCGGACGCTCCCTCTTCTCCCAACGACGCTCTTTCCATCCGCCCTGACAAGGCTTCTCGTATCCTCGGCATAAGGCATAGGCAAAGCATGGAACCCATTCCTGCTTCCACCCGCAACTCTCTCGTCTCAACACGCTCTCTGCGCGACATACGCGATATCCCCTCTATAACCCATACGCCTAATCTCCCCCTCACCTCTCTCTATGTCGTCTCTGGGCTTCCCAAGTCGCCACATACATGGACACTCGCAGACCCTGATTCGGTCATGGGCCTGCATCACAGCGAGGGCGCTGTCAGTCGCTGGTGGAGGCCAGAGGTCCTTGGTAGCACCGTCAGTCCAGGTGCTGGCGGTGGGAAGAAGAAGCGACGCGGCAAGGAGGAGATGATGAAGGGTGCTGGTGCTCTCGGCAAGCAAGAGGTTGGCAAGATGCTCTCCAAGGCTCTCAAGGTTGGTCAATTCATATCTCTTTGCCAGCGTTGGTCTAATAGTTTCTGCAGCTCTCCTTCACGCGCGAAGTCGAGGTCATTGCATCCACTCTGCAGCCAGCGTCAACCATTCATACGTTTACATTCTCATTGCCTGCCCCTAACACTCCTTTGGCTCCCACTCCTTCAGGCGATTTACTTCGCGCTTCCGTTCTTTCAAACGCGGACCACCGCTCCTCCGCAGCCACTTTCGCTTATCCATACTCTGACGACCCTTTTGCTCGTCCCTCTTCAGCCTATCTTGGCCCACCCAGTCTGCTCACCCGCGGACCCCATGCACCTCCTTCTGCAGGCCCAAGCGTCAGCACCACAGACCTTGGCAGCAACTCTTCCAACAACGTCGTCTACCATGGCGTCTGCTTGACAGTCTGGTCGCACGCCGACGCCGAACGTAGCGCCGCGATTCGCAGAACCCTCGAAGCTGGCCGTTCGCGTAAAGAGTCTGCCCAATCCGTCCTCACTTCTCGTCTTCGGCATCTCAGGTCCGATCTCTCGGGCAATGCCAGCGACGCAGATCCCACCTCCCAAGCTCGCAGACATGCGCGAAAGAGCGCTCGTGGGCCCTGGGGTGACGCGGACACTGACATTGAGACCGAGGCTGAAGGTGCGATCAGTGAAAGCGAATTTGAAGTCGCGAGCACGATTGGCCATGGACCTGGTGAAAGCACCCTTTTCCTTCCCGGCGATACCGTTTTTTGGCTTCCATATGCCCTCAGTAAGTCGTTGCTTTAATTGAGAGTATTTCTGCTAACAAGCCGCTTCAGCCCTCGTTTCCCGACACCCCGTCTATGATCTCATGCGAGACTATCTAACCCTATCTTGGGCCCGTTTCTCCAAAGACGTGCAATCTCATACCCTACAAATATCTAAAATTCTCGCCCACCCTGCACCTAGAGCAGGCGAGCTCATCAAGCTCGACGCGAGCCCCAAGACCGACGGAAGCGACTCGAACCTAGAAGTCATCGCTCGCTTCCCTGGTGGCCTCGACTTTGGTCGTGGCTTGGTCGACATCAACTTTACCATGTGGCCATTGTTCAAGTGCCTCAACATTGATAACATCTTGACGATCTGCGAGGTATGTCGATCTCAATGCGGTGCAGTTGAATCAGTGTTGAAACATTGCCTTTTCAGATTGCGCTCGCACCGACTGGCAAGATCTTGTTCTTCTCCCGGTATCCTGCCATGCTTGGCATCGCCGTCAACACCATCAAGTACCTGGTTGAACTGCGCGGATGGAGTGGAATCGCTCTTCCCGCTGTTCACTCTCGTGATGCAAAGATCTACATTGATGATCCTGGTCCATGGATCATGGGTCTCGCAACCGAGGGCAGGTATAGCATTCGTCCGTCTGCGGAAGTTTGTGTCTGTGACCTCGATATCAACTATCTGAGCTGCCCTTCGCCACCACCGGGTGTGGTTTCTACCAAGCAGCAGAGGGAAAAGTACCGCCAGCGTCTTATTGCTGCATTCGAGTCCCATTACCACCCCCGACCACTGCATCCCCAGGTACAGTTCATAGGAGTTCAGAAAAAGTGCTATTATTGACAACTTCCTATTAGCGAATTCAAGGAGGCTTTCCCCGCTGGTCGTTTCCGACCCATCTGCAAGATCCAAGCCAAACGAGGTGCTTCCTCCGCTGCTGTAGCAGACCAGATCAAACCCCCCGACTGGTGGAACTCGACGCGTATCATCCAGGCCTTTGATGCCGTCTTGGCTGATAAAGTGAGCTCCTTCAATCATTTACTAGAGTTCGCAACTTAACCTTTCCTCTCCACAGTTCAAGAAGCCCTCCCTCTTCAAGCGCATCACCTCCTTTGGCGCTCCTCGCCGCACGCCTCATTTGAGCGCCGCCGAACAACACATTCAACACTCGATCCGCAAGCGCGCCACCGCGTTCGTCGATGCCCGCGACGAACTCGAGACCAAGATTGGTCGTCTCTCGCGTCGTCTCAATTTCCTCATGACCGAGTCGGACCTGTGGCGTGACAAGTTTGCCACTTTCGAGCAGTATGCAGAGAAGCTTAGCACCGAAGCAACACAGTTGAGGGCCAAGATCAACAAGGAGCATCGGGAGACCAAGAGGCTGTCTGGACTGGTTACGCTCACTGCTGCTGAAAAGGCTAAACTCCAGAGTCGTAAGTTATTTCTTTGTGAATCGGGTTCGAGGGTCGATGTTAACGGTATCCACAGAGCTCCGTCAAACTGAAACCGAGCATAGAGATGCTCTCGTCGAGCTCGAACGCATGAGATCCAAGATGGAGCAGATGGAGGAGGAGCGTGAGGAGATGATTGCAGAGGTCGAGGTCCAGATCGAGCGGGCTTTGGCATCGATGGCGGTGGACGTTGACGTTGACGACTCGGACTATGGCAGTTCTCGTCCGCAGTCCCGTCTCTCTGCTCGCTCTGCCCCTCGTTCTCGTTCCAGACACGCAAGTGACGCATCCAAGGCGCGTTACCTGCGGTCCTTTGCGACGGATTCCACTCTCGCCGAGACCTACGGAGAGGAGGAAGAAGCTGCCTTGCAAGAGGCGCTCTCTTCTCAACGAACACAAGCCCAAACTGCTGAAGGCGACGAGGACAATGGCGAGGACGCTTCGGATCTCAAAAAGAAGAAGCGGTTCTCTGCCTCGGAGATGGACCTCCAGCAGGATGGGATGGTCGCCGTGGACGAAGGGATCAGTCTCAAGAGTGACAAGATCACCCAAAAGATGTTGGACATCCAGGAAAAGGTGGGCCGACTGGCATTGTTAAACGCCCGTCGACGTCGTCTGACCCGGAATCCAATCCAGCTCGAATCGGCTTTGGCGACGGAACGGGCGATGATGATGATGAATGGGGGGGAGAGTGGAGGAGAGGAAGTGGCTGCTCCACCTCGGCCTCCTCGAGGCAAGCGGGGGCCTTCTCGCACGTCCAACAAGAAGCGAGGCCGGAGTGGTACGAATTCGTCCACGGGGACGACGAGGACTGCGACTCCGCTTGCTGAAGAGGCCAGTTTCCCACCTTCGACGTATACCACCAGCAGCAACAACAAAACGAGTTTCACGTCCCGCTCGGGTCGTTCGTCGTTTGAGGCGGCGGGTATGACGCCGACGAGGGAGACGTTTGATAGGGGAGACTTCAAAGGCAGCGATGCGGACGAGACTGTCAATACTCCCACCACGCCCGAGACGATCCTTGAAACAGAGGAACCTTCGAGCAAGACCGTCGACGACGATGCCTTCAAGCCGATACCCAGCAACAACCATGCGGACGACTCTGATACCGATTTCCAGAGCGCCTACTCGACAAGCCCCCGTGATAGCTTTGCGCAGGGTGACCCGGACAGCGAATCCGACGACATCGACGATCTCCCACCTTCCAGCTTTCTGAACAAGCGGAATCGTGTCGGGAGCTCTGCGACGATGCCTTCCAACAATACCCGACCGATGATTAATGCTACCAGCTAATTTCTTACACCTATCTTTTTTGACTTCTAGTCTCGGCTATATATCCCCTTCTTTTTGCAGGTTATTTCTCTCAGATGTTTGAACCAATATTTCGTTCGATTTACACATAGTATACAAGCCCTTTGGCTGATGATTAGCAGTACAGATTGACCTACGTATTCCCAGAGTTTATTCCGCCTAGTCTTTTTCACTTCGCCTATAGTACCAGAATTCCATTCGATAGATTGCTCATGCGTCCATTCTCCTGCGTGCATTGAAAGCGCGAACGACGGTTGCGACTTGATTGAAGAACCAGGTTTGAGACGACTTGTCGGGGATGATAGCAAACTTGTCGTGAGCCCTTCCCAACCGGTGAGCGAAGCGGATGCCGTTGTCTTCTGCTGTGACACCTTGGATTTGGTTGAAAGGAAGCTCCCAGTCGAGACGCAGCTTGCGAGAGTAGAAGGATAGGACTTTGGACTGAGTCAAGAGGATGACATTGTCGCCTCCTGGAGCGTCTGTAGCTTGTTGAGCGCTGGTGATGCTCAAAGGAGGAGACGACGTACTGATATGCGCGACGTAAAACTCTTGGCGGTATGCCCCGTTGTTCAGGTCCTTCATCCAAGACTGACCGAGAGCCTCTCGAGGAGAGTAGGACTGGGACGAGATGAGCGCACTGTACATACTCTAACGCGGAGCACTTACCCTCAGAACACCGTCTGCATTCACGAGACGAGGCTAACAATACCCATGAGAAACTAGATGTCAAAGGTTTCAAGAGGAACTTACCATCCTGACTCGATCTCTGTCGGGATTGTCGAAGACGGTTGTAGTATTGCGGATGCCTAAGCAAGTGTGAGATGCGGACTTAAGGTGTACCGATAGAGCATACCTTCGGATACATTGGAAGCAAGGTCGAAGACGCCAACGACTGGTTTGGTGACCGCGCTGGAAAGGGGGATGTGAGAGGTGCGTTGGGATGGGAGGAGACACAATCTTACCCAACAAGGCCTTTTCCGACGCCTTTGAAGAAGCCAACAGCACCCTCCGACTCGGCTCCCTCGATGGGCTTCATCTGAATACTGATTTAGATGGCGACGTTGTCATTGAGAAAGGCTGGCACGTACGAAGACACCCTCCATCGCGCTGGATACGCTGCTGGCGAAAGCTTCACCACCAGCAGTGACACCGTAGATGGCATGTTTTGGCCGATTCCTTCGCTGGGTCATCCTTCGGCGAGCTTGGTACTCCGAGTCAAACGTTGCAGCCGACAAGCCCTTGCCGACGCTGCTGGTGAACTTGGTGAAGCTATCACTGAAGCCAAACACTGTCTTCTTCACGAAGCTGGCCGCACCCTTTGGACGACGTTAGCTGAACGTCCGCTTCAAAAGGAAAGTTACGAACCTTTGCGATTCCGATTCCGAGTTCCCTGTTGCCATGCATAACCACACCCTGGAACGGCTCGTAGAAGATGTCTGCGACACCCGAGCTGACGTTTGTGAAGAGACCAACAGGGTTCCCAATGAAATCTGCGGAGCCCAGAATTCTGTAGAGTTGCCGGAGCACTTCCTGTCGATAGTGGTAGAAGATGCGGTCCTGAAGCTCTGATGTCGATAAGCGCATGTCCTTGATTGCCAGGGCGTTCATCTCCAGCGGTGCATCGTTCACGTTCCCGATCGTCATCGTCACAGCGTTGATGATCACAGCGAGCGGGTTTCGGATCGCCAGCCTGGAAAAGGGTCAGAAACCGTGTTCTGAGGACAAGGTGCACTAACCCACCTTTTTTCGCTACTGACACGCTCTGTTCGCATGAACGAAAGCGACAGTCGGATGGGCTGGAGTTCAAGGACCTCGAAATACAGCTGTTGACCAGTCTTTGTCACCGTAGGATCCGGGACATCGCCTGGATCAGCAATGAGCACGCTATAATTCGAGGTCAGATGTTAGAAGCTATGGACGGAATGCAAACATACTCTTTGGACTCGACTTCCCACGAGGCACCTTTGATCTGAGTGAGGTCGTAGATGGCGAAGAGGAGATCCTCGTCTGCTTCAATTGTCAAAGCCTGGAGAAGTACGGAGCAGTATTTGACGAATGTCACTCCATGAGCTGGTAACCACAAGAGGTAAGCCGGGGGTTATGATAACACGTTCAAGGCTTACCTTGATCCTTGAGCCAAATCACGGACGCCTGTATCGTTGGGAGAGCCCCGATCTCAGCAGATTCTTTGCTCAGAGGTGTCGGTTGGAGAATAACGGGATATAGAGCGTCGTGTAGCTGATTGTCGATTTGAAGTGAGTTGAAAGTAACATTGACGGCCTGTGCGACCTCGCTGTTGGTATATTCGACGCTCAGTTGGTCGATCGTCAGGTAGAGAACTTCGACAAGGCGCCTGTTGATCAAAGACAGACCAATTCCCGACCAGTCCAACTTGAAGGTCATAGACGGCACTACCTCTTCAGTGATTGCTTCGAAGCCTTCAGTGCTAGACATGGTATCCTGTCTAGACACGTCCTGGCGAGTGACAGTCATCGTTGACGCGGTGCGTTTGGGCTTGGGCCGGTAAAGGCTGTACTCGGGGTTGTAGTTCGAGATTCGGAGGACCTGCTTTTGGCCATCGGCACGAACATCGAGAGATACAGCGCGGGATCTGCGCTCTTCCTAAAGTTGGATCAGCAACTTGCTCCTTCGCGCCGTCACGCAACACACCATGAACTTGAAAGGAACGAGGTCGCCAATCTCCATGATGTCAACACTGCGACGACTAGACTGAGTGGAAAGACAGATTCTCTTTTCCTCTGCAGCAGGGAAATCCCAGGCATATTTGATTTTAGAGTGGGCTGCCACAGTATACTTGGCGTGATCCCGACTCGGCTCGCGGGAAGAATCCTGCGAGGAAGTTAGACATCATTTATGACATTAACAAGGTCTTCACCTTTTGCCAGAACTCGAAGGAGCAGTCGCTGTCGTTTTCAATCTCAAACGGCCATTGGTCTGTTTGCGAGAGCATAACAAATATGACAGGTCCCTCCATGACCACATCGGTGCGGACAAGTTCTGTCGAAGAGCCATCTCGTACAAGGCGAACGTGAACAGACCCTATGCTGTTCAACGAGATTGGTGGGGTCCTGTTAACGTGCGTCAAAACAAATGTGAAAGAGTAGACGACAACGGGAATTACCATTGCGCATTCAGTCCCGCGTGGGCGATTGTGAGTAGTTTGTCCCCCTCAGACCGAATGACGCGTAGCGCTCCTCGTTCCTGAGGCTCCAAGACACACCGCTCGCGAGGTATTACGCCGTGTTCCCGGTATACGATAGGGAAGGGCAAATGGTTGCGGATCAAGAAGCGAGGGGTGAGGACAATGACTTTCGTCAGTTTATACTTGCCTTGACCTTCGCTCCACGATAATCCAGTGAATAGCCGGTCCGGAGAGTTCTTCTGCGTGGAGACAGCGATCTCTGTCTCTGCTGAAGGGGCCTCCAGAGAGATCATCTCCAGGAGTGTCAGAGACACTCTGCGGTTTGACGAAAAGACCACTCACTCTGGACCAAGCAGAGTCGCCAAAATTGAAGATGAATTCGTGTCCTTCCTTGTGGGTGTGCGAAAGCACTGAATATTATGAGTTCGTTGTATTTATCAGCCCAAAGAAGTACTTACAGAATGGCGCGGTTGCCCGAGTTGCATCTTCTGAACGTCAGGGACAAGATCCATCATATTGCGGAATGAAATTCACCTGGATTGGTGTCGCCTGCCGCATCTTGAAAGCCTGCGCGAGTCGACCTGACAGACCGAATGGAGAATGGGAGACCAGTCTTGTTGACGACAACGTAGGGCGCGTATATCTGGACCTTGAAGGCTCCCCCCGAATCGGGGTACCGTCTGCGATGCGCAATCAGACAAACGTTTGAGATAGAATGGTTCTACCCACATGTAGTTGAGCTTCAAGTCGAGCTTTCGTTCTCGGCGATCACGTAGAGTCAGTTGGCTTTCTATATCAAAGTCGGAAGGGCCATCTGTGTTGATAATGGCAAATTCGCTGGGCTTGAAGACTGAGGAGTGACAAGACGATTAACTAGATAGGAAGCTCTAGGAGTAAGGGTACGCACCGCTGTCTTGAATATTCACATTGAGCAAGATGAAATGGGCGAGCTCGACGGAATGTACAGGCATGACGCCACCCTTGCGTAGGTAGCTCTTCCAGTTCTGGTCGGTGTTCTTGTCGTAGATTCTGTACTCCAGGTTATAAGGAAGCAGGTTTTCCAGCTCGAGAGGTGCCCTGAGCCGTAAATTGATCTTGGGGTATTTCCCGGATGCGAGATCGTTCGCATCTGTCTGGGCCCAGGCCTGGAATCTGAATGCCGCTTCTGCAGGGTCACCATGAGGGCATTTGATCGTGAAGCTCTTGCGAGAAACCAGGTCTTCCCAGCGTAGGGGAGGGCACCACTTATAGCCAAATCCTTCTGTGACCGGGCTGAGTACCACTCCAAAAAGAAGCAGATGAGAACTCACGGTCAGGCTGGATGCGAACCCTGTGGCGAGTAACGGCGTCGATGGGAAGGGCGAATTCATGCCCAGGGAGGACCTTCTCCATGGAGTTCACGGGGTGACCTTGCTCGTCCACAAGCATTAATTCCAGAGGGTACAGAGTGAGGTTCTCAACCTTGTAAGTGGACCGAATAGTGATGACCTTGGTGTTATCAACCACCTTGACGTCAAGCAAGACGCGTGTCGGGTACTTGTCTGTGCGAGGCCGTAAAGCAAAGACATATTCACCCTCTCTGTCGACGGGTATTCCACGTAGAGGTTCCCAACTATGCTCCACAAATTGGATTCCAACGGTGTGTTGGCCAGATGAGAGGTGCTGCAGTGTGTTAGTCGGTGCTTTGGTTAGGTAACAGTGCATGCTCACCTCTCGCATTGTCTTCCAGTCGCCAAATCTCCAATCAATCGTTTGACCATTTGTGATCTTGACCATCTCTTCGTTCGACTGATTGCTGTTCTCCGTGTCGGACCACACAAAAATGGGGGTTCCTGTCCAATTCTTGATGCGATAGGGAGCGAAACCGCCTCTCGACTTCTGCAGGACATTGGCGCCTTCCTTGCTCCAAGTGTCTAGAGTTGTCAGCGCGAGCTCGACAAATGTGGTGCTGATATTCAGATCCAGCTTCTCCGTAGCTTTGAGGCCAATGTTCAGGCTTCCTGTGGTGCTCTCTTTGGAAACAAGGATGGTCACGGTCCAGGGCTCAATGACTGTTGAAATATCAGAAGGAACAACAAGATCAAAGGCAGTTTGAATTGCTTACGGGGCTCCCAATGCGAGTTTGTCAGATTCCAGTACGTTATCTGAGTTGCCAGAGTGGTCGTGGCATGCAGCTGAAAGAAAAGGTCAATATCGATCCCTTTTACCGGCGTGAAGTGCTCACAGATCCGGACCAATCTTTTGCGCCGACGATGAAGGGCTTCATTTTCAGATACACCATAGGTTGCTCATGCAGATCGCCAATCAAAATGAGGCGGAGGCCGTCAAAGGACGCTTTCAGCTGTTAACAGTTGATTAAACTTGTTTCAGGGCGACATAGCAGTGGTATCACCTGTTCCTTTGACATGACAATGTTTGCCTTGCCACTGGCGGATTTAGACACTGCTGAAGGCGTAGTACCGCTTGATACGGCGATGTACTGAGACGCTGGCTTGTCTTGCGATGAAGCTGCAGCCGGTTGCGAGTTGCTGTACAGTTCAATGGCCTTGTTGACAATGCTGGTAATCAGGTTGATATCTCGGTATGAAGCACGGAAAACGATGGGCTTGGCGCTAATCTCAATGCTGGTCATCTGCTGTGCCGAGTTGGAGCGGTTGTCCAGTGACACAGTCAAGTCGACGTCGTCCAGGAACCGGGCGCTCTCTGAATTCTTGCCCATCTGAATCAAGGACATGCCCAAGCGCTGGATGTTGAGAGCAATGATGCCCTACGGGTGCGTTGTTAGTAGTGTTCGCTTACAACAGAGCAGTTAATACCTGTTGGGAAAAGAGGACTTGGTCAACAGACAGCCGGATGGCTCTGCTCTGATGATCTGCATCGTTCTCTAGTACGCTGATCGAGACCTCGTGTAGGTCGACGCGGAAGTCCATCTGGCTCGAGTTTGTCTTGGAAGAGGTTTCGACAGAGTCCTTTTGGCCCTCCGGCGTGTTCTGAGAGAAAGGGTTGGTAAAGAACTGAATGAGACTGAATACAGGATCAACGGCGAAGATGATCTGTGGGGAATCTATTGTGAGGACAGCCTGCGACGTTGCGGGATATGTGGCGGAGGAGGTGTAGAGGATCATGAATTGATTTCGTTCATGCTGAGCAGCAGGTATAATTTCCCGGAACTTTGTCGGCCCTGGGCGGGTGTTACTCATGGTGAAGGACCGCAAGATGACTTGGGCCTCCATAGATCCATCATTCAACTGCTTAAGTCTCAAGGAGTTGTCGTTCAGAGCGAATCGAGCGATACCGTGTTCCTTCAACTGTGCTTCGGAAACCGCCTGCTCGTCGTAGAGGTGTAGCTTGACGGCGCCTACTGTAACCACGAGGTCGAGGGTGGTCCAAATAGGATTGCCTTCGGACGAGTTTCTGAGCTCAGGCTCCAAGTTGACCGTGGACTTCGCATCGGCTCCAGGCATGGATGGAGCTAGGTCCTTCTTTGCTTCAGATCGTTCTGGATTCTCAGAGAATGCCAGAGGTATCGAGCGGGAAAGCTGCATCAGGAGCATGTACTGTTTTTGCGTCAAGTGTAACTTGACGTCAGAAATCTTGACAGCGATCTAATTGGTGCCGTTAGTGTGTAGAGCGCGTAGGGAGGAAATGCACTCACCTGCGTGTCGGGCCGAAGCGAGTCCTTTATGCGATCGATGTTGGTCGCTTGAGCAATCTCGGTATCCACGTCAATGTCATCAATGATCTTGAGGACATGAGCTTCGTCGCCAATGTGGAAAAGAGAATCCAGCTTTATTCCATGCAAGCTAGCAGTGATTTTGGTGGTGGTGGACTCAAACGAGTTCTTGGCCTCGATTTGTCCCAAACGCATGGTCAAGCCATCAGAGGATCGTGAGGGATCAAGTGGAAACACTATGATGGGTGTCTTGATGGCAATGTTGTACTGCATGCGATCTATGTCAGAGGCGCTCTGCACAGCAGCTGTCGTAGCGGCGTCGTAGAGATACTTGAGACGAGCAAGTTTGAGGAGGAATAAGTAGATGGAATGGAGGGGGCCTTCGAGGTAGTTCAGCCTGAGCGAGGCAGCGTTGAGGCGGACTGAGGATCTGATCCCGTTGTAATCCTTTTCGTTTGGGTTGAACGTCTGGTACACAAAGTCCGCAAAGTTTTGGCCTTCAATTGAGAGGACTTGATTGAGTTCCGGATGAATTGCGAAGCTATCGTTGTTATTGATCAGACTGAGGTCACCCAATCGGCCTGAAACGCGCAAAGTAGGCCCGCGGACGATGATGGTCACATCAGCAACAGAGAGATTGAGGGTTGCAAGGATCTTAGCGTCATTTTCGAGAGCGACTGTTGTTCATGAAGTGAGAAAAGTTGACAATACGCACGAGGGTGGCCAAACTTACGCTTCACTCCCTCTAGCCTCACTAAGACACGAATTTTGCTATCAAGGGCCTCTGTGGCTGGAGCCACGGCATTGCTGTCGTCTGCAGGAGTGTCTGGAAGTGCTAGCTGGTTCGACTTCTCTGAGGCTGGTTGTGAGGATGGAACGAAAGTGGTCATGATGAAATCGTAGACGTCCAATATGGGTTCAGGCGCGGCCCTGAAGACTAGTGTGGACATTTTAACGTCAACGTTTTGGTCGACTCCATCGAAGACTGTCTGGAACTCTGGTGACTCCCTTTGAGCGCGCGTATACTTGACCTGCAAAAGATCTGGCGACCCTGATATCTCTTGTGGGGTTGAAATAAACTTGATTGGTCCTCCAGGTTGGATCACGTTCATCGAGATGGAACTGAGGGATGATTAGGAAATGTGGAACCCTGGGGCGAAGACTACTGACCGGAGGTTCACATCCACCTTCATGTGATACTTGTAAAGGGAGAAGAACAAGGCGAACCCATCGAGGGACAGTTCGCCCAACGCTTTCTCGACGCCGTCCTGACTTGTCTTGGACACGGAGGCATTGAGTGTCCCGACTCGGAACTCCAGATCAAACACTCGTTGACGAAGGTGAGGCTAGATGGAGCGGTCAGCATGCGGTCACTTGTGCAAAGCCAAGAGGTCATTACCTCAACCGCGTCGTTTTCGGCCTCAAAGAACTCGTCCTGAGATCCATCGTCACTGCTCTCTTCATCGTCATTCTCTTCGTCACTGTCCTCGACCGTGTACTCCGGGTTCACCTGTTCGAAGAAAGCAACAGGAAGGTTGTAGGTGGAATGCGACCTCCTTTGCACTGGCGGGGGTCTCATGGGCTTTTCTTCGCTTGGGTCCCCGAATTTGGGGATACAGACGTCGACAAGGCGAAGTAGAGAGCGATATTTGGTATCGGATAGATTTAGGTGCAGTGATGGGAGATTTCCAAGGACCTTGATCTGGGACAGGGTGGCCGCCGAAGGGACGATGGACTTTTGGATCTCCAAACCAATGCTGATTCTCTCCAAAAGCCGGCGGCTGTCCCTGTCTGGGTTCTTGAGCGCGTTCCGACATTGCTCGAGGTCTTTGCCAAGGATGAACTGCAAGATTAATGAGTTGTAGATTCGGAAAGACCCAAAGCCAACGTACCTGTGCGTCTTCCAGGTTCAACAGAAGTTTGTCGTACATCAAAGATTCCAGCCTCTTGTAGTCTTCGTCCGTATATTGTTGGTTCCGCTTCTGATGAATGGTCTGGATTGCTTTCTTGTCCCCCAGCTGACTTTCGATGGCTATGTGACCAGCGTCAACAATAAGATGAGTGCACTCGGCAGTGGTGATACTTTTTTGACGTTAGTACCAGAGTTACACCGCAGATGCACAACTCCACGTACTCTTCGGGAACGATAATGACAGGAGCGTTCATGTCCACCTGCAGATCGACGGTCTTGTGCGTCTGAAGTGCATACTCGAGCCCCGCCCGGGTTTCCTTTCTCAGGCCTTCCAGTGTTTGACTGGCGACGTTCTGGTTCAGGTGTCAGCCAGACTGAATCAAAGCACGAGAGGTTGTACCTACCAACAAAGCCTCGACGGACTCGAGTTGGCTGGCTGGGGGTTTGAAGAACTTGTAAACCGCCTCAACGTATCCTTTGAAGTAGATAATCTCCATGTGGCGCATGCGCACCGTGAGAGCACTGTCCGCTCGGTCGTCCAAAGGGTTGTTCTCGAACTTGACAAGGAAGAACGCATCTTCTGCAGCAGAGCTACTCTCCGCGGGCTCACCGTCTTTAGGTTCGACAGCGGTATGAACCTTCTCGACCTCTCGCTTCACCCGCACGATCTGGGGATATAGCGAATTCTTGGTAGTGCCGTCGTAGACGCTAAGGTCCTGGAGAGACACTGTCATTTCAAAGTTCCCTTGCCGCTGGATCACATCAGCATTGAACCCATCGAAGACGACGGACATCATCTCTCTGCACTCTCCGTGAGGGTCGGTGCGCAAAGCGAAGGAGCCCCTCTTGAGCTTGGCAGTGATCTGCATCTTCAACGAATCCCTTGGGGCTTGCAAAGCCTCTGTGAGAGTAGACTTTTCATCGTAGTCGAGAATCGCGTAAAGCTCCTTTCGCTGCTCCTCCGTCATGTTGCCGCCAAAAATAGAGTCGTCTTGCGGGGCTTGTGCCGAAGATCCCCATAGCCAATTACCCCAGCCCTGTTTCTGGTTCTTCTGTTGATCCTTTTTCTTCTTCTCCTCTTCAATCCGCTTGCGCAGCTGTTCATCCTTACGCAGCCGTGACCGGCTGATAGATCGATAGAAACGAATGTCCTCGTACGAAAGCTTCTTTTCCAGCCCTTCAAAGTCCGAAAGATCCTATGCAGAGGGTAAATTGCGTTTGGTCAAGGAAATGAAAGACGCCGAATCACCTGGCCTTGCAATGCACCCAGCAACCTTTTCTGAAAGAGCTCAACATAGCGGTTGCGATCATCACGCCGCTCTGCAAAGTATGACCAGGTCCACTTTCTATTCTTCTCCTGAACGCCAGATAGGATTGCATTCGCGGCGTAACGAAGTCGTGCGCGGGCAGGGGTCTCGATCAGCTGCTCGTCGGTCGGATAGAATTTGCGATATTGGTGTTTCCTGATGTAGACATGGTACATGTCCACCAAAGAAATGGCATCTCGATATTGGTCGTTGTCCAAGGCCACGCCAATCTCGTCGAACAGAAGTTCGATGTTGAACCTTGGAGTGTTGCGATCGACCTTGTGATTGACGATAACCTGACGAATGTCAGCCAGAGGGTCGTTTCAGATTTGGGTGTATCGCTCACCCTGCCTTCACCCGAGACGGGCTTTAGAATGTATTGATGGTTCCATTTACCATCCTTGTCATCAATCATGGAAGCAAAGCGCTCGATCGCCTCCTTGCGTGAGAGTTCCGCCATGCTTTGCGAGTCAGTGTCGACATATATCGCTAGAGATTGGAGTTTTGCCAGCTAAAAGCAGTCGTTAAATAAGGAAAGCTTCGATAATGGTTCCGCATACCTTGTGAATGGCGCCGGCCGTACTTTCGATGAAAACAGGCTTCCATCGCTGGTCCACGGATACAGCAGTAAATCCGGCGAGGGTAACCCCTGCAGCAAAGGGATGCTGGCTGGAGTTTAGCTCTCAAACATTCCGAAAGCCGGAAATTAACTCACCCCAGGGACACTGAGGCTGTCTTCATATCGAATGTGTATATTCTTCACGGTCACCTGGAGATTGTTGATAACTTTCGTGATCAGGGACTGGATCAGTCCTTGCGTTTGAACAGAGTCTTTGCGGCAAACCTCAGCATTGGAATGAATGGGGAAACTGGCGCATGACCGTACCTGGCTGCGTCTCGGCTTGCCCTTTCATATGAAGCAACTCCGCACTCTCCAGCCGCTCCGCCTTTGCGGCCTGTTTGCGAGCCTCCTCTTCTTCCGGACTGACCGATGTTTGTGCCGAAGGAACCACAAGTAGATAGACATCTTCAACGAAGATCTCTACAGGCTGATTTCCGAGGTTAAGCCAATGAAGTGATAGGGTAAATGTGCCGAGATGTCCTGTACCACACTGTTAACTGGGATTCTAAGATAACGCGCTGATGCAAGTAACCTTCGACAACGTCAACTGGCAGCTGGAACTTGTCCAATACACCCCGTTTTAGACGCAGATTCCTCAGAGTCAATTGGCCTGACAAAGTCTAAGAAGTTGAAGGAGGCGATAGCTTGATCATAAGACGTGCCTTGCGCGATACCATAGTTTACTTGATTCAGGTCCAAATTCTCAACATAGGGGGCTAGAATACGATTGAAAAGCTTAAGGGCGCGTCAAGACGATGCAAACGGGTAGAGATATCATGTGCATGCTCACGACGTTGAGGACCTCCTTGCCGGGATCCAACCACCACATTAGAAATGGTGACGGTGATCTTCAATGCTCGGCGACAGTTTTGAGTAAATGGCTGAGTTAACGAGTATATACCACTGCCCAAAGTCAAGATACGCTTTGGTTCTGCCTACAGACAGGGCGGGATGTGCACCCTGATCGTGAGGGTTGTGGTTAGTGGTGAAGAGGGAAGTCGATGGTACGTCATGCTGCCGATGATGCGGATGGCGGTCTATTTTTGGAATCGATGCAAGAGAAGGCGTCACCTCAGTAGTCTGGTATTTCTATCGTCATGCAAGAAAAGATACCAAGGCTTGACTCTTGCTATCAAGGGAAAAGGGTTTACGCCAAGACCTTTTTATAGGCTGGTCCCGGAACGTTAGCAAAGGTGTTGGACAGGGACGGCGAGACCAGAGCTAGAACGTCCCGTTTAGGGATCCCAGACCCCTTTTTCTGGCAAGCCATCCCGAGACTCTTCCTGGTGGCCCCTCTGGTTCTCCATCATGTAGTTAAATTTGAACCAGCTAGAAGCAAGGCTGCGCTATTTTCATCTCTGGTCCTATCTGCGTCGGCAATTTCATTGCGTCTTGACCTTACAAAAAGGCCGCCCAGGTGACGAAATAGTGTTGCTTCGATGTCAGGTGGCACACGACGGTTCTTTAGAGGTGGTTGCATCCCGTCGGCATGAATGCGATGCAGAGCTGACCTTGGCCTTTTGGAATCCGGAGCCTGGAGGGAATGGTAGTTGTTCTCGCCGGAATCGCCAGCTTGAGCTCCAAAATCGACCCGCCGAAGAACCCTTAAGAGCCCTTAAGCCCATCTTCCAGCCTCGTTCCAGAACCCTTGCTGAAAGAAGGCACACCTTCCTGCTTGAATGTCAAAAACTTGCCGGTATTTACAACGTGGATCTAATGAAACGGTGACCATCAATAAACACTCCGTGACATCCCGGCTGGCGTGATGTTCATGTGAGAGGCTCAAAAGGAACCCCGGACGGAGAGGTATTTAAGTCTACGGACCTTGAGCCAAAAGGACCAGGAGTCGTGTGCTACCCCAAATTCCCCACTTGTTTCCTCATACCCGCGATGCTGTCCCTCTACGCTCAACCTGCCCCGTTCTCTGACGACTTCCAGTCACGACACAGGGCTTTGGACTCCAGCGCTGACAAGGTCAGCTCTTGTCTCCCCCAGTCCCCAGAAATGATGCTAACAGGTCGCGGACCATGTGCAGCTGCCCAACTTCCACGACACCATTGAGCCGTTTACCCAGTAAGTATTTCCGTTAGAGACATGCATGTGAACGGTGCTCATGTGTGATTACAGGCTTGTCCTTGCGTCGAGGAAAGCTTCGACGAGACTCCTATGCACCGTCCCGACTTGGAACTCTTCTGCCGAAAACTGTCAGTTGCAAGATCCGCTCGTTCCCGGACCTATTCTCAGACTCCCTTGACATTAGACCTGGATCTTCACGACCTTCAGACTCTACGCTCTCGCTTCCTCTCCTTCATTCATGAAGTTGTCAAGTCGCTTCAGAGTGCTGGTGTAAGCTGGTTCCACTGAATTCATGGAGACATACCCAATAACAACCGCCTTTCCAGATCATTGTCTCATATTCCCTTGCACCCTCAAGTTCGGCTCAGTGCCTTATCTGTGCCCTCCCTTCATACACTGCGCTAAACCAGCAAGTGATAAGCGAAGTCGAGAAAGTACGATTAACCAAAAGGTGGGCGCTTTCTGTAAGAACGGTGGGCGCTTTCTAACGGGTTTTGATGCAGCAACACCGTCTCGCTCATCGAGTCCAAGGCGGGACCTTGCATCATCATCAACTAGACAGCATTCACCTCACTGTATATTTACCACATTATTACCCTCTGGATCGTCCTTGCTCTCTCGCAAAGTTCTCACTGTTGGACTCTCGCTCTGTAGTTGTATAATATCCCTTCGTCTATAGCATTTGTACGTACCCCACCGGATCTCTACAAAATTGGAATACCTTGTTTCTGACATCCAACGGGATATTGCGAACGCAGACCGGCGCCCAGAAGGGCTTTGCATATGGTTTTCCTTGAGGAACAACATGGTCGAGTTGGAGGACGAGTGGTGGCAGTTAAACACATGCTTCGTCGATGTCATTGTCACACGCTTTCGTTTGATGCTTCAAATTTGCGGTGCTGGCGCGGAAGGAGCGCTTTGCTTCGCTCTTCCATCGACTTGCCATGGCCCCCCTTGCCGACCTCATTCTGGCCTCGGTGCCCTACCGTCTGCCCTACCAGCTTCACAATTATGTCCAGGGCTCTACTCCCATGTCGACTGACAAGACGGTCGTGGCTGGCATTGCCTCGTACTTGGCCATTATCTTCGGAATCCAGGCGGTCATGAAGAACCAGCAACCGCTCAAGCTCACTTTCCTTTTCCAAATTCATAATGTCATCCTGAGCTCAGGCAGCTTGCTCCTCCTTGCTCTTATGCTTGAGGAGATTCTGCCTATCGCTTGGAAACACGGTATTCACTACGCTCTCTGTGACGCCAACTCATGGACCCCAGTACGTGTCACTCTCGTTCGACGCGTTATAATCGTCTGACACCTCTGAAGCGAATGGAATTCTACTACATTTGCAACTATTACTTCAAGTACCTGGAGTTTATTGACACCGTTTTCCTCGCTCTCAAGAAGAAGCCCCTTCGTGAGTGACGTTGCGCACCTCCCCGCTCTCCTGATGCTCATATTTCTTCAGAATTCCTTCATGTTTTCCATCATTCGGCTACGGCCTTGTTGTGCTATACCCAGCTGAATGGCAAGACCTCCATTGTAAGTTGCAGCCTTTTACACCCCGCGATAATTGAACTCAGACACGTTCGTAGTCTTGGGCAGTCATCACCATCAACCTTTGGGTCCATGTCATCATGTGTACGTGTCTAGGGCTTCCGAACTTAATCTTGGGACTTATTATCCCTCCAGACTACTACTACTATGCCACTGCTGGAGGTCGTCGCTTCTGGTGGAAGAAGTACCTCACTACCATGCAGATTGTCCAGTTTGTTGTTGACCTTTTCCTCGTCTATTTCGGCAGTGAGTTTATTTCTTTGATTGTTTGGCGCGTCGTTCTCAGTGGATTTCCCAGCATACGAGCACTTTGCGTCTCACTACTACCCCGACCTCCCCTACATTGCCAACTGTGCAGGCTCCCAAAACTCCGCCTTGTTCGGCTGTGCCATCCTGACAAGCTACCTCTTCTTGTTCATCAACTTCTACTTCAACACTTACAAGAAGCCTGCTCAGAAGACAGTTGCCAACGGATCCGCCAACGGGTGCGTCTCAGTTTTAGATCGTTACCAACTCATACTAACGTACTTTATCTGTCAGGCTTAAGAAGCACTAGAAGAACTAATCTCTCTTACTAGCATAGTAATGGTTTAATGGGCTGCACGGCCAATATACCTCGTTCTCGGTCGGCTGGCACTAATATCAGGACTAGCCTATAGGGCACCCCTCTGTCTGTCGTGACAGTTGCGAATGACCCTTGTTAGGATACCTATTCATACATAGAGCGGAATGGAACGACCACTTTATGTCTGGTTACTGAATGATGTCTGTCGCACCCGAGCGAATCGGGGGCGGCATGGCTTCCTCTCCAAGTGGCTGAAGCGTGTGATAAAGTAAGGCGGTAGCCACTGCAACGAACGCATCGGCCATGAAGTCTTTGTCGCGAATCATGCGGCCTTAGGACCAATCTCTCCCAATACGCTCCCGTTCGTCGTCTAATCTCCACATCAAAAGGGCCTTACCAAGTTGGCAAATGAGGTATTAACTTGACCACCAGTGCCACCTTTCCAGCCTCGCCTTCTCTCCTTGACCAGCACGCCGCACACCATGTCAGAAACATGGGACCCATACTCGAGCGAACGCGAATACATGGTCTCCGTCGAGCTGTATGTCTCAACGACCGCAAGCTCGGCACTACGCAAGGTGAGCTCATTTCCCCTATCAAGCGGAAATGAATGAAGCTAAAACCAACCCTCAGCCGGCTACCATTCGAAAAAGACCAGAAAAACGCGAATCGAGCGCTGCATTGTTGGATGAGAGCAAGCTCAGAGGTGTGAACGGTTGTTTTCTCCTCTGACGCTGTCTGACTTGGTGTACCTAGATAAATCCAGCTACCAGTTGCTCCCCAAGGGACTGAGTGGTTCAGGACATTGGCGACCTGCAACTTGCAAGTTGGCTGAAGAAGAGGACAGGGTTTTCTTGAATATCTATGTCGACGTACGCTTTCAAGCTTCATCGCCGTCTTCCCAATGCCACACTAACGTGCTCATAGGAAACCATCTTATACCAAACCGTCTATATCCACCTCATTAACCAAACCGACATACGACCAATCGACTCATCCTTATTCTTTCGCAAGGACTGTATAGCACTTTATTGCATCGAGTAGGCCTTTCGCCCCCCCGTTGTCATGTCCTGGGCATGGACTAACCGAGCGACAATAAAATAGGGGCCAGCGCTGGACATCTGCAAACACAGCAGAACCGATCTACCTCCAATTCAACGATTTTGAAACCCGCGCACTATGGATCGCCCTCCTGAAGTCGTACGCCATCCCAGAGAACTATGGTCGATGGTTTTTTCCAACAGAGGGCGGGTCCTATCGCATGTGGCGACAGATCGAGCTCCAGGTCATGCAAGGTCGCCATATCCGAACGCAGCGCGCTACAGCGAACGGTTACGACGCGGGAGAAAACATCGCAGAGTCAGATTTCGACGGAGAGCTGTCATGCGAGATCCATCTCAACAACATCCTGTGCGGAAGGACGACCGGGAAGCAACGAGCGCCGAACAACGTGATGGTTGATTGGCACGAGAGATTCATGTTTCCCGACCTTCCTCCGTTTGAAACGTTGGATATCAAGGTATGGAAGGAAAAGAAGTCATCAAGGCCTTATCCTCTGGGTCTCGTTCAAATCCAATTACACCACTTTCGCAGAGGTGAAGCAACTGAGGGATGGTTTCCCATCATCCACGGTGTTAGCGGCCCAGCAAGGGAAATGCAAATAGGCGAAATTAGGCTCAGCATACGTGTGGAAGAGTACGTTCGGGTCTTTTGTTTTTCCATTTGGTACCTGATCTTCTTTCAAGGGAAATCATCCCCCCAGCGGTCGCGTACGAGGGACTAGAGCAGGTAGGCCAGCGTTCTTGTGTCTCTAAGCAACTTCTGACCATGTAATACTCTAGGCCTTTCTGAGCCGCAATTTCTTGTCTTGGATGGGAGATGTGGAAAGCAAGTTGCGATTGAAGAACCTCTCCACTCACATGATGTCGGTTGCCGTTGCAAGAAATCGCCTAATACCAGACCTCGAAGCCTACGCCGAAAGAGAGGTCAGGGCTGCACCTATATGTAAGCGCTGCTGGATCAACGCCGGCTACAGTTGTGCTCACATCTTCTGGAGCCCAACACCAGACTCTGTTCAGGGGAAATACAGTATTCAGTAAGGCCGTAGAAGCGACGATGGGATGGTATGGCAAGGCTTTCCTGGAAGCCAGCATTGGAAATGTCCTGCGGAGACTATGCGCAGAGAAGGTAGCCATCGAGGTCGATCCAATCAAGAGCGTCAAAGGCACTAGGGATATCGAGAAGAATGTCGACCAGCTCGTTTATTGGTGTCAGGAGTTTTGGACCCAGATATACTCCGTGCGAGAAGAATGTCCCAAGTAAGCTTCCACGGTCCGTTTGTGATATTAGATGGTTGGCTTACTGCATGCCCAGGGAGTTGAAGCGCCTGTTCTGTTCGATACGCAGGCAGGTCGAGGAGAAGTGTCATCGGGATTCCGATTCAACAGAGCTCCGTCGCGACCTTCCAAAACAGGCTGTGTCTGCCTTCATATTCCTTCGCTTTATCGTACCTGCCATTCTCCACCCGCATCTATTTGGCCTTTACCCTGGTTTGTGACTCAAGTCTGATATCATCTGCTCTACTCAATGTCTTTCAGGTCTTCCGCCAGATTCAGTGAAACGGAGTTTGACTTTGATTGCAAAAGTTATCCAGAGCCTTGCAAATCTCAACCCTGTAAGTCGCTCAGCCAGTTTCCTGTGCTTTCAGGTTAGCTGATACGCAATGTAGTCGTCGCAGAAGGAATCGTTCATGGTTGGCGTCAAGGACTTTGTGACCAACAATATTCAAGGGATGGTGGATTACATTTCATCTGTATCCACCCCAGTGGATGACTCCCGCCCGTCGATTCTCGCTCCTGGCGCTCGCACTCGACAGCGTATCATCAGAGACCTCAAAGACCGTCACAGTCAAATGACACCTTTGGATCGGGAATCCACGCCCTCATTTCCTCATCTTCTGGATGTCCCTCGTCACCTCGCTGTCATCTCGTCTGCGGTCATTCGCAGCTGTCGCGATCCAAGCCTACAACCCACCATCGCAGGACTCAAGGACCATCCATTGTGGAACCTCTGCGTCAAGTGCAACGAAGTGGAAGAGCGCGCCCTCGTCAGGGTCACTCAGCTTGCCGCTAAACTATCAATACGACGGCCGTCCCTGCCAGACGTTAATGCTCCGGACGCCTCGTTGCCCGCACGTACGCAAATCCCGCGCAAGAAATCATATGAAACACGCCCGAACAAATTGTCAAGACCTTCTACAGCTCCTTCGTCGGGCTCCAACTCATCGCGACGGTACAACGAAATGCCATCCACAAGCTCTCGCAACCCAACGAGCCCCGAATCGAAAAGAGAGAGGCCATCTACACGACAACACAATAAAGGCCCTTCTGTAGGGGCGACCTCTCCAATATACGTTCCCCCTGCGACAGCCACTGGCGCTTCCCCGCTAAGAAGACCGGCCACCTCGTCGGAAAATCTTGATGAAACCAAGAAGAAAAGAGGGCTTTTCCGCGGCATTCTGAAGCGCTAGCCGCTGGTGAGTTCATCTCCGTAGCTCGTTGCTTTCTGGGACCTCTGCACCATTGTTGTAATATCTATTGCTCCATCTAATTGGCCTTAGCTGCGGCAAGAGGTTTTTGTACAAGCTTCAAGACTTCGCTGGCTACATCTTCTGATGTACTTCGGCAAGTTAATCGACACAACTGCGATGTAATTGATAGCGTTAGCAATACTAAATCAATCATAATACAGAACTTTACGAACCTTGGCTTCGCGATTGGGCTCTAACCTCAGCAAGCAGCCAACCTTGCCATCCACCGATGTGTGCAGCACCCCACCTGCCACGAGATTGTTTGTATTGGGGTCAATGTCATCGAGGACATTGAGACAATGGCCAGATACCACTTTACGGTTCTTTTGAATGTCCAGTTGGCCGGTGGAGTCGAGGTTAATCGGGAAAACGCTTTGCGCTTCTCGTGGCGGGCCTCCAATGAGCTTCCAGCGCTCGAAGAACTCTGCTGGGCCCAGTTTGACGTGCTCAAAGAATTTGGTGATCGCAATGGGTAGCCGGAGGTTAACCGATTGGTGGGACCCGGCCAGGAATGACAGGGTCAGGATGGGTGGTTGGGTGAAAACCTTCTTGCATTCGACATTGATGAGCTGCTGTTGCTGACTACGAGCTTCGATAGTGCTGGGAGGGATTTTCGCGAAATTGGCTGTGATGGCTTCGGGTTCTGGGACGTGTATTGAAGCGGTGAAGGAGGTCAGGGGAGCAGAGACCTTGTTTCCGAGATAAACAGCGACCTGCCCCATATGACCTTGATATCGAGATTTGATACCCACTTGGATCTGAACATCCTCGTAGAGAACCCCTTCAGCTGAGTAAAGAAGCTTCTCAAACCATTGATCTATATTAGGGCCAGTTGTTGGCCGTAGTGCCGCCTGGATAGGGATCCCAGGTCCCAAGGCTTTCGGAGCACCCGATGTTGACCCCGAGAGATCCAGTCCAGCAAGAGAATCCAGGACATTCTCCCCATTGGTTTGAGAACCAGGATCTGGCTTGCGGCCGAGAATAGTGTGCTCGGCATTTGCTTCCTTCCCGCCATGAACCCATGTCCGTTTGTCCTCGGTGTCTCCAATTTTACGCCCTAGTCTTCCCAGCAAAGCGCTAACGCGCGGCGGGAAAGGTGGCATCTCCTCACAAACGCTGGCAAGGAAGTCATCATCTTCTGGGCGCGAAGCGAGCGCTAGGAATTCGCAAGCGCGTTGCTGAAGCTCCGCATCGAGGACGTGTCGGTAGCGGTCGAAGATGTTGACCAACTGAGGCTTGATCTCGGGAAAGACATTGACCCATTTGATATAAGTTGTGAGGAGGAGGGATCGTGTAGCTGCGACGCAGAATTGTGACTTGGAGTGAAGAAGATGGAATTGTTCGAGAGGGCTGTAACCCGGCTCGTTGGCAATGAGATGGCCATACTCCCCGAGAATGTACCCTACGAACTCTCTTTAGATACCGCAGCAAAGGTCACTATAGCAAAGACTCACCGCCGACTTTAACTAGACTTTCGTGTGCATGAGGAGCTTTGAGATGCTCAAATACGACCTTGGCGGCGTACTCCTGCAAGTCTTCCGTGTTGGTCACGATTTGTACCACTCGGTACCAAACCTCATCGCCGACATGATCGCCTGCAGCGCTTATGAGCTGCAGGATGGTGTCGACGTACCACTTGTAGGATGTGGCATATTTCTCGGTCAAGATGGCTATCTTGAGGACCATCTCCTCTCGTAGAGCGTAATCGGCAACTCTCAGATACCTCAGTAGTTCTCCGACGATGACTTCCGAGTTGTCTGTGTCGCACATGCTATAGAGCAAGTCCAAAGCTCTTCTCCGCACAGATATGTCTTTGTCGCGTAAAGACATGATGATAGTGGCCTGATGCTTCTTGATCGCTTCCAGAGACTCTACCCGCGCTGCAAGGTGGGCCATGGTGTCAAGCCCAAGATACCTGACATTGGTTTCTTTTGAGGAGATGAAGCGAGCCAACAGGACGGCTGCCGTCCCGACTAGAGGCGAGTTGGTGTCAAGATGGATTGCCAGGCTGATTGCTTCGAAAAGGACAGCGTGTTGAGCATTATTATGTTGCACATTCCGAGAGGGCTCAGCGCAGTTGTTCATGATCGTTTGTAAGACCTGGTATAGTACGGAGCGAATGGCAGGATCCTCTAATGCTATGATTAGCCGGATGTTGTCCTCCAAGCTAGATTCACTGCACCTGATGGAGGATAGTATTGCAGTAAGCGGAGAAGCTTTACTTGCAGCCATGGCGAAGGCACTTTGTAGTATGCGTATGTAGCGGCGTATTCGTGTCCGATGACAAGCTGCAGGACCAGTTCAGACAGGCCACTATCTCAGCATTTGACCACATACCCTATGCAGTCGGTCAACAGCCTTTGTACACGATACAGCATATGCGTCGAGGTGATCCTGAGCGAGAGCCATAACAAGGCTTGTGGCGCAGAGGACAACTCCCTGTCAAGCAAGGCTAAGTGACGGCAGCGCTCAAGAATTGCTTTACTTACCAAGTCTGTTTCGTCCATAATTGACACTATTCGCAAAGCCCACTCAGCCGCTGGTATCACTTCTGGGTGCTTGCGATACAGTCGTAACAATGTCAGGGCCGCCTTCTTCTTCACAAAGGTCTGAGAGGTCCTAGCGCGAGTTCAATGAGACACCCCTAGAGCCCAGCAGAAAGACGCACGGGGAGATCAACAGCCGATGAACATCCTCAGCGAGAGCTTCGGCCATTTCGCTACCTCCAACGTTCGCGATGGCATGGAGGGCCAGACAGTTGTCAATCTCGTTGTTAGAGTCGAGGTCTTTCTTGATCGAATTGACCACCAGCCGCAGGAAATCTGAGTTCTCGTGCATCAAGAGAGTCATCGCAAGGTAGCCCTGGAGAGGTCTGTGAGGCTGGCGAATCAAACAGCCAATGAGCACATACAATCTGCTTCTCGGTGTATTTGGAACTCGATATGAGGTTCACCGCTTCCATATGACCGACGTCGACTTTGTAACCTAGAATGTAGGTGAAGATAATCTTTGCGACATATCTATTCCCAACCTGTGAGTTCCCTACCACTGACCACACCAAGGAGCCTACTTACTTCTTCTTCTGGTACCCGTCCAAATTCCCATCTGAAGTCCTTCTGAGTGATGAGGAAAGCACAAGCACGGTCCTAGACTATACCTTTGAATTTCTTGCGGATATTTGCCATTTCCTTGTTGATTCTCTTCTCCTCCAGCTCCCGTACTCGAGCACCACGAATGTCCGCAATGAACTGCGAGGCTCAGTATCTAGCTGTGATGTTGAACAGGAAGCGAATCACCTGCGTCAAACCACGCATAGACGTCGCCATGATGAACGCGAGATATCCAAAAAGATAGAGATACGCGACGGTGGAAGGGGAAAGGGGGTATACGTTGTCGTGGTGCGATGTAGGGTCCCTGACACTCACCAGTCGGCCCTTGCCATCATAGCCTTGGCATCAGTTAGTCCAGAGCAGGCAAACGCAGCCCCTGTTCCGTTAAGCGCTCAACGATGATGGTATTACAATGTCCTGAAGTCGTACAATAACAGTGGATAGTGGTGATAGAAGATGTGATTAATTAACTATATGCATAGTCCGAGAAGCTGATTGCCCGAGCGGCAAGCAGTCGTCGACGCCTGGCCGATAAGTCCTTGAAGGAGAGGTTGAAGCCCATTGATAACCGCGTCGGTAAGATTCTCCACGGCGTTGAGGACATCATCAAGGATGCACTTTATCTCATAGACAACTACACAAACTCTTGTTAGACGAGTTTTTCGAAAGAGCGGGAAGATGGGGCTCACTGGGACCGAGAATGGGGCCAAGGATGGGAAGATTGTAGACCAAGACATCGACAGCGTTAAGCGTTTCCTTGTTAAAGTTGACGACGTTCTTGAGCAAGGTCTCCAGGTCGTTCGTCCTGTCGTAGTTCATAAGACCCTTCTCTGCCCCCAGCTGATCCAAGATCGTTTTGATGCCCAACAAGCTCGAGTCAAAGCCAGCGAGCTCCGCTGCGGCGTTTTGCTGGAACACAACATCATCCTCGTCAATGTCTGCCGACTGAGCAGCGAAGTTGGCTGAAGCAAGTCGAGGTAAATATGGAATATCGGATTTGTGACTGGGCGACTTACTGAGTTTGGTCGAATGGCCTTTCGCCTTGGAGTAATGTCCAAATAATTCGGTGAGAGTGTCAAGAGCTCGCTGTTGTCGGATAGTATAGCCTGCGTTGTAGGGATCCAGCGGTATCGCGTTTGTCGTCAGATTGCCGCCGAGGTCATGAGAGGAGCTCGACCAATTAAGCGTTTGCCTGGTAGAATAAAGCCTATTCGAATAAGCGGGCGCCATCAAGGCGAGAGGCATGGGCAGCGGCAACGGTGCGGCGAGGGACCCCAAAGCCGTGGAGAGAAGGGCGACGAGGATTGCTGCAAACATAGCGACCTAAAGGAATGACAAACGCGGGTAAGGAGTGGAGGAGAAGGCGATATCGCACAGCGAACGACCAAAGATAGTGGGAGAAACGAAACAAAGGCCCTGGGCGGGGACGCCAAAGAATCCGGCGTGGTTTTATGGCGTTGGTCGATCGCTTTGGTTGTATTTGCCGCAACCTCCGTGGTACGGTCCGCAACACCGTTTCTCGAAACAAGCGCCCGCACGGTAAAGAATCAGATGTACCTGTAAGAATCATACGCGCAACCTGGCCTTTAAGAAAGCAGTCCCGATATGGTCGCTGTCCTTCCCATCTGGACAGCGGCTTCATGCCAAGATATCAAATCCTCTGGCAGGATCTTGTGTCGCCGGCTAACTGGAAGCCGTCACGGCAGGTGTAGACTGGAAGACGCGTTGAATCGTTCTGCGATTTGCGAATTGTTGGCCTCAGTTCACGTACCTTTACAGAACCCTTTTTCGCAAGCAACGTGTTTAGCCCCCTCGATTGCGCCGCAGTCCTGACCCTTCCCGAACATCGTGCAGCCCCCGCATGAAGTAAGCTCGAGCAAGGTATTCAGGCACTCATAATCGCCACTCGGAGTACCTTTCCTTGCAATTGGGCATGCTGAAAGGCCTGACGGACACAAGGAAACCCTGGCAGGCTGCTGTCGTCTGGCGGGATGGAGATGGGAGGTTGGTTGCGGTGGTTGAGGCGCGCTGGGCGCCGAGGGTTTAGGTAGGTGCCCATGAGCTTTAGAGAAGCTAGGGTGCAACAGGCACTTGTTCAGTATTGACCACCATACCCATCCCTTTGGACAACGGGGTGATGGATGCTCGGAAGAGATCTCAAATTTTGGAACACAACATCTAGTTGCGTTGCTCCAGTAGAAATCATCAGGACACTGGACCCCCGAAGGGGTATGCTGCTCTCCAGATACCCCTCCGATGGGGAGGCAAATGTCTTTGCCTGACCACCTGCAGCACGAAACGGCGGGATCAACCAAAGGTCCACGCACAGTCGAGCGAAAGCACGCACCAAAACTCGGTCTTGCCGCATGGATTATAGCCATGAGTGGTAGAGACGAGGGCTGCCAGAGCCAGAAACAAGAGAAGCATGTCGATAATCACCAGCTGCATACCCGTGCAGTGGAGCGTACGAACCAGTACGGAAAGGAAAGGCTGAAGGTATCTGGCCTTCGAAAACAATGTAGGCAACTAATTATCGCTGAGAAAACAAAAGGCCACCGCCTAGACCCTGTGAACAGATGCTTTTGTTCTCTCTACGTCAACTCAAGGAACGTCCGGGCAGAAGCTGAAGGAGAGGTTTACAAGGTCCGATACTGCATTCGAGTGCACAACAATGAATACAATCGTCATGGTACGTGGGGTCAGGAGCCAGGACAATGACATTGACAGTGAAGCTGCCTTCCCCAACGTGGCGTGAGTTGGAATGATGGAATGTTCCTAGGTCACAAGGTACTTACAACCGCCTCGCTCCGTTCCCAATCACAAGCTCCACAACGGGATTGACAGCGTGCTCGACAGAAGCGGAGAATCAGGTAAACTGCAGCTTCGATATCACAATCTTCTTTGTATTCACAGAACAAGAAACAAACCCGGCTATTAAAACATGGAGATATGGCTACGATCGTTTAGGAGTAGAACGAAATGTATACAATCCGAACTCACTTCCTAAGCACACTACTTTCTTCCTTCTCTTCAAGACATCGACGCTGCGGCCTTCTGGAGGGCCCGAGTGGCAAAGTACCGTACATCAGCATCGGTATCGTTCTTCTGACGCTCAAGCGTTGGGAGCACCCATTCTGACATGAACTGCTTTCCCTCTGGAGTTTTGCCGTGAGAGGTAGCGATGACTTCAAGAGATTTGGCAACATTGAAACGGATATTCGGGATGGGGTCCTTTGCGAGTTCCAAGAGGGGTCCGATTACGTCTGAGCCGATGATCTCGAGACTTAGGGAAGGAGATATCGTCTACCATGGATACATTGGTGAGTCTGAGATATTGTAGGGATTGTGAAACGACGTACCATGATAGCCTGCACTGTAGTCATGCGGAAGAGGTAGTTCGTGTGCGAGCCCATGCCCATAACCTTGGGCACAATCGAACCCTTGGCCCACTCAACGCCAAAGACATCAGTCAATTTCTTCAGATTGACGGTGGCGGACTCGCGAATGCTGTAGACGGTGTCTCCGAGCCAAGACATGCACAGGTTGCCTAATTGCTCGTCGAAGTATGGTTTACCCAGCTGGTTGGCGAGCAGAGGTATGTATTCAATGATTGCCTGCCGCACACGCCATGATTTGTCTTCGGCAAGTTCGACGATGGCCGGCAGCAAGCTCTCCAGCAGAAGCTCAATACCGATGACTGGGAGTTGTTGATAAGGTTCAGGTCACATGTGAGGGATTGCAGAAGCGTACCGTTGTTGACCGTCTCGAGCTTGCTAATGATATTCAAACGAACCTCCGGGAAGTCGTCCTTCAAGAGATGGAGGAATAGGGGCAGCAAGTGCTCGATGGTAGCCTCCCGGCCAAGGAGGGGAGCAACACCGCTGATCTCTTTAGCGAGCGCAGCGCGCACATGCTGGGAGGCATCTTGTGAAAGGTCCCTGATGCAAGGAATGATCCGTGCAAGGATGACTTCCTTCTCAAGAGAGGCCGAGAACCCTAGATATGCTGTTAGCACACTCGATGCGATAGTGCAGATGCGTTCATCTACGGACCAGGAATTTGACTTGATGCGGCCGTGCGTACCTCTGCTTCGTTATCCTTAAGCAGGTTCACATACAAAGGCACCAACTCTTCCCGAGTGACCTCGGTACCGACTGAGGTGGCAAGCTATATGCCCGTTAGCCGCAAGAAAATTGTCAGCGAATAGATGCTCACGTCGTTGAAATGGGTCGCAGCCATGTATCGAACGCGCCAGCTTTTGTCTCCAACACTCTGCTTGATTTGCTTCAAAAGGTGCTCTTTCACCTCAGCGGGTGTGATTCTCTTCGCGATCGCGATCAAGTCTTCGATTGTCAGAAGACGAACGGAATCTTGGTCGTCGGACTGGAGTCTTCGGTAAATCGGCAGTCCATCGGAAAGGATATGCTGCTGCGAGAAGTTTGCGAGTAGAGACTACAGACAGGTAAGCTCCACTGAGATACCCTCATCGAAGAGAGCAACTTACTCCTAACCATTTCGCTGCCGCACGCCTGACCATTGGGGTGTCATCTGAAGCCAGAGAGAAGTAGGACTTGCGCAGCTCCTCTTGAATAGTTTGGGAAACCTTGGTATAGGCGGCTCCGTATAGAGCTGCAGACGAGGTTCGAGAAGTGAACCATTCGCCCTGGGACAGGCGCTTCAACAAGGGGATATAGTACTCTTCAATCTGCTTTTGTGAGAGGACCGCGCCAACTTTGGTGATTGATTCTGCAGCCTGGATGTAACCTTCGAATCAGAAGCCGATAGCGCAGATTGGTCGCAGTCAACCCACTTTATCGCGCACGAGGGTCTCTTCTACAGCCGACAAATTCTCTAGGGGCCCGAGTAGAATGTGGGCGTGTTCACTCCCTCCGATATACTCTTCGAAGTTTCTACCCAATTCTTCGGCTAAGGCAAGGAGGACTTCATCTTCATCATCAACTGAATCTTGGAGGAAGGGAATGAGTTCATCTCGAGCACGATCGGGGCCGAGCGCCAACGCGATTGTCGGGATGCCATGGATAGCATTAAGCCTCAGTTGCACGTCCTCTGAGCGCAGCTCATCCATGAGGACGGCGATCGGTGCAATCTTTCGAAACCATGAGCTTCCTATCACAGCAAAACAGAAGCAGTTTGACAAACCTCTTCAGTTGGGTAACTTTCCATGCTGGTTACTGGCGCAAACTGGGGTCAAAATATAAACTTTGGTGGTTCCCACTGTGAATGTTGGGACGTGAATGTTGTAAGGTCTGGTGGGTGTGAACGTCGATGGAGGTAACTGACTGAAAGAGGCGACTGCCCGCGGCATCAAGCTCTGGCAAACGGCGGCACGTGGCCCAGGACATGGGAGCAGGGCTTTGGACCAGTGACCTCACCAGCAACAGACTGAAGATTCTGAAATGCTCGTAATCGACAATCGACATCTCAACCACAACCATGCCAGTAAACCATCTCCCAGGCCATCTTGTTTTGCAGCACCCTAAGGTATTCCTCATCAACTACACTGCACCTATATCTGTAGCAATCTTATCTAGGGTCCCTCAGTCAAAATCCTCTTGTATGGTGCTACTGTGACTTCCTGGAAATCACAGGGGGGTAGAGCGCTTGTTTGTTTCCTCCAAGGCTAGTCTCGATGGGAGCAAGGCTGTTCGAGGCGGAATACCCGTCGTATATCCCAACTTTGGTGCTCCTTCGCATCCTGAGCACTCCAAGCTCGCCCAGCATGGCTTTGCTAGGACGACTGTCTGGAAATTTGACCAGACCGTCATGGATAACGAAGCTGGCGTCTCGGTCAAGCTTCGTGGGTACTCTTTGTCTGTGTTCGTCGCGCCAATGGCTCACAGCCGATGTTTGCAGTTCTAGAGCCAACTGCGGAGATTGCAGCGGTCTACGACAAGGATTTCAAGCTGGTCTATGTTGTGACCCTGGCTGAGCACCAGCTTAGCACCGACATTCATGTCACCAATACATCGACCAGTGGAAAGTTGGAATTCCAGTCATTGTTGCATACGTACCTGGCTGCACCAGCCCAGGAAGTTAAGATCGCGCCTTTGCAGAGTCTCACTTACTTCGACAAAGTAGACCCTGCCTCTGACGGGAATCCTTCCCAAAAGGTGGAGGCGAGATCCTCCGTGGACGTACGACAACCTACCGACTCTGTGTACGAAGGTGCCTTCATTGCCAGCAGCGAGGTCAACGTTTCATGGCCCGGGAACGCTGTCGAGGTTCGGGCCAAAGGTTTCAAAGATGTCGTTGTTTGGAACCCTGGAGAGGATGGAAGAAAGATCGGCGACATGGAAGAAGGAGGATGGTATGTACTTTATGGCTTCTCTTGGCTGTGAGACTCACATATCCATTCAGGAACAACTATGTCTGTGTTGAACCAGGCTATGTGCGCGGCTTTGTCGAGCTCCCTGCTGGTGAAACCTGGGTCGGGCAACAAGTCATTACCATCAAGGAGTAGAGCCCGTCCGACTCAAATCGAAGTAAAGCATATATTAGCCAAGAATAAAAACAATGATGTTGGTTACTTGTTTCTACAAAAGGATGAAGTAATTGACTGAGTCAACTATTTGAATTGTTGTGGCCAAGCTAATCTGCGGCACCCGCGGTCATTACCCCGACGCGTCCTTGACTTGAACGTCCATGTCCAGCAACACAACCGGGTCAAACTCCAACTCACATTCACGCTTCAGGGTCACTCTCAATCACATTGACTACACTATTGCAACCCCCGGAGCGCTGGACAATTCGACTCTGCCCAAAGTCCCGATCCTGCGGGTATATGGCAACTCATCGGCCGGCAGCAAGGCTTGTGTTCACATTCATCAAGTTTATCCCTACTTCTATGTTGAATATCTGGCCTCGTTACACCCTAAAGAAGGTTTGTCGCCCGGTCAGCTTCGGCTTCTCTCCAACTAACCACAAGTAGTGAAACGGTACATCCGTCGACTGACGAAGTCACTTAACCACGCGGTTGCGCTATCTCTGAAGCGCAACCCAGAGTCGGCAAACTCCCAGTATATCCGAGCTGCGATCCTCGTCAAGGGGATTCACTTCTATGGATTTCACTCCTCGTACTCTCCCTTCCTTAAAGTCCTTGTCGCCGACCCCTCCATGGTTAACCGCGTCGTGACCATCCTACGCTCTGGCATCATCATGAAGACACGCTTCCGAATATACGAAAGCCACCTCAGCTTTCCTCTCCAATTCATGTGCGACTTTGGGCTCTATGGCTGTGGCACCCTAGAACTGGATGGCGGTTGGGAGCGCTGCATGGATGATACTGCCGAAACACAGTCATCTCTGTTCAAGCGCTCTCCCCATTTCCGACAGTCGAGGCTACCTTTGGAACTGGATGTGATTGCTCCTCAAGTTTTGAATAGACATAATTTGAACCCTCGGAATATGGCTTTCAACATTGGGGAACCTCCACCTGTCCTCCAGGATGAACGATTCGTGCTCAGTGTGAGAGAGCTCTGGGAGGATGAAAGCAGCCGACGACAAGCCCGAGGCCTCAATCCTACTCCAGAAATCCCCGTGGATCCTAGTGCATCATCTCGAGCACCTGGGGGGGATTGGGTCGCTGAAGCCAGGTACTGGGAGGCAATTCGTAAAAGAATTGCTTCTGAACCCAAGATGCAGCTGTCCTCTACTCCAGAACATTGGGAGCACAGAGTCATGACAACATTCGAAAGTATTGAGGCTATATGGGCTGAAGAATTTCAGACATGGAAACCTTCATTACCACCATCTGGCTCAGAAGCTGTTCAAGAGACCGTCGATGAGCGCGAACTGGCCCACAACGACAAGGAAGAGCCTCTTGGCGGAGTCGAGGTTGATTTGGAACTGCTATCCGCTGAGGATCTGGATGCTCAAGACGTGCGTGACCTTCAGGAAGCCAGGCACGAAGACGTAGAAGAAACCCGGGGCTTAACAGAAGAAGCCGAAGAGGTACTGGACGACGAGGTTCCATTGGACGAAGAGGAAGAGGAAGAACCAGAGGAGATAGTCAAGGAGCAGAGGTAGCAACGCCGATGCAAATTTTGTCCTGCTGTCATACTGAGGTTTAACCAAGCCCAGAAGACCCCTTCGCGCCAACGGACGCTAGCGATTCAAAAGAGCCACCATTACCCGAAACCCCGATGGAATTTCGCCTAGCAAGGTGATCTGACAATGTATTGCGAGTTGAATATAAACTGACTAGTTCATGGCAGCCCTCCCATTCCCTCGCGCCTCCTGATCCCTTCAGGTTCGCGTGAGGTTACGCCCACACCCGCACGGTGAGTTCGACTTGTCATTCATAAACGCAAGACGCTCAATTGATAGGATCCCCCCAGCCCAGACCCAATATCGAGCTTCCTACCCAGCGAGTATGTCAACAACGTCCGCCCTGCTTTGTAAAGTCTAACCTTTGGAGTAGCCGTGAATCAGACGCAGAAGATGCTGGCTGTTCGCAAGGCGCAGGTTTCAAGAGGAAAGCGTCGAGCACTGGTTCGCAGGCGGCGAGGAAGAAGCGTAAAGTATTATTCACGGATCATGATGAGGAAGGGGGCGATCTACCTCTCACCTTCCCAACTTCCGATGCACCAAAGTCCCAACCTTCTAAAGCACCTCTGCGAAATGTCAAATTATCTAGAGCCTTTCTGACCTGCAAAACTTTCAAGCAAAACCTGTACCAATACTCGGTACTCCCTCCAACTCGCGAGGAGCTGATGCACACTCTAGCTCAGCATGATGTGGCACAGAAAGTTTATAGGAAACCATACTACTCGAACGCAGACGATGCACCACTGAATTCCAGGGAGTACGGTGGGCTTGTGTTCCATCTAAAGGGGCCAACTCTCGATGCACTAGAGGAATGGGTACCAGGGAAACCAACGGGGGACGACTGGAGGTTTTCTGGCTTTGAACCCGAAGGTGTAGGAGGATGGGAGTACGCCAGCAGCCCACCTAGTCCTCGAGAGACTAGGAAGTGGTTGGCAAATGAAGCCAGGACTGGCGAAGCTCATATGCCGAAGAAATGGCGCTCTCAGGTACGACTTTACACCGCAGTCAGTACGCGATTGTCTCACCAACTCCATGGCACAGATTGAAGGTCCTACGCAGGCTAATATCTATGGCTTTAAGAACTCTCCAGCCGTCGCTGGTCCTGGTATCCGTGGCTCAGCTGGCTTGTCTATCCTGTGCCTCGAAGTGTTTGGTGCGCTGCCTTTCTTGTCTCATTCATCCGTATTCTTAACCCGACCCAGCACCAGTCACCGGCGATGTTTCGCCAAACGCAGAGAGCGATGAAATTGTCGCTGCATTTTATGCATTGCAGACGGCAGGTGATACTGTGATCCAAGCAGGCGTCATGGCAGTGAGAGCACCCGAGCTCGAGTACGGTCGCCTACGGGAATTCGAGATCGAATTCTCTGGCAGCGAACTGGATTTGATCAACAATATCGTCGACACTGTGGCCGACCTTGATCCTGACATTATTACCGGATGGGAAGTCCAGGGAAGCTCTTGGGGATACCTCGCAGCTCGAGGCAAGGAATTAGGTATACCTTCATCCTGAACTAAGTTTATTTCTAATCCCCTTCAGGCCTCGATGTTAGCGAGTTGATAGCTCGTGCTCCTCCTCGCGATCGTGCTCGCTCAAACGAACAGTGGGGGTTCCGCCAAACCTCAACGTTCCAAACCATCGGACGGCATGTCTTCAATGCCTGGAGAATCATGCGCTCCGAGCAGACATTAACGATCTACACATTTGAGAATGTGGTATTCAATGTCCTACAGAGGAGGTGCGTTGAGAATGAGCTCTGTTGTTTCCCTTGCAACTCATCGTGCAGCCAGGTTTCCTAAATACTCTATCCAAACATTGTCGGGGTGGTATCGAAGCCCAAAGCCTGCACATACAACCCGTCTCCTCCACCATATGCTAAGGAAGACTTGCATGGTTCTCGAGATACTTGAAGAAACCGAGGTGGTCACCAAATCAGCGTAGGTCGTCCCGCCTCGTCATTTCTGGTATCGGCGGCTGAGTTTCGTTTGCAGCGAGTTTGCTCGTATCTTCGGAGTCGACTTTTTCTCAGTGATAAGTCGCGGCTCCCAGTTCAAAGTCGAATCCTTCATGTTCCGCATCGCCAAGCCAGAAAGTTTCGTTCTTATATCACCCAGCAAAGCCGACGTATGTGCTTCAGATTCCCGGACGCGAGCAAATCGCGAGACTGACATCCTCCGTAAGGTTGGCAAGCAGAACGCTGCTGAATGCATGCCTCTCATCATGGAGCCGACTTCGGCTCTGTATACCAGCCCGCTCGTGGTATTGGACTTCCAATCTCTCTATCCGTCGGTTATGATTGCATACAACTATTGCTATTCCACATGCTTGGGACGAGTGCACGATTTTCAAGGCACCTGGAAGTTTGGGGTTGACACCCTAAATCTACCGGAAGGGCTTCTGGGTCATCTTGCAAGCAGGGCAGATCAAAAGGAGCCTGCCGGTTCGCTCCAAGAAGGACCTCAGGAGAATGGAGCGGGTGACAACATCAACGAGGGGGATGTGATTGTGGCACCGAACGGAATGATGTATGTGAAGAGTAAAGTCAGGAAGGGTCTGCTGGGTAGGATGTTGACGGAGCTGTTGGATACGAGGGTCATGGTGAAACAGGCCATGAAGGGAGTCAAGAATGACAAGGTGCGGCTTCTTTCCTACCCCTGTCCGTAACTTTATGAAGTAACAAGCCATCGGTGTAGGCACTGAAACGTGTTCTCGATGCAAGACAATTGGCACTCAAATTCATTGCCAATGTAACGTACGGCTACACGAGTGCGAGCTTTTCCGGCCGAATGCCTGCTGTCGAGATTGCGGATAGCATCGTGCAGACGGGAAGAGAAACACTGGAGAAAGTACGTTGGGCTAGCCGTTTGCGCGGGGAGACTAGGTTAATTGTGAACGCTAGGCCATCCTACTCGTCAACAATACGAAGAAATGGGGTGCTCAGGTGATGTATGGTGACACAGACAGCATGTTCATGTGAGTAACCTGGAGTGTGCCCTCGTTTGTTCGACTCTCAATGACGATGTGACAGATACCTCAGAGGAAGGACGAAAGAAGAGGCGTTTAGAATTGGATACGAGATTGCAGACACCGTAACTGCGATGAACCCCACACCGATCAAGCTCAAATTTGAGAAGGTAAGTCCCTCAGTCCGAGGCAGACGTGAACTTGAAGCCGACGGATGACATTCTCTCAAGGTCTACCTCCCATGCGTCTTGATGGCTAAGAAACGCTATGTTGGTTTCAAATACGAAACTATTGACGCAACTGAGCCTGGGTTCGATGCCAAGGGGATTGAGACTGTCAGACGAGACGGAGTTATGGCTCAAAGGAAGATGACCGAGAACTGCCTCAAGTGCGTGCCACGCTTTATGGCCAACATTTGAGAAAACTGTAGTCAACTAAACTCAGGATCCTCTTTCGAACGCAAGACCTGAGTCAGGTCAAAGAGTATTGCTGTCAATCTTGGACTAAACTACTCGATAATCGAGCAAGTGTTCACGACTTCATCTTCGCCAAGGAGGTCAGGATGGGGACGTACAGGTGCGCAATACACCTATCTTGTTGAGGTGGTTGCTAACTCGGAGCGCTTGCGTAGTGAGCATGGGCCACCGCCTCCCGGTGTTATTGTGGCCGCAAGGAAAATGATACAGGATCCCAATTACGAGGCGCAATACGCAGAGCGGGTACCCTACGTGATAGCCAAAGGGGAACCTGGCTCAAGGCTTGTTGATCGCGCAATGGATCCGTATGAATTCTTCCAGGACAAGTAAGTGGCCTACCCCTCGCTGTGGTTCTCGAACTCAAACACACAAATACATAGGTCAAACCAACTCGACGCTGAATACTACATCACTCGCGTTCTCATGCCTCCTCTTGAAAGAATCTTCAATCTCGTAGGCGCGGATGTCAAGCAGTGGTACAACGAAATTCGCAAACCAACTTCTGCGGAGAATTCTTCGCCCAAGAAGTTCAGGGCGAATCTCAGCCCGGAGAAAGAGAAGCGGATGGTGGAAGAGCTCTTTGGGAATATGAAGTGCCTGATCTGCGGCGAACCATCTTTTGGCAACCTTTGCTACAGGTGCTATGCCAACAAGGATGAAAGCGTGGCGAATCTGGGGTCCATCATCTACAGTACTGAGAAGCGACTGAAGGATGCCCAATCGATATGCGCATCATGCACTGGGATGGCACAAAACGAACCAAACGAATGCGTGTCCATGGATTGTCCCTGGTTTTACGACAGACAGAAGACGGCGGACGAATTGGGATTGGTCCCTCTATACAATATGATTATTAAAGATCTGGAGAAGGAGATCGAAGAGGGGGTCGGAGAAGCAGAGGTCGAGCTCCAATGGGAAGTGGGCACAATCGAAGACGATTCAGATGTCGGACTTGATTGGGAGGAAGCAGAATCAGCGGAAGATGAAGATGGGTTTTGGGCAGGAGACGAGTTTGAACAAAACGATAAACAGGGAGATACTCAGGGAGATGACGCTGTCGGTCAGGAGGATGCTGAAGATGCACTTAGTTATACGGATTAAGATTTGTCTATAAACTGCATTTGGGATTCAGTATCGAGATGGAGCCCAGATTAAACGTTTTGGTAAGCCCCTGGAGGGGCTTGAGAAGCAGGGACTTGAGGCGCGGGCATCGAAGGATTGGCAGGGATCGAAGTGTGAGGAGGGCGAACAAAGGTGCTGTTGTCATCGACCTGTTCGTAGCCATCCCTGTTGCCCGAGGTGAAGCCTCCTGGCATGGACCAGACTGTGGTGGCGTTTCAGACGATAATCTTTCTATAGCCTCGAACTTGAAGAACTCACGGGTGGCACCCTGAAGGTTTTGTCCGCCAATTCCAAGACCCATGTCACCTCCACGCTGACGGAGCGCAGCAGAGAATGCGAGAAGAGTGGGTACCTGCGACGATGAGTCAACTACAACAGAGACGGGGCAGTGTTTATTTACCTTTACAAACAACAGCAGGAGAGTTATTACCGTTGTCAAAAAGTTATGGGTGGGTGCCGATCTGAAAAAGCTATACAGGTCAAAGAATGCGGACACCGCCAGCAATCCAGAAAACTGCTTGCAGCGTTAGTGCTGTTCAAAGTGCATGTGTACTCTGCACATACAGTCTGAAGCGACTGCGAAGCTTCCTGCTGGTCTTGCAGGAATGTACCGAACAAGAATATCGGCAGATTGTACGCAAGTGAGGGGATCACGCTGATGCAGAACGACAGGCCCTGCCTTTCCCTCAGTAACGTTTTAAGTTTAAACGAGTTGACTGACCGTTCCCAATAGCAGCAGTTTGGAGGTGTCAAGCGAGCGTACAAAATCCATCTCAGTGCAAGGAAGTGAGAGAAGCGAGGAAACCTGCTGAACTCGACATCATCCTAGCTGCGCCGCTGCGGCGGCACTCGATCAGATCCCAAAGGGGCTATCATGGACACAATCTGAGCGCTTGTCACACTTTGCTTCTCGTCCTCGACCATGGCACAAAACACATTCGACACGGTTTACCCAGCAGACACTGTAGAATTCTGTCCAACTGAAGGCTTTACCGATCTTCTTGTATGTGGGACCTACAAGATCTTTGAAAATGCATCGAAGCCTCCCGTAACCGACCTTCCAACCCCCAAGGCATACAGAAAAGGCCAATGTCTTGTTTTCCGTGTCCAGCATTCTCTTGAGCCATCGCTGTGATTATGAACCCTGCATCTGGCATGTGCAGTATTTTTAATTAGATCTTTCAGCGACCCCATCCAGACTCTCGACTTTCATGCCATCCCTGATCTAAAATGGTGTGTTTGGCCCGCTACATATCTCATCAGCCGCTCATGGCCGATGGAGGTGTCACGGAAACGCGTTCAATCGCCCTACCCTTGCCGTTGCAGACTCTGAGGGATCAGTCACTGTCTGTCAATGGGATGCAGATACAGCCAGCCTGAATCCGGTGCACTCACTACGGGTGGCCGATATTGACACCCTCTGCCTTTCTTTGGACTGGAATAACCGCCTAAACTCTACGTCAGTGCGTTTCGAGTCTCGAGTTAGGAGCGAAGCGCGCTAAAGGTCGCCCAGAAACCCCCTCGCTCTGGCGATCTCTCTCTCGAACGGGGAGCTATCCTATGTCCGCGTTGACGACAAGGGCAACCTGAGAGTCATGAATACATGGCACGGACATGACTATGAGCCATGGATTGCAGCCTGGAACTATCACGACTCAAATCTGCTCTTCTCTGGAGGTGATGACCTTGCCTTGAAACTATGGGATATCCGGGTTGGCTTCGACGCGCCTGCCACTGTCAATAAAAGGTGTGGTTGTTCAACGCTAGGTTTCGAAACACAACTCACAAGCCTAGATTCGAAGCTGGAATAACCACTATTCAATCTCATCTGTATGATCCAAACCTAGTCGCAGTCGGAAGGCAAGTTTTCCTTCTCGTTGTCACTAGCCTATTTCTCAGGTATCCTCTAGCTACGACGAGAAGGTGCGCTTCTTCGACACCCGCAACCTTTTAAAGCCGCTGACAGAGTTGCACGTCGGTGGAGGCGTCTGGAGACTCAAGTGGCATTCTGCTGCCGAACGCCAAAACGACCTCCTCGTTGCTTGCATGCACGACGGATTCAAGGTGGTAAACTACTCAAGGGACACGGAACCTACCGTCCTCAAAGAGTTTAGAGAACATGAATCTCTTGCCTACGGGGCTGATTGGTACGCACCTCCTGGTGCTGGATCGGATAAAACCACAGTCGCGAGCTGCTCGTTCTACGATCACAAGCTTTGCCTATGGACAGCCTAACGTTCGTGGATTTCGTCTATGCTCTATGTGAGCTTGGGTATTAAGCAAAGAGGAATATCAGTGTACATATTATCTATCAGTTTCTCCATTCAAATAGTCTGTTTTATAGTCACCTGAGCCTTGGAGGACATAGCCAGAGGCCCAACGGGATAAACCCCTTAGAGACGTAGGATGTGTAGCAGCAGTTTGAAGTAAAGCGCTTAGCGAAAGCACGAATGCGATACTATCCAAAAGGCGGTTAGGACACTTGTCGTTGATCGCACAAGCCATGGACTCACCACTCAGCCATTCTACCCAAGCGAGCCCATCTCCCACCCATGGTCGTCGGCAAACAAGTGCGTAACGCCTTGGGAAGGACGTAAAGCGCCATCTCCGCTCTCCTCTTGCCCTTCTCCAACCAAATACTCGCGCCGGACGCGAAACAGCCAGCAAGAACAGCACCATGAGGACCATCCCAGAACTGATGCGAGATGTTTGGGAAGAGTCTTGCAAAAACGACGGTCCGCACAAGGCAGACCGTGTACCAGTTCAGGGTCAGGAAGGAGGTCAGGAAGGAGGTGCTTCGGAGGGCGCCTGCAGTTATGTGGAGGAATCGACTGAGGGAGAGAAGGGATTTCGGGCATGTCAAAAGGATAGGAATGAAGTGGACCTAGTCAAAGTATCAGCCCTGGGTTGGATGTACGCTCAGTCAGACCTACCGGAGCGTATATCGCCAAGGACTGAAGAAACGCCTTCGCAGCCCTCAACAGAATGTTCGCCTGACAACTTCCCTGGAGTCCCCACCTCTGCCCAACTGTTCCATGCACAAGGTCACAGGGGATCCCACCCACACCAGACCTACCCGTCACTCCCAGCTGCTTCCACACCTCAGAGGCAGCTTTCCCTCCATATGCAGGAAGGACGCTGGGGTTACCCCAGGCTGCTGGAAAACCGAGGTCTGCAGAGCACGTTTGGAGGATATGCGAGTACTTTGGCGAGCCGGCAAAGTAGGACCATTCGCCAGTTCGGATGTGGCGGAGGGCTTGGAGAAACCGTTCGTCGACATTCGCGAGGGCCGAGATCCATTTGACGTAGGTGTGAGGTAGCCTGCCAGTGCTCAGTAATTTGAAATGGGCATTAAAGAGGGTATTGCTACCTTTCAGGTTGGTAGAACCAGCACCACATAATCCTGTGAGAGCTTGAGTATACGACATAGACTAGCAATGCGAGAAGACATACCTCGATCCGCAAATCCAAAAAGTAATCGCATCTATATTCACAGATAGTTTCTCTCTGTAGCGTTCCGCGCGCGTCTTTGCAACGTCCAGTGCCAAATCCTTTGAATGTCCATTTCCATCCTGCACCTTTGCGACGGGTATAATCGTGCTCCGTATGAACGTCTGCAGAAGGCCATCCACAGCCCGAACGACGAGAAGCAGCGTAAGATCAAGTGTCGACGATCCAACGTTGAGGTTGCGCCTCTGCAATGCCTTGTCCTTGCCCGAACGAAGGAGAATAAAGCCAAGAAGTGCCGCCACGGCATTCGTCATGAACAGCAATTGCTTCGTGGGAGCGTCGATTGCCCGCGCGAGAGCCAATAGGCGTATGTAGAGATGCAATAGGGGTGAGGGGAGTGGTCGACGTGCTGGTGGTGAATGGCCGTTCGCAATCCCATTCTCCTCCTTCCTCGGTATCGATGGGGGCTCCCGCACCATCCTCCAAAGCTCCCTCAACCAAGGCCCGCCAGCAACGGCCACCGTCATCGCGAACGCGAACCCATCGTACCTCAACTGCTTCCTAACCAGACGAACCAGCGCCTCCAAGTCTAGTTTCCGTCCTCCATGCCCAGGTGTCCGTCGGTGTGCCAGAGGTTGCGTGATGAATGGTACCAGCGCTGGACCAAGAGAAAGGGCAAGCGTGAGCCCATAAGCGCGCAGAGCGACGCGTGCTGGGTGATCTGGCTCGAACCTGTCCTCGGCCGCTTGTCGCAGCGCTTTCAATTTCGTCCAGTACTGACGAGGGCCGGTTTCAAGCATGTCATCTGTTGAGAGGCTTGGTATTGTCGTGCCCCTCCCCTGTTATATGCCTGGCGAATGGCTGAAGGCGAGGCGAGAATGAAGATGAGATCCATGTGATTAAACATCCTTCCAAGCCAATTGACGTTGATTCTGACGTTGGTGCGCTGATAAGGTGCGGTTACCCAATGGGCATATGTTTAAACGCCCAGGAACCCCGCACTTCCAATAATGATATTTCGCTTTCAAGGATGCTTCGTAGATGTAGAAGTAATAGTAGTGCAGAACCAAGGGGAGCCGCAGTGAAACCAATGGAGACCCATGATGAGAAAGAAGTGTCTAATCGGGCATGTAAGATAGATAGATCCCAAAATACTGCCTTGAAAGAGTCGTGAAAGGTGAAGAGAGAACATGATGCAGAAGAACGTCCAAACTAAATCCAGCTTATGATGTCGTGCTTGCGGTAGGGGTATTTGCTGTGAATGATTGTGCGTAGCTGTAGAAATCGAGGTCCGCCGTTCGAAGAGAAGTTCCGAATGGGATGCCCGTTTCCTGCAAGAGGCCAGCCAGGGCAAGTAACTTGATGAATTCGGCTCGGGAATCGGGATAGACAAAGGACTTGAGGAGGCGTTGACCCTGGCAAGAACGTCAGATGATTTTTCAGTGAGCTCAGAGGCGAAGACCTACATATTTCCTTAGCACAGGAATCACGTACTCTCTTGGGGCCAAGGCTACCGATGCCTGATTCAATGCCTCCAGAGCAGCCATTTCGGAAGGAAGGGGGCCTTCGTCCTCCGTCCACTGCTTCTCGCGTCGCTTCCCTTTAGAGTCCTGAACGGTAAACTCATCCATATGGTCCGGGTGGTAATACCCGAGCCAAAGACGCCATAGTTCAAGCTTGCGTCCGTCGCGACCGATTCGCTTTATAAACTGATGGCAGCGCTCCCAATCCTCATCTGGGCTGTCGCCTAGCCAGACATCGTCTGGGTTTCTGTCCTCCCAACGCGAGGGAGAGTTTGATGAACCGCTAAGCAGAGACAGCGGTATTGTCGAGCCGACGGACTGACGACTTCCCGGTTTAGGGGTCGAGCGGCGAGAGGCATCTGAGCTTGCGGTGGGTGAGGAGCCATCGTGACGTTTGTGTTGTCCCATTCTAACCATGAGCCGTATCCAACGCCTTCGGCGAACCCATCCTCCTGTACTTCCTCTCCAACCGTGCTTGCGAAACCAGCCGTTGTACTCCCATCCATCATGCTGGACTTCGCCAGAGTCTGATCGCATGTCAATCATCCAGCACCGGGACACCCACTGCCAGTTGCCATCTGGCAACGGATAGCTCTCCAGGTTGATGGGAGGTTGCTCAGAGCGGTGCTTTGAGGCATTAGGCAGGGTAAAGGGTGAAGGGTCTGACGGGAGCAAGCCTAGGCTTGAATAGTATGGGGTCGAAAAGAGTGTGATACTGTTGAAAGGGGTTGGGACCATCCGGCACAATAGTGAAAGACTGAGCTTACCCCCTTTGATTCTCGTATATAACTGCCCACTCGTACTTGTCTCCATCTTGGCCAGCCTGCGCGATGGCTAGTGTCACCTCGCGATTGAGGTGAATGGAGCCAACTTCGGGGTCGAGTTCAGAGGGGATTATGGACTCTTGGCCAGCACCTTCTTCTGGCAATTCCTGTGTCGATCGCCTTTTGGACTGCTTCTTCGACGTACTGCCGCGAAGACGAGATAGGAGGCTTTGCTTGCGAGCTAGCCTTCGCTGGACAGCCTTGTCTACAGTGTCTGACTGGTCAACGACCAGAGCCTCTGGGTTGGGTACAGAGCGTGTAAGGGAGGAAGTTGACGCCAATGAAGGCGCCAGGTTGTCAGACATTGCGAATTCAGTCAAAGGGAGTGTGGGCGAGGACAAATCCTCGGTGGTGGGGTCATTCTGGCAGTCTCCTTGACGCGGATGGAAATGTCGTAAAGTGGTTTCCCGGGAGCACAGCACGTGGGAGCTTTCCGTCTAACGTCATGTTTGCTCGTGCCGCCATCCGCATCGCTGCCAGTCGTCCTTTCGCAGCACCTGCAAGGGATATTAAACGGTCTATTCAAGTACAACAAGTGAAGAAATTTCACGTTTCACCGACATTGCATCAGCAGCAACAAGGGAAATGTCCAAACTGCGGCCAACTACTTCCATCCGCTCTTCCAGCATGCACAAACTGCTGGAATCTCTTCTCGTTTCCCAAAGACATCTCTCATCATGAGCTACTGGGACTGCCTGAAGGCAGTAACCCGTTTGTAGTTGATATTCCGACGTTGAAGAAGCGATTCCGTCAGGCGCAGTCCGTCTGCCACCCCGACTCGTGGGCTTCAAAGAATCCGGTATGAACATTACTGTTGTACCATACTTTCCATGCTGAAACCATTCCAAGGACAAGGTGGAAGTAGCGCAATCACTTTCTGCTCGTGTCAACCATGCGTACCAGACTCTGCTGAACCCATTGCCGCGTATTGAATACATCCTCGAAACCCATCGCGTTCCTCTCGCTGAAACAGACAAAGCTGAAGATATGGGGTTCATGATGGAGATCATGGACGCTCGTGAGGCAATCGACGATGCTGAAGAAGCTAGCGAGGTCCAGGGTATACTTGAGCAGAATTCCGGTGCGTTTCCCTCGTGGCAGAGCTTTGAGCAACCTAACGCGTGTTTACAGCCGAGATTTCGCAGACGATCAGCGAGCTAGAGAGTTTGGTGCAAGGGAAGGAGTGGAATGCAGCCAAGTCGGGTGCCATTAGACTTCGGTATCTACTGGGAATAGAGAAGGCAGCAAAGAAGTGGTTGGACAATCACTGAGTCTATGTATCAAGTAATTGCGCCCGCGTCAATTTGTATTCAAACTCCGAAATGACAATGCCCGTGTGACGTTTGAGCTAGACCGTCACTGAGCTGACTCTGCGATACCAGCTTCCAGGATCTAGCCTGCTGGCCGACCACGGACACAAATCTATCGTCACCCAGTCGGTACACAAACTTGACTCGACTAGACCAGTTTCTCCAGGTTCTGCTGAATGAAGCGCGCAGCTACGGGCCTACGGAGCGTCTACCTCGCGATGGAACGATTGCCAGCGAACACCAGTCTTCCCAATCGCTCTTTGCCTGGAACAAAGCGCTCTCATGCACTAGCAGCGCAACAGGCCTCATCACCAGAGTCCTTTCCCTCATCCTCCAAAGTCCCTCGGGTTGACGCTCGGTTCGAGCCTTCACCATTCTCTTCTTCTCGGAGGACTCTAGAGAAGAGACCATCCGGTCAGCAACAGACGCACCTGCCAGGTCGTAGCTCTAGTTTGGGCCCTAGACCAGGACAGTCGTCACACAATAGTCGCTTCGGAGGTCCAGCACCTAGCCGCCGTTCTGGAAAGACCAATAAAGTCTATTTCAGTGGACCATACCATGATGAAGACTATGTTACCAAACTGCATCACAAGGCCGCTACACCAGTACCAGCGCGCTTTTTGGAGGCACCGAAAAGTTCCTTAGCCAACTTTTCGAACATCTCTTATGGTCAAGGTGTACTCCCGCAATATAGCACACAATCAGGCGCTCTCGAAGGTGGCAGAAAACAGGCGATATGGAGGCAAGTACTTCTCCACTTCTAGAGAATCCCGGCATCTCATATAGGTTTAGGTCGACAGTTACTGTTCCTAACATAGAACCGCCGGTCAAGTGCACTGGAGATGGCAAGGACAAGAAGGAAGCCGAAAGTGTAGCTGCTCTAGGAGCCCTGCAGCAGATCCACGCACGAGGTCTTGTGAGTTGCCATTCTCTAAACTGACGCCTTGTCTTAATTCTGACACTCCGCAGTTGGAGAACCCAATTAGGTTCCGGGCAAATCAGAATATTCCTCAAGAGGTCACCCTTTCAGATGGCAGCAACGTCAACTACGAACGAGCAAGGACCTTCATGGATTACTACTGCCGGAGGTACAAGTTCGGGAAGGTCGACCTCGCCTTTACCTCAGTCGCATCAGGGCAGAAGTGGGAAGCCGTGATGTCCATTAACGAAAGTCGTATCGGAATGGGCACTGCTCCCAGCAAGAAAAACGCTCAAATTCAATGCTATCTCGACGTCACCAAATATCTCGAACGCTGCGATCCAGAATTGTGGACGTCTTTCAAAGAGGCAGAGAAGACAGGCGCCAATCTTGGCTTGGCTCCTGCAGTCCGCGTCCACATAAGCGAGGGTCTCGAGAACCGCATTCACGATCTCTCCTACGATTTACGGAACAGCGCACTCTACCGTAACCGCCCCGTCGGCGCGGCACCCCATCCTCCTACCCCTGATGCAGAAATCACCCGCCTCTCCTCCCAATTTGCCTCCCAGTCAAATCTAAATTTGGACTCCAAATCTCAATCCCTCTCTGCGCGAAGAAAGCGCTACCTAGAAGATCCAGAGATGGAGAAGATGAGGAACACGAGAATGGCCTTACCGGTGTACTCTCGTGCAGAGGCCGTCCTCAAACATATCGAAGATAACGAAGTCACCATCTGTATGGCCGCGACGGGTTCCGGCAAAACCACCCAGCTGCCGCAAATCATTCTCGATCATTTCATCGAACGAGGAGAGGGCGCCGAATGTAACATCGTGTGCACTCAGCCTCGACGACTTGCTGCCATTTCGGTGGCCCACCGGGTTGCAAATGAACGGGGGGAGGCACTGGGCGCCTCTATTGGGTATCAAGTGAGATTCGACCAGAAGCTCCCCGAAGATCATGCATCCGTCACCTTTTGCACCACCGGAGTTTTCCTCAAGAGACTCCAGTCAGCTCTCTCGTCGGCAGATGTACGAGGACGATCACAGATGGACAGGATCACGCACATCATCGTGGACGAAGTTCATGAGCGAGATGTTGATACTGACCTCCTGCTCGTCGTCTTGAAGCGACTTATGGCTGATCGACGTGCTCGGGGCATTCCACTCAAGGTTATCTTGATGAGTGCTACCGTCGACCCTACCTTGTTCCAAACCTACTTCAAAGATCAAACCGGACAACCGAGCCCTGTCATCGAAGTGCCTGGGCGAGCTTATCCTGTGGAGAAGCGATACATGGAGGACTACCTCCCCCAGCTAGCCTCTGGTCCTACCCGATGGCTCTTTGCTCAAGAGTCAGTGGCGAACTATCTTCATCAACAAATGGGCGCGTCCGCAGCAGCACGTTTGGGTGCCAACGCAACGAGGCCTTTGACGGAAACCACCGAGCTGGAACTTCCGTATCCCCTCATTGCCGCTACGGTTTGCCATACTCTCCAGAATTCAGACGATGGGCATGTGCTGGTATTCCTTCCTGGCTGGGAAGAAATCGTAGCGACCCAGAAAGCCCTTCAACAGCCCCTTGGTGCACTCCCCGTCGATATCAACGACAATTCAAAATACTCAGTCCACATCCTCCACTCCAGTATCCCGCTTGCTGAACAACAAGTCATCTTCGACCCTCCTGCCCCTGGCATCCGCAGGGTCATCCTGGCTACCAATATCGCAGAGACCTCTGTCACCATCCCAGACGTTGTCTACGTCGTGGACACTGCGAAGATCAAGGAAAACCGTTACGAGCCAGACAGGCACATGACGTCCCTTGTGTCAACGTGGGTGGGCAAGTCAAATCTAAACCAACGAGCCGGCCGAGCTGGTCGCCACCGTCCTGGCGTCTACTACGGCCTCTTGAGCAAGGCCTTTGCCGATGCTTTGCACCCTCATCAGGCGGTTGAGATGAAGCGGGTGGATCTCAGTAACGTGGTGATGCACATCAAAGCCCTCAACTTCCCCGGCATGTCGGTGCAGGACGTCCTCCAGGCTGCCATCGAGCCCCCTGAATCCACACGGGTGGCGGCCGCTCTGAAAGTGCTCAATATGGTTGGGGCGTTGGACCAGGAGGAAAACCTAACACCGCTCGGCCGAGTATTGCTTGCCCTCCCTGTGGACGTGCAAATGGGACGACTGGTTCTTTTCGGCGCCTTTTTCCGATGCCTCGACCCCGCGCTTACCATGGCTGCTATCATGACAAACCGGGATCCCTTCGTCAGTCCCGCGCATCTCAGGCAAGAAGCCCAGGCGAAAAAACTCTCCTGGTCGCCACCAGGCTTCAAGTCGGATGTCCTTGCCACTTTGCGAGCGTACAATGCCTGGTGGGAGCTGCAATCAAAAGGGCGGTACAACGAGGCAAACCAGTTCTGCTTCCAGAATTTCCTCTCAAAACCGACCATGGTCCTCATTCAAAAGATCAAAAAGCAGCTGTTAGAGTCGTTAAGCCGGGCCGGCGTCCTTGATATTGTTGGTGGAGGTGCGAGGAGCTTCCAACAGCAACGTCTCGAAGTTCCTCCTGAAGCGAGCAGAAACGACGACTGCTACCCTCTATTGGCTGGCCTGATCGCAGTTGCGAGTCAACCAAAGTTTGCAATCCGGACAGGCGACGTCGCCCTGCGGACTGCACTCGATAAGGTGAGTATTTCTTTTTCGCATTTTACGGCCCCGTCTTGACTTCTTGGACGCAGATTGTCTTTATTCATCCATCCAGCGTCAACAATCACATGAGGATGAGGGGAATTGACACGTTCGAGGAGGACAAAAGGGAAATCTATGCGTACTTGGAAAAGCGACGCAACACTACGACGGGTGGATCTGCCAATACTCACCTGGTCACCACAACACGCCTCGACCCTCTCATTTATCTCATGTTCGGCGCATACAATGCCAAGGTCACCTCTCGAGGGTTGGAGTGCGATGATTGGCTGCCTATCGTCGGCGACGTGGACACTCTCGATAGCACCGAGCGCCTCAAAACTTACATGGATAAATGCTTCCTTCGCGTCTACGAGGGCATTGTCGCCAGTCGACGACGGAAACGGGACAACATCCGCTTTGTTCCTCGGGAGCAGGAAGACGAAGGGGACTATGACGAATTCGACGACAAGGACTATACCCTTTCGTCTCAAGAAATCAAGGACCTGGACTGGATGACACAAAATATCGTTGACATCGTTTCTCGTGCAAACCAAGAGAGGACAGAGTCAGCTGCTCAGTCTCGCGCAAGCTCACGGCCTGGCACGCCAACGATGGGTCATCGTATGGGTACCCAATCTGGGTGGTCCACCCCGAGCCGGTTCCAGTCACGACCTAGTACGCCGAGCGGCCTCTCGAGGCAACCTCATCTACCATTTTAGACTATTGTACCTGTATACTCGCTATAATTCATGGAGCCATTCAAGACAAGAGAGTTAGGACACAGCTGTCGAGTGGGAATGGGAAAATAGCCCATTATCCGAGAAAGGGAAGGATCGGTAGTCTGCAGAGGAGAGCTCTGCCGGGCTGATTGTCGTGCCTGAGACGGCATGTTGGCTATCAGGCGCGTCGTGAGGCTTCGTAAACCTTTCTCAGATACTCCAGCACGTCGCGAGGTTTCTGCAACGTCCACCACGGGTCCTCCTTCAAGCCCTCCCAAAATTCGCTGCAGTCGCCCGAGCACAGTGCGAAGTTCCCTGTACTTGGGGTTAGAAAAAGAGCGGATACTATGAAATGCCGTTACGTACCAGGGACAGCCGCCTCCGCTGCGCGCCTATTGCAAACAGCGCACCCAATGGTACAGAAACTGAGCCTCCTAGCATCTTGAGCGATAAGATCCCCAGCCAAATCCCCCTACGCGTTGCGATTTAGAATAGCCCCAGAGATGGAGTTTTCCTCCTACCGGAGTAGCGTAAAGCTTGTCACAGATCAGCTGGGGAGAACTAGGCAATACGGAGGTCCCTATCATAATGTTAATCCGCCATATAGTATTGGCGACTCTACGCCACACCGGTGCTCCTTCTTCCACCAAATTCGCCCGAGCCTTGTATACTAGTTGGTAGGAAATTCTATGGGACGGGAAGTTGAGGCTCTCGTACTTGGGCTTGGGCTTCTTCTCGAGCACTCGTCGCCATTTCTGCGGTTAGCTCACGACTGGGATGGAAATATCGTAAGGGCGGGCTCAGAGACAAACGGACCAGCGAAGAGACGCACAGTTGCGGGACTCGGACAGGAGCAATTGGCTGGGCGAGGGAAGGAGATAGATGGGAGATAGAGGAAACAAGCGGCAAGTCACGAGCATTATAAACGCACTAGCTGACCATGGCAGCTCTATGGCGGCGAAAGTGGAGAGAGAGTTGCCTTTTTGAGTTTAGGAGGTCCGCCGTCAACGGATCATAGCTGAGGCCAAAACCGGACCCCTAACCCTTCTGAGAGGCGTGTGAACAGGACTGTACAGTACATCAGCTCAGTGGCCGTTGTCGAGCTCAACGTCAAGACACGCAAAGGACGCCCCCAAGGTACGCTAGGCCGCTGCACGCAACGACGACGACGCAAAACTAACATCGATATTGACAGAGCGGGAAAATTCACCATGGTGAGTCTCGTTGGAACAGTTGAAATCGCGATGGCAGGGAGGATTGGGTGGAAATCTTGATGGAGGCCTGGGGTTGGGACGGACAGCTTAGAGAGATGGAGAGCTAACGACAAACATCCTACTAGGCCGACTCATCAGCACCCGTCACCCTGCGCACACGCAAGTTCATCACCAACCGCCTCCTTGCCCGCCGTCAATTTGTTGTCGACGTCCTCCACCCCGGCCGAGCCAACGTCTCGAGAGCTGATCTCGCCGAAAAGCTCGCTAGCCTCTACAAAACCGACAAGAACCGTGTCGTCTGCTTTGGTCTCAAGACCCAGTTTGGTGGTGGAAGGAGCACTGGCTTTGCCCTGATCTACGATGATGAGGCATCGCAGAAGAAGTTTGAGCCCAGATACCGATTGGTCCGGGTGCGTGTTGCTGTTGCTCTATCTGTGGTTTGTGAACTCAAGTCTGTCCAGTCTGGTCTTGCTCCCAAGATCGAGAAACCATCTCGCAAGCTAAGGAAGGAGCGAAAAAACCGCGCCAAGAAGGTGCGTGATCATCGCCCGACCACCCTTATTGCCATGCTCATACTCTCCTTCTCCAGTTCCGTGGCACCAAAAAGGTCAAGGCATCGGAGGCTTCCAAGAAGAAGTAAACGAAGACACTCGCTTTTATTTCCTCTTCTCCGGTATCCTGGTGTACATTTCATGTCTTTGTCTGCCATTTATGAATTGCACCATCGAAACATTCAGGCTGGCTGGTCGACTAGGCGCGCCGAGCAAATTACGAACCTATGAGGCTGAGTGGCGGAATGGACGTGCGAGTGTGTGGTGCTCCTAGCGAACTAAGCTGTGTCTCAGAGTCATCCGCGAACTGGTGGTTCTTCCCCTCCGCATTAATTTGTTGCGAGCTGCGCAGCTGAAAGCCATTAAGTACATGCTTGAAATGGTACAATGAAGATGGTAAGGTAACGCCCGGGGTATCAGAAGCCAAATTTCTTGTGGATGATGTCAGGATCCTCCTGGTACTCTTCTGCTGAAACCCACATCTTCGCGCTCTGTGAGCACAGACAGCGACAGGGATCGATGGGATAGACGTTACCTTCTTGAAGGTGCTGAGACCAGCCAGGATGGACCCTCCAATCCAGGTCGAATACTTTCTCTCTGGAGGTGCATAGATCTTGATCTTGATATCCTTCAGTGCCAGCTTCTTCACTTCATTTAGCAGTCGGTCGCCAAATCCTGGAAATTGATTAGAAGGAATTCGAAACGGGGGCTGCCTGGTTTACCTCGACACAGTGTACTGCCACCACTAAGCACGATGTTAGAGAAAAGGCTTTTTCTCAGATCAAGGTCGACTCGGTTGATAGAGTCTACAACCACTTGGTGAACTCCAGAATACTCCTGGCCAATTAGCTCAGGGTCGAAGAGGATTTCTGGGGCACGGTAACGCTCTGCACCCAACTTCGAAAGGGTATCAGAATCTGCAGTATAGACTTCTCTGTAGCCAACGCACCTGTACGATATTGCCATCTGGTAGCTTGAATTCTTCTAGTCGTCCCATAGTCTCCTTCTCTTCCTTCATAGGATTTAAAGCCACATAGCAGCACTTTTCTTTGATTGTCCGCACGACCTCGCGTTCGGCACTGGTATGTAGATGGTGGCCAGCTTTCCGTAGGAGAAGTTGTAGATGATCTGTAACGTCCCTGCTTGAGTTTAGCACCACAGACTGCTCAAGGTTGCAGTGGGACCCACCGTCCTGCCACATCGACGCGTCTGATTGCATGAGACATGGAGAAGCCCTCGAATACGGGTACTGCATGTGTGACACCATCCCCTGAGTCTAGTACAATACCCGTTGTGCGACCAGAGGAGTATCTAGTGGGGTTAACAGACGTCCAGTGCGTCCAAGAAAGTAAACGCACAGGGATAGTACAGCCTGTACTGAGATGAAGAGTGCTGGGACGTTGAAAGTATCAAAGAATATTTGTGCAGCCACATCGCGGTTGGCTCTTGGGTTTAGGGGGGCCTCTGTGAGGAGCACTGGATGCTAGCAACGCGTTGAGCATGGCACTTGAGGGTTGGCAAGCAGCAAGCTCGGTCGTACCTCTTCGCTCAGTGTGCCTAGTTCCTCTGCATACACCCAGTTCCATATCCGCTCCATATCGTCCCAGTTGGTAACGATGCCATGTTCCATTGGATACTTGATCTTGAGGAGGCCACGGAATTCCTGAGCCTTGCGACCGATAAACACGTCCCCCTCCAACGCGCCTGCCATGACGCGTTCATGCTTTGGCCGGCCCACACTAGGACTGTGTGAGATGGCAATATTCAGTCCTGCATACGCCCAACACGTACAAGGATGGGAAGAAACATTTGGGATGGTCTTGACCTGCGAAACCCGCCTTTATGGTCCCTGATCCCTATGTGACGATGAGCAAAGCTGCTTTGGGTGATACGAAGAGGGTTGGTTACATTGTCGATAACGACTGGTTGATTTGTGAGTACGTCGTCGAATTCAGCCGACATCTGTCAGCGCAGGGGGTGAATGCAGGCGGTTGGTCGGTGGTCAAAGAGGTTCGGTGACTGTCCCTTTGATGCGCGGTTCTGCATTTGGTAAACAGTCCCTGTCTTCTAACCTTCACCATGATTAGGGTACCGACGCTGTTTGGTGCGCTCCTACTGCTGCTGTGGACGTTATGCTCTCCTGTAAGTGATGTTGTTCCTGATTAACATATTAACTGATACTCTGTAGAGTCCCGTACATGCCGTTACCGGGCTAAACAAGTGGGAAGCCACGAACTTCTGTAAATGTACGCCTCGTACTGTCTCTTGCTTCGTACAACTCAGTCAATGCCCTATCTCCAGGCATCTGCTTTGGAGCCAACTTTACGATTCTTCGCCTCGATCTGCCCGATAACCCCTCACAACCCTGCCTGTCCTGCACAAAGCAATGGTGCCTCAATCAGAACCTGCCCATGTGTGCCGGTGCTCTGATTGGCGACACGAACCCCGATACCGCGACAGGGAAGGAAGGGGATGTCGAGGCAAGGTGCTTCCGTACGTGATTTCCCTCCCGTGTCCTCCTCTGCTCTGATTTCCGAACACCGAACCGGTCAATATAGAACGCAATTCACCTCGAGACCAGCTCATCGTCATTCTCTTCCTTCTCACCGTCTTTGGCCTTTTGTTGGGCGCAGGGATCAAGAACCGCATGATGGAAGTTGGCATGTCAGTGCCCACCCTCCCGTGGCAAACTGCCAACCGTCAGAGGTGGTGGGAGGTGGGTTGTCGTTTAGCCATTCGTTCATCAGGCGCCTAATTCCGCAATCTCGTCTAGGCATGGCTTCCCCGGAGAAGGGAGCATTTTGGTGTGGAACGGTTTGGTCGTACTGCAGATAGAGAAACGTTTATGCCCTTGAACCCACGTTGAATTTAATACAAGGCTTCCACTTATCGCTAGACAACTGGGAACTGAGAGTGTCACCCAATCAAGGCTAAGCATTTCCCGCATTCGATGGCATCACATGGCCCCTAGTCTGCGCATCTTGGCTACAGCACATCTCATCTCGAAACATCATGGGCAACAAGCAGTCGAAAGGACAGCGACTCGGAGGGCCAGAGCCTGCGCAGGCCAAAGCTGCCCAGCACGTTAGGTCTTCGTCCAAGTCGTCAAAGGTTCCCAAGGCAGATGGCAAGGCACCAGTACCTCATGCTGCCGCGCCTGGACCGGCATCCAAGTCAGCAAAGAAGGGAGGCAAGGCGTTGGGAGGTTCCGATGGTGGTGGCGCTTCTGTCCCTGACCCACGGCAGGCTGCTGCAGAAGCTGCAGAGAAGAGGATGAAGGCGGTGGGTTATCCTGTCCGGTTTCGACGCATGGCGTGGTGGTGATAACCTCTGTATATGACAGGAACAGCAACGGGGTACCAACGCCTCCAACCCTAATGCTGGCCGCCTGGCCGCTAAAGTAGGGAAGGCCCCTACCAAAAAGGCCCCTGGTCGTGAAGAAGAGCGCTTGGTGGTATGTTGACCTCCTCGTCCCTCCCAAACCTGATGTTCCTGACACAGTATTCAGTGGGATTGATGGCTCCGTCCACTGGAAACTCGAGATGCATGATCTTTTTGGACAATGGCCTCGTTGGCTATCTACTTTGCGATTCACTTACCGTATACCACTATCTTAATAGAAGATACCCTGTTCAGAATAGGCGGGCTGTCACCGGGTCGACCGGACCTGTTGTGAATGATGCTCTGTGATTCCAATTCGAGTAAACGGCCTTCTCCTTCATCACGGACCACCACCAAGCACGCTCTTGATGAACTGAACTTGCTGCTTTCGTCTCGCTTGTGAACGCCACGACACTGGCAAAAGCCGCTGGGAACTGTCCGTGCATGTCAGATCTTAGCCAACGCCCCCAGGACCCACCAGCATGGAGCAAAGCTCTTTGGAAGTCCCAGCCGTACCCAGATGACTACGTTCCTTCTGATGTCTTCTTGGCTTCCCTAAAGCGCAACCGTAGGTTCTTCCTTCCTCCGGAAGCATGGAATCCTGGATGCTAAATTGTGACAGCTCATTTCAAACCATACACCTACTGGCCCGTCGTGGAACTTGCTTGCACCATCACCCAGCATGTTTCCATTATCTTCATATTCGTGGCTGTATTTGCACAGCTGAACAGTCGCCTGTTGGATCCACGCACTCTCATCTCCATTTCCGTGGCCTGCTTCCTTGTCGGATATGCGACGTGGACCATTCTTGAGAGCCAGCTGAAAGTTCCCCCGAGTCCGAGAGCCGAAAGTCGTGAGTAGGCCCTTTCACGAGACCATTTCGGAATATATCAACGAGCCCCCATTGGTAGACTTGAAGGCGTTCAAATCGTCGGTCATGATCTTTCTTTCTCTGATATCCCTGTCACCTGTGTTGCGAACATTGTCAGCTGCCACTTCGTCGGACTCTATCTGGGCTCTCGCAGCTGTCCTGTTCACGCTCAACACGCTTCTTTCGGACTACACCTCCACCAATGTTGCCGGCGAACTTCGTGGGCGGTACGTTATCCCTCTTTCCGAGATCAAAAGTGCCTCGTTGGGTACCTCATGTGACGACGGCGTTTTAATGCTATATGTTTCTAGACTCACCTCTGTTCTGGCCATGAACGCGGCTATCTGTGCTTCTGTCGTACTAGCGTCGCGGTTGGATACCGATATCGCCGTCTTAGCATTGATTTTGTTCGCCGTGGAGTCCTTCATCTTATATCCCATTCTGAAATCCCGGGTCCAGGTGAGCAGAAATTTATTTGCCGTTTGAACCGATTCTGACGACATGCCCCTCGTGGAAAGTATCTGTCCAGACCTCTGTGGATACTCGTGACAATGTTCCTGTCCTTCTTCGCGTTGCATTCGCTTGCCCAACTGTCACGCGCCGTCATGGCCATCTGTTCTGCGGTCTTGACCTTCATCACTTTTATCGCCCCTATGCTTCTCGTGTGGGCACAGAAGTATAAAAAGTGAGAGGCATTTACCCAAACTGTTTTAAATATCGCTCTAACCGCAATTATGTAGCAACATTCAAGGGCCGTGGGATGTGGCAACACCAAAGGTCCGTTAGCGCTCTGCACGTGTTGCAGAGAACACCGGAAACCAGCAATCCGAACAAATTTGCGGGTATAGAAACAGATGGAAGCCCTCTTTCGAGGCATGGATCACAAGATGGGTAAAATAAAGTACATCATAGGCAGATGTCATAGCTAAAGCAGCAATTGAGTCGGTAATTATGGCGGCTTAGAGTAAACGACATGTGCATGGTCCAAAAAGTAAAAATTATGCAGGGTATATGTGATGATGGAACTCGACAGCCAGATAAGCAGAGGTGGTGGTGGCTGCAACACAAGGTGATTGAGAAGGTATAAACGAGCCGAATGACGACTTGGGATCACGATTCCATTGAATCGCAGTCCGTTCGTTGGCGCTTCGAAGCGGGTGCGGGTCCTCCGACGCCAATGCCCCGTGCTTCCAAGACATCCATGGCCACTCTTGCCGCACCTTCAGAAGACTTCTTGCCTCTTGCCCTAGGCCGACGTAGGGCTCCGAAGGCCTGTGCCTTGATAACGGCCACGGTACAAGATAGAGACGGAAGGCCTGGAGATGGGGATCGGGAGGACGGGACCGTGCCTCGCCTTCGACGCAAACGAGACGTCACAGAGTCGTCTGCGTGCTCACGGTCGGACGATATAGCGGTGTCTTCGTTCCCTGGTGCCAGCTCTGGTAGAAGGCCTAAACCATCTCTGCGAGAATTGAGTCGGTATCGCGCCGCATCGGATGGGAGGCCGGGAATCGCGATGTCCACGGCCGCAGTGCCCCCATGAAGGGAAAAGTCGCCCTGGGGGAGAGAGGGTCGCCTGAAGCCAAATTCTCTGCGGTCGTTATTTGCAACAGAGTCTGTAAAGGTAAACGCAAATGGAGATGTGAGCACGCCAGAGGTCGATGAGGCAGCAGCAGCCGAAGGGGACATGGGCCTGCTTCCTGACAGAGCGCCATTCTCGCTTGGGCGTTGCGCGAATCTCTCCTCGATAGTAGGAAAGGTATACGAGTTCCGATCCAATGAGGCGTGATGCGATGGCTTCTGGTCTTCCGTTGGGTAGCTAAACGACAATTCAGGTGCATGAAGGGAAGGCGACTGGTGGTAGATTGGGGTATGTCCCCCACCCGAGTCGGTCATGGTGGCTCCTGTGATAGCGCCTGGAAGGTGCATGGACCAACGCGAGTCTCTCGGAGATCCGTGCATGGGTAAAGAGTACGCGTAGGGAGTATACTTTGCAGTCCTGGAGCCATTGTTCGATCCGTTATCTGGCTCCACGAGGGGGGCAGCAGGAGAGGTGTAGGAATTTTCTGAACCAGTAAAGGGAGTCGGACACGAGTCGTCTGCCCTATAAGTGCCATTGTCTTCCGTGTACTGGGCTCCATGCGATGAGCTTGTTCCAGCACTGATGTTGTCTGAGAGGAGAGATGAGCATGATGATGGGGGCAATGGTGGGAGTTCCTCGGTAGCCTGGCCCGGCTTTCGTGACTGCCATAAGAGCCTGTAGTATTTCTCCCGTTCTCGGGACTCGTGACGGAGTCTTGCGTTCTCCTGGCGCAATTCTTGAGCCTCTGTACGTGCTTCGCGACAGGAATCCTGTAGCTGGAGAACTACTGATTCCAAACTGTTCACTATTCTCTGTCAACAAGATGGTCTGGAGCCCAAAGGAAAACATCATTCACCGGTTTCTTCAAGAGTGGCGATGTAGTTGGCCCGTCTGGCTCTGAAAGCGGCCTGTGCATCAGCATTCTTCTTCTTCCTGAGCGCGACATCCGAGAGACGAGCCCCGTTATCGTCACCCGATGACTTTGGGTGGGACTGTTGGGTACTGGGCGATGTGGAAGGGTTTGATTTCGGCATGGGTGGAGAGAGGAGAAATGGGAACCTGGGATTGGGTTGAATTGTGAATTAAAAAGAAGGGTCAACACGAGGGGAGAGGGTCCGCGGCGCCTTGTATAGTAACAACCTAGCCGATGTTATGCGCAAATTGAGTTTAGAGGGCTCGGCGCTCACATTGACAGCATGGCCTTTGAGAAGGTCCTTTGCATCCAAAATATTTTCTATTGCAGTCTTCTTTCACCCTTGATCTTCATCCGCCACCATGGAAAAGTCGCCAGTCAATATCCGGTCAATTCCGGTCAAATATATTATTGTCCCAATTTAAGCTAGAGCTTACAAGCCAAAAAGTCACAGCGAGCCGCCCTGTTTCTGATTGGACAGCAGCGGTTCGCCTGCTGCTTCCCCATCCAAGCCCAATTGGGTCCGATCCTATTCCTCCTCTACCTGCTCCTCCTCCTCCCCATCCTCTTCTTCTTCCATCTCATCGTTCTCCTCGCCGAGATCAAACGTCTCCAATCGACTTCCTTGGCTATCAAGCACGCATGCAATGCGTCTTTGCTTTCTGCCATTGACAGCCAGTTCTGCTTCTCCGTGCCTACATCCACTGAGAAGACGGCGCCGGTGCAGAATCATCGGGTTCGCGGGGAGCTAAACAGGGTTTCCTTCCCGTCAGCATCTTCCTATCAAAAAGCCAACCATGCACTTACATGTCCCATCTTCCACTGGTCAATTGCACCTTGAACCAAGTCCTCAAGGTTGAACTCTTTTTGGAACGGCAGCTCAACCCCCGTTAGCTGCCCGGCATACTCTGGAGTGTCTTCGTGTAGAGAAATGAACGCTACAATATCGTTAGCATGTACTTTCGGATGAGAACTAGCGGAGCGACCGACCATCTCGGTTCACTCGGTAAACGACAACAACACTTCGGTGGTCGAAGAAGTCAGCTGCCAATATGGTTGGCGTGTCGGCCTTGGGAGCATCCTCGCTGCACTGGATGGAAAACAGGATAATTCGGGCATCCGTCATGGCCAGCTTCCCATCGTAGGCAAACCGAATATAGACCACTACAAGTCTTTGTCAATTAGACCGTGATGAGTGGATTGAGCACTCACTGATATTGTGCTGCTTAACATGAGCCAGATAGTTCTCATGAAAACCACCAGCCTGCATCATATTTAGCTTCACCGGCTAACGCAGCTATCCGGACGTACTTCTTCTATTATTCGCTGCCGTAGGACATGTTGTGTGCGAAGAGGCTCGCTGGGCACGAAAGTCTCACGGCTAACTTGGGCTGAGCGAGACGGCGCTCCTGCTGCAAGCCTAAAGATGAGATTACACCTCGCCGCGAGATGGTCCCCTAGGGCCACTAAATTCCGTTCAATAGAGCGATGATCATTTTGGGTTATATTCTAGACCATGGTGAGCGCGGATGGTGAAGATACGTCTAGAAGCTACTTACCGACTGCCAGTCCAGATACGACGGGTTAAGAGCCGCTTTGGTTGCCCGCTCGAGGACATCGTCCAATGGACCGTCACCAGGCTCGGGCACGCCCAGATCGCGAGGCTCGAATTTCGGAACATCGCCTTCGAACCAAAGATCAATCCTGGACGACATGAGGCCGGACATGAAGTAGCTATTGACCTCCAAGATGTCGTGCCGAGGGGTGGGGTGCCCTTCAGTCGTATTTGGCGCATTCATATTGCTACTCTCTGACTAGAAGGTGAGCTACAGAGAGGCCAGGCTGATGGAAATAATTACCGAACCGTAGCCAAAGGATAAAGTGTTTGAAATGGTGAAGCTCGCGTCTTGCGATAGCTGAAAGCCATCCGGCGAGAACTATCCCGCGAGCGACTGTTTCAATGGCGTCCCGTAAATCTGGTTCGCCAAGTCTGAAAACAGCGAAGGTAGGTCTGGCGGGAATACGTTGTAGACATCAGTTTCAAGGGATTTTTTGGAGGGCCTACGTTGATTGCCACCCATTTAGCTCTTCGAGAACCAGATGCAGGCGCTGAAACGCGGGCACAAGCCGTTTGTCCGCGTGATCTCGTAGTTTCGTCAATGCGTCAGACATGATGCTCTCCCAGCGCTGTATGCCCTGGAATTACAATCGTCAGATAGAATTTTCAGCAAATACAGTCTGAAGCTACAAACTCTTTCGCTCATTTGCTCCCCGCTACCTAGGAAGTCTGCCAGGGCGTCCGAAGGCCGCCCGGTCGTTAACAACTGGGTGAGGTCCCACATTGGATCTGGGGTACGATCTGAGGAAGCAACAGCCTTAAGCCAAAGCCATACTCCGAGGGAAGCTGAATCGACATACGGCCAAATTTTTCCTTCTGCTTCGTCTTTAAAGCATCGACCCAATGAGGGCCAAGCTCGCGAGCGCCTGTCGAGCTTTCGCCACCATACCAGGCCTCTTTCATCTCTTTAATGACCCTCATTATGTACCATGTCAGGTCTCGGGCAATAGAAGAGAGCCTTGCGAAATCACGAAGTCTCCGGTCGACAAGGAGGGGCATGCCAATGACAGTTGGCCTGAGTTGCGTTTGTGAGGCAGCGTCGCCTTTGAAGCTCGCATGTCCGAAGAAAACAGGCGTAGCGCTTGACTTCTGGAGAATCGAAAGAGGGGCTTCGTGACCAATACGAACGACGCCGAGAGGGAAGGCGCCATCCAGATAGCTATAAACGTTGCCAAGCGTGTCTGATACCATTAGAATGCTATTGACGTTGGAATCGTCTTTTTCATCGAGACTGGCTTCAGGTTTGACAGAGGCCTGGTGTTGGATCGAGGAATCAACCGCGGGGGAGGTGGAGTCAAGGGAAAGCGTCGGCCATGCGTTGATTGCATGAGGAAGCTCAGATTTGGTAGGCGTCCGTGTTTGCAAGCCTTGGAAAGCAAAAAGGTTGGTTGCACTGAAAGGACGTTAGAGAACCGACGAGTTTAGTAGGATGTTCACTCAACCTTAGCTTATCTGAGTCTTCTGCCAGAGCGTCCAGGTAAGGCAGACTCTTCAATATTGATTCCGCAGTCCCAGTCTAGCCATCATCGGTTTGACATGCCAGGCTTGAAACGCACAAAAGAGACTTACGACTACGTTATTTCTCTTGAAGATATCTGGGATCGAGGGGGTGTTGTTGGCTTTCGGCATGGGAGGGAACCACCAGACCGCGGATAACTGAAACTCAACATTAGGGGCCGCGGGGGTCAGTGGGAGGGTTGTGATAATTTTGCCGTCCTTGACCGAATGCAAGGAGAGGCGAGGAGGGTGCGAGAGACATGCAAGGCTATGGCCTAGGATTGGATAAGACCTCCGCCCGCAGTGGGATCATTGATGAGTGGCCTACCGTCTGGGCTCCAAGCAATGCCTTTAACCTCGACGGTTGCGCCTTCTCCCCCAAGGTCTGCCTCCCAGACTTTAGCGCCAGAGTTTGAATGCCAGAGACTGATGCGATCGAGGCCTCCCAGACGCGAGACAAGCAGCAACAGGTCCTTGTCAGGACAGCAGGAAACACTCAATACACGACTTGAAACAGGGACCTGGACGTTTGCGAGGGGCGGATATGCATTGGACTTGACAAGTATCATCCTTGGTCAGAGACAAGCCACGCTGAGTGGCCGATCATTCCGACACACGGGGTGCCGGGCCGGACCTTTGGCGCTTAACTCACGTGTTTGCCCAATTATTCTGCTCATGGCGCTCTAGTCTTTGCAACGACGACCAAAGCACTCTCGACATCATGGCCGAGTTCATCATGACAATCGACTCGGATGAGGAGGAACCGTCATCCCTCAAGACATCCAAGGAGACAGCCGACGAAGCACTGAATCCAGACTTTATTTTTGACGCAGGTGCAGACTACGAAGACATCTTCGATGGTGCGGTGCAAGATCAGGTCAAGTCGGGAACCAAGATGGTAAGCAGTACTGTTGGTATCGACGACTTGCAAGCGTAACAGTGCTTTAGGCCCCAATTTCAGTGGATGAAATCGTTGCCCGGAGACGGCTTTCTCTCAAGCGCAAACGGGCAGCGAATGTTGAAAGCGATTCAGAAGAAGAAGAGGCGGACGAAGACGAAGAGGGAGAGGAAGAGGGAGACTCGGACGTGTCTGAAGACCCGCTGGTGTCGTCTGATGAAGAGGGTATTGTGGATGGTGAAGGGGAAGGAGATCTATCCGACGCCGACAGCTCCAGTTCTGAAGAGGAAGAGACAGAGGCCGATAAATCCAGGAAAGCTGCATTCTTTGCGGACGAAGAGCCAGGTCCTTCTTCGAGCTGCGAGACGTTCTTGGAAATGAATCTATCTAGGCCAATTCTGAAGGCCATATCCACTTTAGGCTTCCAAAAACCAACTCCCATCCAAGCCTCAACCATCCCCGTTGCTCTCCTTGGTAAAGACATTGTCGGAAATGCAGTGACCGGCTCTGGAAAGACTGCTGCTTTCTTGGTTCCTATGCTCGAACGGCTCCTGTACCGAGAAAAGGGCAAGAAAGCTGCAGCGACGCGGTGCCTCGTCCTACTTCCCACTCGTGAACTGGCAGTCCAGTGCTATGAAGTGGGCAAAAAGCTTGGCGCACATACTGATGTGCAGTTCTGCCTCATCGTCGGTAAGCAACTATCTTTGAAACCTCAAGAAGCAGGCTAATCTTCACGAAGGTGGCCTTTCTATCAAGGCCCAAGAAGCGGCACTACGCCAGCGTCCAGACGTCATTCTCGCGACCCCTGGTCGTCTGATAGATCACGTCCGAAACTCCCCCGGCTTTAATCTCGATTCGTTGGACATCCTTGTCCTTGATGAAGCCGACAGAATGCTCGACGAAGGGTTCTCTGACGAACTCACCGAAATCATCAAGGCTTGTCCCAAGTCCCGGCAAACGATGTTGTTTTCGGCCACCATGACCGATTCTGTAGACGAGCTCATCAAGATGTCGCTCAACAAACCTGTTCGCCTGTTCGTGGATCCAAAACGGTCGACTGCACGGGGCCTTGTCCAGGAATTCGTGCGGATTCGAAAGGAAGCGGATCGACCGGCTATACTTGCTGCACTTTGCAAGCAGACTTATCGACGCAGAGTCATCGTCTTCCTTCGGAGCAAGAAACTTGCCCATCAAATGCGAATAGTCTTTAGTCTGCTGGACCTAAAGTGCGCAGAGCTGCATGGTGACTTGAGTCAAGAGCAGGTAAGATCTTGTCCCTTGGATTCTTTCTGCACATTCCGTCTCTAAGCACTCATTCCACAGCGTCTGACAGCGCTCCAATCATTCAAAGATGGCTCGGTCGACTATCTCATGGCCACCGACCTGGCAGCTCGTGGTCTGGATATCAAAGGTGTCGAGACGGTCATTAACTATGATATGCCTGGTCAATTGGCCCAATACCTCCATCGAGTGGGTAGAACTGCTCGAGCTGGAACGAAGGGAAAGTAAGTCGGTCCCTGCGCCTTGCAGAATTTTACCCTTCCTTACACGCCTAGATCGGTAACTCTTGTTGGAGAAGCGGATCGAAAGCTACTAAAGGCGGCCATCAAACGAGCTGCTGGGGAGGACCAAGTTCGACAACGCGTTCTAGACGCGGCAGTGGTCCAGAAGTTTGCGGATAAGCTGGAAGGATTCAAGAGCGAGATCGGAGAGGTGATGAAGGAAGAAAAGGAGGAGAAGCAGGTGTGTACCTTTTCACATTTGACATCATTGATATTGATGCAGCTCTGCAGATTCGACGGGCTGAGATGGAGTTGACGAAGGGCGAGAACATGATGAAGCATGAGCAGGAGATCTTCTCGAGACCCGCACGAACGTGGTTCCAGACAGGCAAAGAGAAAGAAAAAGCTAAAGGCGAGCACATTATCTTCCACGGTCTTCCATCTACAATGGCTTACAGCTCCAACATGCAGAAATTAGCAAGTCTGTCCACGAAAGCAAGTCGTCAATTAAATCAATACAGCCCAAGAAGGACGAGACCAAGGTTTGGAGTTGCCCTTTAGGTGCCCATGTTCTTTGTATTGACATCCGGTTCTAGCCCTCCCGAGACAAGTTTTCTGGTCTGACCCGAAGGGCGAAAAGGCGGAAGATGGCAATGGAAGAAGACGAGGAGTTTGGCACCCAAAAAAACCGTCAGCGCGGCAATTCGCTCCGCCAAAAAGGCTTCTAGGCCCGCAAAATTGACCATGATCCCGAACAAGTCAAGTGCCACACCGGCAACGAAGAAAGCTGGCTCAAAGAGCAAATCAAAGCGGAATTTCGACAGCGATTGGAGTGCCCGCTCTAAGAACCAATCTTCTGGTCCCCCTTCGAAGCCCAACAAGTCCAAGGCTTCAAACAAAAGCCGAAGGAAGTAGGCGCCCACTCGTGCCAAAAAGCATGCTGACATCAACGGGTATATATTATTGCTAGCGGTGACTCCATAGTGCACGATGCAACTAGTACTCGACGATTAAATAAATGATTTACAAATAGGCAAGGGTCATAATCCAAGTTATTAACGAAAGCAAAAGCGAAAACAATGTTAATGAGAGACGATTGCACTTGCATAGCTGAAAGAGTGTGTCGGGATGTGTTAGGTAGAAGTCATTTAGCTCCAAAAGATGACCTTTCGGATTCCAGATTCTTTGCCGTCTTCGTCGTCGTTCGCGTCCATTTCTACACGTTGTCGCTGGAGCTGTAGAACATGTTAAAGGCTATCCAAGGCAACGAAGAATGGGAGTCTACCTCTGGATCCATAACGGGCCTCCTAGTAAGGAGTTCAGCAAGTTCAGGCCGTTCGGGGAAGTCATAGTCGTTCGAGATGCTGCATTGGAGTTGGCATTGGGCAGTTGTATCAACGAACCGACCCATCATGTTGAATTTCGCCCAGTGGATCAGGTTGCCGTCCTTGAAGTCGGTGTTACCTTCGTTGCAGCGAATCATGTCGGACATGTGAACCTCCCTAAAAGAGAGGCGTGTCAGAACCGGAGCACACGAAACAAGTAGGAAGGATACTTACATAGCAGGAATGCAGGAACCTTTGGTGTTCTTAAGAGCCATGCGATATGAACGATGAGCCCGAACTTGCTGCAGAAGCAGATCAAACGATCCCAAGTGCTTAGCAGAGTCGGGAGCCTCTGCTTTGAAGCGTTTCATGGTCGCGTCTCCAGCATATGCTGCGCTATTGATTCCAGCGACAATGGCACGAAGACCAGAGTAGTTGTTCAATATCCTCAGGCGGTGGGCGATCTCCACAAACTTTTCCACTTGGCGAGCCCGTTGCTTAGGCCGGTCATGGCACAAGATCAAGGAGATGACCCTGGGGCAAAGCGACTATGTTAGTCAAGAAAAGTTAAGAACCGCTGGAGAAAACGCACCAGTCCGCAAGGTGATTCAGCTCGACGTTGAAGGCAACAACAGGGTTGGATGGATCGGGTTTCTTTCCTTTTGAGGATACAAAGGCATAGTGAAGCCAGTCCCTCGGCTGAAAGAAGGTCAATAAAATGTGCACCGCCTAGGAGCGACTTCACGCACCCTGATTGCCATGAACAACTTGACCCACTGGCGAGTGATTTCTTGAGCAAGGTCGTTCGCATCACAAGTGAGGACGTCGTTCGCGAGTTTCACCAACTCCTTCAATTGCTGTTTCGGAGAGGGAGTTGAAGGAGAACTCGCGCCAACTCCGAACTTTGTCAGTGGGAGGCTGGATTTACGTTCTCGTAGATGAGGCTGCGTCTTCTCCAGCGTTGGCGACTTGTTCGAAACAGGAGAATCAGTCACCTCCCGCGGCGGGGGTTCGATCTCTTCTTCATCTTCCATGAAACTGTATGAATCGTCGCTCTCTTCCGCGGACACGTCGGCTTTTAAAGCCCACGCAGTCTGATCCGTCAGAGAAGGCAGCATCTCGAGGAATGGGAGGAATTCGGATCCGTAGTGAAGAAGGTGCGTTTTGGATATAATCGACTTGATCAGCGCGGTCAATGCACCTGCAGTACCCCTGACCGCAAAGTCGTCCGGATAGTCACGAATCCACGCTTCCAGAAGGTGGCAAATCCTGGTTTGGCAATTGAGTGTTACAACTTTGGAGACCTGAATGGCCCTCGCACCTCATCTGAGCGAAGCAAGCAAACATAGGATCATCGGAAGGGTTGTCCAGCTGTCGCATCCGCTTCTGCATGGCAAGAAGGATGGTCCTTGGAGTGGTGAATCGTCGGTATGTGAGCAAGAAGTGGGCAACAAAGCCGGGATCTGCATATCTCAGAGGAAACTGCCAAATAAGAGCAAGAAAGCACATACCATCGCCGCTAACAGCAAGGAAAAGGAGTTTGTCAAGAAGTTCGTCCAAAGTTCCAGCAATGGCGGTCGGCCTACAGTCGTTTCAGTCCGGCTACCCGAGCAGGGATACGAAGTGACTTACTGGTCCTTCTTCAGAGAGGGAACCTCTGGCACGAGTGGCGGCACCTGGGGAATTTCGCCCATGATCTGGTCTTCTCCCATTTCACTCTTGTGTCGCGGGCGTGATGGAATGTCCAGAGGTGGAAGTTGGGACTCGGACGGCGCTGAACGTATGCGAATCCTTTCCTTCTCCAACAAAAGATCGCCCGTCGACTTTGCACGTGTAGGAGACGTTGGCGAGCCGGGGTTAGAGCTTCCAGATGGCCCAAATGGGACGGTGCTGATGCCAGTGCTACTCCCAGACGCAGTTGGTGTGCCTGTTCTGGACGAATCCCAAGGCTGCTTTGGATTACGCAGGAATTCTGGAGAAGCAGGGTTCCTTGCGCCTGCGTTTTGTGATTCTGCATTTGATTATCAGACGAAGCACTAATGAGCAAGTTGTTGTACTCACGCCACGATCGAAGAATTGCTTTCACCAGCCAATCAAATGATTGCCTCATCTTGGCCTTGCCTGCGTCCTGAGCTGCTGTAACCTCCACAAGGCCAACATCGTATTGTTGAAGGAGCTCTAGTGCACGATCTGGCTCTATCAGACGTTGTTGATCGCTTTTGCATGCCAGAACGATCGTTGGTAGCTGCTTCGATCTACATTCCTCTGCGCCATGAAGGTCAGTACACATCGGTGAAAGGCGAGGTATCGCATTTACTTAGCAAGGGTTCCACTGGCTCGAAGGATGCGGGAGTCGATGCATCATAGCAAACAATGACTCCGTGCAGAGCAGACAGGTCCTGGGGCATAGGCGGCAAGAGCTTCGTGGTTGCCGCGATGTCAACCTCCACGACATGAAGGAGACAATCTGGCATAGAGTCAGAGGGGACCCGCCCCACCCGACGAGTATCTAGCAGAGGCTTCAGAAATAGCGAAAGGGCTCATTGCAAGTATACTCACACTTTATGGTCGGGTTATTTGCCGCGTGAGAGACGCACGATTCAGAAAGGGAATAGCTCGATAGCCCTTTGCGGACAACAGAAGATTTTCCACAGGCGGCCGTCCCAACTACGGCAAGTACCATAGTATGCGCAGATTTGGGTATACCGACCTTTGCAGCGCAAAGATGTGAGTATCGTATAGCAGACATTTGAAGGGCCAAATTGGACATACCTGGGTGTTGATAGTCATTCGCTTCTGTTGTGCGGGGGTATAAACGCCCAAGCTTCCACTCCTGCTCCTTCCTGTCTCCATTCTGTTCGAGTGCACGGGGGATTGCAGGGAAGTTACAGAGCGAACGGCGGCGTGCGGTTCCCTGTGACCTGAGTTTGTCGAGGCAGATGTAATGCTGCTCAAGCTGGACGCAGCGCTCAGGCCTTGGGCTTGGGCCCTGGAGGGAAGAGGCAGTTCGCCTCCACGAACAGAGGTCGCTGAAGGAGCTGGACCCTGGGGTGAGGGGTTTCGAACACGGTCTCCTGATGGGTTGGGGTCGTAGCGCTCGAAGTCCGAGTCGACGATCGGGGTACCGTAATCCTCTTGAACTGAACTAACGCTGTCGCCCCGGCTTCTTCCAATGATCACAGACCATGAATCGGCTATAGGATATCCCCTACTTGGTGACAGCTGGCCTTCAGGCGATGATGGTCGTGCGCCGCGGGTGTCGCTCATGCCAACGTTGACAAATGAATCGACAGAGAGTGATTTGCGCAGCCCACTAGGCGGCGCCGGGAACGGGCGAGGAGAGAGCTGGTCGTCGTCTGGATGTGATGTGAATGCAGTGGCGAAGGACTCTGCATATGAAGGAGAGGGAGACTTTGGCAGATTCGAGTCTCGATCTGTGGCCACCAACAACTCTTGATTCATCGCCGTGGAGGGCGACAAGTCGATTGGCGGCAAGGGAATTACTTTTGGGAGTTCATGTGCGGTGGACATGTACAGAATTCGAAGAGAACAAACAGTCAAAGCTTGCCATCACTCGCTTCAAAACATAACCTCCAACCGTCATCATCACCATATGTCTACAACCGCTCAAAAGCCCACCGTTCTCCTCACAAATGACGATGGACCTCCAAATGTAAAAGGTTAGTATATTTCAGAATATCGTTATATGAATCTAATTTTATCACAGAAAGTCCTTATGTACTTGGACTGTATCTCACACTCAAGGCATTGGATTGGAATGTCAAAGTTGTCTTGCCCAGCTCCCAGAAATCCTGGATAGGCACGTCTCTTCTGGGTTCCACATTACGACGCGTTCTGAACGTCCATAGGTAAGGCGTACCACATCAAGGAGGTTACAGCGGGCAGGTATTACTACCCCAAGGAGGATGGCACTGGAGAAACCAGTACCAAATCTCGGCCCCTGAAGGAAGGGGAGCTTGTAAGCAAGCCCAGTCGCATAGACGGCCATCCCCGCTAATCTCCGGTAGGCTGAATGGATTCTACTGGACGGCGTAGGTCGTCTGGCTCTTCTTTCCTAATGCCTAGCTCAGGGTCTCCCGTTCTAGACGCCCGCAACTTGCGCGAACGTCGCCCTTCACAATCTATACCCTGGACAGATTGATCTGGTCGTACGTCTGTCTGTTGCACTGGTTGGCGGCTTGACCTTCATCCTACTATTCTCAGATCTCAGGGCCCAATCTAGGACGAAATACCTCTGGTTCGATGCCCGACCCTTGGCTCCAGAGTTCACCATTAACTCTTGTCCTATAGCCGCCTTTTCTCTGTCTTCAGGAACTATCGGTGCTGCGCTATCATCCTCTCTGTCAAGAGTCCGTGCCATCGCCCTGTCCTACGGAACCGTCGTGCATCCGACTCCTACAACCTACTTCCAGCCAGCCCACGTCCTCGGACGTCAAATCATCAGCCATCTCTGGGACAACTGGGGTAAAGATAGCGCGGGCATTCGGAACGGCGAAGTCGACCTCTATAGCGTCAACATCCCTTTGATTGAGGATATCCTTTCGGAACAAGGGTTGAATATCTATTGGACCACTATGTGGAGGAACTCGTATGGGAGACTGTTCAAAAACATCGCCGAACAGCAGCAAAGCTCGTCAGACAAGGGAACTGTGAACCCAGCAGGCCCAGACGCAGCCACGAACTCAGCCCAGACCCCAGCCGGACCTTCTCAACGAGCAGAGGAGAGCGATCTTCTGTTCAAATGGGCTCCGGACATGCGAGGTCTTATCCAGCCTCAAGAAGACGAGTTGCCAGTAGGATCGGATGGATGGGCGATTCACCAAGGGTCTGTGAGCGTGACCCCATTGAGAGCTTGCTTTGCTGAACCTCCAATCGAAGAGGAGCAACCTCGTAGATTAAAACTTTAGAAACGTCTTGTACATATCTTTGGGAATCAGATCTCAATTGAAGCACGCGAGTCGAGAGAAGGTAGCATAGCGATTGTTTTCGTGCGAGCGTATGCGTACCGTAACATGCGGTAAAAATGTACAGAAGACAAGCAGAAAGAGGATGATGCGATTAGCGGTACCGGGGGAGGGAGAGGGTGTTGTGCTTCTTCCAGGTGGAACGAGCAGGTGCGTGGTTGTGACGGCTGCCCTTGCCCAAGCCACGGTTCTGGAAAGAAGTGTCAAAGAAACCAACAACCTAGAAACAGGACTAGTGCATACCTTCTTGCCGATAGCAGTGAGACCACGAGCCTCGCGACGCTTGTGAACGGGTTTGGCGATCCAGTTAATCCTGGCATCACGGCGAACTGCCTTGTGGTTGGGGTCCACGAGGATGACTTCAAAGTACTTGTAGACACCGTCTTGGTTGATCCAGTAAGAGTTGAGCACCCGCAAATTGCCGCATCGGCGACCAACTCGCTCTTCAGCAACAGACCTTAGTCCACGCTGGGGCTTGAGCTGGTTGACACCCTGGTGCACAGGCTTGCCGTAGGTGGCACCTGCGAAGGATCCATCAATTCATTCACCCCTCGAACAAAGTTTTTGGCTCGAAACGCACCCTTGGGGACGGGCTTTTTGCGGTTACCGCGGCGGACTCGCACACGGTAGATAACATATCCCTGCTTGGCCTTGTAACCGAGACGGCGGGCCTTGTCAGGGCGAGATGGGCGAGAGGCGCGGTGGATGACGTTCAGCTGTCGGTATTCCCAGCACCTATAGGGCTCGTTCAGTCTTCCCTGTTCTGCACAAAAACCCTCTGAACCTCATACCGAACACGGAGAAGGAATCGGAGGACATCCGACTGTTTCTTTTTATACAACTCTCCGATATATTTGTATGCGCCCATCTTGCACCTGGATTACATTAGTTCCCTCATCCATGCACAACAGCGACCTCGATAATCACCTTACCTGTCTTGATGTCGTCCAGAACGCTCGCCTCAATGGATATCATCCCTCACTTTCGCAAGGTTTGCACTGCCACCGCTCAGTCACGGCAATTTCCGAGTACTGTACAGCTCGGTCCGACGAGCTCCGATCAGCCTTGGGCGCTTAACGAAATTATCTATTTCCGTGTTCCTAGTTTGAACCAAGCTGTTGTCATGAAGAGACACCAGGCGGTAATGAATAAACCAAAGCAGGCCGCTACCATCCACTTCCCGCGACGAAGCTCCGCCTCACTGCACATCTCTCCTTCCTCAGAAACAAGAGGTTGCAGCAAGGGCTGCGTTTCAGAAGAGCAGAGTTCACATGAATCGCAGCCACCGGAGAGCAGACAAGAGGCATTCGTACTCTCTTGACGCAGAGACCGTGGGGGTGCAGGCCTGGTCTTGGTCCTCCGCAGATGTCCAAGATACAGAATACTGGCAAATTGCAGACCGTTAAGAACCAGGAAGGTGTTGAGCAGTTGTTGGGACGTCTCCTCTTCTACCAATTTTTGAGATTTGGTGGCATCCAGGAAGAGTCCTGCAGAGGTCTGGAACAGCGTCGAGCCAGTTTGTTCCATCTAGTAAACCGGATCAGCCCTTGGCTTTGGAAACATAGATGCGACTCACACTCTTGTGGACACCGAGAGCCGTCGACACGTACTTGGCGGGAACGATCTCCGGGACCAGCACGACCAATAGCACTACAGAGAAAGTCAGACCGCTAAGCAGGAAGTGCTTTAAAAGGACTGACGTGGAGAGAATCCATGTCCAAATGCATAGCTGAAGATTCCTGGAAGAGCATCTTTGGTGGTGCTCGGTGGCAACGCTAACCATGCAAAGGCCGACGCAGTCAGGACGGATGAGAGACACAGCAGTCGCAAAATGATATTCCGCTGCTTCATAGAATCTACCAGGTAGCCACTCTGAAAAATTATCAGCATACATCCCGACAGGCGCAGATGTACTTACGATCGGGTAGAGGACTAGGCTGCCAGCAAGAAGGTATGACGCTTTGGTAGCAGCTTCTCGCTCCGATAGCCCAAACCGGCGCTCGATGAGATTTCTGAGGTCAATCAGCGGACACCTTCTTCGCCAACTAGCCTGACATACGGTGCAAGATGGATAAAAGGAGCCCAGATCATCCCACACAGGACATTCAAGCAGACATATCTGCAGAACGAAGAGTTAGCACCGACGCCATCAGATGTTAGACGGTAACGCACGCCCAGAAGACGTCCCCAAGCCGCACAATGGAGCGGAAGTGCACATATCTCTTCTCGGCGACCTTGTTCAAGGCCTGGGCAGCCGACATATCATGGGTTGCCAACCTGCGTCTTGCCTCCTGCTTGATATCCGATGCCTCCAATTCAGCACCAGTCCCAGCAACTAGCCATCTCGAGCAGGCGAGGTAGACGAGATTGGTAGTGACGGAGAGGGCAGTGAGACCAGTCGCAACGTAAAATGGCGCTCGGCCTCCATATTTCTCGGTCAGAGGATATGACGTCCTCGCAGCAAGGAAGGAAGCTCCCTTGCCTGCAATCAACCCGAACGCCATTGAGACACCCAGACCATGCGATTTGAAGAAGCGCACAATGATGGTCTCTTGAACGACAGCAAGGGGACTAATCCCGAGCCCAAATACAAAGAGACCTAAAGCCATGAGTCGTACATTGCCCCAGATCTCCCCAGTGAGTAGGAGGACCTGGCCTACACAAGGATGAGCGTTATAAACAAATAGAAGAAGCCTGCGGTACCTAGGAAGATCACTCCAGTTGCAAGGATGCTTGTGAATGTCGTCCCGAGCCTATTGGCCATGAGACCACCGACGAGAGGTGTCCATGTGCTATTCAGGCTATAGGCCGCGATGAGCAGCCCAAACTCGGTATGCGAAGTGCCTAGTTCGCGATGGAGGCGGCTCTTCAGAGGACCCAAAATGTTGGATGCACTGTGGAGTCGTACCAAATTAACGATGAAGGAGCATCCATTATTGGATAGGTAGATGCATACTAATGACTGCCAATACTTAGACTGCACGCGCACAGGAGTGCAATCGTCCGAAGAACGAATGCTCGTCGCTCTGCAGAAGCTACAGCTTTGGAATCCGGCTCAACTTCGCAGCAGGCTGCCCCAGGACTGCAAGATCTGGTTACTTCATCTCTGCGTCCCCCGCAAGTTCCAGATTCTTCGCAATGTTCGCAGCTGGGTTCTTGTCGTTGAAGATGCGCGTCAGAGGACGTCGAAGCATAGCTGTTCACCATAGCGGCAAGAGGACTGGTAGGGGCTCGTAGTGAGAAGAGGCTATGAGTCCAGCAATGAAAGGCATAAGAAAGTCCAGGAAGGACGCTTAGTTTGGCAGTATCTGGTTACAGTACAAGTGCGGTATTGGCCCCGCTTCTGACTTCCGCCATGACCGGCACGAACGGTCCGAAGAAATATCGTGACATAAACAGCGGGCGCCTATTGCGGCCACTTTTTATTCAAACCAACCGTGTGGCGCTCTCCCCTGAGGCTTTGTGAGATATACGTCGACTCGCGTACATCCAGAAACATGTCGCCAGTGTTGCGATTACGCAAACACCACACTCCGCCCATCCCAGCGCCTCTACTGTGAGGGACAAACGACATCTACGCGCACAGTTTATTAGCCCATCGAGGGAACATTGTCAAAATCGTTCCTCACGTTGATGTTATCGATTTGCCAGCACAACTCCCTCCGGGACGTGCGGTATGCATGAGTCCGGAAGACAGCCCCTACGACCCCCTGTCAGCCCTTGATGAACACACTTTGGTGGACGGCATACCCAGAATATTGAGGTTGCGAGCAGCCAAGCTACGGAACTTGCGATGTTGGCGAGGAAATGCCCAGCTCGATCAAAGAACCAAAGCATGTAGGTTGTGGCGAACAGTGTCGTCCACGACGCCATGAAACACAGCGCGATGAGGCTGTCAAGCGCAAGTCAGTACTCAAGCCTTGACACCATGCCAAAGAGGACTCACAGAGCTCGGTGACGTTCACTAGGGAACCAGGTTTCCTCGTTGATTGAGTTAATCAGATAGGCAGTCACTGAAACTTCTGCCATGCCCAGGAGGGCCATGGTGGAGAATAGGAATGGGTGGTAGTGAGCTTCGACAAAAGACATTGTTCGTCAAGTGGTAGCCCAGGGAAAGAAAGGGTGGTGGGTGCTGAGCGAGGGTCATACGAGCCTCTACTTATGCCCGTGGCCATGGGCGAAAACCAGTCAGATGCCTCGAGGCGTCATGGTTGAAACGCAAATCACCTTGTCTTATGTGGAAAGTGTGTCAGTGGTGGCCCGGTACACGAGGCGAATGCATTGAAAAGTTCTTCTTTGTCCTGAAACCGAGTAATCATTTGCTTGATGATGGCCAAACCGAGCAACTCCATGAGGGAACAATGAGGCGTAAATGCGTATAGGAGTACATAGATTGGATGCGCGGATAACAGATTTAAAGCTGCAGCGCTTTCTGAGCCATTGCCAGAGCACCCTCTCTCGTTTTGTTTCCTATTGGAATTCATGAGTACCCTCTTTTTTGTCACATAGAAACATAGAACCAGTCCATACCTCCAATGAAGCCCGAAGCGTGGACAAAAACACCGCCGTCAATACCGGTGAGCTGCGATAGGGCATCATCACGGACTCCTCGCCACGCCTCGGGAAGAGCCTTCCTGCTGTCGAAACTCTGCGGAGACACTGGGACAGCCTGGACCCTCCAACTTCCACCGATCTCGTCTGGGTAGATGATGTAGGTTGCAGCTCCAGGCTCGAGGAAGCCGCCCCCGTCTTCACCTTCCAGCTCAAACAGATGCTCCTGTAGTGGGATGAGTTAGAGGGACGAAAGATTCCGCTTGCAGCGCACCTTCCAAGGACAAAATTGTTCGAACAGCAGGATCTTTCCCGAGGGATCGACGGACGTCTTGCTCTTGGTAATGAGCTCCTTCACCAGATCACCGGCAGGAAGCCAGCTGTCACGGTAATAATCGATCGACTGCAAGAACTCCTTGCCTGCCAGAGCAGATGCGTCTTGGAAACGGGAGAAGAGAATATCGGCATCCGAGGGCTCGTTCCATCGTGGATTGAGACTGCCGACGCGGCTGGAAAGGTCAGTCTTGTTGCGGTAGCGAGGCGTAGCTTCTGCTGGGTATTGCGAGATTCCATTGTCAATCCCATCGAGGGCTTCAACGAAATCCTGCCGAACAAGTCAGGCAGGAAACGCAAAGTAGGCGGTGCATTGCTTACTCGGTAGACCTTCAGCCAGACATACTGAACTTTGGGATCGCTAACTTCGAGATTCAATCTCTTTGCAACGATTTCCTGACCAAAGTGTCTGGACAGATGTCAGAGGTTCGGACGAATCAAGTGGTGCCAGACAACACACTTGTAGACGAGGCCAGCTGAGGAGAGCTTGGTCTGGAAGCCGTGACCAAAGACATCCTTGAATTCACGCTGGTGGTGGTCGAACCGCAGTTTTTCAGCATCGTAGACCGCGCCTACGTCTACGACAATGTCGCAGGTGTCGAGCTCTGCGGGGTTTCGACTGCGAATGACATCTGGAGGAAACGAGGTGAACAAGTCCAAAAACTTGGTGACAACAGGACTGACCTGCATTTGCATAGGTGTCAGTCTGCCTCAGCATGAAGACAGCCAAGGCCTCATCGCAGTGGAAGGTGCCATTGTGAGTGCCAATCTGGAGCAATGGCGTCAGTGAACGCTGGCGTTAATCGCCAGCCAGCAATGACCTTCTTGGACATTTTAAGACGCTTTGCTTGTGGCTCTTGGGCGGAGGACATGGACCTGGTAGAGACGCGGTTCAGAGAAAAGCGCGTCGAGGTAAATGAGCCAAGGAAAACATGATTGCGACGGAAGAGAGAATACAACATGCGTATCCGGCGATCGCCGCTATGGGAACTGTCTATACGTGAATTATGCAGGTATGAGGGATATATGTATGGTATGCAAGTAGTGAAATAGATATGCAAAGCGAGGTTGTCCAAGGGCATGATGTCCATAAAGTCCAGTGTAGAAGATCAGATGAGAACAAGAGCGGCGCCAGCCACGACGCCAGAGAGCAGGGAGACACCCAGTGTCATTTTGGTGGCAGCAGCAATGTAGTTGTCGTCTGGCCCATAGGCACCGCCGACGCCTGCCTGGCCTGGTGCTGGTGCTCCCTTTACGCCTCCTCCACCGCTGACACCCTCGGTCGGGGCTGTGGGTTTGGGTGTCGAGCTGGTGGATCTGGAGCTGCTTCGTGCGGTGGTCTGGTCGCCGCCGATGACTGATGTTATTGTGGTGACACCGCTGGTGCTACCGGTGCTGACGTCGCCATTGGACAGAGTAGTCTCGAATGCGGAGCGGAAGGTGGATGTAAAGACAGTTGTGCGTGGTGCTGAGGCTGTCGGTCTGTTTGACTGGGACTGCTGGGAGGAACTTGCATCCTCGTCCGACTGTATGACAAGATGAGTCAGAAAAAGACCAGAGAAAAGAAACCTGCTGACTGACCTGGGCGAGTGCCAGGGCAGCAAGACCGAAGAGGATTGACGTCGAGAAAAGACGCATTATCGAATTGATGTAGTGGTGGTTGTGGGACAAGTGTCAATTTCACAACAAACTGTCACTTGATCCCAACCCTGATGGAGTCTCTCAGCCCGTTTCCTATTCCCCCCCTAACTGTCAGCACTTTTCTCGACCTGGCCGTAGACCTAGACGCGCCGCTGCCTCCAGACCTTATATCCCGTCCTCTTCTCCAGAGGCACCATTTTTTGGGCATCACTTCTGAGGATCCCGTTCAGTATCTCTCCTGGCCGGGGGACAAGGACGCTCCGCACGCTGTCCAACTGCTTAGATCCTTTCATAGACCTCCGGATGATCTTCAGTTCACGGCCCAATATTCAGCAGACCCGGAGTGTATGCACGCCCATGTGCACATTACAAATGCCGAGGATTCTGCCAAAGACTTCCGCCTTATATTTCAATGGCATCCAACCCATACCTGGCAGTACCACAACATAGCCCTTATGCCTTTCCCTTCCACCACCTACTCTTCCTTTGACGATGCTTTACGCATCTTTCACTCTGAGAGTGACTTCCTCCAGGAACAGTCTGTAGTCTCCATCGCCAGCGGCGATGAAGACGACGACGCCTACTGGGACTCTTATGGGCACGACGATAGTGCCCCGACCACTGGCAAGCCCGTCGTCAAATCCCAGACCCCTCTTAACGAGGAGGATGCCTACTGGGCGCGCTACTCATCCATCCATGGTCCGTTCCGTTATTAACTTCACTCCATGTATCCTCTCATCTAACCCTTCTGGGATAGGATCCGCCGACTCTACCGTCCCATCGCCCCTCCCTAACAAACGCACATTTGAGGAGCAAGGCGAAGATCGCGTTATGCTTTCTTCGGAGCCCTTCCACAACGCTACAGAGGTGTATAATCCTCTTGAACCCCCATCCCCTGACACCCTCGCAAAGCGTCTCGCAGAACTCTCTGTTCGCCCCGCCAGTCCCCCCATCGAGGACGAGGATGCCTCTACCGACTCTGACACCGCCTCTCCTCGCCACGATGAAACAGATCTCGAGCTCATCGACTCAGCGTCAACATCAGATCACAGCCCCTTGGAAACTACCTCTTCGCAGGCCCCTTCTGAGGTTGAAGACGACGAATCGGATCTTGCACTGCAGCAAGCCATCCAAAGCGTCCACCGCCTCTGGAAAGCAGACCGAAAGCGGAAGTCTCTCGACGTGACCTCTGAATCGTTCCTTTCTTTGGTCCGCTCAGCCATTCAAGCATGATTAGCACATCATTGTTTCCTCTGCATATCACAATCACTAGGCACAGAATGTTCTCTCACTGGCCTCGCTCACCATGTACTTCTAGGCAAAATATGTAATCTAGCATTACCCTCCGATGTATGTACTTCTACTACCCTTCACTTGTCTTTGGCAAGTCCCGATATACCAATGTTACCCAAATTCTACCCGTGCGACCAACGTTGTGCGAATGTCATCATGCTCAGGACTGTCGTCATGCCCTGGCGTCGAATGATGCATAGGCGCTCACTGACACCGTGTAAATTCTCCCGGGCTTACACAGAGCTCTCAGGTGACACGGGGAGAAACACCAGCGCAAGCGCTTCAAGCCAGGTACGGCTGCATGATCCGAGGACCCAGCTGCGCTTCTTCAACATCTTAGACGGATGCTCGCATGTAGATAATTGGGACGGCACCGATCTCCCCTCCTCATTGGTTGCAGGCTGACACAAACCATCCGGGGTTCCAAAGACTGCGCGTCAGCGCCGAAGCGCTGTGGCAACCATAGAGCAGTCTGTCCAGAGTCTGCTCCAAGCAGGATCACACAGAACCTGGGTTCTGGAATGTGCAGATGTTCCTTAACTGCGAACCATGCTGGAGATATAGGTTGCCCGCTCATCCCATCACGAGTGGTTGCTGTTCTGTGGAATCACAAGGCAAGTTGGTGGCGGAGAAGACGTGCCGCACCATGCAGCTGCGCTGCTGCAGTCGGCTTGGAAGGTTACCCACAGCCCAGGGTAAGAGGTCCCAGGTAGTTTGGCCGTACGCCTGTGGCTCAAAATAGAAGCTGCGTTGCCTGATTTGGTCGATGCAAAAGACACAGCCGCACCATTACCGATAGCAATTCATAGCAAGAGGGTATACAATAAGATCCAGTACAGCGTTAACAAGATAAAGGCAAGGAAATAAAGTAGATGATTAGATGAGCAGCCTGAATTCCGGCATCAGCTGCAACTTCAGCCTGATTCCTCTTCACCCTCAGCGACATCTCCGTCTTCATTGCCATCATCTTCAACCTCCTCTTCGTCAGCGGCTGAATCTTCGTTGTTTTCTTCGTCGGCATCGCGAACGGGGAGCGGCGGCTGATCTGGAAGGCGCTGCAGTTCCAAAAGGGCATGAGAGGCTATGCAGAAGGCAAGAAACAGAGAGGAGACTCACCTTGAAGGCGTACTTGCAGACCTGGAAGCCTTTGGGGTTGTTTCCCCTCGCCATCCATGCCTAATATTCTAGTTATTCACTGCGATATAAGGAAGAAGAGAAAACGGCTCACCCGCTCAACGACGTAAAGGCCATCGTAACGGTAGCTGGGATACTAAAGTTAAGCAATGGGATATGGTGAAGCCGACCGACACGTACCCTTCATAAGGCGCATATTTTGACTTGAGTTTGAAGCCTCGAATGACTCGAACAGGCTTCTTGGTCTCTGATGATTTCTACATCACCTGTCAAAAACTGAATACGGGCGCAGGGACCGCACATGCTTACCAAAAGCATTTGATTGAACTGTCAACAGTCATTAGCAGTCGATACGCAAAGCACGGGCGTATCAGCGTACATGGTTGTCAAACGTTTGGTCCGAGCTCTGAGGGGCTGTCCTCAACTGCATAACTGTCAGACGGAGTTAAGAGCAGGGAGACAAGATCGCACTGACGTTCTTTGGATTCTGCTTGGTTCCCTTCAAATCCCTGCCACCTGAGAATGGCTCATGAGTTCTTTGGCCATCTGCACAGGTGGCTTAGCACTTACCAGATCCGGTGTAGGTACTTCACACACACGTTAGTTTGCCAGCCTACTTGCAAATTCTGAGAACGACTCACAAAGCATAGCCAAGGTCAACATCATCGTCGTATCCTCCACTAAGCGCCACGGAGTGTGCTCCGTCTTTACCTCCCGAAATGCCACCTACGGGGGGTCTATAAAATCTGTTAGAGAATGGCCATGAAAGCGAGGAATGGAACACTCACGCATGGACAGAGTCGCGACTGCAACCCATCCTCGTTTCCCACCAAGTTCCAACAGCAACTCCTGGGATATGCCCAAATCGTTTGCTGCAGAAACAGGTCATTTAAGGTCACAAGCAGTTGACAGGGACAGCGCTCACGGATTGTGGACTCGCTTCGCGCCATCAGCACTTCCAAGAGGACCCTCATTCTGGGCGTTCTTTACGCCGCTGCTATATGCAACAGGCACCTCTCTGGATAGTTTGATCTCTTTGCTATAGTCAATTTTCTTTCCCGCATTCCTTGAACTACGACGAACGCCCTCTGCGGGTGTAGGGGACGTGTCGGTGCGTTTGGCTTTGGAGGGAGGTTCCTCTGAATCCTCCTCCATCTTATCACTTGCATCGTCCTCAGTTTCTTCAACCTTGCGTTTCTTCGATTTCGGGGGAGCCTTTCGTGTCTTGGGCTCCTTTGGTGCAATGGTCTTGCTCAAAGAATCCAAGCCAAGGGATCTCAGCAATTCCTGGTTCTATAAACGCGTCAACCTTCGCGTGACGAGGAGCAAAGACGCGTAGCTAGTTACCCTCTTGATGTTCTCTTGTTTTTGCTTCTCGTACTCGGATAGAGCTGGCATTTTTGCGCGCAGAATATAGGTCAGGGAGCAAGTTCAGCTGGCCGCAGTGGGAATGGCGCGCTACCGTTCACGATGCCATGTGGCACCCACATGATTGGTACGTGATGGCGCTTGAAGCCCCTATTCGCGAGCGGCAGCAAAGTTGCTGGTGAAGAGCAGTTATTTCGACAGCATGAATAAATATTCCAGGGCACATCGATCCAACGAGTAGTTAAAGGAATCCGTCTATGTCCGCCCATATATGCGTGGTGAAGATGGTCAAGCGATCTATGTGATCTTCTTGAACTACGGAAGGCATAAGCGAAACGAACTCCCTGAGGGCTGCAATTGGAACTTACTCGCTCAGTTCCTCTATGAAGCCTGCCATCGAGGTTCTCAGTCTTGTCGGTGATGCGGTCAATACGTTTGTTCTGTGAATCGAGTTCTTGTCCCATCGTCGTTCCAAGAGCCTTCAAGCGCTTGGTCACATCCGCAATCTCGTCAAGGTTACCATCGAGCTCATCCTCCATTTCATCATCAGACGCGGTAGCCTCGAACTGGAAGCGCTTGCGCTGCTGCTTCTTCTCTTCTTGATTTCCGAATCTTCCGCTGCCGCCGTCTTGCCCATAGGTTGTAGCCTTGCCGAGTCGGTTCTGCGTTTCGCGGATATCCATCATGGCCTTTTCTCGCTCATCGCGCTCATCCTCGAACCGGGATTGGATCTTGGCCTCCTGAGCAGCACGTTTGCCATCCTTATTCCAAGTGATAACGGGCCGGAAGATTGACTTGTTAAGCTGCTTAAGCTCATCAGTCTTATCATCAGTGCGCAAGGAGTGTCCCTTGGAGACGTCGAGATGGCGCTCGGTATTGGCCAATTTCTCTGTGAGCAGGGTAAGAAACGTGTGGGCTTGGACTGCCGAAATGCTCACCCGACTGATCGCCCAAACGAGTTAGTGTATTGCGGGCAGTTTCTTCGGCCTCTCTGGCCATCTGCAGGGCATTCCTGGTGGACTGAACACTCTCCTGCTTCACGAAGCGGGTCTGCTGCTTGACTCCTTCGATATCTTCCTCAGTCTCCTGGCCTGGTTCCCGGTTTGGAATGTTGCCGCCATCATAGAACCTTCCCGTCTGTGCTTTGTTAGCATTGTATCCTGCGAACAGCTCGTTCCGATCTTGGTCTGCATCGCCTTGACCACGAGAGTAGGCGTCGCCGACGTTCCTGCTCCTGCTGTACTTGTCGTAGTAGTTGTCGTTGACGTTGGGTTGAGGACCCGACCCGCTGCGAGACGCTGCGGAGTAGGCAACGCTGTCGAATGCCCCTGCATCACGGCTGGGGACATAGGTTTGGGGGGTATAGCGAGGGGCAGAGCTCGAAGAAGGGGTCCTTCCCGGCGCCGAAGGAGGGGGAGCCACTGGTGGGATTGCCTCTTTGTTCTTTCTGAAAAAGTTCATGGTGGATACTAGGTGGTGGTCTGTAGCAAGAGTAAGGGATTGATCACAGCCTCGTCGCGGCGCATTATAGCAGGCGATCACACGTGATGCCAACATAGATCGTCCCTACGACGCCCTTTGAATATTATTCACCAGTAAACTAGTCGAAGATGTATATTACTTTTTATGTCGCTTTCCAGCTTGAGACTTGATGTCTTTTGCCGATTTTCCAACAACAGTGACGCCCTTTCCTTGCTTGACAATGCTCTCGAGAGCCGCCTGCTTCTGCTTCTTCATGCCTCCAATACTCCTTGCCTTCGCCGTTTTGTCCATGGCCTTGTCGAGGGTGTCCCTTTGCTTCTTCTTGGCCTTACGCTCCTTAGTGAGAAGAGCACGCTTCTCTGTGGGGGTAAGCTCGCTCCGGGCCTGAAGCTGAGAGGGTTGCGCGGAAAAGACCTCTTCAGGTGCAAGCATAGACGTTGCCGACTTGGCCGTGGGGAGTGCAGACTCCAGTGTCGCAGTAGAAACGTCTGAAAGAGTAGAAATGATCGATTTCGGCTAGAAAGCGAAATTAGAACGTTCCTTGCACTCTTTCGAGAAGTAACACTCACCTGTTTCGGTACGAAATGAGCATTGCTCAGGGCATCGAGCTTTTCCGAAATCTTGTCCCACAACGCTGTTATCTCGTCGTGCTCCTTCTTGAGCTTGCCATCCCTGTCATCCACCTTGGACCCGGTCCCTTGAGCAGCGAGATAGTCATTCTCATAGATCTCGGCGAGTGACTGGGAAGACTTAGAATCTTGGAGCTCAAGGAGCCTTGAGGGCAGGAAGGCTTTGTCGTCCACTGGTCGTAGCCGGACCACATCGTCAAAACGGTTCTCCAGGATCCTCGCCTTGATTAGCTCTTCCAGAGACTGAACCTTCTCTTCCGTTACAAGGGGAACGGGTTTCATCACTCGGTCAAATTCAAGGTCTTCTTCGAGCAGAGAGTTTTGCGGACGTGCTCTTGCATCAGCTTCACCCATGAGAGTCCAATCTTTGCGCGATACATTCTCCGTTTCCAACTCTTGAATCTGCTCTTGAATGGCGGCCATTCGCTTCTGGTGAGCAGTCATGTCTATAGATAGGTAAGCAACGACAGTGGAGGTCAAGACGGGCACTCGCCTTTTTGAGAGTCTTCCTCATCGTCATCGTCAGCGAACAAGTCGTCTTGCAGACGGTCCATGGTGGACCTTGCATGCTCCCCTTCATCTTGCGAAGATTCCGAGCCAAGTTCTAAGCTCTGAACCGATCCTTCCTCTGATCCTTCCTCATCACTCTCGCTCTGCTCCCCGGGCATGAACTCCTCGTCCTCTTCTTCTTCAGCCTCTCGCTCCATTGCCTTCCGTTTCGCTTTGGACTCTATCTTTTTGACACGAACCTCGTCCTGAAAGCGAACCTTGCCTCCACCTTGGGCACCCTTTGCGGAGGGAGCGCGTGGTGGGGGTTCAAAGAAGTCACTGTAATGAATTTCTAGATCCCGAATTAGTCAAGTCCAAGGAGCACATATTGGTGGAAGCGTACCTTTTGTGTCTTCTTCCTCCACGTCTTCCATATCCTCAACTGGCGCAAAAAGATCCACGTCGTCAAGGCCCTCATCCTCTGACTCATCTTCCTCTGCCAATTGCCCTCTGGAAGACGACTTGGACTCTGCTTTCTCGACCTCGGCTTTGAAGTCAGCCAAGTCGAAAAAGTCATCGTCGACTTCGGACCGCTTTTGCTTTCGTTTTGGGGGTATCCGTATCGTAGGAATCTGCATAGCGTCGTCTCCACCCTCGTCCTCATCCTCGCTTTCAGACTCTTCGTCTCGAATTCCGCCTATGAACTCTTCATCGCCGTCCAGGGAATCATCTTCCATTGATTCATCTTCTTCCTCCACATCGTACTCCCCATACATATCTTCGTCTTCTTCGTCCTCATCACCATCATCATCATCCTCGTCCTCCTCGTCTTCGTCATCCATAAGGAACCCCCCATCCTCCATCGCCTGCCTCAACTCATCTTCATCTTCGTCCATGCCGGGGCCCTCTCCGTCAAGCAAGGCATCAAGCAGCTCGCAGATATGCTTTGTGCGAAGCTCGAGTTGTGCCCATACCTGTTCCTCCTCCAAGTCATTCACAAAGAGTGAAGTGAGAGGTGTTGGGTTGAAGGTAACAGCTGGTGCTGGGGGCTCTGGATTTGCTGCCTTGTTTTGGGCCATAGAACGTGTCTGAACTCCACTGAAGGAGGTCAGAGAGGCTAAAATGCCATTTATGTGTTTTATTGACGAAGGTTCGACCTTGAGAGCTATGATCCATCTGAGTTTCGGGCACTGAACCGAGAGTGTAGAATGGACCTACAAGAGTCAAAGACCGCTTTTGCAGCCTGCAGAGCAGTATTCCTGAGTGATTCATCTCCATGAGCAAAGACCTCTGGTCGCTCGAGCTGCTGGGTAAGCTTTGCGAGAGGCGAATCCTGGCTCATAGCAATTGAAGAACAAGCGCCTGTGCAAAATTGGGCCGTTTCTTCCGGGGCAGGTGTATTGCCTTGTTTGGCAATGTGCTTGTAAATGGCGGGCGTCTGTGGGATGGGTCCCTCGTTTCCAACGTTATCCTCGAATACAACAACCTTTGCTAAAGCTCCATTCCTCAGAACCGAGCATCCATCCGGCGGTCAGAAAAAAACAATAACTTAACGTCGTTTTATGTAACCGACTCCAACCTATTGTCCTCGGAGTCAACCCTCGTTCAGAGATATATAACATCACGCGCAGGACCACAATGAAGACCATTGCTCGACCGCATTTTCCAGTTTATTTCTTTGAGCCGCCAGCCGTGCTCTTTTCTTTCACATTTTCTTTTCTTTCTTTGAACGACTTTCTTTCACGATGATCACTGGACTCTCAAAAGCCGTCACTCTCTATCTTGCTCCTTTGCTTGCCTTGACGGCGACTATTTTGTCCCTCTTTGCATTCCTTGCACCCACACTCCTTCTTCACAACCAAGTATCTCTGCTGGTGGTCTCTCCGTCGACGTCCCTTTCCCAACCTGGGCCCTCACGGTCGATTGACGGACCCAGCGTGTTCTTGGGCATGCTTGGTAGGTTCTTTGCTATTCTAGTCACGCTACCAGTCCTCACCTCTTCTCAGGTTCGTGTTCGCGGTCGAACACCACTGCCAATACTGTTTGCATCCCGCCTTCCCTTGCTCCTGAGTACGGTGTGTATCATTCAGTCATCTTGCGGATTCACTTATTGAAGCCATGGTTCTCCCAGATCTTTCGGTCTTGCCCTCGAACGCACCTCAGTTGCTCTTGTCTGCCCCTTCCTCAGCTGCACCTGCCTTCATTGGTGTAGCCTTGGCGTTCTCCCTCGTCTTCCTGATCACCTTCACTCTCATCTCCTTCCGCCACAAGCTTCCTGGCAAAATGTCTGCCGGACTTGATGTACCTATGCTTCATCAAGCTTCTGCTTGGATCGGAGTCTTGGGCTGGATGATCGGTGAGTGAGCTCGGCCTTGAGTTATGGAATTCATCGCTGATTTCATCGTAGGCTTCACGGTTTTCCTCATCGTGCGCATGTGGTACGGCAAGACGGTCAAGGACTTCAACGCCTCCATCTTGGCACAAGGACAGGACGGCCCAAAGCTCATTGCTGATATTGGCAATGCGTTTACGAGTAAGCTCTTCCGTCCATCTAAAGCCTGCCCTTGGCTTACTGATGCCTTGCAGTGGTTTACGTTGCATACGCTTTCTTGTCGGTCCCAATCATCAGCTCTTTGACGAAGTTGAACGTCAAACTTAGCAAGTAGACACATGGCACGGCTCATCATGGACACATTTTTCTTCATAACTACACTAAGGCGCTTCTAATATCACTATTCACGAACCATCAGTTAATCAGAATTCCTCATTCTTTGTCTGCGACAGACTTGCAACTCGGGTGTTCGTCGGTTCACTGGCAACCCACCAGCCTTTCCCATATAGAAGCATCCGGTGCGTCTTTGACCTCTTTAACTGCACAAGTAGAACTTCTCGAAGGGCATACAGCCTCATGAATTGGTCAAATGACCTCGTGAAGAGGCCCTTTCAAGACCAAGTAGACCTTCGCGAACCTTGATCAATGTGAATGAGACAGTTGACTTGATCGTCGATGTGGTTCGCCGACGTCTCCATATTCGGCTGTCGGGAGCTTGCAGGCTCTCGCTAGCGCGTTGAAAGAAGAGATGGAGCTATCCTATCAACGTCACACGTGGAGATGAAACTTTCTCCTTGCTTAAGGAAAGGAGCTAGAAGCAGGGGTGTTTCCTAGACCTCGATCATGCCCCGTCCAGGGATGTCCCTTCCTATTCTTTCGTCGCTGTCGTTTCTCCTCCTACTCACTATCCCTCATTTTGTTTTCTCGCTTTCTCCCGACAGCAGCCACCATGGTGTTCGAATTGGCCATCACCATATGGGCTCTGAACCAAATGCCGCCATGGCACTTATCAAGCGCCAGGCTGATGATCTGGCCCTCTTAAGGAGCCGTCGACCACCCAACTTCATTGGAAGGCTGAAATCCACATCCAACATTACATCTTGGTAAGCCCCTTCTTGCCTTGCAATGTAGCCTGGCCTTATGGTTACATATAGGTTGGCAACCCTCGATTCTTCTGGGAAGTGGCCCGACTCGGAAATCGACTATGCTACAGGCTGCCCGGCACGACGAGCCAACTGGCCAGCGTCTGTTCACTGGGAAAGAATCGGTCAGTGAGACTGTCTTAAAACGATTGACTGTCTATAACCACAGAACTCTAGAAATCATGTCTGGAGCCTGGCACGGGGGTATACCAGGAGCTGAGCAATGGGTGAAGAGTAGCACGCTTCGCGCTGCCATCTCGAAGGCCATGGGGTATTGGATAGCTCGCGACGTTACCAACCTAGGCTGCTTGGATGGTGGTGGGACTGACAAGTGTCCTTGCGAGGACCCAAGGAACACTCTATGGTGAGTATTCTCTCAGCTGCATCTCGGGCCTCATCCTCACCTTGAAACAGGAATACCAATTGGTATTCAAACGTATGATTATTTTTCCACTTTTCAATACACCTTTCTGACCACAGACAGATCATCCTCGTCCCCGGGCTCGTAGGGAGAGCATGCGTGCTTCTGATGGGGTCCCTCTCCACGGACGAAGCTGCTGCATGTGTGAGGATGACTGCAAGGTCCTACGCAAAGTTCGACGTATCACCCAGTCCTGGATACGTTAGCGGTGCAAATGTGCTAGACATTGCTCGTATCGGTGTGGACAGCGGTATCCTCAGCGGCAATATCACCATGATTTCGGATGCCTACCGTCGCATGCACCAAGAACAGGTGATTCAGACTAGGGTGAAAGCCGATGGTATTTTCTCTGATGGATCGTTCGGTAAGTTCTCAAGCGCGCCTACGTCTGAATTGACCTCAACTGCACCCAGGCCAACACGCGGGTGTCTTGTACAACGGAAATTACGGTATGTTTCTTGACCAGTATCATCTCAATCGCTGCTTAGCTGCCCATTTCGTCAGGCAAGGACTAGTGAGCCTTGCTTCTCTCCTCGGCATCATGATTCTCAACGTTCCTAGCACAACGGCAGTACTTGATGTTGAAGTCATCGCGGCCGGCACCCAGTTCGCAGCAAATGCCGCACAAAGACAGGTGTTCGATGTTCTCGTCGATGGCCACAGATGGATGATATTCTACAACACCATCTCCCAAATTCTGCACTTTGACTTTGTGAGTGGACGTCAGTGATTTCGTTTGCTGGTGGAACTTACCATCGCTCAGTCGGCCATTGGTAGAATGATCACCTTTCCCGTCATCGATGGCCAGTGAGTGCTTACCTTCATTCGCCATGCACCAGCTTTTGTCTAACGTTTGACACAGGGCATCTTCGGGCACACAGATCAACCGAACAAGGGTGCTAGAACTTGGGCAGATGTGGTCGTCTCCCGTTCTGATCAACTATGCACAATCCCTGACGGGCGCCTTTGCCTCTGCCAATGCGGGAAATCTCTTGGGAAATCGAATGTTCTATGCTAACGACTACATGGTACGTAGAGTATGGCTTTAACGACGAGCATCAGATATTTACAACTTACAAGGCACACCGCGGCAAGAACTACTTCACTTCGCTGAAGATGTATTCCAGCCGGACGCTCAATACCGAATGCGTCAACACCCAGAATGTTAGTACACCCACCTTACAGGGACGCGATGCTCACATCCTCGACAGCCACTTGGCTTCCATCTCTCTGACGGCACCATCTACACCTACCTCGTCGGAAACGAGTACACCGACATTTCAGCTGCATGGGACTGGGACCTGATTCCTGGGACGACCACAGACTACCAGAATACACCCCTCAACTGTGCCGCAACCACGATCACGGGAGTGGAAACCTTTGTCGGTGGCTTGTCAAACGGGCGCGCTGGCACTGCAGCCATGCGTTATACCAACCCAAACACGCGGGCCATACAATGGCAAAAGACATGGTTCTTCCTCGAAAACGACATTCAGCACGTTATGATCAATGTCATCTCCTCCACCAGCAGTGCACCCGTCTACTCCGTTCTCGACCAGAAGCGCAAATTTGGGCAAACCCTTGCAGATGGGAGAGAGATCACTGCATCAGGTGCATACCCTGGCGTTAAACAGCTTTGGCACGCCAATGTCGGCTACGCGTTGGGAAACAGCACCAGCTCGACGACGCTTAATCTACGGATGGGGAACAGGCGAGGAAACTGGTCGGCCATTGGGACCTCCACCCAACCTCCTATCGAGGTAGACCTTTGGGCCAGTTGGCTTCAGCATACCAACAAAACCCGGCCAGTGGAATACACAGCCTACCCTGGTAGCACGTATGCAGAGTTCCAGACCAAGGCGAGCCAGCAACGAACCCGGACATTGGCAAACAACAGGACGATTACAGCGCTTTATGACGATACCACAAACACGGCAATGATGGTGTTTTGGTCGTCGGGTTCGTCCTCCCTTGTCATCTCGCCATCCCCTGCAGAGGCGACAATCAGGGTTACAACAACGGCAGGCGCTGTCGTGATGTTCTCCACCCGAACTGGCGCAGTCCTCGTCTCTGATCCCTCTCAAACCCTTACTTCTGTTATGTTGACGTTTGCTCTGGGAACAGGGCAGAAGCCGCCTTTCTGGACTGGGACACAGACGACGAAATCTTTAACGTTCCAATTGCCGAGGGGAGGCATAGCAGGGAATAGCGTATCGCAGGTACTTACGTGATTTGAAGTACCTTTTACTACATTGAGGAAGAAATGAGAGAACATCTGCATTTGGATGTTGAGGTCAAAGAGGTTGCGGGCAGACCAAGACGAGGCGCTTTGAGCATACTTTGACCAGAGGGTCTTCGCTAGGGTAGGTACCGCGATTCTAATGGTCGACCGTTGCAGGTGGCGCACAGATGGTCCTCCGTCTCGGATTGCTCTAGAACATGACTGGCGGGGACAAATACTATACGCGCGCCGCTGTCACTATCTCAAGTGTACCGTCAAAATGTGTATGCTTGAGTAGCATTGAGAGAAAAAATGTGATATAATACAAAACGAAATTAGAACTGGTCAGCTGTGTAGCCCTCCTGAGGTTGCTCCTGGGCAGGATACTCCTCAGCTGCAGGTGCGACAGGGACGGCGACAGGTTCTCTTTGCTCGGACAGAGGCTCGGAGACAATCTTGTCGACGGGAGGCTCGAGGATCTGGACGGAATCGGGTAGAGGCTTGCGGGGGCCGAGCTGACCTTCGGGGTCGTAGCCCTTCATGCTGAGGCAACGTCAGGATATGAAGAGAGAGAGAGATTGAATAGCAGAAACACGTACATCTTGACTTTGATACCCAGCACACCCTGACGGAGGAGAACGTGACGGACAGCATAGTCGACGAAATCGCGAGCGGGTTGACCAGAGTGGATCATGAATCCATCGGTGAACTTCATGGATTTGGCACGAGCAGCACGGAGCTTGCCAGAGACGACAACCTCGCAACCCTTGGCACCAGACTCCATAACGAATCGCAGAACACCATAGCAAGCACTTTGATCAAAAACTGATTAGATACGGGACCGAAATGAGAGTAGAGATCCTTTGACTCACCGACGGACAGCGAGACCACCCAACAACTTGTAGCGCAAGCTCTCGCACTGTGCGATGGCAGAGAGACCACGGTACTGGACCTTTTCGGCGTAAAGTTCGAGAGAGTTTTCGGGGAACTTGAATCGCTTTTGGACGAGCGAAGTGAGCTCGCGGATGCGGCGGCCCTTTTCACCAAGAACTTCCTGGGTGTGGGTGGCACGGATGATGATCTAAGTTGCACCAGGTCGATGAGTGCGATCCAAGAGGCCTATTGGGTGCTGGTCGTACCTCAGTGCGGGCGTGCGTTACACGGACATCGCAACCAGAGTAACCCTCCTCAGCCAGTTCGCGGGTGAAGAACTCGTTGAGCTCGGCACGGAAGACACCGTCAGCAACGAACTTTCGCTTTTGGAGATTTGGCTGGCCATGATTTGAGAGGGGCTTGGTCGATGTTGGCGATGTCGAGGGCGAAAGATGGGTTGAGGCCGAGTTCGGCCGGAGATTGCCGGTGTTCTGTACAGTAGCGGCCTGTTTATTCTTCGGTGGGCGCTAAATATCGGCCCGACTTCTTCCTTTCGCGCGTCGATGAGCTCGAGGTAAGTGCCCAGTTTCTTTTATTTCTCGATGAAGAGCGTTGTTTCCAACAACCACCTTTGGCACCTCTTAGTCGACCTGAGTCGCTGTACTTGTACAGTTGATTCACTGACATCAATGACCGTCTGAGACTCTAGTCTGCAGTTGTTGTGAATTCATTCTGACGACCTCTTTCTACAGGTTCTGTGTAACATAGTCTTGTAATTCTATATCTAATGAACCACTTCGTTGACGAAAATTCCCGCGGCACCCATCCCACTTCCAACACACATGCTGGTGCACAGGACGCGCTCGTTTCGCCTCTTGAGTTCTGCCAACCCAGTAATGACCTGCCGAATTCCAGCTAGCAGTTCTGTCAGCGTGTGTTCTTTCCAACAACTTCAGACTTACTCATTCCGACGGGATGCGAGATTGCGATGGCTCCACCACTAACGAACATGTTAGATAGGGTCTTTCGCCGTTCGGAGGACTCACTTTGGATTGATCTTGTCCATGGAGATACCCAGCTCTTCGACGCAATATGCAAACTGCGAAGCAAATGCCTCGTTGATCTACGAGAGGTTAGCTTGGTTCACTCGACAGCGTGAACACCAACCTCATAAATATCGATTTCCTCCTTGCTCAGCCCAACCCTCTCGAGAACAGCAGGGATGGCGGCCACGGGTGAAATACCCATGTAACGCGGTTGAACGCCTACAACAGCGGTCGACACCCACTTGCCCAGGATTGGCATCCCTTCCCGTTCTGCATTCTCTCTGGTGGTCATAATGCAGAGGCCAGCACCGTCGCCAATGCCGCTAGCATTACCAGCGGTCGTCGTGTTGGGACCCCACTGCGGGAATGCGGGCTTCAGTCCAGCAAGGCTCTCCGCGGTGACGCCAGGGCGAATTGTGTCGTCTTTCGTGAAGGTCTTCCCTTTGACTTGAATGGGTATGATCTCATCTGCAAAGATACCACTTTCGACGGACTGCATTGGAGGATTAGCTAGGTAACGATGATAGCGGCAGCTGCCTACCTTATTGGCCCTAGTGTGCGAGATTAACGCGTATTCATCTTGCTTCTCTCGCGAAACATTGTAGTGCTCTGCCACCATCTCGGAAGTCCATCCCATAGGCTTGAAAGACCGTGAGCCCACTGGTAGGAGGTATCACAGGGTTCACGCACCTGAATGCAGTCGTTGGCGAGAGAATGCGCAGAAATATGATCAACAACATCTGGGGTTGGTCGAGGGCTGAGCAACGTGTTTAGCAGCCTTGCGTTGAGAAGGATACGTGAATACTCACTTGAGACTCATGCTCTCGGCCGCGGCTGCAATTCCAATCCGCACCTCTCCAGCTTGGATATGGTGTGCAATGTTACGAATGGACATCAAGCCAGAGGAGCATAGACGATTCACGGTGGAGATGGGCACCTCAGCTGGGATACCGGCAGCCAGAGCAGCGGCCCTCGATACATACAGAGGTGAAGGCGGATGGCATGTGCCTTGAACTGGTGAGCACATTGCATAGAGATAGGGGGATCACTCATACCGACACAGATGTCGTCTATCTTGCTAGGGTCGAGCTTGGACTCTGCCAGGGTAGCTTTGAACAAGGCATTGAGCAGCTCGTCGACGGGTACATCCTTGAACTGGCCCTTCCACGCTCTCCCGATAGCTGTCCGCTTCGCGTACGTGATGACTACATCGTCTGGCCGCTTCTCTAGTATATCCTTGAGTCCGCGAGGGACGCGCGAGCTCGCTGCACGGCGAAAGAGCTTGGTAGAAGATAGCGCAACTGAACGCCTGAGGAACATGGTGGTGGTAGGGATGGAAGGAGCTTAACGGGTAAGGCCTTCGGAGCATGCATCAAGGATACTTATGTCCACATGTTGGCATTGGCCCAGCGTCACGGCGCGAAGGTCGCGATTAGAAATACGGAAGGGGTTCGCCCACTTCTGAGAGAGACGACCAACTGAAAGCATTACTATGGATGGAAATAATTTATACAAAAGAACGACTTCTATCTGTCATTCCAGGTAGAATACCTCTGCCGGAGCTGTAGTAGGATAGCCAGCGAGTGGAAGGGCCTAATGAATATCAGAGTTCGGGTATTGAGTTGTCCTGACGCTTTTCTGCCTTCCACCGACGTGTAATTTCGCTGTAGCAGGTTTGGCAGAAGTGGTGGGCGAGCTTTGGTGACCCGCAACCTGGGCAGCCAACAATGTCTAGTGACCGGTAAGTAACACGGCTTGCTAGAGTATCCCGCGCACTAACTTTGTTTATCCTTCAAGCCCTTGTTTGAAGCTCTCATGGCCTTTCGCGAATGGGAGACCTTCTTCTTGGGCACGGCCAATACAATCGAGGGGAAGAGCTCGAGGAGTGACTGTACTGAACGGTGGGCAATGCCAGGAAGTGCAGTGGCGAGCAGAGCAGTTGCTGGGAGCAACGTCTTGACCCAGGGCAATGTGGCGGATCGCTGTGTGTATCGGAGTGCGAGGGCCATGACGGTGACTGGACAGCAGCTGAGCGAGAGATGCGCTCTGACAGTTCCAGCGAAACTAAAATTTCCAACTCCGACAACCCGCGACTTGACTGAGTTGGCGCTGAACGTTGCACTCTAAAGACAACCATGTTCAGGTTCTCCCGCCCTCTGCTCAACGCCGTCACCAAGCGCTCAACAGGCATTACTGGTCTCAATGTTCACCCAAATCCTCTACCAAAGCTCGTAGAAACGTACAAGAGCACCCTCTCCGTTCTCTCCAGCATTCCCTCCACATCAGTCTACCGCCAGGGTGCTGAAGCCGTGACAAAACACCGACTGAGCATCGTCGAGAAGGCCAACGGCAGTATCTCTGCAGTGGAGAGCGAGCTGCACGACGGGCAGATTGAGCAGACGTTGGACATCGCTACAGACGAGTTGAACCTGGCGAAGAGCATGTTGGAATGGAAGGCGTGAGTGACACTCTGCGAACAACATGAGGGCATATCTTGACTTTTATCCAGATGGGAACCACTGGAGGAGAAACCACCCGCAGGCCAATGGGAATACTTTGGCCAGACCACCACAGCAGCCTCATCATCGTAGAACCTGGGTACGGGCGTACGCGGAGCCTTCCGCTTCTCCGGACATTCAATGTTACCTCTACACGTTTCCTTTAGAGCAATCGAATCTCGAATTCTCAGTAACGGTTTTCCTTCTCCCCCGGCATTTCGAGAAGATTACACCCCCACTCCAGCTCAGTACCCCAAGGTAAAACATTCCGGATAATTCTTTCAAGTCCTCTGTTGGCGCATTGAGAGCCAAGCAGTCTGGCTCCAGCGAAGGGTATGGTGATCATTTGAGAGACCTTGGGCGAGAGGCCAATCACCCAGGCTCTGGAAATAGATGAAGTCAGAAGGGAGCTCTTGTTTGGGGATGGACGAGGAAACAATTGGAGTCGTTGTCCACTGGGTCTTCGAGATATTGACTGGGGACATGCTGCATGAAGGCATCTACCTTCTCTCTTCACGCATCCCGGCCGTTCTACAAGCGTCTGTGCTGAGGCTTAAGCTTGGTTTTAGCAAAGCATGAAAGGCATCCACCACCAAGATAACTTGAATCTCCGCTCCGATATCTTAAACTGGTCGCGCTGAAGCTTCTTTGACTTTACCAACCGCCTGCACTACACTTTGCATCTCATCTCCCTACACACGCACTAATGGACTCCCTCATTCCATTTACAACCTCTGGAGCTCTAGTAGATTGTGTGGACAGTACGTCTACTTCTACAATCAACCGCTTGAAATCCATCTTCCTGAGCTCTACCCTGTAAACCACATCCTCGACTTCAACCTCCCTCGACCTCAATACATGCACCAATGGCCGTCCCAACACCAAATTTCCTGTGTTTTCGAATGTCAATGAACGCGATACCGTCACCCTGAATTCCGTTGCCCGTGTATACTCCTGGACTTCTAGGGAAGATGCTCGTTATCCTGCGAGATGGGAGGAAACTACATGGAGTGCTGCGTTCGTATGATCAATTTGGTACGCCTTATTCCGCTTACTTGTCTCTTCTGAGGCTCTCTGATAACCAAAGATATCGTTCACAACAGCTAATCTCGTCTTGGAAGACACATACGAGCGGATCTACCACCAGAACGTTTTCGCTGAACAGCACCATGGGTTATTCTTGATTCGCGGTGAAAACGTCGTCCTCATGGGGGAAATTGTACGTTTGCCATTCCTGCATCGCTTATGAGACGCTAAACCATGGAACAGGACCTGGACAAGGAGGACGAAGTCCCTCTGAAGCAAGTCGAATACCATCACCCTCGAACCCTACCACCTCAAGGAACTCGAAGTCAAGAAACAGCACGAAGAAGCCAAAGCCCAGTATCTTTACGAGAACAAGGGCTTTTCAAGAGAGGGTGGAGAAGGCGATGGTTATTAGATTGACCTCGACGGCACAGTGACGAGAATGTATTATGGCAACGCTGTTAGAGCGTCTTAGAAATGCGCGGGATATAATGACATTTACGCAAAAAGGCGCTTGTAAATAAATGCAGTGGTAGCTCAGTGAAAATGCAACATGCGAAATGGGTACGCGTGAATAAAAAAACATATGAAAGCGAAAGAAAACAAGAAAGGTCAATAGGAATGAATGTTGAATTCAAAAGAAAATGGTTAAGGGGCTTTGCGTTTTTTGCCCTTTTTGGGAGCTTCGCCAGCGTTTGCTTTAGCTTTGGAATGGCCATTGGGTTTGGTGGTGTGCAGCTGCTTGGATGTCGCCTTGCTACCTACGCCATTGGTGTTATTGGGCGCTTTGGCATTGGATGAGCGACGTTGAGTTGGGCTAGGTTTGGATGGGTTTGCAAGCTCTTCGAGTCGCTGACGAATCTCCTGTTCACGGCCTTCCAGTTTGGTCAAGGCTTCTTCTCTCTTTTCCCTCTCCTTTGCAACATCCTTGTACCGTGTCGATTGCCACCTGGAGTATATCAGCCTGCGATGAAGCAGCCTGAGAAACGAAAGACGTACCCAACGTGCCGTGAACACACCGACTCGCCATTGCACCACCACTCCTCATTGTCAACTTCCATGCGGTCGGCATCGTCTCCAGCTTCGTAGCTCTTCAAGATGCTCTTCCCCAGCTCCTCTTCCCAGTCTTCGTCGCCAAAGCACAACCGCTGATCCCATCCGCACTGCGAGGTTGATTCCGCCCTGTCGACTGCAAGAGAAAGGAGGCGCTCCCGCCACTGGATGATCTGGATGGCCTTTCGAATGTCGTTCTGCATGGTGGCAAGCTTGTCCAACGACTCCAATAGGCGGTCCTTGTCCCTCTCAGTCTTGTGTTTTGTAGGAACCGAAGGCTTGAGGTGTGAAAAGGTGGAGGGCTTGAGAGGTTTCGCATCTTCATCCATAGAGACGTCGAGGCAAAGCAAGGCAGGCTCAATCTTGACAACCACACCCTCACGCTTCTCCGCGTGCTTGACACTCTCCCAAAGTTTCTCCTTCTTTCCGCCCTTCTTTGCCCAGGTATCGATACGTGATTGCATATATTTCACGCCACATTCTTCGGAGCAGTACTTGGAGAATGCGCCACGGGCGGGTTTGTGGCATGCACTGGCCGAATCAGGATCAGGGTGTTTGAGCCCCCAGAGGCATCGCGGTTTGTACGTGGTTGTCAGGTTAAGTTCGCGATTCTCTGAAAGGCCACGAGTGAGAAAAATAACATCTGAATGAGGGGAGCACTCACTCTCAATGCAGGGAGGGCAGAAGAACTGGTCGACAAGGTCAGCGACCAACTCGGGCATGTCCACGCATTGCATATGGTACCACTCATCGCATCTGAGCGGCACGTCAATGGCAAGTCGACTGTAAAGAGACGATGATCACGCACCGGTCGCACGCGATCATGAAGCGCTCTTGATCGTACTTGGTCTTGCATACGCAATAGAGCTTATCGTCTTCAGCCGCTGCCTCTGGCTCCTCTTCGTCAATCTGCTCTTTCGCATCCGCCGGGCTCGCCAGCTCGTCATTGACAGTAGGCATGACACTTGTCGAACGGGACCTTGAGACAGAAGCCCCTTTCTGGAACGCATTGAGGGCCGACTTGGTGGGCGGAGGAGCTGGTTTGACGTCTGCGGTAGAAGCACTGGCTTCACCTTCCTGGGCGGCTTTCTTCGCTTTTGGTTTCGCTTTGGGCTTGGGTGCCAGTGTGGAAGTAGATCCTCCTGCGCCATCTGCCGAAGCAGCTGCCTCGGAAGCAGCTTTGGCCTTCTGCACAATGGTTCAGTGTTACGAAGAGAAAGGTACGGGAACTGAAGCTCACCTTGGTCGTCTTCTTCTTTGCAGGAACGGTGTCCCCTTCAGCATCCTTCTCTGCGCCTTTGCCTTTGGCCTTCTTCTTCGCAGTCATGTCTTTGGTCGTAGCAAGATTGGGAGGTGGCATAGAGTCCCTGTCGGGACCCTCAGATATCGACGCTGGAATGGGCGTTGGGCGTGGAATGGCTGCAGAAACCGAAGAGGATGAGGTGGGAGCGGAAGTTAAAGGGGGAGTAGTGGTGCTCCCGCTAGGCAAAGGACGAGAAGGTGGGGTCGCTTTTGCCCCGCTGGATTGTTTCCGTGCAGCTGTGGCTTGCTTTGAACCTTTCCCCGAGAGTGGCTTGTCCTTTGGAGCCGAAGCCACAGGGCCTGCATCCTCGACAAGGCTTAGCAACTCGTCTTCCACATCGTCCACCGCGCTGTTGACTGAACGCATGGTCGTGTCGCCGCCATTCTCCTCTTCATCTTCCCGTTTCTGCCTCCGCCAGGTCTCCGGGTTTTGCGGTTCGCTCGGGTCTATGAGCGTTTCGGCTACGAGTTCAGCAACGGCAATGTCGACGTCGACGTCCATGGCATCAGCCTCCTCCTTTGGTGTCGGTGCCTTGACTTCGGCAAGTAGCTGTTCCAACTCCTCGTCCAGGCCTCCGTCATCATCCTGCTCTTGGGCAATAACAGGGGTCGGTGGCCTTTTAGGCACGTTTGCGGGAGATTTGGTACGACGGGTGACAGGTGGGATGGACGAAGGGGGAGAACGAGATCCGCTTTGGTTGTGGCGGGAGGCTAGAGCAGAAGATGGGACCTGTGCTGGCGTTTCACGTTCGGCTTTCAATGCGGGTGAGGCCTGGGCATAATGTTCCAGCAACCAATCGTGCGCATCTCCTTCTTCCTTCTCCACCGTCGGCGGTCGGGACCGTTCAGCGAGTGGCACCGACTTGCGGCTTGGTGGAGGCATGCTGTCCCTTGACTCTTTCACTTTCACTGCCGACTTCTTTGACGTCTGGGCTGGGATATCTTGCAGCATTGGGGATGGAAGGACATCTTCTTTCTCGATCTTACTCCGCTTCGAAGCCGGGGCCTGACGGTGATGCTGATCCTCGCGCGTGGCTAAAGGCGACATCATAGATAGGGAAACATGTGCTGCAGAAGGTGCCTGATGAGTATCAATGGCTGCGATGATAGGGTGGGGGACAGTGGGCGTCGTCGTGGGCGGTGTCGAGGAGGTGGACGCGACGGGCTGGACGTGCTCTTCCGTCTTCCTCAATGCCTTTGCTCGTCCCGTCTGGCTGCCTGGTGGTGATCTCCGCCCCAGTGGGCTGACAATCCGATGATGCACCGACGAATGATGCGGAGGAAAAGAAGACGGTGCCCCTGAAAGATGGGAGGGAGGATTGGGTTCTCTGGAAGGGATAACGACCATCCTCGGAGAGTGGCCAGGTATCGAGGGGGAAGATATGTTTGAGCTGGGAGCTTCATGATCTGGGGTGAGGAGGTCGGACACCGATACCGGTTTGCGTGCGCCATGACCAGACCCTGGGCGTCGAACAACGGAAGGCTGGGTTGGAAGCGAAGAAGGTGATGTATAAGACGGCGCTGAGTGAGCAGCTGTTGGAGAGTCGAAGCGACCGTAACCTATTTCGCCCACAGTCATCTTCTCTCTCTCACGCTGGATGCGGTCCAGATTGTCGTCTGTGCGCATGGGTGGGAGAGATGGCGACTCGGAATAGCGACGTTTCTTTGACGGACGTTGGTCAGGGATATGCCGTATTGAGGGCATGACTGTTGATTGAGACTGAGATGCAGTTATGCCGGGCATGGGATCCGATTTGCGGGATGACATCGTCTGAGGGCCAGGTGGTATCTCGATGCGAGGAGGATGGTCATATAACCGCTGATTGAGATGGTGACTGGGCGCATGCTGCATATACTGTTGCTGCTGCTGACGTTGTTGTTGCATCTGCAATCGACGCTGGGCATCCTCCTGTCGTTGCTGTTCGGCGGCAGTTGCACTGTAGTACCTCTGCTCCTCCTGCCGGCGAAGCTGTTCAGCGTCTCGGTCACGACGCTGCTGCTCCCGTCGTTCTGCTTCTCGGATAGCGGCGATTTCTCGTTCACGTCGGTCGTCTTCGAGTCGTGCACGTTCTGCCTCCCGACGTTGCTCCTCCTGTTCCTTCTCCTGAATGCGCCTTTCAACCTCCATTAGCCGCCTTCGCTCAGCTTCCAGCCTCAGCCGTTCCTCTTCCATCCTTTGTCTTTCCAGGGACGCGTTGCGTTCTAAAGCCGCTAGACGCTCCGCCTCCTGTGCCCTCATCCGATCTTCCTGCTGCATCTGAAGCTGCATACGCTGCTGCTGCTGGCGCTCGTGTTCCTGGGCGCGGTGATGGCGCTCACGGTCCCTTTCCCTCTCCATCTGAAGCTGTCTCATTTGTTGTAGTCGCTGCTCATCTTCGTAAGAGTGTTGCCGGGGTTGTGCATAGGGGGATGTGGGGTACTTGTAGGGCTCGCGCGGGCTATGGATAGAGAGCTCATCGATGGACCTCGGATGGAGGGGGCTCTGAGGTTGGCGATACGAGGCCTCTTCTTGCTGCCATGAGCTGCGGTGGAACTGGGGCGACTGTCTTTGTAGTTGAGCTTGGTGCGGCGAAAACTGTTGTTGTTGCTGCTGCTGCTGCTGAGGTGGGGGATGAGGCCGCTGTGGTTGGGGTTGTGCGAGGTCACTTCCGGATAATCTCCGACGTTCCTGAGTTGCAGCATGTACGAGTGCGTCGAGGCCGAGAAATGGCTGGGGCTGCTGGTGGGACGACGAGGGGCGTTTCTCGTCGTAGGTGTTGGCTCTGCTGCGACCTGCTGGCTGGGTTGAGGACGCTGGGGACGACGACGAGGACGATGCTGGATTTCGTAAGTGGGGAGCGAGGGGAACGTGGTCCTCGACGGGGTCGTCACAATTGAGCAAGCTTGCAATGTTGAGACGTCTCGACATGATGGTTCACGCCATGAGATGGGCAAAGGCCTTGAGGGAAGGCTGCTGATCGAATCACATGGGGTCACATGCATGTCAGAGCCAGGTAACTCCGAAACAAAAAACAACATTTTTATCTAATGAAATTTTGTACAACGAGACATTGCGACCCAGTCCACCTACAGTCAACGAAGGACTGCATATACGACAACACCGCACCCAAGTCCCATCGAAGTTTAAAACACTTGCTCTCCAGACAAATACGGTCTCGTGGTCATCGACGCTGCCAGTCCCGAGGGCGGCTGCATCGTCGACGAGATGCTTTTGATGCCTGAAACAGCTGTCAGGAACGCCCACGACGACGAGATAACGACGGCCTCACCTGTGAAATTGCGTTAAGCGGAAACAGCGGCCTGCAAAATGAGCTAAATAGGAGCCTCTGCTTGCGCTTATTTGCCACGCATCGCCACTATTATCCCGCGCTCTGCGACTCGGAGCGGAAGGTGGTCAGTAGTGCTCCTGCTCAGCTGCACAGGATGCACTGAGGAATCTTGTTATCAAGGCTAGATAAAATCCACGGCTTAGATTTCGAATCTCTCTGCCATTGAAGGGAGAACTGAGAAATTAACCACAAAATGCCCTACGAACACTCCGCTGATAACGGATCAATGAGATTGAGCCTGGCGTGGAATCTCAACTGTACAGTCTTCGGCAGTGCCGAGCCCCCCATCACAGAGCAACGCCATTGGCCATCGATACACGATCGTTGCTGAACGACGCAGCCCGCCGCTCTCCTGCACCAGCCCCGTGGCCCGCCCTTTCCCTATCAACTATTACTGACTGAGTGATAAAAGGCCCCGTCACAATGTCGGTGGCCTCTAAAAACCCCTTTGCCCTCCTCGACGGTGAGCTCATCCCTTTTGATCGTCTAATCAATTCCTCATCGTACCCCCCCCTCAGCCGAGGACAGCTCGCGCCCTGCCACCCCTGCCGCCCCCAAGGCTCCTGCTGCTCCCCAGGCCTCTGCACCTGCTAACCGTGGTCAGCAGAAGACCCGTGGCGGTCCCGCCGCCAGAGGTGGCAAGTACTATGCCCGTGGTGGAAAGCCAGGCCCCAGAGACTCTGCCCCCGTAAACGAAGACGTTCCCGTCCCAGAGGGCAAGAAGTGTTCGTAAAACCACTTTTGATCTTCCGATCTTGCATTGATCACCTCATATAGTCGAGGGCGGTCGTGGTGGTAGGGGTGGTGATCGCGGTCGTGGTCGCGGCGCTGGCCGTGGACGAGGTGGACAGAGGTTCGATAGGCACTCTCAGAGTGGCAGAACGTGCGTCTTCTTCGATCATCTAAGAGTACTTTTGGCTCACTCTCCCGAAGCGACTCCCAGAAGAAGGTCCACCAAGGATGGGGAGGCGATGAAGCTACCACCGAGCTCAAGGCTGAAGAAGGTGCCGTCGCAGATGCCGCCGCCGACTCTGGTGCCGCTGCTGATGCGTGGGGTGCCGATACCGCTGCTGGTGGATGGGGTGCCGATACCGCTGCCCCCACCGACTGGGCTGCACCTGCTGACGGCGATGCCGCCGTACCTGCTGCCGAGGGCGACGCCAAGCGCGAAGGTCGTCCCCGCCGAGAGCGTGAGCCTGAGGAAGATGACAACACCCTCACCCTCGAACAATACCTCGCCCAGCAAAAGGAGAAGGACACTGTCGTCCCCAAGCTTGAGGGTACTCGTCAAGCCAACGAAGGCGCAAGTGACGACCTCTGGAAGGATGTCGTCGCTCTTTCCAAGAACGAGGAGGAAGAGACTTACTTCGCTGGCAAGGTGTGTTTGGTCTATCCCCTTTGATTTTTTCCCTTCTCATCTCCGCTTCCAGACCAAATCCGCTCCCAAGGCCAAGGCCAAGAAGGAGGAGAAGGTCTTCCTCGAAATCGATGCTCGCTTCGAGCGCCCCGACCGTGGCGGTCGTGGACGTGGACGCGGTGGAGACCGTGGTGGCGACCGTGGTGGCGACCGTGGTCGTGGTGGTGAGAGGCGTGGACGCGGTGGACGTCCTCCCCGCCAGAATGGCGCCCCCACTCCCAATGTTGACGATCAAAACGCCTTCCCTTCCCTCGCCTAGGCGACTGGACTTGGTCAAAAATACAATGTCACTGCTTTATCGACATGACTTTTTGTATCCCTCTGTTATTCAGCACCCATCGTTCACTTTAGGTAGTTGAAAGAATGCATCGCAAATTATCAATTCTCTTGTAGCTCTCTGTTATGACGACCATGAATGTCATTTTCTTCTCCCCTTTTTGAGTGGCGTTGATGGCATATGTATACGAATAGGGGCCTCACGGCATAGCGCCACACCTGAGCCCGTCAATCTATCTTCAACCTTGACGACGATGGAGAGAATATACATTGCGAGACATGGTGCGTTTGTCTTTCTTATCTGGGGACGATTGGATGACATTTTACAGGCTTCCGCTTGAACTGGGTGAACGCGGCTTGGACAAAAAGCGAGACAGGGCTTGCAAGAGATCCACCTTTAGCCTCATACGGAGTGGTGAGTTATCGATGGCTCGCGCTCAGAGGATGGACCTTCTGACGCGAGAAGACTCAAGCCCAGGAACTAGCACAACACTTTGCTTCTCTACCTGAAGAAGAAAGGCCGACGGCCATCTTTTCTTCTCCTTTCTGTCAGTGCCATCGTGCTGCAATCAGCCTTCATCTCATATACCCCTAGATCGCTGCCTACAGACTGCCCAGCCCACCGCTCAAGCTCTGGGACTTCCTATACACGTCGAGCATGGTGAGAGACACGGCATATTATGTGCTCCAATCTAATCTCGTCTCCCAGGAATCGGCGAGTGGTACTCTCCCGTTGTCCCAGGCAGCGGGCTCCATCCACGCCCAGGAAGCGCCCTCTCCCTCAAACAATACTTTCCCGAAATAGATCCCGACACTTGGTCCTCCATCTGGTACCCCTCTCGCAAGGGTGAATTCGTGCCAGAGGTCCACTCACGTATCGATGGTTTCCTCACTGACTTGAGCAGGATCCTTCCTCAGCTAAAGGACAAGGGGATAGATGCGAGGAGACCCCTCTTTGTTAGCCATGCTGCCACTGTGATCGTGCTTGTGAGGAGTTTGACGGGAGATAGGGAGATGCCTTTGAGAGTGGGATGCTGTAGCTTGAGTGAGCTGCATCCCAAGGAGGGGGAGGGAAAGGGAGAGACGATTGTGGGGATGTATCGTGGCGTCAAGCTTGCGGATGGTGCGCATCTGAAGAAGGGGTCAGAAAGGGAGTGGGGGATGGAGGATATCGAGGTTGAGAATGGAAGGGCAAGTTGTTATCTTGATATATAAGGATCGCTGAGGCTGACTCGAACCCGTTAGGTTGTCGAAGATCCGGGGGAGCCAGGTTCAGAGCACGAGGAAGACTTTCCTATCGGATCGCAATTGCAGCTTCTTAGTAATCTCTAAAGTACATTTCCCTATACGACACTCTACAGTTCCCTTAGAATTTAACATACGCGCTAGCATAGCTAACACTAGAATCTTGTAAGGAATGACAGGGGCTGCTCTGCTCGTACCTCACCCAGTTGACAGTAGCGCTGATACCCTTGTCCTTCTCCAATGCCTTCAATGCTCCAAACAAGACGCCGATTGGGTGTCGGCCGCAGATCGTGTTCTGGGTTGCGGACAGATACTGAGAAAACTTCTTGTGCGCCTCTTCCCCAGTCGAAGGAGGTACAGTGAGGATGCGCATGGCCTCCTTGTCCAGCCGCTCGATCGACTCGTGAATCGGGTGGGAGGACGAAGGCTGAACCCGTCGCGAAAGCGAGACGCCCGAATCGACAGGTGTATCTGCCTCCGGATAGTAATACGTGTACGAAAATCGGGTTCCCCTTGGACAAATGAGCACTCGGAATTGTCGAGGTGCGTGATGCTCACCAGTGACAGAAATCGGACGAGACGACGCAGAAGGTGTCTTCGCGAGCGAGGTAGGGAGCGAGTAGAGCTCCAAACTCGGTCTCGGTGGCGTACTTTAGAGCACCGACGACAATAGGGACGATCTTGATATCCATCCTGCAAAGAAAGTTGCTGAGATCGGACTCGTGGCTATCGGAGCTGCGGACGTACCCTTCAAAGATCTTGCGGACATACGGAAGATGCATCTCCAAACTGTGTTCATCCTCGTCTTGCTGGACGGTGAAGCTGGAGAATTTGCCTGTCGCCTTTAATTCTTGGATGGCTGGACAGCGACGTCAGAAGAGAGCGAGACAACTATATCATAACCAACGTACTTTCGAGATCGAGTGGAAGATTCCCGATGGGTGTTTCGAATTCCTTGCAAGAGGACAGGGCACAACCAGGGAGGTAAACGTGATGGGATGGTCCCAAGACAAAGACTCGCTTGCTATCCCGCAGGTTGGCACCTTGTTTAAATCAAGGTGAAGCTGACCTACATTCCTGTGGTATCGATAGACTTGTAGGCCCAAGCTGCTGCTGGTCCTGAATATGAATACCCTGCATGCCTGTAGATGCGTTGATATGTCTGATCAGTAGACCAAAAGGAAGCACATACGGTGCAATGACGGCTTTGCATCCTGCTATAGGAAACGTCTCTGCTTCTGGAGACACTTTCCCCAGCCACTGGGTGAGCTGTCCATCGAGCTCCTTCCCTGGATGAGGTTCAGCAGATGAACGACTGGCTGCAACGCGGAATTAGTACCATCTGCGGTATACCAGCTGCCAGCATGAGATGCCTGTCGAATGGACCTAGAGTTTCGATCAGCTACGATGATAGCCTTGCGATAACATCCCAACTTGCATGATGGTAGGTTCAGGAAGACAGGTTACTCAAAATGGCAATGATCGGTTGGTCTCTCACAGGCTGATGCAGAATGCGTATTTGTTTTGGGTAGCATTACAAGGCGTGGAGACATGCGTATAAAAGAGTACATGCATAATGGAATGAATGGAAGGCCAGACACGTTTACTCTTCTGAACGGAGGCGCGCAGCAGGGTTGGTGACCTTGACGCTGAGAACTTTTGCCCTGGAGATGGAATTGAGATGTGGCTTTGGATCTTGCGTGAATGAACGTACCGCTCGAGGATGACAGCGCGGTTTCGGCTGGAGACGTTGTGTGCAATCTCGGCAGCAAAAGTTTTGTTGTGCAGCAGGAGGAGGTCGAGTTCCCGGACGTTGCTCACAGTGAACTTCTTGAGGCCGTTGGGGAGCATGTGACGGGTCTACAAACATGAGCGAAACTGGGCTGTAAATGGATGGATAGATTCGCACTTTTTTGTTTGAGCCGTAACCGATCTATTCGAAGGTCAGAACAAGACTGGGAACAGTAAACTGAGAACGGACCTTGGGCATGGCAGTCTGGCCCTTGAATCGACGCCTGACTCTGTTATCGATACCCTTGGGCTTCCTCCATGACTCCTTTACGCTGTGGTAGCGATCCGACTGGTGGCGTTTGAACTTGTTGGTCCTCTTCTTGACGATCTTGACGGCCATGACGGAACTGCAGAGATGGTCAGTGACTGCGTTATCCAACCCTCCCCCGGCCCATCCAGCGCTATTCCATCCATTTCAACCGTTCTTTCTGTCCAGGGCGTGGCGACGGGCGTTCTCCTGGCGAAAAGTAGCATATACTCACAGCGAGGGACGAGATTTGGCGTATTGAGGGGAAGATAGACGAAAGGAAGGGGAGGACGGAAGCGTGGGCAACTTTGGGCGGCCAGTGATCGTCCGATCAGGCCGAGTGCATACCGAGCTCCTTCTCCTCCTCACCTCAGCCCTGTCATGTGTCCGATGTAATATTGGCCCCCTCTAGACTCTATAGTCGATCCTTCTTCTACTTCTGTTCCATTTGACTCTAGTCTAGTCTAGTCGTATTTACAATTCCAATCTTATGTTGAAACGATGCCACTGATGAAATGGGCCACGCACGTGTGGGAGGGGATGTTATTCACCCACTGCCCCACCAACCATTTCCCTGTTCCGACCACCATTTAGGTCCCCCGTACTTTTTTTTACCCCGCACTCATCTATGCTCTCGACACCCACTTACAAGCTTGCATTCGATGACTATGAGCCTGACTGGACTGCAGTCCCCACCCAACCCCCAAAGCTCTACCGCTCAGCCAGCACCAGAAGCTGGGGAGTGACGTCGATCGGTCGTGGTTTTGATTGGGACGAAGAAAAGAACGACACCGTGAATCTCGACGAATTATCAGCATCCAACACCAGTGGCCGCCTGCACAACAGGTACAAGCCGTCCGATCCACATGCTCGCAAACAGCCGCCGTTCCCTTCTCCATCACCTATCATAACCCTCTCGCCAAAACAAATGGCTTTCCCCTTCCCATCCACAGATTCAAGGTCCCAGCCTCACTCGAGGGCGGCCTCACCCACTAGCGCTCGTCTTCGCAGTGGAGCTGCCTCACCAGTGCCATCTTCACCAAGGGCTCGCAGGAGATCTTCACAGCAGCGGGTATCGCTCATCGCGGGACGTGTATCCATTGCCCCCGTTGAGCCCCCGTCACCCCCACCCTTGCTACCCCAGTCTCTCCGTCGTACACCGAGCTCCGGTAGCGTCTTGAGCACAGCTGCAAGCACCCGAGCACCATCACCCGTATCCGATTTCCAATCATATCTCGGAGGAAGGAGCATCACTGAATTCGAGATTGAGGGAGAAATAGGAAGAGGCGCATATGGTCTCGTTAAACGCGGACGAGAGATAATGGCAGACGGGTCACTTGGAGTGAGTCCCTCAATTGCTTCGCATACCGATATTGGCCTATACGTCCCTTATCTAGCCGCCCGTCATCATAAAGCAAGTCATCAAGTCTCGCATTCTAGCCGACTGCTGGAAGAAACACCCTCGGCTGGGTACTATCCCCATAGAAATCTATGTCATGTCTGCCATCTCGAATACGTCCTATATCCTGCCTGCACGGCGGCCTTGGGACCCCTCTCGGTTCTCCGAAGCCAAGGCCAAGGATGCCTTGCAAACCGAACTCCCATCGGCCGGAGCCAGCGACGACTGGGTCGAAGGCAAGGTGGTCAAAGGCCACCCAAATATCTGCCCACTGCTTGACTACTTTGAGGACAACCACTATTACTATCTCGTGCTCCCCTTCACCTCGCCCGAACCCCAGCCTGGCGACGAAACAGTGGCGTCGGATCTATTCGATCTTGTGGAGAGCTTTCCACAGGGCCTGCCGCCTCATATGATAAGGAGCTACTTGGGCCAGATTGCAGATGCATTAGCCTTTCTGCACTCCCATGGGATCGGTAAGTCAACCCAGTTACGACCACAGGACTCGGCTTACCTTTTACAGTTCATCGTGATGTCAAGGATGAGAACGTCATTCTGGGCGAAGGAGATCGTGCTATTCTGATCGACTTTGGAAGCTCTGGGCTCGTGAGGAAGGCAGGATGGGACACATTCAGTGGCACGTAAGTACTTGTCGTTTTGTACAATTGACTCCAACTAAACTTTTCATTTTGACAGATTGGATTATGCAGGTCCGGAGATTCTGCGAGGAGAGCGGTACTATGGAAAGGAACAAGACGTCTGGGCATTTGGCGTAGTGGCTTATGTGCTTCTTGTCGGCGAATGTCCCTTCCTGACAGCTGCAGAGGCACAGGATGGGTTCTCATCACCCTTTGCCAACGCTTCCATCTCCCTCGATGAACGCTGTGGCGAAGGAAAGGAGCACGAAGGGGAGGAGTCGGACGGCGGTGGAGCTCTGGGCGATGCAGCTATTCTTGTGAAAGCGTGCTTGGAGGTCGACCCAGCTGCAAGGCCAACATTCGAGAAGATAATGCAATCACGCTTCCTTGCTGGGAAGGGTGGTTGGGGCATCGGTAAACCGATGTGATTAGGCTGGAAATCACAAGATCCTTGCCGAGGAAGAATGGAGGATAGATGTGGATGGAAGAGTCACGCGAGAGACCCTAGCTGTATTAATTCGACGTATGTGTATGCAAACAGAATCAAGATAAATTATGTAGACTTGAACCAAACTGTGTAGTAACAAGTTGTAGATTAGATATTATTGCACTGTAGCGTAGTTTTCAAGAATACAGCGCCTGAAGGATGTTTGAAAATCTTGACGAACGGATAATCCCATGGTGAATGTTGGGGCTGTGCGGCACCGGAGCGGCGAGTCGGTGGAGGCCGAGTCATTGATCACGCCTCGTTTTATCAGCCATCAAATCTAGCTATCGATAAAAAAATTTGAGCAGGAATCGAATATAACAGAGGCACCATCCAAACACTTTCCCTTCCACATCTTCCTCTCCGACTACCACCTCCTACCTCTTTTTTATTCAAGTGAGTACATCCTCTCGATCATTGTCCACACTGGATCCTTCTCCATGCATGGCCCTTGATGGATCTTGTCGGCGTTATCTGCGATGAGCGGTTTGCACATCGTCGTCGACTTTTTCTGCATCCACATTCGATTCTTTAGCGATCTTGTATACTGACTGATCCTCTTACAGAACTCAAAATGGGAAAGGAAAAGTCCCACGTTAACGTCGTCGGTGAGTTTCCATCCAATCGCATCGCTCAAGTCCTCAGTTGCTCATTATCTCTCTCTCTTTTTTCAGTCATCGGACACGTCGATTCCGGAAAGTCCACCACTACCGGACACTTGATCTACAAGTGTGGTGGTATCGATAAGCGTACCATCGAGAAGTTCGAGAAGGAAGCTGCTGAGCTCGGCAAGGGTTCCTTCAAGTATGGTGAGTAGATTGGTTAAAATTTCTTGATCTCAAAACTCAATCCATCCTCAGCTTGGGTGCTCGACAAGCTCAAGGCCGAGCGTGAGCGTGGTATCACCATTGATATCGCTCTCTGGAAGTTCGAGACCCCCAAGTACATGGTCACCGTACGTGCAGTCTCCGATGAGCGCGATCTTTATCTAATCATTATCTACTAGGTCATTGACGCCCCCGGTCACCGTGACTTCATCAAAAACATGATCACTGGTACCTCCCAGGCTGATTGTGCTATCCTCATCATTGCTGGTGGTACCGGCGAATTCGAAGCTGGTATTTCCAAGGATGGTCAGACCCGTGAACACGCCCTCCTCGCCTTCACCCTTGGTGTCCGTCAGCTCATCGTCGCTGTCAACAAGATGGACTCCACCAAGTGGTCTGAGGATCGTTTCAACGAAATCGTCAAGGAAACCTCCAACTTCATCAAGAAGGTCGGTTACAACCCCAAGACCGTCGCCTTCGTCCCCATCTCCGGATGGCACGGTGACAACATGTTGGAGGAGTCCCCCAAGTAAGCTTCTTATCTTATCGCCATCTTTGAACTTCTACTGATCGCCTTTGCAGCATGCCATGGTACAAGGGTTGGTCTCGTGAGACCAAGGCTGGTGCTGCCAAGGGTAAGACCCTCCTCGATGCCATCGACGCCATCGAGCCCCCCGTCCGTCCCTCCGACAAGCCCCTCCGTCTCCCCCTCCAGGATGTCTACAAGATCGGTGGTATCGGAACTGTGCCCGTCGGTCGTGTCGAGACCGGTATCATCAAGGCCGGTATGGTCGTCACCTTCGCCCCCACCAACGTTACCACCGAAGTCAAGTCCGTCGAAATGCATCACGAGCAGCTCGAGCAGGGCAACCCCGGTGACAACGTCGGTTTCAACGTCAAGAACGTCTCCGTCAAGGATATCCGCCGTGGTAACGTCGCCTCCGACTCCAAGAACGACCCCGCCAAGGAAGCCGCTTCCTTCAACGCCCAGGTCATCGTCCTCAACCACCCCGGTCAGATCGGTGCCGGCTACGCACCCGTACTCGATTGCCACACTGCTCACATTGCTTGCAAGTTCGCTGAGCTCAAGGAGAAGATCGATCGCCGAACTGGCAAGTCTCTCGAAGACGCACCCAAGTTCGTCAAGTCTGGTGATGCCGCCATCGTCAAGCTTGTTCCTTCCAAGCCGATGGTGAGTTTTATTCTCTCGCATTGCAAGATCGCGCATGGCTAACCCTTTCCTTCAGTGTGTCGAGTCCTACAACGAGTACCCACCTCTTGGTCGTTTCGCCGTCCGTGACATGAGGCAGACTGTCGCCGTCGGTATCATCAAGTCCGTTGAGAAGGCTGACAAGTCCAGCGGCAAGGTCACCAAGTCTGCTGAGAAGGCTACCAAGAAGAAGTAAACTAGATGTAGAACCCCTGTACCATTACCCATCCTCGTCTCGTCTCGTTTTCTTTCTTTTTGCTCATCTTCATCACTCTCATTTCGCATAACGATGTTGTACTTTTTTCATGAACACGACCAAAACTGTCTAATGCGATCTCGTCTCTGGGACTTTCAGAAACTGAACTTGAATTTGGCCATCGCTGACTACCACAAAAGGATATGCCTGGTACGTATTCGGGTAACTACATCAGCAGACGTGTTCAGGCGCCTGCCCGCTGCTCATGCGGGGTCCTAGATCCCTGGCGACAGTCCTGTCGAATACCTCCATCATGAACGTGAACAAAGAGCGAGTCAACGCGGCGTCCCATCTGCCTTTGGACGACTCGTCCCGGATGAAAGCGTGTTGCGCCTGAACTTCGAGGAACTTCAAACGATGTCAAACACTGCCTAGAAGGAAGGAGATGTTATACTTGCAGTCGAAGTTACGTTGGCATCTTCAAGCGTGCTTCTGATCAAGTCACGGCCTTCCCGAGGTACGTGTGTATCCTGTATGGCGTTGAGGCCACGAGAGTGCTAGCGTCAAGGAAGCGAGAGAGTACCTGCTTGCCGAAGATCATCTAGAGAACCATTACGATGAATGTACGACATGAGACGTTAATTTTTGGCGTACCACTACTTCGCCCTTCAAGTCGCCTCCTTTGACTCGGGCAAGGGTGTCGTCCTGCTTACCCTTCCCGAGGGTGGCACTGTGAACGTCAGTGGCGAACCAGCATACGGAAGCCAGTACACGGGGATCAAAGGCAGCCTATAATGAGTATGCTTGAGTAAACAATATCGCTGCTTATAAGTCTCAGCAACGAACTCGGAATGCCTGATTCCCAAAGTTCATGTCAATGCGCATTCCTACAGTATCCACGACATGCTCACCAGATGGCCTCCTAGACACATCCCAGTAGCTGTGGGTATTGGATAAGTGTGCCAGCATGTCATAGAGCCTGACTTTACCTGCGATGCGCCCGTTGCAGTTGGGATGCGCCGACAGTAAATCAACAGCCAGTGTAGCATCCTGTGGGTTGTGCAAGGTAAGAGAGCAGCTTAAGATGCGAAGGTTGAGTCATGCGTACCTCATCGTACGCCTCAACGGTCTTCTCGACCTAGGAATGCTCGTGAATAGGTTTAGTTCAAGCGAAAGATGAATAAGCCCAAAACCTTGAGTGCATTCCCTCGGTCAGTCCCTGAAGGTTCTGTGAGAAGTCGGCACTAGAGGACTGGCGATTCATACCCTCGGTATCGTAAGAGAGAGCCTCGGGTCCTTCAAACTCATGGTAAATAGATGGGCAAGCTAAGCAGAATGTGAGACGTGGTCACGACCCAGAGAGGTAGGTTCAGGCTGACCAACGACGTAACCTTGGCTAGCGATCTGCCCAGCGAACCTCTCTACAGGCCCAGTAACTTGATAGATCTCGCTGTAGTAGTGGTTTAGAAGCCATCCTCCGTCTCAGGATCCAATCTACCTGAAGACAACAACGCCTGGCAAGACAGGTACGTCACTTGGTGGCAGCCTTGAGCAAGCGATTAGATATACCTGGGAATTTGGCCTGCGGATACTCAGGCATGTTGGGAGCAATAACAAATATCCTCATGGGCCGCCCATTGTCAAGCTTTGAAGGTACATCTTTGTAGGTCTTGGTGATCAGCATTGTCGAAGAGGATGGCCGTTATCAGTGAACGAGAGCACTGATGTGATCTAAGCGCGCGTCAGTTTCTATTATTTGATGCAAACGATGACTCTCCTCCAAACTTTCATCACTGACCCGACCAACAGGCCTACCACTGTCGTTCTGCAATCCTCGAGTGTGCAGAATGGCTTCCCCGTCTTGCAGCATGTTCTCGCATCCGAAATTTCGAGGATCAGGCAAAATGCGAAACAGTTAATGCTCTTCTCGTTGCTATATCCGCCGGAAGACTTGTTGGGCGCCAACAGCGAGCCTGATGTGAAAGTCTACGACTGGCTCGATCATATCCCTGGATATGATGGTACCTCATCATTCTCTCTGGGGGACGAGATGCTGGCCGCTGTAGACTCAGGTCGATCACCTTCAGCAGCTCTTCGGACCACCGACTAACTCCTGCGATCCTAGAAATGAGCAAGTCCTCAGCACCCATTTGCGTCCTAATAGACTCTGTGGACACCTTCGTCTCCGACATTGGCTCCTCTTCAGCTTCCTATAAAATCCTGCGAGATGTGCAAAATCGAATCGCATCCCGGCCAGGTATGTATCGCAAATGATTGAATGCACTCGACACATTTCTGACGCATCGCGTAAGATTCCTTGCTCATCCTGCATGGAGCAAATTGGTCTTTTCTGTCCCTTCTCGTTCAACCGTCCTTCTCATCCTCTCTTCTGCACATCAGAGCCCATCCTCCTGGCATCCTTTCCCACCTCGCAACTGAATATCTCACCCCTCCTCCACCATATTCCCCAGTCCCAAAGTTTTGGAATGTGTTCACACCGCTAAGCGAAAGGGGACACGCGATGAACGAGATGGTCTTTGGGAACAACCCTCAGATAGCAAGAGGAAACAAGGAAATTCTTCTCGAATTGGTCATCCGACGGCCAGCCGGTCAGGGTGCAAAGAAACGCAGTGTGGAGCGTGAACTTGAGGCATGGTCAGAGTCCCGAGGTCCTTGCGAATGGACCGAACTGGAATGCCTCAAATCAATAACGAACAAATCAACGAGCCTGGAGGTACCGGAGCTCCCTCTTTTTATCTTTTCCGACGCTGATGTATTGGTGTTGTAGCCCGAGGCAACGGCAGATCCGACCCAGAATGTCTCGTTCAATCTGAATATGACCACAGCACAGCAAGAGGCAAGGTCGCAAGTCCCTTTGCCCTATGCTCACGAAGGTACGCGTCCTTTGATGTGCAAGAGGACTAGAACTCATCCAGATATTTAGGAGAGCATGTCAAGTCGTCATCAACCGCAGGGCAAGGTGTAATTCTATATGACCCGGACTCTGCAGATGATCTGGATGACGATGACCCAGATGAAGATCTAGATATCTAGGGTGATCGAATATTGCCCGTAGGTACTGCAAAAGGTGGTTTTCTTATATACAGCTTCAAACTACTATTTAGATGAGCGGCCAAGAAATGAGAAAGTCGACCATCGAAATTTCCTTTGAGGAAGGCCCCTTGGCTCGTGTCTCCGACCCTCTTCGTACAAGCCGCACGGTATCGATTGTGGTGGGTACACGTCATAAGAGTGAGTAGGAGGCGACCCAGGAATGGAGTCCAAGGGGCGCCAGTCTCCATTGGCTCGACGGATGGAGTTGGCGTATGAATGAGAATGGCCAAGGACAAGGGAAGCAGGCCTCTGTCGGGGCTGGTACAGATTCTCGGCCTGGAGAAGGTCAAAGCCTTCTCCCCACATCGGTGGAAGAGTCCTCCTACGGGCATTCTTAACGTCAGAAGGCTGCTTGGTCACCATTGGCCCTGCAAAGCTATTGGACGTCGTCGGACGCGATCTTGGCAAGTGGTCGACATAACCAGCGGGTGCGCTGTTTCGCCCAGTTTCAAATGACCCTCGCTACGCAAGTAAGCGAGGCGATCTCAGAGCAATCCGTGAAGAAACTCACCGGATAGTATCCGTGTTCCAAATGCCTGGCCAAAGGCCAAGAGTGGTCATTAGCAGGATGCTCGATACGCCCGTCATCTGACACCACCCTGCCCGCGAATTCACCTCTCCGTCCAGGGGCTTTGAAGATGTGATCTCTCATCTTCCTTCCCAAGCGCTTGATGTCACCGATGAGCCCTTTGACGGTGTGATGGGGGCGTGAGGGAGTTTTGGACATCGAGGTGCGGGCAGGGCTGGTAGGTGGTGGAACAGAGATAGTAGGGTGCGTTTCATGCAAGGTGGGCAGCATGTTATGTGGCGTCGCCGGGCGGTATTGGCGCGCCCATTCGAGAGGTGCAAGGTCATTACACCCTTCATGAGAGGGAGGTTCGTCCACTTGATTGTGACTTTCGATCGATGTAGCACTCTCATCGTCAATACCTTGCCCAACAGCCAATGGCGACAGTGTCGGGTTGGAACTAGGCTCCTCTGACGATCCCCGAGGAATAGAAGACACGCCCAACGCGAGCGTCCAGGCACCCCTGCCATCGGGTTGGGGAAGGCAAGACAAATCGACACCGAAGGCGGGTGCGATTAAATTTTGGTTTCCGCTCTCGTCATTACCCCCGCTATTACCTCTAAGTTTCTGCACGCTTGGTAGGCCTACGAGGTCGACCGAGAGGTTAAGAGAACTCCGTGAAGTCAGCTCGCGGATACGCCGCTCTAGGACTCTGGCGTCGCGCGGAGCCTCGCGAACGTCAGGGTTGTCATTGAGGGAAGGGGGGAAACTTCTGGAAGTCGAGGCCATGGTTGCTGAAGCGACAGAGATGGTCGATTCGTAGGTTGCTGAATACTCTGTTATCTCACTTGCAACGTCGTCTCCGGAGGTGTCGGATGAGCCATATGTGCCCAAACTGGACGAATGCTCGTCCGTTCGCCCACCATAGCCCATGTCATGGCGCTGATTGAAGAATATGCTGCAAGGCGTAGATGCGCGAGGAATGCTCATCCCACATTCCGAACGTGAACTGGTTGACAAGATCTAGGCGGGATCTATCGTTCACTTGTGATATTGATATCCACTCAGTAAGGCTCACCTCCACCGTTCGATGCTCCTCGCTTTGCACATCCTCGTCGCTCATAGGCGACTGGAGGGCAGATTGTGAGCGCATACTAGAGATGCATGGAAAGAGACGCACGAATGGATAATCGCTGTCGAGTTGCAGTCCACGCCTTGTGGTGTTTCTCCGTCTAGGTGTGGCGGGGTAAGCACCCGGGAAGTCGGGAATGAGGGATGTGGTGCTAGCGCTGGGAGGATGCATTGTGTTTGGGGAGAGCGAGCAGGGAGAGTTAACCCTTAGCGTTGTTTAATATGTTGCTCTCCATACATGAATGCTTCGCGAGGAACGGGCCTGCCCATCAGGGAAACTAAGGTTGCCTTTATCACCCAGTTTAAATTCTCGGTTAGTAATTAGTTTCAGGGTTCCAGTGCGATACATTCGTATCCGAAGCAGCGGTCGATTCCGTAGATGTTGCCTCCAGACATCGGCGAGTAGATAAAGAAAATGGCGGGCACATCGCGGCCCAGGCGCGGAGTCGGAGTGGTTCAAATTCAGGTACCTCCAACCTCTGCCTCTCACGAGCGCATCCTTCATGGCTCAATTTCCACATTTTGGTCCAATGTCACTATAAGATGTATTAAGTCAAAGGCGGGTATTCAAATGTTAAAGCGGATCGCAGCTGAGGCGGAGTTCTTGCCGAGTTTACCGGACCACTTCCTCATCCTCCCTATCCGCCTTTTAAGCTCTTCTTTGAACCGTTCGAGCTCGAGTCGTCCTCTACACGTCGCGAATCACGTGGTTGACGCTTTCTGCGAAGTAAGGGACGTTCCCCGAATTCAAACCTGCCATAGAAATACGTCCGTCAGCTGTCATGTAGACGTGGTACTTCTCGGCGAGGGCCTTGGTCTGGGCGGGGTTGAGTCCGGTGAAGCTAAGAGAACGATGAGCGAATCAATTTCAACTTGAAATGCAAGGCGTGTACCTGAACATTCCAATCTGACTCTTGATGTGACCCCACTCGCCAGGAGTCTTGAGGTCGTGAGTGAGCATATTGTAGAGCTTTTCACGCATGCCAATGATGCGGTCAGCCATGCCCTTAACTTCACCCTCCCATTGAGTGTAGAGCTGAGAATCTCCGAGGATGGTGGCAGCAATTCGAGCGCCGTGAGCAGGGGGGTTGGAGTACATAGGACGAATAATGATCTTCAGCTGACTGTCAACTCGAGCCTTCTCCTCAGGGTCGGCAGTGACGATCGAGAAGTTACCAGTACGCTCGCCGTATAGACCCATGTTCTTGGCAAAGGACTGGGCGAGCGCGACCTGGTGGCCCTGGGCAACAAAGTGGCGAAGAGCGAAAGCATCACGGGTAGTGTTGCCAGAGGCGAAGCCCTGGTAAGCCATATCGAAGAAGGGGAAGAGCTTCTTCTCCTTCACGACGTCGGAAATGACAGCCCACTGTTCAGGCGTGGGGTCAACACCAGTAGGGTTGTGGGCGCACGCGTGGAGGAGGACGATTGAACCCTCGGGGGCAGCCTGAAATGCGGTCAGATTACGGGACGGGACGCTAGGGCACTATGCCTTACCAAGAGGTCAGCCTTCAAGCCCTCAAAGTCCAAGCCGACGGTAGACTTGTCAAAGTAGCGATAGTGGCGAACTTCTAGGCCGGAATCGCGGAAGATAGGGATGTGGTTACCCCAGGTCGGCGAAGGCACATAAATTGCCTTGGAGTTGGGGTAGTGGCGGGCAAGGAAGGCACCACCAATGCGGAGGGCGCCAGTACCCGAGATGGATTGAGTGGAAGAAATCTACCACCAGATTAGCCCACGGTAATCCAACAATTCCAAGTTCAACTTACAGCTCCTTCCTTGAGGGGAGCACTGTCAGCACCATAGGCCAACAAGGTTGCCCGCTTAGTGAACTCGGGAAGACCGGTGATACCAAGGTATTCCTTGTCCGGGTTTTGGGAGCTCACAATCTCTTCAGCCTAAGGGGACATAAGGGCCTCGGAATACAAATGAGGAGGAATGATAACGAACCTTCTTGACGGTCTGCAAGACATAGGGCTTGCCATGTTCGTCACGGTAGGCTCCTACACCAAGGTTGATTTTGCGGGGGTCTTTATCGGCTTTGAATGCCTCAGTAATTCCTAGCAGGGTTTATCCATGTCAGAATTCGACTCTTGGCCCATCCAACACGTCCCGACGCGTGTCCTGAGCTTGAACTCACCGAGGATAGCGTCCGGGGGACCAGCGGGAACGTTGGCCCATGCAGAAATGGATCTGAGGGCGGGTGCCTTGAGTGAAGTGGCCGTTTTACGGGCGATGGCAGAGGCCAACATGATTTGTATGGTATATGGGGGAGGATAAAGGGCAACTGCAGCTTACTCTTTTACAGGGGTTCGGGGAGAGTTGCCGTGTTCCAGCGATTTGATCCGAAATCCGAATCTCCGAGCTAATTACGAGTGATCTTATCAATGACATTGCTCGAGTCACTGCTCATCATCCTAATCCTATAACTTGACCTGCAAAATGGCCGATACTACAGATCCAAAAGTTCAAAACCCCCCTTCTGAAGCACCTGCCGAAGGGTAATTGACCCTACACTTTTCAGTCACTCCCACTAATCTCTTGCAGCTCTGAGGCTCAAAAGGGTCCATCGAAAAGCGAACTCAAAAAGCAAGCAAAGGCTGCAGAGAAGGAACGTAAGGCTGCTGAAAAGGCAGCCAAGCAAAAGGAGCAAGAGGAGATGAAAGCTGCTGCTGAAGTCGTATGTCCACCTCGCAGCAAACTTTTATTCGCCATCCATCTAATACAACCGTTTGATAAGGATGATGCTGCAGAGCACTACGGCCCCCAGCCTCTGAATCAGTCTCAGAGTCGCCCAAACCGCGAGCGCGTAGATATCTCGACTTTGAACGACAGAGTCGGACAGAATGTCCTGTTCAGAGCTCGCGTTCATACTTCTCGAGCTCAAGGAAACAAGATGGTCTTCTTGAACCTCCGCCAGAGGACTGATTCCGTCCAGGGTCTACTCGTCGTGAGCCAGGGGAAGGTCTCCAAGCAAATGGTCAAATGGACAGCGGGTATCGCAACAGAAAGCATTGTCCTCGTTGAGGGAACTGTCGAGAAAGTGCAAGAGCCTATAAAGAGCGCAAGTGTTAGCGACGTCGAGGTTCATATCAGCAAGGTAAGGGACTAACCCAAATCACTGTTGGCTTGATCAAACCGTTTCCTTAGATTTATCTTATCTCAGGGGTCGAGGGCCGACTCCCCTTTACTGTTGAGGATGCCAATCGGCCAGAAGCCGAGACCTCTGGTACCGATGCCCAATACAACCGTGTTCTTCTGGAAACCCGGCTCAATAATCGTGTTGTGGACCTCCGTGTAAATGACTTTCCTTCTCGAAAGCATACAGCCTATCTAACCTTCTGGATATTCGTAGACACAAACCAACCAAGCCATCTTCAAGTTGCAAGGCGCGATTGGCGATCTCTTCAGAGATTATCTCCGGGAACACAAATTCATCGAAATCCACAGCCCAAAGCTCCAAGGCGCTGCTACTGAATCAGGCGCTTCGGTATTCAAAGTTAGCTACTTCAAAGGTACGACTTCATCGACGGTCAGAGCCCAGAAGGATGCTTATGGCTGTTACGCTCCAGGAAGCGCCTTCTTGGCTCAATCTCCTCAGCTAGCTAAGCAGATGGCCATTGCCGCTGACTTCGAGAGAGTATACGAAATCGGCCCAGTCTTCCGTGCTGAAGACTCTAACACTCACCGCCATTTGACCGAGTTCATGGGTCTTGATCTGGAAATGACCATCGAGGAGCACTATCACGAGGTCATGGAAATGCTCGACGGCATGCTCGTGAACATCTTCCGGGGCCTGCGCGATGGGTACAAGAAGGAAATTGAGGTGATTGGCAAGCAGTTCCCGGCCGACGAGTTCAAGTGGCGAGAAGGGCCGGAAGGTACGTTCAAGATGACGTACAACGAAGCAGTCGACCATCTTGTCAAGGATGGTGTGGCTAGGGAGGAGCTAGACGATATCAAGTAAGTGCGGCTACGCTGTGGGTTAAGGTGCTATTCTTACTCCCCGTAGCACTGAGAACGAGAAGCGCCTCGGACGAATCATCAAGGCAAAGTACGACATTGACTACTATATCATCGACAAATTCCCCATGGCCTTACGACCATTCTACACCATGCCGGATCCCGAAGATCCTGTGAGCTTTATGCTAGCTTCTTCGCTTCGTTCATCTAACTCACCACAATATCCACAGAGCCTGTCAAACTCTTACGACTTCTTTATGCGTGGTGAAGAGATTCTGTCTGGCGCTCAACGTATTCACGACCCTGCTCTCCTCTGCGAGAAGATGCGTAGCAAAGGTGTTGAACCCGATTCGATGAAGGCATACGTGGACGCGTTCAGATTGGGTTGTGCGCCACACGGTGGGGGAGGAATCGGTTTGGAGCGTGTGCTAATGCTTTTCCTTAAACTCAACAACATCCGACGCGCCTCACTCTTCCCAAGAGACCCAAAGCGTCTAGAGCCATAGTTCGACCCCTAACTACATGAATACGAAAATACAATTGCTCTTCCTCTTTCTGCGACACATCGCGAAGAACGAACCGTTTTACTGACCGATTTTCGCTCCACCAAAAACGAACAGCCGAGGAGTGCTGATGTCACACTCGTCTCTGCCGAATAGAAGCCATCCCGGTCAACACTTTTATGAAACACGGTTTAGGCTACTCCCGGATGCGGCTTAGTGTGCTGGACGATGGTCGCTACTTATACTTTCGCTTTCGAAAGCGAGCTGGAAGCAAAAGTATTGCCACTACCCCAACCTTGAAGCCACCAGAGTCCCTCCTCGACGGCCGACGCATTTCACTCCTTTCCGCTTGACCGTCCGCCGTCGCAATGTACTTGCCAATCCTCAGTAGGAGAATGTCCGCCGCCTCCGACGCAAATGGGGATTGCCTGAACACGTTTCGCTCATGCTCCTCTCCAACCACAGAAGAGTCTTCAACCACCTCTGGAAACCCAGACGACTCACACTGGTACATCCGCGATGGACCTCATCGATACATGGGAGCGGTGATGGTGGGGGTCATGTTGTTCATCGTCCTCGCGGTGTACCTCTACGTTGGGAAGACGCCTAGGAAGGTGTGGAAAAGACTGCGGGAGCGGTCGCTGCAGCGGAGAGAGCCAAACACAGGGCTACAGGTGGTGCTTAACAAGGAGAAGGGCGACGGCAGTACTACATCCCCTGAGTCGTATCACCATTCCCCACAATCACAATCACAAACCCTCGAACACAAGAACCACTGGGACCATCGGATAGCACCAGAGCAAATCGCATGGCTGCCTGAAAAGCCCCAGCCCTGTCTGAAGCAAAAGGCAGGGACGGTCGAGTTGGAATGGAGTACTCCCGTGGCTCGTGCAGAGCGTCGAGAGGAGTGGCGAAATCGAAACCAGGGTCATCGATCGAAGAGGTCCAGCAGGCATAATCGCAGGTCCCAAATACCACCTATCACACGCTAGATTGTCACCCTTTTCATTTGTCCTACCTTGTTGTTTCTGCCATACATATACCCTCATTGCAATATGTACAATAGCACATCATCTTCTCAGACTTCCAAACACTAGTCCATTCCTTCAATATAAGAGTATAGTTGATTATTGAACAGAAAGGACAAAGTGGATAGCGATGGGGGGTTGTCTGCGAGGTATACTGCACCAAGTCCTTTAGATTGAGAAAAAAGAGTCCCAAGAAGCGGCACAAAGGCTCACCCTAAACATATAATACATACTAAAAAGCGGACGGCATGTTAGCGACGACTTGACCCACGACGGTCACTCGGGCGCTGCGAAGAGCCTTGGTTGGTGTTTGAAGGCCCGTCCAGAGCCGCTGAAATGAGCTCTGCCGGAAGGTCGACGTGGACGCCGTCGGCATATGTGTACGCGTCGAGCGGTGAATAGGCTGGTGGATCGCGTCTTGTAAGAGGAGACGGAGGCAAACGGTCATCAGGGGTTATCGTCCGAGTGCTAGCACTGCTGCCAGTTCGTCGATGGCCTGGTAATGCCTGTAAGTGAATGTCTCGAGGATGAGGGGTGGGGGGATTGGCGCTCGGGCTCAAAGGCGATTCAGGAGGAGGGTGCAAATGCACTGACAACTCTGATCTCGGCGCTGAGAGTGTAGAGGCGAAATGGGACAGCGAACTCCGCTGGAGGCGAGTGGTGGTAAATGGGTTGCGCGTACCTGCCTCGGGGGACATGGATCTCGTAGATGTTGTTGGCGATAAACTTCGCCCTTGCGAGGTACGAGGGAGGAGAGGCCGCGAAGGGTCTTCGTCGTCATATTCGTCTTCAGTGAGCTCGTCGATGGGAGTAATGGGAGGTGGCGGCGTTAATGGAGTAGGAGGTATCAAATCTGCCGAAGGAAGAGGGGATGTTGGATTGGTTGACTGGCGTCTACGCGAACGACGGCCAGAAGACGGAGTCGCGGAAGTATCGCCCGCAGCTCTTGCACGGCCTCCAACATCGAGCAGAATGCTCCCCCGCTCGCTTCCATACGCAGGAGGGGGTGCGAGAGTCCCGACACTGGGCGCCAAGCCCCACTTCTTGACGTTGGCTTCAATAAACACAAAGCCAGCCTGGCCAAGGTTGACGTGGACGCTGCACGGGCCGTCTGCTCCAATCGTAGGGAAAAGATTCCAGCGATTGAGGCCAATGAAAGCATCCTCCATCTTGCGACCATTTCTAGTGTAGAAGACGGTTCCCGTTCGCGGGCGATAGCCACATCCTAGGACATCACCTTCCTTGAGCTGTGGGCCGAACGGTGTGGCAGTGAAGGGATAATTATGGGACTTGTCGCCATTAGAGTGGTAACCAACAGAGAAACGACTGTGACCAGGGAGGCGGAATGGTGGATATGGTTTCGTGGCCAGCCCTACTGCAACGTTGGTTGTTTCAGGAAGATCAAACATCTTGACTTCCCAGTAGTAAACCTCGTTCAGCTTGGGAAGGGGAAGGTTGGACTGCACACAGGACGAGCTGGCTGGATCGGGCAAAAAGGTGATTTCTGTCCTGGCATGAACCAGCAGCGAGTTGACAGTCTCATAGTCGGGCTCGAATGACCATGCCGAGACGCCCTTTTCCTGTATTGATAGGAATTGGGACAGAGTGATGTCTGTTGGTTGGGAGTTTGGCAGGTATTGGAGCTGGTACTCTGCGTCATTGTGAGCGATAAGGGCCACGATGGCATTAGCCTGGTAGCGTACCTCGAGCCTGGAGATAGTCTCTGCGAACATTCTCTGCCACGCCCTCAAGCCACCTGGACTCGACTCCTTCGAAACCGCCCTCGCCTTCGATGAGCTCCTCCCTACTAAGGTCGACTGGGCCATCGTTGTCTCGCAACATGATGCCCCGTCGACGACGTACGAGCAGGACACATATCAGGAATGTCAGGAGGAGGAAGAGAAATGTGGAGAGGACGATGAGGAGGGGTAGGAGGACGAGTAAAGCATCTGGCTGGCGGGGCTGCGGGTCACTGGGTGCTGGTGCTGGTGCTGGTACCGGCTCTGGAAGGCTATTGCCAGTCGCAAGAAATGAGTGAAATATCGAGTTGAGCCGTGATTGCTCCCTGGAATCGAGGGCCATTAGAGGAGGGAAGGGGGTAGTAGTGGAGGTTGTAGTGTATTAGGCTTGCAGGCGGTGATGGCTGCTGTGACAAACACAGATCAGTCCCACGCGGCTTGGGCACTCTCCCTTTGATCACTTCAGATCTTTGACCTGTCCTCGAGTATGTCGGCCCCGTCTGCGGTCACCCCAATCAAGGCTGTAAAGCGAAAGGGCTCAGTCCGTCGGCCGAGAAACATCGACGCTCTAGAGACCCATAGATCCGGTCTCAACGCCATCCGCGCCTTCCTCAGAGGTCACACTTGCTATGAAGCATTCCCTGTTAGCTTCAGGCTCATTGTCCTGGACACCCAGCTCAACGTCAAGAAGGCTCTCCAGTGTCTCCTGCTCAATGGTGCCTCTGTTGCCCCATGTATCACCTTTCATCTATTGATCCTCTGTCTTGGGCAGGTGTCGTCTCCGCACCGCTCTGGAATAGTTCTCAGTCCAAATTCGCGGGCATGTTAACCGTATTGGATATCATCCACTTGATCCAATACTACTACCACAACAAGACATCCTACAAGGATGCCGCGACAGAGGTCGAAATGTTCCGACTTCAGTCTATCCGAGGTGAGCATCCTTGCAGACTCATTACGGTCAAGATTCACTACCCTCGCTGCCAGACGTCGAGAAGCAACTAGGAGTGGCCCAGCCCCCGCTTCTGTCAGATCATCCCTCAACTAGCCTCTACGATGCTGGCAGGCTACTTATGCAAACACACGCTCGTCGACTGCCCCTTCTGGACCACGACACAGAAACAGGTCACGAAGTGATTGTGTCTGTACTGACGCAGTACAGAATGCTCAAATTCATCGCTATCAACGTCAGTTTGGACTCGTCCTCGTTTGAAGCTCCATCTCACCATCGAATCAGTGTCACACAGAAATCCAACAGCTCAATCAACCGCTAAGAAACCTTAGAATTGGCACATATGTACGGCGAGCACCTGGAGATCCCACTCAAGGCGAGGATGCATACAGTCCAATCGCCACAGCCGGTCTGGACACGCCTGTTTACGATGTTGTTCACATGTTCTCGAAACTCTCTATATCTGCCATACCCATCATCGATGACGAGGGCATTGTCCTCAACCTGTATGAGACGGTAGACGTCATGGTGAGCATCTATCTGGTTGACCCACTTTCAAACCGCCGTTAATCATGCCGACGATTCCAGACCCTTGTGCGCCTTGGGGCATACACAGCACTAGATATGACAATAGGCGAAGCGCTCACTCAACGCTCACCTGACTTCCCTGGTGTTGTCGTGTGTACGGCTGGAGACTCTCTGGGAACCTTACTTCAGCTCATCAAGATTCGACGAGTGCATCGCCTAGTAGTCGTGGAAGGGGAGGTCCGTCGTTTTCATCAACTGTGTTCAGGCATGTATACTCACCTATCCTTTTCCAGGAGGAGGAGAGACAAGGGGGTAGGAGAGGCCGCCTGCTGGGTGTGATCTCCTTGAGCGACGTGTTGCGATACCTCATTGGAGACCCGGACATTCGAGAGGTGCGGGAACCCCCTGAAGAACCTGTCGTGCGCTCCTAGAATGCCTCAAAATGATCTCACCCGACTATCGATTCGACATCTATGATTTCTCGCCTGAACACTGGATACATACTCACAAGCTGGATCTTTGGTTTGAATCTTGCTTCACGTACTGACGAAAGATGACTTTTTCTTTTTTTTTGGATACCATACATAGACTGCGTCATATTTTTCTCTGCTTTGCTTCCAGTTTTGATTACAACATCCGAGTGCTTATTCAGTGTACATTAGTTCGACCTTTTCCTTATAGCATGCGTAGGATTCGGACGGGCGGCCTGTGTGAGGGTGCGCAGCGGTTGTCACGTAAGTTTCTACCTCAACTCGTACTCCCACCATCACTGCGCTGCACGGTTGAATGTGGCCGCTAATCCTATCCCGCGACGTTGTTCTGGAACAGAAAATCGACGCACCTTCTTCAGAGGTCCTGAAGCTCCTCCACGACCCAAAGCGGCTATGTAGCCTGAGCCCCCTCATGAAATCTGTAGAGAAAGACAAGGACGACCCTTCGACTGTCATCTGCACAGAGCGCCTGCCAATGATGGGAGGGAAGTTCGAGTCTTCGACAGTATTTCGATGCACGATGAACCCTGAAGCAGACGGTGTATTAATGGAAGTGTTTGCTGGTGCAGGAACCTCCCTTCGTAACCACATGCAGGTCGAGGGATTAGACGAGAAGACATCACTGGTGAAGGAACATACTACTGTCAAGGTGAGAGCGAAGCATACTTTGTGAGACTTCTTTCAACGTTACTCATGAGTTTGCTCGTAGGCAGTGTTCTTCTTCATGCCTTTTGTGCTCTCCACGATGGTAGGTGCACACAAGGCCGTACTCGAGAGGCTGAACGCCGCTGTGAAAGATTCACAGTGAGCTCCCGAGAGTTTGAGCTATTGGAGCACTCATGGACACGAACGCAATGCAATTCATTTCATGTGTGGCGTGTATTGAATAGACCAACGCATCATCAATCATGTTCTGTTCTTCCTGAATCATGAACGGTAAGGAACGTGAGTCTCCGGGAAGCAAGGCGGTTATATAGCGCTGCCTGGGATTCGTGAGAGGACCAGTCATATCCGAAGGTCCTACAATATTCTACGACCCACTGGCTGTACAAGACCTGGAATTGATACCGTCGCTCAGCTGTCACAGTCATTGTTGCCAGACTATATATAACAACGTGACAAGGTGCTGGCTGTCTGGCTTCTGCTTCGTGGAAAGTTTGATGTGAGATCTGACGGCGTATTTAAAGCGGTCGGGTTCCCAATGTCTTTTGGCAGACAGGTTCTCCTCAACTAGTTTCTGGCAAACTTGACGCATCGTGTAGGTCTTTATACGCTGGCTATGAACCATTCGCTAACCGAATCTCGTAGTGCTGGCCAACTTTGCACACCATAAACAACCACTCTTCGCCCCCAGAGTCTGCTTTAGTGCTATGCAGCTCTTTCATTTCTTTGCTGCCGTTGCGCTCTTCACTTCCGCTGCATCTGCCGCCCCATACGACTCTGGCACAGATGCACGAGCTGTCGTTCGCTCCCTAACGGCGGACTACGAAGGATACAGGCTTGTCACCCGAGGCGAATGCTCAGTGAGCGGTAATGCCTGCAGAGGATACGTTCAGATCGCCTGTGGTGTCATCTGCACTGGCAGCCCCTGTGCCTTCAGCGACACAACGCCGGCCTCTAGGGAACTCCTTACAATCTGCCGGGAGAAGTGCTCCTGCGGTAGTACCGAATCTTAGGTAGCTTGTTCACCAAGTTCAAAGATGACAAGCAGCTCAAGGCCTTGTCGATGCACCCCCATATATTTCAAAGCTGAAAGTCGTTTCAATATATCATTCAATTTTTGAACTCATGACTTTGATCAAGCAGTAATTATCCTCTTGTTGTTCTCTTGCATCCTTTTGCCTTGGTCCTAGCTTCGCGTCACGGTCGCGAAGAACTGGAATCTCCTTCAGACCAACTGTCAATGCATCGTTTGAGGGAGCTTAGAATATTCTAGCACTTCGTTTAGCATAAGTAACATGCACGCTCCTGACCTTGAATGATATTTGTCCTTGTCCAGGGTTTGCCCATCAAAGTCCCAGAAGACCCAAACCCTGCTGATGGGCGCCTAAACTTGTCCAGGAACCCCCATCATCTCTGTGAGCATGCCTCAGAATGTTGTTTCTCAGAGCTTGCCAAGCAATCGGGTCTTAACACTTGTTTTTGCTGCTGTGATTGCTGCTCTTGTCTTGCTTTATTTCTTCATCTCTCCCACTCGCCGAGCCCAGGACCAAAACAATCAACTGCCACTTGAATATGGACTTTTCCACCTGGATTTGAACAGGCAGCCTGGCGAACCGAAAGACAAGCCCCCTTCTACAGAATGGTTGAACATGGGCTATTGGAAGGTGACTTACCCCGTTCTTTGGCCAGGTTTAATTCAGTTCGTAACATCGTCTCATATAGAATGAACCTGTGTTCCCCAAGGCTTGTCAAGGTACGTCTTTCCCCTTGTTCCATGATTCTTGAAGCCTGAACTACCGGCTACTAGCCCTTGCCTCCAAACTCATATCTGTGCTTTCCACCAAGCCAGGGTCACACGTTCTTGGTGAGTTGGTCCTCAAGCCCGTTTGAGATGCCCCATCTTACCAGCTTTCAGACGTGGGATTCGGTACGGGGGAGTCTCTCCTCTATATCCTATCCTCTGCTACAGGGTCTGAGCCCGTTCATCTGACTGGAGTCACAAACGTCCCATCTCACTGCGAGCGAGCTCGCCAGCGAATTCATTCCCGTTTCCCTGATTTGGAGAAGCATGTCTGCCTTGTTACTGCAGACGCAATAAGCAATGGCTCCCCTGACCACCCACTGTCGTCCTCGTCCACCTTCCAGCCCTTCGACGCGATCATGGCACTGGACTGCGCCTATCACTTCACCACGCGCCAAAAGTTCTTGGAGCAATCTTTCTCCCGACTGAATTCAGGTGGACGTATTGCTTTAGCAGATATATGCTTCAACGGAGCATCCCTGACAACACTTCGAACACGCGTCACTACCTCTCTATTGCGGATGATGCCCCTGTCAAATCGTATCTCCGTCGACGAGTACCGCCAACAAATGGAAGCTACTGGCTATACCGACGTCAGCATTGAAGACATCACAGCCGACGTCTTTCCTGCGTTCATCTCCTTCTTGAAGAGACAGAGTTTGACATGGTGGCTCTTTGGATCCGTCTTACAGATATACACGAGCTCCGGAGCACAATATGTCATCGTCTCAGGCCGAAAGCCATGAGGTCAAAGTGTAGTAGATAGGGGACAGATCGCCAAATTCATTCATGGTTCTCACGGCTGCTGTATTACGGAGCTGCGAGCAAGCATCCTTCTGCCTCACAACCTCTCCCAAATGACAGCCATTCAAGCCATCTTTATCCGCGGCTATGAAGAACGTGCACACCCGAAATCTCACGTCGTATACAAGATAGAGATCGAGGCTCATGTCCGTTCATGGCAAATGTGGCGGCGCTACTCTGAATTCGACGACCTTCACACCGAGCTGACCAAGTCTGCTCAGGCTGCGCCGCCTCACCCGCTTCCACCCAAACACGTATTCACAGGCTTGCTAAAGTCGAAGACAGATCCAAAGACTTTGGAAGAGCGAAGAGCAGGACTGGAGGCATATCTACGGGCCATTCTGGGTTCCAAAGACGAGAGATGGCGCGAATCCTTTGCCTTCAAAGAGTTCCTTGGGATCCCTACTGGTCGTCAAGCCCCCGCAGCGGCGGATTCCAATCCATTCACTTCGGCTACATGGCTGGATGAGCATGCGGCACTCCAGACACTACTCCGGGATGTCTGGTCAGATATCAACAAGCGAGACGCCCTCTCTTCACAGGGGGATGTTGCCGGTTCGCACAAATCGAATCTGGCAGCCAAGTCGAAACTTGCTGGGGTGCTATCGCGGATAGGGGGTCTGGGCAAGTCGCTGCGCCAACTTGGGCTGGGTGGCATGGCGGAAGGAGAGCTTCAGCGTCGCACAGACATGGTCGGACGACTGCAGGATGATTGCGAGAGGCTGGGCAAGGTGGTGTCTGTGGCACGGCAGACATCTTCGAGGGGGCAAGCCCAGTCATCGAATCCTCTGGACAGGAGACCGGCGCCAGAGTCCGATCGTCGAGCTCTGCTTGGAGGAGGAACGGCAGCAAAACCAGCTCGAAGAGTCTTTGGTGCATCATCATCCTCACCTCCAAAGGAAACGGCAGTGACACGACCGCTGGACGAGGTTGGCTTGTTCCAACTGCAACAGCAGGAGATGCAGGTGCAAGATAACCAGCTCTCTCAACTCACGACGATACTGCAGCGCCAGAGGCAACTTGGCGAAGCGATCAACCATGAAGTATCTCAGCAGATTGAGATGTTGGACGACCTCTCGAACGAGGTCGACCGTGTTGGAGGAAAGCTTTCAGCAACCAACAAGAAGCTGAACAAGTTGTCATGAACACAGTTTGTAAGTACAATGTACATCTGTAATGCGATATATCTAGTGTGTATGTGCAGAGTTTGCAATGCGGTCATTAGAGGGAGTGTATGCTACATAATTAGAGGGCTGGTGTTATTAGTACAGTTGCTCTAAGGCTGGGTTAGATACCGGCCGATACCCTATGAAATTCATTAGTTTAATCTGTACTCATTTGAAGCTGGAACGAGTCATACCTCGTAGCAGGCAATCATAATGCCGCACGCCGGTGCGATTTTCGCCATCCTGGGCCCAATGCCAGCAAATAGAGACGCAGCACCCTCAGTCCTGAGCATCTGCATCAACAGAGGGAAGGTCCGGGTGACGCCGTTATTTGTCGCAGTCATAATGACAGCTTGCCGCCGTGTTTTCAGAGTGTCGAAAGGCGACGTCACCAAAGCGGCGGTGATGCCGCTAACGGCTCCGCTGACGAAGGCGATGGTCGCCCCTTCATGTCCATGCTTAGCGAACTGTTTCTTCCAAGCCTCGTAGCTTGCCCAATAGAAGCCAGAGAAAGGAACGTCGCGCCACAGAGTAGGGCCTAAGCCACGCCATAGTGATAGCGGGCCATTGGACTTTACAAGGGTGCGAAGAGAGGCCAGAACAGAACGAAGGGTGTGTGGGTTCCCTGAGGAAAGAGGTGTAGACTGAAGGTTGGTTCGGAGGAGCTCCAGCGGCGAAACTATTGTGGCAATGCTCGATCGAGCTAGTATTCCAGCAGCCAGTGGGATCATAGACTGGGTAGACGTCGGCACAAGGGGCGGAAGGGCCGTATTGAGAAGATAATCATAAGTCAGGATGTAGGATGTTGACGCCGGAACACCAATGACTCTAAATCGAGGATTAGTAAAGTTAACGGGGCAGCCAAATAAACCTACAGAGTAGTTCCTGCACCTTTCCAGAGACCTGCGGCGCCTTCTGCTTTCCAGACATGACGAACGGCGTCATAGAATCCGTTTACCTGCTGGGTCTTGAAAACACCACGGTCCCAGATGCAGACAATCTCTCCCGAATGTGCATGCGCAAGAGAAGACATGTTCCGGACACATGTCCCCACACTGCTTGGCTGGCAGCAAGTGTTAGGAGGGGGTTTGGGGAATAACGGTTCCCGTACAGGCGGCTGGGTCTGGAGCCGTGTTTTGACAACGTCAAACGGCGTCACTGGAGACGAGTGAGATAGGATAAGATCCTGAAAGGTTCGGAACTTACTGGTCAACGCCGTCAGCGTCGAGCCCGTCGCAGCCGCTACGAGCTTTGCGCGAAACGGGTCCATGAAGGATTGAGAAAGGAATACGACGTCGCCCTCCGGCTCGGCAAGCGTCAATTTGGTGACAGGGGTTAGTCACCCATCAGTCAGTTCTGTTGCCAAAGATTTTGGATCAATCTTTGCTTCCATACAACGACAACGACCTCAAATATAGCCCTTCAACACTGACTCTGGCCAGTAACCGGAAAAAAGCTCATAAATATCTAGAAATTCTCGGCTTATTGCTCTTCTTGCTGCTTTCCAACTCTCACCTCTGTGGTGTGATCTAATTCCCAAAATCCAACTCCCATTCCTTCATTACCAATGTCCGTCGAATCTACCTTGACCGGTTCTGCTCTGCAGGCTTCGAGAGCTGCGCTCTCAGCTGCCATTGCAGACCAGGAGTCCTCCAACGCCCAGCCTTCGAACACCGGAGATGACTCCCTCGAAGCTGGTGAGATCCAGGAAATCGAGGTTGATATGCAGAGCCAGGCAGACGCCATCCGCACTGTCTTCAGTGATCCTTCCAACTTTAACGTCAAGGTGCGCCCATTAATTCGTTATTTGCATGTAGGTGGCTCATGCGTGTATTAAGCATCCATTGTTTTCCTCCTGGACCCTCTGGTTTGATTCTCCCTCAACCAAGGGTCGCAATCTTCCTCAAACCCCCATGTCTGCATTCCCTCCGACCCCTGTTCAGACACCTGGAGGTGGTGCACATGGGTGGATGGAGGATATCAAGCGGGTCATCAGCTTCGACAGCGTCGAAGAGTTCTGGGGGTGAGTCAATGGTTGCTCTTGTACGTGATGAGCCGATGCTAAACGCCGACGGCGTTAGCTTGTACAACAACATCATCCCTCCATCGCAACTACCTCAAAAAGCCAACTATTACCTCTTCAAGGTTTGCCCAGTTGCTCGTTACTTTGGCAAAGGTTACTGACGCGCTACTCAGGATGGAATCATCCCTGCTTGGGAAGATGATGCAAACAAGAATGGTGGGAAATGGAGCATCCAACTTCCAAAAGATAAGAACCGAGGCAACGTCGACAAAATGTGGCTGCATACGGTGCGTAGTTGAATGGCTCAGTCTGCTCCATGAAACACTGCTTAGCTGTGTTTAGATGCTTGCTGCGATCGGCGAGACGTTTGACCCTTCGCCCACCGGCAATCCTGTCGAATCGTTAATCACCGGTGTCATTGTATCTGTACGGCCACAATTCTACCGGCTGTCGATATGGACAAGAACTGCGCCTAACCAAGGCGCTGAAGAGGACAACAAACTGCGGGAGCGGATCGAGTCTGTTGGACGACACTTCAAAATCCAGGTATTGGGCTACGCTGAAGGAGCTCGACTGGGTGGCCCCCTTGCGACTGAGGTGGAATTCCAATCACACAAGGATTCCGAGAAGAAGGGCAAGTCTGTTAGGAAGATCATTGTGTAGAATCTTTGTATCCTACTGTAGCTCCATGTTTGGCATTGCTATGAATGACTTATGACATCATTGGCACACTCTTATAACTGCGGCTCTGAGCTCATTGGTTCTGCAATTGTTCCTTTCGAAATGCCTATGCCCTCGTTCCTCTCATCTATTGCCGATAAGGCGCAGACTGCGATTCAGGCTTCTCCTCTTGCAGGCCACTTGCCTGGGGGCCATGGTCCCCGTCCCAACAGCCCCGATGCTGCTCCCCAGCCTGCCGCTAATCAGGCTGCAGCTCAAGGTGGACAAAGGTCGCATGCTCTCGAAGCCCTCTCCCACCAGTTCCGCACTCTTCAGCAGCAGTATTCGTAAGTTGTACGGTTAAAATCCAGCGATCTCAGAAATCTCATGTCTTCCTCTGTCTAGGAGCGCAACGACACCAACACAGAAGATCATCACCACCTCCAAAGGCTTCGCGCTCGATCTTGACAGCACCTCGCGCGACGTGAAAGCACAAAGCAAAGAGCTTTACACCTGGGGTCAGCAAGAGCCTGAGGATCTCAAAGATGGTCTGTGCTATCTCTCTTACTTCACTTGACAATGTTGCTGATCTATCGCTAGTCACTGACCGATTGGCGTATCTCAACTTTGTTCACGGTTCATTGGCAAGCACTTTGTCCCAAAAGCTCGAGGCCTCTCGTGGTCCCTGGAAGATCCTCCGCGATGCCGAGGCCAGCATCCAACCTCGTCGATCTGCAAAAGCCCTTCTCGAGAAGGAGCTCGTCAAGGTCGAAAATGACCCCAAGAAGGGAGGTGATATCAGAGAGCAGCTCCGCAAAGCTGAGCTAGAGAATACTCAGGCCGAGAAAGAAGTCGAGCTGTTGAAGCGCAAGGCTGTCAAAGAGAGCGAGCAGATCAAGTGGGAAGCCATCCGTGAGGTAAGACCTAATAAGTGAATATTTGCTGGCTTGAGGCTAACAGTCGTCTAGTACGCGGAGAAGCTGGTCCTGCTCTCGCAGGCAGCAACCCCCATCATGGGAGCTCTTCCCGTCTTACCCCCGGATGCTTCCACTCCTTACACGGGAGCTTCTGCTACCGCTGCAGCCCGTGCCTCACTCCAGCGTGCACTTGACAACTACAAGACTGGTCATATCAACTTGCCTCCAGCAGGTGCAGACCTCAGCCGCTCTGACACTCGCAGCTTTGGCGAGAGCCATGCCGAGGAATTGTCCACCATGGGCACTTATAGTCCCGCCCATCCTCACCATTCCCCGACACCTGCCATGCCAATTCCCCAACCTGTCCAGCACCCAACTCCCCACGGGATTCAGCTGCAGCAACCCGTCCCTCACCCAGTCCCTGCCCCCGCTTTCCCTACCCCCCAAGGGCAAATGGGTTCTCCTCCTATCAACCCGACTTCCTTGAATCAGGCTCCCGCTCCCTTGCCAGCAGCTGCTACGACACCCCCTGCCCCCTCCGTTCCAGACATGACAACTTCTTCTGACGCTGTGCCTATCATCACACCAACTGTCGCAGAGACTGGCATTCCCGTTGCAGCAGGGTCCCCAGGCCCCGCCAAGGGCTCTTTGAATGATTTGAAGAACTCGCCGGCTTCGCCACTGCACAATCCGGCTCAGAATCTCCCGCCTCCCAGCAGCTTCCCAACTCCCCCAGCAAGTTCTTCCATGGGCTTTGGCTCTCCCCGTCATGAAACGGCTGAGGAAGAGAAGAAACGCCTCGAAAGGGAAGAGCGGGAAAGGATCCTTCATGCCAACACTCACGAAACAGCAGAGGAAGAGAAGAAACGGCTCGAGAGGGAAGAGAGGGAGAGAATTCTCCGCAACAATTCCGTCCGAAAGGACAACAATGGGCCTGACGAGGATCTCCCCCCATACCAGGAGCCACAGTAATTTCTTGAAATGAACTATTATGAAAGTTAATCCTGAATTCATCTTCATTCACCACTTGCTTTGATCTCTGGACTTACGCCGTGTACACTCTTATGTTTTGGACGGGCTGGCGAAATTGTATAATAGGACAGGAATGTAATGTCATTAAACCCATCTGCAGCCCTAGCCGTTAGGATATGAGAGCATCGAAGGAAGGTCAGCGAATCGCTCGGGGTCTTCAAGGAAGGAAAGGTCTACTCGCGTGAACAAGTTGTTGCTTGCAAGCCACCCAAACGCCCTGTGCCCTTCCGCCTGCATGCCTCATTGGGGCCTCGAGGTTATCCTAACAACGAGTACGGTACTCTCAAGACGGGCAAAGTCCAGCAGAGCCTGAAGGGCACATCAGTCTTCCGCATGTGAAACACCCATCACAGCAAGAACGATGCTGACCAGATGTGTGCCTCCTACGCATCCTCTTCTGCGACCTCAAACTTGTGCTTCGCCTTGCCAGGAACTTCTGTCATCCCCTTTCCACTTCCAGTTACACCGACTGGAAAAAGATTCAGTATATGCAGTGAACCTCTGAGTAACAGAACTGACCTCTGCCCATGGGGTTGTCCGGCGTCTTGAAGATGCTCGTGCCAGCCACACCAGCGATATGAATACCCTTCTTGGGGGCAGCCTTTTTAGCAAACTTTTGCCATGAATGTTGCTTCTCCGTTTGCTCTTTAGCCTTTTGCGCTCGTACTTCCAACTTCTTCTCGTTCTTCTTCTTTTTCTTCTCCCGCTCCTCCTCCTCCACCTTGCTCAGTTTGCGCTTTCCTGTTACAGCAGATGTCGAGGCGTAATTGCCAGGGAGAGATTTGAGATCGGCGGCCTTGACGAGTTCGGTGGTGTTGTATCCCTTGAAGACGATGCTGTAGACACGGTTCTCGGCGGCCCCTCCCACGAATGTGATTCGAGCGGGGTACCACTGTCCATCTGCGGAGTACCGCGCTAGACATTCGTCGCCTGCAGCCCATGTATGCGTTGGAGTGGCTGTTGTAGGTTTCTTGGTGGATGTAGTGGGCTCGGCTTGAGCAATGGCGGCTTGGGATAGTTCGATGAGCTCTTTGAGCTGTGCATGCAAGCCGGAAAGCTCTGCGTTATCAGGGTCTGCCTCTAGAGCGGTCTCAACCTCCCTCAATTGAAGCTGATATTCTTCAAGATCGGATTTGTCCATGACTGTGATTGAGACAGGAAGGAGTAAACACAGGAGGTACAAGTAGGCGCCGAAAGTGCAATGGAGGAAGTGGTCAAAGGAGCGTGTGAACCAAAGTCTGACAACACGAAACATAATCAAGCCCAGAAATTATCCAACTTGACTCTAGTATCTTGCTTTGCTTTTGAGCCCTGGGGGCGACCAGCGTTCCGCGCAGACTTTTTGGAGTGGTACTTCCGCCGTTGTTGGTTTGCTTTTTTGTTGGCCTCGGCGACTGCTTTAGTTTTCATCCTCGGTTCTTCCTCCTCTGAAGTTTCTACCTCCCCGTTCACATCTTGAGGCTCCTCAGATATCTCCAATTTCGACAGGTCTAGATCGCTTGCTTTTGGAATACCGGGCTCCTTTGCAGGTGCACCTTGCGACTCTGTGGGCTCCGACAACGACGTCGACTGAGCAATTGTCGTCGAGGCGATGACCTCGTCAGCCTCTTCCTCGCTCTCTTCTTCTTCTTCTTCCTCCTCCTCTTCATCATCATCTTCCTCATCTTCCTCCTGCGAACCCTCTCCTTCACCCTGTTCTTCCAGAGCTGCTGCTTCCATGTACTAAGTGCGCCTTTCAGCCATCTTTCCATTCTGTCTTCAACGGATTACTTACCTCATCTAATGCCTTCATATCCTCCTTTTTAAACCCACTTGCTTCCACTACGACGTCCAGGCGGAAGTCGGCGCCATCTGGTGTTGCCTCTGCCATGGTCCTCTTGAATTTAGGATACATGGCGCTTTCATAGCGGAAACGTCTTCGGAAGAAGGTCCGGATGCACTCAACGTCACGGTTAAAGTACCTTGACGTTTTGTGAATAGGGACTTCATACGAGAACAAGGGGAACTGCGTACCACTCGGCATTTGCATGAGATGTGCTGACCATTTGAGGGAAGTCGATAACGACGGGCTCGCCACTGCCTTCTCGAATCAGGATATTGAATTCGTTAAAGTCGCCGTGGATAAGGCCGGCTTGGGCGAATCGGACAATCATGTCCATAAGGGTGGAGTAGAGCTTTCCAGGTGAGGGAACGTCTGCTATCTGGCGTCTGCTATATCGTGAGCTTGCTTTCCAGTAAAATATGGAAAGACGAACAAGGGATATGCATCGATGAACTCCATCAGCACGCAATGGCGTGCCTGGTCGATTGGTTTGGGAATAGGGAAACCGTGTTCATGAAGGACCTGATGCGCCGTAATTGAGGATGTCTGCCATAAAGCACAAGGAAAGGACTAGCCTTCATGAAGGCCCATTCTTTTTGTGCTGATAGGCGCGAGAGGTACATCCAGGAGGCAGACTTGCGCTTGCCCATGTAGTCTCTATTTTGTTTGATGCTACGGAAAGATGTCCGTCCTAGCCTGAAGACAAGAGTTAGGTCTATGCCTCGGTTGTATGACGATGGGGGAAACTTGCCGGTGAATCTTGAGTACCATTTCCTCACCGTCGTCATTTGCAACAATGTGGATGTCTATGCTTGAGTGAATACAGATACTCGCACTTTGTGAAGGGACGTACCAGATTCCTTTCCAACGCCGATCTGATTTCCGACAGAAGACAAGCTTCCTCTCTTCAACATAGCCTTGATAGCCAAGTAGTCATATCCACCGTACGTCAGGCGGTACCCCTCGTCTAGTCTAGTCATCAGCTGGGGTCATTATAGGTCTAGTAGGCAGGACAGAGAACGGATGCTTACATTTCGAGTTCTGCACTTTCGAGATTAGGTTGCGTTTGGCCAAAGAGCCAATCAATTTGTTGACACCACCACCTCTAATTCCAGAGATTTGTACGATGAGGTTCAGAGGGACAACCTCGTGGTTTTTAGAGCCCATCTCGACCTGTGAACACGACCGGTCAATGCTGCGACATGGCGCGAAAGGGTAAGGAGACGAACAGCAGTCAAGACACGAAACTCTTCCGAGGTAATGTATCGAAGATCTGTTGCATCCAGCTTCATAGCGACGGAGTATCTAGTCCAGAAGGATCTGCAGCTGTACAAAGTCAGAGAGGTGAAAGAAGTTTATCGCCGAAGGATTGCCATCGGTAATTCCCGAGCGCTTAGGGGCTTGGAATCAACCCAAACCTGGCGCTTAACCGCTCGAATTCATGTACTTAGCATGTCGGCCCCTCGAACTCGAGTTCGTGCAGCGCTAAAGGTAAGCTGTTAAATATCTCTTGATACTGTCAAGCTCATTCTCCGTAAGGTAGCTTCTGTAGGGATCCAGGAATCATGCGAGATTTCGAGCGATCCAGATGCACTGTGCGTGATGGTGTCACACTGTACCCGCCGCGTCCCAACTAGCAGTCTCTATCAGAGGAATAGAATGCACAGTTGCCAGGTCGAGTGAGATTTCTAATGATATTTTGCACGGGATATACGATCTATGGGCAAATAACATGCAAACGCTGTGGGTTCTCGCTAAGTTGATAGGCTCTGATTTGGTTAACAACACTTTGGAATAGGTACACGAATTCGTCCTTTGGGTGGAAGCCGGCTGAAAAGGAGAAAGAGCTCTTCGCGTCACCTTCGCGATTCATCCTGGCTTTCAAGACCGGTACCGGAGAACGAGGGTCGATACGAGAATTGGTGGGCTTCACCATGTTTCGTTTCGAGTACGAAGACGGGGAAAGCTTAGTTTACTGGTAAGACGCTTGCACTATCTCAAGCAGCACACGGTAAATGTTCCATTCGAGCTACGAAATTCAGATTTCTCCAGGAATTCAAGGTATAGGCTTGGGCCGCAAGCTTATGGGATACCTAGAGACCATCGGAAACGTGTATGAGATGGATAAAATCATGCTCACTGTTCTCAAAGGTAGGTTCTAACCTTTTTCCATATTTCAGCCGAACTTACAATGAACAAGCCAACCAAAAGGCTTTCCAATTCTACGAGAAATATGGGTGGGTCCCACTCGTCCACACTTTGTATGCGGAACATAAGTTGAGCTATCGGTCCAGCTTCCAGATTGACCCTTCCTCACCCTCGCTACATGGAGAAGAGGTAGACTATGAGATCATGTCGAAAGAGATATGTACTGAGTGGTCGTCTGAATGATAACTTTTTGTCCTTTGGACAATCGTCAATTCCGGGAGTTCGGGATCGGTAAACAAACGTCAACAGGGCGTAGCAGACACCGAGGCCAGAAACGGACGGCCTACAACAGTTACACTCTCCACTCATGTTGACCTCTACGACATCGCGCGCTCTGCGCTCGTCAGTCACCCGGCTGCAAGGCAGGCGTTTTGCCTCCGGGGAAGCACCCCAGTACAACGAACCCACGGGCTGGCTCTTTGGTGAAAAGGCAAGTACCAACCTTGAACCGTCCTGGGCAATGACACTAACAGGACTTCTATAACAAACAGCCACCACCACCGGGCCAGAAGCGAGTGAAGGAGGACTGGGAGAATGTCTTTATGGTGGGCATGTTTGGAACCATGGCCTTTGCGAGTGTAATGCTCTACTACAAGCCAGACACAACGTACGTTCTTGCTACCCCTGGTCCCACTTTGGCTTGCTGACCTTTTCGGCTACGTCTTTCAGTATCCAATCATGGGCATTGAAGGAGGCCAAGGAACGCATGGAGGCTCGAGGAGAGAAATTCCGCTACGAACCTACCGACTCTTCATCGTCCTCATAATGAAATGATACAGCACACACACCACACTCCTTGTCCCGACCGTTTCTATCCCCTTGGAGCCAGCACTATAGAATGATGTTATTCTATTCTCCATAACTATAGTCTCAATAGAAATTCAGGTGCGACTCATCTCTAAAGGTACACCAGGACTCGGAACAAATGTCTATATATCTATCAAGCCGTACTCAAGGGAAGCATGGGACGGTTTATGACTCGCAGTGGGCTTTGTATTCCTCTTCGTTCAACAACTTCTCGACCTGTGGTTCGTGGAGAGTTAGTGTCGCGTCGTGGTGTATGGCCAGGGCCTAGGAGAGCTAGCGTACCTCGGCAGGGTCGGAGAGCTTGATTTTGCAAAGCCAGCCATCGGTTTCCGGAGCCTTGTTAAGCAGGTTGGGTTGCCCCGACAAGCTTGCGTTGATCTCTTCAATGGTACCGGAGATGGGTGCATACTGAAAAAAGGATTTTGAGTTCCAGGCTATTCGCTCAAAAGGGCACTCGCGACTCACAATATCGGAAGCAGCTTTGACACTCTCTACAGCCCCGATTTGCTCTGTTCAATGAGGGATTATGTTGGTAACGTGTCGACGTGAACTGCAGACCGAAGACTTACCTCCCTGTCCAACCTCCGTGCCCTTCTCAGGCAGCTCCACGAAAACGACGTCTCCGAGAGAGGACTGAGCATACTCTGTGATACAGACGGTACCAACGCCAGTGCTATCGTCGAAGATTACGGCTTCATGGTCGGTAGTGTATCGCTTCGCTGTCGAGTCGTAAGTGGTCAGTAAAAACGCGGTGGGACGCGAACCAACGGGAAGCCGTAGATTCCGCTCTGCTTGCTACTCACTGACGAGCGTGCGGATGGGAGCCTGTCGCAAGGTAGAGGCTCTCAGATTGAAAGCCCTGGCAGCAGGTCGGGCACGGACGGCTGTTCTGAGGAGGGCTTGCATGGTGGTCGAGAGTAAAGGAGAGAAGTACGGTGTGAGTGCGGAAAGGAAGGGACGGACCTCCACATCTCGAAAAGTTGCCTTATACGGCACCTGGTCATATTTTTCCTCGTGTTCAGGGACGCAAGAGCCGTCCAGAGTCCAGACAGATGTTGGGGGTGAATAGAAAATGAATAAATTATGGCCGTATTTACGTCTAATTAGCTGTCGAGCAACCGAACCCGAATTACTTTTGCATAAGTATTACTTCAGTTGGGGTGGAAAGGCGACGAAGTATGTAGGGATTAGCATCCGAGGCGAAGCTTGTCGCGCTTCGATTTACTCGAAGATCTTGGTGACGATACCAGTACCGACTGAAAGAGTGATAAGTTCAAGTTAAGCTGATGCAAACATAGTAGACTTACTGGTCTTGTTGGCCTCACGCAAGGTGAAGCGGGTTCCAACTTCAAGAGCAACATCGAAAACTAGGTCGCAAACCATCTCGACGTTGTCACCGGGCATAACCATCTTCTCGGCAGCATCAGAAGTGCCTTCAGGGAAAGTGAGAGCAACAGTGATGTCAGCAGTGCGGACGAAGCACTGAGGGCGGTAGTTTTGCATGAAAGGAGTGTAGCGGCCACCTTCTTCCTTAGTCAAGACGTAGATCTGAGCAAGGAACTTCTTGGCGGACTTGACGGAGCCAGGAGCAGCGAGAACTTGACCACGACGGATTTGCTCACGCTTGATGCCACGCATGAGACCACCCATGTTGTCACCAGCTTCAGCCTGAAAGTGACGATTAGCGGGAATCGACAAGGGAAAAGGCCATAGCACATACACGCTCAAGCTCCTTGTGGAACATTTCAATACCAGTGAGAGTGGTCTTCATAGGGGGACCGAAACCAATAATTTCGACATCAGTGCCCTTGGTAGCAACACCACGTTCAACCTGTTCCCAAGTAAGTTAAGGTGCCAGCCTGTGGACAATGTGGAAACTTACACGACCAGTAGCGACAGTACCACGACCAGAGATGGAGAAGACATCTTCAATTGGCATGAGGAAAGGCTTCTCAAGGTCACGGACGGGGAGTTCAAGCCATTCATCGCAGTTGGCAATGAGTTCGCGAATCTTGGTGGAACCAATGTCATCGTTGCGACCTTCCAAAGCAGCCAAAGCAGAGCCCATGATGATAGGAGTGTTCTCGCCGTCAAAGTCGTAGGTCGAGAGCAGGTCACGCATTTCCATGTCGACGAGTTCAAGCATTTCGGGGTCGGAGATCTGGTCAACCTTGTTGATGAAGACGACGAGACGCTTGATACCAACTTGACGGGCGAGGAGCAGATGTTCACGAGTTTGGGGCATTTGACCGTCTGTAGCAGAAACAACAATGATAGCACCGTCCATCTGAGCGGCACCAGTGATCATGTTCTTAATGTCTAAGGAGACACGTCAGAAACATCCAGAACACGGTTAGAAGGGCAACATACAATCGGCGTGTCCAGGACAGTCGATATGACCATAATGACGGGTCTCAGACTCGTACTCGACGTGTGCAGAGTTGATGGTGATACCACGAGCCTTCTCCTCTGGAGCCTTGTCGATTTGGTTGTAGTCGGTGAACTTGGCACCACCCTGGCTGGACAAGACCTTGGTGATAGCAGCGGTCAAGGTGGTCTTTCCATGATCAACATGGCCTTGTGACTGGGTCAGCGATGCATCGGACACCCCGGGTTCAGTGTTGACGCACCAATGGTTCCAATGTTCATGTGAGGTTTGGTGCGCTGGAAGACCTCAGCGTAGCCTCTTCGCTGTGCTGCAGTACACGTCAGAACTGGGATCTCTGTTCCGCATGGGCACACATACCGAAAGCGAATGCTGGCACCGCAACGCGGTTGCGCTGGTGGTAGGCATTGCGGAGGGACGCTGGTAGAAAGGCTCAGTAGCTGAAGGAGAACAGCAACAGCAGCAGACATACATCGAGCACAGGCGAATGCCTGAGAGGCAGCTTTGCAGCTTGCGAACATGGTTGGTGCTGAAGCGCTTGACGGGTCAAACGCGAAGCCAGCAAACACCCAAATTTATTCCGAGCCACGAGCCAAACTCGGCCCCAACACCGCGATGATGCAATCACGGACCTGTTCTGATCAAACCAGCTTTGCTTCCTCCGTCGATTATGTCCTCTCCGGATCGTCAAGAGCTCGTCCGCAATGCTGTTTCTTTCCTCAGTGATCCAAAGGTATGCATTGGAACGGATATATGTACATGTCCGCTTAACAAAATCAGACTGCCGCGTCACCATTAGCGCAAAAACTCCAGTTCCTTGAAGCCAAAGGACTAACGCCCTCCGAAATTGACATTGCTCTCAAGCAGTCAGCGACAAATGTGTCAGTACCTCAGCCTTACGGGCAGCCGTATGGGCAGCCATTTGGTATGATGCCTCCTCAACAGCGTTGGGACTGGCGAGATTACTTTGTGCGTCCATCCTCTCCCTCACCAGTTAACACGTGCTAATGTAGGTGACAGATTACCGGAGTAGTGTCCGGTACAGTCGTCTATGGCGCAGTGTCCTTGTTCAAGGTTGGCAGTGAATCCCTCGACGAGAAACACCAAAGCTCACGCAGTAACAGAAATTCCTGCTACCTCATTTACAACCCCCTTCGTCAACGGCATATGAAGAGGACCGCGACGCGTTAACCGCACAGTTTGACGCGGCGGAGGCCTTGCTCAAGGAGATTCAGGCAGAGACCGCTGCTGTTCGTGCTGCTGTTGTGGAACAGAAGCAAAAGGTGGATGAAGCCACTGAGAATGTCAACTCTGCTGTTGCGGAAATGCGTGAGGGAGAAGCGAAGACACGGGACGAAATTAGGGAAATCAGGGACGAAGTCAATACCATTCGAGAGATGCTTCCCAAGGTGCGTTTCATTCACTTTGAAAATGCTCGCGCGCTAACATTGGCACTAGATGATTGAGAAGAACAAGGACTCCCAGAATCAGTCTCTGAGCGAGCTGCAGCAAGAACTCAAGTCTCTGAAGGCATTGCTCCTAAGTCGCGGACCCACCGCGAGTGCAGTTCCCTCACCAACTCTCAACTTTGGCCGACCCTCGATACCGGCCTGGCAACTCGCCAGTCCTACCCCTGCGCCTTCCGCTAATGGTCTGGAGTCAATCGTACCGGCAGTACCGGCTTCATCAAGTGCCAACGGCAAGGGTAAGGAACCGGAGCGTGAGCCTGAATTAACGGAATCCCCTTCATAGTGTAATATATTGATAATCTATACTTTTATCTCCCGTGATTCTTGGTGTCCAGTGCACTCAATGACAAGGTCATGTTAGCGCTGAGTTGTGCTGGAAAGTTGCATCCGCTCAGGGGTCGACCTTCCGAATTGAGTGTGAGATTCCCGCATAGCCTGTTGGTGACGGCGCCTGTCCCTCTTTAATTACCAATTAAGCGCAGCCAAAGCGCAGCACTTGGCCTTCAGGTAGGGCATCCTATACCCTTGTCACATAGAACGCAGGCTAGAAGGACATGTTCAGCCAACTCAAAAACGCTGTCGAACAACTTGTACCCCCACCAGGAACAACCACAGATTCTGACGCCCGCCGGCGCGGTTCCACAGAGATGCAACGATCTCAATCCATGTCCCCTCTTTCCTCTGGTCAACTGGCTGAATCTGCCAGAACCTCTCTGCGCAAATCTTTGTCGCAACAACGAGGCCAGACTCCGGAACGCTCGAATGGCCGTGCTTCACCAGCCTCTTCCGCTACATCGAGTACGGCGGACAAGCCGCGCAAGACGACGTTGGAAGAGAGGTTAAGGCGCGCCGCTGCGGCTGCTGCCATCTCCGACAATGCTCATCCTCTAGCTGCTTCTCCTTCACCAAGTGGAGCGGGATCAGCACCAAGGGCTGCTGGAAGAACTCCCAGTGCCACACCATCGGGGAGGGAAAGCAGAGCTAGCAGCCTAAGTCGAAACCCAGAGTTGAAGAGACCACAATCCCCGGCTTCCGTCCCCCTCCCACAATCTCCAGCCGTCCGACCTTCCAAACTTGCTGATTCTCCTCCTTTGCCCGAGCTGTCTCGTCTTGACTCTGAATCCAAGGCTGAGGAGAAAGATTTAGACACAGCAAGCGCGAAGGAAGGAGGCGAAGCGCGCAAACTGACTTCCAAAGACGCGCCCAGCTCCGAGGTCAAAGACAATGTTGACACAGTCGGCAAGCCCGAGCCTAGTGTGCAAGCTGCGGAGGAGGTTCCCTCGTCTTCGCCAAAGGAATCAGCAAGCGCCGTTGCTTCGGAAGAAGGACCTATGCCAGATGATGCATCCTCTCATCACGGCTCCACAACGCTACCTTCAGACGCCCCTCATCCAGAACCCACGTTTACCTCAGCCACACATGAGTCTTCAGAGGATAAGGACACATCCTCTCTTGCACCTGCAGCGACAGCGACTGTAGAAAATGACTCCCCTGCGGAGAAGGCTATAGGAAACGAAGCTGTTGCCGACCCCACGCCTCAATTGCCAGCAGAGAAGACGGCAACAGATACTGCTTCAGCTCCCCCAGCGCCTTCCCAAGACGCTCCCATGGCGAAAGTAGAGCCTCCTGCAAAAGACACCGTAGTTGAAGAGCTCCAACAACGGCTGAAGCAAGTCGAGCAACGCTTTACAGGTGTGTTGCAACTTGAATGTGGCCCACAAGTCTTCTTTATTAACGCCCGCCATTTAACAGACGTTTCCACTTCTTTCAAACGCCTGCAAGCAGAGAAGCGCGCAGCAGATGCCGTACTTCGCCAGTTCACGCCATTGGAAACTATTCAGGACGACGAAGGGCTAAGTGATTATCTCAAAAACGTCCAATCGAAGATTACCGTACGTGTGATTAACTTTGTCTGTTTGACACTTTCCCTCACCTCGTTGTAGGTTTCCAGGGATGAAATTAATAGACTCAACAGCAAGCTCGAAGGTACCTCTGCTTCTCTGCGATTCATCCCATCAATTCACTGTACTAAACGAATGAAATGAACAGATTATGAAAATCAACTCGAAGACCTTCGCCAAGTCCACGTCTCTGAAACCTCTTCCAAGGCGGATGATATCTCCAAGCTGCGCGTCCAGCTCAAAGAAACCGAGGCATTATTCCAGGCCTCTGAAAAGCGCATTACTCAACTTGAAGACTCGATTACTTCGCAGCAGTCCTCCTCGACCGACACTGCTTCCCAGCTTGACAAATACCGCGCTCATGCAAAGGAGGAAGAGGAGAAACGCGTCAAAGCGATCAGTCTACTCAAGACTGTCCGTCAGAAGCTGGTGAAAACGGAAAAGGAGAGGGATGACGCTTTGCAGAAGGCGGCAACGTCCAAAGAGGTGGATAAGGAGGAAGTAGAAAGGGAGAGGGCTGAGAGGTTGAGGTTGCAGAGAGATTTGGAATCGGTGCAAGCTGAGAAGGACAAGGCGCTGGCGATGCAGAAGTCACAATTCGAGAAAGAGTTGGCGTTGGCAAAGGAGAAGGCGGAGAGAGAGCTCGCTGCTGTTAAAGGACAACTGGAGTTGGATATCATCACGCTCAAGGTATGAAGCATGTCAGCGCTTGGGGAGTTTGCAACCAAATCTGACTTCCCGACAGGCGACGCACTCTAAAGAGCTAACCAGCAAGAGCTCTCGAATCTCAACCCTTGAGAATTCCTTGAACAACGTTTCTCGCGACAAGAACTCTTTCTTTGAGCAACTCCAGATCAGGCAGGCCGAAACCGAGTCTGCACAGGGCCATCTGGAATCGTTGCAGCATCAAAACTCTGAACTCGAGTTCCAGCTTCGGGAGGCCAACGACCGACTCGCGCTCCTTCGCGAAGAGTACACAGAGTATCAACGCGAACAGGAGGTGAGAGCACGAGAGCCTTCAACGTCACCAGAGGAGATTGCACGGATGATATCGGCGACAGAGTCCCGGTATGAGGCCAAGCTAGGGGAACTTCGACGGAATGTGGAGGTACTCGAGAAGGAGAGAAGTGAGAGTGAAGCAAACTGGAGTCGCAAACATAAAGACAAGGTGAGGGAGGTCGAGGAGTTGAACAGGTTGCTGGGGACTACAGCCAAGTCTCGAGAAGAGGATATTGGTGTTGCGGAGAGGTTGAGAGCAGAACTCGCTTCAGCAAGGGAGGAAGCGAGAACGCTGAGGGAGCAATTGGTGGAGGTTCCCGGGCTGAGAGATCGGATTGAGGAACTCAAGGTTGGCCCTTTTCACACTTATGACGCCTGACAGATCTCTAATTCTACATAGCGGAACGTGCATGAGCATGAGAAGGAGGCGCAATTGCGGCTGGCCGCGATTGAGAAGCAGATCGAAGAATCGAAGGCTCGGGAAACGCAACTCAAACAAGCTAACAAGGTTTGCCTTCCCTTTTATTCTTCGTGTCAAAGCTGGCGAGCTGATCGCTCTTCTCCAGACGCTTAAGGAAGAGTTGCGCAAAGTGCAATCCTCTGCAGCCCTGTTGGAACGCCAGAGAAACCCAGGAGTCGGCTACTGGAATCGCTCTGAAGAACCTGGGTCTTCTCCAACCGTTGCATCTCCGGGGCCTCCTGCTAGTGCGGTGTCAACGACGAGTAGGAATGAGGAAGCAGAGGTCAACCTAGAGTATTTGAGGAACGTCGTCTTACAGTTCCTAGAGAATAAGGAAATGAGGGTAAGTGGATGCTCTATGCCCTCTTTTACTTGCCTTGCTTATCCAGACCCTATAGCCGAACCTGGTCAAGGTCATTTCCATCATCCTTCACTTTACGCCACAGGAGACGAGGAGGTTGATGGCCAAGGTGTAACGAGGCTTGCTTGTATATATTAGAGGATCGAATGCAAGCTTTTCGATTCATACATGAATGGTGCGTTCCAATTGTGTCAAAATGCAATGATACGGTAAGAGGCAAGAATAAAGGGCGGGTGAGTAAGGTATGCGAATAGAATGTACTTATGAATTAGGATGATTGTAACGAACTTTTCGACAGCTTAAAGCTGCGTTTCTGGACAGATGCCGAGGATGTTCTCGAGTTCCGTGATCTGGGGTTACGAATGAGTCTTGAGCGTCGCATCAGGCAAGAAAGGCTTACTGCACGCTCGAGTTCAAGGAGCTTCAGCTTGAGGATGCCTGCGTCGTGTTGGAGCCCGGAGATCTTACTCTAAAGGAAAGGTAGGTTAGCGAGGAAATGACGCGCCTCTAGTCAACTAACCTTTGCAGTTTTGGAGTTGAGACCCTTGTACGGCTCCAGCTCTTCGAAACCAACGGGCCAGTACCCAAGGCTTTCGAATGTCAGCCTACAGAAATTTTCGAAAAGTGAGAGGATTTACTCAAGCATTTGCTGGTGCAGCGCGTCGACGTGAGCCTCGAGGCTGGCAGTGTAAACCACGCGTCTGTGAGGTGCGCCTACGGTTGAACTGCAGCTCAATGGTCAGGAATGCTGCAAACGGGGATGGAACGAAAACTCTGACATTTCCACTGGTCGAAAGATTGCCTTCTCATGCGTATGGTTCCATATTTTTCTGCGCTTAGCTTCGTCTTTCATCAAGTTGAGTCTGGCATATGGATGGTGAATTTCGCGTCGCGTGTGCTGCTGCTTTGATGGGCCACTGATGACCTTATAACTGGGTTCTGGCTGGTTGGGATGTAGGTAGTCTGGAAAAGTGTCGATGCTGGACGTGCCCGTGCTCGAGGCAGGAGAGTCGGCATAGGTATATGCAGGGTAGGTAAAGCTGAGATCCATGACGAGTGCAAGTGAAGAGGAATTGAAATTTGAAGAGGGTTTAAATAAAATGTAGGACGCGAGCTTGATTGAAGGACATCAAAACGTAAAATACACTCCATTCGCCAGATCTCAATCCAGATCTCAGCGGCGCTGCCTCTGAATCTCTACTTGTGTGTCTGTAGAACTCTCTCTTCGTGTGTATAGGTCTCTTTTTGCCTGGCCTCGCTAAACCAGAATAACAGTCCTGCCAATGCATACGACTCAATTAGAGCCCATTGCATGCCCAACATTTGCTCTCTGTTGACTTGTTTCCTTCTCAAGGGGGTTTTGATCCCCACATGGAGAGAGAAGCATCAAACCCTTGTCCATTGTCAGAATTTATCGAGGATGTCCCATGGCCACCGGAGAGCTCTGTTCATGCGCCGTAATCGTGGGACGTAGTCTCCAGCTTGGCCATGGATAATACAAATGGTTCCAGGAGAAATCTATACGGTATCGAGGGCAAAAACAGACTCGGCCAGGGCGCGCGCGAAGATGGTCACTGGCGAATCTGGAGCCAATTGCTGATCGGGGGTTTCGAGAATGTCAACGGGGTTGCCAATTTGTCTCCGGCCGCTGGCCTGTCCACGCGCCGTCGCCTCAAAAACCTCTTTCGGTTCGTTCCATACAGTCTCAGCGCTAAGATGTATACCAACTACAACTATCAGCAAAGCTATCCAGTCCAGTATTACCAGCAGGTATGCTGTCTTCAGTGTGTCGAGGACATCAGTCTGACGTTCTGGTAAAGGACTTTGTGTATGCACATTCTGACGCATATACTCCCGATGCCGAGTGTTATCCTCAGCATCAGGGCTACTACTATGAGCCTGCCCTGGCACAGGATAACTACGAGCAGTCTTTTCCAGCTGAGGCTGAGCATCAGCGTACCGGCTTGGTCGTCCACGCCCCGATGCCCGTGCTTGGTCAAAGCAGTATGCTTGCCAGCAACCTCGAAGAATACTCTAATCACCTGGACCGCTATCATCCACCTATGGATATGAATCGTCATTACTACTGCGATGAAGGCAGCCAATACTCTCGAGGATACGAAAGTCAGCTGTCGAATCAAAACTCCCAGTCACTCCCTCCAGCAACATTCCCGACTCCAAGTGAACTCTTGGTGGAACTATCGTATCGATCTGATGGCATTGCGCCGTCCAGTGTACCTTGCACCACCTCTGCTAGAGATGCATCACCTACTGGCGTAGCTCGTGGTTCCGAAAAAGCGCCTACGCCTACCGTCAGCTCACCTGCAACCTCTACCACCAACGAAAGTCTTCCTGGCAGAGACAAGGCTCGGAAACCCCGTCGACGAGGTCAAATTCCAAGCGTCAACACCGGATTTATGAAAACTGATCCGTGCGTAGAGTTCCTTCCGTTGCCTTCTAGTCCACGATTTGACTGACAGCTATGTGGCGCGGGCGTTTACAGAGACAGCATCTCGTCTCACGAGAAGAAGAGGCGATATTTGGAATGCCTGGAGAACTATGTAACGTACCTGGAGGCTCAGCTTAGGCTTATCGGTGTTGCACCTGTGCGTATGCGGCGTGAAGAAACCTATCGGGGCCTCGGTAGTCGCTCCATCAGGGTAAGCTTTTTCTTCTTTCGCCGAACGACGGCTCATTGTTTATGCTACAGACTCTATTGGTGCACATGGAGAATGAGAACCATAAGATGAACCTGAGAACAAATGCTCAAGAACAGAAGGTGAATCTTCTTAATATGCCTTCGCATGGCTTAGCGTCCTTTATACTGAACGCCGGCTATCCACAGTTTATGCAACTTCGCGAAGAGGTTGTGAGACGAGGGCTAGGTGAACTACCAAATTCGGCACTGTAATTGAAGAGGGCTTTCATGCATTCCCATCTTGACCGCTTGTAGACACTAAGGCCCCATGTTTATTTTTGAGAGTTAAATAATGGCATGTGCTTGAGGCTACTTGGAAGCTCAATGGAGCCCGTTTCCCGACTCGTAGATGGTTCCCAAATAAGGGAACCAGGCGCGTCCCATATGATCTCGCGTCTCTTGAACCTCGACCTCGACATTCATCGACCCCTCTTGACGAAACTCGGCTTGCTCAGTAGACGCCACTGTCACAAGGACTCCTCTTCAAGTGCTCTTAGCTCACGGGTAGCCGCTGTTGAGATTCACAACGCCTGTCCATTGCCGCCAAATGACCCTTTCTGAGATTACCAGGAACTGCTTCCAAAGTGGGATTTCAGCCCAGAAGGTGCGCAGCGTTTCTCTCCTGCCATTCAAACAGCGACCCATATGCACCATAGTGGCTTTCTCTATGTCAGCAATTTGTAGCCGAGAACCCGAATCAAGCAAGCGCGGATGAGGTGGCGAGTGGGATCAGTAGTGAGTGCCAGATCTTGCCGACCGCAGAGCCCGCGACTGACAGGAGGATTTCATCACTGGAAAGACTCTGTGCTATTCCTATACCGGTCGTACCCAGGGGACCCTTCACTCAACAGATACCTGACACATGCGATCAAGGAGAACGTCCTTCCACTATCAATCTTTGTATCAACGTTTCTCTCAGCAGCTCGCTCTGCAAACCTTCATTCGGGAGCTACACTGGACTTTCTCTGCGGGCTTGCTCTAAGATGTCACGACGAATCTGGGATGTTAGCCATGGGATCTCTTGTCTCTCCGTCAACCTCTCCTCTGGCCGTTATCGAGATTGTGCAAGACGCGCTTGCTCTCGTCCGTGTATCCCACACAATGAACTTGAACTACCATCACCGGAACCTTACACATAGTTCTGAAGCTCTGCTCGACCACCTTCTCTCTTGCGTCACAGACCTTGGCGACGTATCCCTTTCTCAAGCCCTCGTCCTCTTTGGCAACGTCAGTGAAATTTTGAGGGACATACAACTCGATGTCGCGGCGCAGAGTGCTCTCGAGAGCTTCAGCATCAGCCTCGGTTTGATAATCGGGGATGATGCCAAAGTAGCTAGGGAAGCTCAGATGATGCAAACGATGCAGACATCCAAGACGAGCGTCCTGAATTCAGAGACCGATATCGTCACCCTGGGCCTGCTTTGGCAATACCTTGTAAGTCAACCCTGTCTATCAGGCTTTTGCGTCTGAGTGTCCCCGTGAACGATCTCACGAATCTCAGATTACCCTTGACAGGTCGTCCATCGAGCGCATGAGTGGGGTGCCGGGAATACACCTTCTGTCACCACTCTGCTCGTGAGCACCTGGAGGTGGACAAGGTGGTCTCCACACGTCTTTTACACTCAAGTGTTTGTTTCCGCCTTCACATGTCTGGCCTCGTGTCCGAATCTGGGAGACCCTCTGCTGTGGAAGGCATTCATCGTTGGACGGGTATGTAAATGCCTTTTTAGCACACCAGTTCCTCCACCAATGCGTTTGCTATAGCTGCCTTATCTGTTGTCCTCGTTCCATAAAGCGGCAGGTCCCGAGCAGAGCTCCGAGTGGGTAAGTTTGAGCCTCTTGAACCACATTGAGCCAGTCTGACCGACGACTCTGCAGCGCACGGCAGTGAAACAAGGCTTTAAGATTGCCATTCGTAGGCAAGATCTCATTGTTTCGGGCGACCATCTCATCGCTCAGGCTTCGGGTCCAAACAATGGGGCCGATGCCATGAATGGGTGCGTTCATCTAGCTTCGGAATGAAGGGTTAGAAAATAATTGGGATACTGTATACGGTAGACAACCTCAAGTATCGTATGTCCGGAGTCTGCTGCAGAAACTCGTCAAGGTCGGGCTTGTTGACCAGGGATTCTCGCAGGAGGTTGACCCGCTAATTGGTCCCTCCGCTCCGGCAGACGCACAAGATTTTCAAGGAGATTTAACGGTCAGGGTCTTTGAGTCAACGTTGCTTGCTTTCTGACTTTGTGGAATTTCTAGGCCGAATTCGATGCTCGTGTCAGCCAGGATATGGACTCCGCCGATGCAACACAGTGGCTAGACAAGATCTGGAGAGACGCAAACAATCATGCCGCTTTCGCAACCGTGGCTCTCCAGGTGAGCCTATCATTGTCCCTTCATCCTTTCAAAAAAACATTGAATGGCCCACAAAGCGCTTTGAAGCTTCATCAAACGGGAACGACGTTGAACCGCTCAGCCGGCTATGTCAGCTGCTTTACACTCATCGAACTGCACTCGACGCGATTGCTCTTCATGTGAAGCTTTCTGATCTGGTGTTCTACGCACTCTCATTCTTGGAAGGGTACGATTGTGAGACTGTCGGTAAGTACCTTTCTCTAGCGACAGCTTCGTTGGCGTTACGAATGAACACCTTATCGTAGGCGATCCTCAAGGCGCCGTAAGTCATCTTGGCAACGTTGTGTTGTTCTTGCAAGTCGTTCTCGTTCGATATCAGGTGAGCTTATCACAGCGTTAAGGTTGTCGATGGTTGGTCTAACCGAGTTCCAGTTCGATGAAGAGGCTTTTACCAAGGGTAACCGCACGCTATCGACCGCCTTCCTCCGCCAGTCTGATGAGGTATTGCCAATTGAGTCGTCGCAAACGGCCGAATCGGCAGCGGTAGCGATGTGGTTTAAAGCGCTCTTCGATAGCAATGAAGGAATTGAAGATAGTATTCTGCGGTAAGTTTTCCTTCTGAGAAATCTCTACCTCTTGAACTGAGAGATGAACATTCTTCCGTTCTCTTGTGCTAGGTCGACCCAGCCGAAACTCCTCCTTCGAATCTCTGCGACACTGTTTGCCCAAGCCATCAAGGCCGCTTCAACCAAACAGATTGACGGTGAAGTTTTGCTCAATGGGGTCTCGTACTTCACCGAGCCACTCCTGAATTGGACCCTGGTGGGTGTCATCAAATCCCTGATACGCCAGATCCGGCTGTCCCGGTTCGTCTGCTTCATTTTTCTCTGCAGAGAGACTTCTGATTGAGCCTTCCCTCTCAGAAAACCGCCAGCTGTGACTTTCGATATTCTTCAGACACTGGTCGCATCTCCATCGTGCCCTCAGCCCGTCCGTGCCCTCTGCAGCCCACAAATCCTTCGGTACATAGAGGAAGAGCGAAACGGTACCTCGAGCGCCCTGAATGCCGCGAACGAGAAGCAGCAGAGTTCAAACAACTTTGACATCGGGGTGATTGAAGATCTCATCAGGAGCGCTTCTAGCCGAAACGGTACGTCGGCTTTCCTTTTTTCAAGGCCGCTCAGGTGCGCCAGGAGGCTCACCCACGACGGGATTCCCATTTTCAGGCAACGCAGCGATCAATTCTCAGCCTGCAGGGTATTGGAACCACCATCCCAGGAACCAAATTCGAAACGCCGTGTCCATGGCGCGCAGTAACAAGATCCTCGATTTAGACGTTGACCGGTGTCTAAAGATCTTGGACCCCACCAAGTTCCTGCAGGCGCTTTGGTCAGAGCTGACAACTGCGGCGGGATCAGGAGAATTCGAGCTCTGCCGCAGGGTTGCCACCTTCGTGCTCTCGATGCCGCGGAACTCGAGTACGCCGCCGCTGTTGCCGATCTTTATGCATCTTTTCTTGCCTTCCTTGCTGTATGCGATGGATAGGCAAGATCCCAGTGGGACAGCGATGGTTGAGTTGACCTCCTCCATCATTATATCGACCCTGACGGCAGCCTTTCACTTGGAATGGTCCATGTCGACAGTGCTGAAGGATAACCATACTGTTCTCGGGGCGAGCAGTTCTGCAATGGCCAAACGTTTGGCTAACGACCTCCGGGCCAAAAAGAACGGTCGAGCAAGCCAAGCAGTCATGCAGAGACTCGCTTCTTCGCAATCCTTCGTGGCCAACTTTCCCTATTTTGCACCGGAACATTAATATTGACGCGTCAACGTAGTGTAAGTACACGAGTACAGAGTCCAAAATCCATCGCTTCCTTTCTCAAACGTCTACAGCCGGAGGGGCTTAAAATAAGGAACGTAAATGGGGTGTAAACCAATAGAAATCCAGGGAAGACTCACGACAACAGGCATTCTCCGAAGGATCGCAATTTTGATCAGCGGGACACAATATCAGGCACCCGTCCTCAGCCGCCTGACGAAAAAGGATGAGACATGAGACATCGAACCGTCGGCAAGAAGCTTCTTCGGGCTTACCTTGCCTGTGCCTTCTGGCACTTGGAGGTACTCGGGCTGAATCGTGCTCGAATGGATACCCAGATGGTGAAGCGCTTTACGAATCTTCGCGGCGATGGGCATAAAGTCGTGGTTCCTCGATGCGAGTACGTGAACCGAAGCTACGAGCTTGTTCTCTGAGAGCTGCCAAACATGTAATTCGTGCAGCGATATGACGCCTTCCACGTCCAGAATGGCGTCTTTGACCTCGTCAAGCGAAACGGTTGGCGGAACTCCTTGAAGCAGGATGAAAGACGCGCTTCGCACTGAGTTATGGTGTTAATACTTTTATCATGTTAATAGAATTGGAGGAGCGTACCGAGCGGCATGGAGCTTGAAAAGATGATGACTGTGATGACCAGACTGATGACTGGGTCAAAGTAGTACTTGTATTTCCATTCGGTGAGCCAGATAATCAAGCCAGTTGCGATAACCCCAACATTGCCAAGGGCGTCGCCCATGACGTGGAGGACCAGAGCGCGCATATTCATGGAACCATGTCCATGCCCATGCCCATGTCCGTGGCTATGTTCATGGCCATGTTCATGAGTGTCTTTATGGACTTCGACGTACATCGGACTGCGAGGAGGCGAGAGAAGGGGTTCTTGTTCGTCGGCGACAGCAGGTGATGGTTCTGCCTCGGACGGCTCCAGGTGTCGGCTCCGGGTTCTTGAGGGACTGACAGAAGCGCGCCCCTGAGACAGAGATGGGACATGGGTTGGGCCAGGAGGCGACATGGCTGCAATTTCGTGTGCAGTGAACACAAGTGACGCGCGGGTTGCTGCTGGATGCCCATACATGCCCAGGTCATCGTCCGATTTCGATGGCGATCCAACAGGCATAGGGCGCGTCTGACTGCGCGAAGAGCGCCTTCCATGTGATTGGGAATCAGTCGGAGCGTTGCGCAAAGAGCCTTCGCGTGAAGCAACCGGGGTATGGGACTTGGAACCATGTGAGTGGTCATGCGAATGAGAGTGGCCGTGTTCTGAAACACAATTTATGACATGAGGGGGGGAACGATTGAAGCGAAAAATGTGTGAACTTGCCATGGAACAAGAGCAGGCCGACCAGGTTTGATGCAAGACCGCACGTTCCAACGACGACAATCAGTTTCGGATTGGAAATGTCTTGTCAACGTGTTGTTATAAGACGCGATATTCATGATAAGGAGCACGTATGCGTACCTGGTGTGTCAAAGAATCGGACGATGGCTTCGAGTGAGATGGAAAAGCAGAGGGCCAAGAGGAAGACCCCATTGATCAGCGCAGCCAGAATTTCAGCTCTATGCCAGCCATAAGAGTATCGAGAGTCGATAGCGGTGGCATTCGTGAGCTGTGTGGATTGTCAGAACTTGGCTTCCGGTGTTGCGAGCAACGAAGGTAGAGACCTTGATTGCATAAAGCGCAACGATTAAGCTCATGACATCACTTCGAGGAGAGTCAGCATCCAAAAGAAACGCAGTAAGGAGAAGCAGACTGACTTGAGCATATGGAAGCTGTCTGCCACGAGTGCGAGAGAGCCGACAGCATATCCTGGATAGTTGGAAGGGGTCAGTATATCAGTGGTGGGGAAGTGCAGGACAGAACTGACCAACGATGAGCTCGACAAAGAAGAAAGCGATATCAATAAATAGAAGGATGATGATCCTCGTCGAGCGAGACCAGGCCATTTTCAGACCGTCCCTAGGAGAGCAGTAGACAGAGATGGTTGTTGAGAGAGAGTTGTGATGGACACACAGAGCTTTCAGCTGACAGCGATCGAGTAATGTGTTTGGCTTGTGTTTGGCAAAGGCCTTTGATCAATTTCAAGTTCTTTGGTTGGCGCACAAAGTTATTCAGAATCTCTTCCCAAAACTCAAAATGGCCGTCCAGTCGATGGCAAGTGCGCTTGCTGCGCTGGCACCTGCTGTAACAGCTGCGCCCACCCAGGCAGCTCCCACTTATGAAGCCATTCCCTCCTCGATGGCAAAGCTGGTCGATATCGAGGCTGATATTCCCCTCCAATCCGTTCAGCTAGATGGTATGGTATGTACCCTAGCACTGGCCCTGATAATACACACTCTAAATTTCATTCCACAGGTTGTTACCAAGATCATTAAACACGCGCGTGAAGCACCATCTACCACTGCCCACGGCCTTCTCTTGGGCCTTGATCTCGACGGCGTACTTGAGATCTCCAACTCTTTCCCTTTGCCCCACCATGCTGGAGATGATGCTGAGAAGGCCTCAAAAGCTATTGGTCAGTGAGAAAGATAAGACTTTCTTGAAAGAGATTTGAACGTTTAAACAGCCCGGCATCAGGGTGCGATGCTCCGCTCTTTAAAGGAGGTTCAAGCAGACGACAGTGTGGTCGGATTCTACCAAGCAACGACCTTGGGTGCATTCTTCAACCAATCTTTGCTGGAAACTCAAGCTATCCATCAGGAGAAGCTTCGACATGGTGGTATTGTGATCGTCCATGGTCCGTGACTTGTCATCTCCGCCCCCGCTCTCCACGATGCTCAACCCCTGTAGACCTCTCGCAAACCGCAAGAGGCAACGCGTCATTTAGAGCATTCAGGCTAACTTCTGCGTTCCTCGATGCTTACAAGCGATCAAACTTCGGCACGACCAGGTGAGAGCACTCACCTCCCATACGCTGCTGTGAGATTGGGACTAATCTTTGCATGCCAAGCCTCATCAACCATCGACTGACCTTTTCCTCAATTCTGGAAGAGGTTCCTCTCAAAATACGGACCAATCCCTTATTGACCTCGTTCCTCGGAACACTCACCCAACCTTCTGGCGACGCCACGCTGGGAGCACCCTCAGACTCATCACTTTCCCCATCCTTCTCGGTTCTCGATCTAGGAACGGCTGGCACCACCCGCAACCTCGAACAGATCGTGGAAGCTTTGGAGGCATATCGGACAGAAGAAGGCAACTTCTCGTACCTCCAGCGGCAGATTGCACGAGAGCGTGCAAAGGCCGATGCCTACGTCGCGAAGCGTAAGGAGGAGAACCAGATGCGAGTTGCACAAGGGCTGGCACCCTTGCCAGAGGAGGACGTGAGCCGCCTGTTCAAGATTCCTCCCGAGCCAAGCCGCTTGGAAGGGCTGCTATTGCTCGGACAGATTGATGGGTACGCAAAGAACCTGGAGAGCACGGCCAGCACGGGGCTAGTCAAGATGTACGGAGCAAAAGCAGGTTCTGGTTAGAATACGCATCATTTAGCCTTTCGTACGTGACGCAATGGGAGATATTGGCCGTAAATGATGAATTGATGGAAAAGAGCATTTCATGAGAAATTTCTTGTTTCTTTTTTTACATTCCTTTCTTCCTAACCACCGTCTCGTTGTTTAAAGTCTCTCGTTTTTATTCCTCGTCGTTCCTTCATTGCCCGCGATGTCACTCACAAAGACCCTCGTTGTATTTCTTGCCGCCGTCGCCTCGGTCAACGGCCTCGCAACTGGGCACGTCGCCAGGCACAACACCCACCACCACGCCATTGCTGCCCGTGCTGCGGAATCTCACGTAGAACCTCTTGTCCTCAGGCAAACCCCAGCCAGGACAGAGAGGCAGCGCTGCAAGCCCAGGGTCACTTTCGTCTCTGCCAGTGCTTCTCCATCACCCACCCCCGACCAAGTGATCCCCCCTGTCAATGTCGCCCCGATCCCCTCCCCCTCCCCCTCTCCCAGCCCTTCACCAGCACCGGCACCTGAGCCTGTAACCTCCGCTGCACCCTCTCCTGCACCCGCTCCCGCACAACCTGTCGACGACTCTGCTCCCAGCTTTATGAGGGGAACCCAGACCGGTGAAGGCACCTACTATGACAGTACGCATCCTCTCCATTCAACCCTCTTCTCCGATTATTGATATCGAATATTATAGCTGGCCTCGGTGCCTGCGGTGAGACCAACAACGATGGCGACTACATTGCTGCCGTCTCTCACGAGCTGTTCGACAACTTCCCGTACGTCCAGTCTTTCACCTACCGATTCCAAGACTGACCACCTTTTCAGAGGATACGGCCGCGTGAACCCGAACCTGAACCGTTGCGTATTCCCTTTACATTTCAACTCTTTAGACTGACCCTTCTTTTCTAGCCATGTGTGGAAGGAGCGTCACCGTTAGCTGTATGTGTCTTCGTAAATTTCCCTGTTCACCTACCTGAGGCTCACCATCCTCCAACAGACCAAGGAAGGTCCATCACTGTCAGGCTCGTCGACAGGTGCACTGCCTGCAAACTCGTGCGTAACATCTCCATCCTCACCCAGCTGAGGAACTAACGGCCTTGCCCTTCAAGACCGATCTCGACTTCTCTCCGGCGGCCTTCAAGGATCTCGCTCCCAACGGTGATGGTCGTATCCACGGAATGACCTGGACCTGGAACTAAGTCGACGCTGCAATCCAAATCCAACTACACTAACCACTCCGAAAGCGCACCATCTACACTTCAGCTTTCGGCTCACGCCAGCATTTCGCTTTTTCATCGCAAGAACCGATGTCTCTCTCCCCTTTGCCTCTTCGCTTTCACATCGTCGATCGATAACCTCCACCATGTATGTGTTTCGAAGGCACATGCGTATACCATAGAACGTCTCGGTTGTCAGGTACCCGGACATCACATCGTCCATCTGCTCAAGCAACGTTGGATCTGTCGCGCTCCTTACTCCTGTTTTGATACTTATTTTATACATACCCCAAGCCGTGTACAATGCTGTAGTCATGTATACTGCTTTCATGTCCACAATTGACCTTGCGCTTTGTTTTAACTCGCCCTTGTTTCCTCGCAGCTGATATAGAGGCGTAACTCATTGCATCGATCGTTAGAGGTAGGCGGCGATGTCTACCCGTCGATCAGCGATGACCTAGTCGGTCTTGTACCTGGACGACGACGGAACCTTGTCCTGGTTTGATTCCATGGATACTGTACCAAAATAACTCGGGACGCTCAGCGGATGAGCTCTGTAACACGGGTTGGCAAATTTGCCCCGTATCTCCAACGTCTCAGTTCGCCCAACTGGGTTGGAAACGTTGCGTGGTACATGGTGCTGCTTCTTCAACCTATCCACGACCCTAGATCAATGAAACGACCCGGCATGCAAGAGAGCTGACTGGGGCGTCTACGATTCCTGATATGCGTGGGCTTGTGCTCGTTTACCGGACGGCGGGAGGGACACGCCGACAGAAATCTACCGGCTAGCCATCTGTTCCGTTGTGCCGGCCCACGAAAGAGGATGCTGAGGTACTTACTGATGCGAACGGGGAGGAAAGCAAGGGGCGAAGGTCGACGCATTGGGCACCTCAGCGAGCAAAGTAGACATTGGAATTCCAAAGTAACAAGGTTGAAGAGGTTGAACAGAACCGGAAATAAGAAGCAACTAACGAAGATGCATGCCCATTGAATTCCCCAGCAAGCAATGGATGGTCAGGACCGTCAGATGCATCAAAGAATAACGCATTTCTTCGACTTGGACCCAGACCCTACTGCCCTGCGAGGCGCAGGGCTCACTGTCAAGTTGCACATTCAGCCTGTCGTTTCCGTGTCAAATAGGAATGGGCACTTACAGACAGCTCTAATGGCCTCGTCGAAGACAGCTTTAAGACCTTGTTGAGTCAGCGCGGAACATTCAAGGTACTTGACTGCGCCTATTTCGTTCGCCAACTGGGACCCTCGTTGGAACTGGATGGGAGCTTCACGGCTGACGAAATAAGTCAATATTCAATCGTCATCATGGGGTCCCCAGGGTAATACCACTCACCGATTTCGAAGTTGGTTGACAATAGTGGGGTCCTCTCTCAAATCAAGCTTCGTACCCACAAGGACGATGGGTGTTCCAGGTGAGTGGTGGTTTATTTCAGGGAACCACTAAAACAGAGTTCGGTTGGTACAGACCCCCCCATAAAGTAAAAGACACACCTTTGACTGAATGTTTTCATAACTCGACGGAGCGACCACTGAGAAGCAAATGATGAAGACGTCGGTTTGGGGGTAGGACAGCGGTCTTAAACGGTCATAGTCTTCTTGGCCAGCGGTATCCCACAAAACGAGGGAGATTGCTTGCCCGTCGACCATTACCTGGGCAGAGTAGTTGTCGAACACTTTGAACCAGCGATAAGACTTTGCTGGCATGAACTGCTTGACGAAAATGCCTCACCTGTTGGCACATATTCACCCTGTGGAGCAGTTTAACTTCATATCGAGGAATAAAAACAAGAGCGCTCACAGGAAAGGCGTGCGTAGCATAGGAGATCAAGAGACATGTCTAGTGTGGCCTAAGTGATTGCAATTTTTTGTGCTCTCAACCAAACCATACCTTCCCCACAGCACCGTCTCCTACGGTCACACCTAAGATTGACAAAATAAGTATCCGAATACCCAAAAACATAGCAAAGGGGCGCACATTTTATTGATTGCATAGTGGTCTAGAACGTCGGAAAGGGCTGGACTCCAAGGAGAGACCAGAGAAGAGATCAAGTTTCGTGAGGAGAAGAGTGGAGCCCGGATTGTTTACAACAACTCGTTGCCAGCAAGCCCAGCCTTTATGTCAAAAGAAGGCCGATCCAAACGAGGCGTCCATTTCACATCTCGAATAGACCATGCCATCAACGGAGACCTGTTGCACCCATCCTACTGATCGACATCAACTTATATGTGTATCTTAATCACCATCTGTCCCGCAAATGTCAGATAAAAGCAATCTCCCAGATGTGTATTGGCTTCCAAGTCCTTGGGCGGGAAGGCGAGCGCATGATGCCTGCCTTCGAAAGGGGAAATGATGGATCGTCATTCCGTCATGACAACCTATTCCCTACGTGCCCCCAGTACACTTCCTCCGGTGTACCCTCCACTGCCTGCTTGACCGCAGCATCTAAGCTGCTCCCAAGTCCCGCTTTCCCCACTGACGCCAACCTCCGTCCTCTTGTTAGGAGTACCGAAACCATATCCAGCACCAGCCGACGAAGAGTCGCTTGGAGCGGCAGCTTGGTGAATGGTCCTGCGAGCGGTCCGCGGACAGGGTGGTTAATCCTGAAATAAGGTGTCATGCGAGCATGCAGGTGCGTGACAGTCTTGAGAAACCCAGAGGAAATGTAAGCTCAAGACAGCATGGGAAGGTACGGCATGTGAAGGCATACCTCAGGGTCCATGATTCTGGAAGGACTTTGCAGTAGCCGCAACAAGGCTAGGATGATCGTCTGCATTGAATTGAGAACCAGCCATTTTAAGCAAAGGGAGTAATAGGGCCAACCTCAGTGCAGAGGAGATTGGTATGCCCTAGTTCCCAGAGGACTTGGGGAAGGTGCACAATCCAATCTTTGAATCCTTGATCGTCAGTGGCGCTCTTTCCGGTGACGAAATCGCCCTGATATTGTGGGATTGTGTCCAGCTAAGCGCAGGCGTCAGTTGATAGCGGCTAGGGGTTCTTGAGATACGCACCAAAGCCAATCGGGAAACGAATTCGATGGTGAGTCTTTTACTCGCACTTTTGGAGGACGTCTTTATAGCATGGTTCAGTGCGGCCAGAAGGATGGTATTGGATCCTCCATCATCACTTGACGCGAACTTGGTGATAAAGGCCCATATCGTAGGCAAGAAGTCGAGGTATACGGCCGGTCCAATTGGTGTGGCGATCCCCGACGATCCAGACCGGCCTTCGAGCTTTAGTTGAATGAATTCGCCAACGCCGCCTGCTTCCCAGAACTTGCGAAGGTGACGCCGGGCCACTGCGCTGGGAGCAGCTTTTGGCTTTCGTGACGCACGAGATGATTCGGTGGTTTGCGCAATCAGCAGGAGTGAGACCAGCTCGCAGTATAGTAGGTTGTAGGAGTCCACAAATTGAACAAGCTCGGGGGCACTGTCAGCTGCAGGTGGGACCTGAAATTTGAGATCCCAACCTTCATGTTCTTGCTACTAGACGACTCCGCAGGGAAATATGGGGCCATAAAGCTCAGAAGTGCTTCCAAATCTCCCATAGGAACTTCAGAACTCTTGCGCGTATCGTCAGATTAGTACCCTGAAGACTTGTATGGCTAATTACCTTTTTTGATGCTCGGGTTATTGATTGGTAGATTGTGAGGACCAGTCGTACCACCGCCAATACCATCCCCATCTCCGTTTCAGTTGGAGTACCTGATGGGGTGAACGCTGCTGGTGCATTATCCAAGAAGATGGCAACCAGGGTAGAGTGCAATGTCCGTGCTAGGTTCTATGAAAGAGAAGTTCAGTACGAGGCGCGGTATGCGTACAAAGAGCCCTTACCAAAGAAAACGACGATTCTCCTGCATCCAAACTCTGAGATGCTGAATTGCCCACCACATCTGCGATATCCTGCACATTCCAATTTTGCTCAGAGCTGATACCAGTGAGGACCGAAACCGATGGGAGAAAATCGTCATCGGGATCATCGTCTTCTACTATTTCGTTCCAGCATTGCCGGATGCTCGTTGTGTTGGGAGCTGTCCGCCATGGGAGGAGGTTTTTCTCAAACTGAAGGAAGGAGTCCCGATCTTGAAAGGCATTCTCCAGATACCAAGCAGGCGAAGTTCTCGTGGAGGAGCCTGGCTCCGCAGTTTGCTTGTCGGCTGACCTGAGTGCATGTTGCAAAAAGATCGACAAAGAGTTGAGAACAACATATTTTGACTGATGCAAAGGTCAGCCTTCTGGCGAAGCAGACTTTGTTACACTCACAGCGGGGGTAAGAGTCACACTAGCAGTCGAGGTCGCTTGTGCGGGACCTTCGTTCCCTCCATATTTGGTTCCGGCATTGAGAAGTCCTAGGTAGCCTTCCAGGATTCTGTGCCCGTGGCCCTTGACTGAATGGTCCAAGCCTTCAACCAAAACCTCTGGCATCTTCTCGAGAAATACATCCAGAAAGCGGACGGCGTCTATTCTGATTTCCGGAAATATGTGGGTTTGCGCAGAGGTGGTGTAAAGTAGAAGGAGGTGTGAATGGGGGATAAGGTTTTCCTTCACACAAGCAAAACCAGTTCAATCGCGCAACAAGGATGAGGAGCGATGGGCTCACAGTCGGAATCCGAGGAATGCACCACTGGAAGAACGTGAGGAGAGTCTTCCTGACATCACTGTCCTGCGTCCTTCGATTTAGTGGACAGTGCCTATTTCAAAGGCAAGGGCTCACCTCATCGCCAATCAACCGGATTATAGCGCCAATAAAGGCAGGCATATTGGAGTCCAAGAGATCCCAATGAGCCTCGAATAGCTCCTTGAAGCCAAGAATAGCATCTATAGGTCATTTCGGTCAAAAGGAAGTGTGACCAACGCGGGAGGCCTACCTTTTCGAACAGATGCGTTATGGTGTCTCAAGTGGGATATCAGGTCGACGAACGAGAGGTGTCGCTTTGTTAGGGGAAGGGAAGCATCCTTTTCCACCGCAATGCTTTGGGTAGGAAGCGCGATAGCTGTTTCTGCTCAGATTTTTGTATGCATTCATGTGCGTGCTCTACGCACATCGAGCTTTGAACGAAGTGTCGATGACATTCGAGGGTTGCTGTTTGCCTTTTCCTAACTTGAGACGCGCTTTCTGCAGCAATGGTTAAATGGAGAGCCTGAAATGGATTCATTGTTCATACTGTAAAGTCCGCCGCCTTGTCCTTCTTTTTCTTTGAGCTTTTGGGCATTCTGGGAGGTGCTAGCGGAGGTCAAACCAAAAATGATTGGGCATCAGGCCTCAGCCAATATTGGCACAATCAAATAGCCCCTATTCATGTCCAATGCCCAAAGTTGTGCGTCCAAGGCACGGAGGGGCGATTGGGGAAGGTTGTTCAGTTCGTTGGCAGCTGCATATCTGATTTCAATGCGCCAATTTCTAGGAAAGAGAGGGAGACGACCTGGTCATTGTAAATGATTCTTCTAGGTCCAGTGCAGTCTTTATTTCTGCTTCGGAGGAAGTCGAATACCGCTGCTTGGAAAGCTGGCAGCAAGAGCATGTCTAAACTACGTGCAAGATCTTCGAGTTTGGAAGCCGGGCTGACTTTTTGGAATGCACAGCGTCTGGTACGATGATTAGTAGGCAATAGGCGCGACGGCTCGGCTTTGAAGCAGTCTGGGACGAGCTAAGTATGCCATTCAGAGTGGCTGCAACAATCAGCGCCCGTGTACACCCGACAAAGAAGCAAAGAGGGGCTCCCTGCAAGGAAAGCAGACTGCTCTTGGCAGCTGAGAAGGAGAATCACGGCCTCAGAGGGAGTGAGACGATCCACTTGCCCACGCTGGTTATGCCAAAGTTTCGAGGCCAACAACAAAGACAATGCAGTAAAGCGCGGGGTGTATTACAGGGCATTAAGAAGCGGGAGCGTCATGATGAGCAGATACAAACAAGTGAATATACACGGGTCTGGTCAGGGAGTCTGAGCGTCGCGGAATTACTACAGCTGGCGAGGGCGAGGGAACGAGATCATGAAGTCAACATTGAGCTTAATGCAGAGCATAGGGTCATCCTCAGGAGTGTAGCCTTGAACGAGAACATTGAATTTCGCTGCGGTACTGTGATTAGGTTGTGCATAGGAAGAGGTAAGCGAATAATCTCACCCCTGGGGATTTCCTTGGGCAAAGCGACGGTCTGCGTGATGGTATACTCCCCTGGATCGACAGGGCATTGGATGGTAACATTATTGGTTCTCCTAGAGGCAGAGCTTAGTGAGGGGTCGTGAGAAGGAGATGCCAAGGCACTTACGCCTCTTCACAGACGTCAAAGGTCTTCTGAAGCAACTTGACAAGTCCAAGCTTCACGGTAACGTCGGCATAGGCGCCCTCCTAGTAAAGGATTAGATTCTTTAATGGTTAACAGGAAGGCTAATGCAACGAACGTCAATCGTCTCTGAGGATTGAGCATTAACTTTGACGCTCAAGTCTTGCCCGGGTTTAGGAGGGTCAGGCGAAACTTCAATGCTTTTCACCTGAACAGGCCAATCAGCCTGCCCTGTAATGTGTCTTGAGTGCGCACAGTCACAAAAGCACGAGATTGAGTACGTACCACAATCCTCCCAGGACCACTTGTTGGCAACGTTGATAGGGCCGTCGGCGGCGAGGGCGAACTGCTCGTCGCTGAGGATGACAGGGTTTGCCACGCTAGACGAGGCGACAAGGAAAGCAGGAAGCAGGGCCAACGACGAGAAACGCATGGTTGTGGTGGTGGAACGAAAGCAGGCGACGAACCAAGCGTCACTCAAAGGATGGATCCTGACGTAACTTCCTATTTGGGCGGCCCCTGAGCTTGCTCCATCAATGGGCTACGGTTTGCTGTGTAGGGGACGACTGACCGAAACTTGCCTCTCTACACTGCACCACCACCATCCTCTCCAACATGAAGCCAAAAGACTACTGCTGCTGCGCTATTCCAATGTATAATGCTGGAATATACGCTACCTTGACGGAGCAGTTTATCATCGGCATCGTCGTTGGCGCACTCGCCGTGGCAACACCTTCCAGTACGTACCGACAGCTTCAGGAGGTTCTCCTTTCTAATGCAATAAACATAGTCGTTGGGGCATCAGTTCCTTCATTTGCCAACTGGATTCTTGGAATACTAGCATTCATCGTCGCAGGAGTGCAGGTGTTGGGATTCATCAGTGTTTCGCGAGTAAGTCGTCTGCGGTAGGCAAAACGTTCATACGCTGAGCTCTTTCAAAGGAAAAGACCAAGTTGTACAAGACATATCTGACCCTCCACAGCATTGCTATTGTGGCTGCCTTCTCTGTGGCTGCCGTCTGGACAATAATGTCTGCGCTTCAACATCAGAGGGCCCGCGATCGATGCATCGCAGACTTCTTTGACGGCAACGTCGATGACAGCCAGGGCCAAACTCTTTGTACTATCTTCCCTTGGGTGGATGTTGGCATCATGGGTGGTCTATGGGTTATGCTATTGATATTCCATGTGAGCACTATCTTCTGTGCTCGATGAGCTCTTACTCACCCATGCCAAATAGGCGTACTTGCTTGTCGTAATCACTTCCTATGGCAAGGCCCAAAGGCGCGACCACCATGATTACAACAGTTTGTCAGATCCTACTCAACCGCTCACTGGCAAGAATAACATTCCCCTCGAAGAGCGCAAAGACCCGTGGGACCATAGGGACTCGGGCGAATACAGAGATAATCAGTTCCAGCATAGCCGCAACTTAAGCACTGTCAGCGCATCGGATGTCCTCAATCAACCATACCAGCAACCTCAGTATGCCTACTCTGGATATGCTCCGTATATCGATCCACACGAACCTGCATACCCTACCTATGCACACACGCAGACGGCTGCGCCGACCCCCGTTGTCGGAGCCTATAACGAATACCAAGACTCTCATTTGAGCAGGCCATCTCAGAGCCAGGCACATCCGGGTGAGTCTTCCTCGTCCCCATGTTCACGGTTATCCCTGGGCTGACCTTATATGCGCACACTCCGTCATCTTTGTAGCCGAAGGTCAGTTTGGGCGCAAGACTCCTCGTTATAGCTAGATTAAGAGGCCCTAATCATACACGACCTTCACATTTGCACAATCTCACTGGACGCTATATCACCGCCTATACTACTCGTGTACTTAATACTAGCAGAGAAGCCTATCAATAGGCAGCTTCTATTATTCCGAGCCCAACGTCACCTTCAAAGGACATCGGACGAGAGTGAGGAGGTGGAACTCGTGACATCCCATTTGCCTCGTTGAAACTGCATGTCCGTGGCCTATCGATTATATTGCCATAACCAGTGATGCTTTTCCCAGCAATTACCCATTTCCAGAAGCAATGCACCACCCAGATGATCTTCTCACTCGGCCTCAGCGCAAGGGATGAGACAATAAGCGTAGCGGGCGTGGTAACGGACCCCTGTTACTTTAATGCCGCTTCGTTAAGTCGTGCAAGCCACCTTTCAACTGTTACGGTCATAGTCCGACACCCTTATTGTAGGCCAATCATCAAGGGCCTCCGTTCTAATCTCTGGATCAAAGCCCATGCAATAAATATCATTCCAAAAGACTACTGGTACTCGCTTTCCGTTTCCTTCATACCCTATATTACCCTACTCACTTTTTTTAATACTCATCTAATCTTCTCCACAGCGTCTGGACGCTGCCATCCTAATCTATCCTCGTTCCATGCCTGCTCTTATCCAAGGATATGACACCCTTCTCGACATAATCAATGATACAGAAGAAACAATATCTGTCCAGCTTCTCCGAGACTATGGGAGAACTGCCGCTGGGGTTGCTCTCGCGTCTGGGCAATCCGTCACCCTCATCCTCGAGTCCGGCTCATCGTATGAATATGCGTTAAAAGCCGGTAGAAGCGTGCTTCACCTGACGTATGTCATTCCAACCTCCTCATGGCTGATCGCAAGGAAACACGTTTAGGACTAACCGGAAAACCAGGGCCCAAATCTGGAGGGACACTGCGTGCCATATCTCGCCGCACTTCTTTCTGGCAAGTCCAGGTGACCTTCGTTCCCAGCCCGTCGACGGCGTTCGGGTGGAACGTCCCTGGAGAGATTACGGTCTCTGCATGTGGACAGGTCGTTGATAGAAAGCGAAAAGGTGCCTTATGTGCTCAGTCTTCCAATAAGCGCGGCACTGATCCTCATTAGGCATTGTTGCATCCTAGAAGTGACCCGTGATATGAAAGCATGTTTCTTCGGTTTAGCGCTGGTCAACATCGGGTGCGGCGATCGTCATAGGTGATCGGTGACCTTCCCATACCACCTGGCCTGAGGAGCGGCCGCGGCTGAGACCTGCAGAGGGACAAAGGTGACGAGGGGGCTTGCAGTCAATGCGAAGAGACGAAGAGTATGCCTTGATGGTGCTGAGGGGATTCAGCGAAGGTCCACTGCAGGGATCGACATAGAGCGAAGGGCGCTTGTTGAAATCATACCATGTCATACGTTTCAATTAGATCTTGAGAACGCCAGTACGGCAACGACGCGCATCCACCATGAAAGGATTAGTGTTCCAATTAATATGAATCCTGTAACATACATCGTACTGGCAGAACTAGGCTGTCTAGAGCGGGTGACCAGCCTGCTTGTACTTCTGGTTGAATGCGGTCTGCATTGACAGAATCTTGGAAGGCCGGGCGCGTGCGTGACCCAATCGTCCCCGCGACAAATCCAGAACGCTGCGGGTCTCTCCAACGTGCCTCTGTCCGGCAATAGGTCGAGGTGGGGCGTTCTTTGCGTTCTTCTCCTTCTTCGCTTCGAATAGGGTCTTCATTGCCAAAGGAGTTGCTAAGAGCCGATCCTGCAGTTCATTCCAATGAATGAGCGCGGAAGAAACCGAGTGGCAGATTGACATACCGCATGTTCTTTGGCCTTCTGGCTCATGTCTTCCAAAGCGTCTGGCCCCCTGAACCTTAGCAACTTCTGTACATTCTGCGCCGTCTTTGGTCGAAGGACGCTTGCAGATCCATTCTGGGCGGCCTTCAGAACAGACGCCGGCTCCGCCACACCTCCTTTGACCACTGTTCCTAGTCTCTGGTTATGAAGTTTATGCTGCACAATGTCCCAAGCGGCTGCCCGAGTGGTCATTTCGTATCGCATATCGTGGGGATTGTCGACAAGTTCGAGAACAGCGGCGGGAGCATGGTCCCCTTTGCGATGTCCAAGCTTCAATATCCGTGTATAACCTCCTGGCCGGTCTGCGTAGCGTTTTGCGTAGGTTTCCAGGAGGTTGGTCAGAGCTGTGGGTTTCAGAAGGAACGCCGAGGCCTGGGCTTCGCTGCCAGCAGTTCCCTTCTTGCCCATTGTAATGATCTGGGAGGCATTTAGTACCGGCTTGGAAGCTATAAATGCCATGTATAGACCTTCTCAGCTAGCCTTGCCGTGTCCCTGGCTTTGGGCAGCGTTGTCTTGATACGTTCATGTTCGAAGAGTGACGTGACCAAGTTCCTGCGGAATGTCGGATAGGCAAGGCTGAACACGGTATCCTAGCTGACTTACCGGAGCATGAGCATTCGGTGGGACGATGTCCGCGAGAACTTTCGGAAGGCTACACCATGCTTCATGTTGGGCGGGGTACTGGAGGGATTCAGCCAACGGCGTCAACCCGCGCCCAGTTACCCCGACGCGACGTGGGTTCGAAATTTTGACGGCGTTCCCACGATCGAAATTAAGCGCCGGTCACCCAGCGCATTCACTCAAACCTGACTACACAACCGTACATACATTCTCAGAGAGGAAATTCATGCCTCTTGAGTCCCTTGAAACGCCCAGAAAAGTCTACGCGGAACACATGCCCCGAATCCGGGTATTGCTCCTGTCGGCTCGCGTCTCCTCCATTTGCCCCGCAATGTGCGGTTGTGACGAATAGTTGGTCGTTGTTATCACCTTCGGAATAGATAAGAGACGGCAGAGCAAGCCGCTGAGAGCCCACTCACCCCCAAAGCAGCAGGCAGTGACATTCAGCGCTTTCGGAATCATCAATTCGAAGTCCACTGACCCATCTGGGGCAAACCGCACGATGCGCGAGCCACCCCACCTGATTATGGCTAAGCACCTGAGCAATCAAATTTCTAGAAAGCCATGCATACCGAGCGCTCCATATGTACCCATCCTCGTCAAGGGTGAGTCCGTCGCAGAAGGAGTTAGGGGCAAACCCGAGGGCAACTGCGTCAACCCAGAGTCTCCTACCTGATGCCTTACCAGTGCTGACGTCGTAGTCATAGGCGTAAATCTTGTTGACGAGGGAATCTGTGAAGTACCTGGAGGTATGCATCAGCGTATGGCACAGGCCGAAAGCGCGCTGCCCACATGGTTTTCCCGTCTGAACTCCATCCAAGGCCATTGCTATCCTGATCACCGCAGCCCTGTTCAGGAGATGGGCCAGGGATGGGTCAGCGGTATTCTCACCGTGAACGGTTCATCAATCATGACGCAGGTACTGTCTGCGGGGTCATAGCGATACAGCCTTCCGGGTATGCCATGTTCTGGAGATGCTATGGTCCCAGCAAAGAAACGACCGGCAGCATCGCAGGCACCGTCGTTAAACCGTGTATGGGCCACCTCATCAGCCGCAAGGGGTTGTGCAAGGTAGCTCAGGGTTGAGTTCCCTTCCAGCAGCGCAAACCCTTGGGCGGCTACACATGCCAGCTGGTGGGGGAAGGGTCGTATATAGAGCACAACGAACGGGGAAATTGCTCACTCCTTTGCCGTCCTTTCGGAGGACCAGACATGTCACGGCCTCGTCGAATGCCTCGACAGTGACTTCGCCTGTTTCAGCCAAGACGTGGTATACCTGCGACAAGGTGAGATACAAGAACATGTATATATGTCGGTTGCGGTCAGAACCTTGTTCTCGTTGATGTCGACAAAATGAAGGGTCGAGCGCGCCGCCTCGTAAATGGGTCCTGGAGATTTCTATGGCAAACGGAGGTGTATGAAAGCTGAGAAGACTGACCTTCCCCCAACGTGCATCCAACTGTAAGCCAGGGCTTATCAAGGTGTAGCTCTCGCCGGGTAGTCATGATAATGGGTCAATAGAGATCTGATTTGTCGGTCAACTGCAGGCATTTTATAACGGACAATTGGAAGAAATGAGAACACGATTCGGAGCCTGCCGACCAGTGGAGAAGGAAAGAGCATCGCTTGCTATTGCAAAGGTCAGTTGATCTCGGTCTTCACTATGGGTGAAGAAAAAATGGCAATCCATTTTCCGATATAGCAAGAAGCCCGGAGCCGTGGTTTCTTCGTGTTCAATTCAGCATGTCCAATCCCAAAGAGTGAAGACAGAGATGATGATTGATGGAAGCAATCTAATGTACGGGTTACTCCGAAGGGTCTACTAGTGCGCTGAAAGAGGTGACGACAATGAGCTGGGAGTCTGTGGTACCAAGAGCGCGACGACGTACCATCAGGGGTTTTGGCAATGTAGTCAATAGCTGGACATGGGAAGTGGGTTAGCTTGTGCTTGGCATTTGGATGCGTTACCCTCCGTACCTTGGGCGACTGTCTGGATTTCGTCTGCCTCGGCGTCGGGGATTTCAATGGAGAATTCCTAAGCGTTCAGGTGAGTTCTTGCGTCATCGTGATACTGCAGCGAGGTGCACACCTCTTCGACTGCCATGACCACCTCTACCGCGTCCAAACTGTCAAGACCCAAGTCTTTCGAGAATGAGGCAGTTGCTGTCAGCTGAGGGAGGGAATATATATGAGTCGTGATTGTATAGGTTTGGCAGTACGTGCGCACCTTTGAGGGGTCAACCTTCTCATTACCCTTCAACACGTCAAGGATACGCGACTGGATGGAATCCCTGCTTAGACCACTTCCTGAGGCGTAGGTGGCACGGGGAAGAACGAAACGATTGGGCAGCGTACGCGCTGCGACGGCCGAGCGGTAGACAGTTGTTGACCTGGAAGCAAGGCGGAAGAGCGACATGGTTGTTGAGAGACGGGTGAACGGAGGAGTTCGCTGCCAACACCTGTGACGAACGAAAACACGCGGGTTAGTCAGCGAGTATCATTCCCACCTGATGCGCTGATGGCATTGCGTCGGGAGGCGGGTATCGGGTCCAGTCACGCGTGTGACTGGATCTTGAGAGCGCACACATAGCTAATCTGTGTCAAAGTACGCGAAATAAGACACTTACACAGCGGATAGTACGAATTTTCAAGATAGTCCTCGGGCTGGACTTAGTGTCGGGCAGCCTGTAAGGTCTTTACTGAAGCCATAATTCAGCCCAGGTTTATGTGAGCCTCTATGACGGGAGAGAAGTTGCCTCCTCTGAAAGTCTCAAAAGAGGTTCTACGAGACTACTGAAAGGCGACAGCTATGAGTCGGGATACTGGATAGAATAGTTGAAGTATGGCATTCAAGGGGGATATAATATTGAGATTCTACCACCCAAGTAGGAAATCCACGGTGAGAACCCAACGACCAGTCAGATGAGACTGCGATGGGCCTTTACTGTAGACCATAATAGGGTCACTACCTCTGGAGTTGTAATTGAAAGACGTGGAAGTGTGGCGTTGTGGTGACCGATGAACTGTACAGAACACGGCCGGAGGACTCCGGAGATCCAGCTTGTGGCTGTGCCATCAACTCATCGACGCATCGACGCTGTGAAGACTCCCCTAACCGACATTCAAGGTACGCTGGACGCTGTTGCTGGCGATAACTTATTCTGACCTCTTACCCATAGGTCTGTTGCTCTTTGCTGTTTTTTTGAATAGCCATCTGACCGCTGAACCTGCAGACTCCGACCATGGCCACCATCTCGTCGACACCCATCGTTATTGATGGCAAGGGTCATCTCCTTGGTCGATTGGCCTCAATCATCTCGAAGCAGATTCTCTCTGGACAGAAGATTGTCGTCGTTCGCTGCGAGGAGATCAACATCTCTGGCAGCTTCTTCCGGAACAAGGTCCGTCTAATAGCAAGACGAAACATATCCTAGGTTCTTACTTTTTGGGCAGCTCCGGTACCACAACTTCCTCCACAAGCGCCATATCGTCAACCCCAAGAAGTCCGGTCCTTTCCATCACCGGGCTCCTTCCAAAATCCTCTACCGTGCAATCCGTGGCATGGTCCCCCACAAGACTGCACGCGGTGCTGCCGCCCTTGAGCGTCTCAAGCTCTTCGAGGGTGTACCCCCTCCCTATGACCGCAAAAAGCGCATGGTCGTCCCTGAAGCTCTCCGAGTGTTGAGGTTGAAGCCCGGTCGCAAGTACTGCACTGTCAAGGTGAGCTGCTAATTCGACTCCACGGCAACAAATAGCTCATGCCAACCCGATAGCGTCTGTCCCACGAAGTCGGCTGGGGCTACAAAGACGTTGTTGACCGTCTCGAAGAGAAGAGGAAGATCAAGGCACAGGCTTTCCATGAACGCAAGGTGTGTTTACCCGATAAGCCTTTATCTCTGCCCTCTCGCTGACAGATTGCTGGTAGATTGCTACCCTCAAGTTGCGCCAAAAGGCCATTGCTGACAACTCGTCTGGATTCCCACAACTCACCCAGTTGGGCTACTAGGTGGATACATAGCATGCGTATAAGACCAATATTCAATCTTCGCCCTATGCATACATTGTACCTTGCCTTGACTGTGTATTCCATCACGATTTGGAGACTGCGAGCTGAAGCTACCGCAAGCGCGACCTGAGATGTTGAGTCAGCCGGAGCTGTGCCCAATTGGGCGATGTAGATGTTGGACTGTTGACTGCAGATAATTCAATATTAATTTGTATCCTCTCCCATCATCTCCCTCCCCCCAATCCCCTTCCAAAATGGCCTCCGAATCCTCCCAGACCCGTGAAGAATGTGAGCACTGACTTTGCATGATCTTGAAAATTATTGGCGAAAAAACTCAATTTATCTCTCTTTTTTCTGCACATTCCTCAGCCTCGCCGCCCCATTCTCGGTCGCCCTCACCCGCTCCCAACGACACCCTCACCCTTCGCGCTCTCGTATCTACCAAAGACGCTGGCGTTATCATTGGAAAAGCTGGAAAGAATGTCGCCGATCTCAGAGACCAGACTGGTGTCAAGGCTGGCGTTAGCAAGGTCATTCCCGGTGTTCATGAGCGGGTTCTCACCGTCACTGGCAGCGTCGAGGCCGTCGCAAAGGTATGCGTCAAGTCGCTATCTATCCTGCTCGCTGGTTGACCCGATCCAAAGGCGTATAACATGATCATCTCCCAACTCGTCGAATCGAGCCCTTCAACACCGCCTGCCTCTGGTTCTGGCGTCCACACGTCTATCAGACTCCTCATTTCCCATAATCTCATGGGGACCATCATCGGACGAAGTGGTCTCAAGATCAAGGCGATTCAGGATGGATCAGGCGCCAGGATGGTTGCCTCAAAAGAAATGCTTCCGCAGTCGACGGAGCGCGTCGTCGAAGTGCAAGGCGCACCCGAAGCAATTGGCAAGGCAATTGAGGAGATCGGCAAGTGCCTCTTGGAGGATTGGGAACGCGGTCAGGGCACTGTTCTCTACCACCCCGGACCTCATACCGAGGAGCGAGGCGGAAACAGGCGTGGAGGCCACAACTACACTGGCTCATACTCTGGTGGTGGTGGTGGACGTCGCCAAAACAATGGCGAGTCCAACAACACTCGAGCCCGAGCTGCCTCCCCACCTTCTACCGGACCTCCTGAATCCCCGACCTCGTCATCCAACCCTCCTGCCACGAACCTCCGCACTCAAAACATCTCCATCCCCTCTGACATGGTTGGCTGCATCATTGGTCGCAGCGGAACCAAAATTACCGAAATCCGTCGCTTGTCGGGTTCCAAGATCTCCATCGCCAAGGCCCCTCACGATGATACTGGCGAACGCATGTTCACCATCGTCGGAACGCCCGAGGCGAACGAAAAAGCCTTGTTCCTCCTCTACAACCAACTTGAGAGCGAGAAGGAGAGGCGTGTCGGTCGTGAGGCTCAGCAACAGGCTGAGCTCACGCAAACCCAGGAGTAAAATTTGTAGATTAACCACCCTTCATTTGCCTGCCGAGATGACAATCGACAGCTTATAGAACGTCTCTTTTTTTTTCTTGAGGAAACAAGTTGTATAGTTGCTGATTTCGATCCTAGGTGTATATGTAGTTCTAGTTTGACATCATTTCTTGACAGACACTTGTACTCCTAAAGTTGTTGTTGTTCCATTACTCTACTGTCTGTGTGCTTAGCTGCTGTAGCTCTTGTACTCGTTACCAGCCTTCTGTATCCGTTTCGAATCCTATCTTGCTGAGAACAACTCGGTGGACAAAGTTGAGATGAGGTCGTTGACGTAAAATTTCAGGTGTCAGCCTCTTCTGATCCATACCGTCATGCAGCCTTCAGGGCATTCATCTCTACCTTCGCGGCCACAATGGCCTGCAGTACCACAACAGGTGCCCTATCAGAATGTGGCAGCAATGCAAAACTACTTTCAGCGGGGTGCCTATTCGTCGCATTATGCTCAGGCATATCTCCAGGCTCAAGGGATCCAACCCGCGCTTCCTGCTCCCCCTCACGCGTCTACTCATGGCGCATACAGTCAGTCTGGGCCTTCCAGTCGACCATATAACAACAACAACGCGAACAGGCCCCAGCGTCCCGTTCAACCAACTGGCGCGTGGTATCAGGCAGGCCACAGCCGATGCTCTTACAAAAACTGTCAATTCACGGGAGCGCCTAAAGCTCTCGAGATCCATATGATGGACCGGCATCTCATCTTTCCTCCTGGATGGGATAAGAAAGCCAAAAAAGACGAATGGGATGCCGATCCTAGTTTGAAGGGGTGCGTCGAATCCTTTTCCTTCACCTCCTTGTAACTGAACTGTGCATAGGAAACGGATTCCGATTCAAGGGACCAATCTCATCCTAGACACGCCGGAGACGCTCGAGGCATGGAAGGAAGAGCGGAGAAAGCGCTTCCCGACTGCTCATCGCGTAGATGACAAGAAGCGGAAGATGGAGGAGGCTGTTGCCCGTGGGCAGTTGACGGTTGAAGATATGGGTGTTCGACCGGAGAAGAGGAGAAGGACAGAGGACGGGAATGGAAGGGGAGACCACCACAATAGTCGAGGGAATGGTAGGAGAGGTCGTGGACGTCCGGCACAAATGGTTCCTGGGCGCGCACCTGTTCAAGAGGCCAAGCCTGTCCTCCAGCAAGTAAAAATTGAACCTCTCAATGACGATGATAGCTCCAGCTCGTCTTCGGACGACGATGCTGAGCCGGAGGTCTCTTCTTCTAAAGCTCCAGTCCCTCCTTTGGACGCTTCACGGAAGACAGACCTGGAGGTGACTGCAATACCCCCACCTCGTCCAGTTGCCGACTCAAAGTCTAGAGAAAAACGACCCTTGCAGCCTAAAAAGCCACTGGCAAACCCCTTCAACAACAGGGCACCACTTTTGCGCAGTGTGAGTCCCACAATGAACGAATCCCCAGATTCCAGCTCACCGTTTTCTCCTCTAGCTTATCCTGCCAGAAATTCGTGTCACGGTGTCAAACCTATCTCAAGCAATAAGGTTTCTTGTCGACAACGACTTCCTTTCCGATGTAGAGCTTAAACCTGGGCAGGCGGACGAACGGCCAATCCAAGTCATTAGTAGTACTGAAGCCGGAGCATAGACCTGGTCAACTGGCATTAATTGCACATAAGCGTGTGGGGTGGCGATACATTAAGTTATAAGCTACTAAACTACTCTATCTATCTACCACTGCTGCTGTCAGTCTCTTCTGAGCCAGTCTCTGAACCGTCCTCAGAATCAGAGCCCTCAATTTCGCTAGGATCCACCTCAAGGGACCGTTGAGCGACCTCGAACCCTTCATTGGAAAGGCTTTTCGCGATCGCGTCCGCCTTAGCAGGTGCAGTCACGACGACGGCAATGGAGCTTTCAGAGTTGAAGAGAGGGAGGAAGTACTTTTTGAGAGCGCCAAGAACGTCTTCCTTGGAGACGCCCTGGTACTTCTCAAGGAGTTCGACCTGGTATCGCTGGGGTAAGCCCTTGAGACCTTGGTTGATGAACGAAACGAGAGCCTGGGATCAAAGATGTGAGCACGCTCGAAACAAAGCACCCATCGAACAACACTTACAGCACGGCCACCTGTTGATACGTTGCGAGCGACGCCATAGACAATTGTGCTCTTAGCGGCGTCAAGTACAGAGTCGTTGAATTCGACTGTGCCATCGGCTAGTCCAGCAATAACCTTCTTGGCCTCTTCGAACGCGCCAATGCTATTCGAACTCTACACAGAAGGTGAGCGAATGAGTTCAAAAACGCCTAGTTACGACGTACCCTGTAAAGCGAGAAAGTCAACAAACCAGCCTCAGGATCGAGGCCGACATATGCGCCATAGGCCAAGCCGGAGCCTCGAATGTAGCGCTACAAAGGAAAGAGTTCAGTTGTTGTCTGCTGGATGACGCCGCAGGACATTCAGCGTACCCAGAGATAGCTTTCAGTGGCATTCAGGACTTCTGCAGCCAGCCTCAAAGCAGGGTAGTCAGCGTGGTCAAAGCCTTGAATACCCTTGGCCGAATGTGTCACGAAAGAGCTCTCGATAGTCGGGAGGCTCATCACGACGGCCTGCAAGCCAGGTCAGTCTACGTCCCAAGTGAAGGATAATGCAAGCATACCTTCTTAGCCATGTGGTTTCCGATGTCGCTAAGTGTTTCTGAAGCCAAAGGGACGGGGCTGAGTTGGGTGGGCTAATGGTCCCCATCAGCCGACGATTCCGGCCTTGAGAAATACGCCACAGTACCTGCAGATGCTTGAAGTATTTCGCCCAAGTGCTTCTGGGACGTTCAACCTCAAAGACGTTTCCAGTGACAGAGAAGCGAACGCCAGATGGTTCAGTAACTGAAAATATGTTAACACGGATGAAGGAACCCAAGGGTGGCGGGGCTTACTGTGTTTGCGAATGAGCTCCATCTCCTTGAGGACTTCGTCGGGGTCATCTTGAAGCCTTCTCGTCAGCTGAGGAATAAAGTCGATTTGAGACAGAACGCCGCTAGCCCGCGAAGTAGACTTGTCATCGTGGACGAGCTCGGTCCATAGAGCACTGAGAACGGTGCTCCCGTCCCGCTTAAGCTCGGGCAAGGACTGTTGAATCTTGGCAACCGTGACAGCGAGACTATGTAGAGTCAGCTTCCATTCGGACAAGAAAGCATATCCGCTTACCGTTCCTTGTTGAACTCTGAGTTGTAGAGCAGATCGTTCAACCAAGAGATTGCGGTTTCGTACTTCGCCTTCTCCACTTTGATAGAAACGCGGAAAAGATCTGGGAATGATCCTGAAAGTCCAGTCCCAGCCTCGTAAGAAACAGTCTCGTCCTCAAGTCGGTTGATCACATCTTCGTGCGACAGGCGCTCCCCAGATCGGTTAACCGGGAGGTTGAAGAAAGATGATACATATGTCGACATCAGTCTTGACATTCATGTCAACTGCATGTTCGGCTGATATGGGACAGTATGACTCACGGTCTGAGGTGGTTAGGGACTCCGGCCAAGGAGAAGAATGCATTGACTGTAACGAACGCAGACTAAGGGAATGTGAGGAGGGAAGACGATGTTTGGGCAACCAGGTGCTAACCTCGACATGGTCGTACTCGACAAAGAAAGGGAGCGGTTGGCCATCCGACCCGATGTGTCGAGCCAGGTCTGGCGATTGGGTGACGTACTTGCCGGTTTGACGCCCTTCTCCAGGTTGCTGCAATGTGTCAACTGGGATCCATGAAATGCTCTTGACGTCAGGAACGGGGAAAGAGGTGATGATTTTCTCAGGAATGGGGCGGTCGTGTTCTGCTTTGGCGGCTTCGAGTTTAGCCTCGGCCTGCTTCAAACCTTCGGGCCCCAGTTCCGCTACTTGTTCTTCAATGCGCTTGGCTTCATCCTTTTCCAGCTTCGCAGCCATGGCGGCAGAAGGCTTGCCGACAACAATGACGGAGGGAGGGTCAATGAAGTACCTAAATGCGTTCTTCTGTTAGACACGACATTCTGCGGGTAGAGGGAAATTGTACGAACTTGCGCAAGAGATCCGTCCACTGTTCATTCGTCCAATGGCGAAGTTGCTCGTACTGGTTGATTTCGTCCATTGAATCCTTCAGTTCGGATCCATCTTCTTTGCCATAGAGGACGTCGGAGATGATTGTTCCAGAGAAGGTGTCGCCTTTCGCCGATTCCAGTTTGCTCCTCAGCTGTCGCTCATCCCGATTGATCAAGACTTGCATTCGCTCAATGTCTATACCGTCCTTCTCGGCAATGCGCTTGAGACTGGCTTTAAGCTTCTCAGGGAAGCCATGGAGTTCTTCGGTAGGCACAGAGCCGATGTAGATGGGGAGGTCGTTGCGGGTTGCCCTGGTGTCCTCGCCAAAGTAGATGTAAGAGCTGCAGAGTGGTGAGTATATGCAAAGGGTTCTGGATATGCAGTCGTACCAAAGTGGGGACTCAATCTCGACGAACTCCTTGTTCAAAGGTGCGACTGGTGACGAGGTGAGATAAGTCCCAATCATGTCCAACGCTTTACGTTCCAGATATTTGTTGTTAGAGGGACCCAGATAGCTGATAATCAATTCGCCCATGCCTTAATCGCGGTTAGAATTTATATTTAGGTTAGGCAGTGTATATTACTCACTTTCATCCTTCTCGGGGAACTCAACGACCTTCGACACATTTTCCGTGATAGGTGGTCTTTGCGCGCTAGGTGTCTCCAGGAAAGGCCGTTTCCATCCTTCCGGGCGAGAGCCTTTGTTTTGGTTGTGTTCGATCAGAGTTGGCTCAACCTCATTCTGGACAACATGCAGCAGAGACTCCGTGCCATTCAAGAACTTCCCGCCGACAATCAGGGCGAGGTTGTGAGGCACGTAATACGTGGAGTGATATTTCCTGACTGTGAAGGGTCAAAACACAAAGCAAGCACGATTGGTGAAATTTTTACTTTGGTCTGGGGTCAGAACTCGTAGTGCCTCCATCAAGCCACCCGTTTCACTTCGATAAGCACTTCCAGGAGGGTGTAGAAGCCGTTGCATCCTATCAACATTGTGTCAATGCCAGGTCCTGAAGCTGAAAGGGGGAGGGATCGTACTGGAGAGCCATTAGATCTCCCGACGTATTTTCCCGACCCTGCATTTCACTGTAGACGACGCCAGAATCTTCTCCTTTCCCATTGATATGGTGTACCTAGCCTTTGGTCAATTAAAAGTGGTAGCATGAAGAGTCGATATTACTTCTGTCACGAATCTAAAGGAGCGCGTTAATCGACCTGATTTCCTTCGATTAAGCAAAACAGTGCATACCCTGCGTCGGTGATCGTTGGGTAGAGGATATGGTCAAGGTAGATCGGCAACAGTTGAAGGAAGCCCTGTTCTCCAGCAGTTGAGACGGTGTATGCGGTGTGATCAGTGTCGGTCCAGGCATTGGTTCCGTTGGAAAAGCCCCTGTTGGCGAGCAGGTCGAGGATTCCCTTGTATGGGTATTTCTCAGATCCCATGAAAACAAGACTAGTGCCGAAAGATTAGTTGACAGACATCGGCACAAGATACGCAACACTAACTGCTCCAACGTGTGTGGGCATCCAGAGTCATCGAAAACTGTGGCGACGTGAAAATGGCTACTGGCGAAACATGGTCAAGACTGACTTTCGGTGGGTACAACAAAGTATCCGTTGATAATGGGAGCTGTTGGGCCTGTTAGTTTCTTGCAAAAAACCGGCGCTAAGATGAGAAATTACCCTCATAATCCAGATGAATGACTGTCAAACCAGTGACACGACTCCTCCATTTCGAGACGGTGACATCTGTAAAGTCCAACTTTACCTGTTTGACCAGGTCAAAGTTTCCAAAATTCTCTGGCATTGTCGAGGTCAGTTGGATGGGTGAATGTCGTCTGGGTGAACTGGCAAGGGTGGTCGCCTTCCGAAAAGAGTAATTCCGGGGTGGTGACTTGTGGGTGGTGGTGACGACTCGTGACAGTCGCTTTGAACTCGACTGCACCAGAGACCTCCGCCACAAGTTGGATAGACTCAACATACAAGTAAACCTGGAACCAGAGCTATGCCACCAACCGTCGGTGCTGTCGAATTATGGACAAGTCACAGACTCTGGCAGCGCTCCGTCACTGGCCTCCGTCCGGGTATGTAATCATCTCTCACGTGGCTACGATGGGCGCTTACCGCGGCCAAGCCTTTTCGTTCCGTGCCAAACTCTCTGCCATGAGCACGAACTCCAGTGCTCGTTCCCGAAAGACCCCAGAGGAAATTGCTGCTCTTCAGGAGGCTAGAAAGGCCAAGAAACTTGAGACAGCCAACCAGACTCAAAGTGAAAGTTTTGTGGGCGCACGCTTGCTAGAACGGCCATGGCTGTCGGTCGAATCTTCTATAAACATACAGCCAACTATGGAACTGAGGATCGCCACTTGGAATGTAATTATATGTTTGGGAGTCTTATCTGGGTCTTGACTGAAAGATCTGCACCAGCTGTTGGCACAGATCCTTGTCCGTGAGTCCCTGTGAGCTTGGGTGGCTGCTTGGGGCTAAAGGCTTCTGCAGGACGAGAACTCTTTCCAACGAGCGACTGCCTGAAGGCTGGGCAAAGGGAGCCTCTCATACATGAAGAAATTGCAAGGCTGGATGCGGATGTCTTCTGCATGCAGGTGAGGATATGCGTTGCCTATTCAAAGCACGATCGTCTCACCAGCTTTCAAGTAGGAGGTTGACAGGCTGGAGCGATTGGGTCCCATGCTAGAAAAGGCGGGTTATTCTTTCAGATTCGCAACTGGTCCAAAGAAGAGGCATGGCTGCCTCATCGCCTACAAGGCGTCCTTGTTCGAGCTGGAAGGGGAGCGCATCGTCTTCTACGACGATGAGGAAGTGCGTTTGGAGGGCACAGAGGAGCAGAAGAAAGGAAAATCTTTCGTCACCAAAAACATTGCCTTGATCGTCTCCCTCCGAAGAATAGACGGTCTTTTGGGAGGTCTTGTCGTCGGGACGACTCATCTGTTCTGGCACCCCCGCTACACATATGAGAGGGTGAGGCAGGCAGGTATCCTCACAAGAGAGGCAACTATATTCCAGGACTCTGATCCAACGAGGCAGGCGTGGCCATGTATACTTGCTGGAGGTAAGCATGCTGCACCTTCGCTTGTATACCTCTGCTAAACACTATGTGCAGACTTCAATTTCCCGCCTGAAGATCCTGGTTATGCTCTCCTCACAGGCGCAGCCCTTCTACCTGAGCAGATAGAGCGCCTCGTCCCCTCGTACGTGGTCCACAAGACAGTAGACCCCAACCAAACCCAAGAGACTTCCACTGGCCCATCCGCAGACGCAGAAGAGGGCGGCGAGGATGCAGACCCCGACCGGGTGATCACCAATGCCCGTCGAGCTGAACCATCCGATGGTTTGCTCAGGATCGATGAGCTAGGCGACTTCTTCCCTGAGAGGCAGCAAGTACAGAGTATCTATCAGGTAGGACTGAAGCAATATCTCTCCTCGACGGCGTCAGGTACATCTCTACCACCCATCTACGGCTCTAATCGGCCCATGGAATCAAACACAGCTGGATACTATGAACCAAAATGGACAAGCTATACCCATTACTGGAAGAGCGTTTTAGGTAACGTTCAGGCCCGATTGCCTTACCTTGCTGCGCTAATCCAGTGCAGATTACATCTTCATTACGAACGCACCGACGGGGTTCCAAGTGTCAGGCCTTCTTGCTCCGCTGGACGAAGAGGTCCTTGAACCTGGTCTCCCTCAGCGAGGCGTATGTGGAAGTGATCATCTGCCTCTCATGGCTCAGGTCAAATTTGGAGATTAGTAAATATGTTCGTAGACGACGAAGCTTGCGATAATCTATTGGGTAACGTTCGCAGCTGGTGGAAAGGAAATGTCGTAACAATGCGTGAAGGAGCGACCGTTGGGCTGAGCCCAATGAGGGATGAACGACTAAACGAATGTAGAGTAAAGAGTTGACAATGTTCCATGTTCAACTGATGAAAGATTAAAGAAACTGTACCTATCCCGTAACACGTAGCAAAGCCTTTGTGAAGATGCATTGTCTATCCAAAACCGCATATACACTCCCTTATCAAATGTTTGCTCGATCCGAACCAGCGAGCAATGAATTGAACAGCCCACTTGTCGACTCCTCGTTGCGCAGCTGGATCATATAGATAACTCCTGTTCGAGCTCCATTGCTGCTCAGCTCGATGGCGATTCCGGTCTTTCCAACTCGTTCTACACCATCCGTGAGGACGATCGTTGAGATGAGAATCGACTTCTTCTTGTCGTCAGCCTCGACAACGAGCTGTTTAATGTTGGTCGGGTCTTGACGGTACAATTTAAGCTTGGCGGAGCCCAGAGACTTCCATTGTGCATGTTGTTGCTGCAAAAAGACTTTGCATTTCATCTGCGCCGAGATCACTGTGGTGACAGGGCCAGTATGCTGGGGCATTTCTGGAACTGGGGAGTTGGGAGGGCTGGGCTCGTCAAAGTAGGGCTCTGCCATCGAAACTCCACGGGTGGCAGGCTGAGCAGATGGGAGAAGAGGACGAGCTTGAGGAGCATGTAAACTGGGTTGAGAATGGTTCCGCCCCATGCCAGCATTATAGAACGGAGGCATAGGCGGCGCACGCATGGGGTCGTGGTGCTGAGAGTACTGAGAGTTGATAGAGCGTGATGAAGGGGATTTGCGCAGATTGTTCATGGAAGGCTCTGACGGAGGTCGTGGGGGCATTTGCTGGCCATACTGAGGTCCCATCCCGGGTTGGAAGTTAGGTGGGCGACCAGCACCTGGAGGAAATCCTTGCCCTGGTGGTCCTGGTGGAAATCCTGAGCCTGGTGGTCCTGGTGGGAAACCTTGCCCTGGTGGCCCACCTCCAGGAGGGAAGTTGGATCTTGGGGGGAAGCCTTGGCCAGGAGGAAACCCTCCTTGCCCGGGAGGGAAACCTGGACCTGGACCTGGACGCATATTCTGATTAGGAGGGAACGGCTGCTGCATGTGCGGAGGTGGCGACATGGACCCGTTTGGATGTTGCATAATCTGCCCAGGATGCATGCCAGGAGGAGGCGACATAGACCCGTTCGGTGGACTCATGGTCATACCTGGACGCATACCAAGGGGGCCTGGAGGGCCTGCGTTGAAGCTTGTACTTCTGGGTGGGCCGTTTATAAAGGTAGAGCCAGGCCCGTTGAAAGGCTGAGCAGAGGCTGAGGTACGAATTGGGCCAGAGCCATCATTAGGGGGCAGAGGTGGAAGGTTGTTATCTTGATAATTCGGAGGAGGGCCGTCAAATTGAGAATGCGGCGAGCCGTTGTTCTGACCACGAGCCATCGGAGGGAGGGAAGGAACGGGCGGTGGGGCGACTTTCGAAGGCGGAGGCACTACATCCAAGATGGTTGGTAGGAGTTGCATTAAGACTTTCTGAAGACTCACAAGATCCCGAAAATTCAATACAGTCATTGAAATGGGCCATGAGTTGATCTCTTCGTTCGCGAGAGTCCGTCTCCAAGATCAGGAATTCCTTTCTCATGATTGCTACCTGCAAGGCATTGTCTGGACACAACTTCTTAGCCCACCAGCAAGAAATCAATACTTTGGGCACAAACCTTGGCCTTCAACCTCGGAAATGCGGAGAACCTTGCCTGCAAGGGGAGGGTAACAGAGCCACATGTCTGCGCCATCATTACTGTGCTGTGCCTGTTCCTCCTGAGTCATGCGCTCGCATATCAAGAAGAGATCAGAGAGAAGGTAGATGTGGCCTTGATAGTGGATGACTTCTTGGTTAGTAGCGCGGGACATGAACCGGACGGTAACATCAATTGACGTCCTCAGCTCTCGAGTGAAGGTTAATCCGGGTGGTGACATTTGTAGTTTGACAACCTGCAAGCGGCGGGTGAGACGTGTGATATTTCGTGATGGCCAAAATAATCACCTTGGGATTCATCGTGAAAATGTCAAGAGTGCGTGCGGTGGACAGCCGCGACTCTAGATTGGAGAGAGGCATCGACAAGGTAGCATTAGAACCACGGCTGATCGAAGTGTTGGCCGTTTCACGAGAGAGGCGACCCCTGCGCAGGCGTTTAGTTGAAAGACATGGAGGGAAGATAGTCCTGCGTACGATGTTACGCTCCCTCGAGCCGATCCACTTTCACTGCCTGGGTTGGAGGTGATTACTTCGTTACTTGGCCGCATAGGTGACAGATTTAGCTGCGCTGATGGTGCAGGAGGACTCATCGAACGTGTCCGCATATTAATAACAACTTCATCCTCAGCCTCGGCAGTTGGCTGCGCAGGTGTGCCAACGGCAATCGAGCCACGATGTTCAAGGGTTTCTAGCAGGCCATCCAAGGTCTCGAGGGCGTTGACCAGCAACCGATGATCGCTACGTCCTGGTGCAGTGCTTTTGAGAAGGCGATTGTACAGCTTGCGGTAGTACTTGAGCCGCGCTTTCGGAAGCAGGAACAAAGAATCAAGCGTCCAGACCGCGCCGTCCGGGCTTGAGTTAGGAGGGTTTGTTGCAGAAAAAGCCTCGAGAGCAGGACCCAGCTTCTGGTTGCGCTGGACGGGATCCCAATAGTCAAACCCAGCAGAGTACTTGTTGCAGTACGAGCTGTACGGTGCTTGAAGGTCTTCAATCTAGTTGTCGTTAAAAACGAACGTCAAGGTGGATAGGGGGTAAGCACGCCATACCCATCCCATTAGCAGATCCCCCAACGCTTTAGGATTCTGCGGATTGGCCCCGATTTCTTTGAGTTTCTGATGATAGACACGTCAGAGAATGAGCAGCTAGGTGAAAAGCAACAGCATGAACGAACACTGTGGAGACCGCGATTGGCTTTGTAGACACCCTCGATGCTCCTGAACATCGTGTCAAGCTCTGGAGGGGGGAGATTCGACCGCGACCATGCTCCGGCTACTTTCTGAAAACGTGATGAGCTATCTGAGCAAGGCCTTCCAGGACACCACCGACCCTGATGACGCCTGTGAGATTGTCGACATAGGTCTTTTCGGTGTCGATGAGGTCGATGAGTGGGTTGGCCTTCTTTGCTTTGGAACCTGGAGTCTGGGACGACGTGGGTGTTGTTGGCACCTCAGGTTCTGCAAGCAGCTCAATACGCGAAAGACGGTCGACGTCGACGGGCTTACCTCCAGGGACGGGCAGGTGTGCGCTGTCTGACATGAGAGGCAGGAACAGAAGTCGTGCGAAAGTCCAAAAGACTGTCCGCTCCTCGACATTTACATGCGTCCGGGAATCACTCCGTTCGCGTCATCCATCCGTACTCGACCCTGCCAATAGGCACTGTGCATCTATATCAGGAGCCAGGCCCTGTCAGGTCCCAGTTGGTTTCACGACGCAAATCAAATATAGCCTTTCGATTCCGCGCTGGGAACTTGAAGCGCGGCGCCCGCAACAGTTCTTTCAATGAACGACGACAACAGTTCGTCCCAAAGACCGCGCCGTCTCGAGGTCGACCTTCTCTTCCTTGAGCGAACGTTTCGTTCGCGGGCAAAGGCAGAAGAATTACTGAATCCAGAGCGAGAGGCGGTTACCATCAACCCATCCGACTATGAGGCTACGGTCAGGTGCGTCATCCAGGTTCTAACACTAAGACCGCGTCGTGACTCTTGTACCTTCAAGCTACTTCCCTAACAAACTTAGACGGAACTACAATGTTAGTCCTTCCCGTTTCTCCCTCATCCACCAGCCCTCACACCTTCTCAGACCATAGGCACGATCGCTGGAGCAGGTCTGGGGTACACATTGCGTCAACCCAAATGGACACCAGGAAGATTAGGCACCGTTGTCTTTATGAGTGCCCTCACTGGGCGCGCAGTGGGGAGTGCATACTCCGTCTTCTCGGCATACAACTTCTTTAGAACCCTTCAGGATCCTGCAGGGTTCGGAAAGGCCATTGACAATGTCAAGCAGCGAATCGAACACCCTGGCTCTGTCCCATCGGCCACTTCAGACCTTCCACCAGCCGAAGACGCGCCTGCTCCCATTCGTACGTTTGCACATTCCCAATAGCACTCGGTGCTAACCTCCCCCAGCTCCGGTGCTGACGTCCAGCAATGATTCCCCCGATGCTCCCGCCCCCACCTCCGGCGCCCCTGCTGGTGCATGGGACCGGATAAGAGCTGCGAATACAAAGCAAGCTCGCCAATCCTCCTGGGATTCTCTCCGACAAACACACGAACGGACTAATATACCTACGGCCCAGAAGCAGGCGTCTTCTGCTGAACAAGGTAACAGGTTCTATGACGACACCGACAGAGCTGCAGAGCAGGCCAAATTCGACGAGTTGCTTGAGAAGGAGAGGAACTTTAAATAAATCCCCAATACAGTGTCAGACGTTACAATACATGAATATTAGGCCATTTTTCGGGGTAATCCTACAGGCGGCAAATCAGAGCCGTATCAAATCAGCGGCCATTCATTCCATAGCTCGAGGAGTTTGGAATCGGCGAGTCCATATGTGATGGCCTTTCTGACCAGTTGCTGCCTCCGCTCCCAGGTCTGTGGACATGGGGAGGCGAGAGTGTCCTGTCAGAGGATTCTGCAGGTCGTGTAGCGTACATAGAAACATTGGTCGGGAGAGGTGCCTGTGTCTCCCTCGGAGGATGAGAACCTTGCTCACCCTGCTCAAAGAGTGACCGATGCGAAAAGGGGTATAGTGGTACATTCACATCAAGGGGATTCTTCTGAGCAGTCATTCGGACAATTTCGCGCATCAGCCCCTGGAGCAGCCGCTCTTGTCGTGCTGTCGTATTTGCATGAGCCTTCTTCTCTTGAGCTAAAAATGAACCTGGGGAAACTTACTGCCTATCGGTGATCGACTGCCATATTCAAGCATTGCGAATCTTCACCGCCAGTTAGATTCCGCGGAAGAATAACCAATTACCTTACCACTCACCGAAGCACATTAATCTCGCCCCAAATGCGGGCTTCCTTGTCTTGCTCATCAGTTTCGATGAAATGCTTGCACTGCTGTACAAGTACAACGGCTGCCAGATACCAGCAAATCTAGAATGGCCATCAGCATCCTGAAACAATGGAGAAGCAATGGCCGACACCTACAGTTACGAAGGGATGAAGGCGGGTTATATCCTGAGAAGCTTGAGAAAGGGTATAGAAGGCGTTGAGAATGTGCTTCGCAGAATTGACACATCGTGACATGGATATGTTGTTAGGATCCAAAAAGTCGATGTAAGGGTTGTGAAGGGTGATAGTTGCCCTGGATAGATCATGTCATCGTTAGCATGCTTCGAACGCCTGATAGAAGTAGAGACTCACGCATGAGGGATGATGTGGACCATGTAAAGGTCAGTGTCTAGGGTTCTCGTCCCATCAGGACTTTCACTGAGACCGTTGTTTGCTCGGAAGATTTGGGGCAAGTTTGCAAGGAAGTCATCACAGACGAGCTGGTCAAGGTCTTTAAACCCAGGGAGGGTGAAGGGGTTTTGGTTCTTGCTCGGGGCGGTCGGAGCACGAAGATTGCCTCGGACGTTGAAGTCTGTGACCTTCCCAAAGAGCATTACGGTCTTGATCAGCAGCAGGAACGAGTCGGTATATTGTGGAGGATGGCGGGTATAGACATCCTGTTGTCCAAGATGTTGTGTGTTGCTTGGAACTTGTCGCTAAAAACTAGTCAGTCCAACAGACGGAGAAGGAGAGGGAAGGAGGGACTAACGCCTGACTCAAAATCTTCCGTTCGTAAGGGAAGTTCCGTTCCAAGATCTCGCTCGTCGACAGCGTGAATCCAACCTCCTACTGAGGCAATACGATCAAAGAGGATCGTCATCCACCATGTCCTCCGTCTTGATTCCAAATCGCGGAGATCTTTGGGAGGTGCCAAATATGCTCCTGGGGAATTGTTGCCGTGGGTAGAGAAGGTACCAGGATAGTTCAAACGTAGTGGAACGGCTACCCTTGTTTGGAAGCCAGCAAAAATCCAAACTTCAACCCACCGACCCTCTTGGTAAAAGTACCAGGAGAGGAGAATGCAGGCTTGCATCACGGAAAAGATGTCCTCTCCACTTGCCATGGTTTTGTCAATGTACTGTCTCGTCTTGCTCGCGTGGAACTCGGCGAACTGGTCCCTCCGAGTGCTGTCTGGAAGCGTGATGACGTTTTGAGGATACCAACGAGAGGCGGAGGCGCACTAAATAGACGTCAGTTTCACTTAGACAAGAGGTTACGAGATTGACACCATACAATAGCATGTAGGATCGCCGAGTGAGGGAAATCAGGGTCTTTGGGAGTCAGCTTCATGGCTGCTAAGAACGATGGCTTGTGAAGCACTCGGGAGCCACAGGGATCGCATTTGAAGAAGACGTCGATGCTGCATCCGTTAGACTTCAGGATAGATGTGCAAGAAAGCAACATACTAATGATCAAGAACAGACGGCTCTGGAAGGTCTGGATTCCATCCAGAGAACAAAAGGTCCATGAAAGGGTCTGAATCTCCACTTCCGGCTTGTTTCCCTGCCGCTGCCATATCAGGGCTACCAGTTTCACTTCGAAGCCGAGATTCTGGCGTGTCGGGCGCAATGAGGTTCATTGCTAACGAAGCTCGAGGCAGGGTAATTCCAGCGTCAGAGCCTGTATAGAAACGTCAGTGCTGCAGTTTATGGATAGATGGAATGGTAGCACCATCGCGCCCTGGCGACATTGAACGACCGGACCCTCCCTGATCATATAGGCGTTGCTTGAGATTTGCTACCAGCAAGATGTTAGGGTGGATATAGTCAAATGGTCTTGTCCAACATACTGATTTGATCCTCCAGCTGTTTAATCTTCTCCACTGGATCTGTGTCAGGAGCAAGGGTAAGCCCTTCGATGGGGTCATACGAGCACTGGGGCTCTGTTGGGTGTCTAGAGAGAAATCTTCAATAACTGAGCAGAGACTCAAGACCAGGACGCACGCATAACCAACGGGAGCCGGAACGCTGATGGTTGCCTGCCATTGTCTAGGGGGGTTGGTTGAGTATGTGTGAGCGCCCAAGCAAGAGAGACGGACTTGACGCATGTTCCACAGTGAGGTCGTTGGGCGTCACATTTCTAGGTCGAGTGTTTAGTTCAAACTTGTCATGGACGCGACACGAGCAGAAGGAACCGACCAATTTGCGTCGCCGACATGTCCGACAGGCCTTGCACAAGCGGGAATCAGAGCCGGGCCTACCGAGCCTGTACCCCACCACCACTCACCTGGTTCCGTCGAAGTGCTGGACGGCCGTTCACTGTTGCAGCGGGCGCTTTGGGCATAGTTTTTGGAGTTGGACTAGATGGAAGGTAAGGAAGGAGTGCAGCACGAGGGGCGGTCTTGTCGGTGTTGGTGACAGAAAGATGATAGGGGATTAACAGGGACTAGCTGAGAAGATGGCTTCAAGTACATAAGAAGGACAGCCCCCAGAATGCCGGAAGGTATCTGATCGGGATATTTCAGGACATTCAACCAACCAGCCCAATTCCCCTCCTCGTCGCTGCCTTTTCACTACCGACTTTTGTTCCGGCCAGCGCAACCGAGGCGGGCGCGCAGGCGGCACTGTCTAGTTCTTCAAGTCCTGCAGCTCCTGCTATGCAATTCTTCAATGTGTTACATACAAGTGTTACAGAAAGTGATACAGGATCGTGAGTAGGATTGCCACAGATTCACGATCTCAAAGTGGGAATTATCGTTGTCAGCCAAGGCCCTAGTCCAAAGTACGCATAGCCGCTCACAGGATGGTCGCAACAACCTTTCGCGAGTGAGCGAGGTGGCGAAACTCAGTCAGGTATATGCCTTGCCGAAGTTTCACGGATGAGCGCCGGAAGGGCATGAGACTTTTAATGGGTCACACCTTGCCATGTACCCAGATTCAAACTTCCATTCGTGATGGGGATGGATATCGAGCTTCCCACCAACGAGGCCTTCGTATGGGAGACCCTTCAAAACCGGGCCAGTGGTCCTCAGCGCAAATGGAAATACTGTATGAGGCTTTCCACTTACGAATCACTAGGCGTCGCCAACGTGGTTGATTAGCCATCCGTGGTTGCCGGTTTAGTGGGGAGCAAGAGAAAACGTACTCTGGGCCTTCATCTGTGTGCTTCCACTTCAAGGTTTCAGGGACAATATTGTCCAAGGCCATGTCCATATCTAAAGTATTGCGTTAGGCATAGATCCCTGGAGGCCAGGCTCGGGTTGTAAGCTTATCGTACCCGTCCGGACATCTGATGGGGACATTCAATCTTTGTAGATCAGCAAACGAATGGAACACGGTTACCTCTATCATAATTTTCATTTACAGTAAGGGCAGCTGATGTATGCTGGCTTTTGTTGCAGATCTGTTAAGACGAGCACACGGATACCTCGAATTGGTGCTCACATGAACAAGAATAACATCCCAACCTAGGAAATATGGAAAAGTCCATATGTCGATCTAGGCATGGAGAGAGCTCACCTGGACATCCTTGACGCCGGGCTGGATCTGTGCCATGACTTCATCGGTCACCAGGTAACATCCCTTAGAACGTTTAGAAAGGGTGAATGTTTTCTGCCATCCCATTTTGCAACGTTTGAGATAAGACAAGGACAAGGACGAAACTCAGCCGTTTTCTGCGCCTGAACTCGGGCAAACAGGACTAAACAGATGACATGGGTGAATTACAAGGCCCTACTAATAGCCTTACTCGATTTGAAAGGAGTACAAGGTTCGTCACTCCTCGCCGAAGCGTTTGACGCGCTCATAACCACCTCGGTTGCCCGGAACATTGCGATTGCGACAGTGGTTCGCGTAATGGCCTCTCTCGCCACACTATCAGACCCGTTAGGAACATGTCACTGCTTTCGGTCGACGGTAGCTCACCTTGAAGCACGTAACATCGTCCAAATTCTTTCTGGGTGGTCCCGACAGCCCCGAAAAGTTTGACTGGCCACCACCGCCTCCATCATAGCGGCCATACCCTGGAGGCGGTGGTCCAACCTCTCGATTGGAGAGCGACGCTTGGCTCTCATAATCCTTTGCCGTTGGCAAACCTGGCTTCGGGCTGGAAGGTACATGGTCAGCACAAGACGTCGATCTCCAGAAGCAGAAGGTAACTGACTGGCCCTTCGGACATTCCGGCCCAAGGGGACAAAACCCTGTGAGGTAGTTTTGACACGCAACTTTGCGTACGTGCTTTCTTGGGCAAGCAGGACCTAGCCAACACGTATGAGACTCGCGCACCGAGCTACCAGTTCAAGACGCTCACCAAGTTTACAATATCCTCTGTTGTAGTCCGGACATTCAATCCTTCGTTCCTTTGGGTGTGCATACAGGCATTCGTCTCCTGCAGAACAATAGCCATATTTTGCGAACCACCAACATTCTGGCATACGCCGAAGGTTGTATTCATGCAAGAATTCGCAAGCATCCCCCTTCTTGCATAGTCCTCGAAGCCAATGCTTGCAGACAGTTGCGAGCCGTTCACGCTCTCTTGGATGTGTTGGCAGTTGTCTTGGAGGCTGGAAGTTCTGAGCTGAAGGTGTCGTATGGCGTAGGGGACAGTGCAATGGCCCGAGAGGACAGCCAGCAGGAGTCAATGCAAGCCTGCATATTTGGTCGTCTACGAAGGGTGCAAGTCGAAACAAAAGTCGTCAGACCGAGAACATACCGACCTTTGTCAAGCTTAATGCCAAGTTCAGCCTTAGCGTAGATTTCTGCTGGGAAGTTGTTCTGATGGAATTGAGGATTTATTATGTCCTTGAGGGCAGATGGCCCTGCAAGAGGGTTGGAGGTCATGGTGGTGACTGTTCAACTCAAAAGCCCGACATCAACGGGGCGCATGAGGCGCTTGTCAGCTTTTCAGGCACCAAGCCATCCCACGAGCCGCCACGACCCTCCACCCAACATGAGTTGTCTGCCGGCATATTGTCAGCTATATATACGGTGATTGTGCCAGTTGAACGGCCTTTTTGTTGTCTTTCTTCGTCTCTCAGTCCATGGATTCATCGCTTCCTGCTAGTTTGATGCATGGCAGGGTGACAAGGAAGGTGGCCTTGTGCTTAACACTTGCGGCCACTCTAGTTGGGCTGGCTTATCGTGCCTCTCGCCGACGACTTCCTCTTCCTCCAGGGCCTCCATCCTCTTGGTTCAAAGGACCAACAATGCCCAAAGGGATCTACCCGTGGATTACTTACGCGCGCTGGGGGGAGCAGTATGGTCGGTCTCACACATATTGGGGCAGCGGTCACCGGTCACCACTCACTCGAGAAACTTCCTAGGGGACGTCATCTATTATAATACACCAGGGACTCCTGTGTTGTTGCTCAACTCTCGCCAAGCGATGAGCGATCTCCTGGATAAGCGCGCGGACATATATTCTTCTCGTCCCTATCGGACAATGGTTATTGACATGTAAGAGCTGAGAGCTTTTCAAGTAGCGACGTTCTGATCTCCCTAGCCTCGGTTTGGACTACCTTTTCACCTCAATGCTCTATGGCGAACGATGGAAGGTACGTTTTAAGCAGCTCCCAAGGTTAATCGAGAGAAGTTACGCATTACTACACAGCGCCACAGAAATCTGTTTATCAAATATTTCAAAAGAGCTAAAGAAAATCGTGATGTCTATAACTCCGTGCAAATTCGGTATACCCACGCCTTCCTTCGAGATCTGCTTGGAAATCCAGTAGACTTTCGCCAATGCATCAGAAGGCAAGCTCTTGCAACGAGATCCCTGAACCGGGATGTATTCATGATTTCTAGGTCTGCTTCTGCTGTTGTCCTAGGCCTGGTTTACGGCCACGGTGTCGCGGAGGAAGGAGACACGTATGTGGATCTCGCCAGTCAAACCACCCGCAGTCTTGGAAAGTGTGGTTTATACGGGACTTACTATGTGGTACGCTTGCTAAGAAGTGCACTCGTCTCATAGAAGCTAAATCCATTGCCAGGATTACTTTCCATGGCTGAGACACGTACCCGCATGGTTCCCACTGGCTACATTCCAACGCAAAGGTCAAGAGTGGAGAAAGCCTGTTCGGGAGATGCTGGAACGGCCGTTCGCCGTAACGAAAGCCAAGATGGTATGTCACCCATATGTCCGCCCTCTGGTCCCTTCTGACATGATCACGCCCGTAGCTGGAAGGAAAGGCATCTTCATGTCTTGTATCAGTCGAGCTCGAAGATTTATGGGCAGGAACGAGCACCTTCACAGAGGATATTGTTAAAAATACGGCGGCAACAGCCTTTGCAGGCACGCTTATTACTTTGATCCACGTGCTATCACTAATGGCTTTGCAGCTGGATCTGATACCGTCGTATCCGGCATACACTCCTTTTTCCTAGCTGCTGCTGTATTTCCTGAAGTGCAGCAAATGGCGCAAGCAGAACTGGACAGAGTACTCTGTGGGCGTTTGCCCACCATCCAGGACAGGCCTGATCTTCCCCTGATCGTACGTTTTGAATAACTTTTCCCCTCTCCAAGTTTCTAATCCGTTCCGCAGGAGAGTATTTGTTACGAGGTTAGCGCCTTTAATTCGCAGAAGCACCAGGCATACTCACCCGAATACGAAGGTATTAAGATGGAATCCAGTGATTCCTCTGTCCTTGAGCCATTACGTCTCTGAGGATAACGAGTATCGTGGATACCATATCCCAAAAGGGACCACAGTGTATCCAAACGTCCATGGTGTCCTGCACTCTGAAAAGGTCTACCCTGATCCGTTCTCTTTCAAAGCGGATAGGTTCCTCGACAGGGAGGCAAACGAGCGTCTCGGCATCAATCCCCTTCCAGATATTGTCTTCGGATTCGGCCGTCGGTAAGTGAGGCGCACTCCGCGAGGGGACACACACTGACGACTATCCATTACGTGAAGATTCTGTCCAGGGCGCGATGTTGCGCTTGACTTCCTTTTCCTTGTGATTTCCTCTCTGAACGCCGTGTATCAGATATCCAAAGCGACTGACGCCGAAGGGAAAGTCATCGAACCTGCTGTGGAGTACGAGGGTCTGTGGCTGGTGTAAGTCTTTTACGCCTTGTTGATCAGTAGATTCAAGCTGATCCGCCCCTCAGGCACCCGAAGCCATTTAGGTGTGACATACGTCCTCGCTCAGATAAGGCACGCGAAGTCATAGAAGAGACGATTAACAACGAACTGTAATGACGCTGTACTTGTTGGTCAATCTGTGTTGTATAACGACCAACAACCGATGAGATCCATTTCAAACCCAGCTCTTCTCATATCCTTGGCCTTTTCCTCTGCCCATTGCCTCCAGCGCATTGAAGCATCGATGCCGTCTAATGACTGTTTGCCAACTTCGATGATATAAATAGAACTGAACGGAACTCCGGACAGCGGTCTCCTGTCTATCCGTGTGACGTTTACATCCAGGGCAGGAAATATGTCCTGAATTCCTCGTGTGCCCGACGTTCGGATAGGCACCCGGAACAACGCCCTGTGCCCAAGGGGAGGCTCGGGCAACGAGAGAGGGAGGGCTTGGTCCCGATCTCGCGCCAAGATGTAGAACCTGGTGTAGTTGTCTTTTCGGATGCTTATTAGCCATCGAATGCACATACGTAGTAGAAAAGGCAATCAGTTACATACCGGAATCAGATTGAATCCCGCTTTTCAAGACTTCAAGGCCCGGGAATATAGTGGCGCAGACGCGGGAAGAGATGGCTGCATGACCCAACGATCGGTCGAGTAAGGAGCGGGCAGCGCTGGCTGTTGAACTCGTCTTGATGGTGACAGCGTTCGGCAGATGTGTTTGAATAAACACGCGACACTGACCCAGCGCCTTATCAGTTCGAGAAGGGGCGTGTATATGCATTAGTTTGCCTGTTACTCCTGTGAGCCACCTTGAGCCACACACCTGTTCATGGCTCAGCACCGTGTGTATCTGATCGAGCTTGACTCCGGTCCCGACCAAGAGACAGTGTTCAATGCGAAGGATTTTCTCTCCAACGACGAAATGGTCCCCTGCGCCCCGCAAGGAATCATAGGTTTCAATCACGCTTCCGAATATTGTATTCTCTTGAGGAACGACACCAAACTCGGCACCAGATGGGGACAACGCATGGAACACATCTAGGATGAATGTATTTCACGGTCCATTCCCCCTTCTGTGTCAGCCAGCTAAAATACCTTTGATTTCCTGCTTCTCCTCGTAGCACGCCGCTTGCCCAAAATACCGGTCTGCCGCCTGATTAAAGAAACATCCATCAAGAAGATCTGGTGTCTTTAATGGTTCCCACCTCATGAGTATATGTGCCAAAGGGCCCGAGAATGGCAACTCGAGGTAGCTTGTTCTCAACCTGTTCTATTACCATCGTTCGAAGGTAGAGTCCGCGATGGAAGAAGATGCAGAGCTGACTCTGGTTCACGCAGTGCCAAGTAAATGGCTGATCGATGAGTATCATCCGAATCGGAATGGGGTTCCGCAACCCCGGAGAGCAAAAGAGGCGAAGTCGTCATAACATTAGTAGCATAGAACAGAACGATGGTGCCTAGGTAAGTAAAATTTACAAGTCTAACAAGAAAGCGTCCGTATGTTACAGAATAAAAACGGGGGACATAGTCGCTATCAGCTCATAGTAGGCATCTGAAGGTAAGCTGGTTCGCTGTGAAGCGTCTGGTGCATGGTCATCATCTCGTTATCCGCCGCATCGCATCCACCCTCGAAGAGCGTGCGGATGGTGGCGCTAACGTCGCTTGGTTGAGAGAAGGAAAGGTTCATAGGAATAGATGCCAATGGCCCGCATTTCTTTTTTATGAGGTCTTCTAGCATGCGGGCAAACCGGTAGGCCATGGGGATACGCTGGCCGACTTTGCCGATTGACGAGCTGGACAAAGGAATGTATGATTAAGGCGTGCTACAAGCAAGGCCACAAAAAGGGTGCTTACTGAATGAAGTCAATCTCCGCTTTGAGGGTGGAAATTTGGTCGGGAACGCCAGCGTCCAGTGCTGCTTGGAGAAAGCGTACGAGGACACGCCCGCTCACAAACCAGCAGAACTGTTACATTGTCAGTACGTGTTCAGGACGACCAGCGTAAAGACTCACGGAGCAGAAGGAATCAAGAAGGGTGATATCGTAGCTGGTTGAGCAGATACTGTAAATCAGATCCAAGATAGCCCTTGCCGCGGTGAGGATTTTCAACGCGGATATACAGCCTGATTGTCGAACTTCGGCGTGAGGATCGTGAAGTACGACAGTAGCACTAAATGTGGTTGTTAGCCAAGGAAGTCCCAATATATTCGCAATTAGTACGCACACATGAGGCATGAGGAAGGCCGTGTAGAGGTGGCTGTCGACAATGTTGTCATGGATAGGGGTCTTCAGGTGAGCAGGGAAGGAAGATTTGAAAGAGGAAATTATGTTGTCTAGTTCGACGAATGCGGGTGATCCTCTTGGGTCCACGGGATCCGGGGACTGGATATTGTCACTAAAGGAACATGCTACCGCGGCATCGCCGGCGAAGTGTCGCGATCGGAACCTCATATTAAAGGATTTCACGCGGGCTGTGAAGAAGTCAGGCGAAGCAGAGAGGATCTGAGTTACCAGTACTCACATATGAGAATAGTGCCTTTAATGTATAGCATAAATGAGTCTGTCTGTGCTTCTGGGTGCGTAAGGAGAAGGTCACGGGTATGGGCCCATTGACGCTCCAGCGGAGGCACAAGGGTCTGGTGAACGTGCTTTAGGAAAAGTGCGTGATAGCAAAGGAGAAAGATTGACTGACCCCTTGTTCGAACTGGTCTCCTCGGACGGGAAGTAGCTGGGAGATATCTTGATCATCTAAGCTCAGCGCCCACCCATTTCCAATACCGTGCTGACGTTCTGTGGCGTAAGCAAGCCAAAAGGCGTTTCTTCTCGTTTCGTCTTCGACAACCGTACGAGCAGATGGTAAAATCGAAGCTGGCCGTTCAGATTTTGTGATCGAGTGGAACGGGGGACACATATTCAAGCCCAGAGGGACAGTTAGACGCATCGAGTGGGCGGAGCCGAGGAAGATCTGGGAGGTTGCCCTGTTTAGTGGGAGACGGGTGACAGCCTGCGACAACTTACGTCGACCCATCTGCATGGAGGGATCATCAGCTTTGCAAAACAAGAACGCAGTGTTGGCGCTTACCTGCCGTGGGACCAGTAGAACCACGTCAAAACGATGTTGGCTATGCAACAAACACGTAAATACCCATCTGTAAACTCAACTTGATCTGCGACGAACCTTGCAAAACTTGGAAGAGGTTTTCACCTAGCGTATTGAGTTGCTCAGCCGTTTCCCTCGCATATTTGGCTTGCTGCTCGGCGAATGAGTCAGGCCGTTGTTCCTTGATACGCAAGCGCTCGAGAAAGATCTCGTCTAATTTTAGTTGGGCAACCGCTATTATCCGCGTAGATGCATGAACACTTACCTGGGGGAACTTCGTCAAAGTTGGGAAGGGGTGGCGATGTAACCGCAGCAGTATACAAGCTCCCGATGGCACAGATAGCGTGGAGCACGGGCGTTGCAGGAAACTTGGGATGTGACGGTGACAGAGCTAAAGAGTTCATGAATGAGGCGACATGAAACAAGCGCGTTGCATGTGGGTGAAAGACGAAGAAGACTTCGACTCTAAGATAAGGGTTAGTAGTGAAGGCAAAAGTCGAACGCGAGCTTACAGGTGTCGCAGCAGATCTGGAGGAGGAACACGGGCTGGCCAATTAGGCCACATGAGTTCCATATTAGCGGGTGTTGAGTTTATTGTTGGGACAGAAGTGATCATGGACGCAGGGCTGGTCGCGCCTGCTTCCACACTGTATTGTCGAATGCGGCTGGTGCCTTTACACGAGGTGAATGGGCGTCATTTTATATGCGAGCAGATTCATACCAGCCATTGAATCTCCGAAACTTGTTGCCAAAGTGAGGGATGTTGTCCCAGAGCTGATCAGTTTATCATCGTTCTGGTGTCGAGACCCATGCAGGAGGGCGTTGTCTTTTTGACGCAACAAAGTCTCTAGCTCGTCTGTCGGCATCGTTAGTTGACTACCCTGTCTCTCGGGTTTCAACATACTAATCCTATTCTCCAGTCGTTCGTACTTGTTCTTTGGACCCTCTGTCACCACGGGGCTGTGCTCAGCGACTAGCGCGAAAGCTGTCAGAGCGTCCTCGGATAGCCTAATTTAGCAGATGTACATACCTTCATCGAACGTGCATTCCGGTTTTGAAGGTAAATTAGCCCCCGGAGGCGCATGAGAGACTGCATGTGCATGGGAGCGAACACAGGTCGAGCATGGTCGCTTGGCGTCGCTGGTGGAACCTAAATCAGCCGCTTTTTTGCCCTAATTAGCGAATGGCGTACCATTTCTGGATGGGAAATGCGTGAGCTCAGCTGCGATGGCATTGCAAGGACGGACTTACAAGCTTTCTTCTCCGACACTGCGCGCAGGATCTGTGTGAGACGAGTCTACGCGAGGGGAAACGTTGAGCATACCTGGTGGCAAGCCTGTGCGCAATACCAGTCAGAAATGGTGTGCCTGGGTTGAGATAGACGCTCACCTGATTCCGTTTTAGGACATTCGGGTGCTGTGGGGGCATTGCGAGGGGGTCTGATGCCAGGGAAGGCTTTGGGGTTACGATGGATGCTCGAGGCATGGGATGGTGGGGGAGCAGAAACAAGGATTGAGCAACGGGCAAAGGTAGATAATAGAATCAGAGAACCGCTAAACCAGTCCTTCGTTTTGCTCTGGGTTACTACACGTGCTTCTTGTTCCGATACGGTAACGGAGCCCCATTCTCGGTCTCGGGGTAAAGGGGCTCTCCCGTTCTTCAGGATCAATCAGAGCAATATACATAACAGTATACATTATTCCATCGTCCACTAAAAACCGACGATCAACATAGACGAAGCATAAAAAGTAATAAACAAAGACCGTGTATGCGACGGAGTGGTCTGCCCCGGGTGCCTAACGCAGTGCCTTCCTGAGGCGAGTCCATGAACAAACGCAGGAGCTGCCATCGCTGCGGCAACACTAGTTCGCAGTGAGCTTGCCTGTGGAGGCAAAGCTATCCAACAACTGCTTCTCAATCCCTACCACGTTCTGACGGATGGCAGCCGAGGTGGCTTCCCAAGCGTCATTTAGTGTCTCGTCGTCAAAGCTGGTGTCCTTAACAATCAAGGGAGAGGTAGCGTTTTGTGCCCAGGTGACACCGCTCCGGGAACCGATCGCCCAACTCCTGAACGTCCGACCTTCAGATGTGCCGAAGAAGAGTGCCTGAGATGAGGCATTGAGTGATGACACCGTGCCAGCGATATCCGCAGAGAGGATATCCCCAAAAACAGCCACCTCTAACGGGGGAACGCTTGATAGAGAGTTGAACAGTGGTGAGGAAGGCTCAGGCGGTCCAGTGATGTGATCCCCGGTGGCCAGAACGAATTTGACGACCTCTGCCGCAGTTTCCACTGATATCGATGTGAGGTACTGAAGGAGAACGTGATCGCTAAAGCTCAGCGTTCCCACTCTTCTTGCGTCTCGAGGGGTGTTTTGGGATTGAGTCGAATTGGTTTCTGAAAGTGAGGCACCAAACAGGTCGCCAATGTACATCGCGGCTCGTGGAAAAGCGTCGGCACGAAGGACGGTTGCTTGTCTTGGCCTATCGCTGTCCAGAAAAGGTAAGCGCAACCTAAAGACGTCCAACACGCCATAGACGGGACGGTCGGGAAAGCAGTCTTCAGAGAAGTTGGAAGCACTGGTGGCAGACGGTAGTTGAAATATGGAGGTTTCGAAAGAGTTGATCTGATCAAGCTGTCGCGAGGAGAGGCGAGGGTAGCAAGACAGTGGCGGAGGAAATGAAGATGTCGAAGAATTGGAAAAGAGATTCCCGATTGAGGGATTCAACGCGTCGAAGGGCAAGAGGATGGGTGATGCGCTGAGTCGTGCCTTGAACAACCGAAGATCATCAGCCTTCTGTGAAAGGGTGGTGGACCAGTAGTTTTTCAAGGCAGTTGACTGTTGGACGGCTGACGCTGATGACGAAGGATATCAGTTCCGGCGTCAAATCGCGGACGAGATTGCTTACCTTGGGCATACATGTAGGTTCTGTCAAGTGCAGATAGTGCCACTGACGATCCGACTCGGGCAAGCTGGTCCCTCGTAGGCTGCCCGTTCAAAACGAACGACGCTGGTGGGTGCGAGATCGTCTGTGCGGCGAAATTGTAAACGTAACCTGAGAAGGTGTTGGTGAAAGACTCTTCTCTCGTCGTGGTCGGACCATCAGCGCTGGACAGATCACCCCAGGGAGCGCGTTGCACAAACTCCCGCAGCTTCTCCGACCCCTCAGGGTCTTGACTTTGAACTGCGTTCCATAGAAGAGCTGTCTTAGCCCAACGGGTCCGGTTAGGGTGAGACTCATCACTTAAACCCTTGCCGACGTCTACCAACAGCGATTGCGCCCCGCAATCGTTACTCGATGGACTGCCTTGCATATACCAAAGGCTGTTGTAAACATCGTTGCTGGAGAAGTTGCTTGCAAAAGCTTCGTTGACTGATGGGATCAGGTCCAGGAGGTTCTGTGCGAGAGGGTTGCACCGTGACTCCGAGGTACAAACGCAAGTCGAGTCTTTGAAAATAGAATGGGTTAGTTGCGGCAAAAGATATGAGCAGCAAGTACGTACTCAGACTGCACGTTGCCCCTGCCAATCCGCTCGCACACGTAGGTGCTGGCTTTTTCCGAACGGCTACTGTCGCTGCACCTGCTATGATTCCGACAAAGGCAGCAACAACAAATGCCCCAATTGCCCACTTCGTGCGTGTGCTTAGGGGAAAACAAGAGGAACGTTTCGAGGTCGTTCCTTGGTTGCTGAACACGAGAGATCCTGCTTTATTATTGTCCGAATCTTGATGAAAATCCCGGTAGTAGAGGGGTCGTATTGTTTGATATGCACTGCTGCCCTCCCTAGGGCTGTCTTGATAGGGTGTTGCTGGGTCCATTGGTGTGACGGGAAAATTAGGTACTTCATGGTATGTGCCGACGCTGTGGTGAGGGTGGTATCCTTTTTCCAAGAGGGTATGAAGTGCATGTGCACGGTGTGCTAGGTCGGGTAAAGGGGCGGCTTCTTCTGCCCTCTGTGTTGCACGCTCCATTGCGATGGGTATATCTGGTATACGAGGGACCGGGGGCAGCGGCTTCTTTCGCAGACGCAGCATCTTCCTCACCGAAGCGGGAAGGGATATGCGCGAAACGAATGAGGGTGCTACCGAGTGAGTGGACTGTCGAGCCTGGGCAGATGGTTGAGGATGCTGGCGTAGCCGAGGTCGCGGGGTCGCTTCTGGAGGAGGCGGTGAAGGATTTGGGTATTGGCCCGTAGCCTTGTATCGAAGAATAGAGTCGTCATCCATATCATGACCAGTAAAGCCGTACAATGCACCGGTCTTCTCATCAATAGACATGGGAACCGTCTGTGAGGAAGGTGGTCGACTGCTCCCAGCAACACTGCGCAGTGTAGCAGTGGCTACGCCTACGACGACAGGGCCTTGTCCCCCTGCCCCGCTGCGTATGACGCCCGGCTGCCCTTGGAGAGTCGCTGAGTCCGCAGACGCGCGATGAACCACATTGGCAAGAGGGTTGAAGGCACTCGGTGGCACGTTGCGTGGTCCCTGTCCTCGGTGTGGATTGGCGAATGCCCGGCGAGCCGTGTGATGCTCTGGTGGAGGAGGTGGATAGGTCATTTCCGATATTCCGCTAAAGGCGTCACTGGTATAGGAGCCGCGAACGGCACGACGCAGGTTCCTATTCTCCTCTAATAGGGACGTAATTAATGAGGTGGGGAGGAGCCGAGACTCTGTAGGGTCCATGTCGATACTGGATGAGCCGTCGTGCCAGTCGTGAGGGGACATGCCACGGGTCACATTCGACGGGACTTGGGTCTGCTGAGAGATATTCGAGCCTGCGGCCGAGGTAAAGCTCCTAGCCGACGAGGCTTCGTCCGCTTGGCTTAGTTTCGTTGGCCCCCTGTGAGGACGAAGAGGATGGATTGCGGGTGAGAAGCGAGCAGATACCGGAGACGACGTCGACGTCGAAAACCCATTTCGAATAGGAGTGGTGGGTATTTCGAGGGGCGGAGGAGGGAATTGGGAGAAGCTGATAGTGCTTTCTGCTAGGCCTGAAGCATTGGTGTCTACCGAGTGTTTCGAGACATGTCGAGGGGTTGGCCTGAGACCGGAATTGAAGGTAGGTTCCTCCCTACTGTTGGACATGGTCGCAACAGCAGAGTTCTACGAAGTTGTACCGCAGTCAAATGGCAGGTATAACACCCGGGCGGGCCTCCCGAGTTCCTCGCCAGCAAGGCACTATAAGCGGCTGTGATGAAAAAGATAACGAAGGACTGGAGAGAGTAGGGACCGTGTGGGCTCGGGGACTGTACAGGAAAGAACTGAATTGGTGATGGGAGAGAAAGGTGGGTTGGGTGTTCTGTCAGATGGCTCTCCAGCCTTTTGTGATGGAAATGATCAGCTGTTTCTGTCCATCTTTCTGGTTCCTGGAAAACATATCATTCGTCCTGTCTGTCCTCCCATGTGAAAGACCAGTATGAGGCACAAAGCAAAGCGGCCATTGAGTAGGATGCGTAAGGTTAGAATTGAGTTGGCTTCATGAACGACGATCTGGCAAAGGTCGCGGCTATTATTGTCACAGCTTCGAATGATCATTCCGCCAAATTTGCACCGCGTCATCTGATACATAAACTAATGCCCATTCAAGTCAAGAGGGACGGCCACAGTATTATGTATAAGGAACCAAATTGTGAGGATAGAAGATACAGCGAGTCGTAACAAGAGCTTTATAGGGCTGAGCAAAAACATAAATGACGTGATAGAGCAGAGACGATACGAGATTCTTCGTGACGAACACGTTCAACCGCATATCTATAGGATGACGCAGCGGGGACCAGGCTTCTTGGTGACACGGGGAGGTGGGTTCACTGGAGGTAGCGATGGTCAGAAGGACCCAGAGGACCTCGTTAAAAAGAACTCACAGACTGCACGGATCGCTTCATCAAAGACCGTTTTCAAGCCCTTCTGGGTAAGCGCGGAGCATTCTAGGTACTTGACCGCCCCAATATCTTTGGCCATAGCCACTCCCTGAGAGTATTGAATGGGAGCCATGCGACTGGAGAAGAGTTGCATTAATACCGCCGGCACAATTGATGTTTTCCAGAATTCCCTCACCGTTCCCGCAATTTCTCAATAGTCGCGGCCTCTTCTCGCAAGTCGAGCTTGGTGCCAACGAGGACAATGGATGTCGAAGGCGAGTGGTGAGAGATTTCGGGATACCACTGGGAGGCAGTTGGTGAGCTTCGAATCCTCATCTCCTCCAGTGCACGAGCCCTACCTTTGTCCTCACGTTCTCGTAACTAGGAGGACTGACAAGGGAAAAGCATATCAAGAAGACATCTGTTTGCGGGTATGACAGGGGTCGCAGACGGTCATAATCTTCTTGACCAGCTGTATCCCAGAGCCCCAGAGAAATGGTCTTGCCGTCGACCATGACATTTGCGGAGTAGTTATCAAACACTGTGACGAGGGTGAGCTACGCTCCTGGGTTGTGGAGACGGAAGCACCGGACGTACCAGTCGGGATATACTCGCCCTGGCTTCGAGTTCAGAGGATGTTACGACTAGAGCCACGGAAGAAAGGCGCTCACCGGGAAAGCGTTTGTCGTGTAGGAAATGAGAAGACAGGTCTAGGATGCTCTGCCTTGAGCTCCATGCGACAGGCGCAAACACACGGGGGTACGCACCTTTCCGACAGCACCATCTCCTACGACAACACCTGCAGCCGATTATGTGAGTTTGCAGACGACTGGATAACAGGCACAGAGGCGCACATTTAATTGCTTGCATGATGTGCAGACAGGGACAGGACGGGTGTCGTTATCGGGGTGAAACAGCAGAGGCAGGGGGCAAGGCTGGAGTGGGCGAGATAAATTGGAGTTTGTGAGGGATTGGGTGAATGTTGGATGTAAGTTTGGGCGTACTTGTGGGCGGCAGCGACGAGGTTATGTTGAGGGTATCAGACAAGAGAGAGACAGAGACCGTCCTTGTTGGCATTGGCGGGTCTCGGCCTCATCCTTCCCACGGCCCGTATTCTACTGGACCCTTTCAACTTTCCCAATTTCGAATCCGTTTCAAGACCATCATTCATCGATGACCACCAAAAAAATACCCCAGTACATTGCAAAGACGACGAGGGAAAAATAGACGAAAGATGGGAACGCTATGTACAGAAGAACGAAAACTCGAAAACTAAGAGCAAGAACGTATAGGTAGGGACAACTGATAATGTACATGGACAGAGGGCAAGATAGCAAGACGACAATAGGTGATACATGTTGGTGAGATTTCAGTAAATCAGAGATTCAATCACTGAACGACAACCGCCGTCTCTTCGCAGAGGGACTAGGTTCGGGCGAATCGTCTGAGGGACATCGCTTCCGTGATAGCTTCGAAGGCTTCGAACCAATCTGGTTGAGCTCAGCCTCAAACTCGGCGGAGGTAGGCGCTCCTTCTATCATCACGAATGGGTCGAGTAGACCGATACCCAGGGGTACTGAGTCTGAAGACGTGGAGCTGGATGCAGCGCGGTGGACAATCGGGCTTTCAGGCTCCATGAATGATCTGGCTGGGCTGCCTGAAAGTAGGCTACGCCATGGTGTCTGAACGGGAGGCAGATTTAATGCCCCATGTTTCAGCCAGTCATCATTGGCCGCCGAAGGCGTTCGCCTGTGCAGGTTGCTGAGTGACCCTTGGGTCATGGGCGAACAGTCGGCTGACGAGAGCCTTGAATGCTTCGAAAGAGGTGAATTGACGGCAACCTTCCGCACAAGCCAGCTGCGAGGGAAGTTCTTATTGTTGAAGAGCTGCGAGGTTGAGGGTGTCACTAGGAAAGAGTCATTGGGTGTGGAAAACGACGAAGACTGGAGCCCACCCGGGCTCGAGCCTGCGCCAGCAGGAGCCTTCTCAAGTGGACTGCTACCGTCGTGAATGAGCATGGCCAGTGAGAAGTCCCTCGAAGCAGAATGCATAGGATGACTTGGCGTGTCGAACTTCCAGGGACGCTTTGATGGGTGTGGTGGAGGTGAATGACGGAACGCAGGAGTCGCATGAGGATCATACGGAGAGGCAGGACCAGGAGTCGGAAGAAAGTCGATCTCGTCTGTAATGTCACCATGGTCGATCCCGAGGAACGTCGGGGGCGGGGTGCACGAGTTCGGTTCGAAGGTCGCTGGCTCGTCGTGTGTAGTCGCAAAGGCAGGGGGATCGTGAGGTGCTACCTGCTGGTCAGATTCATTGGACGACGTTGAAACTGTGCGTTGGTGATACACGGTTGCCGAAGGAGAACGATGACCGGAGGCGCTGGACACAGGTTGCAGGGCCGGTGACAAGGGCTCGGGTGACTCGGACTTCTTCTTTTTCTTCTGCGACTTGCCTAAAGAGCGGAACTTGGACTTTTGTGGAGGGTCAACAGGCTGCATCTGAGGTACAACTTGCATAGAGAGCAGCTGATCATGGGGCTGCTCTGCGGGTTGGACTGAAGATCGCTTGTTCTCCTCTGCGGTGACGCGTCAGCAAGGGCATATGGCAACAGCATCGAAGTCACCCACTGTTTTTTGACCTCCTGCTTCCTGGTTTGTCATTGCCATCTCGGCGGTTAGACATGGGGACCTTGTGCTTCTCCAGGACGTGCCTCCTCCACATGCTTTTAGCATTGTGACCGGCATACGTCCTTCTGCAGAAGGTGCAGCGGAGACGGGGCTCCTCGCCCTTGGGCCAGTCCTTGCGCTCCAGTTTATCTTTACACCAGCCTCTGGCAGGCTCTAGGTTGGACGGGTACTTGATAGCATTTGGGTTGGTGTGGGTATTGTTCTCCCAGACATAATCATTAATGTCGAGGAACCATTCCGGGTTCCTCTCAAAGTGCTCATACTTGAGACCATCAGGGTACTCGTGGGCGTTGGGAAGGTCTGTGAAGGGCGGATGAATGAAGACAGCGCTGGGATCGGTTGGCAAGGGATCCATGCCAGGTAGATCCTGCGAGCGCGACGTGTGACGTGTTAGCGCGCCCTTGGCCTGGTTCTGGGGTTGTCCATAGGGCGCATGAGGAGAATAGGGCAGAGGCTGGAATGATTCTGAGGCAGAAGTGAAGAGAGTCGAGGAGGAAGATGCCCGGACTTTTGCAAGCGCTGCGAGGCTTGTCGGCATCTGGGTCGATGATGAAGCGGCTGATGATGAAGGCGCGGATGCGAACGATCCCAGCAGGGACGTGGTCTCTGACATGATCAAAACAGGCTCGACGATAGCAGCAGAGGGAAGGGGCGGATAAATGGCCAGAGGGGGATGGTGGTAGGGAGACGAAAAGCCTGTTGACCCACTCTCAACTTCCTGGCATCGCCTTGTGTTCCAATCAACGACGCGCTCGCGTTCATTCGCTGCAAATATCACGTGATATTACGTAACAATTCTCGGAATCAAAGGGTCCTCTGCGAGTCTAAATACAAAAAGCGTACCCTTAGATTAGAACAAGAGCGCAAGGTAGCCTGCAATCATAATGCTACCACCGAGCGGAGTCACAGGCCCAAGAAACCTGAATCTGGGAATCGTTCAAGACCTGTTGCTACCATGAACAAGGAACGCAGCGCACCTATCCCGAGCCAAGACCAGAGCAAAGATGCTTCCAGAGAACAACAAGGTTCCAGTGGCAATAGCAGGGCCGGCAATCTTGTGCTTTGCAAATCGAGGATGGAGCGAGACAAGCATCATAGCCAGCCCGTTATAGATCTCCAAAGGAGTTCAGTCAAGCGACCAGTCGGAATAGGAAGGAACTGACAAGGTAACTAGACGCCGTTCCAAAGGCATGGAGATTATCGGGGGTAATGCCTGGTCGGCTCTTCAGGCCATGAGCTACCAGTTTCAGAACATGAGATCCCTCCCGAACGTTTCTCAAGGGTGCTGACCTCCAAAGGCTCCAGTCATAATCCCCACAGCGGCTGAAAGGGTCTCAGCGGATTGAGCCATTCGAAAGGCAAGCAAGACCTACCAGCACTGACGCCAGCCTTCCACAAGAATGTCTGGTGGGAGGTTAACAACGTAGAGCGGTCCAGCAGAGGAGTAGTGGGGTCAGGATTTACCATTTCGTATGAGCAAGTTGAGGAAGCACAGAAAGTTCGTGTTCGGCCCCTATTGCTCTTCCTATGACAAATGCCTTTGCCATCACTGAATTTTCCAAGTCCAGAACTTTTGATCTCTACCCTTGCTCGTGAATGCTCTTTCATTAAGCTCTGGATATCTGCTCTGGACATCTGTAGACTTGGGCTTTCCCGCTCTCTGGCTATAATCTGACTTTGCTTGAGGCAAAGCGCACCATCAACAACGGCTTGCGGTACTTAGATACCCTCCTAATCCCTCCCAATCCCTTCACGACTTCTACCTCTCTCTAAGACATGGGGAAGACTCAGAAAAAGTTTGGTAAAAACCGTCTGGACAAGTTCTACAGATTAGCCAAGTCAGTGCATCGTCTCCCTTACTGATAGCTTGCCAACCTCATTCACCCTCGCAGAGAGCAAGGCTATCGTGCTCGTTCAGCATTCAAACTCATCCAGTTGAACAAGAAGTATGGGTTCTTGGAAAATGCAAGATGTACGATAGATCTGTGCGCAGCTCCTGGTGGTTGGCTCCAGGTTGCAAGCAAGTATATGCCAGTCAACAGTTTGATCCTTGGTACGCATTGGACATATTCTCTTCACTTCTTTTCTTGACGATATACAGGTGTCGATCTCGATCCTATAAGGCCGATTCCTCGTTGCATAACCTTTGTCTCTGATATCACCACCACTCACTGTCGAAACCTCCTCCGAAACGAGATGAAAGACTGGAAAGCAGACGTCGTGCTGCACGATGGTGCTCCCAACGTTGGTACCGCTTGGATTCAGGACGCCTACAGTCAATCAGAACTCGTGCTGACGAGTTTAAAACTCGCTGTCGAGTTCTTGACCAAGGGAGGAACCTTTGTGACCAAGGTCTTCCGTAGTGTGGACTACAACAGCTTGATCTGGGTGTTCCAGCAGCTCTTTGGCAAGGTCGAAGCGACCAAGCCGCCTTCTTCTCGGTGCGTCCTACCAACGCGTCTATCACCCACTTGGTGTCTGAACTTAAACTAGTAACGTCTCTGCTGAGATCTTCGTCGTCTGTCGAGACTTTTTGGCACCCAAGTTTATCGACCCGAAATTCCTGGACCCAAAACACGTCTTTAAAGAATTCTCAGCCCTCGCAGCAGGCGAAGGGCCGAGCGTCAACGACACCCAGGCCAACGTTTTCCACCCTGAAAAGAAGCGCAGACATCGTTCAGGTTACGCTGACGGAGACTACACTCTATTCCACACCGTTTCAGCAACGAAATTCATTCATGACCCCGAACCTATCGTCCTCCTCGGCACTTTCAACAAAATCACCTTTGAGACGGACGAAGAGAAGGAGTGGCTGAAACTTGATCTTACCAAGGAAGATATCCAGGCGAATTGTAATGATCTAAAGGTGTTGGGTAAAGGTGACTTTAAAGCACTCCTCAAATGGCGGTTAGCTTTACGAGAAGAGGTGGGTGAATTCCATTCACCCCTGACGCACAACTGAACTCTTTCATAGCTCGGCCTAGACGTGTCCATGAAGCCAACCGCTGAGCTGACGGAGGTCATCGATGTCACCGAAGATGTTGACGAAGAGCAGCAACTTCAAGATGAGGTTCGTAACGGGTGTGTCACCCCCAGCACCAATTACTGAAACAGCCACAGCTTGAAAGGCTCAACGCTGAAGCATCGGCTCGTCAAAAAAGAGATCGTCGTCGCGCGAACGAGATCCGCACTCGAACCATCCAAAGGATGCAACTGCAAATGACGGCGCCCCTCGACATTGGTCTCGAGCAGACCGACGCCCAACTCAACATGGGTCAAGACGACATCTTTGATCTCGAACACACCCAGCGCGGCATTCAGAATCAAGCCGACTTTGCCACTGATGCAGATGGCGACATTGACCTGGACGACGATGACCAAGACGAGGCAGCGGGACACGATGGGGAAGACGACGAAGTGCTGGACAGCGACGAGGAGAGGGAGCGTAAAGTGTCGGCGCTCGAGGCCGACATTGACAACCTTTACGATGCCTACCAAGAACGTTTGAGGGATCGCGATCTCAAGTATAAAGCCAAGGAAGCGCGTCGTAAGAACGCGGCAAAGGAGGAGTGGCACGGCGTTGCTGAGAAGGACTCAGACGACGATGACTCTGACGCGGAATCTGAAGGCGGTTGGGACCTTGTTCAGAATCGAAAGCTGGATGATGGTGGAGGATCATCTGACGAGTCCTCAGATGAAGAAGACGAGGGTGAGGATGCAGACTTGTCGAAAGCACGTCAGAACAAGCGCCGCAAGAAAACGGAGACACCTGCCGCCCCGCAGTCGAAAAGACGGAAGCTTAGCAACGATGCTGCTCCCGTTGTTGCTCCAAGTGCCTCGTCTTCAGCATGGTTCAAGCAAGATCTGTTCAAAGGCATTGGTGACCTTGACGTATTGGATGAGGATATGGAGAGCGTAGAAGACGACGAGGAAGAGGAAGAGGGGTCATCAGAAGATGATGAGGATGCTATGTCGGTCGACGGAGGGGTTTGTTTCATTTTTGCTTCTGCTTTCACCTAATTAATGACATCCATTCTCCAGGCAAGTGACCCTGAATCAAACGAAGATGATTTCGAGGTTGTGCCCCAAGACCAGTCGGACGACGACACAATGTGGGACGTTGAAGACGACGACGAGGATGAGGTCAAGCGCGAAAAGGTCAAGAGTAAGAGGTATCTTTAGCCAAATTCTGCGCCTCGTTAACCAGTCCTTCTCTGCAGATCAAGGCCTGACAAGTGCTGAAGCGGTTACCCTAGCGCAAATGCTCGTCAATAAGGAGAAGACCAAAACGGACCTCATCAACGATGGGTTTAACCGATATTCCCTCAACGCGAAGGACAATCTACCCTCTTGGTTCTTGGAGGAGGAGGCGAAGCACTACAAGCCCAATATCCCAGTCACAAAAGAGGCAGTCGCCGCCATCCGCGCTAAACAGCGCGCATTAGACGCCCGTCCGATCAAGAAGGTTGCCGAGGCCAAGGGCAGGAAGAAGATGAAGGCCGCTCAAAAGCTGGAGAAGGCGATGAAGAAGGCAGAGGGTGTCATCTCCACCACGGATATGACTGAGCGTGAAAAGGCGCAACAGATTGAGAAACTCATGCGCAAAGGATCTGCGAAGGGCAAGGAGCGCAAAGAGGTCAAGGTGGTCGTTGCTCGTGGTTCGACAAAAGGTGTCAAGGGTCGTCCGAAGGGAGTCAAGGGTCGCTATCTCATGGTCGATTCAAGAGGCAAGAAGGAGGTTCGTATCTTATCCGTTCTCTGGATGAAATCGCAGAACTAACGTTTACCTATAGCTCCGTGCCAAGAAGCGGAGAGAGAAGGCCAACAAGAAGCGGAAGTAGAATACATGCGCTCATTGCGAGTTGTACCATTCACAATAGTCCTAATACACACCGGACAAAAGAAATTTGTCAGGCGCAGCCTTGGTCTGAATCAAGTCGCTTCGCCAGGGGCCAGGTTTTTAGCTACACTCACCAGATGAAGGGCTCCCTCTGAGCAATGCCGCTTAACATGTAAATATCGCTGAGCCATAATTTCTGTGAAAAGGAAATCATCTCGAGGCTTTATTTAGCGCAGAAGCGCAAACCTCGCCCATTGCTTACTTAGGCTTTGAAGTACTCCAGTGGGTCTTAAGATTGGCGCGTGCTCTAGATGACGTAGGGATTAGAATTATGCTGTACAGTGTAGTACCACCATTTGATACACAAGATTGACGCGAGCGATTTTTATTCGCAGTTGGGGACATACGGCTACAAAAACCAGTTTAAGTATTACTAAAGGTCTTGTAGAAGGTAGAGGAAAAGTTACAAGGGTAACGAGGATGGTCTAGGGGACGTAAAGCACCAATAGCTTTGAGCACTCGAAAACCCGCGAAAACGGCCATTTGATACACCCGTGGGAAACATGAGTAAAATGCCCTCAAAGTCGACAGTCGTAACGCGCTACTCATCCTCTCGCCTTCTCTTGCAAGCGAATAGGGCCTTAGAAGCAAGAATGATGGGTTTTTGCGTGCAATGCATTTCTCTAAAAGGTGGAAGAGCGTGTGCCTTAGGTCCCACAGGCGGGGTTCCAGGTGGGCGCGGTTGATGGGGGAGATATTCAGGCGCGACAAGGGAGTAGCACTATTCTGCTGCTGGAACATTCAATTCTGGGTCAAATAGCTTTTTTTAACGTGCATTATGTACCATCTATGCTCTTCTTACATTTACCGTCATTAATTTGTCAAAAGCCCTTTCCATCGAGGCACGATGTATGATACAAAAGTTGATACACCTATAAAAGCGCAGTTTTCCGGTGTTGTCAGGCCAATTTATCTTCCATCTCCAATTCGTTTTCTACTAAACTTGACACACAGATAGATGTATATGATATTTCAAGTTGTGCAAAATCTCAGCCCTAGGGGACCCTTGGGAGACGGACTGTGCCCGTTTGTATCAAATGACGATACCATATCAAATGATGGTACTACACTGTATGTAGATGTGCTGCTGTAGTGTCTATGAGAAGGTCTAAGCAAACCAACTAAATCATGAAGCAAGGCCATTGAGATGGCGTTCATATGCGATTTGCAATCAAGGCCAAGCAATGGCAGAATCGGCATACTCGTCGACAGGAGGTTCTACACCTGTCTTGGATGCGAAATCTGCTAGCCACGATGACTGCTCTAATAGGCTGTCCCAGCTACCATCGTCATTCTGAAGGGGGGAGGTAACCTGAAAGCGTTGTCAATAAACGTTGAGTGCAGACTGAGCCCAGCGAAACAACACTCACAAAACAAGTGGATTGAACGTCTCTGGATCGAACGTCCTGCGCAATCTCTGTGTAGATCTTGTGCGAGGGTGAAGCCTCTTTCAGTCCTCCACGAACCACCTCAGAGGATGTGAGGATGTAGAGCTGGTCTCCTTGCCACAAAGCAAGGGGAGGTGCAGGAGGTGCACTGGAATCTCCAGACACGTCCCTGGAGCAGTAGGTCAAGACCCTGATTGAGTGAGTCGGGGAACATGGGCTTACGAAGATGTCGAATTCAGCTCTTCGACATAGGTCTGGAAGAGCTTTGGAAGGGCATGCGTCGAGTTATGCGAGATGCGTAGCCGCATGTCCATTGGGCTATGAAAATATTGTTATTTATCTGCCCCAGCGTCACTCGGCGAGGTGACATACCCATCTGGCAGTAGGACGTCAATGTCCCTCTTCCATCCTATATCACAAAGGCCGTGGAAGGTCTGCGAGCCTCCTTTGGACTTGTTCTTTGAAGAGGTTAAGTGTGGAAGCTGCTGGCGAAGGAAGGACTCTCCAGAGCCATCTGACGTGACAAACAGTCGTAGTGTGGGCGTCACATCAGGATGCAGAGTGGTTGGAGAACGGAGTCCGCTGTAAGTAAGCCGTTGATATGTCTGGCTTGTCCCAGATGAGAGGTTCAACACGCTTTGAGGGACGCTTGACATAGACGTCTAGTAAGCAAAGGAATTTCAATCGCATCTTGGGCGGAACTCACTGCGTCGAGAACGTCGTTTGGCCAGGGAGCGCACTCCGGATGTTGTCCGCACCGTCACTAGTTGTGAAAGAAGCTGGCAAAGAAAGTGGATCTGTACTTTCGGATCGGAAGGCATGGTGCCCGGGCCTGGCGCACACTTTAGATATCAAAGCGGAGAAGAGTCGCGAGGTAAGCTCACATGATATCGACTGAAAGGCCAGTTGTAGAACCTGGTAATAGACTCGGTCGTAGTGCCGACAAGGCCCTGGAATTCTCCGTCAGTCCTGTCCTGAAACGGGGCACAAGAATCGCGACGTACGCCTCAAGAGCCAGAGCGCTGGAGACCATCGCTGGTTTCCCGTCTCGTGAGAGACGGTATGTAGAGGGAGAGGCTTTATTGGAAAACAGAGATTGTGGCGACACGAAAGGCTGCAAGGAGTAGGTGGCCTCAGGGTCCTCTGAGAGCTTGAAGGCCAGTGATGGACCTTGAGGTCGATCTTCAGAATGCTACAATCAACGGTGAGCTGGATTGGAAATGCAGAGGGATGTGCGCCTACTTCATAGGCAGTCTTGGTCAAGTACTGGAGAGCGAATTCACACCGGCCTGGGTGTTCTTGGTTATAGGTTACGCGGTACTAAGCGGGGGTCAGAGAGCGAGAGAAAGGAAGAGTGATTCTGGACGTACCCGCGAGTCAGGCAGCTTCTCCAAGAATGCACCTGCATTGACAGAAATGGCCTGCAAGTAAGAGTCGGGTAATTGGGTCGAGAAAGGCAGTGCGGTGGTCTTCTGAGCTATGCCCTAAACAAACGTTATTCCAGTCTTGCTTCAGACGAATGTAGAATATACCAACCTTTTCTTGTAGCCCTCTGATTGTAGGTATCAAGGTCTCGATGACTTCATCATCTGCCGCCGCCAGACAAAGTCGAGAAGTGTCGAGAGAGAACGACATGTGTATCCTACTCTTCCGTGCCTGTTGCATGAGGTCTGTGAATGTCAAGGTCACTACTAACATGTGCAGCAAGTGTAACAATTCACGAACCGTTTAGAACGACGAAGGCTTCCCCAGGTCTCATGGGAATTTCTGTAAAGGTGGTGGGTTAACGACATCCCACAACATACCTCTAAACATACCTCTGGTTACAAGTCGCCTGTCGAGTTCTTCGACAGGTTTCAACCCCCCACTTCTTCAAGATTATAGCCGTTGCATGTTCTTTGGATCGTGCAGAGGCTCTTGGGTTGGCTACGTCGTAGAGCTCGAGAGCATCGACCAGCTGCTGCTTCTTGAAGGCTTTAGCTAGTGACCTTGTCACCTCCTTGTACTTCTCTGCGTACGTTTCTCTCTGCCGTGTCATCGAGCGTATGAATTTGGAATCAGGACGGAAGCGCTCGACCTCCTCCAACGTGACGGGGTCGGGATTTGCACGAGGGGCAGCATTTTTGGTATCCGCAATCAGAGGGTGGTCTGGTAGAACCTCCTTGACGAGATTTGGATCCCTGGCCCAGTCATCCTTGGGGTCCTCCTTCCTCGTCCTTGGTTTCCTGGGCTTGGTGGAAGTCCTTTTCTTTTTCTCGGCTGTAGCCGCTGCTTGAAGACACGAGGAAGAGGAGTGAATGAGCCTCCGGGATGGTATGCGAACGGCAACGGTGTCGAGGAAAGCCGTTCTGAGCATGGTGCAGGCGAGAACTGCGTTGGCGCGTCACTCGCGCTTCCGTCACGTCCCCCTATTTTCGGCAATCAGCCGCTCGCAATTGCCAGTGGATACTTCCACTGCATTTTTCTGTAACCAATCGTCGAAAGGCGTATATTTCAGAAAGATTAGGCAGTCTGCGATTCTGCAAGGTTGAAAAGATCTCAACGGCTCAAACCCACGCGACCCGTGATCCTAACAAGGCCAAAGAAAAATCAATCATTGCAGCTGACTTTGACAGAGCGCTTTGCAAAATACCCTTCCCGCATCCAAAATGCCTTCTTCAACGGCGCAAAACGTCGACGATATCGACTTCTCAGACCTAGAGGCAAAGTCTGTATCTTATTGACCTTTTCCAGTACTACCTTTGACCCTCGTCCTGCAGATATCAGGTCCACTTTGATGAGAGCCTCGACAATACCATCGTCGTCGATGGCCTCCCAATCATCGACAGATCCAAGCAGGAAAAGCTTCTAGTCAAGTTTGCAAAGGAATTTTCACGAAAGGGAATTGCCATCAAGACCGATGATATATTTCTACCATGGGACGACAAGGCTGGAAAGAGCAAGGGGTATGTGCATTTCCGAGGCATTACATTCAAAGATCTCTCAGTATTCGTTTAGATTCGCCTTCGTTGAATTCCGTAATGCCGACGACGCTGCACTTGCAATTGGCGCCATGGACCACCATCCCTTCGATTCGAAGCATACCTTCCGAGTTAACAAATTTACGGATGTCGAGACGCTTGTGAACATGGACGAGACGTTTGAGGAACCTGAGGAAGAAGAATACGTTGCCCGAGTGCGTGGACCGCTCATCCTGGACGATTGATCCATTTATTGATTCCTGAGCAGGAGCATTTGAGGGCATGGCTCGCCGATCCTCTAGGCCGTGATCAATATGTCACCTATCGAGGAGACGAGGTCGCCATTCATTGGCATGGCAAGCCTTCGCAATGCGAAGTTGCCCACAAACCTGTGCGTCTCATAAGAAGCTCCGACTCTTGCATGTCTGATCTCTCCATAGGAATGGAAAGATTTCCTCTATGTCGCCTGGTCTCCGCTGGGTACCTATATCGCGACCTTGCACAGACAAGGTGTCCGGCTCTGGGGAGGCCCATCATGGAAGCCTGTTCAGCGGTTTGCCCACCCTATGGTCAAGCTCATCGACTTCTCTCCCTGTGAAAACTACATGGTCACTTGGTCTAATGAGCCCATCGTCGTCCCTGAAGGCGCTGTGCAAGGCCCACAATATTTCTCTCCCGATGACGAGGGAAACAACATGGCTGTCTGGGATATCAAATCTGGCGATCTCCTGCGAACTTTCTCAACCTTCCACGAGGGCGAGGCACCGAACAAGAAGCAGATGCAATGGCCCGCCCTCAAATGGAGTCCCGATGACAAGTTTGTTGCTCGTTTGACCCCCGGCCAAATGATCAGCGTCCACGAGCTACCGAGCATGTATCTCCACGGCAAAAAGAGTATCAAGATCGACGGCGTTGTAGACTTTGAATGGTGTCCTCAGGGTGACAAGGACAGAGACGACGCAGAGAAGGACGAGCAGGCTGAAAAGTCGGGTAGTAAAGGTGCCAAAAAGGCTCGCGAAAACATGCTGGTGTACTGGACCCCAGAAGTCGCCAACCAGCCTGCTCGTGTCACCCTCATCAACTTCCCAACCCGTGCCATCCTCCGGCAGAAAAACTTGTTCAATGTTTCCGAGGTCAGTGCCGTATCACCCTTATGACTCTCACGTTGAGCTAACGTCCATGTAGTGCAAGCTCTACTGGCAAAATCAGGGTGATTTCCTGTGTGTCAAGGTTGACAGACATACGAAGACAAAGAAATCGATGTTCTGCAACCTCGAGATCTTCCGTCTGCGGGAGAAGGACTATCCTGTTGAAGTCGTGGAATTGAAAGGTGTGTTCTTTTTGGCACATGTATCAACACTGGTACTTACATACGGCTCCTAGACACTGTCCTCGACTTTTCATGGGAACCCAAGGGCGAGCGATTTGCCATCGTCCACAGTTCAGATCCCAACCTTGGAAATCCTGGTCCTGGTATCACCATCAAGACCGATGTGAGCTTTTACCAACTCGATCGAGCGAAGAACGATTTCCGAATGCTTCGTGCGTTATTCGCACCTCTTGATAATAGCTGGATGATTAACACAAATCGAAGGTTCACTTCCTGGGCGAACCAGCAACGCGATCCGGTGGTCACCCAAGGGACGACATGTCGTCTTGGCCACTGTTGGATCTTCGACCAAATCTGAACTAGAATTCTGGGACCTCGACTTTGCACTCGACGACAAGAAAGAGTCGGCAGCGACGGAATGGGGCGCAAACATCCAACTGCTCGGCACTGCCGACCATTATGGAGTGACGGATGTCGAATGGGACCCAAGTGGTCGGTACCTCGCCACCAGTGCCAGTGCCTGGACTCACACAGTATGTATTTTAAACCTGAGCCTGGATGCCGGCTGACAAGCGCTTGCGCAGCTCGAAAACGGCTATGCCATCTGGGATTTCCGCGGCCAGGAATTGGACAAGCAAATTCAAGACCGGTTCAAGCAGTTCATCTGGCGGCCTCGTCCCCCGACTCTCCTTACCAAGGAGAAGCAAAAGCAAATCCGCCGTAGCCTCAAGGAATTCAGCCGCGTCTTTGATGAAGAGGATGCCGCTGAGGAGAGCAACGTCAGTGCCGAACTCATCGCCCTTCGTAAGCGCCTTGTCGATGAATGGAATGCCTGGCGCACTCTACGCAAGAAGGAGCTTGGAGAGGAGCGGGCGAAGCGGGACTTCAAGGCGGACGAAGCAAAGGAGGAGATCGAAGTCTGGGTCGAAGAAGTGATTGAACAGACAGAGGAGGTTATCGAGTAGACCATTGTATTGCGATTTCTGAATACCTTGCCATTTCTTACAGGCGGCCGGTGACTAAACATATCTAATCTGGAGTCTGGACCCTTGATCCGGATAACGCCGACCCCACCATGTGAATGATACGTTTTTATCTGATAAGAGCATCTCGCCTGATCTGGCGCCCCGTGAGTCCATTCTTCCCCACCCCAAGCTTGAATGGCGAGTTCTAGTACACTATGGGCAACAGGTACTTGCTGGTAGCACAATACCTACACGACTTTCTGACATGCGTGATTAGCATCCAAAGAATGGGTGATCCCTTCAAAGCCTAAACCTGGCCGCAAGCCAAAGAAGGATCCGCCTGTAACGACCAGTCAAGACGCAGATGAGGTATGTGTACAACTACCAACCGAGTCTACTTGACCTAATGGCTTGATATAAAAGGCTGATTCAAAGGGGCGACGAGTTCAAAACCGGTACGGAATCACATTCGTATTCATTTGGATATGTGCTGACCCAAACTTAAATGAATAGGGCAGCTCAACGGGCTTTCAGAGAAAGGAAGCAGTCGCAGCTAGCGGAACTTCAGGCCCGAATTCTCTCCTACGAGCAAGGAGAGATTGAACGTAATGTTGCGCTTCAGCAAATTGCAAAGCGCCTCAAGGAAGAGAACGAACGGCTTGTCCAGCAGAATGCTACTCTGAAGAGCCGGGTCGCTGAGCTCGAGCTGCAGCAACAGCGTCAACAAGAGCATTCGCAACCTAGCAAGGCTGCCGACAGTGAAAAGAAGCGACCCAGGACGGAAAGCCTCACGGCTGCTAGCCATGCCAAAAAGCGGCCGAGAGCGGCTACCGTCACCGTCGACATCAGGATGGAGTCTCCGCCCGCTGCGTCTCCTGCTGCGTCCTCCGCATACAGCCCAGAGTCTATACCCACTCCTGAAGATGAACCCCATGCTCATCATCCTTCATCGACATATTCTCCTCAGTACGACGCATCCTCAGAGGGCATTAATGGCATTCTCGATTTCTCCCCCATGAAGGCTGACTCTATGCCTTCGTACCCTCCTTTCGATTGCGGGTTCTGCTCTGAGACAACTTCCTGCGTGTGCCGGGAGATGATGGACAACCTCAAGGCCGACTCCTTCGTTGATCCCTCCTCCTTGGTTATGTTGGACCAGACCCAACAGCCCTTGGCCACTTTACCCGATTTCTCAAATCGCCAGTCGGTGGCGTCCCCTCCTCCAGCCCCACGCTCTAGCTCCCTGCTGGAGAACGTGCCAGCCTATCAAGCAGCAGTTCCGCTCCGTCGCAGGGGGCCAAAGGTCTCGACCAAGCCTATTTTCCCCGTCTTCCCTGCTTCAGACTCTGAGGGGCAAAACAGCTCTTCGGGTGCAGTGTGCTCAGGAGATCCATCCAACTGTGCAGCATGTGGAGATGACAGCTTTGGTAAAGCTTTCTGCTCCGCCATCGAGGAGAATGTCATGTCTCATGGGACATGCGAGAACTGTCCTTCGCAGGACCTCAATCAACCCCTTGACCCCGCCAGAGAGGCGAGGGGCTCTACAGTCGGCCACGATGGATGCTGTGGTAACCCCATGCTCTGTCCCGGCTGCCCTCCCACTTCAAGTCAGGCCGCTTCATCTGCCAACAGGGGCAAGAATCCGGATTACATTCCGACCAACCAGGCTTGGAAGCAGATCAAGGAGCATCCAAACGTGCAGTTTGCTGATCTCGCCCTCTTAGCAGAGGTTGTGGCCAGTCGATCCAAGTGCACTGGCCCTCGGGTCGTCATCACCCCGCCACCAGAGCGGGCAAACGATCCAATATATCGACGCGAGTCCCCACCACAGCTTGTTCCTCAAGAGGTTCTCATGGAGTGCGGGCGCAGGAGGGTGCGAGAGGTGCACTCGGAAGCCGTACGAGACGCATTGAGACTGCTGGACGCCAAGTTTACTTGAGGAATCATGTATTAAATGTATTACCCTACAGTTAACTTTATACACTTGAATTAGGTGCAGGCAATGCTTGAGCCGCCTTCCGTTCCCACCAAAACAACTCCTCGACCAGCTTCTCGAGCTTGAGTACCACCTCTTTCTGTTTCTCGTGCGACATGTGTCGAAGCTTCGTGCCCGGCCTTTGGTGAAGTGACCTAAAATGGTTTGCGAGCTTGAGCAGGTCCGTCGATGCCAATTCGTCAGGGAACGGTTGTATACAGTCCCAGAGTGAGATCAACGTCGTCCGCCCAAGGGCACTTGCACCAACCGCCACGATCCCCCCTACGAGAGCGTCGATGCATGGAACATCGGGATTGATACCCCGCCTAACCATCTCCTGGAACACATTCATCGCCTTTCGTGGCCGTCGTTCTCGTGCGTGGGCGGTGATGATGATGCTGTAAAGAACGACGTTGGGCACGACCCCCGAGCGCTTTGCCAGGTCGAATGTAGCTTCCAGAGAGCCAACGTCGTCTTCAAGAGCGTATCCTTCCATCATGGCGCTGAAGTGGTATACATTCGGCCGCATCCCGCGCGCTAGCATCTCCTCAAAGACTCTTGCAGCCTCCTTGACGTCTAGCTTGATGACAGCCTCGTATCGCATCCGCATGGCATAAGTAGCTGGGTTGGGCTGAAATCCTTGTTTCTCCAGTGCTTCAAAGAACCCTTTTGACAGTTTGTAGGCCTTAGTAGGGGGGAATGTGATTCCACCAAAGTGGTGGTCGGTATCAAGCATTTGAACGGGTCGCGGTTGCTTTGCTTTTCCTGGTTGTCTCCAAGAAGCCCACCCTGCGCTGCGCGTCGCACTCTTCTGGCGACGGAAGATGGACTTGAAGATGACATGTATGTGTTGAGGACTGGGCGTTACGCCACCAGCCAGCATGGCATGGAGAAGACGCACGAGGTGGCGAGGATCTGTGCCCTTGTCGCGCTCTAGAAAGTGGAGGAGAATTTGAGAGGTTCTGGAGTTGCAGCGTACGTTGCTGACTTGCATTATGCGGAGGACTTGGAGGGCACCGTCGAGATCGTAAAGGGGGAGGATGCCGAGTAGGAGGGCGTTGAAGATCTCGGCCTGAGGTTTCATCCCAGGAACGTGAACTTCAAAACAGGGCTCGTTCCAGGTACCCGAGTAGATGGGATCGAAGAGTGAGCGGGGGGTTGCGCTGGAGGTGCAGGTGCCGGCTACGAGCTCGACTGCTAGGTCGGGCCTCCTTCCTGTGAAGCAGGCATGCATCAGGCCGGTGATGACCTGTACAGAGGGAACCACACCCTGAGATATCATGCAATGGAGTAACTGTAGAGCGCCTCCAAAGTTCTTCCGCATGCTGCAAAAGTAGATCAAGAGTGCAAATGTCGACGCGTTGGGCAATGGAGGGGGGTCCAACACGACTGGCGCTCTGGCAAACAGGTGCGCCGACCTAGCCATACCGCCATCGGTGCCGTTGCCAAACAAGACGTCTGCAATGACTTCGACGCTTCTTGGCTCGAATAGAGACAAAATCCGGGCTGCTTGCTGCATGTCTCGGTTGTCGAGGTGGCCTCGAAGAAAGTTGTTGAGCAAACCGACTTGAGTAGATTCGGGTAGATTGGGCAGACTCTCCAACCCCTTTTCTTCGACCTTGTCGTCCATACCAAGCGATCGATACGACCCTGCGACGATAGCATGAGTCTTGGGTCCCATTGGATATCCAGCACGCATCATGGCTTGAAGGCATTCTCTTGCAGCAGGAACGTCGTGGTTCCGGAGGTGGCCTCTGACGAGCAGGTGGAAAGTCCTCTGAGTGGGCTTCACACCGAGCTCCTCGTAGCGCTCGAGCATCTTGGACATCTCGCGATACAGCGCAAGCTCCATGAGAGCGCAGGTACGCCAGTCCAGCAATTCTACATTCCACTGCTGGACGAGGTCGGTGACGCGAAGAAGTGCGTCGAATTCGTGTCGGAGAAAAAGTTGGTAGCAAATGTGTTGGTAGGTGGTTACTGAAGGCTCTAGAGTGCACGACCTGCCGTATTTGAGCGCGTCGACAATGAGGTCTGGACTGTCGGACTTGAGGATGTGGTCCGTAAGGCGTCGGTATTGAGGGCCACTTGCCAGGAACGGCAACAGTTCCGGAACAGGTTTGACCTGGATGACGCCTGCAGTCTTGAACTGGCGTAGGGCATGTAGAAATGCATCGACGGGCAGAGTTTGTTGGGGCTGTTTCCGGTATTCGTGAGGTGGACGCAAGGCCAGCGTTCCCGCTACGGTCTGTGTGTGTCGTCGTGGTCCATTTGAGTTTGTGACCTGAAGAGAGCATCCTAGAGAAGAGTGCCAAAGCTTCAAACTCTGCCTTGGGACAAGGGAGATAGTCTTGAGCATGGACAGCAGGGACCACGTCCAACTGCCCGGTGCTTCCTGCTCAGCCCAGTGCTGTCAGAATTCAGCTCAAAATGAGGCAAAAACGCTGGCACCTTTGTTCTCCCTGTCTGCCGTCTCTGACGAGATTTATGCAGAGGGTATTATTATTCGCATATAGAATCGCGAACCAGGCGAAAATTCCAAAGGACGTGTAGACCGTCCACAGCGCGACTCTCAAAACCATTCCGTTCGGGCTCATCCGCCCAAAGCCATCAATGCATCACGTGGGATATCATTCTAGAGTGCTTAAACGCGAATCTGGACCTCGTCCTCGTCTATTCGTATTCTACTGGTAATACTCTATCTCCTCCTGGGGAGCGTATATGCGCGATGAATCCACCGCCAACATTGCGTCTCGTTGTCATGTGGATGTCTACGGTAAATCCTCGCCGCTGTGATGGCAGACCATCCCCGAAGAGATCTGGAAAGGGGCTCAGATGCTGACGGAAAACCATAGGTTCCATCCTCCGGTCATAGGGTACGAGGCCCCAGTTGGACAGAGCTATCATTGGTGCGAGCGATAGGCGAAGATCTTGCAGAGCCGAAGTTACGTGTGAGAGAGGATGGACGGTTGCTGGTCCTGTAGGTTTCGTGCCTGGGTTTCGTTCTCCGAGAAAGCGATCTTGCCAATAAAAGGCGCTCAAGGAGTCTATTGCCACGAGACCCAGTTCGTCGTTCGGAAATTGGGATGCCATGTACCTTTGCGTGTTCATGAGGGATGTCGCTAGGTGAAGGGAGGATGATGGGCGCAAGATGCCAAGTCGAGCAAGACAAGAGTTAACTAGAGCTGCTGAAAGTCCAGCCAGTCTACGAGTGAGAAGGGATCTTAGTCGCAGAATGTTGAACGTGTTGTCCAAGTCGAAGATGAAGGCAGCCTTCTCCCACCCTCCCCGCGTATGTGGCATGATGCATGTCGAAAGGAGCCAGTAGATGAGATGGCTCTTGCCAGATGCTGGAGGACCCTGCAGTTCCAGCACAAGGCCGCGGTAATCGAGTCCAGCAGTGTGACAATACTCATCGAGACCTGATATTCCAGTCGATAGCTTTGGGCCTGTGCCAGATGAGAGGATGTTATACTCCGCAACGCAAAAGATGTACCTTCAGAAGCCACAGAACTGAGCAACTGTGAGGCAATTAACGTTGGTCGATGAAAGTGAAGGAGATGCTAATTACATGCAGCAAAGATTCCTCTTGAATCTGGTCAATAACTGAATCTGCAGTTCTGATTGCCTGTAAATCAAACATTCAGTCAATGGAGGATTGACGGATGAATATGGCAGCATACCATGATGGTCAAAAGTAAAGCCGACTGGTGGATCAACAAGAAGCATAGCAACGCTTTGCTGCTCTGTCCACATCCAACACCTCTTTGCACTGGACCACATTTTCTCCTTCTTTCATTCTTCTCCTTCGTTTTATTTAGACTTTTCTTACTTCGATAATGACCACCATGGCGGCTAGAACAGCTCCCAGAAAGCCCGCACCATCACCGACGCCGCTGTCGTCGAGCCCAACGATGAGGGCAACTGGAACGGCGCGTCCAGTGAGCGGACTCGTGTCACCCACAGCTCGAAGACGACCACCATCCAAGGCAAGCCCCAGCCCTGGAGTCAATGGTGACTCGAAAGAGTCCTTGTCTGCCACGCTCAAACAGGAGACTGAGCAGAAGGAGCAGGTGAGAGAGTCGAGATTTATATTAGCGTGTAACTTGTTCCCATCCCTTGCCGTTAGTTACTTCTTCAGGTCCAAGACAAGGACCAGGCTATCGAAGGTCTCTCAACGGAGAATGGCAAGCTCAGCTCTGCCCTGAGCGCTGCCGAGGTCCGGCTCAACGAGCTCTACACTGAGCAGTCACGATGGGAAACCGAGATGGCCCAGCGCATCGAAGTAGCAGAGAAACTGCGAGAGCAAGTCCGTGAACTAGAGAAGGAGAAGCGGGACCTACAACGAAGATATAACGAACAGGTATGCTTCGCAGAAGCCTCAAGCTTGATTGCATAGGCTAACCTTTTCTTGTACCCCCTCAAGACTGCAAGCTTCGACGCCGAACGACAGTCATTTTACGATAACGAACAGCATCTCAAATCACGAATCCAGTCATTGACCACCGCGAAGAAGCGTGCAGAAGACTCCCTTGCAAGTAGCCAGGCAGAGTCCGCCCTGACCCCTGTCGTGGCAGAATCAGAAAAGCCTGCACCCCCACCTCCACAAGCGACATCGCCCGACTATGGCGACCCAGATAATGAACCCGCGGAGATGACTGCTCTCAAGCTCGAGCTATCCACTCTTTCCACCTCGTACGCCTCGATGCAGAGCACCCTTCTTATGCTGCAGTCACAACTGGTAGACCTCAAGCGAGTCAACCAAGGCTTGCAAGAGGAGAACGAAAGCTACAACATCTTGCTGACAGAGAAGACTCTCAATGGCCAATTCGATCTACTCAGACAGGTCGGGAGCAGTAGCAACCGCACCAGTGACTCTGGGGACGACGATGAGGACGACGACCTCGCCACCAGTGCTGACAGCCGAAGCCTTCACAGCACTGGTAGGAGTGTATTGGACAGAGTGGACGAGGAGCCAGAAGGACTCACAGTGGACACTTCTCTTGCGATGGAGTTGGCTGAAGTGGATACCCCGATGTCCTCTCGCAGCTCTCGCCCGAGCCGACAAGGCAGGAAGCGCACCATGTCGGCCTCCAATGGTCGGGGGGAGTCGTTGGCCGATCTGCCCATCACCGGTCCTGGCCTCGACCTTGCAGCCGAGCTTGGTCGCGCAGAGAACAAGGACATCCTCGATGGCCATGTCGTCGACGACGGTCGCGGCGAACTCGGGAAAGGAAGGCCGTCCAAGACCAGCCGTAAAGTATCTGGAGGAGGAGAGGAGGTCGTGGAAGCCTTGCAAAAGGAAGTCAAATCACTCAAGGATGCCAACAAGGCTCTCTCACTTTATGCATCCAAGATTATCGACCGCATCATTTCTCAGGACGGCTTTGAGCATGTTCTTGCCGCCGACTACGAGAAGGAACCGCAGACGCCTATGACCGCTCAGCCAAAGAGCAACAGCCCGCCTCAGGCATCTCCTGCTAAGCCTCGCCCTCAATCTGTCCTCATATCCCGCACCGTCTCCTCTCCTGCACCGGCTTCGAAAGCCCCTTCGCCTCCCGTTATGCAGCCCGTTCCGAAAGCCAATAGGCGTTCTCTGTCCTTTGACTGGAAGTCGTTCTCGTTCTCGACGGAGCCCAAGAAACCGGAAATGCCTGCCAATTTCCGTCCTCTTACTCTCAAGCCCGGTGCCAACCCTGTTGTGACAGGCGGACGCAAGCTCGATACCCAAGAAGACGAAGAGGATCGTAGAGAGCGCGAACGTCTGAACGCTACTATGAAGCTCATGGGCATCCAACCCAGCCCTTCAATCCATGCGCCGCCTCCCTTCGTAGAGAAGCCTGCCGACGCGCCCCCATCCACACCCTCCTACCAAGCCAACCGCCGCTTCTCCTTCTTCGGAATGGGCAAGACTGCGTCAAACGACAGCACGGATGCCAACTCTATCAACTCGTTCCGATCCATTGATTCCTCTCAACGCGGGCTGGGTCTTTCGGATCTGACCCACGATGCACTGGCAGAAGCGGAGGCACAGAACTCTCTGGCGGCTCTCGACGCTCGTGAGCGCAACCTCACCGAGGAAATTGCTAAAGGTTCCAACGGTGGCTTCACCGAGATCTCGCGCCGTCGCAGTATTGGTCGACGCAGCAGGCGGAGCGCAGGCGGCAGTGGCAGCGGGAGCACTGTTTTCAGTGCCGGAGACGACTGAACGCCAAACTAACGCACCTTATGACTTTTTGAATCTCTCCTTTGTCTCATAGAAGTTGTTTCATTATTTATCCACTGCGTTCCTATGAACGCTGGTGGCTCGGCATTGTGTTGTGGATTTTTCGGCGGGCTTGTGTAAATGATACCCATTGTAAGTATATGCTTTATTCCCTTCGTGGATGTATAATGGGTTTCTTCTGGATGTAAACAGCCCTCGATGTTATTATATACGATTTTGTTAATGCACGTGTAAAAGTCGTGGATCTCGAGAACATGAGGTGCTTCACTAGGAGCTCGGAGTTTGGTGCTTGACAAGGGTATTTTGAGCATGCAGTCGGACGGTGCTGAAAGGGTTCGTTGAGAATGTAGGATTGGTGAGAATCAGTGGCTGCCTGAGGCGTTCCAGTTGCCTAGAGAGGATCAAAGTTAGGTGGGATCGGGGAGCCGATGGGTCAACGCACAAGGCTTTCTTCCGTTGGGCTTTGCTAAGAGGCTCTGGCTTGCCCTCTCCAATCTTTACTGACTTGGATGTTGCTTTTGATGGAGGGGCAGTCTCCCCTTCCTTTTGAGCGGCATCCTCTGCTACAGTCGCTTCGACCGGTTCTTCAAGCGCCGCCAATGCACTCTGAATGTCTGCCATTCCATTGGCGATCTGCCCTTTCGCCTTGCGCTTCAACCGCCGCTCGTGGGACTTTGAATGCGTCTTGGATAGTTCCAATTCTGAAATCCATGAGTCGAGTACGAAGGTAATTGATATCTGGGAGCTTACTTTGCATGAATGCATCTCGTTTTATCGCATGCTTTTGCTTCTTGGTGAGCTGCACATCTCCAGGGCCATCTTGCGACGACATTGTGTGGAGCAGGTCGTTTGCCTAGAGATCCGTCAGCTCTTCGAAGCCACCATATACCAAGATCCCCTCACAGATTCATCCTTCCCTGACCCTAGTTCCACATGTTCCACGGCATTATCCTGCACCGCGAATGTGCGTTTTGGGAGCTTGACTGAAGGCTGGTGCCCTTGATTCCTCGATCGATTGGCTTTAGGCTACTTGACTTGTTGGACATTCAGACATTGACAGAAGAGACTCGGACGGACACACCATGATGGGGGTGAATACCAGAAACGCGGTGTCTAAAAATATCACACATACAAATTGGTGATGGCACCCTCAAGCGCCCAAAGCAAGTACATACATCCATTAGTCCCGTAAAGTTACACTACGCTCTTCAGCCTCCTCCTCCTCCTTGTTCCCTGCGAGACCCAATGCAATAAAACTAGATAACACAAGAAGGGCCCCGAGTATCACTTGGGAATCACTCCCCCTGCCTCTGAAGAAGTCGCCAGCAACGGCGAAGGGTATTGTCAGACTAAGGCCAACAGTTACCACCAATGGTGTTGTCTTCAGCATGGACAACACGTATAGATAGTCACTTGACCAGGTAATTGCCATCTGCAGGGATGTGTCAATCGGAAACGCACAGATCCTGTGATAAATCGAACTCACATTGATGAGAACACCAGCCCACATTTTCCTGGTGCTTGGCAGAGCAAATGGCTCTAGTCCGGTCAGGTGGAGAACGACTCCTGCGGGCCAGCACAGAAGGGTGTTGAACAGTCCGACGAAGCCGAAGAAGAGCTGCATATCAACGCGAGATTCCGACTTGATCTTTACTTTGAGCAAGATCACGTAGAGCGCGTAAAAGAGCGCCGACACAAGGGCAAATGCATCGCCCAACAAGGGGTTCTTCGGAGAGAAGACCCCCGGCTCAACGGAAAGAGGATCTGATTTGCTTGTCGAGTCAGAGTAGGAGACGAGGACGACTCCGGCAAAGCTAGTGACGCGTAAGAATCTGGGTGGCACACGCGCTGAGATCAACGTATGGGGCACACTCACCTGATGAGCACGGTAGCGATTTTGATACCAGTCAGCTTTTCCACCTGAAACAGGCGACCAATGCCCAGAGTGAAGAAGCCTGGGGCAGATCGAGAGAGTCAGCTATATGCGGCCAGAAGGGAGGGGGGGATTCGTACCACTCGTGCTGGATAGGATGGTAGCACTGGCAACGCTAGTGAATTCTAGCGACGAGTTGACAGTCCAGTTGGCGATGAACCAGAATATACAGAAGACCGCTGCGAGATGCGCGGTCTCTCTGGATGTCAGAGGCGGCAGATCAGAGTCATTAGAGCGAGGCTTGATAATGGCATCCTCTGGGGACTGTTCCTGAGTTGATAAGGGTTGGTACTCGGGGGAGCTAAGGGATTGGGAGTCAGAGGGTGTTACAGGGCAAGCAGAAACAGTTGGACACACCGAGGACGTTCGGGGGACGTTCTCCATCGTCTTTGCAGCGTCTTCTTCACGACAAAGGGTAGGAGATATAGCGTGAATGCGCTCGTGTTCATGTATGTGACGCTGACTCGGAAAGTTAGCCAACGCCCTAGCAGTATTAGCACGCGAGTAGTGCTCACAAGAAGGGCTTCGCGAAGCCATCCTCAAAGAGATCCTGGTCCACTGGTCAGACGAGCATACATAACCAAGGAAAATCGAGACGGACTTGGGTGATAAAGTTGGACGCTGTCCACAGAACAACAACGCAGAGCAGCAGAGCAATCCCAATGGCATAGTCCCTCTTCTTCAAGGCTCTGGTCTTTGAGCCTGCTCGGAGTGGTGTCCGGTCATTCACCTGGCCATCGGTTTGGGTGAGGAAGTCCATTTCGTGCTCCTCAGGGCTTGAATCGAGTGGAACGGGTCTGCTGCTATGGTCGTCGTTGGCAATCGAGGACATTCATTGGTGGCTAGCGAGTAAGCTTAAGAGCAAGCGGAGAGGCTTGACACCTGGTTCCGTCTCTCGGAGCGGTGGCGCGATAATGGGCACAGATTTGATCATTCATTTCCTGTGTTTCGATACACGCGATAACGGGCAAAGTCAGTGGAGGCTATCGTACACAAAGTAGTTAGGTTGTAAGATAGGTGAAAGGGAATAGGTAGCGCTCAGAAGGACCAAAGGAATGTGGGTAGGAAAGTCAAAAACAACTCCCGTATAATGTACAACCAAAGGAGAAAAGGGGGGCCCAAAGAATTACAGCGAATTTAAAAAGCGTGAATGAATGTGGAAAGCTAAAGAGAAGAAAGTGTCCGACAATACTACCGTGTCCTTGGATTGTGCGGGGCCCTCCATTTCACCTTTTCAAATATACGGAACAGACTGATAATGAGATTTGCGCAATAGGCAATCAGGCCGACACCGACCAGGCATATAAGGGCTAGCTGGGATTGGCATATTTCCTTCCCTGCTGACCCTTCGAGCACTGGGTTGTCAAACTCGGGCCGAGCGAGCTCATTATACCATCTTGTCGAGGAAGGAGAAGCACATGGCACAAGTGACGTGAAGAAGTTGTCAAAGGAGAGAGAGAGTGCGGCCGACCACAGACAAATGAAAAGCACTTCGGACAGGGTATGCGTGAGTTTTCCGGACGTTGTCCATAAACCCACCGGCCGACTAAAGTATTCCAGCTGCAAAGAGAAGTCAGTTGACACGGCCAAGGCAGATTGTCGGAGCACGCACGTATATGGCTGCCATCACATGAACCAGGGTCAACGGTGCAAAGATGATGACGACAGTTCTGGTGGAGAAAGTTCAGAAAGTTAGTAGCAACAAGTGAATGAAGATACTCACGGAGAACTGCCCACAGCACCTCGAGTGTGGTTATCAATTTCAATACTGCGTATGTGTATAGCCATACCAAGCGCAGCAGTTGTGAATGAAATATTGATGAAACGGAAAAGCTGCGCGTGCGGAATGACCGTCAAACACCGAGGAAGTGGGGTAAAGAAAGGGGGAAACTCACCAGAGGGACATAGCCATTCTTGAGGATGAAAGTCCGAATCTGTTTTCTTCCGGGCAGGCCAGCCAGTCTGCCGTGCAGTAGAGCTAGCTCGGTCTTCCTGGTCCGAGTCTGAGGTGTTGTCGGGGTAATAGTCTGGATGAGGGCCCTGGGCGGCGAGTTTGCCCGACCAAGGGAGATCCCAGCCAGGAGTTGTTGCATGTGCTGCGGTGAAGGCTGAAGGAGCGGGGGCAGGGGGTATAGACAGATGTAGCTCGCCATTCTCAACGTCTTTCTCCTTCTCCTTCCCCTTGTCTTTTTCCTTCTCCTTCTCCCGGCTGCGTGATGGAATGGTGTCGCGAATACTTGAGGATCCTTGGAGCCATGATATTGAACGATCCCTGAAGCCTCTACGTTCGGCTCGAGGGTTTGAATCGACCTGTTGGAGATCGTAGTACTGGTCCCTGGACCTTGGAAGGGTGAAGCTCCACCACCGCGAATGGTCGTCTGCGGTCGATGTCTGAAAGCTTGCTGCGTCTGGCTCGCGTGACTGAGGCGCTGGAGGCCCCTGGGAGTCAGACAAAGGGCCCGTTAGCTCGCTCGGCGAAGGAGGCTCGTCCTTAGCCCATGCTGAGAAGAAGGAGACGAATCGTGAGCCAGAAGAGCTGAAACGCGATGGCTCCCCACTTACGCGGTACAGTGACGACGTTGGCCAATGGCGGTGGTGGTCTCCGGGAAGCCCTTGAGCCTGAAGGGTTGTTGAGCGAGACTGACGATGGCACTGAGAGAGCCCGCGATCTTGACGACACAGACATGTACAAGAAAGAAGAGAAAGAAATCAAAGAAGGAGTTTGGAAACACTAATTCATGAAAAGAAAAGCCGAACAGCGATTTCCGCGCTTTTTGATGTGCCCAGCCAAGCCTTGCCCTTTTACCGTCACATCATGGAGGCCATAAACATTTCAGAGGGCACAGTCGGATCCCGTTTCGTCACTCAGGATGAAATAGAAAGCGCTAGGGCTCGCAAGGACGAGCAATGGAAGGCTGCATATGCCAGGCACGTTCATATTGCCCTGCCTCTTGAGCCAGAGGCTCATTCCACGATAGGCTGGGCCAGGAGCCCCCACAGCTACAGCAAACCGACGAGACTTACGACGGGCGCAGTCTAGCAGAAGTAGGTCCAGCCATAGCTGCTTTCTCCATCGTGTTATTGACTCTTCCAACGATCTTGGAAACCGTGTAGAAATTGGCCGCCAACAAGGTCTGCAATTCTGGCTCTTCGATCGAGGCACGAACCTGAGCTTTGTTTAGATTGCGAAACAAGAGGAATGGGAAGCGAAGAATAAGCTTGGTGAGTCGCTTGTCAGTGTTCGAGGTTGATATATGCTGAAGGCTTTGCAGCAAACCAGTTTCGTGCACTCGAAGAGGATGAGATCATGTTCCTGGATTCTATCCGAGAGAAACAAGAGCAAGAAGAGCGCCTAAGAATGGAGACAGAAGGCGAGGAACTCAAGAATTTCAGAGTGTAAGTGGCTTGTCTCTAAAGAAGTGTATCTTGCTTGACGTAGTTTGCAGGGCGGTCGCGGCACGAAATGTTAATCCTCCCCCTCCTGTGCCAGGAACTTCGACCAGCGCAGCTCCGCCGCCCAAGCCCAAGCCTTCCCAGCAGACGGGTAAGAAACCCGAAGGTAAACGGGTGCTCAAGGGCATCGTGGTGAAGAAGAAGGCCCCAGCCAAACCGGCAGTAGCAAAGACTTCTGCGCCAGTCGCTGAAGCAAAAGAGCCGGAGAAGAAAACTGGGGATGAGGATCTTCCCGATCCCAAGCGACGAAAGATATCCAAGTCTTAGACCGCTTCACCTTCTATATAACATCTATGCTAATATACACCAACTACCTGCGCCCATCTAACGGTGTCGGCGTCCAACGAACACGGCTGAGCTCTCGTTCCTTTCCTCCGTCCCATGAAGCAGTTTGCTCCATAACATCTGCCCTCCGTAATCCAGCAGCGCTCATTGTCGTTCGCTGCAGTAACCTCTTGGCTGCAGGAGTCAGGTTGCCTGCAGCTTCAGACTTTCTTGGAGTCCATGTCGGTGGTGCCATATCTCCTCGCTTGCCGCTGAAACCAGCTGTCACTGGTGTACGGGTGACACCAGGTGTTCGCAATCCAAGCATCTCAGCTTTCGCTCGCAGGCTTTTCGACGCTTTGTTGGACAACTGGAGGCCAATTGTTTCACGACGACTGGCCTTAGGGAGGTGAAACGGCGTGTCTGCAGTAATAGCTGCTGCATCGTCGGATTGTGATATAACTCTTGGGGTGGCGTTGAGTGTTCCCCAGGTCATGAGTTGCTTCAGCGCGGCTGGCCCAAGCTCATCTGCTTTAGGTGAAGGCAGGTTCGGCACTAGCGTGAAGCCTTCATCTTTGCCTCTAGGCCGATCTGATTTGGTGTTAGTACTGGGCTGCTAATGAGTATTGAAGGAACATACAAGGTGTCCCAGTGATAGCGGCATCTATACGACTGCGAGTAGGACTCGAGGGTGCTGATAAAGAGCGAGGCGCGTCACTCGTTTCGTCCTGCTCCGGTAGCCTCGTGCTATTGTGCAAGATAACCTTGGGGTTCTTCTCTGGTACTTTGTGGACCATTGGCGGGTGGTAAGGGGATACGTTTGCATCAGGGGCGAACATAAGAGCATTCCGCGCCTAATTGAAGAGTCAGGTGTCTGCAACCTTGCGTGCTGAATACACATACCTTGAATTTCCATCCATCGACCCCAGCAGATCGGGTATCCTTTCTCCGTGCCAATACATTCACCTCTGCGTCTTTCTCTACGACAGCAAGGGCGTTCCCATTTACAGATTCAGTTTCTTGCTCTTCATCCGCATCAACAGCTCTCTTCTTCCCTTTCGCCTTCTCACTCTCCACTTGACTTCCATCCGTCAATAGGCCAACCGGTACAGGCGCCTCAATCCTAAACTTCTGCTTCACCCCAGGCCCAGACGGAAGCTCAATCATCATCCTCTCCCTCCCTTCCAACGCCTTCCTGTTCTGCGCCTCAACCCTCTTCTGAGCATCATAAGCCCACCCATACACCTCCTTCCGCTGTTTATTCTCCTCATCCAAAATCTGTGTAAAACTCGAATTGTCTTCGGACGTATACCTCGCTTGAAACTCGTCGAGACTGATATTGGTTTCGTACTTTGGCCGCTTGGAAGGTCGCCCTGAGGAGGACGAGCCTGCTGGTGTTTCACCCCAAGGCGTTCGGGGTGTTTCGAATTGGCCTCTCCGGCTGGCTGAGACGAGGGGAGTATCACTGAGTTGTTGGAGTTTCCGGACAGACTTTTGGATGAGTTTCGGGTCTTTGGAGGAGACGGCGTCTAGGTAGTCGTTGGTTGCATCGAGGTGGACGAGTGAAGGGAAGAAGTCTCGGGCAATAATCTTGGAGAGGGCTTCTAGATATTCGTCTTCTTCCAGAACAGTTTGCCTGTTGAGAGACTTTTCTGCTCTTGGTGTTGCCTCTGGATCCGACATGATAGTGACTCTATGCGCAGCCGCAAGGGTGTGGTGGACGTTCTGGAGAGACTGTGGCCTCAAGCAGGCTGATCGCTCCTCTTGTCATCAAACCATCAAATTGAAAATAGGGGCAATATTCAAGGACGGTTGTGGTGTCGTAGAATAGCTCAGAGCACATATAGCTGCATAGAATAGGGTCATCGAGGGGTCGTAAAAGGGTATGTAGGCAAAGTAGCAACAATCAAAAGGAGCGGGAAATACATATGTTAAGTATACAGGCGTCGAAACACAAAAAGGGTAGACTCGAAAGAGTGCCAGGAATTACTGAAGGAATAAGGAAATGCAATAAAGCCTACAAGACGGCGCCGGTGTGGTAATAAGTAAAGAGAGTGGCAATAAAGGCGGTATCATCATAGTCTACTAAAGCATAAATAAACGACAGTGTGTGCGAAGGTGATGTGGAGGTTCAAGCGAACAAAGAAACAAGGTTGCAGCGGGAAGTTCAGAAGCGTACGATTTACCTCCCAGGCCGCTGGGGGCTGTTGTAGATTCTAGCCTTCATATCTTGCATGCCATCCGACGTGGTCCTCCTCTGGTTGACACCACTGGTCGGTCGTCCGATTCTACTTTTCGAAAGAACGGCACCCAGACCGCCGCCAGACGTTGACTTTGTTCGCATAGTGACATTGGGGATTTGAGGGAGGGCCTTGTCGTCTGATTCAAAGATAGGTCGAGGGAGAGGTGGTTGCGTTACAGGCCGTTCCCTTCTTGGGGGCGATGGGTTCGGTGTAGCGGCGCCGAGTGACGCTCGTTTGCCTGGATTATACGAGTTCGGTCCTGTTGAGCGCTTTAGAGCGGCCGAAGAAGAGAATCCGCCTGTGGGAATAGGTAGAAGCGTAGGTGTTGTTGGACGGGAAACGGGTGATGGAAGCGAGAGTCCAATTGGCCCTGTGGATAGACCTGAGCCTGAGAGGCGTGATTGTGGGCGTGGGAGCCGTCCACTAGTACTCTTGGTGAGCGAGGTTTGAGGACCTGTGCTCTGTGATGGTGACTTTGCACGATTGGCTCTGAAGGAGGTGGGTGCCAGTGGGTTGGACATCCGCCGCATATCCTTCTTAACCTTCTGCGGAGATGGCGAGTCCTCCATGATGAGCACCCAGCCAGAGTCCCCACCAGCGTCCTTTCCTTTCCTCGTGGCGGGCGTGTCAAAGCTATCCATGCTTGCTTTGGAGCTAACGCTGTACCGATGCGAGTCGACGCTAGTTTTAGCTGTCGAACTCGTAGACGCCCTTGACGACGCGTCTTCACGAGTACTAACAGCCGTCGAAGTGTTTGAGCTAGTGCTGCCTCGGCCGGTGATGCTTCCTATCCGATTGCGTGCCATCTTGGTGGTTCCTAGGCGCTGATCAAAGTTGCGAAGCCTGGCCCCCATCTCGTTGGTTAATTGGGCAGCCATCTGAAGCGCACCCTTCTTCTTTGAGACGGTGGTACTTGTCGTAGCGGCCGTGCTAGTGGATGAAACAGACGCAGAGGCCTGAACTGGCGTCCCGCGAGTGGGTAGGCGAGATGATGATGCTGTTGGACTGTAGACGGATCGTACCAGACTTGTAGGTCGAAGCGCATTGAGTGGGCTTTCCTTGGTGTATAGTGAAGCACGCTGCAAGGCTCCTTGCGTGACGGACTTGGTGAGGCTGAATGTTTTGGGAGTAGCCACAGCAGCTCGTGGAGTCCTTTGTGTTGGGGAAAGTTCGGCAAGGTCGAGATCTGGCGTTGGACCGAATAGGTCAGGCTTGATGACTGGGGGCGCGCGTTGTTGCTGGAGCTTGATCACCTGGCGAGCAGCTTCGGAAGCTGCTTCCTCTGCGGCTGCGAGCCTATTCTTCACAACAGAGTTCTCTTCATTGGCATCTGCAAATGACTGAGTACGAGCCCGTAGATCATTGACTTGGGCTAATTACCTCTTAGTTCGTCCTTGACTCGCTGCATCTCCTCTTCTAGGTGAACTTTTTGTAGGAGCTCGTGCTCTTGTAGGATCTTTTCTTCAAGGACCTTTGAATATTTGGCCTCCATATCCTGAAGACTGGATGAAATGGCGCGTTCATTGCGCTCCAAGTCGTCGTTGCCCATTTCCAAATCGCGAAGCTGGACCTTGACAGTTTGGAACTCCTGCCGTAGCTTGTCCAACTCTCGCTGAAGTGAAGTTGTCGTGGTATTGTGATTGGTTTGCAACGACATGAACTTGGACTGCGCAGGCGTCGTCAGGGCTGGCTCACGCTATGATAGGAGAGTTGTGGGGTGGGCTCACCTTCCAGTCATCTCGTTCCATCTCAGCCTTGGCCACCTTGATCTTTAGGTCCTGCTGAGACTGCTCTGTGCGCGCCAGCTCTGCCTCCAATTCCGCCTCCAACTCCTTACTCGCCGCATGGAACTCATCTAGCTCTGCCTTGGTGTCCGCAAGCATATCGAGTACCTAAGGTCAAGGAAAGTCATGAGACATATTCCAGTGAAGGAATGACCAAATCTCACCTCATTATACTTGGATCTCCAGTCGGTACCACCAGGCGAATAACTTGAACGCATAGGACGACAAGGGTTAGGGCAGGGCTCATGGTGGCAATCGAGGACGACTGACCTTGCATTGTGGTCATCGACTGAGAGTCTCCTATCCTTGCGCATAGAATCCATGGCCGAGGAGACGGGGGTCATGAAGCAACGAGAGCCTGCTCGAGGAGGAGAACAAGTTTGGTTGACAGCGCCGTCCTGACAGTTCGGTACAAGTTTGAACAAACAAAGTCATGTCGAATTGATGCCGCGTTCCTATTTAGGAGACCGTCACTTGCTCAGAGAGCATCCAATTAATCCTATCTACATTTACAGCCCATCTGGCTTTGCAACCTTGCGTCTTTCAATACTCTTCGTTTTGGGGCAAATCATTTCTTGCCAGGAAATGGGTTCCAACGTGGCCCCTGTGTCGCAAAAGGTTATCAGCAGCACAACTTTGATCGGTAACAGCACACTTGCCTGCCTCGCTTGTGGCAAATATCACTCCCAAATCGTTGCGTGCGGTCGTAATAAAATAGCTGCGTGCATCTCCCAAGGAGATCTGCAGGCAGGATGAGGGCAGGATCACCTTAGGGGCACAGCAAACTTACCACAACGCCTCGAACGACGTCGCCTCCCCGGAAGCAATCACCAATTTTGACTCTGTCTTTTTCAGTGGCGCGTACATCCTGCGTGCGAATGACGCCTGTAAATTCTTCGCCTGCAGGTAAAGGGACTCCGTCGACGACGGTTATTGAGATGAATGCCTGAAGGGGCGAGAGACGCGTGACTGAACCGAGCACAACAGAGTTTGGGGCAGGCGGATGAGGCCGCACTCGGGGAATGGTCAAAGTCTGTCAAGGGATGATAAGCGGGAGATCCCCATCAAAACGTCGGGGACGACGAACAGGGCCATTGAGCTTGGGGATACCCATTAAACTGGCTCTTGTATGGCCATCTCGCGCATATGTACCGGGACCGAGCTCAGGCGGTGGTGCGCGGGGAGGGACCGGGATAGGCTGGCCAGGGAGAACGAAAGACATCAGTTGAGGAATCGTGAGAATATAAGCCCACCCGAAGTAAGGTAAAAGCGCATCCCCAAGAACGCCGTCACCCTTCTTCCTCCAGTCACTTTTTGTCTCCCAATGGCCTCATCCCTTGCTCGTGTTATTTCGCGTGGTATGTATCATTCTTATAGGTTGTAATAGTCTCTGACTGCTTCCAGGTTTCCATGTCTCGGCCCGAAGAAATGCCCTGGCCCAGTTCAACATGCCAGCAATGAGTCCGACAATGACCGAGGGTGGTATTGCATCCTGGAAGAAGAAGGAGGGTGAATCATTTGCTGCGGGCGACGTCCTCCTCGAGATTGTAAGCCAATATTCTTCGCCACGTCGCGTCACCACCAAGGATTCACCCGCGTCAATAGGAAACCGACAAGGCTACAATTGACGTAGAGGCCCAGGACGATGGAATCCTTGCCAAAATCATTGTATGTTTCTTTTTTCGTGCTACTTTATAACCCTCTGACATGTCGACGTAGTCCCAAGACGGTTCCAAGGGCGTCCCTGTTGGCTCTGTCATTGCCATCATCGGAGAGGAGGGAGATGACTTGTCCGGAGCTGCCGCCCTGGCAGAGAAGGCCTCATCGTCAAAGCCCGCTGAGCCCAAGAAGGAGGAAAAGGCACCGGAAGCACCCAAATCCGAGCCCGCTCCTGAACCCAAAACCCCTGCTCCTGCTGCCACCGAGTCCAAAGACTCTTTGCCCAAGGGTGACCGAATCTTTGCCAGCCCAATAGCAAAGAAGATTGCTCTCGAGCGCGGTATCCCTCTGAGCAAGATCAAGGGCTCCGGCCCCGAGGGTCGCATCATCCGCGAGGATGTCGAAAAGTGGAAGGAAGCTGCTGCCCCTGCCACCTCTACCTCAGCTGCCGCTCCTTCACAAGCTGCCTCCGCTGACTACGTTGACACCCCCATCTCCAACATGCGCCGAACCATTGGTTCCCGCTTGACCCAGTCCAAGCAGGAGAACCCCCACTACTATGTCACCTACGAGATCAACATGGACAAGGTTCTCAAGCTGAGGGAAGTCTTCAACAAGACCCTGGGTGAGAAGGACAAGTCGGCAAAGCTCAGCGTCAACGACTTCATTGTCAAAGCCACCGCATGCGCCCTTGCGGATGTCCCTGAAGCCAACTCTGCCTGGTTGGGAGAAGTTATCCGAACGTAAGCATCTACTCTTCACTCCGTCCAGGCAAATTTACTGACCACAAACCTCCCTTGCAGCTATAAAAAGGCAGACATCTCCGTGGCTGTCGCAACCCCCACTGGTCTTATCACACCTATCATCAAGGACGCAGGCGGCAAGGGCCTCGCCACACTTTCCACTGAGACCAAGGCACTGGCAAAGAAGGCTCGCGATGGCAAGCTCGCTCCTCAAGAGTACCAAGGAGGCACTTTCACCATCTCCAACTTGGGCATGTACGGCGTTGACCAATTCACTGCCATCATCAACTCGCCCCAGTCATGTATCCTCGCTGTCGGCGGCACTCAGCCCCGCCTCGTCCCTGCACCCGAGGAGGAGCGTGGCTTCAAGACGGTGCAGACGATGAAGGTGACCCTCAGTGCTGACCACCGTGTCGTCGATGGTGCCGTCGCTGCCCGCTGGCTAAGCGCGTTCAAGGGCTACCTCGAAAATCCCCTGACGTTCATGCTCTAATTCATCTTTATTCATTTCCTTAACATACTTCGTATAGACACATGGTGGTATCTTTCATGAGTCTAATAGATTTATTTTCTACCTCAACGAACCAGTTGTTCTACGCAACGGAATGTGAGCGGAAACGCTGTTTGCAAGGGCCCGCCCGGTCACCGCGCCGTTGACTGTACGTCATCTGGCAACCGCGCCCCTGATCGAAAGCTTGGACGCGAACTACGCTCACGACCGTTTCCTTTTTCAACAAAGCCAGCTCAACGCCCTTTGCAAATCGCTTCGAAACTTCTGCGAGTAGGTGCGGCCCATTTGGAGGCCAAACATCCCCAATGAATGGCCAGCGGGATAGCCTCTTCCTCAATGAAGTCTTGAAGCGCCTTGGTCAAGCAGGGGACGATAACTTGAGGCTTCAGAGGGAACGGGATGTCTTTCAACGAGAGGTAAGCCGTCGCGTCGTTTACTTTCGATTCTAGAAAGTTTAGTAACCGTTTCGACCAGAGGGATGAACTGCAGAAGCAATTAGACGATTTATCACACCCAGCGCCTAAGAACAGTGTCCAACTGACAGATGAGGTCGAAACAGCGCGGACTGTTGACCTGAGCAAGCTCAACGAACTTGAAGAGGGGATCAAGGGCGCTCAGGAGAGTTACCAGAAGATTGAAGCTAAGGTACGCTTGTCCTCCGTTGCGTAGAAATATGTGTTTAGTCTGAGCGGGAACCTAGCTCAAAGCGAACAATACCAAGATCGAGGATCTTGCCAGAGCGAACCAGAGGCTGCGCCTGGAGCGCTGTGAACTGGAGATGCGCTGTCGAGACTTGACGGACGCACTGCAACGTGCCGAGCACAAGCTGAAAGAGGCGCTCATGGAAGTAGACTTCCTTCGCGAGCAGGTACGTTCATATCCCTTTGCCTCCTGAAGAAGCGTTGATCTTTGTGCAGCTCGCATCTAAATCCGGCGCTAGCCCTTTCAAGTTGGAAGCTGGCCCCGAAGTAGTAAGTGCTTTCCTTGATACCAACAACTGTCGACTAACGTCGCTACAGGTTGCTCTTAAAGACTTCGTCGCTAATACGTATGAGCCTGAGGTGGCTGCATTGAAACTCGAGGTAAGTGGACCTCTGAAAAGCATAACAGTATTTCATCTAACCGGGTCTCATCTAGGTACAACGGCTAACTCAAGAGAACCAAGCCCTTGAAGAAGAGAAAGAGCATTACCAACATGATCTTGAGGTGACCTCCTTGAGACTGAAGAAGATCAAGACGAGTGATCTTAGCCTGCGGGAGAACCTTGCAAAGCTTTCAGAAATGGCGAGTGCCGCGATAGATCTCACTCGGTACTTCCTAACACACTCTTTCAGCGCCAGAAGAGCGGACACAGTCGCACGTCGTCGATAGTTTCCGGCAATCAGCTGGTCCAATCTTCAGTCAAGAGTGACACATCGTCCATGAAGGAATCATTGACGAGGTTTCGCTCAATCTCCACCTCTTTACAGCTTGTTGGGTCGCCCTCGGAACGGTCCCAGCGTTCCCGACGAGCATCCGCCTCTCTGCAGCAACCCTCTCGCAATACCCTGCGGGGTACGGCCCCGACCATTGACCTTACGCGTGTCGATCAGGATGTCGAAGACGAAGCGCCAACACCGCGGCCAGCCTTTCACTTCCCTTCCACTCTGGATGTCCTGCCCTTGACTAGGAGGAGCGAACTAGCCCATCTACCTACCATAGCTCCTACCGTCGCTATTGACGAAAGTGAGAATTTGTTCAGTCGCGAGCGCATGACCCAAGTCCTGGGGAGCAGCCATCAACCCCTCATTGACAAGTACGTTCTGCCCCATCCTGTGCAGCACATCCCCTAACATTCATCAGGGCTAGCAAGGAGAATGACGTCTTCAAGGGTAAAGATATCCGTAGCTATCTTTGTCCCGGCCAAGACCGTAACCCGTGGTGCCCTACCGTCCCAGGTCAACATGGGTATATATTTGTAGGCCTTGGGCGAGAAGCGAGCACTTTTTCTGAACCCGAAACACACAATGTCTTCTCAGGAATCAAGAAGGGAAAAGACACTCGACGCTTTAGGTATCTCGGGAAGTACCAGGCCGTTCGAGTCAATCCTCTTACTGTAGCCGAGTGGCAGACACTTGATCTCAAGGTTAGTTCCCAACTTCTCTTCTCTTTCCTACTTCTGACAGTACCTTCAGGTTCGGACCATATATGCGAAGACGACAAGGGACAAGAACAAGGACCCTCGCTCTGTCGACGAAATCCTGAGCGCATATGATTCCGGAGAACTCATGGTGCCCTGTGTCAAGCTCCAATGCATAGGCTTCGATACGGCCCTCTACCAATCGATGTTGGGCAGGGCTTCAGAATATCCCAAACCGAGAGCGTCTCTATCCTCGATTTCCTCCAATAAGCGAGCGTTGGAGGAGTATGGAGCAGACGCTGAAACCAGCGTTCCGAAGCGACGGTCAAGGAACCGGGCATAGAACTTCTTTTTCTTGAGATACCTTCCTATTGTTATTACTATTTTTATTTCAAGTATTTCCTAACACCACTCCTTCCTCTTTCTCTGCCATCTCTTTCATTTGCTCTGCTACGTCCCACACTCCTTTTACCGTGCCCGCCGCAAGATCCCTGATAATGCCATTATGATTTGATGACATCAAAAGGCGCTTAATTATCTCCTTATCTTTGACTTCAACGGCCAAGATGCCTGGTATTGTCCGAAAACGCTGCCAACTCAACAAGTCAGGTTCGTTTCTCCTTTAGCAGTATACAGCGTCCGATTGAGCATCTTTTAGATCGACCTTACCTTGCGCTTGGTTTGGAGGGCTCTGCAAACAAGCTAGGTGCAGGTATCATTCGTCACGAGGTCGATGGGACAGCTACAGTACTGTCGAACGTCAGACACACATACATCACGCCCCCTGGTGAAGGGTTCCAACCTCGGGATACAGCCTTGCACCACCGAGAGTGGGCACTCGAGGTAATCGATGACTGCATCGAGAAAGCAGGTGTCTCCATGCACGACTTGGACTGCATCTGCTACACAAAAGGTCCGTCTTGTCGTCTCTTATCAGTAGATCACATCTGACACCGGTCGCAATGCTTCCAGGACCTGGGATGGGTGCACCACTTCAATCCGTGGCCCTCGTTGCACGGACGATATCCCTACTGTATGACAAGCCGTTGGTTGGAGTGAACCATTGTGTAGGTCGTAAGTTCATGCCATCCCGTGGTTCAAGCTTCATGCGCTAATGCCGGGTTAACCAGATATTGAAATGGGTCGTGAGATCACAGGTGCAAAGAACCCCATCGTGCTGTACGTTTCAGGCGGCAACACCCAGGTGATCGCATACTCCCGACAGTGCTATCGCATATTTGGCGAAACGCTGGATATTGCCGTAGGGAACTGCTTGGATCGGTTTGCGCGAGTCATCAACCTGAGTAACGATCCCAGTCCGGGGTACAACATAGAGCAAGAAGCAAAGCGGTACGCCTCGTTATACTTCTCCTTTGTCAACTGCTTCCAATGTCATCGGAACAGAGGGAAGAGGCTAGTCAACCTTCCATACGCAACGAAGGGGATGGATATCAGCTTGTCTGGTATCCTGACCTCTGTCGAAGCGCTCACATATGACAAGAGATTCAGGCCAGATGGCCAGCCCAAAGGCCCCGAAGACACTGATATCATTACGCCCGCTGACCTTTGTTTTTCTCTTCAAGAAACGGTATTTGCGATGTTGGTGGAGATTACCGAACGAGCGATGGCACATGTCGGAAGCAAGGAAGTCCTGATTGTAGGCGGTGTAGGATGTAGGTTCTTGGATCTATATGCAGTCCCTGGGTCATGCGCTCACCGAATGCAGGCAATGAGCGACTTCAAGAGATGATGGGGATCATGGCAACGGAACGTGGAGGACGGGTTTTTGCGACCGACGAAAGGTGCAGTCATGTTACGTTCCTGGTGAACCTATTAAACAGTTTCCTATTCTTAGGTTTTGTATTGACAACGGTATTATGATCGCACAAGCAGGGCTTTTGGCCTTTAGATGCGGTATTACGACGTCACTAAAGAAGGCTACATGTACACAGAGGTATGTGTCAATCATGATGTGAAGAAGTAGATAATCATCGAGATATTATTGCAGGTACCGCACTGATCAGGTGGAAGTCCTATGGAGATTATAATGCTGTAGGCAACATTGAAAACACGAATCGTCCGCGAAACATCCGGAACCATCTGGGCTAAGGGCGCCAATCTCGGTCGTTGTCCACATACCGGGACACAAACTCTGCGATACTCGGATGGCTATCCTTCACCTCCCTCATCACATCATCCCACGTGTCCCACCACCATTGGTTCATCCTACCAAAGACCTTGTCTTGGACCATTAGGCGGGATTGCCATGGCTTGTCGGCGAGGATGTAATGAAGGCATCGGACCTCATCTTCCTTCCAAAGGCGAGGATGAATGCGTTGAAGGGTTCGCAGTGCGTTGTAGTACCACGGCAGTGGCTTCCACCTCCCCTTGAACACCGCGGCCATAAGATCTTGGTCGGGAAAGAGCCACTTGCGAGCAGCAGGGTTATTGGTAAGGTTATCGTAGAGCCTTTCGAACGTTTCCTTTGATGGCTGCAGAACGACCACACCAGAATTGAGTTGCTCGTACGGCCGAGGACTCGAATGGATCATCTCCGGAGGAGGGGAAGTTGGAGAAGCTACTGCAGAGTAGGCGCAGTTTCCCGGTAGCCTAAGAACCGTTATTTCCGGCAAGCATGGAAGATGCAGTCTACTTACCAATCCCTGGGATAATGGGGGTACTTTCTGGGGTTGCAAGCACAGACATGGGCGGCTGCGACCTGACCTGGTTCTAGCTCAAGGCTTTCCAAGAGCTCGTCCATATTCTTCTTGATGAGAACGTCGCTATCGATGAGAACAACGCGCTGAAGGTGCAAGGCAATCAGCAGATGTCGCTGGATGGTTAAAATTTCCGTGACTCACCTCGTATTCCAGAAGTTCCCAGACGCTGTGACGGTCAGTGAGCGTCTAAGGAGGGACAGCGCGAATGCCGTACCGAATCTTTGTCCACGTGTCGCCAAAGCGCTTGTCGACGAAGCCTGCATTGTTCGTCTTCAAGTACTCGACATCTCTGACGATAATGCCGAGCTTCCGTAGAACATTGCGAGCCTCCTGTGAGAGCTTCGGAGTAGCCATCACCACCAAGGGGTATCGGGAATTGACCTGACGGAGGGTGAAGAACAGAACGAGCACTCCAGGGAGATACTCGTTCTTGGTCAAGAGTGTTGCCCAAGCGAAACGGGAGGCTTGTGCCATGGCTGGAGGAGAGAGTGAGCTGAGCGTCCCATATAAAACGTCAAATTTGAATCTAGATAACGGGCAAGATGGCACTGATGGTCCCGGGGGTGACGATCCGGTGCACGGAAGAATGATCCCACGAGATATTGCAAATGAGTTTCAGTCCAAGGGGAATCGGCCATGTGAGTTTGATGTTAGTCCGGGATGAAAGTGTTGCCTTAAGTCTGCGACGTGCGTCAACAGATCATTTTGGATTATAGAAGCATCTGGCAGAATACAACATCGATTGAAATGGGATGTAAGGGAAGAAATGCCAACATAGACATTTAGCGCAAGCGGCTAGAAAATGGCTGGCGTGAGAGGGGAAAGGCGAGAGAGTGGAATTGTGGGCGTACCGAGCCTCACGCTCACTCTCCAGCAGAGCGAGAATATCGTTCTCTCGTACAGGCCCCTTGACGTTACGGATGATGGTACGGGTGGTATCGTCCATGAACTCAACGCGGACCTGAGTCACACCTCCTCGAGAACCAGTCCTGCCGAGGACCTAGAAGGATTGATATTAATGTGTGCCCATAGGCAGGCCGAGATTGACCCTATACCTTGATGACTTTAGCGAGCTTGACTGGGGCTTTTGATGAATCCTACAGAACGTTTCACTACGAACCCTTACAGAAACAGTAGCAGCGCACTCACCATCTTTTGTTACGAGGAGGCCGGGGACGACGATGAGGAGCACTGAAAAAGTCTGGTTCTGTTGATGAGGTGGTCGTGGGAATTAGGTTAGATAATAAGGTTCAAGGAATTCAAATCCAGCCCGGATCATGCGCGGCCGTTTAAGCGCTCACGAACAAAGGCGATTAGTATCAAGTAGCATAAGGTACATGTCAGAGATCTAACTCTAACTATCTACTGCTTAGAGGGTGGTGGATGTGGTCTGAGCCAAGAGATCTGCGTCAAGTGAAAGTTCCCTCGGGGCCCGCTTGTCGGCGGCCTTACCGCGCAGGACATTCTCAATGTAAAACTCGCCCGCCTGGGTGTGAGATGAGCGAAATTTAATGGGTGGATAGAACGAACTGGCTCACTTTGTAGCTGCTCCTGACTAGTGGTCCACTGGCAACGTACAAGAAGCCGAGATCCTCAGCAACCTTCTTCCACCGGTCAAACTCGGCAGGTTCCACATAACGGTCCACTTTCATGTGCCGCTTCGTTGGTCGCATGTATTGACCAAACGTAACAACATCAACATCTGCCTCACGTAGGTCTAGGGTCATGGTGAATGGAAGCACCTCTGAAAATGGACTAGCTCATACCTTTGAGAGCAGCAAGGACTTGCTCCTCGTTCTCACCAACGCCCAACATGATACTGGTCTTGGTCACCTTAACGCCTTCCTTCTTTGCATGTTTCAGAACACTTAGGGATTGCCTGAAGGTTGCTCGACGGTCCCGCACAAACGGCGTTAGTGCTTCGACAGTTTCGATGTTATGCGCATAGACGTCGAGGCCGGACTTGGCTACCTGGGACACATGATCGAGATTGCCAGCAAAGTCACCTGTCAAGGCTTCGACGAGGATGTGGGGTGCTCTGGGAGGTGTTGTTAGGAAGTTGGTCTCCGACTGTAACGGTATGCTCACTTTTGCTTGATCTTTGAGATTGTCTCCGCGAAATGACGAGCACCTCCGTCTGCGAGATCTGAAACAAGCTCAGTAAGGGTTACCTTTTAAGATATTTGACCACAAACCATCCCTGTCAACACTTGTCAACACTATATAGCCAAGGCCCCATCGACTGATTGCTTCAGCCGTGTTTTCGGGTTCATGAGGGTCCAATGGTGGAGGGGCACGCGATGTCTTCACGGAACAGAACCTGCACCCTCGAGTACATGTATCTCCCATCAGCTGCCGGTATCTCAATGAGTCGGCGAATTCTTGAACGAATTTAGAACGCACCATGATTGTGGCAGTAGCTGCACTGCGACCCTCCGCCTCTGTTGCACCCGGCTTTCCTCCCCAGCAATCACCGATGTTTGGACATCTGGCTTCTTCGCACACCGTGTGTAACTTCAAGCCTCGCAGGTCCTTCTTGATCTTGGAGAATGAAGCACCGGTAGGAATGGAAGTCTTGAGATAGGATGGAAGTCGAGGACTTCAGTCAGTCATGAGTCAGCGATAGAATGTGATTGGGCAAGCGAGTAGAAGCGCACGCATTAGTATTTCCAAGGACAACACGACTGGGTGCATCCCCAGAAATAAAGTCGTCTAGTGAAGGACCATCCTCAAGACTCTTGCGAAGAGTCGAAGGCCGTGACGAGGATGGGGAGGGTGTGGAAGCAGTTGCCAGACACCTGCTGACCAAGGCGCGCTGGAGTTTGGGTGCGCGAAACAGAGCAGCGGACATGTTGCTCTCCTGAAACTGCTTGAAACCAGATAATCAAGCGGCGAAACTGCCAAACCTCGAGAGATGGTGGTGACGGTCAAAGGTGAAAATGGGGGCGGTCAATAATTGCGCCAGTGTACTCCGGTCACCAAATGGAGCCAGCGCCGTTCCGCTCGCGTTTCCGTTGACGGATATGGGAAAACGCCTCTTGCTCTGTGACTTGTCGCTGCAGGAATGAATTCGCTGTCTCGTCGAGAAGAGGATACCTTGCTCAAGGCCACCAAGGCGAGGGCCATGCGAGAGTGTGATGATGTCCTTAAACGTGAGTGGGCAGCCTTGCTTGAATGTGGGCATGACGCGACAACTTCATTGTAGAGTTCGCAGCGTGTGCGTCCGGTCGCACCGTTTCGGTCGCTTGGGCATGCAAGGATGCCTTGAAAGTTGTTCAGGATTGCATGATTCAATAGTACGTCGTGTATTCATTCCAGGTGACAGTTGGGTCTAACAAACGGGCAGCACCGCTCCAGAACCAATGGAAACCGTGCGGCAAGAGTACCTGCGGTTACGAAGAGAGCAACAAATGAAGCAGCAGACAGACCCGCCACCTTCGTCGTTCTAGTTCGTGTTCGTAGGAGAACTTCTCAGAATCGAACTTAAAATCCATATTCAAGACCATGACATTCTCGAAACGCATACATACATACATACAAAAGAGCACCAAGGGAGACTGTTCCTTCTAACAGACGATGCAAAAAAGGGCACCCTTTACTTCTTGCCATTTACCGCCTTCCACTGATTCTGAATGCCGAGAATAGAAGAGATAAGGCTGCAAGAGACGGTTCAGGTCATGCTTTCGCATGTATTCGGTGAAGACGTACCCAAGTATACCCAAAGTGCCTTCGCTGACGCGAACGAGGTCAGCTCCAGCCGCAGGGATCCAGACGTCGAGGATATCGATCGTGAACTGCTTGCGGGTGGCCAAACGAGCGCTGAAGGAAATAATTGATTAGTTTCTTGCCCTTTCCATGGCCAGGAAGGACTTACCTCTTGATGGCCTCGAGCTTTGTCTCCCGAGCAGCCTCCTCTGCAAGGTCCTTCTCTCCCCAACGGCGCGAAAGCCGCAATGCCTTGGCCTCGGCAGCAAGTCGTCGTGTCTTGAGAGCGCCGCTTACAAGGCTGAAGACGATTCCGGCGAACCAGAACCGGAAGGCGGTCTTTGCCACCCGCTTTGCGGTCTCGGGAGCAAGATTCAGGAACTTGATCGTGTGTGCCTGGAAGAGATCTGAGTGGAAGATGGAATGAGGGCAAACGCGAACCATACCCAAGAGACGGCGTCATACGAAAGGTAAGCAAAGTAGGCAATTTGCCTCGCGACACCTGCAATGGTTTCCAGAGGTGGGCCAGGTGCAAAAGCGGTCTTCAAAGCGGCTTGCAGGTGCTCAACTGGCTTGCCGATGCGCATCACTAAAATACCCAGTAGTTAGAGATGGTGGAGTCGCAATCTCATCGAGCGCAGCGTACATTTCCTGGCGGTTCCTAGATGTGACTTCAATGCTGCCCATCGTGCAGCGTCAGCCTTGTCTCCGCCCCTGGAGAGAAGGTAGAAAGCATAGAAGCGCGCAAAGTATTGGACGGCTCTATAGACCTATTGAGGGATCAGCATTTGCCCTTCGTGTTCTGGCTGACGGCCGGACCTTGTCACGCCCAACGGTGGTAGCACCGTACTTGAGGCTCTGGTTAACAGCAGGGTGGAAGACGAGCTGTGAGACGACGGCAGACATATTGAATGAGGGAGATCAAGGTCAAGTTGCGCGCCTTATTAGTTCCTAGTCTTTAGGGGTGTTTCCACGTGATAATGGATGAGAACATTCACTGTAAGACCGGGGATTCAATGGAGAGGTTCTCCGCACATAGCCGGGGAACATGAATGTCGACTGAACACGTCGAGGACGCCCTATGAAGACGCGTCAATGATGCGCGTTCGCGACGGGGGGCGAGGGGCGTAATGCAGATCCGTCCCTGCAAACAAGCGCCGGGAAATTTCGGTCGGAAATCCCCGGACAGAACGAGGCGACCAGCAACCTGGGGAAGCTCGAACCTGCTCAACTTACTCCGGAGTCTAGTCTATCACTTGCTGTCCCTGTCGCTGTTCATTCAAAATGTATTCAAGGTCAACCGCCAGCCTGGCTCGCAAGGTCAGCAGTTTATCAGCTGCCACTTCTAGCCAAGGCTAATGACACTCTTCTCCACGTGATGCTATACAGCTCTCGACCGGCGTATGCTCGAGGAGTAACTACGTCAATCTGAGAGCAAGGACTCTTGTCCCAGCCGCAACCAACCGCTATTTTTCCAACTCGAAACTCAGAATGGTGAGTTGTCCACCAGCATGGTCGGGTCCATGATCTCACACCACTCAGTCCGACCAAAGCTATCGCGTCGAACGGGACACCTTTGGTGATCTCCATGTCCCCACAGACCGCTACTGGGGTGCCCAAACCCAAAGGTACGCGTCTAGGGATTTGTTCCTGCCGTACCCCCAGTGCTAACCTGTCAACAGATCTCTCCAAAACTTTGACATCGGTGGACCTGCTGAGCGCCTACCACCGCCTCTTATCAAGGCCTTTGGCATTGTCAAGAAGGCTGCTGCTATCGTAAATACTGAGTATGGAATGGACCCCAAGATCGGAGATGCCATTCAGAAAGCTGCTGATGATGTGGGTGCCCTTTCACTTGTGTATTCATGGATGCTAATCTCTGCCCTAGGTGATCTCTGGAAAGCTCATCGACCACTTCCCATTGGTTGTTTTCCAGACTGGAAGCGGAACTCAGTCCAACATGAACGCCAATGAAGTCATCTCGAACCGAGCGATTGAGCTTCTGGGAGGAGAACTCGGATCCAAGAACCCCGTGCACCCCAATGACCATGTCAACCGAAGCCAGAGTAGCAACGATACGTGGGTGTACTTTATCGCTGGACTTGCGCATCGACTGACGAGATGGTCGACCAGATTCCCAACGGTCATGCACGTTGCAGCTGTCATGGAATTGACAAATAACTTGCTCCCCGCTTTGGAAGAGCTGCGAGCTGCATTGGACGCCAAGGCGAAAGACTTTGACAAAATCATCAAGATTGGCCGAACCCATTTGCAGGTCGGCCTTGACCCATCGATTTACACTGAACAGCCCTGATTCTTCTTTCAGGACGCCACCCCTCTGACCCTGGGTCAAGAATTCAGCGGATATGTACAGCAGGTCGAGAATGGCATTCACCGCATCAAGGCTGTTTTGCCCCGAGCTTCCATGCTTGCCCAGGGTGGCACAGCAGTTGGAACTGTAAGTTCCATTTTCATTTCTGCGTTGGTATCACACTTACATCTTGACCAGGGTCTCAACACACAGAAGGGATGGGATGTGAAGGTGGCTGGCGAGATCGCCAAGTTGACTGGCCTGCCGTTTGTAACGGCACCCAACAAGGTAATTGAGCCCCAGATGCGTCTCAGGTTTTGCAAGGGCTGATCGCGGTTCATTAGTTCGAAGCACTGGCTGCTCATGACGCCCTTGTGGAAGCACATGGTGCTTTGAATACCATTGCCTGTTCCTTCATGAAGATTGCCAACGACATCCGATACCTTGGATCTGGACCGCGGTGCGGTCTTGGAGAGCTTGCCCTCCCCGAAAACGAGCCTGGAAGCAGCATCATGCCTGGAAAGGTAAACCCGACACAGTGCGAGGCCTTGACCATGGTCGCTGCCCAAGTTATGGGCAACAACGTGACTGTCAGCGTCGCCGGTTCAAATGGTCAATTCGAGGTACGATACTCAGTATGGGTGGAATGCAGCCAAACGTAACGATTTGCCTTAGCTGAATGTGTTCAAACCTGTCATCATCAAGAACGTGTTGCAAAGCATCCGCCTCCTCGCTGATGGTAAGTGGCTCGCCGATAGAGGGGATGTCGATCTGTGATGCTGAGCGGCTGGCACAGGTTCTCGATCGTTCACGAAGAACTGTGTGGTGGGCATTCAAGCAAATGAGAAGAGGATACACACCTTGTTACATGAATCTCTCATGCTTGCCACCATCCTTAACAGCCATCTCGGTTACGACAACGTTGCGAAGTGCGCCAAGAAGGCCCACAAAGAAGGCACAACACTCAAGGAGGCGACTGTTGCGCTTGGGTTCCTTACGCCCGAAGAATTTGACGCAAAAGTTCGACCTGAATTCATGATCAACCCTGATAACTAACCGGAGGATGTTGACTTTTCCACCTGCCTGGGACTAATATAATACCATCTATGTAGACGAATTTGACACTCGGGGATAATAACACCTTCTAGATTCTCTCGGACTGACGTGACCGAAAAAGGCAAGAGTGATGAATCATGGGTGGCCAGAAAGAAGAAGTCCAAAATCAAAAGCAGCAGAGTTTCGAGTCTTGTTTAGAAGGGCTGGATGCAGTGCTGGCAGATGAACGACTGAATTGGAGGTGCTGAATAAAATGAAGACTGAATAAGAGAAAAAGTTTTTGTGTCGAGGGCCTCATGTGCGGGGGATGATGATAGAAAAGGAGGGGTTGTCCGAATTTAGACTTACAATTCGGTCAACAGCGCCTGTGAAGAGGGATCAAGACTGTGGTTGCGTGTCACCGCGGTTCATCTTGCGTTTCTTTCTTTCCACCCTTTTCCGTTCCTTTTCCTCCCCCGACTTGAAATGTCCCTCAGCAGGATTCTCAATGACGATCCCGCTCCCGCCGACCCCGCCGACCGTCTTCCACCTCCTGCGCGTTATGCTCTCGAGTCTTATGCTCACAATGTAGACTCGCCGTCGTCCCAGTCTGCAACTCACCCCTGGGATGATGCTCCGTCTTCATCCCGCCGTTCTCTCCCTTCTCCGCCTCCGGCAAGCGGACCTCGCAGTGGTCAGCATACATTCCCTGCCGACGAGGGTCGAAATTGGCGTTATTCTGTCTATAACCACCAGGTGGCGTCATCCAGCCATCCCCAGCATCCTCCACAAGGGCCAGAGCCCGACGACATTCCAGACTTTAGACAATACGAACATGGTGCTCCGCTCAAACGTAAGCGAAGGGGCACGGAGGAGGACATCGACTATCAGCCTACAAAGCGTGTAAGTAGCAGGGGTTTGCTCGTCCATGTGCCTGTATTGATGGCATTTGCAGAAGGGCAGGGCGAAGCGACAATCACAAACAGCCATTCATCCTCTGGATGAGGATGAACGTCGCCTGCTTTCTTCAGACCTGGAGGACTGCGCTGAAATATGGTATGATGAACTCCGCGACTATGACGAGCAAATCAAGAGCCGGAAGGGCCTGAGGTCGAAGGAATTCTGGGATGCTATTCTGGTGGGTCTCGTCCATTCTAATCATCCAACTTGTCCTCAAATATCGCGTTAGCATAGAGACACTAGGATTGCTGCAGAGTTGGCCCAGCACTACTCATCCAAGATTGCCAACATCCCTCTTCGCAATGGTTCACCCCCCGTGCATAAGCGGCATCTTGTGCCACGGGATATGGAGGCAGGTCCATCGCACAATCTTACAAATGGCAAACGACATCACCCTTCAGAGCCCAGGATCGAGGGAGAGCACCGTCTGGTTGACCTTGGCCACGGTGCTGAAGATGCTGCTTTCGAACTGGAGCGCTCTATTCTAGGAGAAGCACCGCCTCACGCTCCTTCAGCTACCAAACGCAAGGGCAAAGGCAAGGACAAGAAGCGTGCTGCCCAAGATGTCGAGCAAATCTCTGGCAGTGAACTCGAGCCTGCACCCAGACTCGCGGACTCCGTCTCCGTCTCAGGTTCTATAGCCCCTCCACCCGCGAAGAAGCGCAAAGTCAATAAGGAGCCTCTAGCGGAGGACGTTATTGGCGCGACGGAATCTGTTTCGGGCGTTATCAAGCGCCCTGCCAAGGGCAAGGGCAAGGCGAAACAACTTCAGACAGAGGAGATAACTCGCGAGACTAGTCAAGACAGCGTCTCGACGCCAGCCAAGTCACGCAAAAAGGCAGCTCCCAAGAAGAAGACGGGACTTGCTCCAGAGGTTGAAAGCGAAGTGGCAGCTGCCTCAGCTGCCTCGCTGTCCGTTGCAAACTTGCAAGAGATCGACAGCCTTTCAGTCACCCCTTCGTATCCTCCCTCTGTCTCTGGCGATGTTACACCCAATCATTCGCGTCCCACCTCTCCGGCTCCGACTCACATGGGTATTTTGTACGACCTTGAAGAGACAATACCCCCTCTGAAGAAGGCCAAGAAGATTGACGATGCTGCCATGGTCAAGCGAATCAAAACTCTTGAAGATGCTCAAAAGAAAGTTTGGACCAATATCGCCAAGAGGGATGTCGCCAAGGTATGTATGCTCTTCGCCACAGACTTCACTGTACTGATTTCGTTTGCAGGTCTATAGATACCACACACTTGGATATCAAACGCGACTTTCCCAACTAGAGCGCACCGCCAAACTAGCCTCCATTCAAGCCCGTAAACCATACACCAAGACATCCAAGGCGACCAAGGATATACAAGCAAAGGCTAAACGCCTGATGCGAGAAATGCAGGTCTTTTGGAAAAAGAACGAGAAGGAGGAACGCGATCTTAGGAGGCGAGAACACAAGGAAGCCATGGATAAGCTGAAGGTAGAAGAAGAGAAGCGTGAAGCGGCTCGTCAAGCGAGGAAACTCGAGTTCCTTATCTCCCAAACTGAATTGTACAGCCATTTCGTTGGCAACAAGTTGAAGAGTACGTTCTCTTTTTCCTTCTCTAGTCTTGTACTGACATATGTGACGCAGCTGCGGAGATCGAAGGGGAAGAAGGAAACCAGGACCTTCCTGCTGGTGCCCATTTGGAAGACATTGATCGGGCAGTACTTCCTGACATTGACTTTGACAATGGTTCGTAATTTCCCTGCTTTCCTTAGGCTCTCGTCTGACAGGCAACAGAGGATCGCACCAATTTACACCTGCATGCCAGGGCCAACGCTCAAGAGGCCATCGCCATGGCCAGGCAGCGTGCTCAACAATTTGACACGCAGTCTGCCCTGGAGAGGAAGACGAACGAGGCGCTCAAACTCGCAAAAGCTCAGGCGCATGTTCGTGACGACGCGGACGATCTGGGCGAACCTTCCGGCAATGCTCCGCTCGTGGACCGTAAGTTATATCTTTTATTGAGGAAGGTGGCCGTGACTGACTCTCACAAAATAGTGGATTCCGATGAGCTCAACTTCCAGAACCCAACGTCGTTGAGCGGACCACTGACAATCAGCCAACCCAAGATGCTGATGGCCACCCTCAAGGAGTATCAGGTGAAGGGTCTGAACTGGCTGGCAACGCTCTATGAGCAAGGCATCAACGGAATCCTTGCCGACGAGATGGGTCTTGGAAAGACTGTCCAGTCGATTTCCTTGCTTGCCTACCTTGCCGAGACGCATGACATCTGGGGGCCTTTCCTAGTCGTTGCTCCGGCGTCAACGTTGCACAACTGGCAACAGGAGCTGACCCGATTCGTCCCTAATCTGAAGGCTCTGCCGTACTGGGGCAATGTCAAAGATCGAACCACCTTGCGCAAAGTCTGGAGCAAAAAGGACCTTACCTACACCAAAGATGCCCCTTTCCACGTCTTGATCACCAGCTACCAATTGGTAAATGGATTTCCTCTTGATACTTTGCTCTAGGGCTGATCGCTTTACAGATCACTCAAGACCAACAGTATTTCCAGCGGGTCAAATGGCAGTATATGATCCTGGACGAGGCACAGAACATCAAGAACTCGTCAAGCGTCAGATGGAAGACCCTACTTGGCTTCCATTGTCGAAATAGGCTGCTCCTCACTGGAACACCCATCCAGAATTCCATGCAAGGTCAGAACTATGGGCACTAGCACAGCCTCACTTTCTAACCCCTTGCTTTCAGAATTGTGGGCCCTCCTTCATTTTATCATGCCAAGTCTGTTTGACTCGCATGACGAGTTCAACGAATGGTTCTCCAAGGACATTGAAAATGCAGCGGAGAACAAGGGAAGCAGGCTCAATGAGCATCAGTTGCGCCGTCTGCACATGATCTTGAAGCCCTTCATGCTTCGTCGCGTGAAGCGACATGTCCAGAATGAACTCAGCGAGAAGATTGAGATCGACGTTCCCGTAACCCTGAGTGCCCGCCAACGAGCCCTCTACACCGGGCTACTAGCCAAGGTCTCGGTACAAGACCTTTTGGAGAAGGCAGCCAATATGGGTGACGCGGATTCTGCCCGCTCGCTCATGAACTTGGTGATGCAGTTTAGGAAGGTCTGCAACCACCCCGAGCTCTTTGAACGTGCAGACGTCGTATCGCCCTTTGCTTTTTGCAAGTTTGGAAGGGTAGGACCTCGTGAGGGAGACTTTGTGATCCTTCCTTATTCCACTCGAAATCCCATCGAATACGAAATCCCTCAGCTTCTGTATACTGACGGTGGCCTGCTGGATGTTCCTATGGAGGAGTCAACACGCCCTGAGCAATCGAGTGCTCTCTTGAAGAAGTTCAACGTATGGTCGACAGACTGGATTGATCAAAAGATGCGGGATAGTTGTGCGCCCTCTTCCTTTCATCCTCTTCGTGCAACGCTCAACCCCGTTTTAGCATCCAAGAGCTTCTCATTCCTCCACCTTCTTGGAATGTCTCCCCAAGAGGCGCATCACCTACATGTCGCCCCTTTGTTTAGACGTGAATTGCTACGGATCGCGCACGACAACGACATGTATGAATCGGCTCCTTACCAGTCAGTCCCTTTGTTCCAGCTCACTTCAGATTACTGACTATTTTGTTAGCGACCCTCTCTTTGCGCTTTCCTCCACAAGCAATCCCTTCGAGGTCATCGCTTCGCCCTCAATGATCTTCTTCGAGCAGGCGGAAGGCCTCCCTCATCTCTCAGAAATTGCTACCACTCGATGGAAAGAGTCCATCTTGTCACGGCCTAGCATGAAATGCTACATTCCTTCCGTTGTTGCACCCCCAATTTCGCTGTCTTGCACCGAGCGCGTCTTCAACGAAAGGGAGGCGTATAACAAGGAGGCGCCTGTCGAATCCTTGGCCATCTATGGCATGCCAGAGCGCCTGCGCGATTCGGAACAGGCTTGCCAGGCATTCAACCAGCTTGTACCGGCTGTTCCCCCAACTGGACTTGTCTCCACCTCCCCACCCGACCAATTCCCTGTGCCACCAATGCACGTCCCCGAGGCAAAGAGACTGATCTACGATTCTGCCAAGCTAGCCCGACTCGACGCACTGCTGCAAGAACTCAAGGCAGGCGACCACCGCGTCCTCATCTACTTCCAGATGACGAGGATGATGGATTTGATGGAGGAATACCTCATCTACCGGCAATACAAGTATCTTCGCCTAGATGGCTCTTCCAAGCTGGAGGACCGTCGTGATATGGTTATCGACTGGCAAACACGGTTAGCGATCAGCTGTTTCGTATGATTGACGAGGTGGCTAATTAATGTCTCCAGACCTGATATCTTCATCTTCATTCTCAGTACAAGAGCTGGAGGTCTTGGAATCAACTTGACTGCCGCGGACACGGTCATCTTCTATGATCACGACTGGAATCCCTCGAACGATGCTCAGGCTATGGATCGTGCGCATCGTCTCGGTCAGACCAGACAGGTCACCGTGTATAGGCTGATCACCAAGGGCACCATCGACGAGCGTATCATTCAGTTGGCTCGTGTCAAGAAAGATGTATGTACTCTTTCCTACCGCTTGCCCCGTTTTCTGACAGGTTCTTCAGGTCCAAGATATTGTCGTCGGCAACAAGACGTTGACTGATATGACAAAGCCCAGCGAGATCGTGCAGCTTCTGCTCAATGACGAACAACTTGCTTCGCTGGATCAGTCTGGCGGGCTTGCCGCTGCGAATCAACAAGCGAGCAAGGGCAAGAAGGTGGAGAGGAAGGAGGGAGATAATTCTGGGATGGGAGATTTGTGGAACGAAGAGGGGGATGACTTCTTTGGTGCTGGCGGTGGTGGTGCACCAAATGGTGCGGGAGAGAAGGGAGATGAAGACGCGGGTACCCCTACCGCTCCGGTGAAAAAGCGCAAGTCCAAGGCTACGGGAGCGCCGCGCGGACGGAAGCCTAAGAAGAAGGACACTGGACCTCACGAGCAAGTCATGGAGATGTAATTCTATATAATGCCTGTATATTGCTTTCGAACATTGTCTCTCTTCCGTTATTTTCAGTAGACTGCCCCGTTCTTCTTGGGTTCCTTCATTGTCTTATTAGCATCTCTGTCGTATTTGTCCTTGTAATATCTGGCTCTGCAGCTTCACTTAATGAATGTATTGGTTATCAAGCATGCGGTGTGAGAGTACAAGATGACGAAGAGATAGGAAGAGTACAACAACAATGATTAATACACGGAAAACAAGGAAAGGAGAGCAGGCGGGAGAGAGACAAGACAGTGAAGGAGTTTACGAGTCGCCTCCTAGCGATTGCCTGGCCTTCTTTTCTTTCTTCAATCGCTTCTTCTCTCGCTTGGCCTCGTCGTCGTCGTCAGCCTCGACAGTGGCTGCCTCTGCCTCTTCTTTGGCCTTCTTTTCCTTCTTTCTCTTCTTCTTCTCTGCCTTTTCAGCGTCCTCGGCCTCTGCGTCTGCCATGTCAACATCTGCTGCTTCTGACTTGCGCTTTCTCTTCTTCTCTTTCTCCTCCTTCTTGTCTTTCTTTTCCTCAGCAACCTCTTCGACTTTTGATGTCGCCGGCTCAGTGGTAGCAGATGTTCCGGTTGACGAGCCAGCCTCGCGAGTGAAATCCTTGTAGTCGCGGTTCCAGTCGGCGGGTGTAACACCCTCAATCTTTTCACCATGCTTTCCAAGCTTTCCATCCTTGATCATCGCCTTTTTCTTGAGAGCAACAGGACCGAGGCCCCATCGACGAGGGTAGCTGTCCCTCTCCATAATGCACCTCTTGACCTTGGCCACGACGCCATGGTCGCAAGTGGCGAGTTCGACGGTAGACATTTGGGCAATGGCGAGAGCGATGGCTTCGCCTTTTGTGGTCATGAGTACGACCTCTTCGTTGAGAGCAATGTCGGCTTCGTATCGTAGAAGACCGGGGATCATGAGTTTGGCACCGTAGCAAACAGCATTGACCGCACTGTCTTTGACGACGATGCGCTTGTAGCCGACTAGAAGGGATTCAAGGGGACGGATGGTACGGCGGAGGTACGACTCTATAGAGGTTGTTTAGCAGAGTGCCAACGAGCAGAATAGACGCAGCATACCATCACGAGTGTTGTCGTACATCCACTGAGCATCCAAAACATCGTGCATAGTCACGATATCATCGTTCTCGGACATGGCCCCACTCCTCACACGACGCAGCTCCTGCATGTGTCCACCGACACCAAGGATGAGACCAAGGTGGACGCATAGGGTTCGAATGTAAGTTCCAGCTTCACAAGAGACCCAAAAGACGGCGAGGTTGCGCTTGTCGTCGAATTCGATGAGCTTGGACTCGTAGATGGTTCTTATCCGGAGTTGACGCTTTACGGCGGAGATGAGAGGGGGCCGTTGGAAGAGTGCACCGCTGAGGGTTTGGAGGGCGCGAGGGAGGGCTGCAGGGTTGGGGAGACCTGCATGGAGACGGAGGACGGCGACGTATTCCTTTCCTGGGCGCCTATAAGTGGGATGAACAGATGTGATTGCGGTATAGAGACTCACCGGCTCCCTGTTGGGATTTGACCAGTCTTGTTGCACGATCAATGCATACGATCAGGCAACCAGTGACTTTGGGATCGAGTGTCCCACTGTGGCCGGTCTTCTCGACTCGCAATATCCGCCTCAGCCAAGCAACAACTTCGTGCGAAGAAGGATTGGATGGTTTGTCGAGATTGATAACACCAGACCTATTGAGATGTTAATAACAAGTGTATTCAATCAATCAGATATAAACATACTTGATATACGAGGTGATATCACGCTTGAGAGGGCTGCAACCAGAGGGGATGGGGGTGAAGTGGGAGGAACGAACAAGGAGCTTGTCATAGTTTTTGAGCAGCAGCGGCCATTGGGAAGTGTCGAGTTTTGGTGCTGCACTCTCTGATTTTATGGCAAAGTCGCCCTGGAGCTGAGCAGACGCTACTTGCTCTCGACTAAGCGCCATTTCTGTTTTCCCAAACTTTGCAAAAGAAGAGATTCAGAAAAATAACCGGACTCCCCGTATCGGACCTGCCGCTCCCCCAACATTTGATTGAACCTTATTTTGTTCTTTTCTCACGTGACCAATTCTAGCCTATCAACACAACTCGCCACTGTAAACTCTAGCGCATCCTCAAGACCCAACGCCCTCCCCCTCGTCGTCGCCAATCATGGTCAGTACAACAGATGCAGGCTACCGCTTTGCTGAGGTCCCTTCTCAGTAGGCTAATGCCTTGCTAACATTCTTTTTCCTTTAGCCCAAGGCCGCCGCTTCCTCCAGCAAGAATGCTGCTACCAAGCACAAATTCGTGATCGATTACTCGAAGCCCGCCGCAGACGGTGTCTTTGACGGCGCCGACTTTGAAAAGTTCTTGCACGACCGCATCAAGGTCGAGGGCAAGGCTGGTCAGCTCGGGGAGAACGTCAAGATCGCACGGGATGGTCAGTTTCTTTCGGTCATCACTGTATCGTCCAGAGGCTCAATGCGCGAACAGGCAACACCAAGATCACCATCACCGCCAACATCCCCTTCTCCAAGAGGTACCTCAAGTACCTTACCAAAAAGTTCTTGAAGAAGAACAGCTTGCGGGACTGGATTCGGTACGTCAACCTAACCTAAACCTACCGCGAACCTAACTAACACCTGCGCAGTGTTGTTGCCACTTCCAAGGACAACTATGCCCTCAAGTTCTACAACATCGCCACCGGTGACGACGATGAGGAGGACGATGAGTAAACTTTATCTGTACATTAATCCATACCTCTGTGCCCAGGCCCCCATTTCGATGCATATCGGTTTGCCTGCGCAATAGATTTCATCTCTTTTCTCAGCACGATCCACATTATCCAGATCTCCACGAACGTCTATTATCGGGGCTAAGTAACAATCGTAATCGAAGTCTGCTGTTCGTTCTTCTCGTCCTTGAGTTTGGTCTTGCCTAGGATGATCAAAGCCAGTTGGTACCACTCGACCTGGCTCTCTGCCATCGGCTGTCCGGCGAACTGCATCGAGAGCAGCTTGAACAACTGCTCTCGCATAATCTTGAGAGCGACGTTCGTCCTGGGTGAGACGTGGAACCGAATCTTTCGGTCAATGGAGGCGGTATCTGTCGACAACTGTGACAAGGCCAGTGAGCAAGGACGAGATGTTATCAACCGAGACACGGAGCGCACCTTGAAGTCTGTCTCCCCACAAAGTAGCAGAATCGCCAGGTCATCTACAGGCCCCGTCTCCCAAGCATATAGCTTCTTCGATTGCCTAACCAACACTCGTCAATCCATGCATTTCGCGGACAAGCATGCAACTCACATCAAGGTAAAGTATCCCAGGTGGTGACACCCAAATTCACTCGCCTTCTTGCCGAAATTGACAGACGAAGGATGGAAAGCAACCGTCTGATTATTGCTCACCATCCTCATCGACTTCCCATCCACACTCAACACCTTGGGATACAGCCCCGCCACCAGTGCTGCATTGATTAACGCAAAGTTCCTCGAGTTTAGGTCGTATTCTGGCGGGATATTGACAAAGCGCGGGGCTCGGAAGGACGAGTAGCCTCGGGTATACCGACTCCGTGAGAGCTCACGGATAAAGGTGCGGTCCACTTGAATGAAAGACATGTCGACGAGGAAGGAGAGGAACTGTTGTCGGAGCTCTTCAATCTGCTGAAGGTTCGAGTGCGAGAGGTAGTTCGACTGGCAGAACTTTCGGATGTTGACAGTCGGGTTGTGGCACGCAATTCGCCAGCTCGAGTAGGCGTTGTGCAAGGTGAGGAAATCAGAGTTTTCGATTCGGAAAGTGGCCTTTGCCTTGTCCGCTTCCCGTTCCAGTCCCATTGGGGACACAAAGGGCGACTTGGAGTTGAGAACGGCGGCAATCGTCAACGCTGGATCCAAGCATCGGAACACGGTGGCTACCAGCAGGAACTTGCCCAGGTGCACATCTGTAGGCAGTTTGCTTAGCAGTCGACCAAGGGGCGTGATGTCTTGAGATGGGGTCAAAGCCCGAACTTCGACGAGGAGCGAGATCGCCCTTTGAACATTGATTGCCACAGGAGGATCGAGCGCTCGAGAGAGGACATCTTCGATTGATGAGCCTAGTTTGACCTTCAAAATCTTGATCTTCAGAGCAAGGTCGGACAAGCTCAAACGCATCATTTCTGGCAGCGGATTATCCGACATCTAAAAGCAAAGTCCGAGAAGGTTAACCAGTGCACTTCGTGGCGCTGTTCAAAATCACATACCTGGGTATCATGTCGCATCTTGGTGAACAAATGGAAGCAGAGACCGCGTTGGACACGTCCTGCACGGCCGCGCCGCTGTGCTGCGTTGCTCTTCGCGATGAATGACTCGACTAGCCGACTGATTTGACGCTTTTCGTCAAACCTCATCTCGCGATGCTTCCCAGAGTCAATTACACAGGTGATATCGGGGATGGTGATGCCAGTCTCAGCGATGTTCGTGGCTATATACGTTGGTCAGCTGGGGCATCGACGCAAACCGAAAGTGCCCGCACCAATAACAATCTTGCGTATTCCAGGCGGAGGGACATCGAACACAGCAGCCTGATTTTCGCTCGTGAGCGTGGAATGAAGGGGGTACAGCTTGAAGTCGTTGGAGCCAAACTTGGGGTGCTCTGTGAGCAAATCATGCATGCGGCGGATCTCTGCGAGACCTGGCATGAAGATGAGAACAGCGGACGAGTAGGAAAGGTACTCTGGGTCGCCGAAACATAGATCCTCGAGCAACCGAGCAATGAGATCGTAGGGGATGACCCGTTCATCGATGAGGTTGAGTGTTGAGATTGTCGAAGGCGCGTAGCGCTTGGCTAGTATTTCCCCGTCTTGCTTTGGTGTTTCGTCAGAGTCGTCCTCGTCATCCCTTGTCAGTAGTTCCTCGCTCCAGTCCGGACGATTTTTGCCCTTGTAAAACTTGTCGTTTTCTGGTTGCAAATAAGTCGATCGCCCAGCGAGGGGTAATGTCAAAGTACGTACGCCGTCTAGCGTAGGGTGAATTCTCAGCAATCGTCCAGTTCGTGAACTCGATAGCGTCTTCGAGGAATCGATAGTCAACAGGGAACGTCCGACCAGGGACATGCAAAGTTGGGCAGCGATCAAAGTAGTCGGATATCTTTTCCGCATCAACAGTAGCGGACATAAGAATGACCCTATCAAAGACATCTGTTAGCCCAAGGACAGCATGAAGATAGACAAGATTATACTTCAAGTCGGGTCGCTCCCGAATCCAAGATTTGAGAACGATCAGAAGGAAATCAGATTCTATAGTCCTTTCGTGAACTTCGTCGATGATGATATGCTGAACGCCAAATTAGCATCCCAGTTGTGTCGGTTTGGCGATTCAGGCTCACCGTGACTTCATCGAAAGCTGCTCCGCTTTCAGAAGCTCCTTCCAACATACGCAGGGCGATGCCATTGGTCACATATGCCAACCTGGTGTTCCGGGAGATGTTACTCTCCAAACGGATGGAATAACCGACAAGGGAACTGTTCATTCCGACTGCATTCGCAGGCTCACCCAACTCCCGCGATACACCTATTTTATGCCAAATCAGATCCTCATATCGAAGCAATGGCTATGAACTTACGCTGAGCCAAAGATATTGCGGATATACGCCTCGGCTCGGTACAGTAAACCCGACAAGGTTTGCCCTGCGATAGGGAGTGCTCCAAGAGGAAGGCGGGTACCTGTGTCGATTTACCACTATCGGCCGCTTTAGCACGGACTCAACGTACTTGGTCCAGAGATAGCTTACCATCCTGTTTCGCCGCTAAGAACGAGTACCTGGTTGTTCTCCACGATATCAACGATAGTCTCCCGGTATTGAGCGATGGGCAGGGTGTTCCTTTGAGCCTTGAACACGGCATTGAGCGCGCGAATATCAAAAAAAAAAAAAAAAAAAAAAAAAAAAAAAAAAAAAAAAAAAAAAAGGTACTCACCAGCATTTCCTGATATGCAGGACTTGCTTGTCGAGCAGAAAACTGCTCTGAGAGCTGCTCATCAATGATATCTTGGGTGCCTGAGAGTGCTCTGGGTTTCCACGAGCTTGGAGGCCCGAGAGAAGATTTATTCAACGACGCACGAATCTTGTCATTCTGTCAGCATACAGAAACGTACAAAGAAAATAATGTGGGAGACGAACCTTCTCTGAGGAAGCCTTCTTGTCTGTCGACAAAGCACGCAACTTGGACCATAGCGCCATGTTAATTCCATCATCGCGAGCCTTGCGCTGTGCCTCCAACTCGTCCCACAAATCACGGAAAGCGGCCGGAAGAGCTCTGAAAAAGGTGTTGTTCGCCCCAAGGAGGATGCTCCCTGCCGCAAATCCGTCGGTGGAGGGATATGTGAGGGCGTGTAGAGCGATTGTGGCGATGTACTGCTCCGCCTGCATCTCATTCGGGCACCCAACCTCATCCATGTCCCAATTGTCGCGCTTTCTGCCATCCCAAACGATGCAGACGGAAGCACGAACGGCTCGAGAAGAGCCAGAAATGATGCTGTAGGAAATTGCAGCATACTTGTCTAGCTTTTGCACGCAGTCTCGAAGTAGAGTCTTTGGTGTGCGTAAATTTGACCATTGCTTCGGGATGCCCATGTCTCGAATAGTCACAACGCGGCCGTCGGAGGTCGTCTCAGGTTCAGGATCCATCATATCCAACAAACCAAGGGAATCACCGTCTTCGTCTAGTGCATCTTTGGGCGGGGGCCGCAGGTTTCTTCGATGCTTTCTCTTTCTTTGAAGGCTTGGGTGGCGGCGGTGCAGTCTTGACATGGCCGCGCAGAATGAGATTGTCCAGCTTAGATCGCTCCGCATCGAATTGTTTACTTGCTGCGGCTTGATCAAAGAGGATATCCTGGGAGACGATTGACATGCGCTCCTTCAGTTTGCGTAGGACTGGATCATTCTCCTTCAGCCGCCTAGCGGTTTGCTGTCGGTAATGTTTGAGCTTGAGGCGGACATACTCCTTTGTGGGGTCGTCATTGTCAGAAGGGCTGTCACTTTCATCGTCTGTGACTGGTTGACTGCTTGGAACGGAGGACGGCGCTTCGGAGGGAGTGGATGTAGAGTCGAAGTAGTCTGGGGCAGGCTGTAGTGCTCGAGGTATAAACGAAGACGCATTGGCATCCAGCTTCGTGTGACTCGGAAGTGCTGAGGGAATCTGGATGAGAGGGGTCTGAGGAGCGGAGAAGCCCCCAGGAGTTCGTGGAGTTTTTGGGGGCTCTGGCAATTCTGTGGGTTGGAGTGAGAACCAGATGGTGGATAACAGCAGGAGTGACAAGGACATACGTCTTAACCGTGCGTCTAGCTCTTCCTCGGGGCAATGTATCGCGAGCTGAGGTGTTTTAGTGGCCATACACATGGAAGGGATGAGGGACAATCACCCATTCGTAGGCTTCGTCCATGTCCACTCCCGGAACGGCTTTCAGGCAATCGTCCACTGTTCCTTCTGAAAACCCGAGTCTTCTTAGGATGCCATAGGTCAAGGCAAGGCGCACCACCAGTTTCTCATCCGTATCTTCGAGCGGTTTTGGTTCTAACAGATAGATTAGGGAATTGGAGAGAACATAGACGAGAACTACACACCCTCCCAGCGTTTCGATCTATGAATGAGATCAAAGAGTTGTTCCTTCACAAGAGGCTCCAAGTCTAGGTGGGGAAAAGTTGAAGAATGCCGCCGATCCGCTTCAATGAGCTGGGCGGGCGGTCAGCGTCTCGTAGATAAAACCAAGCAACAACAGGTACCTTGATATTCCTAGTGTCGGCGCGTATGATGAGCGTCGCGTACTGATAGGGAGCAAGTAGGGGCCATTACCGAGAGATGTCCTTTTCGATCCTCTCCTGATACTTTTCGAGCAATGACTGGGAAGCTTGCTGTTCCAAGTCCTTTGGCTTCGATGGCCCCGCCGATTCAGGAGGACCTGGTTGGCCAAGATCGGACACTTCGGGTGGGAGCGTTGAATCGCTGCCTGGGACCTCGCTGGGAGCTGGTAGGTCTTCCTCTGGTACGGGTACGATTTTTTTAGGGACCGATGTCGTGGCGAAGCCTCTTGCAACGGGTTTAAGCTGAGTTTTCTTCTTCTTGGGAGGCATTCTGACTGTAGATGAAATCCCTAGCTGAAGTCAAGGTTTGGCGATGACGGTTGGTGTGCTCGGAGCGCGTTTGGGCTGGAGGGCTGTATCGCAAGAGATGGCCTATTAGCGGAGTATACGCAAACAATTATATCTTGTCGTCGTCAAATTTTTGTGCTGAGTTGAGGGAAAGCACAAAAGCATTAGATGGAGAGCTAGTAGCGCGCATGGGGTAAGGTCAAAGTTACAAAAGTGACTCGCGACGCTGATGGGACTTGATGATCGAGTTCAACGGAACCACACAAACATCTTTAGGGGTTTACTTGGGAACTTAGACGATTGATACCTCGAGCCAATACAGATATTGGAAGACACTAAACCCTGACCTTGGTTTGGGCTTGTACTTTCGTAGAATTTTTTAAACACAAACGCCGTCCGCCGCCACTAAGCGAGGTTGCGTGGGAACAAACCGACGTTTCCTTTTCAGGATTTCCGACACGGGTTTTCTAGTGTTCCTACTGTCCGAGGCCGCTTCGAACATTGAAAGTCAAAAAGAATGGGTATAGATGCACAGAAAAGTCCATGTGGCAAGGTCAACTACGCCGGGAATATTAAGCTAAACGATCACAATCTCCATAAGTCCATGCTGACTTCTACATTACAGGAAGGCGGCTGAGACAAGACCAAGCACAGCGGTGAAGGCAAGCTTGCTTCCAACGGCAAGGGACGAGGCGCTACCGTCATCCTGGGGATTGGAGGTGGTCTCGTTGCTGGTTGAAGCTGCAGAGGTGCCGTTCAGAGCCTTTGCGACGTTCTGGAAAGCTTCAAACGTGCGGCCAGAGTCCTTCTCCGGGTTAACGGCGCTAAGAAAGTCGATTCTCAGATTCATATCATGCATTTCTCGACGAAAAAGACTCACAATGTCATTCCAGCACCACAGTGCGATCCAACTCTTTGGCGGCAGTACGCCCACACAGGTGCAGTATCGAGGACAGTGTAGTTGAAGGTCGGGAAATCTCCAGTAACATCGGCAGCAACAAACTGGAAGTCGGAATCAAAGCCGCCTTCGAGGCGGCGGCAAGGATCCTCAAAGCTGGATTGAGTGACTGTGTGGTTCTTCTGACGGAATTCGAAGACGATTGTGTCCCTGGGAAGTGCTTCGACGGAAGGAGGATCAAAGACTAGTCCCTTTTCACCACCAACAATAACACGATGAACGTTGCCTTCAGGGCTGGCAGGAGTCGCCGCCGGGGAACCTGGATATGAGCTGTACGTTGTTGTCCAGGTAGCGGCCTCAAGGGTGATGACTTGGGTAACCAAGGTGGGGACGGGAGCAGCAGGGATGGTGACATCGCCATAGGCAGCTGTAGTGTACGCGGTGGGGGCAGCTGGTGAAGCTTGGGAAGCGGCAGCAGCTTCTGCCTTCAGACGCTCGCCGATTGCCAAGGCTGAGTGCTTGAAGTTGGTAAAAGAGTTGGGAGCACCTTCAGGGCCACAGTTGATAGAAAAAACCATGCCTAATCCGCAATGGCTCTTATCAGTTCGCGCCCCTTGAGCACAATAGAACCACATGGGGGTCTTCTGCAAAAAGAAGAAAGGAAAAGGACGACGAGGTCAGCACGGGCTCGAAGAAAGCAGGGATCAACGCAGAAGCTGCTGCCGATCAAATTGCTCACTCACATCCTTGACATCAACTGTATATGTTGGCAGGGCTTCAATACTGACGTTGGCAGCTACAGGCTGGCTGAAAGGTCGATTAGGGTCGAGGTGGAAGCAGCTGATGGCATGCGCGCTTACAACTCGGAGTGGAAACCACCCTCCTTACGACCGCAGGGATCGTTGAGCGAAGACTCGGTGACGGTGTGATTCTTGGGATGGAAATGGAAGACAACCTGGTCTCCGGGCTCTGCGAACTGCCAGGGAATTAATAGGGGAATTTTTAGGCCGATGGCTAGTGACCCACGATGGCTTCGGGGGAATAGAGCAGTTTGCCCTCAGCCCCGACTTGAACGTCGTGGACAGCGGCGAAAGCGCTAGGAAGAAGGGCCAAGCCTAGGGTAAAAACTGAAGCGAGCATCGTAGAAAGTGTCGTAGAAATATTATGGGTATTTTCTCAGAAAATAAAGGAGGGAACGTAGGACTGGCCTACAGCAAACAAGGGGAATGAAAGAAGGAAAGGAATGATTGGCCACCAGATGTCGAGGCATTTCTTTATATACCGGGAACCCTGGCAACTGAGGCAATTTGTTACGGAAGGTCACAATGGCCCTGGGCCTCTTGCTCATTGGACAGATCTTTTGTTGTTGTTCTCCCACCAAGAGCGACAGTTCCACGTGCATCAATCTATCAATTCCATCACTGCCTTGATCAAACGTCGCACAATGGTCCCGGAATAGCAACGGTCACAGCGATACATAAGACTAAGCCCATCAAAGCCAGCGCTCCCTGTAAATTCCTCATCTACCACCACCGGCTGGTTTCTGGTGTTAACAATGTCTTCCCGAAAGAACGCAAAGCCCCTCCCCAAATTCGAGATCGGTAGGCGCTTATCTTCCCAGATCTCCTTCATCGCCTGACATGGGCTGGCGATAGGCGACGATTATCAGTTGCTGCATGCGATTGGAGAGGGTGCATACGGGACTGTTGCAGCAGCCCTTCACAAGCCCACAGGTCGCCAGGTCGCTATAAAGAAAATCCTTCCCTTCGATCATACCCTCTTCTGCCTCCGAACCTTGCGAGAGCTGAAGCTCCTCAAATTCTTTTCCGAGACCTGTGTCAATGAAAACGTACGCTTGTCTCCCATCGGCACTGAGTTGCGCTTCACACCCGTGACAGATTATCTCAATTCTGGACATCATCAAGCCAGCGACGTTGGAAGAGTTCAAGGAGATCTACTGTAAGTTGATCAACGGCTTGTATCCCCCGCCAGATACCTGAACGAGCCTTCAGTCATTCAGGAGCTTATGCAGACGGATTTGCACCGAGTCATCCGCACCCAGCACCTGACCGATGATCACTGTCAAGTACGCTCACTCCCTTGAAACCCTTATCCAGCTAACCCTTGGGGCAGTACTTTGTGTATCAAACTCTCCGAGCGCTCAAGTCAATCCACAGCGCTGATATCGTCCATCGTGACCTGAAACCAGCCAACTTGCTGCTTAATGCAAACTGCGACCTCAAAGTTTGCGACTTTGGCTTGGCTCGCAGTGTGACGACCAGTGTCCCAGCCGGCAAAGAAGTCGGGTTGATGACAGAGTATGTCGCTACGCGATGGTATCGTGCTCCCGAGATCATGCTATCGTTCAAGATGTACACCAAGGTGCGCAATATCACAAGCCTTTATTCGCGCCCATCGCTCACTGAGTCGTCCAGGCAATCGACATCTGGGCTGTGGGCTGTATTTTGGCTGAGCTTCTCACTGGCAGGCCCCTGTTCCCTGGTCGTGACTACAGCCATCAACTGGACCTGATCTTGGATGTCATTGGTAAGTTTAGGCGCCACCGCTATTTATTCTCTTGTCTGATTTTCTTTGGTTACAGGCACCCCAAGTCTCGACGAGTTCTATGCCATCACCTCAAGACGGTCTCGCGACTACATTCGGGCCCTCCCTATCCGAAAGAAGAGGCCATTCCCCACTCTATTCCCCCACGCGTCAACAGATGCCATCGACTTCTTGTCAAAGACTCTGGTAGGGAATGAGCACCTAGACATACCAACTTTCTGCTGACACTTGAGACAATCCAGACATTTGATCCCAAGAAGCGCATGACTGTTGATGAAGCATTGGAGCATCCTTATCTTGCTGCATACGTACGTTCGTCGCCATGTCAAGCCTTGGCATGTTTTAATTTTCTGTTTAGCACGACCCCGAGGATGAGCCTGTCGTCACCCCGCTCAGCCCGGATTACTTTGAATTTGATATGCACAAGGACGATCTGAGCAAGGACCAATTGAAAGGTGAGCGCCTAATTAATTGCTCTTTTCTTCCAGTTTGACTGAAAGTTTTCCCAGAACTTCTCTATGCGGAAGTCATGTCCTTCACACCTTCGATCTAATAGGGCGCTCGTATCCACACCTTTGGATAGATACATTTGTACTACTACGATAATGGCCCAGACAGCAATGTAAGTAAGACCTGCTAAGATACTTGTACAATCGGAGAGTAAATGCGGAAAGATAAATATTAGTGGTCGCTCTGAGTGAAGAAGGCAGGTACTGGTGATAGGTACAAAAAGCAAAACGGATAGATGAAGAAAAAGTACATTAGCGTCCACTCCAGAAGCCTGATGCCACACCCTCGACACCAAAATCTCCAAAGCGAGTTTCACCTTCTAATTCAGTCCCATACATTGTTCTTTTTGCTGGGGGTGGTTCAGGATAATTCATAGGGTCTGTCGAAGACCCAGTTCGAACCATTGTGAGCCCAAGGCCTGCTGCAACAAGATTGCTGCTCACTTCGGATTGCTTGCCTGCGCGCCTTCCAGGTTCAGAAGAAACCCCCGCCTGTGCCTCCATCTCCCTTGACGGTGATCCAAACGGAGGGAAGATATCCCCACGGATTTCATGCGCCCTGGCGAAGAGTCCTGCACTTGACACATCGGCTGCGGGTGAGTGTAGAGGTTCAGGAAATGGGAATGGAGGCATGAAAGACCTCGCTCCAGATGGTTGTAGAGGCGTTGACGACATTGGGCTGAATCTGAAGTTGAAAGGGTCTCGATTCTCTCCAGAACTGTCGCCGTGACCTAGCGTTTCGGTAGGGGAAGACGGCGCGAAGAAATCGGGGAGGTGCTCAGTGGGAGGTGGAGGATCGGCAAAGCTGTTTTCAAAGCCACCGTTGTTCGTAGCGTGCTCCATGGCACTGGGTATCCTCGGCGCTGCGAGTTGGTCTGCAACATCATTGGACGGTCGTCTCGAAGGGCCAGGCAAATCTGCGTCGTCCGACTCCAGTCGAGGTCGCTTCTTGTTGGGCCGCAAGACCTTTGTTGCCAGCTCTTCTCCAGTAATGTCAGCCTGCTCACTCTCCTCTATGATGCCTGTCATGTCTCCTGTAGAATCACGCGGTCTCTTCCCGAGGATTGTGGGAGCAAGCCCTGGGCGTGAAGGAAGACTCGAAGCAGTAGACGAAGCTCTTCGAGGAGACTCGGAAGGTGACATCGGATCACTAATTGGAGGGTACGCTGTCGATTTGAAAGCAGAAGGTACCACACCGCTATCTCAAAGTCAGTTGGAGGGTCACAAGAACGGTGCTATTAGGACATACAGGGCCAATTGCATCCGGGGGCTACGTGCACGAGGCGTTGAAGGCAATGGAGGGGTCGTCATTCTTCGAGGTACGACGGTATGCGGGGGTCCTTCTCGAAGGTGTCTCAACTCTTGTTGTAGCCTTTCAATTAAGGCAGACTGCGATCGAAGTTCCTTCACTTCTGCCTCCAAATGAGCATACCGTTCCTGCAGGCCTTCCAGGTTCGAGAGTTGTGCCTTTAGTTTGTCGATCTCTGTATTCCGAAGGTCAAGAGCGTTAAAGCCTTGTTGCATTGCCTCCATCCGCGCTTGAAGTGGCTCAACCTACTGGGGGTCATTAAACGGGTCAATTACACATAGACCTGACACTCACGACGTCTGATATATGCTTCGACATAAGGTTGGAATCAGTTTCCATCGGCTGGGCTGGAAGGAGCGGTATGTCTTCTGGTTGCGGATGCTCGATGTTCTCGGGTGCGGCCGTTGTGTGAGATGGGCCTGCATGGGCATTGTTGGAATACGATGGCGAGGGCTCTGGCTCTGGTACTGCATAAGCAGAGATCGTAATTTATTGGATGAATAAACACATACCTTCTTGAATTGTTGGCTCAACGCGATTGAGCATCCGACTGGACTTGGCCCTCTTTGATTTTTGAGTACTAGACGATCTCGTCACCGCCCGTGCCCCGGAGCCACCGACTGCCTTTGGACGTCCGACCCCTAGACTCGTTTGAAGCTCTTTGGCCTTTCTCGTGCGTGATGGTGTCATTGGGGGTTGAATAAGGGGCTGCTCTTTAGCGGGTGGCGTAGCATCTGGTTCTCCCATCGCAGTGTCCTCTCCATCTCCATCTTCGTCGATATCATGAATGATAAGAGAGCTCGTTCGGTTGGCTTCGGCTCGGCTCGACCGTCTCGTTGCAGGTTCAATGACAGTGGCGTGCTGAACTTGCTGGGAAGGAGGGGGTGCAGACCTTGACAAAACATTCAAGATGAACGAGCCAGATGTCATCAATGCAGACTACACACTGAGTTTCCAGGAGCAAGTCGATCAATGCCTCTGTCTTGAGGTTGGCTCTGACACCATAGTCCTATGATGATTCCCAAAGTCAACATGTGGGAATCTGTGGAAATGTGAACCATGGGACGCACCTTGCAAAGGCGCTGAATATCAGCTCGTTTCCAGGACTGCAGTACCTCTCTGGAGGGCAGAGGTGGCATTTAAAGTGCTCGGTTCGATTTCAGGATACTTGAACCACTGTTGTTGCATACCAAGGTTCAAGTGGCCGCTGCAGTCAAAGCAAGCGCCAGGTGTCACGTGACGTAATCCCGGTTGTCGGACGTTGGCTTGTCACTTGGCCACTGGCCAGACCTTGATTGCATGGCTCATGCTGGACTCTGCCATCTGGAAATACATACATTTGCCTGAATGTGTTATAGAAGCTAATTGATCACGTTCTACTGCTCCCTGACTTCGGAAGATCACACGGCGAACAGTGGCGAACTTATCATCATTCCACTTTGGTCTCGAGAACCTCCCTGTGTGACACCTCTAACGTTTTACTCTTGACTCATGCCTCCTTTCAAACTGCAGGACGTTTCCCAGCACAGCTCAATTGAGTACGCTACCACTGGAGCAGGCTCTGACTGTTACTGACAAGATGTAGGTCATGCTGGGTCATCATTCAGAACAAGGTGTACGATGTGACAGAATTCCTTCATGTGAGCTCTGTTATATTCTGGTTGTAGCACACAAGGTGAACTGTACCTTCACACCAAACAGGAGCATCCTGGGGGAGCTGCCATCATCTTGAAGTATGCTGGTAAAGACGCGACTTTGGCGTACGAACCCATACACCCTCCTGATGCACTCGACAAACATTTGCCTCATTCAAAGCATCTCGGGTCTGTCGCCGACGATGCTGCTATGGCTCTTGACGAGGAACGAAGAAGTAGGCAGAAAACAAAGGATGAAATCCGAGTCGAGGAAGCTCGGAAACGTGTCCCTCCCCTGAGCAGGATCCTGAGCGTTGCGGATATGGAGGTAAGGCCTTTAAACCCGTGCTCTCCCTTCGTCTGACGTGATGGGAACATCTAGAAAGTCGCCAGTGAGGTGCTCTCTCATAAAGCCTACGCTTATTACTCCTCAGCTGCAGACGAGCAGAAAAGTGAGCTCTAAGGCCCTGTCCATTGGCTTTCCAGGGCCGCTGAACCGTTCCGATAGCTCACGAAGAGAACAGCCGGGCCTTTTCCCGGTTCTTCTTCAATGCTCGGGTCATGAGGCCGGTTGGACAATGTGATCCATCAACTACCATTCTTGGTCACGCCTCTTCCATTCCGGTCTTTGTGAGCGGGGCAGCGCTTGCGAAGTTGGGACACCCCCAAGGTGCGCTGCCCTGACATCATCTATATATCTCTCATCTCACCTTTGAATTTCAGGCGAAGCGAATATTACGCGCGGTGCATGGAAAGAGGGCATCATCCAGATGGTGTCTTCCAATGCCTCATTGTCATATGCCGAGATCATGGCAGCAGCAGCGCCTTCACAGAGCTTGTTCTTCCAACTTTACAAGAACAAAGACGATGCTGTTGCTGAGGCGCGAGTCCGTGAAGTGGAGCAGCTGGGCTACAAGGCAATATTCCTCACCGTAGATGCTATTGTAGCAGGCAACCGAGAAGCTGACATCCGTAGCCCATGGACGCTGGAAGACCAAGAATCAGGTACAACCCCCGTTTTGGACGAAAATGCCCCTGTCGACGAGATAAATCTTGGAGGAACAGCAGGGGCGCTCGTCAATAACGATGACAGAGACATGACTTGGGAAAAGGTTGGCGTTCAGCGAAACTTTGACTAACGAGTATATTAAATGCGGCATAGACTATTCCCTGGCTGAGGAAGCTAACGAAGTTGCCAATTGTGATCAAAGGTAATATCTTTCTTGTACGCTCCTAGGACATGTCTGACGACAATAACAGGGATCCAGTGTGTGGAGGTACTCAGCGCTTTTCAAGTCTCCTTCCCCTTTAGACTTATGTTTACGTAGGATGCAGTTGCTGCAGCCAACGCAGGGGTCGACGGTATCCTCCTGTCTAACCATGGAGGTAAGGATTCGAATCAATCGCTCTCCCGAATATCCTAATCAACTGAACCAGGTCGGCAGTTGGACTAGTACGTAAACACGCATTTAGAAAAGATGCTCTCACTCAAACTGTGCAGCTCCATGCCGCCAATGGAAGTGCTTTATCGCATCCGTCGCCTGAGGCCAGATGTCTTTGAGCGTCTAGAAGGTAACTTCCATCTTCAAAATGAAGCCATTCCATGTTGACAGGAAAGTGACTAGTGTATATTGACGGTAGGCCATCCATGGATGCGTATATCGGTAGTCTGACGGTGCATTTTCGCAGGCGGGGCGTATAGAGGGACAGGTGGGTGGCCCATAAGCTCTGGCGGTTATGCCATGTCTCACACCCCACCTCCTTCTAGACGTTGTCAAAGCCCTTTGTCTCGGTGCGAAGGCGGTAGGATTTGGGAGGGCCTTCCTATATGCCCAAAGTGTGAGGTTCCTTCGTGGCCTGCAAATTGCGACCTACTAACGCGCTGGTCAGGTTTATGGAGAAGCCGGCGTCGCCAAGATCATCCAGCTGCTTAAACGTGAGATTGTAACCGCGATGCGATTAATAGGAGCAAGCTCAGTCAAGGACCTGAAGCCTGAGATGGTGAGCCTCTTGACCAAGCTCGTGGTTGCTTGACTCACCACCTGCAGGTTGAACGCGTGGACTGGCAGCCGTTAGAGCGCGCGAAGCTCTGAATGGCGCGAAGCTCATTTAGGTGTAAGTTCTGCCTGGAGAGCTTTAAGACAGGCGGCGTTTACTGGGTCCCCTGGTCCCTCTGCAGGGGACCATTTTAGTCGCTCTTCTGCTGCCCATTTCCACCTCTTGTCTTTAATTGAATAACGTTCCAAGGGATCAATCACAGATACTCACCAAGTAACGAATCAACTCTTTGTCTGTTGGCAAGACCTCCTTCCACTCTGTTGAGCTAGTATCTTGATGCATTGTGCAGAATATTCTGTATGAATCTAGAGCATACGGTCCAGCGCCAGGGTGGGGGTGGGAGGGTACTTTATCTTCGCCTTCAAGGGCGAGCGCTGTCCCTTGGAAGGCGAAGGGTTGGTGGCTGCCCGTGAAGTACGCACGTCATGGTTGGATGGAGGATCTTGTACATACATTTCGGACATCCGGATCAGTCGCCTGGCTCGTCTTCTTTGAGTGCCTAAGGGCGTCAGCAGAGTGATTAATGTGTCTTCTGACGCTATATTTTTACTGAACATGAGCTACCTCTCAACAAGCAGGAGAACGCGAAGCGAAATTACCTTGCGAGAGTGCATAAGGCGTTGGCCATTGTTCAGTCAATTTCCAAAACGCAGGAATGGCCAGCTTTCCCGAAGTTTTATTAAGGAGTGTTACTGCGATTAATAGTTTCCAGGGATCATGGGCCACAGTTTCTGCTCGTGCGTTCAGTTACAGAACCTTCTCAACTTGGCGTGGGGTATACCCTGAATGAGTGTTGGCTTGAGCTTCACGATTTGTTCATGCAGACACTCAAGATTCCGTGCATTGAAGAGCACTAGTGGATCCCGTATGTCAGTTTCTTTAAGAACGAAGGATCCAGCTTGAGTTGACAGTGGCTTGGTTGCATTTCGAAGAGTTGGAAGATCCATTTGCTTGGAGGTTTGTCGACGACGCAAGGGAGATGGGGAAAAATATGGCGAGTGAATGTCTTCCCTGCCCTTCTTACGAGACCTTTTCGGAGTTGCCTGAAGATCCTGGATCTTTGTCGACATGAAGGGAAAGGTCAAGAAGCAGTAGTGATCCGCATTAATTAATAGCGCGCATAGCACGTGACCCTTGGTTGCATTCCAGTGAACGCGGCTTGGGGTTCTTTCGACGAACCATCATCCCCCTGTCTTGCATAATGGGCTACTGTCGACGGTGCGGAGAAGTTGTAACTGGCGAGCGCTGCAGCAGGTGTTTGGGTACGGCAGCAGGTGGGCATCATCTCCAATTTCGGCGTTTACCTGGCTGACCAGAGTTGAACAGCTCCCATTGTGCCGTTCTCGAAGCCCTCGAACGAGGGGTCTGCTCAAGATACCTGGACAAAGACCTACGTCGCTGGGAACAAATCTCCTTCACCCACCCGTCCTGGCTCAGTTCAGAGCTCAATTGACGCATTGAACCGCAATAGTGGCAACGCTCCGCCATCACAAACCAAGCGGTTTCCACGACCTGTTCAATCAACTAGTGGTTCAGGACCACAACCACTCAGCAACCGCGTCTCGCGATATATTGCATCGGCAACATCTGCTCGCTCGACGTCTCCGTTGAAGCAGACTGGTGCGGTGGCAGACCCATCATCTGACATTCTACCCTCCCTCGTGAATAACACGCTGTCCAAGGTGTATGGATCGGTTTTGCAGCCGAAGGAGACTCTAGCCAGCTATTCATGCGGCATCTGCTCGGACCCATTTCCCCCAGATGCCACCATCTACCCAGATCCATCCCAACCCAATTCACCCAATTCCAGGTTTCTCTGCCGGCCGTGCTACGAGGATAATGGAGGGTCGAAAGGCCCATGCGGGGCATGCTCAAGAGCTGTTTTGACCCTCAAAGCAGAAGGGGGCTTTGTCGAGGCAGCAGGCAAAGTTTGGCACAAGAAATGCTTCGATTGTGCTGGGTGCTCGAAGAACATTGGAGATCGACCTATGGTTGATCTTCTGGGCCAGCCGTGCTGTGTTGACTGTTTCGATACTTGCCTTAAGCGCGACACGCCGAAGAAGGCTGGGTCAACGTCCGCCAGACCCAGCAACTCGCCTGCCAAATCCCCAATGAAGGTCGAACCCAGGCCCAGCAATGTCGGAGGTCTGAGCAAGGCGGCTCAAGGCTCAAAGACCCGAGAGGGGAGCCCAACAATTGAAGAACTGGAGCAGAGGCTTGGGATAACTCGAAACCGAGAAGGAAGTCCTGCTCTTGAAGAGCTTTCGCAGCGTCTAAACACTGTCGGCAAAGATATCAACCACAGGTATTCCATGGGCAGTCCCTCCGGAAGTCCATTGAGGCGGTCTGTAGGGCGTCCCTCCTTCCCTGTCGATAGCAAAAGTCGATCGAGCTCTCCTTCCGGAGCCAGTCCCACTCGCGGCCCCCGGGACGCAAGCCCTGCCCCTGAAGCAGTTGAAGAAATGAAGGCACGTCTCCTGAGAGGACTTGGGCCTTCGTCAGCATCTCCCTCGTCTTCTTCCCTTCAGTCCTCTAGATCCCGGTATTCGAATTCTACGCTATCGACATCCTCCCGCAGCGATATAGACTCTTCATATGGCCCTCTTCCTCCAACACCGGATTTGCTATCCGACTTTTCCGACACGACTACTCAATCTTCCTTCTCTGAAGCACCCGACTCGCCTCCACACTATTCTAGTGACTTTGAATCCACCCTGGCCTTTGTCACCCAGAGGAAGGCATCGTCAAACAGATTGAGCCGCCCCGACCTTTTCAGCCCCCTTGACGATGTCATCATAGAAGAAACGAACAGTCAACTCAACACGCCATTGAAGACACCTTCAAAGTCCTACAACATCACTCCATCGCACACTCCTGTCGAGATTAGCCCACTGCGCCTTCGCAAGAAATCCGCTTCCACGCCGAAGAAGGATAACAACGATAATCCTCCCAGCTCTAGCCCTTCCAACTGCTTCAAATGTAGTGGGAAGCTTTTTACTCTTGGAGACGACTCAACATTTGTTACTCTTCCCTCACTTGACAAAGGGCAGCCTCCAGAAACGTATCACACGAAATGCTTCACTTGCGATGTCTGCGATGGCGTGTTTCGCGGTGAAAAGAAAGGTCAAGCAAGCTTTGTTCGCCATCGTGGAAAGCCATGCCATCCAGAGGTCAGCCTTTACTTCTGTGAGATTTCCTTCGTTCTGACCAGTCGCAGTGCGCTCCCAAGGAACGCATCACAATCCATAGGTCACCTAGTACTCCTGCCCTGAGGACCTACGTCACCAACCTGAAGCGCGACCCCGAGCCTCAGTCCCCTTCTCCGTCTGCCAGGACGCGATCTAATACCCAACGACCCATATCCAGCCGGTTCGAGCAGCCAACTCTGGCAACTAGCGTCAATCCGCGACCTCAGCCTCGTTTTGGCAGTCACAACGTTTGTCCAGGATGTAAGAAGGCTGTCTCACCTATGGAACGTGGTGTTATCCCAGGGCCGCAGGGTACCAAATGGCACGCTTCCTGCCTTGTTTGTGGTGGGAAGAAAGTCAGGCCTGTTAGCTGGTACGGTCCTCGGAAAGAGGACAAATCGCCGACGCCTGGGTGTGGCAAGAAACTAGATAGCGCGGCTAAGAGCGATGCCGAAGGAGGTGTTTGGTGTCGAGAATGCATGGTTCGTTGATCTCTATCAGTGTTATGTCCTCGCTGACATGTGATCCAGCTACTCCTTGGATTGGGCAGCTCACCGCAACCGTCTCCAGTACGCACGGTGCTTTCGCCAACGTATACTGGCTCCGGCAAGATGGTTCCTCAATTCACCGGGACAACGACACTGGCTCGGCAATTTACAGGAGCGACTGGAGGTGAAGCCGCCCTGATGAAGCAAATGACTGGCGGTGGTTTGAACCCAACTCGAAGTATCAGCCCCACGAAGCAGTTGACAAGCTCAAATCCACGACCACGACCCAAGAGCGTCATTGGGATGTGGAATACGAAGAGCGTTGATGAAGGAAGGGGAATGTTCCTCGTCAGGCAGCTGACAGGCGCTTCCTCAAGTGGAGGATGGTCATGATCTTCGCAGTGTATCAGATGGACATTAGTATGTGGGAGCCTGATTGTGGCATTCTTGAAGATCATCAACTTGATGTTGGCTGGGGCTCACCAGTAGTATGTAGAGTTTTGACAGCGTGAGGGTCGGCAATATCGTTTGTAAATCGTCTGCTTCAGTGGAATATTCATTTTGGGCACAGTAGTGCCTGGTGATGGAAGTTGTGATGCCTCGAGATTTCGATAACCCATTCTGACCAGTTTGGTCGTCAAGGTTCGCTGTTTCTTCTGACGTTGTCAAGCCGATTTCGATGCCGACTTTCTGTTGCGGGTTTCTTATTGATTGTGGCTCTCAGGTGTCTGGGTGTGCGGTTTGAGCTGTCACTCATTCCATTCTCTTCCCATTCCCTGGTGGTGCTCGGTTGTGTCAGGTCCTCTGGTCCTCTGGTCGTTCCTTATTTCCTTCTTTTTCTTCTCCCTCGTCAACTCTGGAGTTGCTTTCAAATACGCCTGGCTGCGGCGCAGCTTTTACCCTATAAACGACACCAGGGCCTCGCTTCAGATAGTCCCTTCTGTCGGCAACTCGAGTGGAATGGAGAAAGCGCATGTGCTGATCACTCGCAGTGCATCGACGCTCGCTCTCAGTGACGATGCTGGTGTAGGTGTCTCGTTTCATAGGTCTAGCCCATCCATTCACGAATCTCTAGGTCGAGTGCATCCTCACAGGAATTCCCTTGTTGTGTATAGGGATATTATCCCTTGGCGTTTTTACCTTCATTTTGGCTACAAGACGGACCAGCATGTAAGTTGTATATAACCTACCCCTTCACAGAGACTCACCTCCTTATAGCCTCATCAGCTTACTCTTCGCATCGTGTTTCTTTGGTTTCGTTGCGGCCATCATTGACCTAGGTCAAATATTGCTTCGAGGGTACGCTAGTGTCAACGGCGGCCTCGAACTAGGACAGGCAGTTGGACTCATCCAAGGCCGCGAGGTGTTCCTCTCATTCTCTGTCGGCTTCCTTTATCTGTTCTACTGGTTCTTTTCCAGTCGTCGACCCCATGCACTCGCCGTTGCTCCAGACATGGGTGCAATAGCGACGGAGAAGGCCGACCCTACATTGGCTACCCGAATGACGAGCGCTCGGAAGCTCCATTGCGCGAGCTGGGAGAGATGGGGTTACGTCGGGATTACTCTGAAGTGGGCTTCACTAGTAACCTGCTTTCTCATATTGATCCTTCAGTTGGTCTGGAGACTGACCAAGAAGCATCACTTTTACGGGGACCTTTATGTTGCGTCGGCCACTTTGGAGACTGCCATCTCAATCGTCTTCATTCTCAAGTTGATCCTCAATTCTTATTTGGCCGAATCGACATCCAGAAGACAGGTTCTTCTTGGTTATATTGCACCGGTGTTCGCCTTTGTCCTTAGCGCCGGTATGGGTATTGGCAGTCTCGTTGTTTGTGAGTCTTTCCACTTGGTTTCTTCCGTCAACGACTCAGTGACAAACCTTTCAGTTGCGTTCTCTGAGACATCTTTGGGACGTTTCCTTCGCGGAGTTGAGGCTTACACTCTTCTCATCTACTACCTCATCATCACCTTCCGCTCTGCATCTCATGATGGTATCCCCCCACCCTACAAGGCTCCCGGAGTCGACATTTATGTTCCTCAAGAGAAATCCGGTTCTGAAGGCGCTTATCAGCAAACCATACTCCCGTATGCTAGCGTTGCCCGCAACGCAGCTGCAAACCCGTCAACGGAAGCTATATGGCAGCTCAGTCGCGTCTCTCACATCTCTAGGATATCGTCGTGGGTGGAGTCCCGCAGAGCCTCGCGGAAGTCCCTAGGTGGAGACAATGCAAACTTACCACAATCGCCGCCCATCCGCAGTTTGCTCTTCCAGCAGCCAGCATCCGCGTCACCTTCCAATGGGTCAGACAGTAGCGGGAAGTCTTTCGTATCACCTCCCCCGCCTGTGCCCCAAAGCAACCGCTCTTCCATGAACTTCTTCTCTTACTATGGCCTAGATCGTACGGGCAAATCCACGGGCCTCCGAGACGATACCAGCACCATTGGTTCGGATTCACCCATTTATGGGCTCAACGGTATCATAGTACCACCCAAGAAGACCCAACCCTCAAAGCTGGCTGAAATGTCACTTGGAGGTCCTTCAGGGGAGGTGACGCCAGTACGTATGACCCGCCTGATAGAAGCACAGGCAGATATCGACGAGAGCATTAACGCCCTGCGCACACAAGCCGATGGCGACAAGACGAACCAGGAGCCAAAGGAGGGGGGCCTGACAGCTGAACGGCTGAAAGCAGCTCATTTAACCCCAGACCTGGGTGCTTTAACCTCTGAAAGTAGCAAGCCATCCTCTCCTGCCAATGTCAGCGAATTCTCGCTCTCCGTCTTCCCGGAGCCCCCTGCTCCGGCGTTGGTATCGCCGACCAGCCTCAGGGAACTTGGGCCACGCTCGAAGGTTGCCAGGCCTAGTGCCGCCAAACGCGTACCTCCAATTTCGGTCATTCCCATTCAAGTGGAAGACTTGGTCCGGGATTCCAATGTATATGATTCGCCGCTTAGCGGGACACGATACGATGTGACGTCTTTCATTGGCGGTAAGCCCTCCCGTCAGTCCTAATGTTACTCATTCCTGACCCATATGCAGGCTACGCACTACCCTCAAGCGCATTCCCGTCGTCCAGTGCTATCAACTCCTCCACTGGGGTGTTACCGTCCGGCTCGATGCTTAGTGATATACCAGAATCCACAGCAAGGGAGACCCCTGGGAGGCTGTCCCCCACTGGAGCAACCAACGCGAATAGCCAGTACGTTACGCTGACAAGGACTTCAAGCCGTCCGCTGGGCTCAGCAACAATGTCTAGCTCTCTCAATAAGGCTGATTCGCCGTCCGGGGATGTCCCAACCCAGAATCTAGCCTTGAGAACGTTCTTAGCACGCAATGAAACGACTCGTAGTCGTATGACCGCTGCTCCTTCGGGGCCTTTTTAACTCATTTGTAGCGTAGAACAGAACACAGAATACAATCTCCCGTTGTATGGCTTGGTTTCCTGAATACTATTGCTTCCGAAAGCGGGGCCACTAAATGACGTCGCCGGTCCCTTAAGTTGCCCGCAGGTCAGCCTGCATGGCTCCATAACAATGTCTTCCTTCCCCGACTACTACAAGCTTTTGAACATAACAAAGTCTGCTAACCAGGAGGAGGTCAGGCAGGCGTATCGCAGAGAGTCTTTGAAGTAGGCCTTGTTCTTCCTTTCAACACGAAAATCCATTCAACGATCATATGCAGGACCCATCCAGACCGACTTGCAAATGCGACCGACGCAGAGAAACGAAGGGCTACGGAACAGTTCCAGGTCCGCCACTCCTTTGAAATATGTGTCTTCAATGCCTAAATCGACCTGTAGGCCGTAGCAGATGCATACTATGTCTTGTCCGATGTTCAGAGAAGGAAAGAGTACGACGACTTGTATGGCTCTCGCGCGGACCGGTCAACAGACCCCAACGCCTCCACCAATTTCTTTGCTCAGTTTGCTAGTGCTTTTACCGGAGCAGGGGCTGGCTCGGCTACAGGACCCCCACCACCCAATCCTGGAGCCCAACCTGACGCTGATGGCGTGTTCGCGAACGTGTTTGAAGAGGTGCGTGGTCTTGCATGCGACCCCCTTCCCCCAGTGCGCTGAGTTGGACTCCATCTTTTGTAGCTGCTGAGGCCTGAGGTTGAGCGCGTAGCACCCTGGTGGAGTTGGATTGGTGCTCTTGGAGGTGCAAGTCTTGGTTTTATCATTGCAAACTTCCCTGGTCTTCTCGCAGGTGCAGTCGCTGGTAACAGACTTGGTGCGATCAGAGACGCGAAAGGCAAATCCGTTGCTGTCGTGTTCACCCAGCTTGGGGGTGATCAGAAAGCAGAGGCGAGTCTTACTATACCAGTTTGAAGATGCTCATGACACTAATAATGGCCCAACTACTAGATCCTCCGAGGCTTAGCAATGAAAGTGCTTGGGACTGCTTTCAGTTCGTAGTCGGCGACTAGTCCCTTGCCAGCTCCGAAGACTGTGATAACTACTCATTTGGGTGCTCTAGTTGATTGTAATACTAGGTAGATCTTCTCGGCGTGTATGGATTATTGGTATGTAATAGCTATCAGGGATCTATTTGGTGCCGAATGGCGCTGTGATGTGACACTCAGTCTTGGAGAAGGCTGGTTGTGGTGATTAATGGATGAAGCCCAGACTTTTATGCGCGAAATGAGTATTGTCGATCTAGCTATGGGACAACCACCACCAGTATCTTCTACCAAACCAACTCGAAGCACTAAGCATTCAATTTAGTAATCACAAGCACCTGAAGACCTCCATGAGATTGCCTAACAAAAGAGACTTGCGGCTGGAATGGTGGCATGTCCTAGACGTTTTCAGGCAGGTTTTCCATCCCCAAAGTCTAAGGAACTCACGTCTCCAGAAGTCTGCTTTGTTGGATCCGACGATCGTGAAGAAATCGCGTCCAGTAATTGTTTACCGGGAACAGTAAGGCGCTTTTTCAGAGCTCCTGCGAAGGTGGGGTGTGCTGCTGTGCTTTCAATTATACATCTCAAAGTTTTGCATAGACTAATTGTCCATGGAGAACGAAGGGCAGCGGTCACTGAAGATGCGATAAGCGAGGTACTGACAATCATTCGGCTTGCACTCACACGTGTCGCCGTGAGCCAAAACGAGTTTGAGAAGCGCAAGGCAGATGCTAGTAGATGCTAGCAACGCCGTGCACTCCTCTCCTTCTAAATAACTTGTCCCTGCCATTATGGTCGTTAGAGAGTTCCGGAAATAATCCCATGCCAGGCAGGCCAGAAGCTGCGACTTCAGGGGAGTTTCCCTGAGTAACAGGTAGTAGGCATATGCACCTGGAGCTCTTGTTAGTGGGGCTGCAGTACACCCATATTTAGACTTACACGCTGTGGTCAGATCATGGCTATTACCCACCACAGAGAAAGACAGCTCTCTAAGTTCTCGCTTGCCGACATAGTCATGGAATGATTGCTCATTTCTGCATGCCGCAATCGCAACCAGCGCCGCTGCTCGCATGGCCTTATAATAAGGAGCGGTGCCATCCGCGTGAGCCAGAAGAGTCTTGATTACCACTCCCAGAAAGGGTATACCATCGAGTAGGCCGATATAATCCTTGCGGGCTTGCCATATAGTGCACAGGAAGCACAGGAAGAGTGTAGGGGCTCGGAAATAGCACTCTGGTGTCACGTCGTCACCAGGTTTGATTGCCACCAGTAGTCTAACGAGACATCAATGACAGACGAATCAGGGAGTTGCGCTTATCATACCTTTGATAGTGCAAAATCGCTACGATGCGACCCGTTAGCAACGTATGAACTCGACTAGTCGACGTGCGTACCTCGATCAACTTTGCTGAAAAGACGACTCTTGGTTCCGTTTGAGCTAAGGCTCTCAATGCCAGCCCTCAGAGATGTAGTGCTTATAAGCGTAAAGAGCTCAATAATAACCTCTTTGACTGGAAATCGTTAGTACCCGACAAACCTTCCGACCGTTGCTTCTTACTATCAAGCTCCTTCGGCGAATCTTTGAGGGCGAGGTATAGAGAGAGGAGGGAGCCCAAACAGTTTTCTGTCAGAGATTCCAGGCCTGGCCCGGGTAACTGAGCGAGAGAGAGAAGCATACAACAGCTTTCTTTTACAACGACCAGATACTCTTCCACCTTGGAGTCCGAGTCGGGTGTGGCCATTTCTTGCGTTAACTGTAGAAGTAGTCGCTGAAGAGCGTGAGAGGAGGATAAAATAAATAATGTGAAGCCCGAATCACCGAGAGGACTGCCTTAGAGGGAGCAGGATCCAGTTTCGTGGTGCTTTCCGTGCCCTGTTTAGGTGCTAAGGGATGAGTCGAGGCCGGGGGGTCCGAGTCGAATGCGTGATGGAATATCCAGTTGGAGGTCTGATCAAACCAATCAGCTCTCCGTCGACGAATGATGAAAGGGATGCCGTCCTTTACCAGGCAAACGATGTACTCAGCGCCGGCAGCCCTGCCATCTGACCACACCGACCACGTCCAAGGTACAAACTGTCCTGACAGCAGAAGCCGTTGTGGTGGTGTCAAGGCAGGTCGAGGCCTACATGCGCAATCTTCAAAGTCCATGACGAAAACGATGAGCTCCAGCAAGTACCCAAAGGACCTGGGCCGAAAGCTCGCCGGCGGAGCGTCTGTTTCTCCCTCATGATACCGTTGGTAGAGTCTCTGACGATGTTGTCTTAGCATAGGAGAATGCACCGAAGGAAGGACCCATACCCAGAAGAGGTACAGGAATAAAGCCGCTGCCGTCGTTGTCTGGTAGGTGTTTCCATCTCGAGAGAGCAGTGATTGGCCTTGCTGCGAATTCTCAATGAGCCGATATAGATGGCCTAGTAGCGTCTGCACCGATCTTAGCCTTGACGGATAAGTTAGAGTCGGTCAATAGCTTGGATTATGGCACAAGTTAAGCGATAAAGATGCGTACGAGAGCTTGATGGTGGCGTCGGGTGTGCATGCATAGGCCAAAAAGAGGAGGTGAAGTGCGCACCACTGCGCTGCAGGGGAGTAGGTGGTCCGAGACAAGGCGGTGGGCAGCAATTCCCATGTTTCTTGAAGGCTGTTCAGGTGGGGACTTGAGCGACGAATTACGTCTTACCTGGAAGTTGCTTAATGGCTCTCTGCAAATCTAATTCTTTTTGGCGGCAGACTGAGCTTACGAGCTCATATTGCTCTCCTTCGCTAATTGCACCGAGCAGGATGTTATTCAGGACGACGAGCCGCATGAGAGCGATGTCCGCAAGATTGACCACACCGTCGCTTCGACGATCCTCTGCAACGGCAAGACCACGACAGCGGAAGAGGGCCGAAAGACACAGAGGGTCAACTTGGCTTGGGGGTGAGACTGCTGATTGCGAAAGAGGTTTAGAGCACGTACTCAGTTCAAGAAGTGCACCTTGACTTGCGTCGCAGAGAGATCCTCCCGTTTTGACTTGATGCTCAAGGGCCTCTAAAAATCCAATGACGATCTGGAGCTGCTCTGAGATTGACCTAGGCTGAGAACGATTGAGTTTGCAGCAGAAGTGTAACGAGAGCGCATGTAATCACCAGGGGGGCCTTAAAGTCGTGTTTCTGAGCCAATACCAGTAGCCTTATGGCCTGTTTTGCTTCTTGAGGGAGACATTGAAGAGTGTCAGAGGATGGAGAGGGCTTGTATAGTGGGAACTCAATGTCGCTGTCTGAATCGGACGAATTTGTCCGTGAGCTCGTGTCCATGGCGGTAGCAAAGGAAAACTGCTACGCGTTGAGTCGCGAAGGATAGAGGAAGAACGCTCGTGACCTGTCAATCACTCGATCGAAGAAAGGAATTATGGCTATAAACCTTCGATATCTCTGACAAACATGGTAATATCGCTTTTACACTGCAGTTTCTCCTCATACTGCGAGAATACTGATTCGAAACTTGTCCCAGCAACGTCAGTCTGCAAATGTAGACGTCAGACACAGCAAGCATGATCCCACTAACAGTCACGTACCGAGACATCGCAAAACTCGAGGGCTTCCCAAGCCTCGTCTTCTTCGCTGCGAAGAATTTGCAGCATTTCCCGTCGAGCAGATGAGGCTCCAGCTCCCACACCAGCCTTGTCGTCTGCCCGCTTTGCTGAGACTTGGACTTCCTTAGCCTCACCCGCCGGCGCCTTCTTTTCTTTCTTTGGAGCCACGACAGGGTTGGGGTCGTCAGGATCAGGCGGAGGGCCATCGTCAGAGTCGGAGTCGTTCCCACTTTTCCGGGCTCTGCGAGATTGAGCATCAAGATAGGTCAAAGTCGGTCTGAACTGGTGGGTTTGGTTGATGGGCTGTAAATGGAGTTTCCCTAAAGATAATGAGCTATAGCTGTCGGGCGGAAGAAGCATAAGCTTACCATCTCGCACAATGCCCATCATGTAGACACCTCTCTGGGGGATCTCTTCACTTCGCAAGCGTATCTCGCTTAGCCGTGGTTCCTCCCCATCTTTCATCTTCATCTTGAGCTCCTGATTCTTTTCGCGGTCATCCTCCTGTCTTGCAGAGCCCAATTCCTTTGCTTTATCGGTGTTCCAGACTTCTGGGCGGACATCTACGGGGACGTGGATTTCGTACCGCCGTGTCTCGGGCTTTACGCGACTGGTAATTCGTTTGCCTGCGCGTTCAGCGGAAGGGGGAACTTGCAAGGGTCTCGTTAGCAAGGGAAACTGGTGTAACTGAAGGTTCGGGGCCAGAGAGTTTGAGTAGTGAATTGGCAGGGAGCTCACAAGCTCATCTTCGAATGGTGCGTCAACGTCCATCACGTACAGGACTGACCCTCAAAACCTCAGAAATTGATTGATTTCCGAGTCACGTGGGGGTGACGAGATACTTGGGCGCTTAAATTCCAAGCCATTTGGCGCTCATTATAGGGCCACCAAAACAGGCCCAAATCTATGCTACAATTACTATACACTCTCGAGCCAACTGTTATAATGAGCTCTAGGTTATCACGTCCGAGGAACCTCATCGACTATCGCAGAAGACGTCCTTTGTAGGAGACCTGAAACCTACGAGTCAGTTTCACTGAACATGTTGGCAGGAGCAAGCTTACCGCTTGAGCTGGCTGCTCCTTGTGAATTCCGGGAGGCTCTTCGCGCCTGCAGCTGTCCAAGATCAAGAAGTTCTGAGCTGCGCAAGACGTGCCGAGAGGACGGCGTTAAGGGAGGACTTGACACAGCGCTTGGTGAAGGATCCTGGAAGGGGTTGATATTCCCAAATTGCCAAGAGAAGCGCTCTTGGTCAAGAGGTTGAGCTTCGTCTGGGTCACTACGGTGGCGCCTCTCTCGCAGGCCTTTGTACTTCGATGATATTGAAGGTCGCCAAGCGCCTGTCGAGTAAGACGTTCGAACACTTCTACTGGCTCGAGTTGCTAAAGACTGCCGCGATTGCCGGTTATGTAAATGTGTGACGCTCCTGGTATGAAATGCAGACTGCTGGATCCAGGTTTCTCGCTCGTGCCGGTGAACAACACGCCCAAGGCTGTGCACAACGAGTAGAGAAATGAAAGCCCCTAAACAGCTTGTCAGCCCATCCGACATGACAAGATGGAGCGACGCACACATAATCGCAATCCAGCCAGTGATGTCGAGACCTGTCCGGAAGTTGACGCTTATCGCCACTAGGGTTGCCACGGCGAGGCAAGCGACAGTGATGACTGTCGTATAAAGTAGCTGCAATCCCCCACTTGAACACAATGACAATTTCATAAACCAGTGCGACTCACTTCGTCATTCAACACCTTGCGAAAAAGCTCCATGCGGGGAAATATACGGCTAAATCGGCTGTTGGTAGATGGGGCAGGGGACCGGCGACCGTAAGAGTCGTGGAAGGGGTTGGGATGAGGTTGGTCCTCTTCTTTGTCTTTCTTTGAAGGGTCAAGATCGATGAGATTGATGGTCGAGTTTTTGCGTTCTTGTATTATCGGAAACGGTGCATTGGGTGCGTGTGGTTGTTCCTGGAACTTCTCGAGAATGTTCGCAAAGAACCCATGTTCCCCTTGGTTATCCTGACGGTGCATCATGCTCTCACGTTTTGGGACGTAGTCCCACCAGCCTCTCGCTCTTCTCGGCTCCTGCTGGGCGTCACCGCTGACGAATGGTGGAAGCTCGAATGTGTCTTCCATCGACATTCTTAACGATATTCGACCACGGGCTGCTGGGTTTTTACGACTCCTATAGGAAGCGTAGCCGACTGGAGGACTCAGTAAGGGTTGATCTCAAACCAAGTTGCCAACTCACAGCAAAAGCACACAAAAAGGGCTTGAACGACTTGCAAGCCGACAAAGAATCGAGTATACTTCTCGTTAATGGTCTGCACGCAGCTTCCTGACATGACATGAGGGGCCGCCTGGTGTCACGCAAGGCAAACTCACCGGTTAACCGTCGGAAGGTGCGAGCGGCGATGAGTTCAGCAACCACCACAGCTGTCGTGGATACTTGGACGATTCCCATGACTATAGGGACAAGCGGGGTGTTCTCGAGACATTTATATGCCTTGAGTCCCAAAATTCCGGTGATCTGCACAGGAGGATAAGCGGCAGTTTTGAACGGGGTCCGATAGCAAGCTCACTAATATACCAAGCGAAGTTGTTGATCCTGAATAAGAGAGAATGGCAACGCTAAAAATGGATAAGTTTAGGCGCTGTGTGGTGGAAGAGCATCTCTCACAGATTGCAGCCCAAACCGTTCCAAAAATGTGAGATGATGACTGGAGTGAGACTGAAAGGAGCTAGTAGCTGGCTAAACAGCAGGAGATAAAATAAGGTCTTCCTCTTCACTTTCCCTCTTCTCAGGTAGCTGACCGACGCGAGGATGTTCCTGATAAACACAGCAGCTACTGCGCCGAGTACGAATAGGTTCAGGTTGGCGTTGAGAAAGTCTTGATCGTAAGGTGGTGCAATAAGGGATCCGTCTGGAAGTGGTCGCCAAGTTGGTTGGAAAGATGATATGGGGGTCGGGAAGTAGTACAAGGGGTAATCCTTGATAATTATGGTGGTTGAGAGCACGATAACAACTTCTGCTGGAGTGCAAGGGGTTGGCCCAGGTGTCGTTGCAGCAAGAGGTGCGTCCAAGGCCAATGCGGCGGGGTTGGGTGATTGTCTACATGAAGGAATGGATTGCGAGTTGGTGTTCGTGCTCCCTGGAGCGAGGCTTGTGGTACTGGGACCAGCCAAAGACGTCTCAGACGGCGAGCTCATAGCGAGCAGGAAACAAGGACAGTGAGGATCTAGTTGAAGGAGGGATAGTCATTAGCAACAGACTCGAGGAATAGACCAGACGACGCACCTGCAGCGACGGCGTCAGAAGTGATGGATCGAAGTGCCGGACCTGGTCATGTCGAAAGTCGGTCGTGACCAAAGGCTAAAGGATCTGGAAAGACATCCCCTGTTGATAGGACCCAGGTTACTGGTATCCATGAGAAGCTGGGGAAATCTGAGAGAAGGCAATTCTATTGGGCAGAGGCCACATTGGCTGGAACTTGGCGGGAACCTCATGTCAAGATACCGGGAAATTCACAGAGCCAGCGACAGCATTTTCTCTTGGATATGCCTTTTGGTCAGTAAATCAATGATGAACTAGGAAGCGCCCCTGACAGGAGCGCCAGCCGCGGCAAATGCCAATTGACATCAGGACCAAACAATTCAAAGATTCCCCATTCTGTCTTTACGCACATCTCGCACACCGACAATGGCAGACAAGGGGCCCGTTATCGTGATCACAGGAACACCAGGCACAGGTAAATCCACCCATGCCCAGCTACTTGCGCAGGAGTCCCCAGTCCCACTCAAGCACATCAACGTTGGTGACTTGGTCAAGGAAAAGGGCCTCTATGAGGAGTTTGATTCCGAGTGGGAGAGTTATACTGTTGACGAAGATAAGGTTTGTTTCCCCATCCATCTGCACCAAAATCATGGAATTTGGAACCTTTTCCCACTAGCTGCTAGACGAGCTTGAAACAATCGTTGCAGGTGGAGGCGTCATCCTTGATTGGCATACCTGTGAAATCTTCCCAGAACGATGGCCAGACCTTGTGGTGGTTCTGCGCTGTGACCATAGTAAAATATGGGAACGTCTAGAAAAACGGTCTGTACCCAGTCCATGACTTTTAATCTGCTGCATCATTGACCTGGTGCCGTCTTCGTGTTGCAAGTGGTTACCCACTGAAAAAGATCCAAGAGAACAACGAGGCCGAGATCATGGAAGTCGTTCTGGAGGAAGCACGATCGTCGTACCCCCATGAAATCGTGGTGGAACTGAGGAGCGAATCCACGGAGGACATGGAGGCCAATATTTCCAGGCTTGTCGATTGGATCGGTCAATGGCAAAAGGATCACTCGGATACTTGAAGTGGATTGGCCACAAAAAAAGTGACACAATTGGCGGCAAGGGTGCCTAACGTACAGTTGATGGGGTATGTGTATTTGGTGAGTACTTCAACACCATATCTAGTCTTCGTTCTATACTAAGAAGGCAGCAATCAGAACCGACACAAGGGCAAAAATGCCTGTTAGAGGCGTCGTTTTCTTTCCTGAGTTTACAACCACGAATCCAGAGAGATCCTGGGTTCTCATGGTCGCAGTAGATGTCCATGTCAATGACGAACTAGGAGTGCATTGAGTACGTATGAAAGGAATTCTGGTGGAGACTCACGTTCGCGTGTTACCCCCTTCTACCAGTACGGTGGGTGATTCGATTACAGCGGTAATCGTGGTCAGTTCAGTTGGGTTGCCAACGGTGGCAGTGGGGAGGTTCGCGCCTTCTGTCAGTCGAATTGAGAACAGCGTTCCAGAAGCAACTCCTTCTGGGAGGAAAGGAGAAACGGGAGCCGGCCGGTCACGCTGTGGTTGCTCCTCCAGGTCATTTTGGATTTCTGCACAGTCGTCGGCAGGAGAAGGATTGTTGATGGTAATGGGGATGGGTGTTATCGCGTACAATTCCTGCTCCTCGAGACGAGATGTCTCGTAGAAAGTCATCTATCGAGGTATGAGTCTCGAACTATCGAAAGCTATATGTCGAGCTCACATTGTACCGACCAGGAGCGATACAACTGGGGATCTGCCAGTTTAGGTGGCGGACGGTTCCATCTTCGTCAGTCAAAAGTTGTGGGCCAACTGAGACTGTGAGATTCGCGCCCGTGCTCGATGACACAAGGAATATGTTGAGCTCTTCATAGGCTGTTGGCAGTCCCGAGTCTGGCGTGTATGCATCAGAAGGAAGGCGCCCGTTTCCAGACACGTCGATTGAAATTGGAAGCGTTCCTGGAGCGTTATGCTCTCTGCGAACAACTGAGTTGGCCACATGAACCTGGTCACGAACTGTAGCTCTCACGAATTTATTGCGGGTGCATTAATGATAGCCAGCCCTCGACTGAAGGTCTGGCCGTTAACAGGGATTTGGGCGAGAACGATAGAGGACTGTAGCAATACCGCGTAGCGAATCGACGCGCAGAGTTTCATGGCGGTTGTTGGAAGGGAGAAGGGGGGCGTTTGGATTTTTCTTGCGAGTCTAGGCATTGAATTTTGTTCCTAAGATGCTGGTTGCTGTTGTCGTATCTGATGGGAAACCAGAGTGCCTGGCTAATATTCCGTGCCAAGGCAACCGTCCACGCGACGCGGAGGCAAAGCCATTCTGAGCAATTGCTTCTTGCACTTTCGTATCCATCCACCGATTCTCTGTCCATGACTGCTGCTCCGACGACAATTGGCCCTGCAACAGCGGCCGATTCAGAAGCAGCTTCGCCTTCCAAAGTACCCATCTATGAATCAAGCACACAATTCCGCAATTGGCGCTTTTCCATGGAGAGTCTCGCGCAGCTGCGGGGGTCTATGAATGAGGTTGCCGTTGAAGCTATTCGAAAGAAGATTGAGGCAGACGAAGTGCGTGGTGTCTACGAGGCGCTAAGCAAATGCTAATCTGCGGTGTGGTAGCCAGGATCCTCCATGAACGTGACGTTCCTCGCTCCCGATGAAGAGGTCCTACTTGTAAAGCTCTACCTTACAAAGATCACGCAGCTTTGCAACCACTTCAAGTTCCCTGAGGAGGTGGAAGCAACAGCTGTCAGCTATCTCAAGCGATTCTACCTTCGGAACACGGTCATGGATTGGCATCCCAAGAATGTGATGTGAGTAGGTGTACTTGGGCCCGAACGTTTTCAGCTGGACTGAGATGTTGCCTAGGTTAACGGCTCTTTTTCTCGCAACCAAGACATGTAATTTCCCGATCCCTTTGGATGGCTACACAAAGCGGATTCCCAATACGGCACCGTCAGACGTGCTTGACCTCGAGTTCTTGGTCGCACAGTCCCTATCATTCGAATTCTCAGTGTGGCACGCTCACCGTGCGCTGTGGGGCATTTGGCTAGATGCGCAGGTGCGTGCCTATTTGGTTCTATATCGTGAATTATACTCAAGCATTCTTCAGACACTTCCCAATTCCGGGTTGGACTTTCACTCTCACGAAGTTTACGACCAAATCCTCAAGCACGTCCGTGCATCCCGCCTAACGGACGCAGAATTTGTCTACTCCCCTTCTCAGATTGCATTAGCGGCTGTGGCTCTACAAGCACCAGAACTAGCAAGAAGTTGGCTTGATTCCAAGAGTTCAGAACAACACCCAATGAATTGGTCCGACATTGAAGCCATCCAGGCGATGATCTCATCGCAAGGCAAACCCCCTGACATTGAAGCAGTCCGGCAGGTCGATAGGCATCTCAAGCTTTGCAAGAACCCCGAAAAGGTTCCTGGGAGCAGAGCGTTCCTGGCAAAGAAGGCAGAGGAGGAACAGAAGGCATCAGAGAAACGAACGAAGAAGGCGGTAGAAACGCAGAAAGCCATGGAAGAAGATCCTTTCGGTAGCAGCAGCAGCAAACCGCGGATGGGACTTGTCGACTACGATGATGATGACGACGACGACGACGATGATTAGAACCAGAATGTATTGGCAGTATGTTCCCCGACCGTAGATACAATAGTACCGTTAACAAAGAAATGAACTCGAGCAAATCCTGTCGAAAGGTTGGGAGATTGATGTTGGCTGCTTTTTGACCTCCTCGAGCCATAGTCCAAGGACGGTTCGGGAGGCTTCGAAAGAGCCGAGCAGATGGTATGATGAAAACCGGTTCATTGTCAAGAAGGCTAGTGTACATCTTTTCAAAAACCTGCAAAAATAGATATTAGCGGATGCTAGTGTTGGAAAAGACTGGCGATCTTACAGCAGTCACAATCGAAGGGACACAGTGCAGTGTCTGATGCCAGGCGGTGAAAGGTAGAAACAAGAAATTTACAACAGGCTTACCACCCCCTTCGTGAGATATATTGAGTTCGTCTTCTTTATATATTGCAAATCCTTCCTCGGTTGTACGCCCTGGGGAGTAGGTGTGAGCGTCATATGGAAGCACTAATTGCAAGAGTACTCACGGCCTGCCATTCCTCTTGAGTCCTTGAACTTTGCTTCGTCCTTTTTGCTTGTTGATTTTTTGGATTCTGGGTTGGGTTTCTGTCGTTTGGAAGTGCCCTCGATCTTCTGAGAGGGGTCAACGACGGTCTCTGGAGCCTTGCGCTTCTTTGAAGACGAAAGAGTCGCGAGGTCCTGGTCCTTTGGTTGATCGTCCTTTGTGTCGTTCTTTTGCTTCTTACTTTTCTTCTTCTTGGGTTTCTTGACGGCAGGCGCGTCGGTTGCTGGGGGATTTGCTTTCGCCTTGCCTTTGGTAGCGAAGATATCGTCGATTTCTGACATGGCGAAGAGTGAAGAAAAGTTGATCGAAAAATTGGGTCAGGCGCTAAGTGTAACCCTAACCCGGTGCACTTGTCGGAAGCAGGCCGTATCTTCGGATTGAACGTTGAACTCGTGGTTTAGATAGGGAAACTAGTGGGTTTATAAACCAGAGGCGTAGTAGAAATAGTAAAGAAATCAGTGGTGTCGAATGCTGGACTGTTGCCTGAGGGAGACCAGACAAAATGTGATCCATGCTGGCCGTGTGGATGGTTTGACTCCGGATTTGGCAGCGTGAGCAGGATACAAACTCTGCTCTGTGCCACTTGCAGCGATCCCCGGCAAACCACCCGAACGCGGTGATTCGACCATGCTGTAAGTTGGAGGGTACCGTATGGCCTGGGGTATGCTGAGTGACTGTTTGATAGCCCCCAGAACGGCCAGCAGAGACAAGGAGGACCAGGGAATGGCGGTGGCATTGGGGGAACCGGGGGATTTGATTCTCCTGGATACTTCAATCTGGATCCCTCACAGGCTGCCAAGCAAATGGCTGCACTGAACGCGGCCAAACAGGCCAGAATGGGCGTCAATACACGAGCGTCTCCTGCTGGGCCTGGCGGAACAAGTTCGGGCCCATATCTCGGAGGAATTAACAATTCGAACACTTTTCCTGCTCAAAATGACCCTGCCCGCTTCCAAATGCCAATCAATAATGGCCCCCAGCCTCTTCTCGAACCATCAATGTCAAATCCCCGCATTCCCCTCCCCAGGCAGCAGTCCTTCCTCCACGGTCTTCACAACTTCTGGCAAGGCAGGGGCCAGCCACTACCGCCCCAACTTACAGGCATCCCAGCACCCAACTATGACCCTTCTACGTCCCCCTGGAATGCAATCGACGTCTCTCAAGAACCGGGCAACTTCAGGATTGCCGGGAAGGACATCAACCTCATGAAACTTTGGACTATGGTGTACCAGAATGGTGGTGGCAACCAGGTTTGTACTCGAGTCATGTCATACAGTGAACGCACCTCGCTGACCGCCTTTTAGTTGACCTCGAACAATGCGTGGCCTCTTCTTCTTGCACAATTTGAGCTCCCAGAGGAGGCGCCAAACCCCCAGGGCAACGGAACCAACTCTGTCGCCATGATGGTGCGCCAGCACTACACGGCCATCCTATTACCTTTCGAAGACTCGTACAAGAAGAGTTTGCAAGGAAAAGTCGAACAAGCCAATCGACAGGGCATGAATCCGGGAATGCAGGGTAGGCAAGGAATGCCTCCCCAGGTCATGCCCAATCAAATGCAGAGAGGCATGGCCGGAGGTCCACAAGGGATGGGCGGACCCTCTCCAAATGGTCCTCAGGCTTTCCCCACAATGGGTCAACAGCCCCAGCGCCCTCAGAATGGGATTGGGATGACTGGGTCTGAGGGACTAATACCAGGGAGCCAAACGCCTGAGCCCAATCTACTGGACCAAGATCCTCAGGGGATCAAGAGGAAGCTAGATCTGGGTGAAATCGACAGCAAGCGAGCGCGACCAAGGACAGGTGGGTCACGCGTCCTCCCTAATATGACCTAGTTAACCTTCTTTGACCCAATTTAGGCGACACACAGCCAGGAAGTCCTGTCAGTATTTACCCTATCTCTGCGTGACCTCGCACTAACCCGCTTTTTAGATGTCGGTGCCGACCTTAGACCGTCAAACGTCCGAGACTCCGTCACAGGTCGCTCCAGCAGCTTCCGCTGCGCCTCAGCGGCCTAAACCACAACCTTCGCGACGGAAGATTGAGTATTACCCACTTGCACGAGAAGTTGAAACTTATGGCGGTCGAGATCTCAGGATAATTGAGGCCGAGGCTGGCCACACATCCCGCAGAGCTCTCCGAGACCTGCATGATTGGGGCATGGTCGATATCGAGCATCTCACCATGTCCGTAAGGTCGCGGTTAGGGACAGAACTTTCCTATGCTCTCACGACTTTCACCCTCCTTTCGACCATGAAAGGGCAGCAACCAGGGTCTGGTTTCCCCATCTATCAGTGCTTGGATCTTCTAGAAGAGACACTTGACCTTGTCGAAGAAATGGCATGGGGAGACTTGGATCCGGACTCCGACTCGTTCAACCCCCCCTCATCAGTCATCACACACCATGAATTGCTGAATGCTATCACGGACGAGCAAACTCTGCCCTTTGCGAGCCTAGTGCCCCGTCAAGGCGTCAAGGGTCCCGAGTTTGGCCCTCAGCAGCGTGCCGCCAACTACATTTTGGCAGTGTCCAACATTGTTCGCAATCTGGCGCTGGTCAACGACAATGTCGAGTTCCTGTCGCGTCAAACACGCATCCTGGGCGTCTTCCTTCGTATCTGTTGTGTGGTGGAGAAGGATGGCGTCATCAAGCCGGCTTCTCCAGCTCTATCCCTCAACGATCTCATAATTCTCCGCAAGGATACACTCTACACCCTTTCAGCACTCATTGGTCATTCGCCCATCGGCTCTCCCGACTTTCCTACCAAAGCTTCCGTTCGAGTCGCCAACCGTCTGTTCGAGCTCACCGCATCGTACCTGGTGGACCCTTCGGACGCCCTTCCTCCGATACAATCCGTACAGCTCATTGGCGCACCTCCCAGTGCCGAGATGAGACCTTCCTCCTTGGTAGACCTTGCTCTTGAGGTTTTCAACAGGTTCAGCCAACCCGACGCTAACCGGAAGCTTGTGCTCAAGTCCGTGTCACAAGATTGGATATGGACGCTCTTCACGTCTTTGGTTCATCGCTTGCCAATATCGGACGCCGACTTCCACCTCTGCCAACGAGAACCATGGCTTTGCCACCTCGAAAAGGCGCTCATGGCACTTTATTCACTTGCCTTCTTGGCCCCACCTGATCTCAAGCGGAGGATGCGAGATGATAAAGGACTGAGATTCAAGGCGGTTGCAGCCCGTATCTTGCAAAAGTCCTTGCAGGGTATGCGCGGCGGAAGGCCAATCTTCCACATCTGCGTGCGACGAGTCATCGAGTCATTAAAGGTCCTTGACGATGCCCTGGATCCCTTTGACAACCCGGTCGACTCGTCAGCGCCCACGCTTTCGTTTGGTATGGGTTTCGCTGACGCGTTAGAGTCGGGACAGGAGAAGGGGACGGGCCTTCTCGGGGCTTACAGAGAGCTGACGTGGGACATGTTGATGATTAACGAAGTTCAGGATGACAACGTTATGTTTACCGAGCTGGATAGCCTTCTTCGAGTGGAGTTCCAATAATCCTGTATCCTTCTTGTATTTCTTCCTGGATTTCTTTCTTTTTCGATTTAGCACTCGATCTTTGTCTGTTTCGCTTTGTATCTTGGTTTTGTGTATTCGAATACCAATCTGGGGGCTCTGTTTGCTCCTGAGCGACCCTTCTTTCAGAAACGCTTTAATTAGCTCGTGAACCAATAATGGAACGCGTCGCGGAGTTGCTGTATCAGAGGGTGGCGCTCCCATCACGTGTGATGGAACAGGCCTAGGGATGATGGAGGCTGTTGCTCTTGAAACCTCTCATATAACGCGGCAAGATACAATGGACCGCTCTTGACTCCAGCTGGTCCTTATCTATCACCAGCCATACTCTGAGCCAGATGGCAGACTCTATTCCCCCTCCCAGCTACTCCCAGCAAGACCCTGGAATAGCTTCGGGGCATTCGACAAGCGCCTATTCTGACCCTCAGATTATCCTTGTCCCGACAGTGGATGCGGTCAACTTTCAGAAAGGATATCTTGGTGCCGAAGACGAAAGGGCGGCCATTGAAGGAGAGATTCAAGTCAAGGGGATAGATCCTACGCGGTGGTCTCGTGTGTATGTACCTATTGCTTGTACTTTTACCAGGCGCTAATCCTCGTTCTACGTAGGACGGTGTCACTGCGAACGTATGAGAAGGCTTACCAACACGAAGTTGAGCTCGGGCTAACGGAGCTTGAGCTCTATCCTCGAGGTCATGCTCAACATCCATCAATGTCTTCGTCTTCTCCCTCCATGTTCCCATCAACATTCCCGTTCTCCATACCCTTGACGCCCGATACCCCACAATCGATTCAAACCCCACACTCTGTGCTAGGCCATACATTGATGGCCTCGCTTCACCCCTCAGACCCTTCCCAAGCACCAATCTCCAAGTCTCTCATTGTGCATACGAGGAGGTATACCTCGCCGTCCTCCACGCTGCCTATCTCCCCAGAGACATATGTGCTGCGAGACCCTACTCGTGTCGAGATACAGCTCCCCCGAACCAACTTTACATCGGGGGAGGATATCCCACTCTACATCACCGTTCCACCCCCGACACGTGAAATGGTGGTCGACAGAGGGCTGAGGATTCGCAACATCCGAGCAGAGTTGACAAGGACCATCAAGGTCAAGAGGGATATCGAGGGCTCTGAATCGAGTGAAGGAGAATCGGATGTTGAAGTGCCTACAGAGCTCGACGAGCCTTCAACTTCATCATCCAATGCTTCGCCGCCCGTCGATGGACCTTCAAGCTCATCAAAGCCGCCACTGTCACCCATGTTCGCAGGTTCATCGAGCCGAGTTGTTATTGCACGATCAGGCGCTTCTTGCAGGTTCCACACCTCCCGCCCAATACAGCTTCGTTTCATCCTCCATCAGACGACGGGAATAGTGACCCCCACAGAGACTCGCTCTTCACTCCTACCCACCGAGATTGCACGTCTGGACACGGATGCAGAGAGTGCGCTCATCACACAAGCCACTCTTCTGCACAATGTCTCCTTCCAAATCAAGGTCTACATCTCATTCGTGGACAGCACAACACAGAGCGAACGTATCTCCACAATGACGATCCCCATTATCATCTCCCCACCACCAGCACCTCTGCCACAGGTATCACGAGCGATTGACGAACAATACTCCAAGAAACACGACCAACCGCCGATGCGTACAAATAGATATGATGAAGACGTCTCTGTCCCTGGGTATACCGAGAACGAAGCCGGCCCAAGTATGCTTACTGCTCCTCCGCCCTTCGAGGATCGTGAGGCGCCGCCACCTTTCTTTGCAACCGAGTCAGAAGCATCGACGTCTTCGCGGCTGCCTACGTTCCTCGAATCAGAGGCCGAGGTCATCTTGCCAGAGCCCTCTGGTGATTCTAGCATTGGCCATGCAGCACCCGTTATTGCTGGTGAAGGAACCCTCTTTGGGTTCCCCATCTCGCAGCAGTTTGACGGGCATGCCGAAGACATGCAACGCTCATCGACGCCTCCTCCTTCTTTGGAAATGGCAAGCCATGATACTGATTTGACTTCGCTTGCAGACCTTCATGACTCTGGCCATGCTACTATCGAGGCCATTGGCCTTGTCTTGGAACCTAGTGGCGGAGAGGCTCTTGATCGAGAGCTGCACGACCTTCATTCCCTTCATGAACCCCCTCCACCTCCACCAGCCATGGATGATCCGTCAGATCCTCCCCCTTCAATTGACTCGGCATTTAGAACACCCGAGACCATGGGCCAGCGCCCACCGACTCCTGCCTTACCACCTTATCTTGTCCCAGAGCATCATCACAATGAAGAGCGAGAACATGCACATGGTGGCCCTCCACCATATGCCGATTGACGAGTAGTTGAATCCGTCCTCTACCAGCGTATATAGAAACAAAAGAATATTAAAACAAAAAAGAGTGCAGTGTGGTACGTAAGGGGAGCCAAAACAGCGATCGTGAGGTACTGGTATGTGATAGGTCGTAACGTCAAGGGATATCGAGAGGAAAAACACATTTCGTGCTCAACAGTTGCAAGCATCCTGAGCTTTCGCTGCCGCGTTCTGGTCCAAATTGACGTTCTGGGACTGAGAGCCCTCCGCTCGAGCGCCCGTTGCACCTGGCCGACCTTGGCTGCCTCTCGACGAGGCCAAAATGTGTTCGATGGGAATCTTCTTGGCTGGAGGGATTGTGAGCCGTGAACAAGATAGAAACTGAGGTCGACGCACCAATCTCAGTGAAGATCTCAACGATTCCTTCTCCTGTCTTGGCAGAGGTCTCAAAGAACAGAAGGCCTGCCTCTTGAGCATAAGCCTGGGCCTCCTCTCTGGGAACCTGTCGCAAACTCTCAGGCTCTGTTGCTGAGGATGGAGCCTCTCCGCCGGTAGCAGTCGCATCGTCAGCCTCGTCGTCGGATTCGCCTGAAGGTGTTCCGCCGGCAGAAGAGGACGAAGAAGCCTGGACGAGATCGACCTTGTTTCCAGCGAGAGCGATGACGATATTGGGGTTTGCCTGACGTTGCAGCTCTTTCACCCAGGACTTGGCCTTTTCCAGGCTGCTTGCTTTGGTGACATCGTAGACGACGACTGCGGCTTGTGCATTGCGGTAATACATCGGCTATCATGAAGAGACCAAGAGAATGGGGCAATGTCAGTACTCCAGTGTTATGGCTGCGGCGGATAAGCAAGTCGACTGGACGCACCGCAAGCGAATGGAAGCGCTCCTGGCCGGCCGTGTCCCAAATCTCATATCTCAGGATTCGATCCTCCAAGCGACACTTTTGGGTGAGGAATGCAGCGCCGATAGTGGGCTCCTTGTTGGGTTGGAACTCGTTGTTAACCTGTTGAGGTCTCCTCAGAATAGTCAATAGGGACAGCAGCGAGACTCTCGACTCACAAATCTCAGTACCACTGAGGACTTTCCAACAGCAGCTTCACCTATAATGCGAAAACAAGTCAGAACATAGCTCAAGAAGCAACTGAATCCGGCAAATGAACAGAAGAGGTCCAATCTGGAAGTACCAGAACGCACAAGGGAAAACATACCGAGGAGTACGAGCTTGACTTGGACAGACTTGTCCGCTGCATTTGAGCCTGCCTCAGCCATTATAATTTGCGATAGTGGTTTGTGTGAAGATAAAGTGTTTGGTTTGTTGCAAGTGGCAGTTCACAGAGGAGCAATTGGACGGCTGTGCCTGATGCATGATTCATGATGTTTGGTCTCGCTTGCTCGCTGCCGAGATGGAATTGGGTTTTGGGACTTGTACAACGTCTACTACTTAAATTTCTGGGAAAGGCGCTTCGTAGAGCGGGCGTAGCTGGTCGCAAGTAACAAATACTCCGTTGTCGATCTCCACGCTCGTCGCATTTTCGAAAACCTCAGGGCAAGTAAACGGCACCTTTGGAGTCGAGGTAGAATCTCGTTTGATCGCCTTTCTGGCACTGGATCCAGAAAGAGCTTTTTCTTGGTCGTAGAACCAAAAGGGCTTCGACTTGTAGCCCTTCATATTCTTCTTCAAGAAGGCGGCGTATTTCCGGTTGGATCTCCGTAAGCGGCAGCGACGGCAGCGACATGAGGGATAGCTTGGTCGACCTTCTCTCCCTTGGGATTCGAGGCAATGATAAAGTCCATCGCCGTCTGTATCGTCGCGCCGTACTTTGAGGTAGACGACCAGAGGTCCAGCCCCAGCTGGTCACCGAGCTTCGCATTCGTCTAAGGACGCGGTGAGATCAACCCTGGCAAAGGTGAATGAACTTACAATCAGAGCCTCCAGGTTGAAGCAGCGGTAGTGGTAAGGCCGTGTTCGAATCGCCTCAAAGGGCTGCTCGCCTGAAGCTGCGATCTGGTCGGCAAACTCTCGCTTGAAGAACTGAAGCAGTATAGCGATGGCGTCTTGATTCAGCCCTTGATATATCTTTGCTGCAACCACCTGGGAGACATAGAACGTTCCATGGTTGCTATAAAATCTTCATTAGAAAATGCAGTGTAACCGAACGAGATCGCATACTTGGGTCGGCTTCCTGTCTTTTTGCCTATGTCACTGTCCGCAAGCCACTGGCTATACTGCAAAGTCCACGACTGCATCGCCGACTCTCGCTGAGAAGTCCAAGAGGCATGGCCGAGCGTCTTGAGAATGAGGATCCCGTTCAAGACTTTGACAAGGCCACGCAGGTCGAGTATCCCAGTAAATGTACCAGTGATGCCCGCGGGTCCAGGTCCCCGAACCACTTGACCGTACCGCATATTGGGATGCATCCCAGTCGCCGAGGATAGAAAGAACGTATCGATCGCGTTAGCAGCCGCCAGTGCATGCTTCGAGGTTTTGTCGGCAGCAGAGGCGATGCACGCGTAGAGAATAAACTGGCCGACAGCATTGATAGCTCCAGGGCCATTCAGCGTTCTAACATCAGGGTTCACCTTGCCATCACGACCAACATACGAGCAAGCGGTCCAAGCTATGACCATTCATCAGTCAGCCAGAAACAAGGCAATAAAATGATAGCGATGAGGGCTTACTCGCACTAGGCGCCATGCTAGTCGTAGGGGAAGGCGAGCAGGATGCTTTCGTTGTCTTCGCAGCAGCTTGAGCTGGTACACGAGATGCTGAGCTCCTGGGTGTCGCCGTAGTGGTCGAGCTTTCGAGCTTGGGACCGGGGACAACAGCAGTGGGGACTAACGAAGCAGGGAGAGAGGTAGGAAGATCCAACAGATTCATGACGCGCTGAACAAGGCGTTTGTTGTGCCTAGCATGAATCTTCATATTTCCAGCATGGTTGAGGAGGGTCCAGTCATCAAGAGATCGTTTTCGAAGGTCAACCGACTCCTCGTAAGGTCTGTCGTCGTCGTCAGATGAACCACTTGGAACAGGGCTGCCCTCGGACGGAGTGGGGGTGGTATCCAATTCAGACCCATTGCCTGTGTGAGCAAGTTGATTGCGGCCTGCTTTGGAGCACCAGCGGCAGTCAGGCCAGTGGCTGAGATAGTGAGCCCGATGACATGACAAGAACAAGGTTTTACGTACTAGGGTGCCCAGCTCAGGTAGTCGCGAGCATCTTTGCTTGGAGGTAAGATGTCTTTTCCGTTCGTCACACCTGGATTCGTGAAGTCACTTCATCGAAAGATAGCATTCGGACACGATACTACGCACTCCATGGTCCCTTCTTTGCCAGGATGTCTGCGCCCCGAACAATGGCGTTGACAGCTTTGCTGGTGGATGATGATGAAGCTTGATTCGCTTCTGCAACGACATAGTTGACATTCACCCAGTCGTTTCCATCTCCTAAAAGGCTGTCCGTTATTGCCAGTTCAGGAAGCTACAAAGATCAAATACCAGAAACAGGTGAAGCACCGAGTAGGAAAATCCAAAGAGTGAAGCGCCTATGCAACATGTTAGCTTTAAGATGCTCTATCCTGGGATGCGGGGAGAAACGAAGCCATAGGCACAGGAGATGTATAAAACAGGCAACCCATGTCTTGGAGCAGAAAGATAGGAGAAGTAGGACGCGTTTGATGGCAGATCAGTTGCTAAATGGGGACTACCCCACACTTTATTACCGGTCGACCTCACCGCTCTCTTGCCCTTGAACTGCTCCCTCAATGTCCCCAGCTTTCCCAAACATCAACTTTACGCCCACACCGGCCAGCATCCCTCCAAGGGGTGTTAAGCTGAGAACAAAGGCAATACCCAATGCTCCTGTCAATTACCAGCCATTGGTGTGTTCGCCGTATGGATTCTCTTGAACTCTTCTTGCTGAACGTGAGAACTGTGCAGAACCCTTTGACCTTCATGATGCATGCGGCTCTCATATATCCGGAAAAGATTGCTCTGGTGCACCCAGATGTGCCTCAGCCTGTGGTATACACTAATGCAGTCTGGTTGGTTGGCCCTCACTCCGGATCCCGTGACGCCGCGTTTACCGTCCCATCCTTGACAGGGCACAGAGGGTTCAGAACCTAGCATATGCGCTGATCAACGCAGGTATCTCTCCAGGCGATAGGGTCGCTGTAATCGCACCAAACACGTGCGTGGTCCTCTATCCTCTTCTGCTCTTCACTGGAACTTATTGGAGAGTTGTGCAGACCGCTCATCGCTGGTACGCATCAACACTTGTAAACACCCGTCGAAAACATACTCAACCTCAGACGTAGATGCACACTTTGGTGTTCTGGCAGCCCGAGGCATACTCGTCCCTGTCAACACCCGACTAAAGCCTCATGAAGTTCAATACATCCTTGAGCATAGTGGCGCTCGCATAATCCTCGTTGACCACGAATATACGAACCTCATTGGTCCAACCGAAACCAAGGTCATTGTATCTCACGACACAGGGAGGGCTGGGGATCCATACGAAGAGTTCTTAACCGAGGGCCGCATCTTCAGCGGTGAAAGGGCATGGCAAGGCCTGGACACGGAAGCGGACGAGAATGCATCGGCAATCCTCTGTTATACGTTGGTCGAGTTCACTTGTCGATTGTTCTGGACTAACTAACTTTTCCTTCTAGGTCTGGCACCACCGGGAGAGTGAGTACCCATTGCCGTTATTTACTGGAGAGGGATCACTTGACCAACGAGTAACAGCCGAAAGGCGTTATCACAACACTGCGGGGTTAGTCTAGAGAGGTTATTAATTCGCTGCCAAGCTCATCGGCACCTTTCAGGCTCCTACCTAGCAGCAGTGGCCAATGCTTTCGAAGGGCGGTAAGCAAAAGTTTTGTTGCTCATTGGCAGACAGCTCATTTCGAGAATAGCATCACCAAGGATTCCACTTATCTATGGTGAGGCTCAAGTTGATTGCTCGCGTAGTCTAGGGCTAACATGGGACGAAGGATCCTTCCTATGTTCCACGCAGCTGGTTGGACATATCCTTGGGCAAATGTTTTCGCTATCGCCACTCAGGTGCGACCTCCCATGACATGCCTCTCGATTTATATTGACCATCTTGGGCCAGATTACTCTGCGAACAGTGAATTATACCCACATTTGGAACCATCTCCTCCATTCAGGAGTCACGCATTATTGCGGAGCTCCGACGGTTCAGGTTCTTGCGTTCACGATTTCGCTTTCCTAGGCCGGTTTGTTTACCCTGTTGGCAGATCGGCATCGTGAACGATCCGCTGGCGAGGCCTCTCCCGTCTTCGAGGCCAGTTACTGCTATAGTTGGTGAGCCGCGAGTATTGCACGCCCATAGCTCACTGTGCTCACCATGTCAAATACCAGCTGGAGCCGCCCCGACTGCCCACCTCATCGCCGAGCTTGAGAAGAAGGGCATTCATCCTGTACACGTCTACGGCCTAACGTACGTTCTCCGTTTGAAGGCTTGTAACGAATACCTCTGACAAACTGCCATCTGATCCTACAGCGAGGTATGGTGAATTCTCTGTACATCTGCCTGACCTCATTCTTGATTCTGTAGACATATGGCCCCTTCACTCGAAACTACGATCAAGCCTTCTGGGCGAACCTATCGTTGGAAGAGCGATCGCGTCTCATGGCTCGTCAAGGTCACGCCTTTGCCACCGCCGAAGAAGTGCGCGTCATTATCCAATCTGAGAACGATATCCTCGAAGACGTCCCAGCGGACGGTAAGACGCTTGGGGAGATTGTGACGAGGGGAAACATTGCTATGAAAGAGGTATGGACCACATTCTTCTCTTTCTCAGCGAATCTCAATCCATGCTCTTTGATGCTTGTAGTACTACAAAGATCCTGAGGCAACCAAGAAGGCTTTCCGAGGAGGCTACTTTAGGACGGGAGACCTCGCCGTCATGCACCCAGACGGTTCGATAGCCATTATGGACCGAAGCAAGGACATTATCATCTCTGGCGGTGAAAATGCCTCTAGTCTGGCCATTGAACAAGGTACATTGCTTTTCGTTATGCTTGGCTCAGCACCAACTAATCGCTCTGTTCCAGAATTGGCTGCACATCCGAACGTTCTTGAGGTCAGCGTGGTTGCTCGTAACCACATCAAGTGGGGCGAACGACCCATGGCGTTTGTAATCCTCCATCCTCAGCATGCTGAAAAATGGAAGGGTAAACATCGCGAGTTTGAGGCGGATCTCAAGGCTCATGCCAAGTCCCGCCTTCCTGGATTTGCTTGCCCCGAGTGGGTAGAGGTCGTCCCCGAGTTGCCAGTACGTTTTGGCATGATTGTTAAAACCAAAGAGAGCATCTGACCTCACCAAATCCCTTCCAGAAAACCTCAACAGGAAAGATATTGAAGACGGAGCTGAGGAAGATTGTCGCCAAACTCTAACACAGGTCTTGCCGAGACACGTCGAGACCACCATCTGAAGTAAACCCCTTGAATAGATCTTTCCATGTACAATTAAGTATGAATAACAGTTTGCGTGTGTGTTCGTAAACATTGTTACATGCCGAGGAAAGCAGACAGATAAAGAAAGAGTTTAGGGAGCGTAGGGGAATATGTCATGACGGGTATGCCGTAGGTATAGATGGCGGTGTGCTAGGTGTAACTTGTGATGTTTCGTGGCGGTCAAAGGAAGTATGTGGGGGGATCTAGCAATGTAGTATGAGAGGGTAAGGAAAGGTCGTCGTTGCTATAAATATATAAGATGTATTCAGTCATTAATGAGGAGCCAACCTCAATATCCGGAACGAGCCCGCATTCTTCTCACAGAAATAGATCTCATCCTCGTTCCTACCCACAAAGAAAACACCATCGACCGCCTCTGGGTCTGTCGGGTCACTCCCACTTCCATCGGCCTTGTGGCCACCAGTAGCCTTTCCAGAGCTGATGCTGGCCTTCCTGTGGGACAAGTGCCCGCCAAATCCACTCTTTGACTTTTGGGACAAGGCACCAAAAGGAGTAGCAGATGACGCTAAACTGATCGGCGTTCCAATCCTCCATACAAAGGGTGGACGTCGGTTGATCTCCCCGCTAGGAGCCGTGTAGTTGGGAAGGATCGTCCGCGATTCGTCGGCAGGCTTGAGGAGAGCGTCGCGTAGGTCGACAACCTCCAGACCGCCTTGCCTCATGGCAACCAGGACAGACTTGTCCTGGACATCAAACGCTTCCAGGCGCTTGATATCTCCCATCTTGGTGACCACGTTGGAAGCGTCTTCCGAATTGTCGTCAGTCCACACAAATTTGCCCTTGAGGACCGAGCGCCCTCGAGAGTCGACAATGCTGGTACTGTGACCACCACGGGAAGAGAAGAAGAGAGCGGGAGGTCCGAAGTGTCGTGGTTGAGACAACAGGGAAATGGGAAGCAGCAGAGGCTTCTCTACCTCTGCTGGAGGAGGCGGGACTTCAGTCGGTGGGAAGTTGAAAGGTTGGATGGGGTCGACGCTTTGAAGCCGGAGCTCTTTCAACAGGATGAACTCTTCGTCCTCAGCTCGACGGACAGGGAGATCGGGAGGGAGAAGTCCCTGCTTGTACCACGCCTGCATGAGCGACGATTTCCATGGGCCTTGAAGCAAGAGAATTAGCATCATACAGCGCGAATGAACACGTTGATCACTCACCATGAACGACGCCTTTTGGATCACGGTAATACCATTGCGGGGGAGTCGTAGGAGTAGGCACAGGCAATCCTGGAGGAGAGAACCCAGCGGGAGTCGGCTCGCTCGCAGCATCCGCATCAACCTCGGGTTCATGCTCTGACCGATACTGCAAAAACGAGGGATACGTCGGCGGAATGATGTAGTCATCAGCAATCGAAGCCAGAGGGAACCTAGGTGCAAAGTTCAATTGCTGGAATGTAGTGTAAGGTCCAGCGGTAGGAGGGGCAACAGCCAGAAGTTCCTCTGGCGGCGCGCTTGTACTGGGAGCCGCATCGGCTGGCGTTGAAGGTCGTTCAGATTGGGCACTCGGGTGTTCGGCCGCCACCAACGTAGGGGAAGACGGCCGGTCCGAGCCATCTTCCGTCCCGCCAGCATCACTGCTGCTGGGAGCCACGGCGACGCCAACGGTGACGCTGACGTTGGTTTCATCTTCAGGGTCTCCGTCTTGTTGGCCAGATGTTGATTCTCCAGGACGGTTACCGCGTGCCCTACGTCGAGCAGCTCGGCGCTCAGCTCGCCCGATTCGTACCTCCCTTACACGCACGGTGGCCGGCTCCAGGCCGAAGACGTTTTGTGAAAAGACGAGGAACACCTCGACGAGATCATCGCCCTGAAGCTGTAGTTCCAACGAGCGAGGAGAGTCGGGGAGGATAAACGTCCTTGAAAGGCCAAGTGCTGTCCGATACGTGCCGGCAAACAGCTCAACCTTTTCTCCCGTTTCACCGCAAAGAATCGCCAGGAAACTGCCAGGCCTGTCAGAACATGTACTCTTGGAATACGAGAAACGTACCTCTTTTTAGCCGTTTCTACTGCCTTGATCATCAAGGCGTTCTTTGTACCTGGCAGTTTCACATATTCCAGTTTCGGTGGAGGTGCCTGAACATGCGCATTCGACGAAGGTTTCACCGTCTCTGAATCAGAGGCATGCCCAGGCAAAGCGATCCGCTCTTCCGATCGCCGACCATTGAAAGCGTTGCTGAATATCCGCGTGAAACGCCCAGACCTCGAACTCAGGGGAGCAGGTTGGTCATTAACGGGGGATGCAGGCGTATTCGGTGTCGCCGGGATGATCTCAATGGGCAAATCGGCACTTGCAGGAGGTCCTGAGCGGTTGGAACGGAACGAGTGGGAACGGGTGAAACGATGGGGTGTTCGTTCAGCTGCAGGTGCGCTCATGGGAGGTTCTGGATCCTCTTCAGCAGGCCCAGTCAGCAGCAACGACCATCGCCTTCGTCTTCTTCTTGACGATGCGGCGCTCGGGGGATATTCTGAGGCTCGGCTTTGCCTGCTCGTGCGTCCACTATCTGGCGGTGGTGACGTTGTGCTATTCCGTCCGTCCGTGGTAGAGAGGAGAATGGGCTCCTGGGGGCGAGCTGATCCTAGAGGAGGGAGGTCTGGAATCCGACTTTCCATGAGAGCTTGAGCAAGGCTGATACGCCCTTCTCTTTCATCCTCTTCCTCGTCATCTGCAGCAATGTCGGCACCCGTTTCTGTTGGGTCTGGGGATGTTAGCATCAATGCCTGTCTCAACGTCACCAAGGTAGGCGCAGGTGAGGGCTGGGAAGGGGGTGAAGTTGAAGCGTTTGGTATAGCCAAGCTTAGATCCAGGTCTGAAGGACGGTTGCGCCTTGTCCCAGTCGATCTCGTCCTGTTATGGGTTGGGGGTGCTTGGGCCACGACCTGTTCGAGGCCAGTTGCCGGGCGATGAGCAGACAACGTCGCACTCGTCCTCTCATCCAGTGCTTGACTTCCACTAGCACCTGCCGCAACAATATCAATGGCTTCATCGTCGCTCGATTCAGCTGTCCAATCAGCAGCTTTGCCATCTTGTGCACGGGAGCCTGATGCCTGTCGCGTGACGCCAGATAACACATTGCTGACCGAAATAGTACGGGAACGTGCTGACATTGAAGGGGCCGAAGGCTCAGGTCGGAGCGTGCTTTCCGTACGGGCATATGGTGGGGGTTGATCGGGTATGGGTGGAACAGGGGGCTGCTGGACAACGGCAGAGGGAGGTGTACTTGGCTTTCTAGGCGTCCGGGCGAACGGGGAGCGGGGGATGAGTGGTACTGGAGGCGGAGATGACGGCACTGGTATAGAATTGTGTGAACCCTTCCGCAGGAGACTTCCACGCATTCGAACTGGGCCTTCACCAGGTGGCGGAGTGGACAAACTTGGTTTGACAGTTTTGCCGGGACGGTCTCTAAGCTCGACAGCATCAATACTTCGAGCCGTGGATGACTTTTTGAGGTTTTCCCGGCGCAACCTGTCCCTCTCGCGTCGGACCTCGACATCGAGACGCCATTCGATTGCTTTCCTGATTTCATCTAGAGCGTAGACGCGCACTCCATCTCTCCTTCCTGCGATAGCCACAAGAACTCCACGCTGCTCCATTACAACAACACTTTTGAAGTTGACTCTCCTGACCAGAGCATAGGGTTGGGCGATAGGAGGGGAGACCAAAGGGAGGACATCGAGTCCTTGGGCGTGACAGAGTAGCAGGTAGTGCGGCGGCAAAAATGCACCGCTGTTTGGTGGCGAGGTAAAGTGGGATGGAGAAAGGTCGGAAGTCAAAGTTGATAGCGATAGGCCCAATTCAGTCAATGTGGGTGCTGGTAGAGGAGGGGGAGGAGTGACTGGACGTGGAGGCGGTGGTGGTGTCACTGCACGGGACGCAGCTTCAGATGCTGGTGCTGATTCGCCCTGAGGGGGCGTTGGTGCAGCTGCTCCATCATCTCTTGGGTTGGTCATCAGGGTGTCGCGGCGGTGGATGAGGTTGGTGAAGAATCCAGAAAGTCTGTTTGCAGAACGGCCCTGGTAGCCTTTGTGAGCACTCGTTGAGCCCTGAATACAATAGACAAAGTACCTCCAGCATGGTTGTGCGGTTGCGAGCTCTACGCTGTGGATGAGCCTGTGCAGCATTGGCGGGCTCTTGGAGCGTCTGGCTGCGGGCTGGGGAGGGCGGCGGGCGATGTGAGAGCATCGAGGGAGCAGGAGATGGCAGGGGGGATGAGCGGTTGTGGGCCAAAGATGTTGGTGAATCTGAAACTTGAACTACGGGCATACTATGGACGCTGCCGGCTTCGGAGACATGGTCTGTTGCAGTTGAAATTGAAGGACCTCTGCTACTAAAGTCTCCTGGACCGTCAGCATCTGCTTTTGGACCATCCTCGGTGTATTCTGGAGCATCGTCCTCCTGGGGAACCTGGGCGACAACGCCCACCTGCTCCAGCTTTTTTGAGTCGGAGGTTTCCTGGCCTAGAAGGAGGGGCTGGGGATGAGAGTCTGAGGATGAGCCATTGGGATCGTCGTCGTGGTTTGTCATGACATGGAGGTTGGAAAGCAAGTAGGTCGTATGGCTGAAGATGGCTGTCACGTCCAAAAGTCGGAGCCTGAATCAAACCCAACAACAACGCGACCACTGACACTTGCGCCGCTGACCAACCACCACCAAACTATGCTTCGTTCTCGCATCTCGACACTCAGGCACCGTCTACAAATCCGTCATGCTTCTACCGCCCCTGCCCTAAACTCGGTCACCCAGCAAGACATTGACCACTTTACAACCTTCCTTCCTCCGGCCTCGGTCCTGACAACCCTCCAGCCCCTAGCCTCCGCGACACCCGACGAATTAGCCAACTACAACAACGACTGGATCGGTCGATATAAAGGAAGGTCGACCACCGTCCTCAAACCAAAAACCACAGAGCAAGTCAGCAAAATTCTCAAGTGGTGCAATGACAGACGCATTGCTGTCGTTCCTCAGGGGGGAAACACGGGTCTTGTTGGCGGAAGCGTCCCTCTAGCGGATGAGGTCGTCCTTTCGCTGTCCAATATGACCACTGTTCGTTCATTCGATCCGGTTTCTGGTGCGTCCGTCTGGCACCATCTGTCCTTCACCCCTTGACACATTCCATCACAGGTATTCTCGTCGCAGATGCCGGCTGTATCCTCCAGTCTTTGATGGACTATGTCGCACCACACAACCATATTCTGCCTATCGACCTAGGTGCCAAGGGCAGCTGTCAGATTGGCGGAAACGTCTCGACCAATGCCGGTGGCCTCAGGCTGTTGCGCTATGGTTCCCTGCACGGAACTGTCCTAGGCATCGAAGCTGTCCTGGCAGACGGTACCATTCTCGACAACCTAACCACACTGAGAAAGGATAACACCGGTATGGATATCTATTTTGGGCATCACTAGACTCTGACGGCCCTTAGGCTATGACCTAAAGCAACTCTTTATTGGTGCAGAAGGCACCCTCGGCGTCGTGACTGGTGTCTCAATACTCACCCCTCCAGCACCTCAGTCATCAAATAATGTGATCCTAGCTCTCCCCTCATTTAACAACGTCCTCCCTCTGTACCGAGAGGTCAAGGAACACTTGTCCGAAATTCTTTCCGCCTTTGAATTCATGGATCGCAGGTCCTATGATCTTGCCGTCAAGCACGGCCAAGGCAAAGCTCTCAGTGAGGAAGAAGTGGAAGGAGCAGAATGCTTCGTCTTGCTCGAAACAAGCGGAGGTCGCAAGGAGCATGACGAGGAGAAGCTTCAAGATCTTCTCGAGGCTCTTCTCGGTGCAGACACTCCCCTCGTCACAACTGGCGTCATGTCGCAGAGTGCTGATCAGTTTGCTGGTATCTGGGCATTGCGGGAGGGTATTCCCGAAGCCGTGTCCAAGGAGGGCAAAACGTATAAATACGACATCTCCATCCCTGTTTCGAGCTTCCAGGAGGTCGTGGATGGCACTCGGGCACATCTCCAGAGCAAAGGTTTGCTACATGACAACGCCGTCAAGCACGTCGTCGGCTACGGACACGTTGGAGATGGTGCGTGAAGTTCCTTGTACTTGCATTCCGCCTCTGACAGGCAGCGAATTCAGGCAACCTGCACTTGAACGTCATCGCCCACTCTTTCCAGCCCGAAATTGAGGCAGCACTCGAACCTTACATCTACGAGGTCGTCCGTGAGTAGCATACCTTTTCTTTCCTTTGGCATGCTCTAACAATGTGATAGAAAATCTGAGGGGTTCCATCTCAGCGGAACATGGTATCGGAGCCATGAAGACGCATGCTCTGCCGTACTCCAAGAGCCAGTCTAGCATCGAACTCATGCGAAGGATCAAGCAAGTGTTTGACCCCAATGGTATCCTCAACCCAGGAAAAGTGCTAGAGTAAGATTACCCCAGGACCGCTTCATTTCGCCAAAATCCTCGTTATTCCTCGAGTATATAGAGGGGTCTTCCAAGGGGAGGAACACTCATTTGATTTCTTCATACCTGCGCTATCTACGTTACGATTTCTGGTAGTTTACAAGGAGATTTACATTGAAGAATTTCTACACACTGCGATCGTTCACCTTTTCCGAAACTTCCGATTCGGAAAACTATTTGCTCAAGCTTGGTTCACACGCCTTACATAACGAGTGAAACCAACAAACGACCCTAACCTCTCTCATTCTGACCCTAACCATTGCCCCCCTCACCGGGCGCTTAAAACAACGCGACAAGATGGTAAACGACCCCTCGTTCATGCTCCAGAGTCGTGTCGTTAACATGTATCAACCCCTCAGCTTTTCCAGGACGCCAACAACTTGCCTATCAAGTTTTTCATCCAGAAGGACCTGCCACAGGAGATCCAAGCTGAACTCTGCGACACCATTACGGTATGCGAGACACTCCTCTTCATGTCCTCCTGGAGACTAACGTGCTTCCTATCCAGTCCTTGGGCGGTCGAGTAGAAACAAAAGTCCCTAGACAAGGCTTCATACTCGTCAACCCGATCACACCCGAGGAAGGACGACTCCGCTCATGCTGGGCAACGAGAGATCGCCCAGAACGATTCTTCGTGCCCTACACCTACGTCGAGGCGTGCAAGATCTCCGGTGTCCTCCTCAAACAAATATTTCTCGAGGAAGATGGCCAGCCGATTGGCATGCATATTCACGCGAGCATCGCCAACCCCAACGCTCGACAGGTATTGAGCATGCGTATTATGGTGAGCGGACCATGTGTTTTATTGTAACTGCGAACACGTGCTAACGGGATGGCAGCACTCGGGCGGGAATCCCAACGCCACGCCTCAGAGTGCCAAAGTGATCTTGGCGGATCCTCATACTGAAGTTTTCCAGCATCTCATCAAGACGTATGAATCCGACCCTTCGAAATACATCGAATCGTTTCTCTGGGTGAAGAAATGCATCGACAAAGGGGCACTGATGTTTACCCCTCTTGTTTACAAAAACCCGGGCGGTCGAAGGCCTGGAGAAGAGTGAGTTTCAGTTATTCAATCCAGACTGAATCGAGACTGACGCCAGCCAGGCGAACCCAATTCACAGAGGAAGACGAAGAGCGTCTCTGCCGCTGGATTGCGGACAAAATCCCCTTCAAAGAGACAGGGGGGCGAACAGGCAATCGCCTCTACCAACAACTTGTTGAACAGGTAAGCCCCCTTTCTCGTCCAACCACATCACAACACTGACTTTGTTCGCAGGTCAGCGACCCTGAATTCACCTGGGTGTCTCGACATACCTGGCAGTCCTGGCGAGAAAGGTACAAGAAAAACGCAGCTCGCCTTGACGTCGTCATCTCTCGCATCGTCCAAGAAAAGCAGCCCGCTCACGGCGAAAAGGGACAATATGGATACGTTCGCCAGTCTGAAGAAAAGCCAAAACGCTCCCGCAAGAAACGAAAGGCTGATCAGATGGACGATTCTTTCTCAGGGATGGAAGCAGCTCTGGGTATCCCAGGCATGCACCCAATGGACCAGGCCGTCTTGCCTCCCCACCCATTTGCTCATATCCCCCCGCCCCCAATGGGCTATCCTATGCTCATCCCTGGCCCTTCAGGTCCTGGCTCATTGGAGAGGCTGGGGAAGGAGCCTACCAGGGAAGAAGTGGAGGAGACGGAGGAACCTGAATGGCATGTTAGGATAGGCAACGAGCCACCACCGTCTTGGGCACGAGACCCCGGCATGCCTGACGATGACCATGCCGATAAGCGGAGGAGGACGGAACTTGAAGGCCAACACATGCCAGGTCAACATATGCCGCCCCCAATGCCAGTCCCTGGACCATCCCACCCAGGAGCCCCTCCTGGCCCGCAAGAGGTCGAAGAGCCTTCTGCCCTCACTCACGCAACCGTCATGGCTCTTGCCAGTCTTCACGTTATCGACCACAGTCTCCGGGAAATCGCTCACGAATTCAGGTTCACATTCGAGGAGGTCAAAGAGCACTACGACAAGTGTGGCGAAATGACACAGACGAGGCACCGTTTCCAGCAGATGCGCGAGATGCTTCAAGAACGATTTGGTAACTAGTTGTCAAGGGATAGGCGACTCTCTATGTTGTATCACCTTTTTTGTATCACCGATTTGTAATCGAAGTATATGTGAATTATTCTTTTGTTGACTTCACGGAATGTCGAATTCAGTGAGCAACTTGTAGTTGGCAGCCCTCATTGGAGCTGAAGGACTGTCTGGCTTTCTGCGTCTGGATGGTACGAGTAGGTGAGTGGACGATAACAGTCAGAGAGATCACATACTTTTCTCCTGCAGCGAGGGATGGGAATGAGCCAAAGAGATCTGGGTGCTTTGGTAACGGCGCCTCACTATGAAGACAAGGTCAGGTTTGTGCAATCACGATCTGAAGAGCAACATACGTGAAGTACGGGTGCTCCAAAGCCTCTGCGGCAGTCATCCTACGATCAGGGTCATATGTCAACAAGCACATCAACAAGTCCAATCCGTTCGTCGTCAGATACGGGAACTTGGATCTGAACTGCTGGGGCTGAAGTGAAGGCAGCGAGATGGACTTTGCCAGAGGCAAGTCAAAGTACTCTGGCCAATCATTCTTTGTTGGGGGACCCAGGAGCTTGAATATCATGGATATCAGCTCGAGTTCACCTTTGGCTTGGAAGAGCGGTTCTTTGAGTAAGAGTTCGGCGAATATGCACCCAACCGACCACATGTCAACTGCAGTCGAGTACTCTGTTGCGCCTAGTAGAATTTCTGGGGCTCTGGAACAAAAACAGAGAGTTGATTACTATGAAGCTACACACATAAAATGAATCTTACCGATACCACAGAGTCACGACCAGCTGCGTCAAACCTCCAAGTCCAATAGGGTCGCCATACCGCCTCGCGAGTCCAAAGTCGGCGACCTTGATTGTGCCTCGGTTATTCATGAGGAGATTGCTCGTCTTCAGATCCCGGTGAAGGATCCAATTCTCGTGGCAATGATGCACCGCAGAGAGCAGCTGCAGCATGAGTGTCTTGACTTCCGATTGGAGGAAGGGCGAGGGCATCATGGTAAGCAACGACTTGAGATCGTGCTCAATAAAGTCCATCACCACAAACACTCTTCAAAGCAGCGGTAGAAAAAAGCGAGGGGCCTCCTGTTGATATACGAATAGGTTCCCGGCGTTGAGGAATCACGATACGCACTGGGTTAGAGTATCACCCACAACCACCTCCCGGATCCGGACCACGTTTTCGTGTTGGCACGACATGAGAGCATAGATTTCGCGCAAGGCAGTGATTGGGAATCCATTCTTCTCTTCTTCGAGTTTGAGCTTTTTGAGAGCGACAATGTCCCCAGTTTGCTTGTCCCGAGCGCGGAAGACGACGCCATATGACCCTTCCTCGATCTGGTTTAGGCGCTCGTAGCAGTATACAGACCGTGAAGACTGGATGGCAGGGTGGCGAGTCCGTTCAGGAACGAAACGGCTGCGAGAGGGCTGAGGTTTCGAAGGCGCAGGTGGGAGCCTTGCCGGATGTCCTGAGGCTGCTGATGGATGAGCCTCGGATTTGGGTGTGCTGCTTCCGGAGGGCTTTTTGGACTTTGCTCGACGTTTTTGAGGCCTGATTACGGGTGCATGGCCAATGTCTTCCTCGTCTTCCTCCCATTTAGACCGCTTCTTGGAGGGGGTCGATGGTCCTACTTCAGCCGACATGAGGGAAGGGAGCAACCTTGACGGGATTCCCACGGCAGATAACTCATTCATTTAGGTGTACATTGCGTATACTACATTTGTTTTGTTTTGCTGTAAGTCTAGTCCCAGGACCTGACAGCGGCGTCGAGACATTTGAGGAGATGGTTTCGTGTCTCACCAACAGGCCATTCTTCCCCAGACTCCTCGAAGAACGGTCGGACGCAAACGTCGGCGATGGATTTGAAGAGATCTTCAAGGATCCAGGTGAGTCGCGGTCCAGTCAATTCGATTGCAGGTTCTGCGTTAATCTCCAGTAACTTCACCTGGAACGGCGATGAAGAGTCCTGAGAGTGGACCACAAGAAAGTCGACGCCGTAGAGTTCGAACGCATTGGGTATTGGCTGTAAAGATCTCAATAAGTGCGAAAGATAGAGATTGATCGGTATACCTACCTGGAAGTGGACAGATGCTTCGAGTCCAGCTCTGAAGGTTTCGCCCAGGACATCACCGATTTGACTAATGAGGGCCTTGTGGTCATCTTGAGATAAGACGCCGTGTACTCCATCACCCGACAGGATTTTGCAGCCGACCAGTTCGTCCAATAGCCGAACGTTTTCCTCTCCACGTTCGGTCTGGAGGGAGGTATTCGTCAAATGAGGTGTAAGGTTGATCACCGGTGGTTCGTCTTCAGACATGATCTCAAAGGTAGGAGGACCATAGGGTACAGCGGCAAAAAGCGCTAGAATGCGATCATAGACGTAGACTTTGAGGGCGCCGGATGCTACGCAGTAAACCCTAAGATGGAACTGACGGAGGTTGAGCAAAGGCTTGACAAAACCGGACACATAACGGCATACCTTGTGACCCTTCTTCCCCACTTCTACCTCCTTTGAAGCTTCGCGGGGATCGAAAAGAACGGGATTGAGGAGGTATTTCTGAGTAGCTTGCCGTCAATGACATGATTTGCAGTTCCTCCCAAAGGACAAACCTGGATCACAAAGTGCCGGAGCTGCGACGTCACGACAGTGGTATCACTGGGATTCTCATCCTCCTCTTCCTCTTCAAACTCTTCGAATATTTGTTGCAGGGAGTCTTTTGAATGGAAGAGCCTGATTCCCATGCCACGATCGGCCATTCCACTGGTGAGATACGCCAATGAGAGGTTTGCCAGTGAGAGGGATGAGGGATTGCAAGGCGCTAGGCTACTAACGGCTTCAAGATCCACCAATCATCGGTGTTATCCAGGCGATCTCCCAGCTCCCACAACTCGTCTGTCCACATTTCGTCGAGCTCGTCGGCAAAGGAGAGCTCAAGTTCGAAAGTTTCGGGAGATGCACGAGTCAGCAGAGAGGTTGGATTTTTCACGCAATACGAGTGGATTATGCGTGACAAAAAGTGCTTCCGGATGAGTGCCTTGCGAAAAATGTAGCTGGAGGCAAGGACATCATTGCGACGAGTGAGGATGGCTTCATGGTCGATGGAATCGTATGTTGACCACTGCAGGAGACGGCCTTCAGCAGTGTGTTCGTCGAGAATGTCGACGTTGATGCTCCGGAGGGCATTGCGAACGAGCCTCTCGGTGAGAGGAGCGTTTGGCCAGCTAACAATCGCTGCAAAAGAGGAAGTCATAGCGTGAGAGGTATGGTCGAAATCAGGCGCCAAGTCGCGGTCGCGGTCGGAAATCACCTGCAACATCGTCCATCACAACGACCAGAGGCACTGGTAGTTCCAGTTACTGGCTTTCCTCTACCTCCAGATGTCCAACTACATTCTGTCTCTACAGCCGACATTCACCCAGGGCCTCATTCTGGGCCAGCTCTCAGTTCTCATTCTTCTAGGCACCATCCTGCGGTATCTCTTCCTCGATTCGTCCAAAAACCCATTCGAGACAACCTCTTATCACCCCCAATTTGACCGCAAGGCACCGTCACGGAAACAGGACGAGGACACCCATTCTCACTCTAGCTCGGAGGAAGTAGAGTCGCTGGACTGGTTTAATGCTCTCCTTCAGCAGGTGACTAACATTTCAAGCCTCGTACGCTAGAGCGCTTAACGCTTTGTTAGGTTGTTAACATCTATCGTGCAAAACTACGCGGTGGCCTAGCTGGTCTCGATGGCGATGAGTTTGCCAGGCAGAGGATAGAGACATTTGCGAACAAGATTCGGCCAGCAGGCTTCCTTGTGCGTTGACGCGCTTTCCGCATTGCTGTCACCCGCTAAAACAGCTTGTCACAGGACCAAATCAAAATCCACTCTGTCGACCTCGGTGTTGCTGCACCGACGCTGTATAATGCGCGGATACTAGAACACAATCCTAATGACCCTAGTCTTCCTCAGGTCAGCCCCTCGTCTGCCTTCCAGTCGCGTCTTTTCGCTAACGCGACGTCATAGGAAACGGAATTCGAGATGATGTATGAAGACACTGTATCAATATCGCTCTCGACCTCATATCTATTCAACTACCCAATGCCGTCCTTTGCACGGCTTCCTGTCTCTTTAACGATTGCTCTTTCCCAGTTCAAGACCTCAGTACGTCTCTCTGGCTCGTTGTCTCGCTTCTTGGCTAACTGTCGCTCTAGATCCGCGTGACACCACCTAGCCCAGATTCACCGACGCCTGTCCTAACCTTTACCATCTCACCCAACTTTACTCTCGATCTCTCAACAACATCTCTGATGGGAAGCCGAGCAAAATTGGCCAACGTGCCAAAGCTTCACGAGCTTATACAACACCAAGTTCGGCGAGTTCTCGCTGGCCGTGCCACATGGAAGGTTGTCTTGCCAGGTCTCGCGACCGTGGCCGAAGTGAAACAAGAAATTCGTGAGCAAGAAGCTCTGTCGTAACCCTCACTCTACCTTTTGGTTCGTGTAACTTATTCGCTCGCTAATTCATAGTAGACAGTCACCCAAAAGTGCACCTTCCGCGTGTCCCAAGGTGTTGTAATGTGTAAATCAAGATTTATTTGGATTCATGACTAGATACCTAGCTCGTCGAGCCAAAACTCTACCGCATTGAACAAAGGTTGCCCTTCAAGCTTCTTCGCAGAAATTACATCTACGAACGGGTTAGGCTCCTTGCAGAGCCGATTGCTCTTCCTGAGCACCTCCAGCTTCTCTGGTGTATCAATGACGGCAATAGGGAACTTGGGCTCAAAGGTAAATTCATCGAAGGGCTCTGAAAGACGCGTCTTCTCCAGGTCTCCGTTGTCCTTTGGCGGTGAGATCAGGAGGATGGCTTTCGCCGGGTAGTTGGAAACATATTGCTGCGATACCAAGCATGACGCAGAGCGGGCCACAATCACAGGGGCGAACGGGTTGGCTTGAAGGCGTATCATGGACCGTAAATCTAGAAATTGCAAGCATGAGTTCCTGAGCAGTAAGACAAGATAGAATTTCGACACACTCTCCGCGTATGCATTGATGAGCCCGCCTGGTGTTGAATCATTGTCGGGTTTCCCAGTTAGGTCAATCTGAAAACAGCTGAATCCCTTCTCGGCCAACATGGCAGACAAGGTCGTGATCCTAGGTAAACGGTCAGAGGTTTCCGAGAGGAACGTGGCAAGGAGCAAGCCCACTCTTTCGTTGACTCTGCATCCAGCGCACTCGTCGTCACAAAGACTAGCGGCGTCGGCACCTCTCTCGATGCAGAGCTAGCCGGAAGACGAGGGATGACAGTGGCGGTCACCAAGCTTCTGATAGGCCAACGAGTTTGGAAATTGTGCAAGCGGTATGCACGCCAGCCATGGGTGAATCTGAAGAACATAATTGGTGTCTGGTCAAGGAACCTGTCGGTGACATCAGCGCGACTGGTGCGAAACAAAATTCCGTGATTCAACCCTTGGGCGCTTACCACGACTGTCTCAGCTTCTCACCCCTTGCTCAACACCAGAGACGATGGCGACACGGTCCTCAAATCTATTGTTCGATGACATCTTTACCATTCATGGCATCGACACGGAAGGCAAAAAGTTTGATCGAGGTAGGTGACCATTTGCCACCACTTGTTCTGATTGGTGTCTCATTGAGTGCAGTCTCAAGACTGTACGCCAATTCCAAGAACTACGACATGAAGCTGACACTGGACTACAACATCGAACTTTTCCCACTGGAAGATGGCCAGAGTTTCGCTTTGGCTCTGGCATCATCGCTGTCAAGAGCAGGAAGTAAGGACGACGAGGATGAGCAGCCTGCATGGAGACCGGACGTAAAGAGGCAGGGTCTCGATGACGATTATGACTATGTCATGTATGGGAAGGTGAGTGTATTGCTGCCTCTGTGGCGGAACAAGAGCCTTAATGCCGTTCAGATCTACAAGTATGATGGAAAGCCAGAGGAGGACCTGGTGTAAGTTTCGGCCCATCCCTACCGTGCAACAACGGGCTGACATTTGACAGGACGGCCTATGCATCCTTTGGTGGCTTGCTCATGTCCCTGACTGGTTCATTCCGCCACATCTCGAGCGTTGTTCTCGGAGATCCTGTATATATCCTCCTGCGGAAGTAGGCTCATGGTCAACGCACACAGCAATCTCACCAAAAATGCCAGTCATAACCATGTCAAGATTGGTTATCGAATTACAACTATCATCATCCCCAACAAACCGCGAAGGGTGAACTAGAAAGGCTACAAGGCACTGCCTACCGTAAATGAAGCGAAGCGAGATAATCAACTGTGGAATATTATACTAGGTTGGTGCAATAATTATAAAAGATCGTGAAGATGTGTCATTATGCGTGTATAGAGCGAGGAATGAAGGACGGTCTCGAGCACTGCTAGGCGGCCTTCAAAGCTCGTAGTTGATGGATGGCATCTGCCATATGGGCATTTTTGAACTCTGCCCGACCTGGAGAACCCCAGAAGCGACGGCCTGATATTTGGACATCAATCTCCGTCACCGACTGCATGGTCTGTTGCGCTGGAGGAAGAGTAGGCTGGACTGCAGACGGTGGGACCGACGATGTAACTTGTGTTGAAACGTCGATCTGGTCCACACCAAAGAAATTGGCAAGTTTCTGGGCTCTGCGACGGTCGTCGACAGGCGGGTGTTCAGTATTCGGTGTCGGCGGCTCCGATTCGATAGGACTTTGGCCTCCCTCGTCGTCCGTGAGGTCATACGCCAGTCTCGCAAGGTCTGTCGAAGGGCATCGAGCGAGCGAAGGTGCTTCTTCCGCCTGATCCTCGACGGGAGACAGTTCCGTTGGAACAATCTTCAGCTGGGGCTTGTCTGCAGCGCGGGAGCGCTCCTTGCCCTCTGCCAACATGCTCATCAAGTCGTGGGTCACCTCAGGGCCAAGGATCTATAGAGACAAATCTATAAACATCTGGAGGCTTGAGAACGAGAATAGCAGCTTTACCTTGGTGATTTTCCTGTTGCGCTTGATGCTGCGCTTCAGTTCTTCATTGACAAAGTCTGGTAGCGGTTCAACGGCTTCAGGCTCCCAATCACGTCTCTGAGACTTGAGATTTAGAGAGCGCGACCTAGTGAGTCTTGGGGGCGGCTCCAGAGTCTCCTCAAAGACATCTGACAGAGGCCGCAGATCCAAACTCTTCGCGCGTTGCTCGTCTCTCGTCGCGTCCTCCTGCGGCTGGCTGAGCAGGAGATCTGAAGGAATTCTTGATTCCCCGAGATGTCGCATCAACTTGGCCATATTGCCTTTCCGACGTTCAAGTTGCTCAGGTGTCAGTGTAGGTGACTTTTCATGGCGAATATATTTGCGCTGATACCCAGGTGTGGTCGGCGACGGGCCCGAATTGAGCGGCAAGGGGCGTAGAGGCAGGTCAGGAGTTGAGTGCAATGCTTTGTTGCTTCTGGGGCGGCCAGGGTGGACTTCGTGACCTTCGGACGCCGATGCCAGGGACGTCCTGCTTGTCTGAAAGTTGGGTGCGGAGAAGGGAAGTGGGGGGTGTGCGGCGCGAGGCGACATTAAACTGCCCGACCTTGACGAAGACGACGCCGTGGATGACGATGGCCGCCGTTGAAGTTTGCTACGGGGCTTAGATGTTGACCTGCGCCGTAGGCCACGCTCCTCGACTTCTGCGTCCGTGCTCGAAGACGAACTCCATACATCCTTGGACAGAGACAGCGAGCGAAATACCGATCGACGTTTGTCCCTGGGCGGTCCTGTAGCAGCATATGGGTTAATTGTTCCAAGTTAGCAGATGGATTACATACGTTCTGGCGCGGGGGTCGATGGAGCCATTTCACTCTCTCTGTTCAACTTCGTGGGGACGACAAGGTCGGAGCAAGGAGGAGGGTTCAACTTGTTTTATAAACGAGGCCCACTGGTGACAGCATTTTCTACGGTACCTTTACTCCATCAGCCTGTCTCTATGCCTTCAGTATGATTGCCGATTATGGTAAGATCTCGCCTAACACGTTTTCTGTAGGCGCCTAGCAACGCGATGAGATCATCCATAAGGATAAAAAACGTTGACTCGATTCCCCAACAGTCTACACAGGGTACATAGCGAAAGGCAAGATAGTATGCGGATGAATGCAAGCGAAGAAAGCAGCGAAAAGGCTCGATGAATGCGAGAGCCGTCTTAAATGTTACAAATAAATTAGTTACCTAGGTGTCCAAATGCGTAGATGTTGTTGCCAAATTCCGGTTGGGTGTTCGCTTGGTAAACGCTACAGATGAAGGCACCCGGATGAGAGAGACCCGTTTAGCAGCTCGCGTTCTATTCCAAGGTTCGGCTTCCTCGGCTTCTGCTTCTTGACCTACAGGTTTCGCTAGGTCCTTGTGTGATCCACCCTCCGAGCTCAAGGCGGACGACGATCTGCCCACTAACAAAGGTTTAGGGCTTCTTAGATCAGTCGGGTACAGACCGCTGTGGGGAATAGAAGAGGAAGTGCTTGGGCGTGGGGAGTCAAAGGCCTGCGATGGGCTCCGGGAGATCGAAGTGGTGGCCTCATACTCGTCAAGAGGCCAGTCAGAGGAATAGTCAACAGCCGAGTAGAACGAGTCAGCAAGAGAGGTGCTGGATCCCGTTCGTGCCAAGGTGTGTGCGGAATGGGGAGGTTCTTCTTCGGGCTCATGGGTAGATATGGTCATTCGGGGGATGGCATCGGCCTGTCGCAGCTCCAGCGATCGTTTGGCCGCATCGAGAGCGATGTGCTTCATGGAAGCCAACGAATCTATGTCCGCCTCCAGATCGTGGCGGAGAACGGTGGCGTAGCAGGCCAATCGTTGGTATTGGATGCGGAGCGTCGTCAGCTTCCTGGGCGCTGCAAAACTCTGCACAGCGGTGACGAGCTTTGTCCTTGTTGCGGTCTGGAGAGGCCGGAGGATAGCTATGTTCCTCAGAAATCGAGTTTCAGACATCAACTCTGAGTGGACAAGAGCAAGCTCCCACTCAAATTCCCAGAGTCTTTGCCGAACAAGATCCTGACGCGAACGCATCGATGACGGGTTAGGGATGAATGGTGGCGATCCTTGAGATTCACAAGACCTATAGGAGGCATTCTCCCTGCACCAAGGTAAGTAAATTCCAGGACAATGGAAAGTGCCGCTTTGCTTACCCGTTGACAGGGCTCCCGACTGCTAGGTCAGCTTTCACCTGGTTGAATGTCATTTGAAACTGCTCGGAACCAGCAGACTGGAGGGAAGAGATGGTATCCAAGTCTAAGAGGTCCTCAGACGGGACATTCAACCGGTGCTTCAGTGGCGGGCGCTGATTGAATGTCCCTGAGAGCATCCCCATGAGTTGACTTGGAGTGCTGGTGTCCCATTGAGACGGCAAGGGCTGTGCCAATGCCTGAGATTGAAGGTCGTGCAGATGAGACGTAGCTGCCGCGACACCAGTCAAGCGGACGTCGTGCTGCGACATGCCGATCGGTCGAGGTCTAATACCTGCCGATTTGAAGGTACTGGCATAATTGATGCAGGACAACCAGTGGTCGGCATCACTCATGTCGGATGCTTTCAGCAAGATCTGGCGCCCGCTTGATAGGACGAGCCTAAATGTGTTTTCGTGCTACGGGGACGTAAGTATACCACGCATGCCTGGTCGACATCTTCTTACCTTGACGTAGGACGAATCAAACAAAGCAATGGCATCTTTTAGAGGCATTATGTCATCTGGTTTGAAAATGCTTCCACAGACGCCCTTCTCTGAGCTAGCTTCAATGAGTCCAGGCAGCTGGTCCTTCATGTCGATGTCACGGAAGAACATGATCTGGGATGTGGTGAGCAACACTGTCCAAGCCCTCCATTTGCGTACGGCGGAACGCTTGCCGCGACCCGTGATATCGTTCTTGCGGTTCAGGACCCCAATCTTGACAGTTTTCAATGTCAAAATGTTTCGCGATGGCGACTCTGGAGGAGCGTTGTTGCCCTTGTTTGAATCACCTGAGGAACGAGGAACAACGTTTCCAGAGACGCCCATTGCAAAAAGAGGACGCTTCTCCGGGACTTCGACTTGTAAAAGCCGGGCATTTGAAAATATCGCTTGAAGCTCCCGGTCATTGATACGCTGCCCATTTCCTTGAGAACGAAAGGGGGTTTCCACGGGGATCAACTTTTCTACGTCTCCTTTCATTGACTCCAATAGATTCTACCGCCGTATAAGCGACCCCTCGCGATTCCGCCCACTGAGCACTCACATTCGTGATCAGATAATAGGGGTCAACCTTAGGCCTGTTAAGCATGCCAGCGGGAGATGGCGTCAACGGTGTCCGCAACCGTTTAGAGGTGTCAGGGGATTGTCCACCATGATTCTGCGCGTCCAAGGGATCTTCAATGAAGATGAACGGGGAAAATGTGACATTGTCAAAGAAGCACTTTGGGAAGGTTGAGCGATATTATTTAGGCAAGAGATACTTTGGCTTACCCCCAGAATTTCTGGATAGATTCCAGGCAGTGAAGCGTTCTTGACGTAGTCCGCCTTCGTCATCTTTGTCTTGTTCGAACGGTTGAACGCATCGGTATGCAGCATAATAAGACTGAAGGCCAAAATGTAAGCATGGTCTATCGGCAAAGGAATTAGTTTAATCTCGTAGCAGATGGCAAGGGGCTAATTACCTTCAGAAGAGAATAAACCTGGGTTACATGTCGAATAGCGGAAGGAAAAGGCTTCCACAACGCGATCGATTTGTTGGGTCTCTCTTGGTAATCCCACTTCCATCAGGAGCTTCCGCAAAGCAATGTCCAAGGGTTCATTCTCAAACTCAAACTCTGACATGAATATTCGTAGAGCTTCAAGATAGATCGGCTGTGGGCTGAGGATTATGAGCAAATCCCGCAACGCAGGTCAGGAATCAACATACCTTGAAGCGAGAGCAGTGGCAAGGTCCCCTTTGCCGACGACAGCTCGGATGCGATTGAGATAGAGATGAGGAGCTTCATCGGTATTTGGCTTTGGGGGCGCTTCAGGCCTATTGGACGGTAATGACGGTGTGTGCTGATGCATATTTGGCGGTACATCGATTGTGAGCCGAGGTAGAGCAGGGTCTGACGATGCCAGAGAAGGATTTGTCTGTGCCCTCCTGCGCTTTGCAAACATGCTCAAAGAGGGAACAAGAGTTTGCTCTGCATCTGTGCGAGGAAAGGCAACAGTGTCAGCCGACGTGACTGGTGATGAAATGGACCGAGAGGTTGGAGGTGGGTGCGATGTCGGTTTGGAAGGTGCAGAAGAATCCGAAGGCGGCTGGGAGGGGGACGGCGGTCGAGATTGTTGCGAGAGAGATTCGATAGAATGCCTTCTGGAGCTTAGACGGCGAGCGGCCTTTGAGCTAAAACTCGACGCGATGCCTCGCGCAAAATCTTCGAGTCCGAAAGGAGCGGTGGACGACAAATTAGACAGAGGAGGGAGCTGGGGAGGTAGGTGAGGCGACGGTTCAACAGACAGAGCCTTGCTTTGCTGTGGTAGATCGTCTGGAGATGCTGTATCCTTGTTCTTGCGCCAGAAGGATGACTTGCGGGAAATAGGCTTCGGGGACGAATGAGCCGTACTTGGCCTCTTGGGAAGGCTTTCGCGGCTTGTATCCTTGCCATTTGGTTTCTGCTCGGATGTGGTCATTGTGAAGAAGGAGAGAGGCCCGAGTGACAAACCCCTTGACCGCCGCCTTGAGTTGTCGGGGGCTTGCATATGAGCATCGCCTTCTGAATCCGGGAAGGGTTGGAGAGGGAGAGGTTTGGGAGAATCTGGAGTGTAGGTCGGTAAATATGAAGTGAGATTCCCGTGAGGTGCTGCGAGATGTTGGGAATTGAAGGCGAGAGCAGAAGCTGAGCGATGGATAGAGGGTCTCCCTGTGGGGTCCCTGGCTGGCAGGTCGAAAGACACAGACCCTGGTCGAGGTATGGGTGGAAGTGATTTATCCACTGTCAGGAGACGCGACGAGCCAGCATGCCCGTGTGTCGGCCTCAGGTCCTCTCGGACACCCACTTGGCTGGGGACAATGACGGCTGCCGGAAGTGTATTCAATGCTGTTAGCGGAGTCATGTTCGGAGGTCTCTCTACACCCGACAAGGAGAGACTCCGTTTCTGGCTGTCCAGTATTGGTCGAGTGACAGCATCTGGGTGAATCGATTCCGGTTTCAAGTCACCAAAACCATCCCCAATACTACCAATGACCATAGACAGATGTAGGGACGAAACTGTACGCCGACGATGAAAGGCAGCGCTCTTCTCCACTGGCTGAAACGCTCAAAAACAGCGTATGACCAAAGATCGAGGGTGCAGAGAAATCGAAAGCTTAAGGTGAATTGAGGTGGAGGTAAACTCCTGATCCCACTTGCTGACGCTTCACTCATCCGATCAATACTGCTGATGGCCACTAGTGGCAAATACGCCAAGCCAGGGTGTGAGGCCACTAAAGTGCCAATGTCAATGTATGGTAGGTACAATCGAGGAGGTGCGAAAAAAAAAGTATTGAAGAGTATGAAGACTACGAAAGGTCGATTCAGCTCCCTCCTTTCACTTTCTGCGGTTGCTTTTTGCGCGATTGCAATTTCTCCTTCTAGATGGGAATGAGATGGGCTGAATATGACCACTACCGGAAAACGCACCTCTGTCTCCTTCTTCGCCTTACTGTATTTCATCTTCTCATACAGTTTCCGCTGCTTGTTGCTCATCATCATTTTGTTCATGTCCTTTTCTGCATCTTCCGTTGCTTTGCTCGCTGCATCCGGCGCCTTGGCTTTACCGGCCTTCTTGACTTTCGACGCGAATGCATTGTAGTCCAAGCCTGCAGCCTCGGCTGCCAATTCCGCTGCACGCAAGCTTGCTGGGTCGTCCACAGACACCGATGCCAGAGCAGCTTCAACGGCATCTGTCTGCCCATCCTCCTCGTCTGATAAACTTTCCTCGTCCGCTTCTTCCTCCTCCGACTCAACACCCTCCATCGCCGCGTCCTGTCCCTCCGAGACAGGATCGTACGCACCCTCGTTCTCGCCGAAGGGGCTGAGATGAGGGGGGAGCATCTTTCCTTGAGCATAGGTGTCCTCAAGGAGTGCCTTCCTTGCATTGATGCTGTCGACCACCCACTGGGGCTGCACATACTTCCGCCGCGACCGCAATTCTCGCTGAGCAGGCGTCTCCTCCTTTTCCACAACAGGTCTGTCGATGATAACGTGAGTGATTGCCTCGTCGTTCTCGTCAAAGGGAGTGCCTGTGCCTGAGGTGGCAGGCCATCCAACACGTCCACCGAAAGAGCGAATAATGAATTCGAAGATCGAACGATTGATTTCGCGGGAGAGCCAGAAGGTGTAGGGAGCGAGGATGGTGGACGAGGGGGAAGCTGGAGATATTGATATTGAGTGAAGAGTCGGAAGTTCAGAAGCGATATCTGAGGTTTTGCTTCCCTGAACCACGAATTCCTCGTCTTCCTGGTCAGCGTTCTCGTCCACATCCATCTCCACGTCCACTTGAGGATTTGAGTCTTTGGATGCCGAGATGGTCTTGATGGTCTGCTTCACTTCTCGTGCCGAGACCTTCTTTCCCCCGACGGCGACCAATTTTTGGGCTTCGACGCGCTTTGCCTGGTCACCAACAGATTGAATACTGAAAGCACCGACACCAGCAGCCATATCCTCCTTATTGGTATCGATTTTGGGAGGATATACCAGATTGGCATCGCTGTATAGTTTGAAGAAGACGAATCCGAGGAGGGTTTGGTAGAGTTCAAGGAAGGTGAGCATCACTCGAACGTCGACGTCGGGAGGAATCTACATCGATATCAGCAGGAGAAGCTGGAGAGGGTGAAGAAGACGTACGCTCTGCGTGAAAGAATATGGCACCAACCAAGTGATAGTCTGGTCCATGACCTCCGCTTGGTAGTAGACACCTTTTATTGATAGGAAGACTTTTCGAAGGGATTGAGAGTGCATGACGTATAGTTGCCATTGCAAGGCAAGTCGCGCACAGCTATCCACGATTTCTCGAGGAAGTCTTGCGGTACTCGGGAGGGTGGCGAAAAGAAAGATCATGCACAAGGCATCATCTATGTCTCGCAGCGCGTCGAGGAAAGTTGGATAGCTGGGAAGAAGGTCAATTAAGACCAAAGATGTGATGGCTGCAGACGCACCGTTCTTTGATGATATGGTCAAGACGATAGATGGGTTTGTTCTCCTCCAGACTCTTTGCAGCACTCCATTCTCCCCTTCCAAGAGCTCTAGAGAGCTTTTTGGCAAAAGCTTTGTGTTCCCGAAGCCGTTTGAGGACGGGCTCATGAGCAAGATATGCGATATCTTTGGTGTAGTAGAAGGAGGTTGGCGCAGAAGACCCTTTGTTGGCTTTTCTTTTGTTATTGGGTTCTCTGGGGAAGATCCCTAGCTGTTCGTTTAGCGCCCGATCCTGACTAGGTTACTAGTGAATTGCGAACCTTTTAAAATGCAAAGTCTTCGAAAATCGGCCAGGGAGCACTGTAGCTTTCTGACAGCAGCAGTTCTCGTGATGTAGTTTTTGGCTGCGCCAGCCTTTCCCTTTTGTTTGATTCGACCCATGGCGAGTAGAGAGCAGGTGAATTCGATTCCCAGAAACGGATTTCGAAAACTTGGGCTTGTATTTGGTGATGGCTTGGTAGCCAAACAAATCCCACTGGGAGCGCGCTCCTTGATTCAGTCCCGAACCTCCAAGCGCCCGTCGACTCCCTTTTACCATGAGGTAAGTATCCTATAAGCTCTCTAGTACCTCTGGGGTCACGATACTTTTTGTCTTTCAGTCAATACGTCCACGTTCCCAAATCTGAGCTCGACGAGGCCCAGCTGCGACAATTAGAGGAACATGAAATCTCCCAAGGTCCCTTGTCAGTTCTCCAGCAGGCAGTCCGCAACCATGCCCAAGTTTTGATATCGTTGCGAAACAACAAAAAGCTTCTAGCACGTGTAAAGGCATTCGACAGACACAGTAACATGGTAAGTATGCTTTGGCCCGACATCTTACTATCATCCTGAACGTCTTTTGCAGGTTCTAGAGAACGTCAAGGAGGAACGTCTTTCCGTCTTTCCTACTTTCACCTACCCACGAGCTTACGATCTTGTATAGATGTGGACAGAGATCCCTAAAGGCAAGAACAAGAAGCCCGTTAACAAGGATAGGTTCATCAGCAAGATGTTTTTGCGGTACGAACTTCTTCCAACCACTCCCAATATACTGGCTGATGAACCCTTACAGAGGCGATTCTGTGATTCTCAGTGAGTATCTCGATTCGCCGCCATCTTTTCGACGTATTAACGCTTTGCACAGTCTTACGCAACCAGGCATAGTGTGTCCAGCAATCAGACTTTCATTGTACACTACGCGATCAATACATCTCCTCGCTGAGCCTCGAGGCGTGAATTTCACATCGCAAATGACAGCAGATGCGCTCTCTGCATCTCCTCTATCTGGCGTATCCCATCGAATACCGCGCCGAGAGCCACCCAGCCAAAGCTTTGCGCGCCAAATTCGTTTCCCTTGTCCAAAGCTAGGCGCCAGGTGAACCATGCCCTTTGCAGATATACCTCATCAGAGTCCTCCTCAGGCCCCTCGAGCACTTCCCTGATTCCTCTGACGAGGACATCCGTCGCCTCCCTCATCTTTGCCATGATGTCCCTCCTTCTCCTCTGCTGCGAAGTCTTTTGGACAATGGTCCCGATGAGAACTTCCTCTTCCGTGAGCATCGCGTTTCTTGTAGTGGATATGGTATGCGTGTAGCAAATCCCTTCCAGCTCCTTTCTGTACCTTGAGTAAATCTTCTCCGCCTCTTCGTATAGCTGGTCAGTGAAAGGCTCCTCTGTGCTGACCCCGGACTCTTCAACCTTCATCTGAATCAAGTTGAAGTACGGTTCCATGCTCAGCAGAGTATAAGTCTCCTCGACATCCATAGCATCCTCCATCCAGGCATGGCCTCGTCGTCTTGCCTGATGTCTACCTGGCCGCATGGGTTCCCCTCGGTCTTCTACGGGGAGCTTGATTGCGCGAAAAAGTTTTCCAATGAACGCTGCGCTAGGGTAGTATTTGGTAGGGTCTAGATGGGCAGAGTCCATCGTTTCGGGTGCGTTCCAGTCGGGTTTGAGTCTATGCTTGAGTCGCGGAATTTCCTCGAGATCTACCGGATTGCCAGACTTTGCATAGTCCACCGCATCGCTATGCAGGTTTGCGAGCTCCAAGCAATCTTCATCGTAGATTCCTTCGGGACTCTGGTCTGCTATTATGAGCCAATTAGTTGCTATAATTCCGAGAACCTTGTCCTGTCAACTGAAGACTCAGATTGAGAGATGACGGTAGACGACTCACATCTGATGATATGTATTCCATTACAAACTCAGCGACATCAACCATCGTGCTTCTACGCTGAAGCACCTTCCTGGAGGCAGGAGCATAATCGGAAGGTTCTGCGTTGGGAGTTGTGGGGCGGAATGCGGCTAGATTGGGTTTTGACAATGGAATCAAGTTGTAGACGTCGCCATCGAGGTCGCCGCCTCCAAGGTACGAGGGAAGCGGTCGATTTCCTTTGAAAATGATTCAACAATCAGTATCAAGCGTACTATATCGGCCTACCTTTGACACTGAAGACAACGGTGTTTTCCAAAGGTTCCTGTGCGTAAGGAGTACCTGGAGGTGGCTGCCCGACGGCTCGTACAACCTGGATATCTCCAGGGTGGATCGTAGGGGACCGTGAGATTAGGACGTCACCCTCCAGATAAACGGATTTCCCATTCAGAGGCTTGACATACGCGTAGATCTCGTTCGGTTTCAAATATCCATGCACGTCCGCGACGCCGACCAGGGACCATGCACCAGGAATTGGGATTCGTGCGTGGTTCTTGAGGAGTCGCAAGACGTGGTTTATGGCGAATTCCATCATCTTGCTGTAGAATTTATCCTGAATCAGGGAACGAATCCCCAACTTGTTCAGACTGTTCAAAACTGAAGAAAGTCGAAAAGATGCCCCGAGGCCGTGCGTTTCCAATAGCTCTGCCGCACGCTCAAGCGAAAGCGCCGCCTGCTGGGCATGCTGAACAGCGATGTCTTGAAAGTGTTTGATGATGTCAAAGGGAACCCCAAGCCCTTGCATAAGCATGATGAGAGGGCGGTTGAGGAAGTAGGGGGTGGGCCGGTCAAAGGAGCGAGCGATTTCGATCTCGGCGGAATGGGGGGCGTCGAACTTGGTCATGGAGTCTCTCAGCCCGATGAGACAGCCTTGCATTCGGTAGTCAACCGAAAGCATGCCTTTCGACCCTCCTAAGCGAACCTGAAAGGCTTTCGGATATCCTTTCAGAGACCGTGCGCGCCGTTTCGTGCGTTTAAGATGCTTCCATATTTCCCTCGCCAGCTCGGGAGACAGGGTTCCGACCCCGTCAGTGAAACAGTGCTTCTGGCCTTCAGAGCGAACTTCGATATCGCGCATAGGGATGATTTCTTCGACCTCGATGATGCAAGCATCTGTGGCGGTAAACGCCTGGGAGAGTCGGGCTGCATATCGGGCGGGACAATACATGAGTTGAGAGTCGAAGCTGAGGTTGTCAAAGTTCCCAAGGCTGCGGATAATCGACGCAGCGGTCACTCTCCCGTGCCTGCTATCACGAAAGGACTTGACGAACCTATTGGATGCAAAGTGAGAGGGGATTTATTTCATCAGCAGCATGCAACTCACAAGACAGTGTGCTCTTTGAGTGCCGACTGTGAGTAAGCCAAAAAGTCGAAGTAACGCCCCGCGATCTCCAGACCCTCCAACAACAGAGTGCCAAACCGATCACGAACGAACGCACGTTGATCCAAGTCCCTGTCATTGATCTGGTACTGAGACCTCCCTTCTGCAGCAAAGGTGACCCGCAGAAAGGATTCGTGATGGCTAGTTTCGAAATTCCGTATGACGCGGTTTGAGCGTTCTGGGTAAGGGCCTTCGAGGATCATAGTCGTCGGTGTGACGGTGACATGCAATGATTGATACAAGCTACCGTCAGTAGGTAGAAGTGTCGGTGCGTCGTAGGTTATGGAAAATTCAGCCACGGTTTCCTCGAAGCACCTTCGTACAGAATTGGCGTTTCTGTCGTCCATGTTGTCGCTTCCGTAAAGAGCCTTCACTTTCGTCTTGAAATCCCTGAGTAAGGCAGATGTGTGCTCCCGGCCTTTGTCCAGAATCATCTGCTCCACCGAAGGCAAGATCTCCAGCACCTCTTTAACGTCAACAGACAGATCCAAGACGATGGATGCAACCTGGTAAGCAACTTGCCAATTCAAGCGCGAAAGCCACGCATCGTACTCGTCCACAGCCTCCTGTGAATATCGTCCTCGTCGGTCGATTCGACACTGATAGTCTTGAATTCTGTTGATGTTTACCAAGCGAGCCAAGTAGTGGAACTGGTGTAGGGCAGCATCGGATGGTAGGACAAGGCGAATGGCAAGGGATGCGAACGGCGCCACTCGTTGATGACCAGGAATGGTCGGCAAAAACGCAAGTTGAGTACGTTTAGGAGCTGAGCCCTGAAGTAAAGCCAGAGCCGCAGTCACACCTACGGGCGCACGCTCGTACGTGGGCCGCTCGTTGAGGGAAAGCACGAGGACCGGCTGTCGCTGAAGATAGGTATGGGCGCTTATCGAGGCAATGGTGGGCAGTCGAATGGCAACGATGTAATTGTAGCCGGACTCGCCATTTGTGAACTGGTCAGCGCAAAAGAACTCGACGCGCAGCTGGCGCCGTTCTTCATCGAAGAAGAGGACGCCATCCCGCGGGCTCTCTTCTGCTTCGACGGAGAGCACACCGTCTCGGCATTTCCAACAGAATTGGATGGCTCGGATTGGAATCTCTTGGTCCGCTATTTCTTGTATACGCCGCTGCTCCTCTTCAAGAACCTGGGGGTCCCTATATGGCATCAAGCGTATAGTTTCGACAATATCTGGCTTCCCTGCCGGAGTGTTGCTCAACTCGAAGACAATCTGCCTATCGCCCAGGTAGATGGGACGGGAGCCATCTCCGTACACTTGAAGGAAACGGTTTCCCAATTCCTGGGTCGGCAGCGTTAAGAAGCCGCACCCTTTATGAAGTCTCGTTCCTCCGTTCCAGTCTCTGATCAGACGGACGTCGAAGTTGAATACGGTGTCAGAGTTCCAGACCGGAGGGCGGTGAAGGTGATGAGCGAGCAGCTCGGTGATTTGATGGTGGTTGTAGTCCCAGTCCAGTTGGCGCATAAATATCTCCATGGCCTCTGCCAGACGGTAGCTCTGGATGACAAGAAAGATACTGGAACGACTGTGTAGGTGATGGGGTGCCTTCACAAAGTAACTTTGTCCAGGACAAGCGCCCGGTGAGTCATGTGACAGAGTCAGGCCCAAAGAACACCCGGGTACGTTCAACGTTGCAGAGATGACCGTGTTTCAACATCCCAATGTCTTTCGGACGTATGAGGAAACGAACTGTTTTACGCGGTCAGGCATAAAATAGCAATGACACTGAGATTTTCGTGGGATACTAATACATCTTTTTGTTCAGCCGTGTCATGGATAATCTCAGATCGCAAACGATAGCAGATGAGCTCTTCGCCTCTCCTCTATTTGCCGTATTGCATCAAACACAGCACCGAGAGTCACCCAACCAAAACTCTGCGCGCCAAATTCAGTTCCCTTCTCCAACGACAAGAGCCATGCGAACCATGCCCTTTGCAGATATACCTCCTCGGAATCATCTTCGGGCCCTTCGAGCACTTCCCTGATTCCTCTGACAAGGACATCCGTCGCCTCCCTCATCTTTGCCATAACGTCCTTCCTTCTCCTTGGTTGCGAAGTCTTTTGGACAATCGTCCCGATAAGAACTTCCTCCTCTGTGAGCATCGCGTTCCGTGCGTTGGATATGGTATGCGTGTAGCATATTCCTTCCAGCTCCGTCGTGTACCTTGAGTAGATCTTCTCCGCTTCTTCGTACAGTCGGTCGGTGAAAGGTTCCTCTGTGCTGACTCCGGACTCTTCAACCTTCGTCTCGATCATCTCATAGTACGGGTCCATGCCCAGCAAAGTATGGTTATCTCCCTCATCCTCCCTTGCATCCCTCCTCTGAGTTTGACCTTGTCTTCTTCGCCTATGCCGGTATGGCCGCGTGGACCCCTCTCGATCTTCCACAGGGAGCTTAATGGCGCGAAAGAGCTGACCGATGTATCTAGGACTCTTGTAATACTTGTTGACGTCGAGATGGTCTGGGTCCATCGTTTCGGGTGCGTTCCAATCTGGCTTGAGTTTGTGCTTAAGGCGTGGAATCTTGTCGAGGGCTACGGGATTACCAGACTTTGGATAGTCTACGGCGTCGCTGTGTAGGTTTGCCAGCTTCAAGCAATCCTGGTCGTGGATACCCTGAGGACTTTGGTCTGCTATAACGAGCCAGCTGATGGCTATAATTCCAAGCACCTTATGGATCGTCAGTTGACTGTGCCTGGAATGTGGTAACAGAGAAACTCACGTCCGAAGATATGTATTCCATCACAAATTCCGCGACATCGACCATCGTACTCTTGCGCTGAAGCAGCTTCCTAGTGGCGGGAGCATATTGGGAAGGTTCTGCGTTGGGCATGGTAGGGCGGAATGCGGCTAGGTCGGGTTTCGACAAGGGAATCAGATTGTATATATCACCATCGAGGTCGCCACCTCCAAGGCAAGAAGGCAGTGGTCGATTTCCTATACACTTGATGTTAGTTCAACGCTTGCTGTGGGTGTTCAGATCTTCTACCTTTGACACTGAATACCACAGTGTTTTCGAGAGGTTCCCTTGCATAGGGTGTCCCCGGAGGGGGTTGCCCAATGGCGCGCACAACCTGGACATCTCCAGGGTGGATGGTGGGCGACCGGGAGATGAGGATGTCCCCTTCTAGATAGACTCCTTTCTCGTTAAGTGGTTTCACGTAGGCGTATATCTCGTTGGGTTTGAGATAGTCATGAACGTCGGCAACGCCAACCAACGTCCATGCACCAGGAATGGGGATTCGTGCATGGTTCTTGAGGTCTCGGAGGACGTGGTTGATGGCGAATTCCATCATCTTGCTGTAGAATTTGTCTTGGTTCAGGGCACGAATTCCCAGCTTGTTAAGGCTGATTAACACTGAGGGTAGACGAAAAGATGCCCCCAGACCGTGGGTTTCCAGAAGGTCCGCCGCACGTTCGAGCGAAAGCGCCGCCTTCTGGGCATGCTGAACCGCGATATCTTGGAATCTTTTTATGATGTTGAAAGAAACACCCAACCCCTCCATAAGCATGATAAGCGGCCGGTTAAGAAAATAGGGGGTGGGCCGGTCGAAAGAGCGGGCGATTTCAATTGCAGTGGAATCGGGCGCGTCGAACTTGGTCATAGAATCTCGGAGACAGATGATGTGGCCTTGGAGTCGATAATCGACGGACAACATGCCTTTCGACCCGCCGAAGCGAACCTGAAAGGCTTTCGGGAATCCTTTGAGAGACCGGGTGCGGCGTTTGGTGCGTTTGAGGTGCTTCCATATTTCCCTCGCCAGCTCCGGGGATATGGTTCCTACGCCGTCAGTAAAACAGTATTTTTGGCCCCCAAAGACTACTTCGATATCACGTATGTTGAAGATCTCCTCGACCTCGATGATGCAAGCGTCTGTGGCGGTAAACGCTTGTGAGAGTCTGGCAGCATATCGGGCGGGACAATACATGAGCTGGGAGTCGAAGGGTAGGTTGTCGAAGTTCCCTAGACTCTGTATAATCGACTCGGCCGTGACTCTCCCGTGCCTGCTATCGTCGAAAGGCTTGACGAACCTGCTGAGTTTAGAACGAGAATGGCTAGCTCAACTAGAAGGCACTCACCAAACAGAATGCTCTTTAAGAGCTGATTGCGAATAAGCCAGGAATTCAAAGCTACGCCCCGCAATTACTAGACCTTCCAGCAGCAGGGAGCCAAAGCGTTCACGGACAAAGGCGCGCTGATCTAGCTCCCGGTCATTGCTTTGATATTGGAGTCGTCCTTCTGCAGCGAAGGTGACCCGAAGGAAGGATTCCTGGTGTCGAGTGTCGTAATTGCGTATGACGCGATTTGAGCGCTCTGGATAGGGCCCTTCGAGGATCATCGTTGTCGGTGTGACGGTGACATGCAGTGATTGATACAAACTGCCGTCGGTGGGCAGAAGTGTTGGGGCGGTATACGCCTTGGAGAACTCTGCCGCAGTCTCATGGAAGCACCTTCGTACAGCATTGACATTCCTGTCGTCCTGGTCGTCACTCCCGTAAAGAACTTTGACCCTGCTCTTGAAGTCCCTGAGCAAGGCAGATGTGTGTTCCCGGCCTTTGTCCCGAACCATCCGCTCCACAGAAGGCAAGATGCCCAACATCTCCTTGATGTCGACAGCCCACCCGCATACGATGGATGCAACCTGGTAGGATACTTGCCAATCCAGCCTCCGGAGCCAGGCATCGTATTCGTCCATTGCGTCCTGAGAGAAGAGCCCTCGTCGGTCGACCTGATATTCATAGTCTTGCACCCGTTTGATGTTGGCCAGGCGGATAAGATGTTGGAACTGGTGCAAGTCAGAATTGGAGGATAGGACGAGGCGGATGACAAGAGATGCAAAGGGTGCCACTCGCTGATGACCAGGAATAGTCGGCAAAAACGCAAGTTGATTGCGTTTAGGGGTCGAACCACCAAAGAAAGCTGCAAAGAGCTGCTCCAGGCCATCAGAAGCACGCTCATATGTCGGGGGCTCGTTCAGGGAGAGCACGAGCACAGGTTGATGCTGATGGTAGTTGTGGGCGCTTAGTGAGGAAATGGTGGGTAAGCGAATGGCGATGATGTATGTTGGCTCGACGTCAATGATAGTGTTGGTCTGGGCGGTGAACTTGACACGCAGCTGGCGGCGTTCCTCGTCGAACGAGAGGAAACAATTGTGCGGGCTGTCCTCAGCCTCGACTGAGAGCGAGCCATCTCGGCATTCCCAGCAGAATTGGATGGCCTGAACAGGGATCTTTTCGTCAGCCAGTTCCTTTGTTCGACGTTGTTCATCTTGAATGGCCTGAGGATCCCTGTATGGCTGCAGGCGTATAGTTTCGACGATATCTTGCCTCCCTGCTGGGTTGTTGCTAAGCGAGAAGGCGATCTGTCTGCCGCCCAAATGAATTGAGCGAGCACCTGGCACCTGTCCATACATCTGCAGAAAGCGGTTTCCCAACTCCTGTGTTGGCAGCGTTAGAAAACCACATCCTTTGTGACGTCTAGCACCTCCGTTCTTATCCTTTAGTAAATGAACATGGAAATTGAACAAGGTGTCAGAGTTCCAAAATGGAGGGGAATGAAGGTGACGAGCGAGTTGGGTTGCTATTTGATGGTGGTCGAATTGCCAGCTTAACTGGCGCATGAAGATCTCCATGATGTCTGCCAGATGTGAGCTGGAAGACGAGCAAGAAGGTGGGGATTACTGCGCAGCAGGTGGATGGCCTTATCTACTCCCAGATAGGCGCCCAAATCATGTGATAGGGTCATGGGTGCGTGCAAAGAAGCAGACGGAAGCCAGGCCACATAGTAGGCTTAGACAGCCCTATGACCAGCTGCGGCCGAGAGTTACGGCTCTGACGACTTTTTGGTTGACAAAATAAATCATAAATTTGTGGCACGTAGCTACCGGAAAGTCGGTAGAATCTGTCGAATTTCTCGCCGACATACTTTCAGACGATCTTCAATAAGATTCTGCGAACGCAATGAGCGAGTTGAATAGAGGGAAGCAAAGCAATTCATACCGTATCATCGAGGTGCTTACTTCTCTCGATTTCCGAGCGAATCCAAGCCACAGTTTCGCGCCTCGTCATAGGGTCCAGGATGCCTGCACAGACGCGGCTTGAGCAAGTAATATGAATGATGAATATCGACTAACCACGAGACGCCCTGATTGTGTGCTTGTAGAGGTCCAAGACTTGCTGTTTCAATAGAAAATGCTTTAGAGTCAGCTGCCTGGCATTCTTGAATCCTGCAGGGTGCATTTTCAGAAACAAAGCTGCACAGGTATAAATTTGATGAGGATTTCAGTGTCCGCGTCTGCGCCATAGTCACACACCCAAACACCCATCATCTCTTCACGACCACCCAATGGAACACAACCCCTCAACACCAGACAGTACAGATGTCTCAGCTCTGGCAGACGCTCTCAGCTCGTCAGCCCTTGACACCTCGTCGCAGGCCTCGAGCCAGGCAGATTCAGCACCCCAAGCATCACCACGACCTTTGAGGATCTATACGAGAGCTCAGCTTCTCAGCCTTCATGATTCTCCTCTGGTCAAGCCCCCACCAAATATGCCTGAACTCAAGCACTGGTTTGGGTAGGTGCACTGACCTGTCCCCGTCCATCGTCTTGATTCCAACCCCTGTCATAGCACCGAAAATGAGCAGAATCTTTCTAAAAAAGACACAGACACGCTTGTATCCAACACAAGGGATAGGCGGCGAGTGCTTCAGGGTTGGATTTCGTGAACTGGAAGCTGATTTCCCTTTCTTTTAGCTTTCGACGAGAGTACGATGACGGAGGTTAGCTCCTTCCCTACTCTTGCCTGGTCACATTTGTCTTAACTTTGTCTAGACAACCCTGGCAGAGCCTCTTTCCGGTCAACACTTTCGCAGCCATCTCAGATGGGTAACTTCAAGCACCAGTCTCTACGTGATAGGGATAAAGATAGAGACGACAAAGATCGAGACCGCGACGCTCGAGACAAAGATGGTCATGAACGCCTCCGCCATGTCAGTAATACCCTTTGCGGTACTGGATGAACCTTATGTTTAACCTTGCCCTAGCTCTCGGACAAATACGACCGGGATCGTTTAGGACTGGCTGCTGCTAATGCACGCAATCGGGAACGCGAGAGTGGGCTGAGCCCGACGACGACGACGACGACGACGACGAGAACAGCACAGCCAAGTACGAACTCCACATCTTCTAGGCGTAACGAAGGTCGGGATGCAAGCAAACGGAAAGGTGAAGGTGGTGATGACTGGCGACGAGGTGAGTCGTGACTGTTGCAACCTGTAGATGTTGTGCCTCATTCATACATGGCCCAGACGTCCCTCGCTCTGGACGGGAAGAACGTAAGATGCTTTACCTTGCTTAATTAGCTCTCATTGACCCTTGTAGGTAACGACAACCCTCGCAAAGAACGCGAAGAACGCGCTCGATCTCGGCAACGTGATGCATCCAGATCTCGCACGGAAACCAGTCGCCGAGAACGAGCTGGAGAGGAAGACGATGACTCACGTCATTGGAGAGACGATGGGAAGAGGGACGATAGATTGGCTTCCAGGCGAACTCGCGATAAGCAAGGGGGTGACCATTGGGAGCCCTCGAATGACCGTGAGAGGCGATGGCCTGCTAACGAAGAGCGAGACGGAAGGACGAAGCGCACAAATGGTCGCGATCGCCGTACTGGTGCTGATGATCTTAAGGACCGCGAAGATCGCCGGGATAGGGAGAAAGAGAAGGAGCCCGCTTGGATGGATAGCTCTGTCCCGAGCGAGCCCTTACCTGGCATCCTTGGAGGGAAGGCCTCGAACGGGGAATTGGACGGGATTCAGGCTTGGAAGAAGGGGATGAAGGATAAAGAGAAGCAAGAGAAGGAGAAAGCTGTAGCTGATACTTCCCCGCCAGAGCAAGCTGCCGAAAGCCAACACACCAGCAGCGCGCCTCAGATGGACGAGATTCAACTCTTCCGCCTAATGATGCAGAAAGAACAGGGAAAACTTGGTGGAGACCAATCGGCGGATGCCTCGCCACGAGCCAAGCCTTCGGAAGGTTCACTCCCTGGTCCCGCGCTCGACCAGGGACTCAAGGCTGCTGGATCCTCTCAAGATCCATTAAAGCCCTCGACCGCCGCCCCTGCAGCGCTGGTTTCGCCCCCTCTCGGTCACGCAGACGGCGCGCCAGGTAACAGTCAATTTGTGCCCCCTCCTGGCTCGCGGTTACTGGCTCTGGGACGGGGCTCCGGGAAACCAACCCCAGCAGCAGAAATACCTGTTCAAGCGCCAGCTCCCCTTGGTGAGTGGCGGTCGGGGCGTTTACTGACTGCATGACTGACTTCTGCCAACAGCTGCTTCTTCCCTGCCTAATGTGCCCTCAGGCCGCTCCCAGCCTTCGAGAGGGAGTTCAAGCCTCACTCCGTTCGAGGAACAGGTGAACCAGTTCCAACCTCATATGGATGGCCTTGGCGGTCTCGCAGGTATTAATTCCCTGGAAGCCCAGCAACGTCTTCACCTCGATCGGTCACCCGTGAACCCCCAGTATGCCCATGCGCAAGACCATTTGATGATTGATTTGAATTCGAATGGTCACAACGCCAAAGGCAGTCGGTTTGCAAAGTTCTTCGACCCCAAATCGAGAGAACCGCCTGCCCTTTCTGCAAAATCGCAAAGCCCCATTGGCTTCCTCTCACAGTCGCCCGGCCTAGGCCAGAGGCCCGACCATACTCCTTATAACGCCCCTCCAAGCAATCATGAATCAAAGAACACGATGGATGACATTTACGCCATGCTTAGGGAATCTCAGGTATGTCCAGTTTACTACTCATTCGCAACCCACTAATTCTTGAGTAGTCCGGCCACAACCCGAACGCCAACCTCGGCCATCTCCCAATGCCCCAGCAAAACGCTGGATACAACGGGCACTCCAACCTCCAACCTATGCATCCGCAGCACCACGCCAGTCGCATCGAGTCCCTCTATGACAGCCGACTCGACGACCGAAGCTTTGTCCCAAACGACATGGTCCCAGGATTACGCACGTTTCCTCCGCCGCGTAATCGCGAAGCCTACTCGGAATCCATCGTCGATCCCATCCTTCATTTGCAGCGGCTATCTCAGCAGCAGCATCAACTCCCTCTGCGGGGCGAGCCATCATTCAACGGGCCAATCAACACATTGTACAACCAACCTCTTCCCCAACGTTCGCTGCCTAATCAACCGCAGTTTCGAGGAAATCCTGGCTCCAATGCTGCTCACCCACTGATGCAGAATCAGAACCCCCAACGCTTCCCGCCGGGCCTCGCTAACTTGGGTAATCGCCCACCTCATGAACCTTCTCAGTTCATCGGGCTTGGTGGTGGTAATGGGCCTGTAGGGGGTATGGGCAATAGTGTGCCTGTTCCCCAGCAGTTCAACAATTTCCCCAACAACAACCCTCAGTTCAATGCTCAGCAGTTCAGAGGAGGCATACCACCAATCAATCTACAAGGCCTTCAACAGTCTGCCTCGCCTCTTTCCATGAATAACGTCGGCCAACCCAATATCGACCCTCGTTTGTCCAACCAACACTTTGTAACAGGACTTGGCGGCGGCCAGCGACTGCCTAACAATCTTCCTGGGCAGAGGATGCCTCCTCATCCACAACTCAATTTGCGCGGCCCCCAGCAGCAACAGGTTCACCCACAATTACTTGGACACATGCAAGGCCCGACCAACCCCCCTCAGCAGCACATGAATCAGCCCGCGCAGGACTTGATGGCGTTGCTGTTGGGTGGTTCCATTCGCGATTAGAAGCGGCCATCTCTTGAGCTTCTCTTGGACTCCTTTGTCTGCAACCATTGTCGCTCCACCTTCCGGCCCTCCTTCCTTGTTTGCGTCCCTTATCCTCTCCACTTCGCGCACATTATCTGATATTAGTTCTTGCCCAATGATTCTGCCCATGATTCTGCCCCGTGAACAATTGTACGAGTCAACCTGGGTGCATCGGCCCTTTTCGCGTCTCAAGCAGACAAAGGAAGGTCACCTCGCGATGGGCTGCCAATCCGCCTGTCCCGTCCACCCGTAATGCTCCTCCCTCCTCCACCTGTATCATAAAGTATATTTTAGTTACCTCGAACTCATGGGTTGCCGGTTCAACTTTTAATTTCTACTTGACCAGTTTGAGGTAAAGTGCAGCCTAGCGGAGAATTAAGATGGGGGGCTCCGGTGTTAGGGTGAAAGTGAGCCATGCTTCAGGAAGCCATGAGTATATGTGTATAGAGTACCAGACGGCGATTGAAATGGGAATGGAAGACCCATGCTCAGAATAAGGCAATGCCACCGAAAGGTTCCTCTTCGAAGAACATCGATGGCTATCGATTCTGCGGGCAACCATTCGGGTCGCCCATTGAGAGGGCGAAAGCTGTCGCCGGCGGTCGTTGCTCTCGACCCCTCCAGCCCAATTGCCTTTATCATGGTGGCGAGAAAAAGTTTAACTGTTATTCTAGCCGTGGCGCTACTCTGGACTTCGCGCCGTAAGGTACATGTATACCATGGTCCCAAGTGGGTTCAGTCGTTCGAACTTCCATCTCTGGCACCAACTCTCTCCTCCATCAGATTCTCGAATGGCGTTTGAAACACGCCCACATCCAATTTACTTACATGATTTACATACCTGCCATTCCATGAATGAAAGAGAGTAAATGAACCTGGTCTAGGGCATGGCGGGTGGCTGAGCGCTGAGCGCTGAGCTGCCAGTCAACCACTCGCCTGGCGTCTAATAGATACGAATTTGAGGCCGCCGTCTTGTTCGAATGCTTCGACTTCGGAAGACAAGGCTTTTTACGTGAGTTATCTACCCAAACCTGTCGCATGAAGCCTCGCAATCGGCACTGCACAGGCTCGTGGCGTTTTTTCTCGTGTTTGCCGCCTATCACCAAAACTCCAAAAAGACCCGGCGTAGTCTGTAGGCGTTTGCCCCTCGATGCGAAGCGAAGCGGCGTATTTCTGACATGTGTATATGATGGGACATGTTCATGCGGCAGGGACATCAGGACTTTGGAGGCATGCAGGCCTGTTCATGAGAGTCCGAGGAAGCGACATTCGATCAAGGTCGTCCTAAGTGCGAGCTAGACGTGTGGGTAGGCTGAGAGACGGAGACAGCTGAGCGGCGGGAGTTACATTTATATGAGCGGGAGGGAAACGCCACGGCCTGGGGATCGGTCGTAGAAGCGTCTTCGGCTTTGCCGATGAGAGAGCGAGTTGCCCAGTAGATTATGTTCCTGGCATGCGCGGATGCTGCTTCGCTCCGCTAGAATCGACTGGCCCTGGGTGGTGTGGGTATTTGTTCATCAAATGGGCGCCCGCAGAACCTGTATGAATGTGATGTCCGACGAAGAGACAGACATTCATGAGTAAATTTGGATACATGCTGGGCTGGCATTCCACTGGCCAGAGAGCAAAATGGTTGCCCTTTGGGATGGTAGAATATTAGCTTCGAACTGAAAGAAAGAAAAGGATGTTACTTGAAATTTACGTGTAAGTAGATAGCGGACGGCGGGAGTTGGACGGAGGAATGATGGCCTAGCGGAGGTAGTACTGCAATGAGGCAAGCAGGCAGGCAGGTTAGCGGGTCGAAGTGTGGGTCTTGTATAGGTCTTGTATGCAAACTTGCATGTCCTAAAACTTGACCTTTTGTTCTCGACAAGCAACTCTCCTTCTCTCTCTTTCTGTCTCATCCCTCGTCGTCTTGTTCGACCTCGGTTGCTTGGGTTCCACTGCTCCCCCTGGTTCCTTTTGCGACAGGCATACTTGCTTTGTTCGTTCGACGTGGCCAACTCTCGCTAGATTCCTCACCTCCAGTCGTTCTTTGTTTCTTTTTTTTCCATTCAATCTATTTGAATAGTCACTCCTTTGCTCTCGTTTCCTGTACTCCTTCCTCATCCCTACCGCCCACTTCCAGTACGTCCCGCAGCAGAGGAAAGTTTAGGGCTATCATCTGACAGCGTATGCAATCAGCCCACCTTCCTTACCGGTCAACGCAAATATTTCTCTTGCTTGGTGAGTTTGTGGCCCACTGCTCTCTGCTTTTGACGAGTGCTGATGATATGTTTTTTGCAGACCACATATCGTCCCAGGTGAGATTGAGGATACGTCATTTGCTGGTCGCTGTAAAACGTGGGCCGTGAGAAGGATGTCCGGATTGTGTTTGAGTGGACAGCGGGTGTAATTCGGTTGGGATTCCTGTGGCTAGGATCGCAACGCGGGAACTGTGGGCCTAATTAGGTCTTGTTACTTGGCACCGTTTTTATAGGTCCTCTTTGTTCTTCTCTTCCCTGACCGGTCGTCATCGTCGTCGAGCCTGCCATACTCAACGACGAGCACGGTCGAGGGCTGTCCGTTTCTTTCTTTCTCTCCGTCTCTCCACTTTATCCGCAACGACCGCGACGCTTACCGGGCCCATCGTCGATTTATAGGTCTATCTCTTCCCATCCTCCGCCCCCCCACACCCAAACGACCACAACGTCCAGAGACCGTTGTCGTCGACATTTGTGATAGAATTGTATTTGGTGGAATAACTGGTGAGTTTGCGCCCATGTCTGCGGTGATTTGAGCTGGGAATAGACGATGCGATCGAGGCGTCACGTTCTTTCATCCATCGACTTCCCCTATCTTGCCCTTTTCTCTCCTTGACTCTCTACAAATCGGCGATGGCTGATGCTGTTTTGTGCCCGCCCAGTGTCGACCGTCTTGTAAATTCACTTGCAACCGTTGCCCTCGACATGAAAGACGTTTCAACAGCATCCACTCGTCACGCTCGCCAGAGTCTTGTCTACCCAAAGAAGCGGCCCTCGCCTCATGGAATCTCAAAGTCTCATAAATCGCCTTTGCTACCTGCAAATGGTGCTTCTCGCCTTTCTCCTCGCGCTGCAAAGGCTGCTCTCGCCCAGCAGCGTCAGAAGACCGCCCAGCTTCTCGCGATTCGCAAGGAGAGTGTCTATCTGGAAGAAGAGTATCGTGACGAGATCCGTCGCTACATGCATGATATGGAGGTGGGCACTTCATTCATCTTTTTTTGTTCCTCCCCCGTTTGCTCACGATGTCCTCCGTAGCGGAGCACGGCGTCATCAACCCAATCAATGGACCAGCAGCCTGAAATCAGGTGGCACATGCGCCCTTGTCTCGTCGACTTTCTCGTCGAGATCCATTTCACCTTCCGTCTGCGCCCAGAGACTCTCTATCTTACCCTCAACATCATCGATCGATACGTTTCCCGCCGCGTTGTCTACGTCAAGCACTACCAGCTCGTTGGTTGTGCAGCCCTCTGGATTGCCGCCAAGTTCGAAGATGCCAAAGAGCGTGTCCCTACCGTTCAGGATCTCTGTCATATCTGTCGGGACACCTACGAGGAGTCTGCTTTCATCCAGATGGAGGGGCACGTTCTCTCGACCATTCAGTGGAGTCTCGGTCACCCAACCGCGGAGGCGTGGTTGCGTCTCTTGTGCTGCTCGCCTATTCCTGAAGACACCAAGGTCCAGCATGTCGCTCGTTTTCTCATGGAGATCACCCTTTTCTACCGCGAGTTTGTCAAGCACACCCCGTCAACTATCGCCTTGGCTTCATTGACATTGGCGCGATACTTGTGTGGTAAGCCTCGCCGGTACTGGGAAGAGACTGAGGAATGTATCGAGGTCGTCGAGTTGTTGGACAACCGCCTCGCGAAGCATGTCAACGATCTGTCGGAGACCTTGATCAAGAAGTATTCCTATGCTTTCTACTCCAAGGCCGCCACCTTTGTGGTTCAATACTACCTTGAAGGCGGACGCTTCCACGAGGAGCCGCTTGTCTCACTTCCGGTCACTCCCAAACGGTCATCAGCCTCAACGGCGAGCACCCCCCATGAGCGCCTCAACCACTGTTTCTGATATGTCCGATGACATGCCAATGACACCTACCACGCCGCCAACCCCCGCCGTCTTACGCTTCCGACGCCTTTTCAAACGTCTTCTCTTCCTCCGATGACAAGGAGAACATGCCATCGACTTTCGAACCTGTACTCAACAAGCAGCGCATTGAGGCCCCGCCTGAACAATACCTGCCTCATGATTTTGTGGCCTATAGCCGACCCGCTCTGCACAGCTTAAATGTCTGTTCGCCAAGGACGGCTCTCGTCTCATGATGGCTCACCGCCTGACCGACCGACGCAGCTTCCCTCTCCGTTCTTGTCAAAAACGCAAGCAATCGCAAAATGTAACACCAATACACGTCGCATCGACATCTCGCATTTCACCTCTTCTGTTCTCGCACTCATTCACCATGCAATAATCACTATCCTTGCAATCATCACACATCATCAGCATTCATACCACGTATCGGAGGGGCGCACACCTGCGGAGAGACGACTAAACGTCCTGGGGCTCGAGCTCGTAAAGAAGCGTTGGATTCACCACTTCTGTTGGTGCCGACTTCCCTTCATCCACTTCTCCCGCATTCACACTACCTCAATAGAGCCATAATCTGACGCGCTCCTCTTGCATACTTTTCTGTAGTCGGTTTCCATCCCCTCCCCTTTTCCACACCTATGCATTCCTCTTTCTGTCCGCATCCCTTCTGTTCTCTCTCTGTCTCGAACCTTTTTCCTGCAGAATTCCTACGGGAATTCGCTTCCCAATCCACCTTAGTACGAAGTATACTTTATTCTTCACATTATCGTACACCTATTTACTTTTCCCCTTATCGCGTGCCTCCTTTGTTGGCTCCGGCCAGCTTTACCGCCTTATTCTTGGACAATCCTTCCCCCCTCGATAGCACGCTGTATTCCCTTTGCTCAAAGAGAATTCCTTCCTTTACCCGCTTATCCCTCGTTGTCGTGCGCTGCTGCCCTGTTGTCACTATTCTCTCGCAAGTTTATCCAAGTACAATATTCCTGTTGTCAGAGTATCGTGAATCCCAATACAATTCGTTTCGCCACTGATGTCGTCCGATCACTGGGCAGTCGATGCAATCGGTAGAAAACAGCGTAATTCGTCGCATGCCTCTCCCGAGGAAATTCACGGGTCCGTCAACATCGCGATCTTGGAGGATTCTGTGCCACATGCCGGTAGGATACCACGTCCTATCTCCTTGTTGGGTTTCTTTCTGTGCATCGTGGCCACTGCGAGACTCGTGGTTGTCCTGTGTTCCTGAAGAGATGTCAGATAGCTTAAGCGTAAGATAAGAGCATGAACGAGCAGTCGTTTTCGAAGACTGTTGCCTCCAAGTCTAACTTTTAGCCTTCGAAGAGACTGTTACAAACGCCGGCCTGTTTCTCATGAGGCTGAGCAAGAACCGCTTCGTCGGGGGCCTACTGCTACCTTTGATCTCGCAGAGTCCTTGTGGAATCCTAGGATCAGACCCCAAGCCGCAGAGGACTCTGGTCCAGCTCTTCCACCTCAATAGAACGGGCATTTGAGATGATGCTGGGAAGGTGAGACGGTCAGTGCTATCACCAGACCAGTTCTCTATGATCGATTATGCAGAGTATGATGTCTACACGAGCCTCGAGGCAACTCTGTCTTCCATTCTCTTCCATTCTGCCTGTATGGCGACGATTTCTCCTTTCTGGTGTACCCAAGAAGCCCAAATTCTGCATGTCTATGATTTCAAGGTACCTTTGTGGCCTTTCCATCTCACCCGGAAGAAATTGTGAAAGCGTGGGCGAGGTCCAAGTGGGCAGGGGCAGATCACGGAATTTCGAATTCGCCTCCTGCCAGCTGTTGCTCCCCCTTGTTCGGCTCTGCGTTAAAGAGGTAGATAGTGCGTCAGAGGGAGGGTTTTGTGATATTGCTATGCCCTTAGCAGGCAATGGGACTATTAGATGAGCGTCAACAGCGTCAACCATGACGAAGCTGGAATGTTTCGCCGTGTTTCTTGCAACAAGTTGCTCAGGGCGAAGCTTGGATCAAGGAACACAAGACCAACTCAAGCGTGCATGAGCAGAACCGACATGATTCTTCAGCGCAAATCTACCACAAGGTCTATGGCACTAAGCGCTCGTCGTCATTCCGAATTTCTCTGACTTACCCCTGTCGCGGGTTACGCGGGCTTTGAGGGAACCCGGAGAAACAAGCGCTTTGGCCTTGAGTTGACATGAGGCCCAACAGCCTGACGACCAGAGAACCACAATCAATTCAAAGGCACAGAATGCGGGCACGATATATCATAGCTGTGCAATCAACTTTCATTATGTTCACGTTTTTCACCGAGTAACAAATATCTTCTTTCCTTCCATTCTCCGTTCATATAGGCATAAGGATACAGAACAATATAGCTCATACAAATTCATCGGATCCCAGGTGTCAGTCGAGCAAGACAGCACCTCACTCCAAGATCCATTTATCCCCGTCCTTCTTGATGCCTACAGGCCTCTTCTCGTCCAGACTGATACGTCCAGCATGGAGGATGGCAGTCGTCAAGACAGTGTTGAGGAGCGTAGGGTAGCCATGACCGTCAAAGTCACCTGGCTGAGATTGACCAGCGTTTACAGCGCGGGAGGCGTCGATGAACTTTTCAATAGAGATATAGCCATAGCCGCGTTGACCGTCAAAGTGCCCACTGGCAGATGGCGAGTATTTCATGCTGTAGAGGCGTCAACTTCTCGAGTAGGTCGAAAACGGTGCGGCGACTTACTAAAAGGGGTTAATCCAGGCCTTTCCAGTCTCATCAAAGGTGCTGTCGTAGCCTCGGTGAGCTTGGTCGACCGTGATGTCTCCCTGGTAGACAAAAACAGCACGTAAGTAAATCCGGCTTGCAAGAGCCGAGTGTCATGATGGTACCTTCTCCCCCATGTAGTACCAGTGCTGTGCCGTGTGCACGCCTGCTTTGAGCGGTGCCGTCCAACTGGAGGTAGAGATGGCGGTACCCTTGTGCTTCGGGCTTTTGATGGATTGGAAGTCGATCAGGAGGGTGATGGTATCCTCAGTCTCGGGGACGCAGTTGTATGGTTCGCTGGTCGCGATACCAGTCGCAGCACTGGCCACCACACGCGTAGGAATCGCAATGTCCTGGAGAATCCAGCAGCAGATGTCAACGTGGTGAGAAGAGAGGTAGTAGCTAGAGGGAACACAGGCCGTTAGGCGTGAATGCCAGGCATCCGTATGACGCGCACCTAATATCAGAGTCCTTTCCCGCCCAGGCCTTGAAGGTCTCTAGCTGGCTCTTGGGTTGACTCATCCATGCATTGAAGAAGTTGAATTCTCCCAGAGTGGCAACCCGCGCCTTAGCGTCGCTGTAGACGGGATCATACCTAATTGAGGATGTTAAAAGTTTGTTAGCCTAAATAGTAACCCCACTTGCCGTTTATGGTGCTCGACCCAACACACGACGTTGTTCTTTTTGGCCACCCTCGATCAAGTGGTTGTGATGTTCGAGCTTTTGGACAGCAGGCTTGGTGATGAGGACGTGAATCTTTCGCTCCAGTGCGTAGAGGGCGATAGGATAGTGAGTGCCTGATGAAACGACTTGGTTAGCTGGCGAGCAGCGCCACGAACTTTGAAGGTTGACTGACTGTCGGGAGTGAAAATGATCACAGCGTCGCCAGCCTTGAGCTTATCAATAGCTTCCTTGTCTATCCGCAAATCTTGGTGAGCTGAGTCAAATGCTGACCAGAGGATCATACTCACAAGCCTCTGGGTCAACTGCACCCCCTTTCGGGTATTCATCGAATCTTAAGCAACGTTAGGTGAGACTAGCCCTCTGTGCGAGAACATAGATTGAGAACTCACGTCAAGTCCATATCCTTATAGACGGCACCGATGTTGTCCGACAAGTGTTGACGGATGGCAGGGAACTTGCTACCGTTGACACCAACCATTCCCAGTTGGTCAACCTAGAGACCAGTCAGAGGCTCGCAACAGCGTCTGAAGGTCATATCCCGCATACCTTTCCAAGCCTTCTCAGATCGAAGAGGGTCAAACCGACAACCTACCCGCCGATCAGAGTCAATATAGATAGGGGTAAATGAAGATAACACATACGCCGATCTATCAATCACAGTAAGCGCCCATAACTGTGATGCATGTGATGAGAGAAAGCTGAATTACGCACCTTTTTATCAGACTTGGATGCTCCTGCACCAGTCCATCCGGTGGTGTATTCACCCTATCTTTTTTTCAACATATGCTTTCTTCAAAACGTCAAGAGGGAACCTACAGTACCGCCTAAAAGTGCAAATCAAGTCGCATCATGCAAGTCATAGATCGGGGAATCGCAACTTACACATAAGAACGTTGATTTTGTCCGACATACTGGGTAGCTTGATAGAGAGCTTGAAAGGCGAGAAGAAGAGGTTAAAGGAACAATGCCAACGTTGCTCGTAGACACGGCTCTTATACTGTCGTATGAATCTCGGAGCAAAGGAAGCGCTGCCGGACCGCTCAGAGCCAAGTCGGATGATGGCGCACCGGCGGGTTCACGGGTCGGGGCGTCTGCAAGGCGTCTGATACTCAGAGAAGGTCATTGCAGAGGAGACGAGTTCTATGAAAGCAGCAAAGGAAAAAGGGATTCAAGCCCATGTGTGTTGATTTGTTCAATCAGATTACACATGTCGTGTCAAACGCGCCGGATAGGTGATTGCATGGGTAGGGGTTAGTCCCTGTGCGGGCCTCTTGCTGCCGGGGGAGCCAGATTAGCTATCTTATCCACGGGGTTGTACGAGTCGAAGAACTATGCCTTGATGGGCCACATAGGATCATCTGAGGGAGAGTGGGCCAAAGAGGTTGCCCTCACCAGGTCGACCATCAACTTAATGTGACCACCGAGTAATTCAAGTGTTGCAGATGGGTTATCGTGCTGCCTCGACCCATCCGCTGGAAAATTTAGGACCCTGAATAGTTCATTGCGAAGTTAGAAGTCGGCCAACAGTAAGCCGGATATTCATACAGACAGACTCACCGGCTGCGCTTGACGGCTTCGTCAGGATAGATGCGGGTACCTCAGCCCACATACGCCTAGCCCGTTCCTGAAGCATATCCTGTTGAAGTGAACCAATATTACATCCGAGCTCTGTAATCCAAGTGCAAGACCAGTGGTCAAGAGTCAACTAGGCCTTGACTTTGCTATTTGCGACTCGGAGCGCGAGACAGCAGCCACGTGCTTGTCGGTTTGCTTGAGCTGTTGTTTTGTGCTCACAGGCATTGACAGCCTCCTCGCCAAACAAATGTTTGGATGCCCGTCGTCAATGCATGCCTGTCATTGCAGGATGCAAGCCAAGGAGAATAGGCAGAAGGGTATAGAGTCGTGATGAATAGATTCTCAGTATGTCTCGCCGTTGAGATTAGCCAGAGAGCACGGATTTGGAAGCCAGAGAGGGGCATCGGGTAAGCCCTTGACCATGAAGGGACTCGGCCCTATTTTTCTGAGCAGAGCTGGACGGACTGAGGGCCTAAGAAATTTAGGAATATGATTGTTTGAATGTTGGGTGTAGACAGAGGTCAGAGGGAAGGGAGGCGGGCGTGGATTTATGATCAAGGTCACGGTTGCCTCGCAGCCTTAAACATCGCCGCCCCTACACAGACATCTGCTGGCTTTCCCATCACGGTTTTCCGCTTGCACCCTCCGCCTTCCCTCACCTCTTCCCATCATCTCCTCGTCGTCGTCGTTCCCCCAAACGACCACACCGACCACAATTCCTCCCCCGGTCGCCCTCAAAAATGCCACTGTGCCGAAGGAAGCGCGTAATACAGACAGAGGTCACCCCCGCCCTCCACGCAGCCCTCAAAGGCGACCCAGATCGCAAAGTCTTCTTCCTCGAAACCACCGGCGAGATTTTCGAGACCTATGAGTATGTCCTCACTCCCGCTTGTACCTCTCCATCTGACCCCCTTTGCAGGGAGTATGCAGCGCGCATGTCGTTCTACCGCCTAAAGCAGTTCCAATGTGAAGTAACAGGAAAGAGTGGCCTCGACTACTTCCAGGCACTAGCCAGCGAACGCCAGGAGGCCCGAACCCTGCACACCCGCTTCCCTGAACAGCTGAAAGCACCGGTCTTGAGGGCAGTTCAATGGCGTACGTGTCTGCCGCTTTCAACCAAGACTTCGTATTCACATCCAGTCCAGAGGTTGTCGGTCGATTGGACCATCTTGTCGAAGCAGTATACGAGCGTTTCAAGGACCGTTATTTCAAAGAAGAGAGTAAGAGAGCAAGTTGTGATTCCCTTTTATATCACTAACCTCCCATTCGCCAGAAATCATTGTTGACCTCAATGGCGTGAGGTACGTCTAAGACTTTCTTCGTTCTATAATGCATACTCACAATGCCTAACGCAGGTATATTGCTCGAATAGACCGAGTTTACCCACCCAAATTCAGTGATTCCAAAGTCCGTGATTCGTACAAAAACACGCCCGCGACGATCCTCGACAACGAAGAATTCCATGTCGTAGGCGGAGACTTGAACATCTCTGTTGAGGACTCTTTGCAGCAGGATAGCCCAGATGGCTACTACTACTGGTGCTACCTCCTTGAGCTGGAGAAAGACAAGAGCCACGAAAAGGGCAAAAACAAGCTTCCTGATATGCACAAGGAAGGAAAGCTCGTGGGTAGCCTCGTCGAGGTTCGTTGCCAGATGATGAGGTTAGTCCTCTTTCGGTTAGCCCTCCTGGCTCCTTCTGACCTCTTTCACTTGGCTAGCCGGGATCGCCTTGCTTTTTCAAAATCAATCCTTCGACGGTTCATTCGCGACTGTGTTGATCGAGACCCTGCAGTTGCTTCTCCCTGGACGGTCAAGCCTAACCTCGCGAAACGATATGGCGTCGACTCTCACATGCCGGAAGAGACAAAGTCCCATGTGGAGGACGTACGCAAGGGCGAGATTGACAAGCGGAAGAAGGCTTGGGAGGACAAGGAAGGGCCACCAACCAAAAAGCAGAAGAAAATGACTGCCGCACAGGAGGAGAAAGGTGATGCCGTTCACCGACTTGAAAGAAAGCATTCATTGATGTGTTCATCTGCAGCGGAGAAGAAGGAGAAGGAGGCCAAGGACAAGGCTGAAAAGCAAAGACTCGCCAAAGAAGAGGCAGAGCGACTTGCAGCTGAGAAGAAGAAGAAGAAACCCATTCGTTATCCCACAGAAGATCTTGACATTCAAGTTTCCGATAAGGACAAGAAGGCTGGCACGAAAGTTCAGCGGCCTTTGGCCAGCCGTGCCCTCCCATTCAACGAAAACCCAAATGTCTTTGAATCTTTCCTCCTTGCTTGGAGTTTCCTGGTGGTATATGGGTACGTTTTCCTTCTGCTCGTCAGTCCCCTTCTTAACACAACGTTATAGACACCCTCTGCATCTGTCAAGTTTTACTCTTGATGAGTTTGAAGGGGCCATTCGACACTCCTTCCCTGAAACGCCTTGCGACCTGCTCGCCGAGGTGCACTCGACCCTCGTGTACAATCTCAGAACGGTGCCATTCGTCCGCCATGGCGCGCTCTTGTCACTCTTGAAGTATAAGGAGGACAAGGTCTCAAGTCATGAGGAGGAAGAGATATGCTATGGCGTCACTGTTGACGATCTCACAGCTGCAATGGCTGACGTTGGTAATAACTGGGAACGTGTACCTCTGCGCTTCTCCGAGGGTAGAGAGGGCTGGGAGGAAGCTGTAGTTGGCTGCCTGAAAGATGTAAGTGAAGGCCTCTCATTACCCAACTGGTAAACTGAGACCTCCGTAGCACGCCAACCTGGACAACTTCCCCCGAATGCGAGAGATTTTGACCAAATTGCTCTTCGCACCTGAAGACGAGGAGATGGCTGGAACCAGTTCTCGAGCGACAACCCCAACGGGATATAAACTATCAGGAGCGGCCTCCCCTCGCGAGCGCTACTACTTTTTGCCTGTGGAGGATCGCATTGCAATCCTGTCATTCATGTGCAATCTGGCGGTATCGAGCAAGGCCATTCATATTCATATGGAGTCCTGCGAAGAGCAATTGACAGCGTTACGAAAGGAGAAAATCGACGTTAACAGGCAGAAGAAGCAGTAGTAAGTATGTTTCTTTGACCTTGCAATACCTTCACTGATGAGACGACAGCCTCGAGGAAATGGGCCAACTCAACGCCGAAAGTAAAGAGGATAGAGGATCTGCAACCCCCGCAAACGGTGAAGATGTCAACATGGAGAATGGCTCTGACACTGGAGAAGGTACCGTCAACCGCTATTTCCTATTTGACGCCTGTCTCATTTCCCCCCAGTACGTACGAAATCACTTGGTCATTCAAAGGAACGTGAAGCCGCCAGGGCCAAGCAAGCGTCGGAGAAACAAGCCCAGGCAGATCGCCGCCGCATTGAAGACGAGGTGGCAAAGCTTGAGCGCCGTCTTGAAGGAATTGAGCGTGAATTCAGAAAGCTCCTCGGTGCCGTTCGAGTGAAGCCTCTAGGACGGGATCGCTTCTACAACCGCATCTGGTGGTTCGATGGCATGGGTGCTGCGTCACTGGTTGGAACCAACGGTAACACCCAGTATGGGACAGGCCGGATATTCATTCAAGGCCCCAGCGAATTCGACATGGAGCTGATCAACCAGCGACTGGACGAAGGCATTGAAGCGCGCCGCGTGGAGGAGGAAGGCGAGCAAGGAGTGCTAAAGTCGAATGAGTGGGCAGTCTACAACGAGCTTGAAGAGGTCAGTGTTATCCATCTCCAACTCTCTTTTGCCGTCTAAGGCTGTTGCATTGCAGCTGGATGAGTTCGTGGCTTGGCTGAACCCGAAAGGTCACAGAGAGTTAGCTCTGAAGAACGTTTTGACCAAGTGGTGGCCCCACATCACTGGTGGATTGAAGAAACGAATTGCAGTGAGTAACTTTTCAGTGGTGTGCTATTTCTGCATGCTCACCCTCCTTGCTCAGGATGCCAACGCCGCCGCTGCCAAAGTCCCCGATGTCACAGTCGCTCGACGAAGTGCTCGATCCAAATCCTCCATTAGCGACATTGCGCGAGAGCCATATATGCTCTGGACCAATCGCAAAGCCAACGCTTCTTGAAGCACGTTTATAGAACCGTATTAAAGTTATTCGCAGGTTTCTCCCCTGATACATAGATCATTGCACTACTTTATTCACGCATATCCCTTGTTCATTCGGGCGCATATCCTACCATCCAAGAAGATTTTGGCGACACCTCTCTGCTCAAATTCAGCCCCAGAACCTTGATCTCTTTATTTCGTCGTGGGTTTCGTTCCCCTCAATGATACGCCTGTCCGGATGTGAATGAACATCGAATGCAGACTTGGCGGTATGGACCGTGTTGTCGGGCAGCAGGAGAAAGGTCCTTGAATACAGTAGGATCCATCGAGAAGCATCTGGCTGGTTCTTGCTCTTGGGTGCGACGAAGTATGTTCATGAATGATAGAACCCACTTCGCTGAGCTCCGGCGCGAAGAAGGCCTGTCAAATCAAATTCCAGACAAATGGGACAATAGATAAGGGCCATTCCATCATAACCCACAGGTCGCCGTTGGAGCGCACTTCTCCTATCTTTCTCCCGTTCTCTCCCCCCATCTTCATCGACATACCCTATAACGCCTAGGCCATGGCCTCGCAAGGCACCTCCTTCTCCTTCGGCTCTGCTGTGAGCGCGACGGGAAGTGCATTCTCGGACGCCTTTGAATCATGTGCGTCACTCTTGATGGGATCCACCAAAATAAACCTCTGTTGAATTGCTCGACCATAGATCGTAGAACTCAATATCTCGTTGCTGGTTCATCTGTAGCCCCTACGTCAGAGACAGACGAGGAGGCCGAAGATGAAGAGACCGGGTTTAGAAGAGGTCCTCTCTACGACTCTGACGACGAAGAGGTGGACGCGGACTCGGAGGATGGTCGAGGTGGTTCACCGCAGATTCGACGCCGGGAAGACTCATTCGTTGCAAATCTCGACTGGGATGAGGAAGGCGAAGGAGAACCTTCACATCCCCAGATATCCGTATCACCTTTCTCAAGACCCCACCTGTCTTCGAGGAGATACGACACCCAGAACACCATCCAGCCTACGGTCCGCCGGCCTGCAGAACTCGTCAAGCCTCCCATCCGGGAGCTGCGAGGAAATGAATCTTCGCCTCTTCTATCGCGAAAGACATCCTCAATACAGGCACCGCTCTCTTTTGAAGAGCCTGCGGCAAAGGGCTATGGAACGCAGGCACAAGACCCTAATTTACTGTCTCCTCCTCAGGTTCCGATCTTGCGGAGGCGGTCATCTGCAGCCTCACACAAATCCAAGTTGCAGCAGTACTCTTTTGGCGGGAGGAGTACGTATGGACAGAGCGTGAGTGCTACTCTTCATTTTGCTTTGCTCATGTTCTCAAACCTCTTTGCGTAGTTGTTCAACTCGATTGCCATTCTTTTGGGAATCGGTATGCTGTCTGAACCTCTTGCTTTCGCGTATGCAGGCTGGGGAATGGGCACGGTCCTCATTATCACGTATGCGATGATCTCTTGTTACACGTACGCTTGTTCCTATTTCCTCTCGTAATAGTGCCTAACTTTAGCTACAGTGCCAAGATTCTTGCGAGGGTTATCCTATCTGACCCTCGCCTTCGATCTTACGCCGACATTGGAAGGAAGGCGTTTGGTCCCAAAGCGACTGTCTTCATCAGTGCCATGTTCTGCTTAGAACTCTTCGCTGTAACGTACGTGTCTCTAGCACTTTCGCAACGACTGGCCCGCTAACGAGGCTTCGATAGTGTCGTTCTAGTAACCTTGTACGCAGACTCCCTGCACTCCTTGGTGCCCAAGTACTCGCAAGATACCTACAAACTAATGGGCTTGCTTATGTGAGTTGAGCCACCCTGCTGCGAGTATCGCTTGATTACTGACCTTCCATGTAGCTTTATCCCTACCGTTTTCCTCCCGCTCTCCCTTCTGTCGTATACCTCGATTTTGGGCATTTTCTCGACGGTTATTCTCGTCTTCGTCATCTTCATCGATGGCTTCAGCAAGAAAACAGCTCCTGGCAGCCTGTGGGAGCCCGCGCCAACAAGCTTTGGAGTCAAATCTTTCAACAAGCTGGGTCTTGCGTTCGGCTTATTCATGGCCGGCGTACGTGAATCCTCCGATTGTCTGTTTATGGCTTCTGACTGACATGCTCTGATGATGTAGTTCTCCGGACATCCTGTCATACCCTCTCTTGCTAGAGATATGGTCGATCCTAGCCAATTCGACCACATGATTAATTGGGCATTTGTGAGTATCAACCACTTTCCTGCCGAATGTTATTAACACAGCTCGAAGACCATTGCGACGTTCATCTATACCGCCATTGGTGCTGCTGGCTACCTCATGTTCGGCGACAAAGTTCACGACGAAGTAAGTGATTGTTTTCCCTTGCATTTCGAGCGGAAGGTAACCAAACATCTTAGATTAGTATTGACCTTCTCAATACCCCCGGCTATCAGCCAATGCTGAACCAGATTTGTCTCTGGCTTCTCGTCATCAGCCCTCTGTTGGTTCTTTTCTTCCCTTCCTTCCCTCAGCTACTTACGGGTCCACCTCAGGTCCAAGTTTGGGCTCAACACCCAACCATTGACGACGACCATCGACGTCTTCCTGGGACTTGACACTCCCAGTTTTGCCTCGCCGGAAGATCTAGCGGCGAAGCCAGGTCGGCTTTCCATCTCTCGACATGGCATGAAGCGGGCTCTTGCAATCCTCCAAAGGATATGCATTACCTTGCTTTCTGTCGCTGTATCCATCTTGATCCCAGAGTTCAGCTCGATGATGGCGTTCCTGGGGTCGTTCTCTGCGTTCATGCTGGCCGTCGTGGGACCTGTGCTGGCGAACATTATGCTCGTCGGGCGGTGTAGCCTCATAGATGGATTTATTGTCTTCATTGGGGTTGTGATGGCAGTTTGGGGAACTGCTGCTGCGTTTTACTCTGCCGCTTGATGCAAACTCTTGCGCATCATGAACCACTTGGGCAGCAAAACTTTCCCCTTTCTTTTCAATTGTGCCATATCTGTGTGTACGCACTTCGTTTGTTTTTTGACGACCTTTTACGAATCAAGGACTCCAGGATGACGGGGGGTTAATGATGGACAATGCAAAGGATCATAGTAGTAGAGTTATACAATGTGTTGATAGCCATGCGTCCTATGCCTTTATGGCGTGCGAGATGACCCTGGCAAGCTCTGAAGTGATATAAGTTGCCAAACCAAAGAGAAAATGTGTGGCAACGCACGGGGAAGTTTTATTTGCTCTTGAACGACTGTAGCCTCGATCTGGTTGTCGGGGTTGGGAGGGACAGAAATCACACCTGACGAAGAGTCGATCGTCCATCCCAGTTGCTTGACGTACCCCTCCAAGTCGTTGCCTTGAGATAGTGCTTAGTTCCTTGCACAAATGTAAAAACCATGGATAAACATACCCTGGAGGTTCAAGTAGGATCCCAAGCGCTGCGAGGTGATATTCGTAAAAGTAGCCTTGACAGCTCTGATCGCAACCTGACGGATGGCGTTCTCAAAGCCAGCGACCTCGACGGTATAATTGTCTCGTAGATTTTCATACTCATCCGAGCTGAACGATTCCCAGAACGCGGGGAAACGACATCGGTACAAGAGATTTTGTAGGCTCTTGAGCAAGGGGAGGAGGGCAGGGAGAGGATCGGGTTCGTCCATCTGAGAGTTTAGAGGACGCTCGTCGAGTAGGGATATGCAGAGGTTAAAGTCGGGAGAGGGGGTAGAGGTGAGTGCTTTCAAGAGGATGTTGACCACTACATCGGGGTTGTATAGGTCTGGGTTGAATTGGTAGCTATTCTACGATTAGAGGAAGGGCTAATTTGACATTAAATTGCTACGCACAGCTTGAGGATGGCTAAGTTTGCGAGGCAGTCGTATTCCTCACTTCTGATCTGGTGGTAGAGATAGTCCTCCAGGATACTGACATTGGAAGGGTTGTATCGGTCTGCAATAATCAGCCAGGCATCACTTCGCAGTCTCAGCAATACACACCAACGCCAGACACAAGATCCTCAATGAGGTCTGGCCGAGTTTCAGGTCTAGTCCAGGACGAGGTCATTTTGTACAGTTCAAAAGAAATCAATAGTTCACAGGAAGTGAAAGAGATCAAACTTTTGCTTTCTCACGATAGACCTAGTCTTGGCGCGACTGATCCTCGACGCGTTTCAAGTGAACGGCGATGGCAGAACGCGAAGGCAGCACCATGGACGTCGATGCTCCTGCTCAGCCGGCCGAGGCAGCAGCAAATCCTGAACCCAAAACAGCAAACTACAAGCTGCGATACATCCTGAGCGGTCACTCGTCCTCGATTTCCTCGCTGAAGTTCAGTCCAGACGGCACAATGCTCGCATCGACAGGTAATATCGCGTTCAATCTCATATACATAGGATGATTAACCTCGGGATCGAAGGGAAGGTCCAGACAAGACGATAAAGATATGGGATACAGAGTCCGGCGACATTCTGCACACCTTCAAAGGAACCCACAAGGAAGGAATCAACGATATTGCCTGGGCGAGCGACCAGGAGTTTGTCGCCTCTGCTTCAGACGACAAGAATATCATCATATGGAGCATGGAAGTGGTGAGCCTCACATCTTTAGCACGGGTTTCAGACGTTTATGAGGGCAGAGGGAAGAGGTCAAAGTGTTGACTGGGCACACGAATGTCGTGTTTTGCATCGCGTACAACCCCGTTGGGAATCTATTGGTATCTGGAGGATACGATGAGACAGTTATCATCTGGGACGTGGCAAGAGGTGTGTCGATCGTGGGTGCTGTATATATTAGCATTGCTGACCCGAGAACAGGGAAGCCCCTCAAGGTTCTGCCTGCCCACTCCGATCCTGTAACCGCTGTTGGGTTCAACCATGATGGAACCCTGATCATATCCTGCGCAATGGATGGCCTGATGTGAGTTCTGTTCATCCCTCGCCTTGCCTCTTCTAATAGACCGCAGCCGATTGTGGGATGCGGAGTCTGGGCAGTGCCTAAAGACGCTCGTTGATGACGACAATCCGATATGGTGCGGTACCCCCGCTACTCTCCGCAATGAGCGCATCTAACGCCGTGCCCACAGCTCACATGTGCGCTTCTCCCCGAACTCGCGTTTTGTGCTTGCATCGACGCAAGATTCCACCATCCGGCTGTGGAACTACCAAACGTCACGTTGCGTCAAGACGTACACCGGCCATGTTAACCGGACATACTGCATCCCTGCTTGCTTTGTGACGACTTCTTCAAAAAGCAAGTATATTGTAAGCGGAAGTGAGGACGGAAAGATCTATATCTGGGACCTTCAGGGTCGTCAGGTGGTACAGGTTCTTGATGGGCATAGAGGTAAGCACGAGGCTTATCTTTCATATCTTTGCTGTTCCCTGAGGGCATGCCTTTTGCAGACGTTGTACTGGCGATTGCGGTATGTGGAGTGAATGCGTGCGTTACCTGGTTCTTTTTGCTTATTGTGCTGTTGCTGTAGGCGCATCCAACAAAGAACATCATCGCCTCCGCGTCTATGGAAAAGGATTTGACAATCAAGCTGTGGACTGACTCATAACGTATACCGTTGTAGTAGTAATCACAGCATTTTGAATTGCTCTAGGGTGTTCTGGATTGCACATGAGGCTGTAGTGTGGCGATGGTGATTACCGATTGCGGGTACCGATCAGTCACGCCGGCTCATGACTAGTGACTGTGGGAAAGACCCTGACCCATTCCTATAAAGTCTGGGGTTGCCACTTGCCCTGCTCCTTATCCTTTCTCTTCTACTTGCCACACACATTCACCATGCAGGTAAGCGTCTGGCGCTCGACTTGTCCTTGGATTGCCACTCATCCAGCGTAACAGATCTTTGTTAAGACCCTCACCGGAAAGACCATCACCCTTGAGGTCGAGTCCTCCGACACTATCGACAACGTCAAGGCCAAGATTCAAGACAAGGAGGGCATCCCACCCGACCAGCAGCGTCTTATCTTCGCCGGCAAGCAGCTCGAAGACGGCCGCACTCTTTCGGACTACAACATCCAGAAGGAGTCGACCCTTCACCTTGTCCTCCGTCTTCGTGGCGGCATGCAAGTAAGTAGAGCGCCCATGTCTCATGCTTGATCACGCCTAACATACTTTCACCAGATCTTCGTCAAGACCCTCACGGGCAAGACGATCACCCTCGAGGTCGAGTCTTCCGACACCATTGACAATGTCAAGGCCAAGATCCAGGATAAGGAGGGCATCCCCCCTGACCAGCAGCGATTGATCTTCGCCGGCAAGCAGCTCGAAGATGGTCGTACCCTCTCCGACTACAACATTCAGAAGGAGTCCACTCTCCATCTCGTCCTTCGTCTCCGTGGTGGTATGCAGGTACGTTGCGTCATTTGTCGCCATCTCCAACCTTGGCTTACATTCCACATCAGATCTTCGTCAAGACCCTTACTGGCAAAACCATCACCTTGGAGGTGGAGTCTTCTGACACCATTGACAACGTGAAGGCCAAGATCCAGGACAAGGAGGGCATTCCCCCCGATCAGCAACGTCTCATCTTCGCTGGCAAGCAGCTTGAGGATGGCCGCACCCTCTCCGACTACAATATCCAGAAGGAGTCAACCCTCCATCTCGTTCTCCGTCTCCGTGGTGGTATGCAGATCTTCGTCAAGACCTTGACCGGCAAGACCATCACTCTTGAGGTCGAGTCGTCTGATACCATCGACAACGTGAAGGCGAAGATCCAGGACAAGGAAGGCATCCCTCCCGACCAGCAGCGCTTGATCTTTGCCGGCAAGCAGCTCGAGGATGGCCGCACTCTCTCTGACTACAACATCCAGAAGGAGTCGACTCTTCACCTCGTCCTTCGTCTCCGTGGTGGCAACTAATATGCTTTGTCACCTGTTCGAGTTGGGGTTCCTTTCTGCCACCGCCGTCTTGTAGCCACACATTCGTTGTATCATCATCCATCGTTAACGACTTTCATACGAAATACATTTACTTCATGCCTTGACTTTTATTAATCGACCAATATCGGTTCTCGCCTTTGAATTCAAACCGGGTAAGGCATTGCAACGTTAGAGTAGCTCGGTCTCGGGCTGTTAGACACTTGCATTAGACTGAAGGGGCCAAAGGTGTGCGCGGTCAGATACATGGGTGTAATCTAACCATCGTCGTCTTCTGGTTGTCCTCCCACTCCCTCACCATCTACTGGCTTTGCCTTCCGTCTTCGCTTCCTCTTCTTCGTTGAAGCTTCGCCCCCAGTATCGATTGCACTGACAGTATGTTCCTGACTATTGTCTCCGCCTTCTTCTTCCCCAGCATCCCTCTTTCTCTTGCCCAAGTCGATACGATCCTCTTTGTCCTGACTTTTCCTCTTGTTAGTGCTCTGTCCACTACTCAGCTTGCTTGGTGAACCCTTCGAAGGCTGTACCAACTCCACTTTCTTCTTCTTGACACTGAGAGGGTTAGGCCCTTTCGGACCTTTCTTTTTCTTCTTGGGAGCCTCTTCGGGCTGAGTTTCCTTCACGAGTTTGATATCAGACGATGAAGTAGCCCCGAGATTCTTTTCTTCGAGCTGCATGTATGGGTAAGCGGATAGCTGGCTGCTAGATGCAGAAAGCATACGTACCAGGTGTTTTGCTCGTAGCGTTGCATCGCTTGGAGGCTCAAGTATCATAACCGACCGGTTTATGTGGATCAGCGGTGTTGCTGGTATTTTTCGAAGATGATTTCGGAGGGGTTGAGACTGAGCAACTATCACATAGCGATGCTTATTCGAGTCACCTATCTCAGAGCAATCAGCAGTATGTTCAACTGTTATAGGCGGGGAGGCTTACCAACGACATCCTTCAAGCAGTCTTCCGGGTTGATAGCCTCTCGGTGGTTACATTTTCGACGCTCGAACGTTTTGGCGAGATCGACCGCTGGTTGGTTTGATTTCCCCGACAGGTAGAGAGCGTGTATGCAACATTGAGTTATCACTAGTGGAAGAGAGCGGCTTAGGAGCCGGGGACTGTCAGTGGGTGGTCATTCTACGATGAGTAAGGTGAAGTAAAAAAAGTGAATGGTAAAACGAAAAGAGGAGTGTAACTCACTTGGCTTGACTTCGCCTTGTGCAACTGTAGATAGCTGCTTAACGAGGTCAAACTTGTTTTCAATAGCCATTTTGCAAGTCTCTGGGTCGACTAGAAGAGCAGATCAAGGCAATCCAGAATGGCACAGAAAGTGGGGGCGTGCACGCAGCAGGGAGTAGAACAAGGAGAGAAGTAGCCTTTAGCAGCGTTTTTATTCATAGACCAGGAGGAGACGCACTGAGCAGCTGGTAAGGCTGTCTGAACCCAAAGAACTGGGAATAGAGGTGCATAAGCTTTCGGTAAGCCTTTGCGCGTTTTTGCCTCATTTTGAACGAGGATTTTGGGGTCCCAGAAGTCGCCCTTTTGGGTTCCTATTCGGTGCAGGTGCCCTACAAGATGGCAACTCAACCAGATCCAGAGAGTTGAAGCAAAACCGTAATGATGGTGGTGGTACAGATCAGAGAACGAAGACTTTGCCATCAACAGACCTTTTGCTTCCACACTCTCTCGACCCCAATGGCACTGTCCCGCCAGTTCGTCTCTCTATGCTGTAGTATTGCACTATGGTACGTAGCTCGACACTCTGGCTTCTAGAAAGCTAATAAATGCTCAACTTCTGCAGGATAACGCTCGTAGCCGCTGTTGACATCCAGGGACGAGTCTCTTGGAATACCGTTGCTCGTAGTGCGTGTATATCCTTACGCCATGGCAGTAGAACATAAAGTTGACCTGAGCCTATCACAACAGATGCTGCCGCTCTAGGGAGTGCTAAAGCCGTTCTCGACGATGGCAAATACGCCGGCTCTGTAACCAAGTCTGGGCATTTCACGATGTGCGTCTGTTCTAGTATTTCGAGTCGCTGTTCAAGGCTAATAGTGGTATTCCATGGCAGACCTGATGTTCCAGAGGGAACCTACGTCCTCTCGGTTATCACACATAACTACGTGTTCGATCAGGTACCGCTTCATTGCACCTCTCGCAGGTCCCTCAGTAGCTGACACCCCCCGTCACCGATAGCTCCGCATTGACGTGCTCCCTGCTCTCCCTGTCACGCCCCCCACGTCTTTGTCTGAACCAGAGCCTACAGATGCACCCTCCTCCACTCGTGCACCCTCGACCGCATCCCAACAAGTGGATGTCCGACCGTATGTCCCGGGCACCCCGTTCAACCCTGCCTCCACTATCCTTTTGCCTTATCCTATCAAGCTTTCGGCCAAGGAGAAGTTCAGCTATTATTCGCCGAGGCAGAGCTTTGATGTCCTGTCTATGCTTTCGAATCCTATGATGCTAATGATGGTTGCGGCGGGTGCGCTAGCGGTGGGGATGCCATATCTCATGGTGAGTTGTCTTTCTATTGCTTCTTCGTCGTATCTTGTCTCCGCGACCGCGGTAGAGATCCACAGTTAGCCCTTTCATGGTCCGAGAACGGTACTGAACCCAATACCACAGAAAAACCTCGACCCCGAAGCGTTGAAAGAACTTGAGGGAAATCAAGCCAAACTCGCGGGTGTGCAAAGTGCATTCGCGTCAGGAAACCTCAAGGATGGGTACGTTTCTCGGCCTTCTACTATACATGCACAGAACTAATTATGAGCCCAGGTTCTCGGCCATGATGGCAGCAGCGGATGAGGCGGTACCTGCAGGCGATGCTCCAGGTCCCAAGGTGCAGAAGCAACAGAAGGCTGGAACGGCAGGGAAGAAAGCAAGACGGTAGCGCTTCCTTGCTTGTTGTACCATAGATGCATATGAAGCTTTCCCGGGTTCTGCTCATCTCTTTGGAAGAACTGCATGCGCAGCAGTGTTCCGGCTCAGATATCAAGAGGTAGAGAATGAAGTAGAGTCAGAGCCGGTGCTGTTCTGAACCGCCCTCTGCTCTTCATATGGTCCTCGCGATGGTACCGCTGGATACTGGAGTGCACGACGGATCATTTGATTACTGCGCAATGGGAGATAAGCTCGAGACCATTGAGATGCGGAGGTCGACGTCGACATACCGTGCTTTGAATTGAGCCAGAATGGCAGTAGCGGGCTTGCGTTCCTCCAGACCGTGAGCGGGTGTTGCAGTCCTGGGGTTGTGGAGTCGCATTGAATGAGAGTTGATTGTGGACAGAGCCTATTGTTTACACACCTCTCGTCCCGCGCCGCCTCAATAATGTACATCCGGCTACCGTCAGTAGCGTCCACAGTCGATGCGGCTGGAGCGTCCTCAATCTTTAGGCCTGTGGTGATCAGTTCCGGCGATATGCTGTGAACAGTTGCTGTTGAGATGCCCGCGTCGAGGAGGAGAACATGCTCGTCAGGATGCTCTGGGAGAAGGCTGAGAGGTGAATCGTCTGCATAATGGTACTGGATACGTGGATGTCTCAAGGTCGTCGAGGACGTTGGCTGGGATGTGGAGGTGTTGTTGAGCGCAACAAAGACATAGTATGGTGGTCGTGAAGACATAACGTTTGGATCGCGTGGCGGAGAGTAGTACCTGGCAACACCTCGACATCAATGAACCCCTATTTCGGGTCGTCGCGCATGGCAACACCTCTCACCCAATTGCATATTTCACGGTCTTGCTCTTACTTTTGTGCTTCATGCTTAAATATTGACCTTGCGACGAGCCGATTCTCATTCTTTTCCAGCTCCCGTTCTTTTTTATTTTTCCATTCCTTTTTCATAAAACATGGCTCGCTTCGCAGCTCTGGTGACATTCATCACCGCTGCCGCAACCCTTTCGACCGTCTGCGCTGGACCCGTGGGCGGACCTGCTTGTGCCGCACAGCATCGAGGTCTGGCAGATTGCTTCGAGAAATGCAAGAATAGCTGGGGCTTCAACGGCGGAACTCTTGGTTCTGACAGATGGGGACCTGTAGTTGTCCCTGCTGCCACTTTGGCCAACTTAAACGAGTACATCGCAAAGGCCTGCGGCTTGAGGTGCGTCGATCTGTCATTTGTTTCGATTCCTACCACTCACGGATCGTTCAGCGCTGCCCCCGAGCCTACTGCGGCCAAACCAACAGGCCGTATCGCGGTTCCTGGAGCTGCAAACGCTGGTGGTGTTCCATCGACTGCGAACCCAAGCCCAGTGGTTACCTCGTCTGTGAAGGTCCCATCAGCTTCGTCGTCAGCGGCCTCCATCTTGTTGGTTGCTACGTCCTCTGCTGCCTCTACCTCAGCCACGTCGTCCTTGAACTTGGTTAGGCTGCCACGCTCGAGCTCCTCGTTGGTGGAGAGCGTTCCTGTCCCCGAACCTACGACCTCCCAGCCGCCGCCGCCTCCTCCTCCGACAACCGAGGCTCCTCCCCCTCCTCAGCCAACCACTACACAAGCACCCCCGCCGCCATCTCCCCCTCCACAAACCACTGCTGCTCCTCAACCTCAACCTCAGCCGCAGCCTCAGCCTCAACCTTCTAACGGAGGTGCTCGCCAAGAATGGCTTGACACTCATAACGCCGTTCGTGCGAGGCATGGTGCCAACCCCGTTTCGTGGGGTGACGATCTCGAAGCTGCCGCGCTCAGATGGGCCCAGGGTTGTGTCTTTGAGCACTCTGGAGGCTCCGTTGGTCGATTTGGAGGTACGCTCAACATTTCCTATTGTGTTACGGCATAATTCACATTGGGATGGAAACTGATTTAATTTTTCAGAGAACCTTGCTGCAGGCACTGGAAGCTACAGCATTGCTAGTGGTGTAAGCGGCTGGGCAGCAGAAGTCTGTAAGTGCACTTTGCTATTTAGTTCTTTCGAAATGGATATCTGAACTCTGCCTTTTTTATCCAGCCCAATATAACCCCGCGAACCCTGTGTTCTCCCACTTTACCCAGGTCGTGTGGAAGGGAACCACTCGCATCGGGTGTGCCACCGTCGTTTGCACCAACAACATGATTCCATCCTTTGGAGGCGCGCCTACCACCTATCATGTCTGCGAATACGACCCTCCTGGCAACGTCAGCGGACAATTTGTGTACGTACCGTTTTACTCTTTCGCTAAAAGCTCGTAGCACTGACATTGATTGTGTACAGGGATAACGTCCAAGTCTAAGATCTCTAGCTCGAATTAATGAGCCAGGGTGGAGTTCTTGACCTCTTAATTTTCCTTTCTTCCCTTTAGTCTTTCTTTTTTGCCTTTCAAAACTCACCTGGAGTGACTCTCTTTTTCGGATTAATCTCTCCCCACACTCCTTCATTCGACTCTCTTTGCTAGAAAATACCCCTTGAAGAGCATCTACGGTGCTTCGAGTCAGTGTATCAATACAACTCGGTTGCTTCCATGTATTACTACTGTGCGAATCCATTTCTTATAGACCTCCAAGTCCAGACTCATCCAGGAGCTTTCTCCTACTTGCCGCCGACCGCGATTCGGCCGCTCTGGCCTAGCTACCCTAGCGGATTGAGGTGGTTGACCTGGTCGCTTCAACACTTGTCTTGAAATCTCCTCTCGGCTTGCCTCGGGCGGTGTGGACTAGGTGGTTGCTACGTATGCAAGCTTTGGAAGGCAGGTGATTCGGACCTCACCATTCTACCTTGGAGTTCTCCGTGTTCCTAACGTTAAGTTGCAACCGAATGACGGTATACCTGGGCCAGTCATCGTGGTTGCAATGCCATAAATTAAGGCTATCGCATGGACATGGCTCAACATAGCTGCTTCCCTGGGTTCTCCTGCAAAAATCCTTCCATTAAAGCCTTAGCCTAGCTGGCGAGAGCCCCGGACCTATCACTATTTGGGCGAACGGGTATAGGTATAGCTAGCGCTGGAATGAAAAGCGACCGGACTTCTCGTATCACATACCCAGTTTTTCATAGATATAAATCAGGTGTATGCTTCAAGCATCGTTTTCCTGAGACCTTATTTTCTCTGGAACGCCCTACTAGGAGCTATAGATGGCTCGTTTTACCGCGCTCGTTACTCTTCTCGCCATTGTGGCATCTGCCTCTGGTAGCCCTGCTGACTTGAGCTTGACTCTCGAGCGTCGCTCGAGCCAGGATTGGCTTAATGCTCATAATACTGTTCGGGCGCGCCATGGAGCGAGAGCTCTAACCTGGGGCAGCGATCTCGAAGCTGCTGCCCGAAACTGGGCGCAAAGGTGTGTCTGGCAACATTCCGGAGGTGCTGTAGGTTCATACGGAGGTATGTGCTTTTGTCCCAAAGATAGTTTGGGATTTGTTTCTGATGGTACATAGAAAACCTTGCGGCCGGAACGGGTTCCTTTCCTATCTCAAGCGCTGTGAAGAGCTGGGCTGATGAAGTTGGTATGTCAAAGCAACCTCTCTCCTCTTTTGGTGCAATTCGCTGAACGTCAAACTTCCAACGTCATAGTGGACTACAATCCAAACAACCCACAAGCCTCTCACTTCACTCAAGTCGTCTGGAAGTCGACGACTCGGTTGGGATGCGCTACCGTTACCTGCAACCCCTTCGTCTTTGGGAACCAACCGGCGACGTACCACGTTTGCGAGTATGATCCCCCCGGAAACTTTATTGGGCGCTTCCCGTAAGATTTACTGCTGCCTTCCGTCTGTACTCGTTCTAACTACGGTTACTCTCGCAGGGAAAATGTACAAGTCTAGACTGTTCGCCCTAGCGTTCCAGGAGGCCAAGCATCCACTCAAGTACCTCTATAATAGTAATCGGAAAGAAACTGTAGCATCACTGAACAATTACATCGTCCGTTCTCTCCGCATAGATCAGAATCAGCCTTTGCTTCTCAGCCGAGTTCATCCAGAAGGAAAGGACCCGAAATGGAGGGAATACCAGTCACATGTGATTAATTGAATCGCCTCATTTCCGCAAGAGTCGCTAGTATCTCATCTCAATGCCAACCGTGCTTTCTACTCGGCTTAGTAGGCGTCTAATCAAATTCAGGCGATGGGCGCCTATTTCACTGATGGTAAGGTGATGCACGGGGATAAGTCGCATCAGCGCGCCACGGGTCCACTCTGCGGCATGCTCTGTATGCCCAAGTTGAGAATGGACTGTGGACATCCTTCCTAATTTCAGGACATTTCCGATGCTTCCGAATATGCACCTTCGTGGAAAGCTGATGTCCCCATTACTTTCTTCGGCAGAGAGCCTGCAAGCGCAATGACAGATCTCAGATTCTCAGGGCCTCTTGGAGAGCTCGTAGCTACTCTCTCCTTTCCCCACGATCACTCGCACGTTATGGATAATGAAGGCCTCAGGAGAAAGGCTCACAGCTTGAGGTCTCTGAGCCAAAACCTCGGACAACACTCGATGGAAATTCAAGAAAAAGGTGGGTTGCTCAGGCTCCAATCCCTCTCCGCGCCGTTGCCCATATTCCACGTCAACTCATAGATTTTCGCGACTGTGATTCGGCTTCTGAGACAGACCCGACCGAGCAGTGGCGGTTGTCAGTGGTCAATAGTCACTAGTTGTGCCCATGTTGAAAGGCCGTTTCGGCTTATCTTGTGCGATTGGCCGGTTAACGAACGTGATATCTGGGACTCTGGATCATTGTCATTCGAAATCCAACATATCGCTACCCTCAAGATATGATACGAGCGACTGAGTACTTGCAAGACCTTCATGGCACGTATACAGTTTGAGCTGTATTGACAGGGTTCAACATATCTATTTCTCTGAACCAACTCTGAACCAACTCAAGGGAAATTGGGTTCCCGAGTAGTACTTATACACGACCCAATACTCGGATATACCGAAAGTCGCTAGTACACAAGCAACCGAACTTCGCGTATCTACTCGGCTTGACGCAGGTATAATTACAGGTGCAATTGAGGCGTTCCTTCCTTAGACCTCATCGTCCCTCCTGTTCTCTTCCAACGGATTGCTGATGGCTTGTTTCCCTACACTCTTTGCTCTGCTTGTTACTGTGGCTTCCACGTTTGTCGTTGGTGAGCCTGTCGACTCGAGACATACTCTCGAAAGGCGTACAAGCCAGGAATGGCTTGATGCTCATAACACCGTTCGGGCGGAGTATGGGGCAAATCCTTTGACATGGGATAAAGACCTCGAAACTGCTGCGCAAAACTGGGCTCAAAGGTGTGTTTTTGAACATTCCAAGGGTAAAGTAGGACCCTACGGAGGTAAGCGTGCTTGATGCAGGAATATTTGAGATCGTAATGCTAACTCGATTCGTAGAGAACTTGGCGGCAGGAACGGGATCGTTCCCTATCTCAAACGCAGTAAAAAGCTGGGCCCACGAAGTTGGTACGTCAATGGAACCCTTCTTATCTTGCTTTTACCCTGTTAAGCGCCAAGCTTTCAAAATGACAGTCGAATACAGTGCAGAGGACCCAGAAAATCCTAAAACTTTGCACTGGACCCAGTTGGTTTGGAAGTCCACAACTCGACTAGGATGTGCTACCGTTACATGCGACCCCTTCATCTTTGGGAACCAACCCGCAAGGTACCACGTTTGCGAATACAATCCCCCTGGAAACTATGCTGGGCAGTTCGAGTGAGATTTTACTTCTATTCTCCCTCTCTGCGTAAGCTAACTGGATCTGCCTCCGCAGCGAGAACGTTCAAGACCCTTATTCCAGCTGGCAGCGTTGAAACTGATGAAATTAATTTGGTAGGATCGCTTTATATTGCTCCAGGAGGGACCCTTCCATCCAAGTAATTAATAATCTCGATCTGCAAGAAGTATATGTAACGCTGAATATACAACGGACGCCGTTCTAACTGTCGGGACCAGAGCCAGTCCGGCATTAATTCTCCGGAAAGTACAGAAGGAACAGCTCAAGTCGTGGGAGGGTTCATAATCACGGTAGCAACTAATCAACTGCATGTTTCATCGTGGTTAATAATTCATTCTAATGCACGATAGAGCTATATATCCGTTTACAGTACCCGTAATCCTAGCCCTTGGACTCGGTCGCAACAAAGTACCACCTATCCGGAAGTCTGTACAGGGCCACCTCATTCCATGTCTCTGGACTTTCGAGTTAGCAATCCTTCACGATCAAGCTCTTCAAGTGGATCGTCTTTTTGTAGCTTCCACTTAAGCAGAAATGCCTGGGCGTATTGAGATCAGCTGTTTAAAGCAAATAATGCAATTGAATGATTATAAGCTATACATAGAGCCTATACGCTCAAGTCTCCGTGGCTTTCCGCTTGAAACTCGTCTTCAGAGTAGTAAAGGCGAAACTCGACCGGCGCCTATCTCGCTGATGGCCGGAATGTGGGAAGCACCTGCCCTGTGTGCTCGGCATCAAAAATACTGCAGTCTCCTGACCGTCATTGGCGCGTAACCTGAGATTCGTTCTGTCCCTTGTTTACAGAGAATCTGACCCGGAAACTTACAACGTTATGCTGTCTAGTTGAACCTTTCGTAGTGTACGATGCCTTCTTCTCATGGCCTCCTTCGCTTCATCCCGACCGTCCTCACTGTCAAACGAACCCTCTCGCAAACACTCTACCTCTTCATCCTCTTCCTCACCGTCATCGCAGTCGGCTTATCATGCGCTGCAGTTCTCTCTCAAGCAGTCCGTACGGCAGATAACAGAAACTGGCCGAGGAATTTCAATGCGTTGATGATTGGTGCTGCGTATATCATCGTCGTACGTTCTCTCCTGTTGACAGGAATGCACTCCAGAAGCTCAGGAAGGCTTTATTCATACCATAGTTCATCGTTTCTCTAACACTGTGCACCAAGAGACGCATTGCCGTACGCATGAAACTCCAGAGGATCGCAAAGACATACAAGACTGCCGGAACGGACGATCTGCCCAAAGTGGGTTTTGTCTGCTCTTCCTCCTGTTGCTCCTCTCCGGGTTAACCTCATCCAACTAGTCAGTGCATAGATACGTTACACAGGAATACGTCCGTGCTTGTCTCATATCCCATGAGTCCTTGCCCAAGGGCGTCGTACACGAGGGTTGGGGTCGACCAGGTCTGCTGTCCTCCTCGGTGTATGGGTCATGACGAGGCTAACCTGCACTTTCATTTGAAACCCTCCGGAATCCGCGCGGCTCATTGAATTGCCCACCTATCACTGCACGCATCCGCACCCTTCCCGAAACCCTCTTACGATCGTGTTACATGGGTGCTTTCCTGACGGATCACTTATGCGACTGCTACCCTCTCATAACCGAACCCATTACACGCTACTCCGCGCGCTGCAGGTACCAGGTATAGCGGCATGTACTTTCGTCGAGCTCTCCTCGACACCATCCCTCGAATAGGTGAGCACCGTTTGAAATGAATTCCTTGCCTTTCCCTTGCATTCCCTTTTGGTTTCAAGGGGGACGAGTCCTGCTCTCCATTCTTCTGGGTGGCCACTTGACCTCCATGCCTCTTCGAGACTGCCCACTTGGCCACCGTTCTGTGTTTCAACCAAGCCCTGTAGATTCCTGGTCAGATCCGTCGAGGGCTCGCCACGAGTCCGTTTGACTTTATAGGAAGCTCTTGATCCGTTATGCGTTTCAGCGTCCTCCGAACCCGTTTCATGAGTTGTGGATCGTCTATTCTGTGACCTTTTGAATTCATCCGTTTTCTTGCATTTCCTACTGCTATTTTTCCATTGAAGATTCACATTATTCGCGAGAAACCCCCCTTCTCTACCCAATTTCTCCCTGAACAATTCCCTGTCAATGGTCCCTGCATCCCTTCACAGCTGATATTCACTCTCCGATACAGATACCCTCGCCCACGCAGTCATTCCGTTACACCCAAAGCTCAAGCCTCATGCTCGGATGCTCCTTCATTTCCGATTTCTCGTACCTCTCCTGCCGAAGGATGAAGATGGCTTGACACCCTTGCATTATTACGACTCGGCTATCCAGATTGCGCGAAATGCGAGCCCTGGAAAGGAGATGACGGAAGAAGAGTTTGAGGGTGGTCTCGGAGCCGCAGAGGAGATTGAAAGAGTGTGAGTGGATTTGCCATCCCGCTTGCTGATGCAGGGATTTGACATGCGCCCAGGTTGGAAGAGTGCCGACTCGAGATGGAAGAAGAAAAGCTTTCCTGAGTTGGAATCAAGAAATCGTAATCATTATTGTAGTCGTGGAGATTAATAGACGTCTAATTCCAAATCGTGAGCGGTAGTCTATGTGGGGCAATCAGAAGACAAAGGTCTTGTCTTGCAGCTTGCTGATGGTATTTGGAAGAGGGTATTTGAGAGCGTCGAGGTTTGTCCTGAAGAAAAGGTCAGCACGGGGCAAAGGAGCCTAAACGACACGTATACGTACTTCATGGCGTTGACCATTGGGGGAGGACCGCAAATCAAGACCTTGCTGTTGGTCTCGTTGGGGTTGGGGAGGAGTTCCTGGATGTGTTCCTTGGTCACGAAACCCACACCACCCTTCCATCCGGCTGGTGGGTTGTTGAGCACGTAGTAGATCTTGAGCCTCTGCTCGCCATGTACGTCCACGAGTTCCTCGAGTTCGGACCGGAGGAGGATATCGTCCTCGTTCACGTTGGCGTAAATGAGAGTGATGTTGGTCGAGTCCATAGGGTTTCGGAGGACCCCACGAATGATTTGGATCATGGGTGCGATACCGGTACCGCCAGCGATCATGCCGAGGTGTGAAACGAGGTTGGCCTCGTACTTGAAGTTACCCTTGGGACCCTTGACCTTGAGGGTGTTGCCTGGCTTGAGGGTGGTAACATGGCGGGAAATGTTACCCTTTTCGTAAGTCTGCGAGAGGACGTGTAAGCAAGGGTTTTAAAAGGGACAAGAAAGAAGCAAGGGTGACCTTGATAAGGAGGTCAAAGGAGCCGCGTTCATCGTCTAATGAGACGGGGGTGTAGTTGCGGATAATGGTCTTGCCATTGATTTCGGCAGAGACGGCAATGTGTTGGCCAATGGGGAGACCTAGGACGTCTCTTGCGTGAGGAAGCTTGAAACGGTAGCTGCGAGCACGAGTGTGTGTCAGAACCCTCCGCTGTCGACCGTTCCGGGCGGTGCTTACATGGCAGTATTTGGCGAAACCTTGATGGTCTTCAACAAGGGGAAGTCCTTCCAGTTTGCAGGATCAAGAGGAGCTGTCCGACCTGTACGGTGGGTGTGAGGTCAGCGCCAGCGGTCATATACACAGGATTTTCGGAAGTAATGCCTACCGGTGTGGAAGAGCTTGACGTAGACGGCGGTGGCAAGGACAATGCCAGCGGTTACGAGTACGCTGGGTGATTGGACGAGCTCCACAAGGTTTCCCTTGTCAAAGACATCCTCAACGTTGAGAGTTTTGAAAGCCTCCATGACAGCAGCAGTGAAATTCTCAATCTCGACGCGTCCAGAAGTTGGGTTTGGGTTTTTCTTTTCGAGACCGATGAGGATGAGGTCGCCGATGTAGTAGCCTTTGCTGTTGAGAAGCTTGATAACTAGCTGAGAGAGAGCAACGAGGGAAGCAAAGACCGTGACAAAGGAACCAAGGAATGCCAGCTGGTACTTGTTGGGCATGAAGAAAAGGGGCCAGATTCGGTCGGAGTAGTCGCGACCCCAAGAAATCGTGCGATTCTTCTTTACCGCCCGCCGCTGATCGCCACTCTCAATTCCGTTTTTCCTATTCATTTGGTTTTCTAGACTACAATCTAGGTCAATACATGTTTCAAAAATACACCATGTGGAACGGATACAAGTTGTGGCGGTGATAGAGTGTTGGGGTGTGATTGGCCCAACCTGGTTGGATGTGTAAGGAGGAGCAAAGTGGATTTGGTTGGAATTCTTCTTTCTCTCCTAGCAATTAGCGACTTGTTATTGCGGGGGTTATTACTGTCTCTCTTCTTTCATTTCACCGACCAGCTATTATTTTTTATTATTATCTGCACGCAGGACGTGTTCAACCCATTCCGTTTCAATAGCAACACCACGCACAAGTCGCAATGCCCCCAAGACGAGGCGTGCCAGCAGGTCTTCGCATCAGCGCACCTCAAACACCTCATATAGCCCTGGTTGTCTCAGACGATGAGACCACATCTCCGACTACCCTCGACTCGGCAGTCTCTGCAGACTCGTCGGACTATCCTCATCCTCCCCCTTCCGCACGCTCGACGGCTTCCCGGTCTAGCTCAATGCGCAACGCAAAAAAGCTCGCAATAAACATCCCTTCCGCCCCCTCTTCCGCGGGCTCGCTGGCATCCGCAGGCCCACACAGCGCCGCTCCCCTCCCACAGCAACCTCAACCCGATGCTAATCAGCGCCCGCCGGCGGAGAGATTACGCCGCCAGTCCGTCGTTTCCCTCCCAGGCACCACGTCACTCAACAGCTCTCTCCTCCATCGCAAGGAAGAGGACGGCGGCGTCGAGGATGTCCCCTATAGCAACGGCCCTGTTCAAATCATCCCTGGCATATGGATTGGCTCCGAAGAGAACGCACGCGATTGGAAGGGTCTTGTGGAGCGAGGTATCAAGGCCATCCTCAATGTTGCAAAGGAGGTCTACTCTCCCTTTGACAGCGTCAGCAAGACTCTTCGCAATGTCTCTTCAACACCAAACTTTCGATCTTCTGCATCCACTTCCGAGGATTCGACGCTATATCCCCCACATTTGCCCAGTGGAAGGCCGGCAATGAACTATCTCAAGCTTCAGTGGTCACATGGTCAACAGGACCTTGTGAACAATGGCTTCCAGTCGGCCATGTCATTCGTCGACGCTGCTCTCAGTCGCAACGAAGGCGTTCTTGTTCAGTTCGTGGTTTACCCCTCGCTACCTCCGCACCCGTCACTCATCTTTTTCTTCTCCAGCTGTCAGTGTGGGATTTCTCGCTCGGCCACAATGGTTATCGCTCTTGTTATGCGAGCAGCCGCATCAAGGTCACCCTTGGTCCCACCCGAGGTCTGGGACCTCAAAGGGATGCAAGGGGCGTACGCTTTCGTCAAGGACAAAAGCCCTTGCGTTGGTCCCAACATGTCGTAAGTCAATTGAATGATTGGCAGGTACCACCATCTTGCAACGGCTCATCTTACCTTTTTACCAGGCTCATCTATCAATTGTTGGATTATGAAAAGACACTCCGAGGTGACTCCGCCTCGGACTCTGAAGACTCTGGCAAAGAGGACGAAGAATGGATCCGCAAGCGTCGTGAACTTGACGAAGCCTCGTCACCAGAGGATGGCGACGAGGAGGATCTGCAGCGATCGGTTATCATGCAAGAAGCTCGGGCTCTTGACAAGGCGATGGAAGATCGCATCATTGCCCGAAAATCTTCAACGTCTTCCATCAATTCAACAGGATCAGGTATTGGCATGGGATCAGCCTGGAGAAGTCAGTATCGTGCCCGCAAACGGACTGGTTCAATTGCCAGCAGCAGGACCAGCACAAGTATTCTCAGCGAAGATCTCGTGGAGGAAGAGGAGGAGGAAGAGTTGCTTGGGATTGGCGGCGGATTCGACTCGGGTCGCGAACGCCACTCAAGTCTGGAAAGCAATGGGGCAGAAGAGTCGTCTCCTGATGATGATGATGCGCAAGAGATCAAGTTCTATGCCCCGCTCACCGCCAAAGCCACTTCACATCAAGTGCCCGAACCTCTTCCATCGGCCCCTGTATGGAAGACCTCGTTCAGCGTCCCGCCGCCGCCTCTTACAGCCGTACGCTCGACGTTCAACCTTCCCCCACCGCCTCTCAAGTCCAAGAAGAAGCGCCCAATATCACTCAGTGTCCTCTCTCCCATTCCTCCCTCCCCCATTGTTATCGAGCAAGACGAGCCAGCTCCCGCGCCCGCGCCCGTCGTTTCTCTCCCTTCAAAACCTCAACCACCACCAACACTCGCCGCACGGCGGAGAACAGAATCTGGCAAGCCAGTACCTCCTCCGCTTGCACTACGAAACAGTGTATTGAGACGAGCCTCTTCCGTCGTGGATACCTCATCAGCGCTACCAACACCCTCCCAAACGCTCTTCCTCTTCCCTCCCTCACCGACCATGAACACACGAACACCCTCGACCATGACACTCACCACCGAAGCAGCTGGACCCGTGCCATTCCCTGCACTCTCCACACCCAAAGTCTCCACCTTCCGACAGAAGGGCGGACGAACAAAATCCTTCATCGGTCTTCGTTCACCGCCTACGCCTACCGTTGGCTTTTCCAAAGTTGACGCTCGAGGGTTCTTTGGAATGCAGTGAAGATGACTTTATCTGCTTCCCAGTATGCCTCATGTCTTAAAGTATCACATATGCTTTATGCAGTTGGATGCTCACCTCCTCACGCCAAAGATGACAATGATCCTTGGTCCGCTTTTTCGCTTTCGCTCTATCTATTTCGTCGGACTAAAAATTGACTTTTTTCTTATTCCTTCTCCGCATTCACATTCATAAACACTTACTTTATCCAGCAGGTTATGCCAGAGGTTTTATCGAAATCATTGGGACTGGAGCACTTTTTTCTTATCTGCATTGTTTTTTGCATGTTCCTTTTTTGCACCACTGCATTATTACCTTTTCTGCATACATTTTGTTGCATGTGCACACCTAGTACGTGGTTAGACTTGTTGTTTGTGTCGCTTATTTCTTGGGTACAGTTTTTTTCGTTTCGTCGCAGCTTTTTGCATTGTGTATAGTATCGGTCGTAGCAGAAAACCAACAGAGAGTCGGGTTCGAAACGAATTGATTTGGTATCGTTGGAATAAGTCCTTGTATTCGTCTGGTGAGGTTTGGGTGAGGTATCTTGACGATTCGTGCGCTCAGACTGTGGACGCTCGTCCGGCAACTCGTCTAACGCCATTCAGGTGGGATATAGTCAGCACTACTTCAAGAATGAGAGTCGAAGATAATCGAGTGAGAGTTGAGGATCATCCAAAAACTCGTCCAACGCCTCGTTTTACAGCGCTTGTGAGGAGTGTACCACCAATACCACCGATTCCCCAAGAACCGCCCATGACACCGTTTGCCCATTTTTGCTTCGCGTCTCGGTCGCTGTTAGGATAATTAGACGGTTGCGCAGGGAGCTAAGAGAAGCGGCTGCTTACGCGTATGTGAAGCCGATAACGTTTGTAACGTTGAAGACGAGAGCAAGGCCCACGATTGGGATGAAGGAGAAGCTCAGCTTAAGGATGGAGACAACCAAGAGTGCCGTCCATAGCAGTGGGAAGGTGTACAGCGCAATCTATCGTTGGGATCTATAAGTATGGGAAGATACCGTGCTTAGCACTTCTACTCACCCAGAACATCTTGGAATCAATAGGATTGGCTGGTCGTGAGGGCTGATCAGAGATCGAGGTGAGCGCAGGGACCACTGAGAAAGGGTGTGTATGCGTACGTCTCTACTCTCAAAGACCCAATAGCTTTCGCCATCTTCGTCGACCTTTATCACTTGTGAGGGATGTCCGATGGAAATCAAGAGAGGGCCATACCTGATTCCAGAAGCGCAGGCCTACCAGCGTTCGGCCGGCGACGTTCTGGGATAAAGACTCAGAATCCGCAGCGCCACATAAAAGGTTCATATACGCACCCTGCAGTTCCAGAAGTCCATAGCGAGCAGTACGACAACTGTTACTGTCTGGGACGAGGGATGAGCATCACGCGGGGAACAACAGCCCAAGGGAAACGCACCGAGAGAACAAAGTTATCGGTGAACCATCCACAGAGTATGTATACCAGAATGGCCGATACTCTGAAGAAGTAGAGGAAGAACAGAGCTAGAGGATGGGCAGACTAGACGCGCAGGCGTGGTGATCATTAGGCACGCCTGTGAAACCGCACAACGCGTCTGGCTTTACCTGTCGGAATATCCCTGCGATGCCTGTCCAACAAGAACGGGATATAAGGGCCATGAGTATTTCTCAAGTATTGCTGCACTCACCGGCTTCTGCATCTCCCTCTGTTGAGGCCATAGCCTGCGCATTGTTGTTACTAGCTGCCGCCCTAGTTGTCGGCGTGAGGACAACTGGCTCTGCCCTCGGTTTTGCCGAGTGTGTGGATTGGATGTTGCCCTGCGGCACATCCAGCTCGTCTGGCTCAATCGTCGAGAATAGAGGTTGTGAGCTCATGGTTGACCGGCTTCAAAGCACCAAGTAGAAGCTCTCGATCACCGTAGTCAGATCAAACTCGTGAGAACGATGAGAGCACAGCGCTCAAGCTCAGGGGCACGCAGCTTGGAGCCTTCACCAGCACCTTTTACTCAGCCGGTCTCCTGGCATGGCCGACGAACGAACACCACTTTTACGCCAGCCATCGACCATAATATACGACCCTCAAATGACCCAGTCTACACCATCCTCCATTTCCAAGGGCCTAGCACAACTCTCCAATGTTCCCGTTTCGTCATTGACCTTTCTTGAGACGCTGTTGACTCAGGGAGGGGGAAGGGACAGCGCCAGGGCCCATACCCAGCTATCGGATATTGACCCGATAGACTATGCCTACGCGCTTGTTCTGTTGCTGCAGATGAGACATACTCAGGCAAAGCAGCGAGAGAGGAACGCGGCAACTCGGTTGGATCTGTATGCGACGTGGAGCCAGATACAGGCTTCAGAAGATGATGTTGAATCTCTGGACCACCACTTGCGGGACTTGCTCAAGACGTATCTTGCGGGCTACAGAAGCGACCAGGATATTGACTGTCTGCTCTGGACGCCATTCCCCGAGGGGGACGAGAATGGTAGCCGTCAACTTCGAGGTGTGTTTTTATTGTTCTCGATATCATTATTCGGACTGAACAGGTTGGCTAGCTGTCGACTTTCTCGTGAAGCCTGATGCACCTGAAGTGTTTCTAAGGCATTCGTTGATTGAAGCTGCCCTGGATCGGAGGTGGAAGTACGGGCGGTCGTATTCGACGCCACAGCTTCCGCTCCCCAGCCGCCTAGAGCGAATAGAAGCGGCAATTGCTACACCATGGTACGTGTGACGTATTCTCTTCATTTCTGTGCTGACTGTCCGTGCGTAGGACACTTCATTTTGCGACGATGGGCATGCAGTTAGCTTATGTTGGCCTACTCACCTCTTATCTCCTTTTCCCTCCGGAGCAGGTCACTACCCCAGCAGTGCCTAGGTGGTATGTACCCCAGTACACCAGGGTGACAGTCTTCCTTGCGTTCCTCCTGAGCAACGTACTCTCCCCGCTCGCGTCCGCGCGACCCTTGCTGCTCGCAACTGTGGTTATATTTGGGTGCACCTTGCCAACGGGACCAAAGCCAGGAGACGGATTCTTCGAAGGCTTGCTGGTTGTGTTCGGACTTCATATCCTTCTTCTCCATCTCCCCGGAACGCCCAGCCTAGCGCTCATTCTTTCGCCGTCGAAGGCTCTGCCACTGTCGATGTTCATGGTGCGCAACGTAGCCAACGTCCTCCCCGCATACGGTTTCTTCGGCCCTGCCCTTGTCCTATCTGTTGCGCTACTCTCCAAATCCCTGGAAGATCCATACCTCCGGATTCATGAAGCTAGCCTCCAACAGGCGATGCTGTTGACTGTTCGCCCATCTCCGTATCAAACGAGATGGGCGCTGTTCTTTATTGCCGCTGTCATGTGTGTGCTGTGGCTGCTCAGCACATTCATGGCGAGTATCATCGTTCCGACGTTTGACAGGTCTGAAACGCCTGTTAACGTTTGGGATCGGTACGGGGAGCCTATCGGCAAGAAGGCAAGGGCGATAGCGATCCTTGCTTGCACGACCTACGACACGCCCTACATCTTCCCTCCTCCCTTTAATCTGCTATACCTTGTCCTTGTCGCGCCGTTCGAATATGGTGCTCTTCTCCTTGGATCGAACGGACTATGGGTTCAAAGGTGGCGTATGTATTTGTGGCGTTTCGCCGTTCTCCCTACGTTATTGCCCGTATTCTTGTTGTCTAAACTTTTGTTGTAGAGATGTGTTATGTGCCTTATGACGATGTAAATCCAAACGCTGTGTATGTCATAGAATTCGGCTCGGGCCCGCCCCGGTGTTGTGTTTGATTGAGGATCAACCACGCCTTGGCTTCGCTCACAACTGTTGCTCTCAACTACCACTTGCCTTCTGAACCACGCCTACGGGGCGTACGACGCTCATTACCTCCCACCATGGCCACGTCTTCTTTAAAGCTGGACGATGTCTCTTCGCACAAGCACATCGAGTTCGAGGCGTCCATCTTCTCCGCCCTCGATTCGACACTGCCAGCTCCGCTTTCTTTGGTTTGTGCCCCTTTGCAACCGTATGGGGACGCAGTAACGAATAGTTGGACAGACTCTCCCTCCTTCTCGCATTGAAGTCAAGCACGTCAATGAGAAGCGCCGGAGTAGGCATGACTCCAGGACCTCGCACCGTCCTTCGTTGCACCGATCCTCGTCACTCGTTTTCCGGACCCTACCGCCCATAAGCCGCATGCCCTCCCTACAGGTACCATCCTTCACAGATATCAATGCTCCTCATTCGCTATCAACACCACGCCGGTCATTGCATCAGATCTCGGAAACGGAGCCCTCAACATTCAAGTTGAAGCTGCCGTTGAGATTGGTCCATCCCAATAGCCCCTATGTCCCGTGGGAGACTCCCGTTCGCCAGAAGATCCTGTGCCCTTCGAATTCCAGTCCTCTGCTGAGCACTACGGTCGAGGCTGCTGTCGTCGAAGACAATGCCCATGGATCTGATGATAAGCTCAACACTAGAGGGGACAAGAAGCCTATCAAACAGATATGGTCAACTTTGAAATCCGCCCCCAAGTCACTCAAATCCAAATGCCAGCGCTTGCTCAATCCCCGGACCAAGGACTCCTCTCCCGTACTGCCAGAAGAATCCGAGGAAGAAGTGCTGGACAGTAAGGCCGACATCCTGCCTCATATCATCGACATAAGCGACTCCCTGCCAACGCCATATTCACCAACTGCTTCGGTTCGATCCGCTGATACCCATACCCTCGCCATCTGGCTCGCGGAACGACACCGCAAGTTTGCGGAGAAGGACTGCGAATCGGCCAAGATTATGACCATCGAAGACTATGAACGACTCGGAAGCTGGATCAAGCACCGCGACGTCCAAGTTCTCTCTTCCCGGAGCTCGTACCATTGTAGTATTGCCGACGGAGATACAGTCTCCAGCATCTTCATTATGGAAAGCGAACACGACCTGGTACCATCTCCAACCTCTGAACAGTTGCCCTCGACCCCTCGATCAGCTGTATCTACATCGTCAAGACCGACATATGGGCCCAAGCGGATTGTCGAAGAAGACCGGTTGTCACGCATTGTGCACCGATCCTCTCTGCGATCCTACCTCGCGGAACGGTCCCTCAGTATGCCAACAGCAGCGAATTCGTCTGTGGGCGTCTCATAGCATACATACCCACTGCCTTCGTTACGGTATTTTATTGTACCATCTCTAATTTGCAATATGTTTCTTGAGTGCTGCTTTTTGTTTGTACGTCGCGTGGGAAAGGGACCCTGACAGCCGAGGACAAGCCTTTACCCATGAAAGGGAATTTGATGGGAAAAAGGGGCGTGCGTGCGTGCTTGCGATTGACTCTTGTTCTCTCTGGTCACCACCAAAGGACAATGCCGTCGTCACAATTCCTCTGTTAAAATCTATCGACACAATTTCTGACTCGACCTTTTGGACGTTGACGACTCCCACACCTGCAATCCACGACCACACGACCATCAACAGCATATTGCGCCCAATTCATCATTTCACCATTTCTCGAGGAGCAAATGCAAGCTCATACTCAAAACCAAGCAGCAGCAGTGGCTGGTCCTCTGAATCTGTGGACAGCTGCTCTGCGAGAAAATCCAGCAAGCCAGCTGGTACCTTTGAACAACCTTCGAAGGGTATATCCTGCCGAAATCAAGCTTCGACCGTTGACCATGGCGATGGGCGGCATGGTCCTCCCCGTCTGGACGCCTCAGCCAGCAAGACGCTTCGTGGAAGGTCGGTCTATCAAAGACCTGCATTTTAGCTCAGACAAAGATTTCAATCACCTATCACCCCCATGTATGTTTTCATGCTCATTCAAACGAAAGACCGTCGTTGATGATCGACTTCATATCTAGCCCGGCCCTGGTTTGGTCGCTGCAACATTGGAGGAGAGGACCTAAAGTGCTTCGTTAAGACGTACGTGCAGCCGACCCGTTTTGCCGTAACGCCAACTCATGTTGTCAACAGCCATCGCACCCCATCCAGGCAAAAGGAATTCATGAACGAAATTGGCCTTCACCAAGCACACCTCTTCCCCCTTCATGGCACATGCGTCCTCCCCATTTACGGCGTCTGGGGCCTCATGGAGAGCGTGCACATTGTCACTGAACTCCCCCACCATACCTTTTGGATGACAGCTCACCCCGATATGCCAGACATACTCAAGAAGCGTGTTATTGAGGCTGTTACTCAGATACACTCCTATGGTGTAGTTCATGGCAGCCTCGACCTATACGACATTCTCATTGGCGCTGATGCGCGCGTCTCCATCGTTAACTTCGATTTCGCAAGAGTCGTTGACCCAATCAACAACGCCGTCATCGGGGTAGCATCAGCGGAGGAGATGAAAAAGGAGATGAAAAAGGTTCAATGCATGCTAGACTATCCCACTGGAATTGCCAATCGGGAAACAGAGAGATATACACGGCTCAGTAATCACAGAAAGTCACGGCATCTTGACTTGAAAGCGGGTCCACGACACCAAGACACCTTGCCGGTCAGCGGAGAAGTCAACGAAGACTTCCTCGACAATCCACCCATACCTTCCGACGAATACGACGTACAGGGCTACAACCCGATGAGATACATTGTTCCTGGCAAGGAGGCCCAGGAATTCGCCAACGCACTGAAGGCTTTCGAAGCTCTTATAGGGAAGTTGGAGCAAGAGGACTTACTTACCAACGGCCTTCCATCACCCGCAGTCTCCCCGCGACCTGAGGCTGTTCCCATCCCGGAGGGCGTCAAGGTAGAGGTTACCGAAGGTCGTGACTTCGAGGCACCTGTCCATCGATACCCCACTCGTCGTAAACGAAAGGAGGCACCAACCCAACCCGTTACCAGACCGACTAAGCGAACACGGTCAGTGGCTGCGACAGCGAGCCAGGCTGCTGCAGGGCCTTCTTCACAGCCTCTCGCTTCGACGACGCGCCGGGCGGGCTCAAAGGTTGTCAAGCCCCAACTATCATCTGCATGTCAAAGTGATCCTCCAGCCCCCCTTCGACACATTCTCAAAGTGAAGAAAGAGCCCCTAATTCGTACGTATTCTGCGTTTTGCTCCTATGCGAATTGTACTCAAACCGCTGTGTAGATGAGTCGGTTCTCGAGAACAACGCGAGGACGGATCGTCCGCCAGTCATCATCAGAGACTTCGGATTCACGTCCCCGGCCCCCATTGGAAACCAAAATTGTCGTCGTATGCAACCCCGCGAGCAAGTGCTCCACCATATCCGAACACAACGTCTTTCAGGCGTTTCGGAAAAGGCAAAAGGGAAGCGGAAGGCCAGCAGCGACGAAGAAATTGAGGAGGAAGGGGGTAGCACGGAACCTGGGCCTTCCTCGAGGAAGAAACCCCGGCTCGTCCACACAGCAGAGGGAATTAATCCTGCTAGCGTTCGCTTCAATGACGCCCCTGATGTCTACTTCAACCAGCATGAAGTACCCAAGGACAACTGGTGGCACTTCCCTAAGCTCAAGAGGCCGAGCAGACGCCCACAGGCAACGCCTCGTGCATTTCCCACCCTGCAGCAAAAGCTCGCTCGTCGAACTTCTCTCGATGGCCCTCAACAACCCGCCCCTCTAATGAGGAGTGATTCTCTCGTAGCCCATACTGGGAGGAGTCCTGAGCCTCCCTCGCGGCACGACTCGATGGAGGTTCATACTGGGGCGACCCCACCACCTCCATCACCTTCCGGTTCTTTCGATATCGATTATATCGAGTTGGATGGCGGCTCGTTTTACGAAGTCCGCCCTCGTCGCCGTCGCCGTCGTCGCGAAGTTCCACCTGCACCAGTACCGCAACCGGCTCCCTACCCCTTTACTTTTACCTTCCCTCACGGGTCAGCCCTCCGAGCCGTATACGACTGGGTTGGAGCGACTCTTGGCCTTAATTAAGCATCGAAGATGCGTTCTGGAATCTCAGTCTCCATATACCCTTCTCGGCATTTCTGTCTTCCCCTGCTCTCCTCGCTTTTCTTTTTCTTTTTTTCCCATCTCGCTATCCAATGTACCATCTGGCATCTCCATTGTTTCCTTTCTCTCTGACTCCCTTCCCTGCCTTGTATCACCAGCAGTCCTCGTCGTCTCTTGCTTTACTTATTCTTATTTGCTTTGTACATAACCTGTTCTCGCTCCTCGTCATGTTTGCTATCGTCAATCTGTTGTGCTTGGGTTTTGTCTTACTTGTACATTTTTTTTGTAGTAGTAGCAGTAGATAGTCCGCGCTCCGCCTAATCTGTGACTCCTGGCTTGCTTCTCCTCTAAACACCCGACCTGAGATCTGAGAGTTTGCTGAGAGCCAGACTTTTTGTGAATGGCGGCCATGACATGATCCCATTTGGTTTGGCCTATTGCCTCCCCGTTGACACTTAAACTCTCCCTCCGTCCTGTCGTCAACGTTGACGCAACTTTCCGACACTGCAGCCTGTATCACCGGAAGCTAGAACCTTGCAACCGGTGGACCCTCGCAGATAAGGCCACCTCGTAGAGTTACGAGAAATCGAAGGGTAGATCCGACATAGGGGGATAAGTAGGTGGTGACGTCCCGCAACGCCATATGGCGTTCTTGCCATACGACCATTGTGACTTCTCCCTCTATACTCAACTTTTGAACAAGGCATTTCGAGTCCTTGTTGGCGAGAACGCTTTCGAAAGATGTCTGAAAACTTTTATACCCATCTGGGGTGGCGCGGCATCTCATTCTTGGCTTCAAGTCAAGAGTAATAATGTTCCACAATGATCAGCGATTCGATTGAAAGGACCTTGAGAACACCGGCAACTCCCAACAATGTAGTATTCCTCGTGCAGCCTCCATCTTTGTAGACCCACTTCCATACCGTCAACAGCCAAGTTAGCACTCGGGGTACGGCAGGCGAAGTACACCCCGAGCCATGGCCAACTAGCTCAAGAAGGCATGGTATGCTTTCGCCAGCACCCACTAGCATCTGAATGGGCTTTTCCTCTTCATTCAGGTGCTGCCCCATTTTCCTCCGTTTGCTGCGGTATAATGGCACGCGATTGGCCGATAGCGGTTGCAATGCTCCGATTCGGATAAGCGCCCAACCAGTCAAATTGATCAAAGGAAGAACGATGTGCAGTATGCATTGGCGGTGCTTCTTATCGGGAGGGGATGGAGAACCCCATAGTCCCCACACCAAGCCCCTGAGTATATGGTCCGGAAGGGAGTGCGATTGTATATTTACTTCGTGACATCGCTTCACGAGCTTCTTCGCTTCTATCCCCTCAGTTCGCGCCACCCTGGGTTTGGCCATACTATTTTCACGTCTTGCCACGACAGAACGACAGACATGGAGAAGTCAGAGAAGGTGGGGAGTGTGCATGTTAGCCCTAGTGGTACAGAAAGCAAGCTGGAGACTGGAGAGCGGGGACCGGAAGGCCCGTTGAAGCGTCAGTTGAAGAACAGACATATTTCGATGATCAGGTGAGTTATCAGAGAGTGTCTGTATACTTGAACCAATTATCTGATCCATTCCAAAGTATTGGAGGTGTAATTGGGACAGGTTAGCCTCGTTTTAGTTTGGCCGTGCTGAGAAGAAGGCCTGACCGTATCGCTGCTGGTAGGTCTGTTTTTGGGTACCGCGACTGCGTTGAGAAATGGTGGCCCCGTCGGTATGTCTACTTTAACTCCTTTCGGTGTCTCTACGAACTCAGGTTGTGAAAGGTCTATTGCTCGGCTTCACTGCAATGGGAACAATCTGCTACACTATCACGGTACGCGGCCCTCACTCTGAAGAAGCTGGTTGGCGATACTGACCCTCCGTTAAGGTTTCACTAGGCGAAATGGTCGCCTATTTGCCTATTGCCGGAGGGCATATCACGTTGGCCGAACGCTTTGTCAACCCAGCTTTATCATTTGCTATGGGATGGAATTACTGGTAAGAGACGTTTCGTTCGTTCTGGGGATGTCTAGCCACTTAATATTTGCCTTGCGCAGGTACAATTGGTCAATCGTTCTTCCCGCAGAGCTGAGCGCCGCCTCCGTGCTCATCGGTTATTGGATCGGGCCTGACGAGGTTAACCCTGCGGTTTGGATAACGGTGTGCATGGTCATTGTGGTACTTATTAACGTGCTGGGAGCGGGTGAGTATTGAATCTACGTGGGTTGTCCAGTCAGCTGAAGCTAGTATGTCAAGGCGCGTATGGCGAAGCCGAGTTTATTTTTGCGTACGTCCTTGACATCCTTTCTCCACCGGTTCGCCACTAGACTATGATACAGATCCATTAAAATCATCACAATCATTTGCCTCATTATTCTGGGGCTTATCATCGACCTTGGAGGTACGCTTTATGCTTTGAAACTGTCGAGAATGCTGACCTTTGCTCTGTTAGGGGCTCCGAGTCGGGACAGGCTTGGCTTTCGGTATTGGAAGGATCCTGGCGCATTCGCGCAGTACGCAGGAATTGAAGGGGCCAAAGGCCGCTTTCTAGCTTGGTTCTCGGTGATCGTCCAGGCAGCCTTCTCCTTTATAGGCACAGAAATTGTCGCAGTCACAGCTGCAGAGGCTCAAAACCCTCGTTACTCTATTCCGAGAGCCATCAAACGCGTCTACATTCGTCAGTATAGGTTTACCGGATTCAAAAGGATGACAGTGTTGATGTTCTCTCCAGGAATCTTGCTATTCTATATCCTAGGCACATTTGTCATTGGGCTCATATGCCCTGCCAATGATCCTGGCCTTAACTTGGCTGATGGAACAGCTGCTTCATCACCTTTTGTCATTGCCATTCGAAACGCAGGCATCTCTGGCCTTCCATCAGTGGTCAATGCAGCAATATTGACGTCTGCATGGTCAGCAGCAAGCAGTAATCTGTACACAAGCTCTCGCGCTCTGTGTAAGTTCCATCCATAAGCTATATGCTCTTGACTCTTGACATTAATCCTCTGCATGAAAGATGGCCTCGCAAAGGTTGGAAACGCCCCCAGAATATTCCTAAGAACATCAAAGCACGGCCTGCCGTATGTTTCCGTTGCAGTCTGCTCACTCTTCTCGGGATTGGCGTATCTTGCTATATCGGAAGGTAAACCGTACCGCCTGTATATATAAGGAACTGAACGCTGAGTACCTCTCCTCCACCCCCCTCCTCCTCCTCCTCCTCCTCCTCCTCCCCCTCCCCTAGGCTCTGGGGTCGTTTTTAATGCCCTGGCGAATACCATCGCAATCGCAGGTCTCATTACCTGGTTCGGCATTGGAATAACCTACATTCGCTTCTACCAAGGCTTGAAAGCCCACGGGATTGACAGAGCGAAGCTCCCTTATGCAGCCAAGTTCCAACCGTACCTCGCGATATATGCCACGTGCTTCACGTTCCTCATTTGTCTTGTGAGTGTACTCTCATAGTTACTCTAGCCTCTCCCTTCCTCACCCTCTATCACAGCTCTGTGGATGGTCTGTGTTTTTGAAGAACAATTGGAATACAACTTTCTTTGTTACCAATTATCTTCCGCTGGCCTTATTTCCTTTCCTATACTTTGGGGCCAAATTTTTCTATCGAAAGAAGCCAACAGTACGCCCAGAGGACATGGATTTCGTCTCTGACCTGGACGAGATTGAGGCCGCAAGGTAAGCGCCCCTTGCACTCAACCAATGGTAGCCATCTGATGCGATCACAGTTATGATGAACCGCCACCAAAGAACCGCTGGGAGGCGTTCTGGCGATGGCTTGTACGTTCCTTTCTATATCTTCATTCATATTTATACTGAAACATTTGCTGTTCTAAGCTCTAAAATTTCTCAGTGTTTGAATAGACTGAACTCGATTTACTGTCATAAATACAGAGTTTCAAATTCCGACACGTTTTCTCACGCTCGTGCTAAACGCTGATGCCTGGCATTCGCTCGATAGTAACTCTGGCTAAACCACCACCACCACCACCACCACCACCACTACGACCACCCGCTCAAGCGAAAGCTGTGAAGAGGCAGTATTCAGTCCTTATGAGATCTCTATTGAATCTCCTCCAGCGATGGTCAACCATCTCTGGGGTTTAAGAATGGCGAGCCTTGGCTGGCTGTCCAGCAATACAAGCAGTCATAGTGGGTGTTACTAGGTTCTTACGGTGAAGGAGGTACGCTACCGGCCTCCTGACTCTTTCAGGACTACGGCGGGGGCGAATCGGTTACCTCCACCGGCCCCGATGTGTGCCCAGGAGGCCACCTTCGTTTGGGTGTTGCCCATGATCGAAAGGTGGTTCTACCCTTGTCTTCCTGTGCTTTCGATGACCAGGTGGCCTTCGCCCACGCCCCTTTATCATGGCCAACATCAATGTCACCTATTCCCCTATCGCACAGGTTCTGACTTCACTCGCTTTGGCTGACAAGGTCGACATTCTCGCGGCCGGCTGTGTTGATCTTGGACAGTATCATCTCTCTCGTTTCATCCCAACATATTGGACGATATATTGCCTCCAAATCTGCAAACTCTCTCCCTAGTTTTTCTGACGTTGCTCCTTTCGCTGGAAAAACTTGGTGGAAAATAGTGGTGCGCCATATCGAACCTTGTCGTTTACGAGGACGCTAACAAACACAACCCTCTTAGGTATGAACGCTAACCGTGCCGACCTGTCAAAGCCTGCGGTAGCACCGTGCCTCCCGCCAACCCACCACCTGCTTATGGCCCTCAGGGAAAGGCTTGGGAGAGCCAGTACAGCGGCGCCATTAAACGCCTTTGGACTATCTGCTACTCTCGGTTCTTTCGACTTTGGTTCACAGTTACTTGAGATCGGCGAGTTTGTGGTTGTCCGTCAGACTGGAAGGAGATGGGCGCTTTACGGTGCCCTTAGGGTCCAAGAGGTACGCCGTTGGCTGCTTAAACCTCTCTTGTCGACCGCGGGGTGAGTTGGGCACCTCCAGCAGCCCTGACGTGTACCCAGAAGGTCACCAGGTATAACTGGACGACACCCACGGTGCTTCCGCCCTCATCTTTTTGTGTTTGACCTTCATGAACACCCCTTCCTTCTTATCGACATTAGGCTCACCTATTTTCTTGTAGCCAGTGCGAACTTTCACAGTCTCGCGTCCTTTCAGTGTAGTGGGCGGTGTGCTTCCTCCGAAAGCTAACTTTGGAAACTCTCACCCACCCTTTGCAGACGTCACGTCCCTTTTCCCTGAGGGGCACGCAGGAAATAATCAGTGTGCCAGCTAGAAGTTTGTCACCGGCAGAAACCCGACGAAGACAACCTCTATAGGTACGATGGCCCATCGCGGCAACCTGCGCTGGCCTGGCGCTTTTGACCAACTAGGTCTGCGAGGTCTGTGGGGTGCGGCTGGTGAGCCAATGGTCTCTGACTGCGCTGGTATACGAGGCTTTAATAGGAACAGAAATGGAGAAAACCATCGCGTCGTTTACGACGCGTTACCGGCGGGTTTATGAGACATGGTAACACTCTACTTCCCTGCTTGTCCTCAAAGCGCCCCAGATGTTACCATCGACTAATTGCTTTTTGTAGAGCTTTCGGGTTTTGCTTATCCGTACACCTCCGACAGTTTCATTCCTCCGGGTAGACGCAATCGTTGGAGGCTGACAGAATCCCAGAGCCCCCTATGATTAGTTTTGAATAGAGCTCGCAAGCGTCGCGGATGTATTGGCCAATGAAATGACCGTCTGGATGAGGTGAACAGAGGGCCGGTGATGTTACAAACCCTGCTGGGCTATCGAGGTAGGTCTCATCCCGACTCTTGGCATTCCATCGTCACGGTGGAACGCAGGGATTTCATTTCGCAGGTTTCCGCTTGACGCTCATCTTCCGAGACCACATTCAACCGCCTATTCGCCCTGGCATCGAGTACGTTTTCTCCAAAGACCTGTTGCCGAAGACCTTCCAGGATCTGGACTTGCGCGCTTTCTTTTTGGTATCTTTCACCCTTGCTTTAGGGCCATCATAGCCAATGACGATCGGCAAAGTGGGCCGGAAAATGTGGCCCAATGGCTGTACTTTGTTGCTTGTACGTCAGCAAAGTTATCTGCTGTCGCTGTTTCCTAATCCTCTTCCCAGCTACCACGTCCGGACTTGAACTTTCACCTATGTTTGCCTCGGTGTCGCCCCAGCCTTAGGTGCTATCTTTGGTGCCAAATACTGTTCCCGGAATGCGCCAGGTGATCGAGCGGTGATTAAGGCCTGCGTTGGAACGCGCATCGTCTCAATCCGACTATGTGCGTGGCCAATGTGCCCAGTTTTGTCAGTTCGACATTCTCATGGATCCCAGTAAGTTTACATCTTCCAACGCTCTCTTCCTTAAGCCACCTTTGCATCACTTCGATTGACTGTGTGTTTTTTGCCGAAGCAATAGCAACAGCCCCAGTATGCACTCCCTTTGTTAGGCCCGAATGCTTATGCCCTTTCTTCCTTGACTTCGAAGAGTGAGGTGAGAAGTAGATGACGCAGAGGTATGGCTTGGGCTGTACGTATATTCCATAACCGAAAAGTCTGTCCAAGTCAGTTCAGCGTCTATAGGTGCGTTTCAAGCGCTGAGCGTCTGCTTCCTTATAAACCTGCTTTTTTAGTTCTTCCGGTGGTTAGGCCGAGATTCTAGGCCAGGCTTTGTTCACGAATATCAAGCGAGCATGTCTCGAAGACATGCTTCAACACCACTCAACTTCTCCTGCAGATCCTCACCCTAACATACCAACTCAGGGTAGTCTCGGGGAGTTTTGGCTCAGTATTCATTGCTCCGAGCGTTACTCACCTCATCAATGCTGCAGATCCTCAATCACAATAATCATGCAGGTCAGTGGAAAGGTTGTCAGCGTTGGCGGATAGATAAAGATGAAAGTGGGTCGAGAAGCGAGGTTGTGGGCCAATAGGCCCTGGGAATGCTTGGGATCGGTGGGCCGGTGCAGACCATTCGTGTTTGGTTTGGTTTTCCAAATTTTACTTCTCTCTATAACCCATCGATCTTCGTTCCCTTAGTCAACCATCTGTTCTACATGCCTTTCGTTTGTTTGCGTTCGGTTTGTTTCGCTTCGGTTGCGCCATGCTCCTCCTCCCTTCACCTTAACCTATGGCTTGATTGTAATGCTTACCCACCTCGCTCGACTTCAGGAAGCACGGCCCGCGAAGAGTATGACGGCTATGGCTCAGACGGCTGTGCTCGCCTCTCAGGGTGAGCCTATTGCGGTTCCTTTTATCCTTGGGTTCAGTCAATAACATGTAATAGTATTCCCAGTCCAGTTGCGCCGTTAGCAAGAACAGATGCGGCTCTATCATTCCGTTGATGAATTTGGAGAGTAGAAATCGGCCTCTGAAAGAGGTAAGTCCGCGTTTGATTTTGTACTCAAGGTTCATTCATCGACCTCGGTTCTCTCTCGCCCACTTGCAGCTGTGAACTAAACCATCCACTGCTCCCATCAGCCGACGCTCGCCATGAACGGTTATTTCCTCGATGTCCAGCTATCCTGTTATAACCGCCTCTCCTCTTCACCGCTCACCTGAAGCCAATGACGAACTGACGTTGTCCAATTTCGACACAGGCACTTGTGCGCCTAGGTCTACTTTGCGAGTGCTTGTGACAGGACAGTCATGGAGATGGGGAGGCGGGGAGGCGGATGTGGCAGAGAATAACAGTGTGCGTGTGGAAATGTATTGGGCGGTGGAAGTGGATCGAGCGTGCTCGTCCTATGCTTAGATGTTTCCCGTGTCTTTTATCTTCCACCCCTCATATATATCTGTTTTCTTTGGTTGCTCCTTCATAACTTCTTGTCCCGTTACTACATTCTTAAGCCCATATACTAATAAATTGGTTTTCCTTGAAACATATCTTAGATTTGTGGGTAACTTAAGTAGAGGTTTGAATGTCAAACCCAGCCCACCAGGCTGCCCTCAAAGGTCGAGGCGAAAGGAATCTCCGAGTTCTGAACTGGCATGGCCTATCTCACTCGATTGCTTTCTCAAAGGGAGGGAAAGGGGCCAGGTCTTTTACTTGTTCTCAGCGCAGAGGGCTGAGAGAAAGAGTACACTCTGTCAGAAAACTGGGACCAGCTCAATGGCAGCTTTAATATGCCGGCCCGGGGACTTACTCGGGACAGTAGTGGCCGTAGAAGTTGTGCAAGAATATGCTGTATCTTATTTAGTGCGAGTACTGCCGTACTGAAAGCAGCGGACTGCATGATAAGTCATTCTGCCAGTAGATGCGTTCGCTTGACGAGACGCCCGATTTTTATCGACTAGATACCGATAAAGACAAAAGCAATTAACATCCAGATTACAAGAGACAAGGTATCGATGGAGAAGGAAAGCCGCTGTGGCGATGGATAGAGACCTAGTCTGCAAGCACCAGAGGTAGGCCATAACGACGACTGCAGGGATGATGTGTGCGTGAAACTAGAGGCCCAATTGTGAGACGTGCAAATGAATGATAAGCATAGGAAAGCCGAAAGAGCGAGCAGGGACGAGAATGGAATGTCAAATCTTAGTGGTGAGGACAGAGAGTATGTGGGTGACTCCAGGGTCAACTCTAAGTATGAAAATTCCCAAAGAAAAGGTCAAGCTTTCGATGCCGGTATATGTAGGTTGATAGCTGGAGACGCAAGTCAGAAATTGCCAAACGAAAAACGATAAGGGACTTACCTCTGTACCAGTTGAGCGCGTCTGAGGGAGTCGGGGCATCGAAATACAAGATTGCTTTGTTGTCCACAAGGCGAAGGGCTAAGGGGAGGTGCGGTCAGCGTTAAGTACTTACAGAGTGGTGAAGATGATCTACCATTTCCATGAACGATGCTCGCTGGCTGGGGAACTGTTTGCATCCTCAGCACTGCCCAAAGGTCTACGGGGCCATTAGGGTCCCTTCCTTCTGAAGGATCCCTGCAGAGGACAAGCAAATCATTGCACAGAATCCCGACCAACGGTCGAGGAGTTAACTCTGGTGCTAGACAATCGACTTGAACGGTGGACGCATCGCCATGTGCGTTGATAGCCTCAAAGGAAACTACAGCCTTACGGACAACCCTTGTCAGCTTGAGGGCCCCATCCATAATTAGCCGTCTAGAAGAGGTGTAGTCAGTAAATCGACCATAAGCAGAGGGATGCCACAGACCTGTGAGGTTGAACAAGGGGGCTGGGAAATTTGCCACGTATCCGTGATTGCCAACCAACCAGCCTCCGTCTTGATTCGGCTTCACGTTTGCCCTCATTCATATTGTTAGCCAGAGAAGATATCTCAGCCAATGCTCGATCAAGAGGGTCATCCATAAACTCAAAGGCTGGCGGTGTACTTCTGAGTAGCTCCTCCAACTGGCACCAATCACCATCAATCCTGATGATTAAAAACAGGGGGAGAGGACGTACCAAGAGTTTATATCGTGGAATTCTTTGGACGGGTAACAGAAGATAGCCCTCAAGGTTGAGTTGTGTATGCCGAGGATTCATTCGACACCGTTGCAAGTACTTTTTGATGCGCTTCTTCTGACTGCTAGTCAGGCTAGGGCCGGAAGCTTCAGACGCAGGGAGTGGCGCCCCCGACATTGACAATGTGAGACCGACCAATTGAGCTGTACTAGAGGAAGGGGATGTCGCCGAGGCTGGGCTTGTCGTCCCGGTAGAAGTTGTCCAAGCCGTCACGCATTGCAACGAATTGTCGAAATTGCTGGGTGCGTAACCAGGTCAGCAGGTGGGTGAGCACAGTAAATATGATGCGTACTTGATGTAACTTGAATACATTCTCATGAAGGCTGCATGTCTGACAAAGATGTCACCAACGGCTCTCGCAACGTCCAAGGAGATTGTCCCAGCTGCATCTTCAGTTTGTTTGAGCTTGTCCAATGGTGCTGCTGCCTTTTCCAAGGCAGGGAGGAAGCTTTCGTTGTGGAAAGAGAACAGGGCGTCAATGCCACCGAAGACCACCCTCCGCTCTGGAGCAGGGACGACCGTCTCCTGCCGTGAGCTGACGCCGCTGAGCAGGTTGACTGGCATGGCAGCAGGCTTGATGTAAATGTCGACGAGTTCTTGAAGCCCTTTGACATAAGTCCGCTCCGTTCTGGCAAACAGAGGGCCATGTTAGTGGGTGGGTGGGAAGACAAGATGTCCACGACTTACGACACAATCTCTTGGATAATCTTTGCTCTCTTGCCCTTGTCGTCTTTGTATTTGCGTTCATCCATGGACGATGCACTGTCAGTTGTCGCCACACTAAGTGTTTGACTGCTCGTGCCACTCCTCAAAGCAGCGATTGACTCCATTGATCGCAGGTGACTTGACGCATCTGAGCCAGAACCGTTCGACGAAACCATCGAATTCTCTCGAGAACGTTCAACAACTGTGGGCCGTCGAGACCGTGCTGAAGCGTTGAGAGAGTCGTCCCCGTAAACGCTTAAAGGATTTGGTTGCTGATGTTGGGCGAGATCGTTCATGTCTTTCAGATAAGCCATGACCGATCTCAAAGCCCTTACATAGGCTTCTCGTGCCCGCTCTTCCTCCCGTCTAATATGCTGCTCGGTGTCAATAATAGGAGTAGTAGGGCTGGGGGTAGGTATTCTTGGCTCAGCTTCGTCCGCTTCATTTGTGGGTGTAACGTTTGGAACGAAAGCAGAGGTTTCGGGTATGGGAATAGATAGCGACCCTGGTTGCTCGAAAGGAAGGAAGCTGCGACGTTTCGCTCCTCGCGGTGTAGGGCCATTGACGGATAAGAAGTTGTTGGAAGGAGAAGTTGCAGGAGCGAGTAAGGAAGATTGTTTGAAAAAGTTGGATGACGGCTTCTTATGAAGCTGCGGTGGGCTGTCCGTAGGAGCATTGAGGGTGGGCATGTCCAGCATCCCGGTGGTCGAAAACCTCACATCAATTTGTGGGGTAGTGTTGCGGTCTGCAGCTAATGGTCGAGCATGGGGGACAGGAGAGGATTGCATAGTAGGGAGGGGTGGTCGGGCGGCACGGTTTGATGGTCCGGGAGACGATGATGGAGATGTATTGTCAGGCTTGATTTTCCCCATCGACATTTTCTTCAGGAATCCCCAGCGGGTCTTCTCCTTACCGTCCTTCGATGGTCTCCGAGAGCTGGAGCCCGATTTGGGTTCTGTTGCAATGGGGGTGGATGCGCGGTTGACGATCGTGCTTGAAGAAGCATGGGACATTCGGTTGTTGACATTGCTCGAATTCGAGTCCGAGGACATGTCGGGCGAGGACTCCCACATCGACTTGCTCAGCTGAGGCCGAGCTGCGTTGCCAGGTGGGCGCGAGGATGAACCCATCATCGTGGAAGGCCCTAAGCTAGCAAACTTCTTGGCGTCCGCAGGAAGGGCTGGAGGCACAGTCCCATTGAGTAGATTGGAACTGGAAGCCGACGTAGAGTATTTGGATAGAGGTGCCAATCCGGCAGGACGATCTTGTCCAACAAGCGCAGATTTACCTCGTCTTAGGTCACCTGCGCTCTTCATCTTGCGTATCTCTGAATGCTGGCTCACTTCCTCACGTTGATCCATCCCTGGGGGTGGTTCGGGGATAGGAACTTGATTCCCGCCCCTGCTTGTGTCATAGTAGCTGCGATTTGGGGTCGTCCTGGTCCGCTGGAGTGGGTGTGGCAGAGGAGGTGGCGGGGGTGCAAACGGCGCAGGAGCGGTGGCTGCTCTCGCTAGTGGAGGTGCTCCTGGTGTGATTGTATGATCTTCTTCTTCAATGAGCCTATGCCTGTCGCCACTTGATCGACCAGGGCTTGAGGAATCCTGATCCGATATATCCTCGTTGTCCGAGTCTTGGTCTCCAGGCATGCTTCCAGAGAGGCTCGCAGACAGGGGAAACATCGGAGTGGATGGCGGATACGAAGGAGACATGGGGGTTTTTGCTAGTAGGGGATCAACCAGGGCTTTCCAAGGACCTTGGAAAGGGTTTCCGTCCACGCAAAGTGTTTGAAGAGCCGGGAGAAGGCAGAGCCAGCTAGGGAGGGCATTTAGCTTGTTCCTTCGGATGCTAAGTGTGTGAATTTTGTCGAGGTCGACCAAATCTTCAGGAATGGTGCTGATACCCGTCGAGTCAGCAATCAATACCCTCAGATTAATCAACTCGCGAAGGAAATCTGGAAGGACACGGAGAGGATTGGACCCGACATTGAGCTCCTCCAGGCTAATGCAACCTGCAAGTGTGGGTGGAAGGGCTCCAAGGAAGTTGGCCGAGATGTCTAGTGCCAGCAGTGTGAATGAGATTGAGGGTAGTGTGTTGGTCAAGAACTGGGGAACTGCATTTGGGGTGGTCGACGAGCCGAGCAGAAGATGGGTGGTACCTAGGAGGCCAATACATCACGATATCATGGCTAATGTGTGAGCAATAAGGACGTACCAGGTTGAACCTGTAACTGGATTACAGGAGTGTTTTCTGCATGCACGATGAGGGCCCGCCCTTCCTCCGCGACTACGGCAGCTGCTGTCCGTTCGTCGTCCTCTGTGTCATGGGGAAAGGAATTGTCTGTATCTTCAATGCCATGGTCGTCATCCGTCTCCTCGTCTGTCATCCCTATCTCATCCCGTTCATCAACCGCATGCCAGCTGACATCGTAACTGGGTTTCTGGTGCAAGGCAGGGACAGCAGGTATTGGACCATCATGGCTGGCGCTGTTATTTCCTATCGACGACGAGCGAGAGCGTGCTGAATATGCGCCTGACCAACGAGACTGATCTGCTGGTGCCCTTGTGGATGGTCGTGCATGTGGAACATCCTTGGCAAGAAGTTGCTGGACGACAGCGTCGTGGGTGATGCCTACAGCGATAGAATCTTCGTCGCCTGCTGCAATGTGGACGTGGTTGAAGTCTCCTGACGCCATGTTGCTACCCGAGCTAGTGTATGCTGATGAGCGCGTCGAATTTGAGGACGAGCCCCCTGAGGAATAGAAGGTGGGACGATGGGGATAAGGGTCAGGAAACTGTGCGGGGTCGGGAAGTCGTTTTGGCGGACGCAATTGTCGATGGTCACGATTCTGGACTGTCGGTTGTCTTTGGTCTTCGTTGAGGGTGTCGAGGCCGCTTTCATCTGCGAAACGGTCGACGTTAGTGAGTTGCTGCTGGGCAGACGACGACGACGCCATCGCTACAGTCACGGTGATGCTCGGCGTCTCGCGAGTAGAAAATGGCATCCTCCCCTCAAAACATGTACAAATTATTCCTCTTTGTACTTACCGTTTCCTGGTCGGGACTTTGGCCTTCGCAGCGAGTTGCGGAATGATAACATGGCGTTTAAGGTCAAGAACAGTCCGAATCATCTCAAGTATTATACAATTTTGGCTTTCTGTGCGTCAAATCAGCCGAAGGACATGGACATCTCTTTCCCACCTCCCGCCGCACACTGCCCTGCCTCTCCATCTATCGACAATCATTCAAAGATAATCCGGACGTTATGCCATCTTCTGTGGGGGCCAGCGCGGAAAACTCCAACCCGAGGCTGCTGCGAACGCCTGATCGTTGCTAACGCTTGATGAAGCAGGAGATGGCTCGCCCAAGCCGGCGCCGTTTCAAGATTCTCCGGCGGCCCCCAGTATCATTAATGTGCAGACTATCATTAGCTTTGTCCTAGCCTGATATACCACCTCTCCAGCGCGTATTCCAGTTAGAAGTTTCGTGCATTAGGCCTGTATTTGGGGCTGCACTCCATCTTCAATAGTCGTACACATCGGGCCGTTCGGAGAAGAATGCAACCTTCTTCTTCTCCCTTTTGGGCTTCGAACTGGATTCTGGTGTGGAGATCGTCGCGTTGCCTGCCTCTGGGTCAGAGGGGGCGACTATGGGCATTTGAGCTCCTTCCAACTCGATGTCGATCTTCGCACCAGAAATGCGCTGGTTACCGATACTCTTCGTTGCAGGAAGACCCGTTTCCGTCGTGGTGGCGGAGGAAGGGGCGGTCGTTCGTCGCTCGGAGACTCCCCCTTCGAGATCCAGATGCAATGTCTCGAATATGAGCCTCTTTCGGGTACATTTAAACGCCAGGTTGTTCTCTCCGCTTCCGCCAAACACTGACGATGATGATGAAAGGCCTCGCAATATCGAGAAGCGATCGCTCGGTGGTACTAGGGTGGTCGGTGCCGGCAGGGAGAGTAGTCGCACAATTCCATGATGTGAAGGGAATATGCTCGAAAGAGCAAGATCGGCTATATCAAACGTCATTTTCAACATTTAGACAACCTCGGGCAACAACGATAATCATCCCGTACCAGAGAAGGCAGCCATGCTTATAGCTGCATCGGCGACCCATCCGACCTTGTGTAACCAACCAGGCCCGCCCCATTGATCTTCAGATAACTGGGGCGCAAGAGTGATTGAAGCACTGGCATGTGGGTACGCCCGAAGGAGGCTTCGAAGTCTGTTTAAAAAGGAAAGGATATCCTGGTGGGGTTTTAGCGGGGGTCCAGGAGACTCAAGAATACGGCACCTGGCTCTTAAGGTCACCCCAGCACAATGGCGATCCAAGCGAAGGAATACACAGCCGGATTGGAAGTGAAGAGTCGTTCTTCAGCAATGTTTCGATGCGCTTAGTGGCCGTGGCGATAAAAGGTGCAGCCAAAGAAGGATCTGGTTCAACGAAGCTCAACTTCCCCGAGCTGCGAGCCTCGTCAACAACGGACTGAGGCAGCCGGTTCGTCAAATCGAAGACATGGCAAAAATCATCCGAGGTTCTGGGAAGATCTGAGTGTTAGCATGGACATCGAAGGTCTCGGAACAGTGAAACGACGCCTACTGGTCATTGACCGTGGTCTGGAACTGCTTCATCTGCTCGTAGCGCCACGCAATCTTTACTTTCTCGTTTGACGGCCCGTCCTCTTCTTCGTCAGTGGCCACAGCCTTCAGATCCTCCTTCTGTTGTAGCATGGATTTCGGATACCACATAGCATCTTGAATGAACGCTTCAGGATCGCTGTCAATGACGCATACATGATGGCCGCTGGCCAGACCCTCTGAAGCATAATATTTCTGGATGAGTTGACCGTACGAAGAGTGGAGATCAGGTGCAGCGACAACCAGAGTACATGAAAGTGGTAGCCCACCCCCGAGCAGGTCGTCAAGGGAAGAGATTCCAGTGGACACGTTGACGGTGGACGACGATGCCGCCGAGACGCGAGTACCTGTATGAGAAGTAGCCTTTACTTTGGCAGGGTTTTTTCGTTTGAAGGAGGACATGGTCAAGCCCTTTCGGACGATCCGTGACTGAGGCTTGTGGGCAATGATGATCGCGGATCACAGATTGCTTCCGGGCCGTAGGGATCAGCCACATGTCGGAGCCCAGCGCTCAGCTTTCTCCTCAACCCGCGACAAATGGTGGGGGCTGCCTCGCGACCTTTGCAGGCGCTGGGAAGGTACTTGAGCAACTCGTATTCCTTCTACAAATCTCTGCCTTTGCGCTCCAGGCTCAAGTATGGGGGTCTAGGTGTCCTTCATGTTAGCACTCTCCGATAATACCTATACCCATGTTGACGGGACTTCTAGTTGCTCAACGGGGCATGCCTTGTACATGTTGTCACCGAATATGTTGGAACAATATCACCTGTGAGTATCTTTCTAGTACTCATAGTAACGTCCTTACCCCCTCCCTAGATGCACGGCCCTTCGATGCTACCCACTCTGGCAGTCAGTGGAGAAGCAGTAGTAGAAGATCGAATTTCGGTGCGCCTCAACCACAATAAAATATCTAGAGGAGAGCTTCTTGTCTTGAAGTCTCCGCTGGACCCTACTCGTCTCATCTGCAAGCGTGTCATTGGGCTTCCAGGCGACACCATCTGCGTCGATCCTACAGGAGAGAAGGCGCCCTCGACAGAACATGTCGTCGTACCAAAGGGCCACATTTGGATCATGGGAGATAACGCTGCATGGTCTCGGGATTCGAGAGACTATGGGCCTGTGCCTATTGGGCTGGTCAAATCCAAGCTGCGTGCTCGAGTACGTGCCATTCTCTCCTCACAGCAGCACAGGTCATGAACACCATGCAGATCTGGCCATTGATAGATTTCAAGGTCTTTAGCAACGACGTGACGTACATCGACTAGAGCTGGCACTAAGTCTCATGGCTTAAAATCCATCGAGTAACCGCCTTGTCCATTGGGCTCCAACTTGAAGTTGTCCGTCGACAGGCCGAATCTCCCTGAAGATTATTCAAGAAAGGCAACTGGAGGGGATAGGAAAGCTCTTACCTAGGATGCTATTCCCAAACCCTTTTAACTTGTCCACCATCTCGGCCGTCTCCTTCTTTTGAGCAGCCTCGACTCTGGGCAGGAGAGACCGCATCTTGGAATCGACCTCTGCTTTCTGTGCCGGCGAAGCAAGGAGTTCCTTCAGCATCTTGTAGTCTGCCGGGAATGAATACATGTGTAGCTGCGTTTCAAGCCAATGCCTACCTTCCTGTGCTGCCGTTAGGGAAGACCACGTGTTTATCGCTTCATTTGAGCCAGCTCTTCTTCTCAAAGCCCTCTCGTATACAGGATTGTCCTTCAGAGCTTTTCCCTGTTAGCACTCATTCTTGCATTACTCTCGGCCAGAGATACCTTCAGTGCAAGCCGCTACTGCTTCTTTGAACTCTCCCTCCAGGATGTCAGGAGGCTGATACGCGCTAGTTGAAAACCTAGCTCACTAGTTTGACGTGACACGCCCCAATGTTTGAAGAGAGAACCGATCGTAACTGCACAACTTCGGGATCCTCCTCTTGCACTAGGCCACTCGCTGCTTCAGACGAATCACGTTCGACAGCTGCATCTTCAGAGGTCTCCCCCCTGCTGTTCGACGATGATGCAGAATGCTGCTCTCGGGAATCGTCGTCATAGTCGGTCTCGTTGGTCGATGAATGTACTGAGTCTTCATCGATTGCGGGTTTTCGTTTGGGAAGCTGGTTCAGCCCGGCCTGATATGCAACCAAAGCCTCGTTCCATTTTGATTCTCGAAAGTGGTCGTTGCCTTCAGACTTGCGATCATTGGCGTCGCGAACGCTATCCTGTCGTGCTGTTGTGGATATAATCCTTCCTGACATTGAGGCATACACTTACAGCAATGGACGCGGTGGGCATCATGGGAGTTGTCATTAAAGGGGTTTGACGCGCATATGGCGATTAGATAAGATTCAAAAGTGACTCGAAAGAAAAGTGCATTTCGATACGGGTTATCGATTCCATCCACCACTCACCCACCCACTCATAACGATGTCCAAGCCCACTCTCTGGCTCCGCTGTGAGAAGAAGGAATTCGAAAGGCGTTCGGCGCTGACTCCCACCACTGCCAAAAAACTGATCGATGCTGGCTTTGACATCTATGTCGAAAAGGATGAGCAGCGTATCTTTGACGATGCTGAGTTTAAGGAGTAGGGGAATTCACTCTGAAGCTTAACCTTTAAAGCTCATTCACCTCACAGCGTTGGATGCAAGCTCGTAGACAACAACACATGGCCATCTGCCCCACAGGACATCCCCATCATTGGGTTGAAGGAACTTCCCTTGTCCGATGAACCTCTTCCCCACACACACATCCAATTTGCCCATTGCTATAAAAAGCAGGGTGGATGGTCTCAGGTTCTCTCGCGTTTTCACAGAGGTGGAGGAACTCTGTACGACCTCGAGTTCCTGCATGACGCGAGCGGCCGTCGCGTTGCTGCGTTTGGCTTCCACGCGGGTTTCGCTGGTGCTGCTGCCGGCGCCCTTGCATTGGCCTCACAACGGCAAGGAAAGGAGCTGGGTCTCCTGACCCCTTACCCGAACGAAACTGCCATGGTTGACGCCGTGAAGCAGTCGCTGGGTGGAAGCGGCAAGGGCGTTAAAGCCCTCGTTATCGGTGCCCTCGGCCGTTGTGGTCGGGGTGCCGTTGACCTCTTTAGGAAAATCGGGTTGAACGAGTATGTCAAGCTTCTTAGTTGTTGTGAAGAGGTATTGACTGCCTGGGACAGAGACGACATCTACAAGTGGGACCTGGAGGAGACTGCTAAAGGCGGTCCCTTCCCCGAGATCTTGGATGTTGACATCTTTGTTAATTGCATTTACCTCTCCTCGCAAATCCCCTCGTTTGTTACAAACGAGACCATCAAGGCAGCTGGAAAGGATCGACGTCTATCTGTGGTGGTTGATGTCAGCTGCGATACCACTAATCCGTTCAATCCCATCCCCATCTACAGCATCAATACCACCTTTGACAAACCAACGGTTGCAGTCGATGCTGGGTAAGCCAGGTGCTCACTTCGGCAAGGGACGTCTGATTCATCTCTCAAACAGGCCAGAGAACCCACCTCTGTCGGTGATATCTATCGACCACCTACCCACGCTGCTTCCACGCGAAGCGTCCGAGCAGTTCAGCGGAGACCTGTTGCCTTCTCTGCTCGAGTTCCCTCAACGCTCATCAGCACGTGTATGGGTCGAGGCTGAGGGCCTGTTCAAGGAAAAGCTGGCTGAGGCAGCGAAGGTCGAGGGACTTGCTTAGGAAACGATTTGACATCACCACCGTTGCTATTTAAAATGGCACGGCAAGTTGATCAGAGACGTCGCCATGGAAAAGGAGAGGTTTAGAGCATATGTAGAGAAGGAAATATAATCGATTTTCTATACCCATTAGATAGTATCAGACGACACGTAAATAGGGTAAAGGCGACATTCGCACAGCCGTTTCCGCAGAGCGCGGGTTTGTTCTCGCGGGCATCTTTGCGTCCCTTCTTCTCCTTCTTCCCTTCCTTCACGGCCTCCAGTCTGGTGCTGGTTGCTGCTCAGTAGAATCCTTTATCGCTTTTATTCTTCTTTCTTTCTGTCAAGTAATCTCCATGGATCTCCTTTCTATTCCCCAAATTTCTATTTCTCTCGCACCGCCAGAGGAACTGCCAGTGGAACCATACTCGCCGTTTGCAAAGGCTTCTCTCAAGATCTACCAGGACGAGGACTCGTTTAGGCCTGTTCATCTTACACCCCCTCCTATCCACTCCAAGTTTATCAAGCCCCGCACCAGCGACAGCCCTGGGTCCCCATCGGACAGCGACGTCGGCAAAACTTCCGGAGCTGGCCTTGACCGTGCACGATTCGAAGCCCTCCTGAATGCATCGACAAAGCCTCTTCCTGGAGCAAAGAAATCTGCAGACCTTCGCAGGGAGGTAGCTCTGAAGGCCCACAGGAACAGGCAGGGTACGTATTCATTGAGCCCTTGCTCAGACATCGATGCTGATTGTTAAATTTAAATTTATTCAGTCGAGCGCCGTGCGCTGTTCCTTTCCAAGCTCCAGGCTCCTCCTTCGCCCACTGCTGCGACACTCCCTGCAACACCCCCCGACTCTCCAGCCGTGTTCCACTACAGTCTCCCGTCCCCTGGCCTTGTCTCCCCTATCGCCCACTATGAGTCTCTTCAGGATGAGGAGACGGATACTTGCTCCCCATGGGTTGAGCAGGTTGACTTCAAGCTCAAGCTTTCCAAGCCCAAGCCCAAGCACACTGTTCAGCCTACTCCCCGATCCAAGCAGGGTCTTCCCTCCCTCGAGCAGATCTCGGCCCGCCTCAACAACTACAGAGCTGCTCGAGTTTTCGATGGCACTCTCGAAACTCCCGCCCTGATCCAGCCGGCAACAATGCCCAAGAAAGAGCAGGTCGTTGTTGGACGACTCAAGATGCCCGTACGTTCGTCGGGCAAGGGTCCCTCAATTACCATCACCGATACCACCATCCCCATCGTTCAAGCTCCCAAATCACCTTTGTTAATCGCCACCTCTGATTTGTCTGTGACCACCCTTGTCGTTCCCCGCTCAAAATCAATTTCACCCACCGAGTTGACTCGCATGAACTTGCTTGCCCTCAACTGTCGTGAGAAGCGCTCTTCAGCCATGCTGAGCACCCTCAGACGCCGGACGCAGTCCGGTCTGCCTGAGTACCCAATTGCCAGCGATGAAGCGACGTTGAAGAGCACCAGGAGGCACAGTGCTCCCCCCGACACCTCGTCTCTGAGTGTGCGCAAAGGCTTCGAGCACCCAATCCTTGCGTTGCCTGGTGCCTTCTGATCGACTGTTGGGTATGAGAATGAACAATATGGTATCTTGTGTTCGTTACTTGTTTCTGCTTGTGGTCCGCAGGGCTAGTCATTCGTTTGTCGGACCCTTTTCTGCACGTCGTCGACATCCATAGCACTCGTTAGCGGGCGAGGGAGAGTACACCGCCCCACGTTCCTTTTGGCTTTGCATTTAATTAGACAGGCTGCGCCGTCTTTTGTATTTTTATATACACCAATACAGCTTTCTTTCGTTGATGAATTAGTTAGGCATGTCGTGGTCGGCGGCACATGGAGGTTCGGCAGTCCAAATTGATTGCGATGAATTATGCCCCTTGTGGTGTTGTTTTTACTGAATTCGGCTTTCCATTCTTCGGCGATTGGTGGTATGGTCTGAAGCAAGCAACCGTTCTAATACGTTGACGCGACGACCTTTTGAGTGTATAAGTAATAATCGTCTGAGCAGAAGAGAAAACTAGGTGCGTGCCGTAGTCTATCAACGCGTGCTCACTCTCCTCATCGGAATCGTCGAATGGGTCAGTGGTCGTGATGATGGCCCATGCTTCTACATGGGAGTCAGTAAAGTGAAAACGGTTAAGCATGAGGCCATCTCACGTTCCACCATGCTGCGGGGGCGTCTACGAGGCACCGTAGTTGGAGGAGGGCTTGGGAATGGAATTTCCGTCGCAGCGACCGCCGTCAGTGGATGTGACCTTGCAGCTCGAGACCGCTCAGGTCTCATCGCAGTTGGTGAGTTCTGGGTTGGAACGTAGTATAGGAATGACCCTTCTTCAGCTGTTGGAGTGTCGTAAACCTGCTTCTGGGCATGTCGGCCAGTCCCTTTGTCGGGCGTCACTATCATTGAAATGGTATGTTTTTGAGTTCAAGCCCTCGGTTTCCCCCATGATGTGGGGCATTTTAAGCTGTCCCATGAAGTGACTTACCAGAGATGAAGAGTGGCGCAGCTGACTTGCCGGTTCTCTTTTCGTAATCCTGTTGAGCCACCAGCTCACGCAAGAAGGCATTCCGTTTGGCAGACATCCCTTGGCCCCACTTGATTTCTTCCTCAGAGTCCACGTTTTCGGCTTGTGCCTCAGCCGGTGACATGCACCGTAGGGCTGGCACCTTGCCAGGGTTTTTGAGGGCATGGTCGTCTGCAAATGGGTTTGGTTCCTCGAGCTCCAGGTAGTGATATACGAGCCATAGGAATACTTGTGCACGCTCAGATGATGGGAGACGCTTTCCTGGAATGAATAGGTCTAGGAAATTCAGGTTGCCGTCGAAGTGAATGCTAGATAAGGGCTATGGTACTATTAGGCTACCCGAGTCTAAAGAAACGGGGTTGATTGGGGCTTACCGCGGCATGGGTGGATAGGACAAAGAGGAGATTAACGATACTCGTGGGTGGATGGCACCCTTCTTTCTAATTTAAGGAATCAGATCGGTTAACCGTGCGGCGTAAGTACAAGAGAGCGACTCACACGTTTATTCAGGACGTCTTCCGGAGTAGCAGGAGGCACACCCTTGAGTTCTTTAGGCAACAAGGCAGCCTTCAGACAGTTCTTGATGCGAGGGGCGTCCTGGGCATTCCCGTCGGTCTTCTGCAGGGACGGGACGGGATGGTACGTCCTCAATGCTGTCTTCATCTCTGGGAAGACTTGAAGACCAGTAAGTTAAACGTTGGGAAGGGCACGGAGAAAAAAAAATGCTTACAGGCCATGGTGGTATTTATTCTCCCCACATTTGTCAAGAGGGATATTTTCGCCAGTTCGAGAGCAAAAGCGGGCGTCTCAACCATCTTGTCTTTCAGCACCTTGGAGCATTTGGCGGAGTTGCTAATGGCAGAGACGTAGAGTGCGCCAAACGTCACCTTCTCCTGCTTGGAGCTGAAAGGATCGGTAAAGACTGCCTTGTCGTTTGAAAAGATATAGTCCAGTAGGTCATACTGAACGTCCTCTCGAGTTAATGGTTCGGCGTCTTGCTTCTTGATCGCGAGCAGCGCCTTTCGACTGAGATATCCGGGACTAAAGGATAGAAGGGGAGACGAAGTTGAGCTACATTGTCCGGGAGTTCCAAAAATCTAACTTTACGAACGCAGGGTCCACAGTCCAGGTCGACGTCGAACCGCCTTGCTGTGTGGGTGAGGGTGGGACGGAGATGGTGATCATGAAGAAGGGGAGAGAAAGTTAAACACGAGGCGGAGAAAGTGTTCAACGAGGCTTTAATTGGTCCTCTGGCGCACGTCAAATCAGAGAATCTAATGTGACGGTTCAAGATGGCGAGAGGGGGGGTGCTTTCGAGAAGGAGATCTCACGTGTACTTCGATCCGGCTGCCAATGTCGTCCTTTTAGCCTTGCTTTTACCGCCAGAAGTAAGAGCACAAAGTGCATCCCTAAGCGCTAGTGATGCGATGCTTCGGAGAGAACGTTTTCCAGACAGAGAAGAAATACAGCAACGAGGCAAAACGGGAACATCGACTTTCTAGAAATGGAACCGATGGGTTCCGGAATCTGCAAGCTCTTTGCCCATATAGAGAGAGGACATCCCTGTCCATTTATACGCAAGTAACCCACCTCAGTTGGCTTGAAGTTTAGGGTTGATGCTGCTGTTCTTGATGAGTTCGTTGAGATGTTTCTTTTTACTAAAACGAAAGGGAGTGTATGTTCTTGTGGAAATTCCCACGATTTCGCATTGCAAGCCAAATACACAAGTGTACAAAAAGACAGATCTTCCTTCTATAAACGTCACGAACGAGTTAGTTTGTTCACTAAGAAGTATGCAAAAGCACCGGGCAAGAAGCAGAAGGCATCCAAGATCTCCCTCTTTCTGCGAAGCTTCAGAGGGATTCGAGCAACTCTGACATCCGGTTGATTAGGGTTAAAAGAGCCTGTGAGATGGAAATTCTCGATCGATTTGTCCTTTTCCTGCCAAAGGCGCCTTATCCATGAGTCAAATGTATCCCTCTCGCCAGAAGGTATTTCAACCTCGACTGTGCCCCCTTGTTGCCCCGGAGACTCGGAGGGTTTACTGCTCGACAAATCGCCAATAGGGACGTCACCTCTGACATCAAACATGCGAAGATGTAGATGAATGGTGGGAGGTGCGATCCCGTCAAAGAAAATGGATCGGAGGGTGTAATAGTCTTGTCCATATCCCATAGGAGGGATGCCTAAATTGGACATCAGCAAAGCAACAGTAACGAAATGAGTGGGCTAACCTGGGTACACAGTCGTGACATCCAGAAGCTTCAGCTTGGGGATTCTGGGGGATAGGGATCGTAAACTGTAATGCAACCCCGTTGACCGCGGAAGGAGGGTGTGTCGTAGATCATCCTAGCGAAGGATGTGAGTGAGATGTTGTGCCAACTATATGAAATCAACTTGCCACGCCGATCTTCTCCGAGAACTTCTTGCTTAAGGGTCTGTGTGGGGAAAGGGGGTCAGACTCCGCACGGTCAAGATGAGCGAAGAGCTTTCCTTGTGTTTTTCGAAACGAGGGTGCCCTCGGGGTATAGCAGAAAAGCAAAGGGCCTGTGCTCTCTCTCTGCTGCTTTACCTAAGGAGGCGAGATCCGAAGCGAGCTGCAACCTTGAAAGGATATCAGTGGATCGTTCGAGACAGGCCAAGACCACACACTTGCCTGTCTGATGCCCAGCTTCGCTTGAGAAAGACAAAATTGAAGAATTGCATGCCCTGACCATGAGAATGTTTAGCGTGAACGAGTTGCAGTCATGGAACAAACCCTACCCAACCAACAACAGGAACCCATTTTAACGTGCTTTTGAGGGTGATGTAGACATACTTGTGCACGCCTTTAGGGCTGCACAGGTATAGGAAGCACCAAGCGTACCACCAATCCGCATATATCTAGACCAGGGGGATGAGGAATGGGGAACGTAGGTCTTTCTGGCTTCTGACCTGATGGTTGGATGTGAGGACGAATTTGGTCGGCAGGTCGAGGCAAACAGCCTCGCCGCTCTCATTCCGTTGGATGCACTGCTCTATTTCTTCAGGGGTGAACTTGCCCATTCCTTCACGCTCGAAGGTTATCACCAGTTGCGATGGGGCAAACCATTGACACATAAGGACTGGATCCCATCAGGGTCAAACCCAAACGAGGTAGTTAGGGGTTGACATACTCTGGAGGCAGCCGAAAGAGCCTTTGGTATATCGAATACCAGAGTAATATAGCTTCCTTGACCAGCGAAAGGGCAAAAGTCTAATTGGAAGCAGGAAGATGAACTGGGACCCATTTATCATCAGGCAGCCAAGGTCGAACAGAACGATGAAGAGGATTGCTGCCAGTGTGCGCATCCATGACGATGCTGGCCGTTGAGTAATGGGGATCGCATACAAGGGTGGCTGGGACATTCTAGAGGGCCCACGAAGTACAAGAAGGGGTCTCTTCCCGACTCGAGTTGAGTAGAAAGTGGTGCAAGGTAGAAGGGAAGTCGCAGCACTGAACAATGATGGAAGTGGGAAACGGCACGTGAAGACGTCACTGCACTGCCGTGGGCGCTCAATCGTGTTAGGGGCGAACAGAGGCTCATCTCATAGTATGTCGAAGCTGGCATTTTCGTTTGCCTCTGTCAACTTGGGTCTTGAAGAAGCGCGTTGATAAGAGACGTGTGCATACATCTATACAAGGTCCGGAACTTCGCTGCATTAGGCTCAATATCTTAGCCAGAGTATCGATGTACATGTCTGTTAATGGCTGCCCAGAACCTAGCGGCCGCAGACTTGAAGGCAATAATAGAGCATCTGATAGGAGGAACAGCTGGTTCGAATATCTGTGTCAAGAGCAACGCGGTGATGCTCAAGGCCGAACAAGATGGGTGCCAGTTCCAGGGTCCGTTATTGATGTCTGGATTGAGCTGGAACACGGAGCTTACACGTTTCTTTACCGTCCGTAACATTACTCTCATTATGTCGCCTTCGACAGCTGCAACCCCCACCCACGCTATCATGACCAAACCTCGACTGGTTGACGACCTCATCCCGCTCATACTGGAAAGCAGAGTCGATTGGTGGACGCCACGCGAGTACACAAGACTTTCATTGATATCCCCAGCATGGCGTTACTACGTTCAGAAACGCCTTTATGCCTTCACAATCCTTCGTACCTTCAAGTCGTGCGAACTTCTGGGACGTACATTGCGAGATAACCCCTCTCTTGCGGAGCTGGTCAAGGGCGTTGAGCTACGACCAAAGTACGACCCGGAAGAGGGGATGACTGGAGAGCACTTCCAAGCCATCCAACTGCTGCTAGGGCTGGAAGGTCTTCAGCAGCTAACATTGGGGGGAAATGTGCTTTCTGTAAAGGCAGAGCGGCTTCTCAACGCAGTCGCTTTTCCGGAAAGCATTGTGCAATTGGCGGTAGAGGGAGACGCCACATCGTCAAGGCAGGGGTCGCTGGAACTTGCTGAAGACTTCTGGCAGAGGTTTAGCAGTGTGAGGACGTTGTCGTTCGTCAATATGAGCGTCACGCTGGACATCGCTCCGGAGCCAGTAATTCCACCGCCAATCAAGCACGCAATCCTGATGAATTGCGACATTTCTCTCTGCCACCTGCTCGCAGGATCATCCCTTGACCTCCTCGACATTCAAGCAGATTGCTCTTGCGAGCACTACCATGACTTACAACAAATCTTGCACAACACAGACATCTGCGAAGTGAAAGCGCTGCGCTACACGGTGACGAAGGAATGCCGAGAGTCGGACGGGACATTCCTCCATAGCCCAGCAGGGATTACAACCGCACCGACCCTCCGTTCACTGCATCTGGATGGTCATTTCATTGACCAAGACATCCTCAACGCTCTCAGGCTCTATCCGTCGTTGGAGGAACTAATCGTGGGAGGCCGTTCCATCAGGATTACCAGTCAGGAATGGGCGGACTTCATTGGCTCTGGCCTTCTGTCTAGCCTCCAAAGATTACGGCTACCCGGAGGGACCAGCTGGCCTCCTTATGCGAAATGGTCGGCGGAAGAACTTGAGGTTATACGCCTGTGTTGTTCTTCACGGCAAGTCTGTCTTCTGACCTGAATTTATTTCGGCTGCCTCTTGACTTGTGTCCACTATACTTTGAACTATACCACTTATTAATTGTATGCTTCCTTGTATCTATACCTCAACTAATATATACCACACTTCAGACCAGCGTAGCGCGTCACGACGATCCGTCATTGACACGGTTATTTGGCGAGACAGCTAAAGGCGCCGAGGTCGGGACTAATTTCTGCTCTCACCACCATTCACAAGCCGTGCTGGTTGACTGTTGACGACGACGAGCAAGCGAGCTCGTTGCCGCTGGACGTGCTTTGGCCCTTTCCCCTCTGTTTTCTTTTTCTTTGTTCTCGTCATTCTGCTTATATCCTCCTCCGAATTGTCAAGCCCCGCTCTTCGGTGGCTACCTTAATATGCGGCCTTCATTATCGCGGAATCACTCGACCAGCAGCCCATCGAATAAAGCGCCTCGCAAGAGCTCCTCGTTTCTGTCCCTTCGCCGCTCAAAAGACAAGGGTTCTGCAGCTGGGGACCTTCCAGCCCCTCCCAGCCGTGAAGTCTACGGCTCATCTGCAACACCGCCCACCAGCTATGTCGACGTGCACAATTATCCCCAAGCCAGCGGAAAGCCTCGCCCAACAACAGCGCCTTCTAGGGAGAGCTCTTCTGGCAAACCGGCGATATACTCAGCGTTTTCCACGTCGGCTCGCCCAACCACGGCCACCACCATCAAGCCCGACGCATATGCGTTCCCCAGTGTTGACTCCACAGAGGATCTCACAACAACGACAGTGCTGCGCTCATCTTCTCGTCAATACACGAGAACCCGCTCTAGGACAGGCCCTTCCGGTCGTTCAGAGTGGGATGGGTTGGCAGATGTTCCATCTCTGCGGTTTTCCGGATCCTCAACCCAGCACACCGATACACCTCCACGGACACCAAATGACTACTATGAGTCCACGGATTCTTTGGAACAGCTACGCTTTCCCTCCCTTGTCGCCGTACCAATAGCCGGTGTCGCGACAATGGACGCGCTGGTGGACGGAATGAATGGCGGCAACGATGACGTTCTCTCGAGTTATGGCCTCCCAAGCCGTTCGAGATACGGCATCCCCAACCATCACCCACTGTACCAACCTCCCCTACCGACGCCCCCTCCAGGCGTTGTACTTAGCGCGGGAACAAAGAACCGGAAGCATAGGAAGGTTAGAAAACCAGCAATTTCCAACTCTTCAAGCGAGGACGACAGTCCTGTGCATACTCCTACGGCACCTACTTCGAGCCGAAGAAGGCGCAACGAGCCCTCTCATCGGTCGTCGTCAAATGCATCCAAGTCGACGTCCAACCCATTGTCATCCCCTCCCCTTACCGCGAAGTCTTCCTTCTCATCGACGCGAAGCGCTACCGCTCCCTCAATAGCTGCCCCCAAGTGCCTCCTCTTCCCTGGCCTCTCCCAGGCCCGGAACATCAACAGAAAGGTATCGGACTAGACCTTCTACATCACCCGACGCAAGGAAATCGCTCGTTCCATCTATCTCAGAGATCATCCGGACCCATGCACCTGCAGAGGTCCAAGCCAAAATGTCCTTTCGCTCTTCTTCGGTGTACGCACAAAGTCAAGAGCATGCAACTGTACATGAAGAAGGCGAAACAGAACAGGAACTTATTGACCCTGCGGGAGAAGGCGAGTTCGTGTCAAGATCTTCAATCGACAGTGTCGCGGATGAAGTGCAGCGAACACTTCGGTTGGTGCAAAAGCCTGCACCTTCGAAACCGCCTATGCCACCTCCGCCGTCTTCTTTTTTGAGGCGCCAATCCACATTCTCGGACAGCCACAGCCTGTACTCTCCAAGGTCAGATCCAGGCGCAACTGCGTCTCTGTATTCGTCTTCAACGGCGTCCATATACCAGGCGCATTCTCCGGTGGATTTGAATTTCCTCTCCATGGTCAAGCCATCCTCGGGGAACCAAGACATCGCTCAATACCTTCGCTCAGCACGATTGACGACTTTGCTTAAGCTTATCCGGCAACCGCATGCTTCTCCAGAAGATCCCCTGACAGTCAGTCTCTCGGATTTGGGAAGCCCTAATGGCATTCCTGTCGTCGTCTTTCTGGGTCTTGGGTGCGTAAGACATCTCATGGGGCTTTACGACGAGATGGCGGAGTGTTTGGGTCTACGCTTGATTACCATTGACCGGTATGCAGTCACGTTCATTTGTTACCATTATCCTGACTCGCTTTAGGTGGGGATTAGGCAGAACCGACGCCAGGCCAAAAGCTTCAAAGGGCATATTTCAGTGGGCATCAGTTGTTGAGGAGGTATTGGACCTTCTGGGAATCCGTGAATGTTGCATCATGGCCCACTCTGCTGGCGCTCCATATGCCTTGTCTTTCGCGAACAAGGTGCCCTCTCGTGTTCGTGGAGATATTTGCCTTCTTGCCCCTTGGGTTGGAGGCAGTGAAAACAGTAAGTCGATTCTGAGCCCTTATTTGACCTGTGATTGAATATCTTGAAGGTGGTTACCGCTGGCTGAAGTATGTCCCTAACGGGATCCTTCGAACTGCGCAAGCTGCAGAATGGAAACTTCAAGCTTGGATGATTGGAAAGCCGCCGACTATCGCCTACGAAGGTATCGGCTACACCGCACCACGGAAGGAATCTTCCTCAAGGGTAGCGTCTGTGCCAAATACTCGCTCCCCATCACCGAAAGGGGTCCCTCCACCTGGCACTACGTCCACTTCTCGTTCGGAGGCCCTTCCTAGGCCGAGCATGGCGTCGAGTAATTTCAGCGAGTACGACGATCTGCGCGACTTTGATGGCAAATTCGACAGTCGCAGCACCCTAGGGGCGGATGCATCTCGTGCCGACTCTATGCAGGCTGGCGGGCCTCTAGCTGGGAAGAGGAAGACTTCTCGAGGATTCTTAAACCGGCTTAAGGGCAATGGAAGCAATCGCCCTGAAGAAAAGCAAGAGAACAAGTCCATCGGTCCTGCTAAAAAGCTTAAAGGACTGCGCTCCATGGGCTCTTTGAAAGGCAAGAGCCGTAAATCTGAGCCTTCGAGTCCGCAGCTTCCTCCAAGTCTGCGAATCGAGGTTGGCCTCGGTTTGGACAATGGGTGGTCGCATAGGCTAGACATTGATGCAGCGAGTATTCAGGCCTCACTGCCCGCGACTCCTTCTCCTTCCACAGCAAACGATTCGCAACCTTTCAGGTCGCAGGGTCATCGTTCTCTCTCTTTCACGTCTTCAAAACCACCATCTCTACCTTCCTCCCCCTCGCCAAGCTCTTTCACCGCTTCATATGCCCCCTCAACAAGCTCGGTGAACTACCAGGCCGCTCTTGGGAACGCGCTTATTGCTGCCTCCCATGCAGAGTCTGCGAAAGGGACGCATAACGATCTGTTGCAGATCCTTAATCACGACAACCAACCCTGGGGCTTCTCGTATGCTGCCTATCCGCACAACGTCCGCGTTTGGTATGGCGACAGAGACGAGAAGATCGCGGAGAACGCTGTTCGATGGATGGAACGCACTATGGGGAATGAGCGTTGTGCAGTCAAGGTCGTCAAGGGAGCAGATCATGGTCTCATGTATAGGAGCAGTGTTGTTGTGGAAGTATTGGAATGTCTGCAAGATGCATGGAAAGGTGAATCTCTAGAGTCTTTTCATCGTTGAGCAAGGCACACATGTCTATTTGGTTACTCCTCTCGCCTTTCCTACCTCTCCTTGGGATGTTTTCACTTTTCAGATACTTTATCTCTTCGCATTTCTATCTTAAACGCATTATACCTTGTTTTCACTTGCACTTGGATTGGATTATCAATGGCTCCATCAGCATACCCCTTTACACTATTCACATCTTTAGCGTAGGATTACCCCATACTTCACATTCATCGTACATGTTGTCCTCTGTTGTATCACCAGATGTTTACTCTCCTCCTCGGCAGTCAATACAGTTGCATTGGCCTCCACGTGATGGTCCGCAACGGGACAATGAGAAACGCCCTGAAGCGCTCTGTTCAGCTTTCATGACAAACGCCACCTCACCCTTTTGCCCTTGACCACCAGAGCCCTTGTATCCAGTCTCTATCTTAATCAACTGGTAGGAGTGACTCTAGCTCCAGTCGGTTGCAATAGCCTGACAGCGAGGGCAGCCCTAGTGTCATGGCCTCGAGACGGCAGTCTCCCACCCCCAAGAGGCATACAGCCCTGAAGCGCGCCGACGGGGAGCCTTTGAACAGAGTAGACATCCAATACGATGTTCTCCACGCTATCTTCTCCGACACCAACCGTGCATTCACGAATCCGTTCGCCTCGACTACGGACGGAGACGACGCGAAGCTCACCTTCCATGACCTCTATATTCAAACCATCTTCAACTCGCCCAAAGCTACCAAGGTACTCAAGGACAAGATGGTAGAGGCACCAGAATTTGCGGAGGACTTTGCTATGCTTGCTCTGTTGGTGAATGTTGGTCGTATCAACACAACAATGAGCTGTGAGTGGTGTGGCAGCAGTCACGTCCCTTCTTCCTCCAGGACTCTGTGCTGACCTGAGACTGGCCTTCCAGTCTTCCCCGAGATGAGGACCGCGATCAGAACCTATCATCCTATCCCTTCATTGCAGCGGACCTCTGGAAACCTGCAAGACGCGCCCCGCATCAAACACATTCTAAAGATGGGACTGTTGGAGGAGGAGACCTCTTCACCGCCACAGACCCCCGATGAGGTCCTTGGACGCGCTGTAAGCCTTTACACAAATATGCGCGTCAGGGACGTCATTGACATTCTTTCCAGAGGTCAGGACACATTCCTGCGACCAGCGTTCTGAACTTGATGTTCGTGTTGTCAACCCACTCCTCGGCAAGTTCATTCCATCGAAACACGCTTCCTCTGCCCAGAAACTCATGGAGCCTCCTCAACAGACCATTGGAACTCATTTTTCGCAACGCTTCGAATTCCTTGACGTCTTCTTGAAGAATGAATTCTCTTCAGCTTCGCGCGCTAGAGCGTTCCTCTGGATGTGCTTCAACTACCTGGAAAACCCAGGCTCTTCTCCTGACGACTATGACGAAGAACCAAAGGAGAACCCTTTCGCAGACCCTCATAGTAAGGATGCTGCTCCTTTGCTTATCTCGCTCACACCGGATGAGATACTGCAAGAAAACGTCGACAGTGAAGAAGAGAAGGCGTTGACAGATAAGCTCGTAGCGAGCAGAGACCAGGCAGTGAAGAAGCAAGCCACCAAGAATGAAAAGGTCGCTACCAAGGCGGAAGAAGACGGAAGTGCAGTCGCCGAACCCTCAGCTGAGCCTATTGTCGTTAGCGGCGATGAAAGTCCCGCGAAAAGCAAGGCTCCAGCGAAGAAGAGAGGGGGGCGCGCAGCAGGGGCCACTGCTTCCGCCGCCTCGACCGCGGGCTCCACCGTCAAGCCTGATAAACCGAAACGTGCGCCCAGGAAAACAGCAGGCGAGAAGGGTGTATCCCGAAAGAATAAGCTGAAAGCAGAGGGCAAGGTGGCTACAGCTTCTACACCTGGATCCAGTCATGCGGACGACAATTTGAGCATGGATGCTGATGAAGACTTCCTCGGTAATTTGGGATATGATTGCTTCTCTGGCGACTCTCTGACGAATTGGGACAGATGCTGTATCACACGCAAACATTCGCAATGGCCACGTCGATGTTGCTGAAGAGGCCTCTGCGTCGTTCCGTATAGTTACCGACCAACCTAGCGAACCCAAGGCTAATGGTTCGCGACACCAGCGTCGGTACTCACCCTACCCTCGACTTTCGGAAGACGTGCCTCGGCCAGCCCGTGCACCACCACAACCTTCATTGCCCAAGCGAAGCATGCTACAATGTGCGTTTCCCGTTCTTGGCTCATTGAATAGCCTTCTGAATCAAAGCCTCAGACGAATGGGACAAGTTCAAAAATACCCCTGATGACCCCTTCTTTGACTCTGACACGGAACCAGGCGACGAGAGTGATCATTACGAGTACTGTACGTCTGCAATTGTCCTCTGCCACGGCCGCCCCCTGATACCCTTTCCAGCTCGACGCTTAGCCGTCGTAGCCCAATTACAGCGTCCCTGGTGCGACCCTCCTCACTCTCTGCAATACAGTGTCGCTCCAGAATTTATAAACTAACTTTCTCCCCTTTTGAACACCTCCTTTTAACTTATTTGTATTATCGCTCGCAAACCCTTTCACACTGCACACCTTCCGAGTTCATATACGTTTTCGTCACTTTCGACGTGTAACATAGGTCTAATGTCTATTTCGAAGATCGTCTCACCGACATAATACATTGGTTTGTGGTAGCTGGAGCAAGGCATAGTCGCTCGGCCGTTGCCGACCAAAGTGTACCATGGCGCCTTGACCTCTCAAGCGCTTACCTCTATACTCCCATCTTGGTCGACGCGTGAACATGCTAAGTTTACCGATAAATGGGTTCGTAGCCCCTGACGCGTTCCTAACCCATACTCACATTTCGACAGAGAGTTGGCGGCACTCGAATCTGAAGAGAAACGCCTCCTCGCAGCCTTAGAGTCTGTACAGCAACGAAAGGCAACCTACCTGCTGTCGATCGAGGGCGACAAAGCTGCAGCATCGCCGTTGCGAAGGCTTCCATTCGATGTCCTCCGCATTATATTCATATATTGCATTCCACGGGAAAACTACGCGGTTATGAGCACCGAGGAGGCGCCTATGCTCCTGACTCGTGTTTGTAGGCGGTGGAGAGAGGCTGCTCTTACCATGCCTGTGCTGTGGTCGACACTCCACATTCCTGTGCCAGCGCCTCCAGTGAAGCCCTCCAGGGCTGTTGTTCCCCGCTGGGACTTGGCAGGAGGGTTTGCAGTAGGCGGGGCTTTAGCTGGCCTAAATCCCCCTCCGGGTTTCAATGCCCCCACTGCGCAGCCCGCTCAACCCCCTTCACTCCGTCCCGAAGAAGAGCGAATCGCTGCGCACTGCCAACGATCTTACGAGGTCACGCACGCAGCTTGGAAGACCAAAATGGCCACCCGTGTTGCAGCTGTAGATGCTTGGTTTGCTCGGTCGGGCGGCCTCAAAATCTCGTTCAACATTGTCGAATGGGCTCCTCCTCCTGACCGTGGGATGATCACACATGGGTGGAAGGCAAAGCTAGTCCCTCTGAAGCAGCAACTCGTCGAAGTCCTCAGGAAGTACCGAGCCAAATGGCAGCGAGTGGAGCTTAGTCTTACCTGGAGACTCCTCGCGGAGATACTTGGCACAGAAGCCCCCAACTTGGCTTTCTTCAAGATCACCCACGCTCCCATGTCTCCACCCAACTTCCTGGAGTCAAACCATAGGCTTTCTCTACCGTTCGACAGTGACGACGAGTCCGATATTGCTGAAGAACCCACCGCACAACATGAAGCTATGAAAGCCATAGCCAAAGAGATGTGGGTCGCTAGCCCTCTACTCAGCGCTTCGCGTCGGACACTTTCTACGCTATACCTCAAGGCTCTCACCGGCGACATTTTCACGCTTCCAGTCAAATGGAACACCGTCACTGAACTTTTCTTCGAAGGCTATTCGAGTCGGTTTTCGTCTTGGTCGCCGATACCAACATTCAACGGAAATCCCAAGTTCACAAAGAATGAGGCCATCCAACTATTGAAGCAACTTCCTAACATCAGAAAGTGTCATCTGTTGATTGGGAAAGGGAGATTCCCAACCGCGGATTTACCAACGGCTCCCGTCTTTACGGCCGTTGAGCCTCAGGCACCAATCCCTCTGGAGTATCTGGAACACCTCTCCATTCACGAAACGAAGACAGACCCACGCGACGAGAACTTGGTTCCGCTCTTCAACGCGTTTGAATTCCCGGCCCTCAGCTCACTTGTCTACACGACCACTGTCGTGCCTCGCCCCAACCAGCAAACCTCTCTCCTCACCTTACTCTCGTCCTGCGGCTCCCACATCCGCAAGTTGGCCATCGACTACAGGAGCTTCACTCCTGCCGATCTGGCTCGAATAATGGAGCTTGTCAGCGACCACATTGAAGAATTGTGGCTGACGGTCGACTACTGGGAAACCAGGGAATCCCGCTACCCTGATTCTGACGACTGGTTGCAGCAAACAGCAGGTGCGCTCGGGAACCAACTTCCGTTAACCCGACCTATGCCTGCATTCTTGATGAACGAGTTCCTAGAGAAGTTGACCCCTAAGGTCACAGGGTTGTTCGGAGACGAACAGTTTGGGCCAACCTTGTGCCCCAACCTCTCCTCCTTTACTTGTCGGTTGAAGACGGCCGAATTTGACGAAGAAGCGTTATTGGATTTCATCCGGGCGAGAAGGCATCGGGGAGTGGTAGAGGCGGGGATAGTGAAGAGGATGATAGAGAATGTCAAGGTCCATTTTGCCGTCCAGCGTCCTCGGGACTTTCAAGACGATGATGAACGACCAAAAGTACGACCGTCAGATCCTTGGGTGCCTGTCAATAAACCCAAAGTTCATGCGTATGTCGCAAAGAGGTTGCGGGACGACCCGATGGTTTCCCTGCAGGAGGAATTGTCATACCCCGTCGGCTCAATCAAGGGGAAGGAGCGAGCCACATCAATCACAGCAACACCTCCGCTCGTCGTCGATGTGACATGGCCTGCGGAGAGCAGAATCAATTTCTTTGGTCGAGGTTTCCCTGACTTGCCTTTGTTCGCCAGTAGGTCTGCTTCTTCTACGAGAATATGGTCACCGGCGTCTGGAGCACTTGGGGCAACCAGCATCTTGGGAACTATGGGAGGTGAATACGGTGGGGTGACTGACAGTGGGGTCAGAATCTTTTGAGGCTTATCAGCCTTCTGTGTGTAAGGTAAACTAACATGCTCGAGTAATTTTTGGTTGTAAAATATTCCAATTGAAAAGAAACCAAATCAAAAGATGTACATAAAAATACAAACAGTGAACCCGAAGTACAACAAATTTCATCTACTCAGCTAGCCACTTTTCACATTTCTTCACATACTTGTCGAGGAGCTGCGAAAGGTCGCGAATAACGAAGGTGAGAACGACCGTCGCAAAGAATTCAGAAGAGCGCTTCAGTCGCTGTTCCACCATACCCCTGATATCATGAGGGAAGGCGGTATAAGCAGGTGCCATGGGGTGTGAAAGAAGGGCCCGACTGTGCTCGTCCAGGAGTTGCGAATGTCCAAACAGCTTGTTCAAACCCTGCACGTAGGAAGCAGGCGAATCCAAACTAGTCAAAAGAAGAAGAAACTCAAAGTCAGCAAGTGGTTCTATAGACTAAACGAAGAGGCAATTCGCAACTTACTTTTTGCCATTCGTAAACTTGTCGAGCCTTCTCGTAAATTTGTTGCTCCAGGTTGTCTTCTTGAGCACAAATCCTTCTCCAACACCCAGCTTCTTGCCAAAGTTGGCAACCACCCCGTCGCATATATTTGAAAATTCATCTAGCTTGCCGATCCAAGCCTCTGCCTCCTTTCTCCCAATGCTACCTATTCCTAGCGCCATCCCGTTATTAACGTTTCCTGGGCCAAAGTGTTCCCCGCTGCTGATCTGAAGGTCTTCCAGCGCTGCGCAGAGGATGTCGACGACGCGGACCTTCTCGGCTACGTTTGTGAGTTTGGCTCCCCCCTGAGACCAGACTTCGCAAGGGACGTGCAGTCGACGGGTAATGTAGCCACCAGTCGGAGAAATGATTGTGTTGCGCAAGAGGTTCATCATATGGTAAGGTTTCAACATTGGATCGGAAGGAGGAAGTGGAGGGAGGGGTGAAGTAGGCGTTGTTGGGAGATGGGGGGAGAACAAGGCACCAGGATGAAGGTTGGGATTGCTAGGATCCAGGTGGAGAGGGGGTAGTGCAGGTGGCAGAGCTTTATTTGGAAAGGAAGCCTTTCGCATGATTCCATTGGCCGCGACACCATTTGGCAGCGGCGGGGGCGACACACGCCCACCACCAAGAGACGGACGACGGCCAGGCTGTGACGAGGAGCGAGTCCGGCTGTGAGGGGGGTTGTTGGGTCTGGGGGCCGAGCCTGCTGATGTTGTGGAATCTGCTGGTGAGGCAGAGCGCGTGCTTGGTCCTGAAATCTTGGTGGTGCGCCGCTGAAGAGGAAGACCTGGCACAGGAATAGGGGCAGCACCTGTGTACCCATAAGGCTGACTCGCAAATTCTGAGCGCGTTGTCAGTTGCGAGGTACCCCGAGGGCGAGATGTGGTCATTGCGGCGAGGCGGGGAGAGGGTGGTGCTTTAGTGCTGAAAGTCGAGCCTCTGGGGGTATTGGGAGCACTACTCCCTGAGGTAGGGGGTGGGGAAGGAAGAGGAGGAAGAGGCGGGGATGCACGCTTGGCAAGTCTCGATGGGTCCAGCATGGATGTCGACCTCTCTCGCGTTCCGTATGGACCTGGGTCGTCCGTCTCCTCCCTCAATGAACCAAGCTGCGAATTGGATATGCGTCGAGCCCGGGTTTCCACTGGCGGGGGGCGAGCCTTGTTACTTTCTGGCCGGGTGGAATTACGGTTCGTTTCCCGTCCTGGCTCGATAACAACAGGCGCAGGAGGAAGGGTATCACTTGGAGGTGGAGGCGCTGGTGGTAGATTCGACAGCGCTCGCCCTCGTCGAATTAAAGTGGATGCTCTTGATTGGGATGCCCCAGGCGAAGTACTTTCATACTGTGCAGCGTAAGGATGTTGTCCAGCTGACGTGTTCTGAGGATTTGTGGACCTAGAGAGGACTTGCTCATCCAAGAGATAGATCGAGCCGATGTCTTGCACCTCTCCTCCGTCTCGACCAGGGTCTTCATGGGTGTAAGGTGGTGGGCCAGGTTGAGAGACGCGGGGAGAGCCGTCTGAAGAAGGCGAGGCAGACGCGGTTGGGGATGTGGATGTGTTTGAGTCTGGGACTGGTGCAGTTGGGTAGGGCACGGCCGGTATGCTGTATATGATGCTGAGGATGTTCATACGATCTGCATAAGTATCATGCTGTACAAGAAAGTGTTAGATACTTGACACCGCATAAGAAAGAGTAAATGCTTCACGATATTTTGCAGTCTCCTGATTTCATCCTCTTGGGCAGCTACACTGCGACGACGCCTTCGCCTACTATCCATAGTGCTCTCATCTCCCCGACGTACCCGCTCCATCACTTCACTCAAGAGAGCAACACTCTGCGCGTATGCCTGGACTGCTGCTTCTGGGTTGTCATTGGTCGAGTCAAGTTGGACTGCTTCCCGAGCTAGCTCTAAAGCGCGAGTTAAAGCACGTCGAGACGAAGGTTGCCTATTCTCTGATCTACGATCTGACCGGTGAGCTGCTGTTGGCTGCAGCAAGTCTTCCGAGGGAATGTCCTGCTCCCTGCGCCGTGACTGGGGGGCGGAAGTCGAGGCCATTTCAGGCTGTGATGGCGGTGGTGGGAGGAAGGACTGGGGCGGTGGGTCGGACAGGTCATCGTGGGTAGTGAATGCTGACCCAGTTTCGATCTGAGGATTGAATGAACCACCCAAGACTTGTCGTGACTGTGAAAAGGCTGCGACTGCTGAGAGGTTGGCAGACGGGGCTGGCCGTGTGTATGAGTTTGAGCTGTAGCCCCCTCGGCCGTTGATGTGGGAACCCTGCAAGCTGCCATCCTCCCCTACTTCATATGCAGATGGAGGAGAGTTTAGAGGCTGCCTCGACGGTGGCGAAGATGGGACATTTGGAATGGGGAGATTTGGTGGTGGGGCTGCTGGACGGCCGTGGGCTGCAGAAGAGCGTCGACGCTGGGACAGTGATGAGTTTGTCGGTGTGGTCTGTGTCGAGGGGGGCGGCGAAGCAGCGTAGTGGGACATAACGCCATGTTCATGCCATTCCTGGCGATACTGAGGTGGTGCTGGCCGAGTATCCCACTCGATATCCATTCAACGATGTCGGCGGCAGCGGGCGAGGTGGTGGCGATAAAGATGGTCGACAATGGCCCCTGACGAACTTGACCGGCAGTATCTGCCAATAATGGTACCGTATGTCGACGAGCGACGGTGTCCAATTGTCTTTGGCCGTGGTGTTTGGCGACGAGTCGATGTTCGTAAAAAGACAAATGCCGATAGGTAGACCGTGAGTAACTCGAGTCTGACATGGCTGCTTCTTCTGCTTCGCATGGACGGATTGACATTTTATCCCGCGGCCAGTCTCCTATTCACTAAAGGCCAGAAACAATATAAAACTCATCAATATAACACAAACTACTAACAAGCCAAGCAAGGAGTGGTATATAATGAAGAAAGTAGGCAGTGCGATGGTCTGCCAGATGAGGAAGGAAGGCAAAAGAGCGAGGACCGCTGCAGGTCGCAGCGCTGGAGACGGTACTGGATCCAAATAACAGAAGGGTATATGTGTCAATGATAGATAAACATTGAGTGTCATTCGTGAAGCCGGAGGGGACGTCTTCACTCGCGGAACTCGCCCTGAGAGCTCTGTGCTGCAAGACGGCTCTCCAAATTCCTGTAGATAGGCGGTGTAAGCACAGGAGTGGAAGAGGATAGTTCCCAGCGTACCTGAGAGATTCCTCCTTCGCCAGCAACTCTTGCCGCTTTTCGTTGATCTCGCGTTGCACCTTGAGTTCGATTTCGCGCAGCTGGTCTGCGTCAGCAATAGCATTCGATGAACGGAACGAAACGGATATACCTTTTCTTCCTCGCGGCGCAACTGCTCTTCCTTGAGACGCACGCTTTGGGAAGCGAGCTCCTCGGGAAGCAAAGAGCTATCGCTGTGGCAAAGTTTAAGAAAGTTCAAGCTTTCATAATTGACATCACTCACCCAGCTCCATCTGAATTGACTGTCCTTGACAGTTTCTCGGTACGGTAGGTTTCGTACAGGAGGTCGTGTGTCAAGGCCTTGAGGTCACCCAAGTGAGAACTGATGAACCGTTAGTCAGTAGCAGCGCAAATCCTGTGAAAGTTATTACCTGAGGAGTGCGGAACGGAGTCGGCTGAAGTCTGAGTGCTTAGGGTTGTCGACCTCGACGACTCCCCAAGGGTAGATGCGAGCGCGGACTGCCTCTCCATCAATCTCAACTTCTTCCTCAGATCCGACAACAGCGAAAGGGAGCATAGACTACAAAGGACATCAGAAAGAAGATGATGCTCTGCAATGTAACCACTCACGCGAAGTTCGCTGTTGTCTTGGATGGTCTCCTCGTCGTCCTCTTCAACATCATAGGGGAAGTTGTAGATGGGAATATCGTAATACTCAATGTCTTCCATGATCTATAGCCTAATCAGGGTAAGTTCTGGAGCATTTGGTATTTCACTCACCCTCTTTTTGAACCCTCGCAATTCACTAGGGGTAAGAGAGTCGGCCTTCCCAATAACGGGAATCACGTTGACGCGTGGTGAGAGGCGTCTCATCAGTTCGATATCCATTTCCCTGAGTCTAAAGGTCGGCGAAGCTTGTCAGAATCGGCAGCAGGAGGCGACCGAAAGGACTCACGCGTGACCAGTAGGAGGGATAAAGTAGAGTAATGCGTGGATACGGTTGTCCCTGAAGCGAGGGTTACGCTTGATACGCGATTCCTCGGCCAAAATATCGTCATATTGGCGTTCGAGGTAGCCCACAATCTCTTGGAACCTGCGCAAACCAGTGAATTCAACGCTTGGAGTGAGGCTGCAACTGCAACGTACGTGAATTCGTTGTCGATGTTGTCACCGAATCCGGGAGTGTCGACGATGGTCAAGGCAATGCGAACGCCATCTTCCTCCAACTCTACATAGGTGGGGTTAACCGGCATTCATTTGCGTTGGAGAGACACGTAACGCGGACGTACCGACGGTAACTGGCTTAATTCTAATGCCTTCTTCGACGTGAGCGGTCTCAGGGCTGTCTGAAACTTTGTGGTGAAGAACTTCAGACTCGCAGAGGGTGTTGACAAAGGTGGTACGGCCAGTGCCAGAAGCACCTAAAATAAAAAGGGAATGGCTTCAGCTGTCTGGACTGTTAAGGAAACCGGGCAGAGGGACGGCCTCGACGCCTATTTTACGCACCGACGACCATAAGGGTGAACTGAACACCCTTCTTGACCTTGTTGGGCCTGCGTCTTCCGGCAAAAGACATGATTATAGACACTCGACTTGCTCGTTGTGAACGCTCTGGACAGTCCTAGGCCGATTTCGCCAACGGTTTTGATTCAAACTCCGCTGTTGTTTGGTTGCGCGATGGAATTTCCAGCGCGTCGCGTGCAAACCCCTCTAATGCTCCGTTTGCCAGTAAAATGCTCCTCTCGGCACTGTAATGTCGTACTCAGACGCTCATTGCACTCTGTGAAGCCTATTCTAGCCGCTCAAAAAGCAAAAAGGTCGAAAAAGACGATTGCTGAGCTGCCAACAGCCTATGTCCTGGCTGATGGAAACACTGCTCCAGCCCTCCCACCCTGGAATGGCTCTTCACTGGTGACAGACGTGTCTCCAGCCCCCAAAGGAAAGGCTAGGAAGCTTCGCACAAAGAAGGTCATCCCCCATGATGTTGCTTCTTCTGAACCAGCTCCAGTTGTGGTACCCGAAAGTATGCATTGACTTTCCATTGGTTGATTTCATCAAGCTCAACTTATTGGCAGCTTCCAACTCACGCTCCCAATTGGCGAGGGAGATTCTGAGCAACCTGCAAAGATTCCCAGACTGTCTACTTCTGACCCGTGTTGGCAGCTTCTATGAGGTGAGCACTAGTAGCCTCTTGCCGCTTCGGTAACTATGCTGAAGCAATACTTCAGTCATATTTCGACCAAGCTAATGAAGTAGCAGCTTTGTTAAATATCAAGCTGACCAGTCGCAAATGGGACGGTCGCCGAGTCCCCATGTGCGGATTCCCACTGGTCCATTTGGACAAATACCTTAAAGTCTTGGTGCAACAACACAAGCGTTCCGTCGCAATGTGTGAGGAGTTTGCGCTACCACTCGACTTCGGAGCCAAAGAATTTGAGCGACGGATAACGCGCATCATCACTCCAGGAACTCTGATAGACGAGCCCTTTCTCGAACCCTCCGAGAACAACTTCCTGCTGTCGGTTGTGTCCTCCGAGACAGACCCTTTGACGACAGGGTTGGCATGGATTGACGTCTCCACTGGAGAGTTCTATTCCAAACAATGTCCTTCAGACAGTCTGGAGGATGAACTAACGCGTATTAGTCCCAAGGAGGTTGTCCTCGACGCTTCTTTGCAGGACATAAACCCCATCGATCATCCCGTTCTGCGACTTCTCAAGGAACAAGGCCTCCACGTTACCTTCCCCTCGTTAGATGCACTCGTCACCTCCCCGCCCCAAGAATCCCCCTCTGTCTTGTCATCTGAAGCAGAGGCTGTAGCACTCCTGCACCAATACGTTCGCCTGACACTCTTGGAGTATTCACCTTCTCTGGGAACGCCGATGCACGAATCCGACGCAGGTCGCTTGCATATTGACGCCCATACCATCAAAGCTTTGGAACTTCGAGAGACAGACTATGACAGCAGTGCCAGAGGCAGCCTCATGAGCGTCATCCGCCGCACAGTGACGACAAGTGGCACCCGTCTCTTATCCCGTCGACTTTGTAAGCCCACAATGTCTTCCCCTACAGAAATGGCTCTAACCCCTTAGCATTCAGGCTCTCCCAGCGGCTCCGTCTCCGAGATACAAAGATGGCAGTCAACGGTTGCCTTCTTCCTGGACCGCCCTCACCTCTCCGCGGACCTGAGGGAAATGATAAAGAACGCCGGTGACCTTGGCCGACTCGTGCAAAAGCTCACGTTGCGCAAGGGAGCAATCGACGATCTCGTTACCGTGAAGAAAACCATTGAGCTGTGGACAGCTATCTCGGCTCGGCTGCAGCTTGAACGGAAGATGGAGCATGACGCCCCTCTACAATCAGAGAGCTGGGAGGTCATAGACGACCTTATCAACAAACTATCTGACCTGTCTCAAGTTGCTATTCGCATCGACGAAGCCTTGCAACAAGTAGGGGCGGAGGAGGTGGAAGTTGAAGATGTCCAGGAGATAGGAAACGAGAACGAAACAGCAGAGGAGCTTCCTGGTGCCACCAAATGGCACATCAATCCCAAGTAGGTGACCCGTTCACCAATGGCTGTCTCCTATCTCACATTGGCTAGCTTCTCCCCCAAGCTATCTTCCCTCCACAACCAATTGCAAAAACTTTTGGACAGCAAGCATGAGATGCAGCTGCAGCTGCAAACGGACTATAGTGAGTAGATGTGGCTGGCAGTCTCTCCACCTCCCTAACAGCGGCGATAGATGCTCCTTCTCTCACACTGCGGACCTCCGGCCAGCAGGGGATGCATGTGCACCTTTCAAGAGCAAGACGCGACCAAACACGGCTGAACGAAGCGGACGCCTTTGTCAAACTGGCCGAAAGTGCTTCCACCAAAACCTACGTCTATCAGCCCTGGTCGCAGCTGGGCGGTATCATAGGCAGTACATCTATGGCTCTTGCCGCCTCCGAAAAGGAGGCATTCCAGGAACTCATGGCTCAGGTACGTGTATCCCATTCCCATATCTCGATGCTTGCCATCTCACAGAACGTGAAAGGTTTTGGAATCATCAGAGTATCTTAAAACTAATGCTACGGTTCAAGACGAGCTCGATGTCGCTTTGGGATTCGCCACCCTCGCTCGTGAGCTTCAGTTTACTCGCCCTACGATTGTCGAAGAGTGAGTTTTCTTGTTGATACAATGAGTGTCACCAACGCTGACCTCTGGTTCTCCAGCGACACATACAACGTAGTAAATGGGCGACATCCCTCAGTGGAAATGGGTCTCCTTTGTTCAGGCCGCACATTCACACCAAACACCATCGAGATGACACCTGCGTCCAACATGCATGTTATTACCGGCCCAAATATGGCTGGAAAGTCGACAGCCCTTCGCCAAACAGCGTTGATCGTTATCCTAGCGCAAATCGGGTCTTTTGTGCCTGCAGAGTCGGCCACCATAGGAGTAGTGGACAAGCTTTTTACTCGTATTGGGGCAAAGGACGACCTATTCCGAGATCGCAGCACGTTCATGGTTGAAATGATGGAAACGGCAGACATCTTGAATCGGGCGAGTTCGAAGAGCTTGGTGCGCATTCCTCTCGTCTAATGTGATTTTAGTTACTCAGACCGTGTTAGGTTATCATGGATGAAGTGGGCAGAGGAACCACCATGAAGGATGGCCTGGCCATTGCGTTTGCCACCATCCACCATCTTGTGACAGAAAATCAAACTCGATGTCTCTTCGCTACGCACTTCCATGAACTCTCTGACATGCTGGGCTGCAATTCCAAATTCGAAGGGGAAGGGACGTTCAGCAACGTTAGATTCTTCTGCACGAATGTCGAGGAACTCGCTGTAAGTCTTTCTGCAAGTCAGACTTGAGTGAGACTCTTGCTGACGACGCGTATAGGCAAGTAGCTTCGTGTACTCCTACCGTTTGCAACCAGGCGTCAATCGAGACAGTCATGGCCTCAAAGTTGCTCAACTAGCGGGCGTGCCGCCGAGTGCAATAGCAGTCGCACGAAAGACCCTCTCCTGGCTTAACAACAGTGACAATCTAAAGGAGCAAAACCAATTGCCAGCTTCTTTCACTGAGAACACAGTGACATAGAGTAAATCTCGATTAATATCAAACCATCTATACAGCTGCTTCGATATAATGCATAATAGACAATACCGTTTTAGTTTGCCATTTGAGACCGGATGTGGTTCAAGGCAGAGCCTGCACGGAACCAGTTCAGCTGGTCAGCCGACAGGGTATGCTTGGTAGCGATTTGGAATGTCTCGCCGTCTGGCTTGACGACCTTGATCTTCACTTCAGCACCTGGCTTGCCTTCGAGGAGGTCAGCGACACCCAGAGTCTCGACAATATCTCCAGCTCCAATGCGAGAGTAGTCGTCCTTGTTGGCAAACCAGAGAGGAAGGACACCCTGCTTTTTTAGGTTGGTCTCGTGAATACGAGCAAACGACCGTGCAATAATCATCGCACAACCTAAGAACGCGTTGGTCACAGTCCTTCTTGGCAAAAAGAGAACACGTACCGTAGAAGCGAGGCTGCAATGCAGCGTGCTCGCGAGCACTGCCCTCACCATAGTTTTCATCCACGACCAGAGCCCATGGCTGCCCTCTCGCCTTGAAGCGCTTCGCAACTTCAGGAATAGTGCCAGAAGAGTTGTCCTCCTTGTCGAAAGCGACATTCATCTCTCCACCTTCATCGTTGATGGCCTAAGGATAGTAAGTATGAGGCCAGACGTTAGGTGGAATACTCTTGCCGTGATGAGCAGGTTCTCGGAGATGTTCGTCAGATGGCCCTTGTACTTCAACCAAGGTCCCTGGAAATTTGGTCAGGATCCATGCATGAACAGCAGAGTGGCAAGAATCCTTACAGCCGCAGAGATATGGTCAGTGGTACACTTGCCACGAACTCGCAATAGAACCTTCATGGCGGGCAGTTCGAGACCACGCGGGTTATGCTCTCCAAAGTGGCTACCAAAAGGTTCGAGGATCTCGAGCCGTTGAGACTCGGGATTTATTGCAATTGAAATAGCAGGTTGGGGTTTGGGATTTCTCACTGGGTAGAAGTCTGGGTTACCAGGAGTGAAGCCCGCTTCGGGAAGATCCTGACGGGTGGGAGGCTCAAACTTGAACGACTGGCCATTTGCGAGCGGGATGGTGTCGGTCATGGGGTTGAAGGATAATTTACCGGAGAAAGCCATCGCAGTGACAACAACGGGAGAAGCCAGGAAGTTCATCGTGAGCTTGTTGCCATCGTTCCTCGACTTAAAATTTCGGTTGAAACTAGTCAGAATGGCTTAGAAGAAACGTCAGTGAGCAGCTAGTTAAGAGGTGCGAGAGGTGGATAGCCTACCGTTCTCTTCCCCTTGCTTATCTTCTCGCTTCCACTACAAAACTTGTAAGCGATGACCAGATGAATAAATGCAATTGATGTGGAGTTACCTGACCAATGCAGGGCCCGCAAGCGTTGGCGAGAACAACTGCTCCAACATCTTGCAGAGCTGAGGTGATGTCATCCCGTTCTATTGTAGCTCTAATCTGTTCAGAACCAGGTGTGCAGAGGAAAGGGACTTTTGTCGTCAATCCGGCAGCTTTGGCCTGTCGTGCCAGATCTGCTACAGCGGTCTGCAAGTGCCACATTGAGCACAAGCCTGATCTACGGTATTTTGAAGAAACGCACCATGTCTTCGTACGAGCTGTTCGTGCATGACCCAATGAGACCGGCAGAGAAATCGTCCTTCCAGCCCTCTGAGTTCACAAAGTCGCCGAACTTGGAAATGGGAGTGGCAAGGTCAGGCGTAAAGGGGCCATTGATGGTGGGCTCCAGTTCACTGAGATTCTGGTGCAAGATGAATAGAGAACAGTATTCTAGCGAAGACGACGTACCACTTCAATGACTTGGTCGTATTCAGTGCCTTCGTCAGCACTCAGGAAGCCCTTTGCGGCTGCCTCATCGGCAGCTGCAGCAACCGGTGAGCGACCAGTGGCCCGAAGGTAGTCCCTCATCCTGGAATTGTAAGGGAAAGTCGAGGTGGTTGCACCAACTTCGGCACCCATATTTGCAATGGTAGCAAGTCCTAGCAGGCATTCGCTGAGAGGGGCGTTATTGAGGGGGAAGAAATATAAGTACCTGTACATGACTGGCTCGCAAGGCCTGGCCCAAAGTACTCGAGAATGCTGCCCGTGCCTCCCTGAGACCCGTCAGCATTTTGCGAGACTGAAATTCTTACTAGACATACCTTCACAGTCAACTTTCCAGCCAGATGTAAAATGAGATCCTTGGGCGTGGCCCATCCGTTGAGTTCGCCGGTTAGCTTGACACCTTTCAAATTGCATGTTATTCCAGGCAAGGCATGTCATAAAGCCATGCTACACACCAATAATGTTCGGGGCTTTGAGTTCCCATGGCGTTCCTGTCATCGCGTCGACGGCATCCGCGCCCCCGACTCCGATAGCCAGTCCTCCCAATCCGCCAGCGTTCGGGGTATGGGAATCTAGTGCATTCTGTCAAGGCAATAAAGGCGGGTAGGGTCTACGCGAACATACCAGTGCCCAGCCTAAAACAAGGGGCATAAACATGCGCGTTCGAGAGAAGGGAAAGAAGAACTCACATGAGAATACCAGGTGCAGCATAGTTCTCCAGAACAATCTGGTGAATGATACCTGATCCTGGACCCCAAAACTCAATTCCGTATTTCTGGGCAGCACTCTGCAAGAAGTCAAAGACCTCCTTGTTTGATATAATAGAGCGCTATAGGAGCAAGTCAGAAAACTTCATGTGCATGCATAACCTCACAAACCTCCAGGTCCGTGGTGGCACCCTCCGAAGCCTGTATGAGATGGTCACAGTGGATGCTTGTTGGGACGGCGGTCTGGGAAAGTCCGGCACTCATGAATTGCAGCCTTTCCTTGGAATTAGCCTTTGGGTAGATTGGGAGACGTGATCACCTACAAGGCCATTCTGTCCATCTGTCAGTAAGCTCGAGGTCAGATAGGTCAGACAATCCAGGCACTTACTGGGCAGAAGCATCCTGCATTGCAACTCGTTCAGGGCGCAGTTGGAGATACGTCTCCCCGCGTATCCGCCCTCCGGAAGCAAACGCTTTCTCTGGGTCAATGACATGGCTGTATAGGACCTTTTCTGCGAGCGACAATGGTCTATTCAGGTGCTTTCGAACGCGTTGAAGGGTCTCGATGAGGGTGGTGTAAGGAGGGGTGATAGTACTGCAATCCTTCTCCAGCAATGACCTGGCATGGGTTGCTAGTCCTCTCCGGAGGGCATTCCCTGTTCGCGCAACCCCTCTGCAATGCATGGGTACTGGGCGTGAGTTGGCTGGTGGCAATGAGGACCGCTGGAATTTGGCAAGCCGAAAACCAAACTTCGGATTTAAGAAAAATAGGGGCTTGTCGGTATCAATAGGCAATGATCCAATCAGAAGACCGATATTCCGCTTCTCGGAGATGTGTGTGGATTCATGAATATATGTACACAAGGCGAGGGTATGAAGTACAAGCATTTGTTGTTACAAGGCCACTTTAGGAGCTCATTTAATTCGTAACAGAGCCGGTCAATTTGATGTCTCTGCTGCTGGCACCCACGAGAATGCTGGTCGCACCAGTGGGTACACTCCAGCGCTTATTGGCTGTGTCCCAAATGGCAAGGTCGAATCTCGAGAGCTTCATGGTCACTGTCTTTGATTGGTTGGGCTGAAGCCAAACGGAATCAAAGCCCTTCAGCGACTTGGGTGGTGAGCTGGTGCTGGAAGGCAGTCCGATGTATAGTTGCGGCACCTGGAGGGTGTCAGATTTAGTTCAACGGTATGATCCTCTGCGTACCTCATGTCCAGCCACAGAGCCAGTGTTGGTCAAAGTGAACGTCACGGTAACAACCTTTTCGTGAAGCCTGAAGCAATTCGTTAGGTGCCTTCGGCGCAGGCGTCACTATCACTTACTTGGAGTCAAGGGAGGAGCCAGCACCAGTCGGGAAGGTAATACCGCCAGCGGTTCCTGTTACTGACAAGCTGGAGTAGTTGAAGGTTGTGTATGACAAGCCAAATCCGAACTCGTATCTGGGCGCAATGTTCTGGCGATCGAAGTGTCGGTAGTCGATGAAAAGGCCCTCAGAGTAGGTGATAGTAGGGACTTGGACGCTCGAGTTGTATAACACGCGGGCCGAATAGTCATTTATGCTCTTTCCAATCGTGTAAGGTAAGCGCCCGCTGAAATACAAGTCAGGAATGAATCCTCTGTTTCGTAGAGGGACACCCTACCTTGGGTTGTAGTCTCCCCAGAGGATATCCACCAAGCTGTTTCCAGCTTCTTGACCTGGAAGACCTACCCAAACCTAGAAAAGCTTTAAATTGGCATCCCAGTTAACTGTAGGAAGTCACACATACGACAGCAACCACTACGAAGGCGGGTAAGTACATCTTCACGGGGGTTTAGCGGGAAGACGCACCGTTTGCCAGGCTAATCCACGCTTCCATATCGACAGGTCCGACAGTGTTAACGACAACGATGGTCTTGGTGTTAGAATTGGCCACCCTTTGCACTAGAGCATCCTATTCGAGCGATCAGCCTGTGAGCGCGATCCTGTGCGACCTGACTTACACCTCCGTGCCATGCCTTGAGATCATTACGATCGCCGGCATTGCCTTCTACAGTGATGTAACCCTCTCCCGAGTCGGCTAAGAGATAATTTAGAACGATATTTGAAGCAGCCTAACAAGATCCTCACCGGTGATGAAGACGATAGCCACGTCTTTGCCTGAGGCCACACTCTGAGCTTGGTTGAGATCGGAGTCGCTGAGCGTGGACGAGACGGTGCCTCCATAGCTTCGAGCGCGGGTGGTGATAGCATCCAAGGGCTACGAGGATACGATCAGCACCTTCTACATTAGAATGTGTTCAGTGAACTCACAGTCACAAGGTACGGGTATTCGGCTGTTCCACTTCCCCATCCTATATGTCACTGTTAAAGCATTACCTGATACCTCCGTTCAATGCACTAACCTTGTGCAAGAACACCGTTATTGCATCCACGGTCAGCGCACCCGTTGATGCCTTGGGAGTTGGTACCAGCACCGTTACCAATGATTCCGATTGTCCTGGGGTTCTTGAGAGGAAGGATGTTTCCAGTGTTCTTCAACAAGACGGTGGAAGCTGCGCCGATCAATCGGATGGTCCTTTGTGACAATGAACTTAGCGCCACTGGAGGCCTGATGCACTGTTGTGACCTACTCTTTATGGTTTCCTTGCACGTTAATGTGTTTTGCTGGTGCAGCATCCTTGTTCCAAGAGTTGAAGTTGACTTCGGGGAAGCCAGAGTCTTGCTTGAGGAGGTACCACGAAGCCAAGATACGAGTTGCAACATCCTGCGCGAATACTTCACGTCAATGATGTCACCAATGCAACCAGGGGCTTAATGCTTACATCCATGCGAGAGGTAGCCACTTGCCCGTTGTTCACTGCTGAGACCAAGTTGGGTCCGAAGTAGGTGGTACCGGATTTGTAGGCAATGTCACCGGGCATGGTCATCTGTAGAAGGTGAGCGCTGTGTAGAAATAGAAAAGGAAGTGGGCCTTACATCGAGGCCATATCTGACAGATGTCGTCGAGTGCTATAACAAGTGCATGAGCCATCTGCGAAGATGAGGGACGAAGAAATGAGCTTACTGTAGCCCACCAGTCTATGGAGCCAGTTAGATGTCAGAAGTCTATATTGCTTTGCAGCTCTACAACGTACCAGACATGACATCTAGGCACAAGGTCAGGATCATCGTCACAGGACATCTAGAGATGCAAACACTCACATCCGGGGAAGCCCATCTCGCCCTTTAGCAAACCATTGAGCACCTTGTCGTTCTCACAGGCCCAGACACCGTCGACTGATTAGATGTTAGCCAGGGAATCCACGCTGTGTACATTTATCAATCACTGACTTTGGTCTGTTGGAAATTATCAGCGGCTGTCTGCCTTGAACGTCGTAAAGCAGAGTCACTTACTATAGCTGCACATGACGGCTGCAACATTGGCCTGCACGCTACGCAGGAACTGTTGCAGAGTCAGCATATTCTTCTGAATGATCGACGAATGAGCTGTCGTACGGGTAGCGCATAGATCTCATGTTGAGTTCTGTTAAGAGATGTGTAAATACGTGATTGTGAATTATATGACGGTGCGAACGTACCGGTCATCGACGACAGAGGAGCTGGATTCACGATAATGCTCCTGGTCGTTGTTGATATAATGTTTGGCAGTGGCTACGAGAACAATCGTTTAGCAAGGGCTGGATGTCGTGAAGCGGGGCAGTCTTCGTACCTTGAACGCCCTGCGATTGGATACCGGAGATGGTCTCGAAAGCACCTTCTCCGTTGAGGTAAGGGTCGGCACCGAAGCTTTTTCATAGTTAGCACCTTCGTCGTTGATCGAACACCGCTGCTCTTACCCTTCCCAGTTACGGCCAGCGGCCGGCGCCCTTTGGACGTTCCTATACAAGATCACTCTCGTTAATAACGAATTGCATAACCAAAGGAGTCATCACATACATTGCGGGGGACAATGCGACGTTGACACCCTTGCCTCTGAACTCGGCACCAAGCTCTTCACCTCTCTTCCTCATCAAGGTGCGGTTGAAGGTACTCGCAACATTGAGAGCACTGTTGGGCCTGATCAGCGGAAGAGAATCAATAATACTAAAGCATCACTTACGAGGGGAACACGGAAATGAGGTCGGCGAAGCGAACTCCCAAAGGTCCATCTATACGATTCACTAAGTCAGGCGAGGATTTAACGAGCTCAAACATGCAACTGACCCTGCAGACACAGTCCAGGGAAGTTGATGGTCGAGATGGCCGGAGTGTTTCCGACGCAAGGACCTTGTCATATGTTCAGCAATGCCATTTGGATTTCCGAAGTAGCTGGCTTCACCTTTCTCCCACTGAACTCCGGTGGCGAGGTCAACCTTTTGGCTCAGCGACAGCTTTGCAACAGCTGCCTTAGCCTGGATGGTGCTTCAGTATACCCCGAGTTCAAAGAGTTTCATCAACGCCTTACCTTAACATAAGCAGCTTGCCATTCCGGAGACATGTTGGCTACGACGCAAAGTCAGAGCGCTGTTTGATTGGATGGAAGCGCCACACTTACGAATGGAGGTTCCGCTAGTCACAGGGCCCGACGAAGTGCTGCTGGGAGGCACATTGCTGGTAGTGCTGACAGGAGGCGTCGTGGAGGGAGGAGCAGTCGTTGGAGGAGCGCTTCCGGGGAGGCATTGGTGATACCCTGAAGAGGATATCAGATCCTAGTTCAGAGCCTAGTTATCCAAACTCACAGTCGTTGACCTTGGTGCAGACTGCACCACTGACACACGTAGTACTGCCAGTCCTGGGGGCACTGGTTAACAGCCAGCATAGGACGAAAGCATAGGGTCGTACCATCCATTACCACCACATTGGCCATAAAGAGGCGACTGGGCGTTAGCCAAGGCAACCGAGAGAAGCACAACACTTAGTAGCTTCATGGTTGCGAGCAATTCAGAGCAACTGAAGCGTGGAATATCCCCAGATGTTTCCTACCGTCCTTTTAAAGGACCCTCGCAAAGAGCTGAAAATATACCGTGACATTCCATGGACAAATCCTCGGATAGCCAGAAGGAGACTTGCATGGTCTCTTGAGAACGCGGATAAATGGCGGGCACTTGATGGCGATCAGGAAGCACGAGAAGCCGCCCTCGGGATGCACATTCACGAGGAAGAAGCGCTCGCGTCGTTGCGGTAACCACCAAAATGGACATTGCTTGGCGGAAACATTGCTGAAGAGGTACGGCCGCTTCTTGTCCTGCTCTGCTAAGATACTGGGTGGGTCACTCGGGCATTGTCATGGGATGTGCAAAAGACAGTCTTCGCGTTCATACCTGGCTTCAATAACTCCGAGCCTTGGCAGCTCCTCCACTTGAACCTTATGCATCTCGCATGGACATAAACCAAATGATAGTAGATTGGTCACCAAAGCCTTGGGATCGACTCGGCTTTCCAATTGCGAGCTCTTGCTTCCCAGTAGCCTCCCGAATACTCCCAGTCCTCTCCCACTTGCTTAAACCAGCGTGGTTGCGGCTCTTCCCCACGCTTCCTGCGCTCGCGTTGCATCTCCTCCAAACGACCTTTCTCTGCCTCTGCAGTGTCAAGGTCACCAGCCTCCAAAGCCCGAATGTCCGGACGTAAACGCGAGTCGGTCGAAGGCAGCTTGCCGGCGGATTCTTTGGTGATCTCATTGAGGGTGATACCAAACGCAGTGAAGCCATAGTGCTGCAGGGTATTCTTCGGAAACGCTGAACATCGCCAAAGCACCCGGAAGCGGTCGCCATCCTGTGTTAATGCCATCTGGTCGTCCCACTTTCCTTCCAGTTTGTCTAGGACTTCTCCATTGCTAGAGTGCACCGCACCAGTGACGACGTTCGTGGGACCCCAATAGCCATTTTGCTTAAAGTCCAAGACACATCGCATGCCCGTGGTAGTATTGTCGACGGTCATTTGACCACTGTGCTCAAAGTACTTGGTGCCGACCATAAGGTTGCGAATGAAAGATGAGGGTTTGCGCCTGGGGAAGATAATGTTGACGCCTGAAGTCTAACGACGGAAGCGGTGGTGCTCACCATATGAAGACGTCCGATCCAATGCAAACTCGAGTTGACCCACTTGGTATTATTTCCAAACTTTTCCCTGCGCTTCGTTCAGCACTCGTTGCCTGTCAGCAAGAAACCATGCATACCCCAGAACTTAGTTCTTCCAGCAGAGAGAGCAGTAAGATCCCACCCCTCGCCTTCGGCATGATAAGCGATTTCAAGAGGATTATGACGAACTTTCTCAGCGAGAAATTTCATTCGGACATCTTCAAATGTCTCTGCCAGCATTGGGTTACTGAAAGTCAAACGTGAATATCCCTCTCTAATGAGCGGCGCCTAGGGTGAGCGACTCACAATCCCTTTCGTCCGGATCGATGTCGCGTATGAGCATACCCCGAGACAGCAAATGCTGCAACGAACGCCATGCGAGTGACAGGGTCATCGGCTTGCGCTGCCTGGTCCAGGAGGCTCCAATACTCCAGCTCTTCAGCAGAGCGCTGAAGCAGGCTCAGCGGCTCGTTGAACGTAACAGGAAACGTGATGGTGGACAAATCCTAGGCCTCGTTAAGCTAAGAAGTGCAAGAGCGAGTAACACAATATCTGACCTTTCCAACATTCTTCTTCAGAATTGTGAACAGGCTACCCTCGTCCTCCGGAGCAGGGACAGGAAGTTGACTTCTATACGAAGCTACCTCCTTGGAGATATCTGGATTGGGCGCCTCGCCGAAGTCTGTATCGATGCTGCTATCATCATCCTGGCTTTCGACAATGCTACCCGCGTCTGTGGTCGCCTGGCTTGGCTGCTGCCCCGGATGGTCGCCCGAAGCTGGCGTCGTTTCATCCATGACAAACTCTTCTGGTCCATCTTCCATAGCATCATACCACTCGTGAATACTGTCACTGCGCGTGGAAGTAGCTGTGGATGGCCCCTGAGGGAACGAATATCTGCGGGCTGATGCTGGTGAAATTGCTCTAGCGGGCATAGCCTCCTGAGTTGCCTCACCCTCCTCTGCATCGTAAACAGGGGGCATCCGAGACGGGATTGTAGGTGAAGCAATGGTAAGGTGCAGTTTGGACAATGCTGCATGCTGAACTTTGAGCTGTGTAAGAGCTGTCCGTATCTGCGAATGCAGAGCTATCTCATTGGGATCCTGTTGGGGAGGAGGATTGGCTTCAACATGATGAGCTGGGAAAATAAATTAATGACACGGCATTGAAGTGACTCCATCAGACGCACATTTCTTGAAGAGACCAAACTTCTCCTTTGGCTTGTCCTTGTCCCCTCGCCGGCTACCGCTGGCACCGGCTTCTCGGAGCAGTTTCGCTGCCTCTGCTTGCTCTAGCAGCGCATTGATGCCCTCATCTAATGCGTGTATCGTCTACCGGCGCGTTAGCCATGGTTTGCAGAAAGGGGGTAGATGAACGCGAGTACCGTAGCCATTTCGTCGACAATGTTGCCTGTCCGATTTGCATGGAGGCTGCCTCGAACTGTAGCACGCCGAATGCTCGCCGATCTCTTCGCCTCAACGCCAGCCGATATGAACTTTCTGTAAGCCCCTGATTAGAGTCATGACAGGCGAAGCATCAATTGTATGACCTGAAAGCAGCCATCCACATGTCAAAGTCCTGGACGCTCAAGCACTTGATGTGGAAGGTCGCAGTATTGGAGTCGACATGGATGTCCTTGCGCCCAGGGGCCGTCGATATGGCAGCATTGGACAACAAGATCTGGTCACGAATGGGCTGTCCTGGTCCAAAGGAATACGAGAGAAGACCTGTATGGTGCAAGGTGAAATAGCGCCGAGCAAAGCCTGGTAGTAGCAGAGGAGATCATCAGCTCGAGCCCAGGGGAAGGTGACAGGGCTGCCAGGGGCACCTTGCATCTTCTTCCTGCGTTTCTTGAGAACCCATCCTTCGCAATGCACCGTCTCTGGCGCTGCTCCCGAGAGGATCGGGTTTATTGCAGGACGTATAGAAGCATGTATGGCACCGCCAGTGGCAGACATGGTACAAGGGAGAGTATATGGGGCAATTTCCGACAAAGCCGCATGGCGCGTATCGGACCGGCGATATTTGCTGACAAGGATGATGCATCGATTAGATGACCGCCCTCGCACAGCTACTCTTTATTTACCCGTCCCAGTTTTCATCTTTACCAACTACCACCACCTTCTACTCATCCCCAGACAATGGCTCAACCAACGTAGGTCCTCCCCCTGCCCTTGTCCAGCACGATCTGACCGTTTATCCAGCGGAGACATTGGCCTCATCGGCCTTGCCGTCATGGTAAGGCTTTTGACATCGTGTATGCTGTCGGCTTCAATCTAATAGATTAAATCAAGGGCCAAAATCTTATCTTGAACATGAATGACAAGGGCTTCAACGTTGTCGCCTACAATCGTACTACTAGCAAGGTCGATGCTTTCCTCGCCAACGAGGCAAAGGGTAGGTAGCTGTCTTATTTTGGGATATGCGCTTCGTAACCGACATTTTCCGACCCCATAGGGACCAACATTCAGGGGGCTCACTCGATCGAGGAACTTGTGTCCAAACTCAAGCGCCCCCGTAAAATCATCCTCCTCGTCAAAGCTGGCTCTGCTGTCGATGACTTCATCAAGCAATTGGAGCCGCACCTTGAAAAGGGTGACATTATCATTGACGGTGGTAACTCTCACTACCCCGATTCCATCCGCCGCACCCAAGAGCTCGAGTCCAAGGGCTTGCTCTTTGTCGGCTCTGGTGTATCTGGCGGTGAGGAGGGTGCCCGCCATGGTCCTTCACTCATGCCCGGTGGTTCCACCGCGGCCTGGCCTGCCATCAAGGAGATCTTCCAGAAGACCGCTGCCCAGGTCAATGGTGAGCCCTGCTGCGACTGGGTCGGTGAGACTGGATCAGGTCACTACGTGAAGATGGTTCACAACGGTACGCGTCCCTCCATAACTCAGAAAACTCGTCCCTGATCATTCCACGCATACCAGGTATCGAATACGGTGACATGCAGCTCATCGCCGAGGCATACGACATCCTCAAGCGCGGTCTTGAACTTTCCGAAGATGAGATTGCCGACATCTTCTTGAAGTGGAACAAGGGAGTCCTCGACTCTTTCTTGATCGACATCACTGCCAACATTCTCAAGTTCAAGGATGATGATGGCGAGCCAGTCGTCAGCAAGATTCTCGACCAGGCTGGTCAAAAGGGAACTGGCAAATGGACTGCCATTGCTGCCCTTGATGCTGGAACCCCAGGTGAAATTATACGCCACCTTGCTATCTTACCTCTCCGAACCTAACCCGGATCCACAGTTACTCTTATCGGTGAGGCTGTTTTTGCCCGATGCCTCTCTTCCATCAAGGAGGAGCGAGTGCGCGCCAGCAAGGTCATCTCTGGCCCCGCCAAGGAGCCCTTCCGTGGTGACAAGCAGATGTTCATCGACGATCTCGAACAAGCCCTCTATGCCTCCAAGATCATCTCTTACACCCAAGGCTTCATGCTCATGCGTGAGACTGCCAAGGAGGTCGGCTGGAACTTGAACTACGCTGGTATCGCCAGGATGTGGCGTGGTGGATGCATTATCAAGGTGAGCAAGTTCTCAATTTGGCAACACAGTTTCTAATTCCGTTCCAGAGCGTGTTCCTGGGTGACATCACTTCCGCTTATGAAAAGAACCCCAAGCTCGAGTCTCTTCTTTTCGACGGCTTCTTCAACAAAGGTGCGTTATCTCACACTAGCGGAGTGGGAAGGACTGATCCCTTTTGTAGCCGTCCACAACGCTCAGCCCGGCTGGAGGCGTATCATCGCTCAGGCTGTTCTCTGGGGTATCCCCACTCCTGCTTTCAGCACTGCTCTCGCCTTTTTCGACGGCTACCGCAGTGAAATCGTGCCCGCCAACCTCCTCCAAGGCCAGGTAAGAGGATGCCCTTGAGTCGTGTGACCCGCGTCTGATACGAAGGTTTTCAGCGTGACTACTTCGGTGCCCACACTTTCCGCGTCCTCCCCGGCAAGGAGAATGACAAGTTCAAGGCTGGCCAGGACATCCGTAAGTGACAAGGGTTCTAGTTTCCCGAATGAAGTTAATTAAGCATTATTAGACGTCAACTGGACTGGACGGGGTGGCAACGTGTCTGCTTCTACCTACAACACCTAGACGCGTTTGCCTTGTCTGCTCTTGACTTGGCTCCTGTCAGAGCGGATATACCTTCGGAGTGCAGTAGGAAAGATGAAGATTTAATATCATGTAAAATACCGCTACGTTTTCGCCATAACGATATAGAGCCCCAGCGGCATGGCCATTTCGCTGACGGATTGAAAAGGCAAGTTAGATGTGGCAGCGCTACGAAAAGACCTTGGAAACAGCCAGCTCGTCTTCTGGTAGAATCCGATTTTCCTTCCTCCTGAGTGTTTCCTCTTCTGCTTTCTTCCGCTCTCCGTACTTGGTCCCTTGTCGTCTCCGAAGGGCAGAACGAACAGCAGCAGGAGATACGAATTCTAAGTGCAAGTTTGTTAGCAATCTGAAGCAAAGTCTTGGGCATGAACATACCTGGGTTTGCATACACAGTTGCGCCGTGGAAGGCACCTTCGAATATCCTAATGGGAGTAAGGACAAATCGAGGGCCAATTTCTACTAGGGTTGTTTGTGGAGGACCGTTGGGTTGCAAGGGGTCTTTTTCGACAATCTGAACAATATTGAGCAATCAGCGAACTGAGAAGATACGGATACGGACCTGGTAGTTTCGGAACCAGACTTTGTTGTCGAGGAGGGAAAATGTCAGGATATGGTCGATGAATGGCTTTGCTTTTCTTGCACTCGGGGGAACGCCAAAGATCTGCTTCGAGTCAGGACCAAGAGACGTCAAAAAGCCAGCCTGTAGAGACGCACATGTGTGAAGATTTCCTTCGTAAGCCTCCCCCATTCTGTTTCTTCAAAGGCTGCGTCAAAGCTGACGATCCCTCTGCTGCCCTTCAAACAGTTACCAGTCATTTTGAGTTCGTCCATGGTATGTATGTTTTGCATGTGCATCTTGATACTTGGACCGTTGGGCGTTTTGGTAGCCCATAGATACAGATCTTCGTGTCGACGAGCTTCAAAGTAGAGAGTGTTGTTGCAGTTGTTGAGATCTGCGAGCTCTGGGAGGAGATGGAGCTGGTTTTTGGAGTCGAGTTTTGCATCTGGCGCCCATTGAGCATGGGGTAAGAGCTGAAATAAGAAATGAAAATATACCTTTCTTTACGTGCGGCAGAAGGGCCTCAATGTCGCTCATCAAGTGCCGCATGCGATGGGTTACACCTCGCGAGGAGAGAAGCAGGACCCGTTGCTTGTTTTTCTTGCGCTTAATTTGAGTTTCGGCAGACGCGTCGCCATCGACGTCCATGGCGTCTGCCTTGCGCTTGCCTTTGGATGCATTGGCCTTTTGTGCCTTGAGTATACTGGCCATGGTTGGTCGAGGTGGGAGGGAATGAGTGAATTCAGATTCTTGAGCGCTTGAAGAAATTCCTGCTGACATAATTGATGCCCCTATCTCGCGTAGATTTCACTGTGGCTTGGAGCTGAATTTCGGTGCTAAGAAATAGACAAAGTTCGAGGGGCATCTCGCCTCTGAGCATTCGCATTTTATTCTCTCGCCTCATTCATTCTCGTTCACTTTGACTTTGTCGCGAACGGGTTCACATCGCGTCCCGCGACGAAATGATCGATCACATCAATCCTTCTTTTCTTCCTAACCTCCAACCGTGCTGAGGGATGTGCGGCATATTTATATGCCTGAGGTCGAATGAAGGCAAGGGAGCATACGGGGCTTTAGATTCACCTAAATTCTCTACTTTATGCGATGACCTTCGTCGTTACAACACCTTCAGAGGTTTGCATTCTCACTTGGCATCGAGAAATCCTTTTGACGAACATTGAACAGGGCCTGACAATCAGCAGAACATTGTCATAGACGTGCAGGAGAAGAACGGCTCTAAAGTCAGTGTGGACTTCTATGGAGCGGAGCTACATCTCAGAGGCTCCGGCGAGGTCAAGCAACCTCACCAGAAGGATGGAAATATCCTTTGCTGGAATGGCGAGGTAGGTCTCGATCTGAATCCCTACTTCCCTCTACTGAGACCCAAACAGATATTCTCTGGACTAAATGTCAGCAACTCGGTTTTGATGCAAGCATCATGGGCTCAACTTCCCTAGGTTTCCGTGGAAGAGAACGACGGTGTTAAGCTCATGGAGGCATTAGCCTCTCTGAAGACCGAAGAACAGATTAGAGATCTACTGGGAAGTGTCGAAGGACCGTGAGTGGGAGAAGGAACTTTTTCGTTGCCCAACTCTGACGAGGCGCATAGCTACGGGCTTGGATTTTACCATGTCAGTTCCGCCTTGAAGTTTTTCGCCGATTAGCTGCTAATCATACCGACAAGGCAGAGACTCAACGACTCTACTTTGCACGCGACCCATTAGGTCGACGCTCCCTGCTTATTCACAAGCCAACGCAAAATCTGCCTTGCTTCTTGGTCTCATCCGTCTCCTCAGGATCAAGCTCGTACCTAGAGTTCGAGGAGGTCCCGACCGACTTTGTCTACTGCCTCAACCTATCTGAATGGGAAGGAGAACAAGTTCGTCCTGCTATTCCGGTGCTGAAGCGTTCCTAACATAAAGTAGCCTTGGCTCGACTTCGAAAGCAAGCTCAAAAGTATCCCTCGCGAATCAACAACTACGACATTGCCATTTGTAAGTTCACCATATGTCTACTGTTATGGATGATGCTCAAGTTCAGGTAGGCTTCAGCATGCAGGTTGAACGACGCGTTACCCCCTGACGATCTCCCGACCTATGAGCCCTTTGAAACGGTTCCCAGTCACTTGACTGAACCGGTCGAGCGTTTCCTAGAGGTCCTCGATGATAGCGTGCGCTCTCGGATAGAAAACATACCCAAGAGCTCGTTCGTGGATTCTGTTTTTCTTGATAAACAAAGCTCATCTATTTGGTCAGTCACGATGCTGCTTCTGCGAGGTTGTCGGTTTTGTTTAGTGGTGGAATCGACTCCACCGTGGTCACATTCCTAGCTCATAAGTACGTCCAACCCTCTCTTACACTGTGGCGAGACCCTCATTTAATTGGGTTAGGTATATACCTATAGAGGAGCCCATTGACTTATTCAATGTCGCGTTTGAGAACCCCAGGAAGATTCGGATCGCCCAGGAAGGCAACATAGGAGGTCTTCCACGGAGACAAAAGGCCAAAGGCTGGAAGGGGGCGCAAGCTGTGGAAGAAAAGCCGGCATACTCTGTTCCTGATAGGAAGACTGGTCTTCAAGAACTCGAAGAGCTGCGAAGGCTTTGTCCTGGAAGAAAATGGAACTTTGTGTGTTGCGTTCATCTCCGTTATTCGACTGCCGCTCACCACTTTGTAGGTTGAGGTGAACGTACCATACGAGGCAAGCGGGATTGGGCAATTGGCCGTGTGTTTACCCTAACTGTCCAATAGGAATCACAAGCAGCCAAGGAAATAATCCAGAACTTGATGCTGCCCTCGAAAACAGTTATGGACTTGGTAAGCTCCCCTCCGCCGTTGCAGACGTCAACTCATATCCACTCTGCCTAGAGTTTGGCAATGGCTCTTTATTTTGCTTCCAGAGGCAAAGGAACTATTCCAAGTGGCGACAACTCTCCACACATTCCCTACACCAGTCCAGCCAAAGTCGTTCTCAGTGGATTGGGCTCTGACGAGCTTCTGGGTGGATATGGTCGTCACCGTAGTGCGTTTAATTCTGGAGGATGGAAGGCTATCATAGAAGAGGTACTTGCTTTCAAACATCTCCTAAGTTGAAAGCTGACCTTGTTTTAGCTGCAATTGGAGATTGACCGCATACCTAAGCGTAATCTAGGAAGAGACGATCGGATTATCTCAACGCATGGAAAAGAGACGAGACACCCATTCCTTTCTCTGGATGTCGTCTCTTTCTTGGCCAAGTTACCCGTTCATTACAAACTCGATCCTAGACTAGAGGTGGGCAAGGGCGATAAGACCTTGCTACGCATAGTTGCACACAAACTTGGGCTTGTAGAAGCCAGCACTAGAAAAAAGCGGGCGATGCAGTTTGGGAGCCATTCCGCACGTATGGATGGGGAGAGGCGCGGGGATGCAGATCTAGAGTAGAATGTTTTTCATTGTAAACGGATTATATGGATTGTACTGCGATGCGAAGACTCTGAGCGCCTGGCACTTGGCCATCAAATCACACGGCTTCGGCACGGGACGCGCTGGCTTCGACGCGGCATCCTGTCAAGGTTCTCATCACCGCGACGTTCTGCGCCAGCACCGTCAACACTAAATCATGGCCTTCGCACAAAACGCAAGCAGACTTCTAGGTAGGGCTCTAGTAAACCCGCTATCTGCAGAATCTGACCGTTATCTCGTCCAGTGCCTCTGGGCATTGCATTTGCCACTGTTAATGCCAGTTTATACGATGTTCCAGGAGGATACCGAGCCGTTATGTTCGACCGCTTCTCTGGTGTAAAGAGCACGGTGCGTCTTCCTTCTGCCATCCATTAAGATGCCAATGCTTATAGCTCTCTAGGCTACCGGTGAGGGAACTCACCTCTTGGTTCCCTGGCTCCAACGCGCTATCCTTTACGACTGCCGAATCAAGCCCAGGGTGCGTGTTCTCCCTTCATCTTTAGCGAAGCTTCAGGTCTATAAACAATTCAACAGAACATCTCAACCACTACCGGCTCGAAGGATCTCCAGATGGTTTCCATTACTCTCCGTGTTCTTTCCCGTCCCGACGTTGAACATCTTCCTCGAATTTACCAAAGTCTGGGCCTCGACTATGACGAAAGGGTGTTACCTTCCATTGGAAACGAAGTGCTGAAGGCTATCGTTGCTCAGTTCGATGCTGCTGAGCTCATTACTCAGCGAGAAGTCGTGTGTAACGCTCTGCCTCTTGGGTTAGTATGACACTAACCACGGTCTGGCCAACAGGTGTCATCTCGTATTCGTGCTGACTTGCTGCAGCGTGCTGGAGAGTTCAACATCAAACTTGAAGATGTCTCCATTACCCACTTGACGTTCGGAAAGGTATGGCCTATATTAGTTCTTTCATTACCAGTAACTGACAAAGATGCCAGGAATTCACCGTAGCTGTTGAAGCTAAGCAGATTGCTCAGCAGGACGCCGAGCGTGCAAAGTTCGTTGTTGAAAAGGTAAGCGTTGGCCTGGATTTGGGTCTACCTTTTTAACACTGTTGTGTTCAGGCCGAGCAAGAAAGGCAAGCGGCCGTTATTCGTGCTGAGGGTGAAGCCGAGGCTGCTCAGACCATCTCTAAGGCTTTGGAGCGGGCAGGAGACGGTTTCGTTGCACTCAGGAAGATTGAGGCAAGTCAAGTGAATGTACCAGACGGTTCAAGCAAGACTAACCCCCGTTTCAGGCTTCGAAGGACATTGTCAAGTCTCTGTCGACTTCGAGCAATGTTACTTGGGTACCAAGTGGAGGAGACAAGGGCTCCAATGTGCTGCTCAACCTGCCAACTGGTAGATAGTCATGTATATAACTCGTATTGTCCTATTCCATTGCTCTCTGGTCTGCGGTTGAGCCAAATGATGTTTGTCATTGTAATTTTCGCACACGCTCGCCGTGGAGATCGTCGTCTTCTCATCTTGACTTGTTCTCTGTCTCCGATATCCTCTCGACTGGCATTGTTTCCTCTCTTTCTCCTCTTTTTCATCCATCTACGTTTCCTCTCGTCTCTTTCTCTGTCTTTTGTATGCAGTTTTGTCCATTTCTTGATCTTTAGAAGGAACTTATTACCCTCTCAGGTCTCATCTTCATTCATCTTCAGAATCATGAATCCAATGGGCATGGGAGGCGTGGCTGAGGCTCCGGTATGTTGAATCTGTCCTTCCCTAAACCCTTTGCTCATATCGGCCCTTATCGACCTATTCGCGTGCCTCTTCTGCCCGTGACGTGATATTTCGGGACGGAATTTTATCAGCGACGCGCTCATCTTTACGTTGGCAACTTGAGCCCTAGGGTCACCGAGTACATGTTGACGGAGATTTTCGCTGTCGCCGGACCCGTACAGCACGTTAAAATCATCCCGGATAGGAACTATCAACATGGCGGACTCAACTATGGTTTCGTCGAGTACATGGATATGCGTGCTGCAGAGACCGCACTGCAAACCCTCAACGGGCGCAAAATCTTCGACACAGAGATCAGGGTCAACTGGGCGTATCAGGGCCAACAAAACAAGGAGGACACCTCTGGCCATTATCACGTCTTCGTTGGAGATCTCAGCCCTGAAGTCAACGACGAGGTCCTCGGCAAGGCTTTCAGCGCCTTTGGTACTCTCTCTGACGCCCGTGTTATGTGGGACATGAACTCGGGCAAGTCTCGTGGATATGGATTCCTTGCCTTCCGCGACAAAACCGATGCGGAGCAAGCGATTGCTACCATGAACGGAGAATGGCTGGGCTCTCGTGCCATTCGTGTCAACTGGGCCAATCAAAAGACTCAAGGCGCCCCAGCTGTCGGAGTTCCTCCTCGCACTGTTGGTGGTGGTGGTGTTGGCGGCGGCGGTATGGGTGGTCCACCCGCCCCCATGAGCTTCGGCGGCGGCCCAGTGACCTACGAACAGGCCCTCACCCAGACTCCGCCCTACAACACCACTGTCTATGTCGGAAACCTCGTTCCCTACTGTGCCCAGTCCGATCTCATCCCCCTTTTCCAATCGATTGGGTACTTGTCAGAAATCCGTATGCAAGCCGATCGCGGATTCGCTTTTGTCAAATTGGATACCCATGAGCACGCTGCTCAGGCCATCGTTCAACTTCAAGGCCAGATGGTTCACGGACGCCCAATCAAGTGCAGCTGGGGCAAGGACAGGGCGGACGGAGGTGCCATTCAACCCACTGGTGCTGCTAGCCCAACCGCCGCTGCGACTCCTTACGGCAACATGGTAAGCCTATCCTTTTGTTCTCTACCTTGCGCCGTGTCTAACTGTTACCTTTAAGCCGATGTATGGCATGCCTCAGCCAAACGCCTATGGTCAGTACGGTTTCCCCGGTTATCCTAGTTTCCCTGGGCAGGCAGCCGGTGCACAAGGTCCTGGTGCTGCTTCGCCTGGGATGCCACACGCCACTCCCGCTGGAGGCCTGGGCCTTGCTACTCAACCTGGTGCTGATCCCACCGCTATCGTCGCAGGACAACCCGGCCAAGCTCAATGGGGAGGTGCTGACCCCAGCAGCTACTACTCCAACTACTGGGGAGGTTAGTCCTGCCCTGTTCATCCGTTCTCGACTATGCCTAAAGACTTTGATTAGGTTATTACGGCCAGCAAGCTGGGGGCCAACCAGGCGATAACACTCAAATGCAACCAGGGCCTGCCTAAAGACATTCCTGTATGATTTCCACTGTGTCAATTGCTTCCCTTCTGTCCTCCAATGCCATCAGGCAGCCCCACCATTCTTTAATAAACCACTGTCGCCTCTGAAACCGTTCCGCAATGATTCATTACTTAGTCCCTGATTCCACTGTCCTCCAACCCTCAAGCTGTTCCTCTTGTATATATCACCTCTCTTTGTATTTCATTCTCGGTTTCTTCTTTCTCGCCCTGGCTGAAGGCTCTGATGCAAATGGATATATAATTAGAGCAGGTATAAGCTAAATATCCGAGTCCTCTTCCTCATCGCCCACAATCAACCATTCGGTGTCAGATCCGCCGTCTTGTTGGTCGGGGACGACACTCCATCCTTCGCCATCGGATGATGATTGTTGTGGGGACGCTCCCCGTTTCCCGCCCGGGAACGCATGTCTTCGTACCACTGGTTGGCTTCGTTGAGCTTGTTGGCCTCGGCTTGCTTCGCGTCGAGCCACCTTTGCAATAGCTTTGCATTGTCGCGTCCTAGCGTCTGATTCCGTTCTTCAATCTGCCCTAGCTCTAGCTGCAGTGTGCTGATTTCATCGTGCAGAATCTGTTTGTGGTTGTCAGTGCAAAGTCAGGATCACCAAAGGGTTTCGCTACACACCTGGACCGTACGATCTTTCTCCGACATAAGCTCATTGTGCTGGTCGACTTTCTTCTTCGCAGCGGCAAGGTCTTCAGCGGCTCTCCGATAGCGCTCTCCCTCCATCCGAACAAGGTCCTCCTTCTCGCGTAGCGTCTCGTTCATTGACAACAGCCTCTGGGAGTTTTGGCTCTGAGTCTTGTATACTGTAGCCAGTTCATCTCGCAGGGATGATATCTGCGACTCTAGCGATGCTATATATGCAGCCTGAACTGGGTTCCTATAGCAATATTGGGATAAGTGCTCAAACGCAAAAGTCAACAAGAACGCACTCGTCGCCTCCTGGACTCGATATGAGGACCGTCGAAGCACTGGGATTTGTCTTGACAGTATTCACGGCCCTTAGCAGTGACGCATTCCGTTCCTTGAGCAGTTTTGTCTGTTGCGCCAGTCGACGATCTTTCCAGGAGTCAGCGCAGCAATGGTGGTGTGTTGGTCGTGCGACATACACTGCTCGATAATGCCAGCGAAAACGCCTTCCCTCTGATTACGCTCTGCCAATCGCACCCGCAGGACCTCTTGCCATGACGGTTCTGCCATTTGGATTGAGAGAGAAAGAAAAAGGTTTCACAGGACTGTTGACATCGTGCAACTGAATATGGTAATGGTGTCAATGTAGCGGAGTTTGAATGCCCCCCATCCGGAGCTCATGGTCGTCACTTTGAAGACCTTTGCTTGAACAGTGACGTTCATTTCGCTTCCTCCATCTACTCCTGAATCCCTCTTGACCTGCGCGACATGGGCCGTGTATTACTCAAGGTGTGTTTAGAACGACTACTTTTTGTATATCGCTAATGAGACCCCATAAAGGTTATCATTCTGGGTGACAGTGGGTTCGTGAATCCAGGGGCATGTCCAGTCTAGCTTGCTCATGGAGTTACTTCAAACAGTGTCGGAAAGACATCACTCATGAACCAGTATGTCAACAAACGCTTTAGCAATCAATATAAAGCGACAATTGGTGCAGACTTGTACGTGCTTTCGTCTGCTTTCACTGGTTAAAGTGACTCAGGTTCGCCCATCTAGTCTAACAAAGGAAGTCATGGTGGACGATCGGCTAGTGACCATGCAGGTGCGAGAACTGTGCTCTCTCACTTTGTCGTCTTTGACACGTCTCCTAGCTATGGGACACAGCCGGCCAGGAGCGTTTCCAATCACTAGGTGTTGCCTTCTACCGTGGAGCAGACTGCTGCGTGCTAGTATACGACGTGAACAGCACCAAATCTTTCGAGACGCTGGACAGCTGGAGGGACGAGTTCTTGATTCAAGCAAGCCCACACGACCCAGAGAACTTCCCGTTCGTTGTTCTGGGTAACAAGATTGACGTTGAGGAAGGGAAACGCCAGGTACGACTCCGCGAGTGGAAGGTTGGCGTCATCGTTTAATGCTCCGAGCAGGTGTCACAGAAACGTGCCATGGCGTGGTGTCAGTCAAAGGGAAACATTCCTTACTTCGAGACATCAGCGAAAGAGGCGATCAATGTCGAGCAGGCTTTCCAAACGGTAGCCAAAAACGCCCTTCAACAGGAAGCTGAAGAGCAGCTGTGAGTATGGGCTGATTCATCATGTGCACTGTGCTAATTCGCTCCTAGCTATGTGGATTATCCCGACCCCATCCAACTGGATTCGGAAAACTCCCAGAACTATGGTTGTAATTGTTGAAGCATCGGCTTCACAAGCGTATATGTACTGCCCTTTCTGTATTTGGTTTCTCCAGCCCTCATTAGCCCATTAGCATCGTTCTTGTAGTCTGCATGTAATTCTATTCCTCAGGTGCAACAAACACAATCTACGTCATTGGATGTTTGATCGTAATTTAGGCAAGTCGCGTGGCTGGCAGCGCGGCAGCTCGCGTCTCAGGTTCTCCTCTAACCGCCATCGTTGCTTCTCGCGAAACCAGACTCTCGAAGCGATCTTGGCCAACTTCTGCTCGTCCAACTCGTATTGCTTGTGACGGCGAAAGGCCGAGTAAGTTATGTCCAGCGATTCAGATGAGGTCAATGGAGGTGAGTGCGAGACGTTGGAATCAGGCTGACAGCAACTTACCCTTCCACAGAGACCTTCCATGTCGAGGTTATCATGGCTGCAAGGGTAGTCGAAACTACCAAGAAGCGGAAACGAGGCAAGAAAACCCAAACATTCGATTGGGTGCGTCCTCAGAGGCACTCGGATAGCTGGACATTTTTGGCTGATGTGACTTGTCGTACATCTCCTATAGGAATACGAAGTGAAAGTGCGCACTGGGTTTTCTTTACATTCCAACTCCATTTGTTGACCATATCACACAGTGGGCTGGTTACGATGAAGAACTTAACACGTGGGTTCCTGTCTATTCGATGCCTACTGCTCCCTGGCACTAACGTCAATCGTTATCAGCTGGGAGCCAATAGCCCACCTTGGGCCGGGATGCAATGAACTCTTGACCAGGTTTTGGAAGGATGTCGGGGTGGATAATGGTGACTACTACGATGGTTATGTGTGTCGTCCGTCAAAAGCGTGGATTGGTATGTCTCTCCTTCCACGCCTTCCCAGATAGTCCCATGGCTCAAGTAATGTTCAGAGAAGGAAAAGAAGAAGTACTGGGCCGACTACGAGAGAGAAAAGAAAAGAAAAAGGAGCCCGGGATCATCCAAACTACCAGTTGAGGCAATCGCACCGGACTAACCACTTGCCTTGACTGACTGGCCGTACAGGAAGCCGAAGAGGTTGAAGAGGCTGTAATCGAGCCTGCGTCGATACCTGAAATCAAAGTCAAGTCCAAGAAGAAGACGAAGGTACCTCTTGTAATATTTTGGGCTGCCGTCCAGATGCTAAAAAGACACACAGGCCTCATCGTCAGCCACCAAGATCGCGCCTACCGACGAGTCGGATTCTGAAGATTCCGAACCTTTGTCCAAAAAACGCAAGCGTTCAGGGACACCCAAAGTGTGTCTTGACTCCTCTCTCTTTCACTATGTTCTCTAAAACGTTTCTCGACAAGGTGGCCAAGCTGAAAAAGAAAGCTGAACGCGCTTCAAAGTCCAAGTCAAAATCGCAGGAAGTTGCTTCTTCTACTTCTCGCGATACCTCAGCGGTACCTCTACCGCCACTGCCGACGAAAGCGAAGCTCAAGGTGAGCTCTCTCATCCTCTGAATCACCATTGTCTTAACGCGTTTCTACTGTAGAAGAAGCAAGCCGTAGTCTCAGAATCGCCTCCTTCGCCTCCTCCACCTCCTCCGCCAGCGGCGACTGCCCCCGTATCATCTCTGTTCTCTGAAGACGAGGATGACGATAATGCAGGCCAGCAGTTGCCACCTGCTGCCACCGTGGCCTCGGTTTCTGCTCCGGCACCTCCTGATCTTCCTCCACCTGTGCATGCTCGTCCTAGCGTTGCGAGTCGACCGACGAAGGATCCTTCCCAGATTTTTTTGAAGGCCGGACCTGCTCGTGTACAACCGTCTCAAGTACCCTCGTCTGGAATCGACACCAAGAAACGGCTAGGAAGAGATGCCCTGCAACCAGTGGCTCCCCAGAAGATGGCACCTGTCACCTCTCATCCTCGTCCTCCTCAGCCGGACCGTATAATAACAGGATCTTCAACTGTGATGAGTACCGGCTTTAGGTCCACTATTCAGACCCCAGTGACAGCCCGTCCGCGAGAACCGGAGCAAACGCTAGCATCTCTCAATTCACGAGAAACGCCCCCACCTACATCCGCAGGACCAGGCGATTTCAGTGAGATGCCGCAGCCTGTGGAGGCATCGTCCTCTGAGCTCGCTTCAAAGGAAGACCCTTTCCATATAAGCCCCAGCCACGAGTATGTCGGGCGTTGCTTTGATCTATTATGGGATATTAACTTCTTTGGCCTGGAGCAATGAAATGCAAATTGACCTGCCACCGCAAGCGACATTTGCGAAAGATGCTGACGATTTTCTTGCGAGCATTGAGATTCCAGTGTAGGTCAACCTCCAATAAAATCCTGCTTGGAAATCTGTTGCTGACCCTCCTACCAAGGCCATCCAAGACGCCTGCCCGTCAGTGAGCATCAATTCTCCTCGAGGCGCAGTTATCTAATTATTTCGGCAATCTGGCATAGTGTCTGGGCCACCTTTGCCACCGAAGCGCATCCAAATCAAGTGAGTATGACGATAAGAAACTGGATATACGAACTGATCCTGTCTGTAGGAAGAAATGGAGCTGGGAAGGCACCCTGATTGCAGCGCTCGGTGGACAGGACACCGAGTCTGATGTCGAGTTCAAAATCACCATGACGGACGAGACGGTTCTCGAAGCGACCGGGTTCACCTTTGCGATAGCTCTTGGCAAGGAACAAGAACTTCAACTCGGCAAGTTGTACAACACGGTGGATCTAGACATCGTTCTACAGGCGTGTCAGCCGCCCGCTTATCGCTGCCACATGGAACTCCAGAAGACAAGCACGAACTCCACAGACTGGACCACTCTCGTTGGTTACATGTCTAGGAGGCAGCAGGTCAGTCCATTATTCTGCTCTATGTTGCGCGGTTCTGATTTTGGTTAGGTTGCCTTGATCCCTTTCTATTTGGATAACAACCTGCTCGGGCATTTCTTGCTCCACCCGTCAACTACAGATCCTCTCAAGTCTAAGCAATTAACAGCAGGACTGGGCGAGACTACACTCATTGCCTGGCTCTTGCCATGGACGCTAACTCCGGAACACCTTGCCCGCGAACCTGTGCTCATCGAGGACGCCGCCCACGACAGGTGGTTCTCCACCCTCTCACCAGAATATAACAAAGTCAAGAGTCTCTTCCTTAAGGACGTCAACCATTGGAACAAGATGGTCAAAACTCGCCCTTTCCTCCAATATGCACTGCGGACCGTGGGCATGCCGGGTGAACTGTACAAGTATCTGCTAGAGTCTTCGTCCCGAACGTGGTCCATCATGCCGCCGCGGGAAACAGTCAAGAACGGGCTAGGAGACTTGGAAGGCCAGCTGTTGACGAGAATACTGAAAAAGATTGAACAGGATGGGGAGAAGCAGAAGATCAGGCAGGCAGGCAAGGGAACGATCGCTGGGATGATGTTCATCCACGTTGGTGCCCTCTGCCAACTACAGTCTTATCAATATTTCTTGCGGGCCCTTCTTCAGACATCCACCTACACCAGATTCTATACGTATGGTACTCACCCAAAGGTTCCATCTAGCTTTTGGGGTGTCCGAGAAATCTACCCATACGGTACGTCCAGGTCGTACCTTGCAGTTTCATGCATTGACCTTTGTTTCCTAGGTGGTGTTCTCACCTTGACTCCCAGTGCATTCCTGCAACACCCCTTGCAAGTTACACGCAAATTGAAAGCTCTTGCAGAGAATCCAACGTGGGTGGTGTACATCCTCCCGTCCGTCCTTGGTATGATTGCGTCCATCTTGAACGTCACCGAGGTGTAGGTTCTCCCAATTCATGCCTGGAGCCATTAGCACTGACCCTTGCTTCTTAGTGCAAAGTTTCCCTTCCCTTATCTCCTAAAGGCTATTTCCCAAGGAGAAGTTGCCATGATGCAAGCCCCACCAGACACTTCCTCTTGGTATGGCCGAAACGACCAGAGGCAAACTTGGCTTCGAAACTACATCCAAGGAAGACCTTTGAAACCTGAAGAGGCTCTATCGCAAGGGATTGCCGCATTCAATTCCAAATATGCCAACAGTCGACAGTCGGATTGGGAAGGACTGGTGGAGAAGGAAGTCGACGCCGATCTCAAGCGTATGCAGTATCAACCCTCGCTGGTGATGAATTACCGACGGTTTGTTGTGCTCTCTGGGACGAAGCTGCCTCGGGAACAAGAAAGCTCGGTGCGTGAAGCTCTTTCTGTGCGCAAAGCTCTCACCTTAGGCCTATCCTAGATTGAGTGGATGCTGCCAGGTGACTTTGTTTTCAGGGATAACTTCCCGTCGTGATTGCCTCGTCAAGAGCAGCCAATATTTCGACCTGTATCCCAAACGTTATTCTATAATCACTGTCTTGATACCCTTTGCTAATTCTTACTATCAGCCTTTCTATGGCGTATCTGTAACTCATCCTCCGGCTCTCCAACCTGCAACTCGGAGGACATTCTTGTGAGCCCAATTCAGGCCGTGAGAGCCATCATTCCCGATTCGGGTGAACAATGCCGAACCCACATTCATCTCCGGATCAGAACAATGGGCGCTTGTCTGACCGACAATACTCACCATCGTTCCCCCATTGTCTCTTTGACTCCAGTGCATCAACATGTACAATCTTCATGGAGGAACAATAGGGCGATCGACTGGCTCAGAGCCTTTTAAGTAAGGCGCCGAATGCTTTTGGAATCCTTTCGCCAGTTAACCCGTTATGTGCACAAGGACCTCCGACTGTACCTTAGACTTCCGTTTCAACCCTGCTCTTAAACACAGACCAACCAACAGCTCCCAGTACACACTCACCTTACGCCCTCCAAGTACCAAACAACGATGAACGTCGGAAACATGCTGTCAGTTGTCTCGCCGTTATACCTGTTCCACTCGTCTGATGCCGTACTCCAGATTCGCGACACAACATTCATCGCAGTGGTCGTTTGGCTTCGACGGATTGAATTATCAATCGCCTTCTTCGTGGCCCACGCCCCACCACCACTATTGCTATCAACAGCCACAGACCCAGGCTTACCAACGCGGTCCGTTTCAAGTCCTCCCATTGCCTGCTGCCAGTGAAGCGGACCTCGCTAGCGAGAAAGGGGAGAAAAAACAGCGTCGCAATCAAGTCTCGCGCACGAAGACACTGCCATTGGCCAGGGAACGTCGCGACCTTGCTCGTCCTCAAGTCAACTACTCCCCAGCCCCTGCCACCAGCCCCTCACTCCCTCCCAACTCACCCGAATCATTAATTCGAAACATTTCGCTTCGCTCGGCTGGCTCGAGAGATGTGGGAAAGTCACACAGGCCTTCATATTGGAGGCAAGACTATCTTCCACCATCGTCTCCTTGGATCAAGAAGCGCTTCCTTGAACTTCGAAGCCTTGTCACAGGTATGTCCATTGATCGTTCTAGAGCTTCCCGTGTTTAGGTTTTCTTGTCAGATGATGTTCCAACGTTTGCCACCTCCAACTTCCATCGTGGTCTCCGGCTTAATCCTCTCCTTCGCTGCCCCTCTGCAACCCCTCCATCCTTTTACTTCGATCTGCGCCACAATCCTCTCACAACATCCAATATCCACCTACCCACATCCAATGGGCCCGTCGCCGACTTGCACCACCTCCAGTTGGCTACTACCCCTTCTGTACACCACCTCCATATCTGGCATCCTTGCCTACCATGGACGCTCACAGTCCGTTCCTCCAACCCTAGTGGGATCCTCGTTTCAGACATTCTCAGGGGAATGTACGAGGAATTGATGACACCCATCGGGTCTCATGATTGGTACAACTCCGACATGACAGCAGAGGACAGAGAGAGGATCGAGGAAACGTACAAAGTCAGGTGTGGAGGCAATCTCGAAGCGCTCATGGGGGGTATCAGGAGGATAGATTGGTTAGGACCTGATGTGGGATTCTTGGGACTGGTCAAGAGCTGGAATGGGATGTGGGAGATCAAGACGGTGGATGTTGTCGCCTTCAGCAGGTAAAACCTTCTCACTTCGCTGCTTAAATACCTGGTGTGAGTTTATATATGCATGCCCTTGAATATGATTATGTCTTGGCCCCTGTCCATTTAGCTCTTTCGAACCATAGAGTACGGCAAACATGTTTCTTTTCTCATAGGAGGTTCATCGCCGTTAGGCCCTCCCGAAGCTCCTCGTCGGCGTCGATTATATCCGCGTTCTTGACCTTTAGTCCGTCAACGCGTTAGTTGGGGTCAGAGGTATCAGTGACGCGTAGCCTACCGATTCAAACGCAGTCCCTGAGGATGTTTCGACCAACTCTCCGCCGATGATGATTTCATCGATAATCTAGGTAGAGGATTGAGAGCAACGCAGAACCAGAAATAAATTTACCCTGACCTGGTAAGCCTGCTGGAAGTTGAATATGCTGGATATAGGGTGCATCAAAGTGAGTGACCGTTAAGCTGTCAATATTAGGATATAACCGCACATGTCGAGTTCGCAGACCTTGTTGAATTCACGGTTAGTAGTACAAATTTCTCAACCCCTTGCACACTTACATTCCCAAAATATTTATCCAAAATCTCAACATAACGATGCATTATCTCCAAGGTGATCAACTCATTGTCTGCATCTGCAATCTCGCAAATGAAGAACAGAGACGCGTAGCGCCGATATACAATCTATATTTTGTTGGCCATGTGATTTCGTGTGGGTTTGGTCAAGTTTGAAGTGGTACCTTTCTTCCTTGGGTACGGTCATGCTTTTGAGCGCTTATTTCGTTGCACATACAGGCTTACCTTTGAACTCAATCACATTGCTCATCCTTGGCCTGCGTGACAAGACGAGCTGGGTCACTTCCCGAACAGCTTTCGCCTTGACTTTTTCCGGCATGGTTATGTACCATTTGCTGAGCCGGAGTTTACCTGAAGAAATGCAGGAATGGTTAGTCTCGGACTTTCCCTCCATATCACCTACACACCCTGGCGCGAGAGTAGCAGGAGATAGTTGATCATAGAGTGTCCACCTGACTTTTGCTATTGTGCGGGAGTTCAAGTATACAAATACAACCCTATGCTACTTTGCTTCCTTTGGGATGCATGGAAGTAGGGAATAAAGAGGTGGTAAGCGGGTCAAATTGGGGATTAGGATGCTGGGAACACAAAAGGCTTCCCATCAAAGATAAGATTTCCTGCTTGAGCCGTCTTTGTCCGTTTCAGAGCTTCTGAAAGGGCGTCTTTGGGAATTGAACCTTGGCAGTGGCGGGATCATCGGAGAACCAGTACAGCTGGCCAGAGGAGACAGGTTTGACTCGGGCAGCGGGAAGACCCTTCTCTGGGTGGTCCAAGATATCAGCGAGGACATCAGCCTTCTCCCCTCCCGCTGCAACGAATGCGACGCGGGCTGCGTGGTTGATGACGGGGTATGTGAGGGTGATACGTTTGGGAGGATTCTTGGGAGAATCTTCGAGGTATGCTACCCATCTATCTGCCTCGGAGAGCAGAGGGTGGCCGGGGAAAAGAGACGCAGTGTGCCCATCTGGACCCATTCCGAGGAGGATAAGGTCAAAGACGGGGAAGCGGGCTGCATCTTTTTGGGCAAACTCGCGGATGAGGAGGGTTTCGTAGGCATCTGATAGCTCGTCGATATCGTTGAGCAGTGACTCGTCGATGGTGTAAATCTGTTCATGGGGTATGTCCACTTTGGAAAACAAGTTGTCCATGCAGGCCTTGTGGTTGGAGTCCTCATGGGTAAGAGGCACGACTCGTTCATCGACGTAATACACATGCCTAAGATTTTCTTGAGAATTAAAGCACGCTACTGCGTCCGTAATGCTCACCAGTTCTTCCACTTGATATCGGGAGCGCCAACAAGACCTCCCAAGAGCTTTGGCAGTGAGCCGCCAGATAAGGCAATGGTGAACTTGCCCTTCTTATCGATCGACTCCTTCTGAGCCTTGCCGACAAAGGCAGCCAAGGACTCGACCAGTGCGTCCTTGTTGGGGAAAGAAAGAAGAATGGGTTCGTGTGGGGGTGGATGTGTGTGTTCGGAAGCCATCGTCGTTTATGTGCAAGTAAGAGGTCGACGGGCGAACTAACAGAAAACGAAATATGCTAGTATTACAATTGGGCTGACGTCATGATCCCAAAATGTCCCTCCGTCCACGAAACCGGTTCTGTTAAAAACCTGCTACCTAGCCTTCTGGTCTGCCTCTGTCTCTGTCTCCTGAAGTGATCCATGAGAGGGTATCCAACGAGGCTCACTAGGTCCACGCCCACTCTTCTGCTGTGGAAGCATCGAAGGAAGTTGTGGAACAGGAGGTGCAATAACTTGATCGCTGTGAGCTGTGATTTCGGATCGCAAGGAAGATAGAGATGCCGGCCTTCGACGGCGACGAGAAGCCGTTGAGTGGTTATCGTCAAGTGAGTCGCGTCCTGTCGTAAGAGTCGTGTTAATTGATTGTTCCTGCCATGAGTGTTACGCAAAAGACTTACCACTGTCACTGCCCAGCTCTACCAAAAGCCAAGGGTCAGCGACGCTTCTCCTATACGATCCATGTCGGTGGCCACTGGGCGACAAAGAGTCTCGGCTGTTATTCACAGACGACAAGGGAGTTGGCAGGATAATTTGCACACCGCTGTAAGGGGCATGAGGAGCACCGCGGATGGTGTTGCGACTAGTGCGTGAATTAAAGCTTCCGACTGATGAGGTAGACAGCGGACGCGTTCGACGATTAGGGGCATGCAGGGAGCGTAGGTCAATGATGGAGCGTGGTGGTGCAGGAGCCGAGGAAGTCTCTGAAGGCAAAGGTGAACAGCTGGCATCGCTCGAATGAAGCGAAGACGAGTCTGCATGGTATGATGGGCTTGGTAAAGACAGATGGTTAGGGGAAGGCAGGTCGACGAGCTGGCTACTGGAAGGTAATGGAGATGCGCTTGATGATGGTGAGAGTAACGGGCTGCTGCGACCCAGGAGGGATGTCCTACTGCCAATGGACGGGGGTAAGGGAGGTGTGGGGCTAAACCATGTCTGCGGCCGACTGGCCATGGATCCCTCTAGCCTTGCCAGCTGTTGCTCCCTATGGTGTGCCAAGGGCTGAACCGGGGGTAAAGGGGCGGGGTCTCCGGAGCGCAAGCAGCTTCGTATACTGCGGAAGAAAAAGAAGACGAGCAAGAGACCTCCTCCACTGGCGCATGCTGCGATGATGATGATATTTTGCCGGGACAGCCCTCCATTAGCAGGGGCGTCGTCGCGGATGTGGAGGTGGTGTGTTGGCGGTGTATACATCGCTGAATTTAAAGGAATGTGGGTGTAGAATGAATGACTGGTAATCTCGTTGCTCTGCTGGCTGTCGGCTCAGCACTTCGCCTAATGGCGACGAGCAGATGAGAGGGAATAATTTACTGGCCCAGGGATGAGCAATGGGCGACGACGCAAGACGAGAACAAGAACTCACATGGCCGATGGAGACTAAGAGGTGATTAGTCGAGTTTCAGCTTGCACTTTTGTTGTCAGGTACACACCATAATGATGCATCATGCAAGGGAGAAGCAGTGATGCCCAATCACTGCTTCTCCCTTGTTCACCGACGACGATGAGCGCGGTCCCTCGACATCGAAAGCCACAGTCTATTGCATCCTCAGTACCTACAAAAGCAACACAGCAGACTCTTGCTCGTCGTCTCCTCGCTCACCCACATTCAAACGATGACCTGCCGCCATTGCTAGCGACCCAAAACTTACCTCCGGAAATCACGGCAGAAATCTATGACTTTATTGCGCTCGCTCTGAGGGCCTTTGTGAACACCTGGTGGACAAAGATTACCCGATATGACAAGGAGTTTCTACCACACATCAACAAGATCCTTACCCATGTCATAGGGACGTTCGAGGAGCGGCTAGTGGCCGTGGACCTCGCGCCCCTGGTCTTTCAGGACATCCCTACCATTGTCACCCAGCACTACATTGATTACCGGAATGCTCAGGCCAAACTGTCTACATCCTATGCTTCAGGGGGCGCATCATCCCTCCCCTCTCTCTTTGCTCAGTTGCAACCGCACATGGCGATTCTGCCAGACGGCCAAATAGACGCGGAATACTATCGGCAAATAGTAGACCAAATCTTGAAGCTTTGCCTACCACCAGAGGATTATGAACCAGAAGTTGAACGCAGCATTATACGGGAGATTATCGTCAAGATTCTTGTAAACGATATCATTCCAAAGCTCAGCCAACCCTGGTTTATTCACAAGTCGATCCTCGACCTGGCTGGTACTCCAGAGGAGAGTATATTCGCTGTGAGTAGACCATGTAACCCTCCGGCTTATGCTGAAGCCCGTTTAGCCTTCGCCGGTATCACCACCACCACAAGATACCTCGCTCGTTCATAGCATCGTCGTTCTGATTTTATCAGCTCTCCAATCCTTCTCTGGGATTTGCCTCGCTATCATGCAATCCTACAAACAGACCGTCAACACTATCAAGTTGGTCAACCAGTCACCCACTCAGAGCCCCCGCTCAGACGCGCAGCATCTCAACTTCACGGGTGCTACTCCTGTATCCCTTGAACTCCCGGCATCCATAGCAAACTCACGCACATTCTCAACGACCTCGACCATGTCTTCCTCACAAACTATCACAGCACCTCCAGCACCACCCCTGCCCGAAGACATACGCCAGGATTATCTATTTCCACCCATCACCATGCTCTCAGAGATCATTCTCTCCCAGGACCGCTTCTCCTCGACCCTTATCATGACCACGCTTTCCATGCTTTCCATATCCATGTCCACCTTTATGGACAAGCTCTGCGTTCACATGCTCTCGAATCTTCTATCCCCTGCATTTATTTTGAATATCATACGGACATCAAAGCGGACATTGTTTCCAAACGGCTATCCTGGTCCACCACCAGTCGACCCGACCCCTGAAGAGCAAGCCGAGTTGAAGGCCCGGCTTGTGGCTTGGAAACCAAAGGGCGGGCTCGGTGAGTGTTTCTGTTTCCTCGGACTAGCATGCCTATTTCACTTACCATTGGCTTTTGTTTGACAGCTCATATTTTACCGGTGATACTTGGTTCCGACTCATCTGCTACATTAAACACGGCAATAGAACCGCTAAGCGAAGCCCAATGCAACACACGACTGTTGATCTTCATCTTTGATCGAGTACTCTTCGCTCTATTCCCTGAACTTGTTAACTAGGTTGTATCCCTTTTTCATGACACTTTACGACCAGCAACACGATGATTCATTTTACGAAGGCATGTAGTTATTTTAGGCGAACACAGCGGAACATGTAGGAAGACAGGTATCATATGCGAAAGGTGGTAATACAGCAATTGCGAACAAAGTAATGAAAACAAGAAAGCAGAACTCAAGAGGCGCTGTGCAAATGTTCATGCGTCATTAAGGGATACAATGCAGATTCAAGCAGTCGTAAGGTGGTTGAATGGTAACATGCTCTCCTCAGCACCGCGTTTGAGGCCGTCGAAGAATGACTGAGGAAAGGCTTTGGTCAAATGAAGCTGATAGTGAGGGGTACACTTACAGGCATGACCTTCAGAACGCGTTGGATTCTAGCGATGCTCTCCACGAGGCTTAGGAACATTAGACGCTCCTCCGCTTCCTCTTCTGCCGTGCGCTGAGATAACAAGCAATGTGAGCAAGGCAAGATGAGACGATGGGAGAGTACCTACAGGCACGCGCGCCGGTACTTCGAGAGGCTCGTACTCGTCATCATAGATGGTGTTCTGGAATATATGTGGTGTTTAAAGAGCAGCGAAATGGACCATCATCGTGCTACTGACCAAGCAAGGCTCCTCGCAGTATGGGGGAGGCAATTCTTCAAGTCGCCGGTAAGGATGGAACCGATGGACACTTGATGGGCGAGAATATGCAGGCAGCCGTCCCTGGTCTAACACGCAGAGAGAGTTAATGCCATATGCGACGCGTGGTGGGGGCATGGTAGAGGTGAAGGCAGGAGGAGACACCAAGTGGACCTGCTGATTTTTAGAGGTCGTTCCTTCGTCCTGCAAATACATCTATGACGGCAGCATGCCAGCATACAGAATGGAAAGGGACATTGATTGAGAACGAAGCGATGCGCGATCCGGCGACTATCAAAGCAGATGGAAAAAAGTTTTTTCATCAAAAAAGCTAATAAATGAAACGAGGCAAAGGCGTTTCCCCCCTGTTCCCCCCACGTCCGTCACGGCGCACATCAGCGCACTAAATTCTTACGGGGATAGTTAGCGCGAAACTCTATAGGCGGCATCATGCTCGCAGCCCTGAGCTTCGATCGAGAGTGACGTTCCTGAAAAAATTGCTCACCTTGAGGAAGACATAAGCTCTCGATCGGAGCATGTTCTAGGTCATAAGGGAAGAGGAGGAAATGTACATGTACCTACGAGGCAGCGTAAAGGGTCTCGTAGCCTCTTCGTAGCCGTGCAAACTGCTTCCGCGGGCTTAGCAAGTATTGAGGTACTGCTACTGGGCTGGACTGGATCCTCGATATCACAGAAATAGTTCCGGTTATACCTGCCGTAGATCCATAGAAATAATCGGCTGCCCCGTGCCCACTGTTCCCATGCTGCCTGAGATCCCCGAGTGAGAGGCGTCTTGTTGGATGCCGGTGATCGAGCAAAGTGGTTCAGGGCAAACATGGAAGATGGATCGGAGTCACCAGTAGGAGGGATTGGCGTGCAACGCGTGCTCCCATGCCTCCTGACGCGTCGGGCTAGCTCTTCAGGATAGCGTACAGTATCCGTAGTCAGCGTTCGAGAAAAGGGACCTGTCAGCACAGCTCGAAGAAGCGATCACAACTGTAATCCTCGCACAATGCTCTCGTTCGGCGGTGAGCATACAGGACATCGAGAGGTGAGATGCGGCGGGGCGAAGGGTTTGTTTTACCAGGTAAAGCCACTCGGTTATGACCCGTCATCGACGATGGGCAGCAGGCGGTATGAACGGTATCGTTTGCGGGAGGGTCGACGCATCTTTCGAACAAGTTTGTCATCTTAACAGCCTGGTTTGGGCTAAGGTTGGACCGCCTATGTCATTGAGCTAACATTAGGTCTCATTTCCAGCCACGACTCGCAAGGGTGTGATTGCCATGCCTATGTCAAAGGCGTAAAGTCCGGCACGCAAAGAACGAGGCAGTGATTGCCGCACGTTGTCCGTATTGGACAGACCCTTCGATGCAATTGCTAAAATTTACTGACACAATTGGTCTCCTGGTATATGGGGCTTTCGCTACTATGAATGGGGCTTCTGGCGACCAACGACCAGGACTACCTACTGATTCGCAGGATCTGTGTTGATTGTTACAAGCCCCCCCGACTCGGCAGCCATCAGCCCCACGCTCAGCGCAGGTTTAGCACTAAATACACATCGACCCCTTTTCAAACATATCTGAAGTAAATATGTAGTAGTCTAGGCCCTTAATTGGCAAATTATACCCAATCTTGTCTCCCAAGTTTGTACTTGATTCGCTCAACATCACCCAGACAACGCGGCATTCGTACTCCAGCTCTAGGCCACCTTCTGAGAAGGTGCCCCGACCCCGAACCAATACTTTTCCCTCCCAACTCCTGCGACCCATAGAAGCCTATCAAATTCTATTCAGTTTGCCCGGGAACCACTGAGTCCTTCACACTACTGACCTCATAACCAGCAACCATAGAACGACAGTGATGTTTCCGTGAGCCATCCCATCCCAGGTTAAAGGGGCCCATCTCATGCGTTCAGGAAGAACATAGAAAGATAGGAGCAGGCTGTGAAAGGGTCAGGGCCTGGGTCTCGTCAACGTGCACTCGGGGCTCACTGAAGTATCTTTGTTTTGTATGATGTTAGCAGCGGAACACCCTAATCACGTAAACAACACTCACATCCCCCACTCCAAGGGCGGCAATTACAGCGCCAATCACTCTCTCCTGACTCGCTGGATTTGGAACTGCATCCCTCACAGCACGATAGACGAAAAGCGAGACCAGTCCGAGAAGTAGGGAGGCTTGGATGGAGTGCTGGTCGGTGGCCCATACATGCTGATGAACGGATTCAAGAAGACGCACTGTTTGCTAGCTGCCACATGGCCATCTCAGCTTGCGGCTGAAAGATGTCCAAAGGAGCTCTCTGTTCTTCAGGAAGAAGTTGTTGGTAACACCATTCCGCGCCAGGCCATCCCCAAATCATAAAAAACGGCACTATGCTCGCGACTGGAGTGGCGTGAGTGATGAAGCGCATCTCAGAGCAAGCATAACGACTCACGGGGTTCTATGTACAAGAAATGGACATAGTATATGCCTGGTAGAGCCAAAAAGTCCTTCTTCATAGGGCTCTTATCTTGAGTTGGGAATGGAACGGGTTAAGCTTGCCTCATGTCCCCTCGCTCTAGCCATGAAGGGCATTGACGGCAGGGGATCAATTCATTATGTACAGATTATGAATGCCGCCCCTGTACGGGACAAGGCCACCGACTCCCGAATCAGTCTTAGTCCGCGCGTCGACGTGCAGACCACGTATCCAGTACGTGAACGATCTCGAAGCTATAAAACCAACCATCCGAGTCATCCCTTGATTATTTTGCAATCCACGATGCCCATTCACGAACAGACAGGCACCTTCTCGTACTATCTGAATCCTGGTCGGGCTGGAAGCCCAGGCTCTTCGATATTCGACTTGCCTACAGAACGGCTTGCTTCTGGCGCCACTCCTCCCGTTCTACCTCCTCCCATCCCATCCAAGGATTTGGGGAGTGTCGAACCTCATCGACAAATAGAGGACACTGGCCCATCCTACATTCTTATCTCTGGAGGTACTGGCGGCAATGCAATATGTTCTGCTTTCGTCGATGCATGCTTTGTTCTTCCTGTTTCGGACGATGGCGGGTCTTCGAGCGAAATCATCCGCGTATTGGGAGGGCCCTCCGTAGGTACTTGGCAAGGCTTCGATCCGTTGCCCATGCAAAGGTTAGGCTAACCGCCTACCCGATAGGCGACATACGATCGCGCTTGGTACGGCTGATCCCACCGGCTTCTGAGTCTTCGCCTTTGGCAGCGATTCGAAGCCTCCTTGCTCATCGGCTGTCATCCAGCTGCTCGGAGAGGGATGCACGAGAAGAGTGGAGAGACATTGTCGAGGGACGCAGTTCTCTGTGGAACGGTATCCCTAGTGACAGGAAAGAAACGATTCGAGGTACGGCGTTTATTGCTGCAGGCACCAGTCATCGTCAACTCAGACTTTCAGGCTTCCTTGTACACTTTGAGAGTCAAGTACTCACTAGGGCACATAAGAACTTTGATTTTCGGAATGGGAGGTGCGTCTGAGGTCGGTTTTTCCACTAAATCGTCCACCAACGTAGGAACCTGTAGCATTGGGAACTACTTCCTTGCTGCTGCACAGAATTTCTTCCGTTCTCTGCCGTCGGCTATCTTTCTCTTCTCTTCCATCACAAACAGTCAAGTGAGTTCAACGTGTTATCTCTCGAGAACTCTAGTGAATAATTTTCAGGCCCATATTCTACCAGTCATCATTACCAACCACATTGTCACCCTTGCTGCCGAGCTTGTGAGTCCTTGCAATACCATTGTGTAAATGTGAAGGCTGACGGGTTTACAGGAAGATGGACAGCGGCTAGTTGGTCAATGTGAGATCTCACACCCTGTCCCTAGTATTCGTGCTCCCTCTCAGGGAGATCTCGCGTTTGCTTCATTCGATTTGGAAGAGACGGAGGAAATTGCCGTCTCCTCGCAGAATGTTATGTATCAGAGAGATCAGGATACCGTGGAAGGACTCTCCGCACGTATATCCAGTAAGCCTTGCGGAAAGCTGAGATCGACGCCGACACTAACTCTCGTCCAGGAATTCACTATATAAATAGCTATGGGATGGAAATCCACCCTTTACCGAACCCAGAGTTCCTATCAAATCTCAAGAGTAAAGATGTTCTCGTATATTCCTGTGGTTCTCTATGGACGAGGTCAGAGCACTCTAATACACTCTGGAGGTAGATTTACTAATGCAGGTGCAAGCAGCATCATGCCATGCCTTGCACTTCGAGGAGTAGCCACCGCAATCGCGAGCTCTTATTCATTGCGGGCCAAAGTTCTGTTATGTATGTCAGAAGCCTTCTTATCCGCCTCATTGCGCTGATTGTGACATTTGTAGTGAACTACGAAAATGATCGAGAAACAGAAGGATATACAGCAACAGACTACATTGAGTAAGTCTGGTCAGATGATACTGATATCCCACACAAATTGACAAACGTTTGTGGCTCTTCAGCGCGATCGTCCGGACTTTGAATACAGGTTATGCGAAGCCAAGATACGGGCTTGGGAATGCGCATACTATTTACCCTCCTTCTGCCTTTATCACCGACCTGCTCTACCTCCCAGATACCAAAGTGCCCGTGGACGAGGCTGCAATTACTGTGAGTGGATGTTATCAAGTGTTGAAGCGACTGATAACTAGAGTCACGATGTCTAGAAATTGGGAATCAGGTGCATGCCGATAAGGGGCGGAAATAGACTTGGTGAGAAGGTTCTGCGATTCGAAGGAGAAGCACTCCGGGGTGTGTTGGACGGAATATACATAGATAGGAGGAAGGAGTAGACGTACCAACTTTCCCACCGTTTGTGGGGGGTCTTTGTTGTACGTGATAGAGTTCATTCAGTTGCAATCGGTGTCATCGAAAACATATTATGCTTCTTGCCTTCAACATCCATGGCACCCCCTGAGCAGTTCCCTGTAATGACCACAAGAGATTCACTCGATGGTCTGTATACCGTGCCCAGCAAAGCCAAGCCCGCTGACATCATGATCAGCTTTGACCCCTAGGAAAGCAACCCCCCACATGGGCGCTAACACCAAAGCCTTTCCAGTAACACCATCTCCAGCGGCAAACAGTACGGAGAGCGCGGACTATATGCAAACACCCCCCTCGCACGAGCCTGAACATGGTCCTGTAGCTATTCACGTCGACAGCGGCTCAGAATCAGACACCGACAGCGACAATGACCTGGCGCACGACGCTGCTTGTGGAGTGCGAAGGCGTTCTCTCTCCCGGGTCACCTTTCGCTCGAGAGTTCGCATAACATCAGGACTAAAACAACACCGCCATGGCATTACACCGCACACCCCTTATCCGAGTGGATTGCATGGTTCTACGCCAATGTCTTCGCGGTCGTGCTCACCCTCCTCGTCGATATCTGCGCCGCTAAGATTCCATTCTGAGGAGACCGGGGCAAAGCCAGGATGGGGTACGCTAGGCCAACGCGTATCAATACTCGCCCAACGAAGTGCACAAAAGCGGCGCGCCAGAAAACAGGCCAGACTCATTCAAAGGTCGATGTCTGAACCCTGCTTTGCAGAATTGCAGAGAAGCGAAAACACACCATTGTTGGGATCTTCGGGGGCGATGTATGGTACATCTTACGAGTGCGATTGCCCTCGGTGTCGGAACGATGAGCAGCCTTCAGATTGGCCTCTGCGCCTGTTCGACTACCAGGTATGCGCAGAAAACACCTGATTGGTTATCATTTCTGACTCTTGCGCACAGTGGTGGTGGTCTTCTATACGCAGCGCTGTGACATGTAGATGGTTGGAAGACTCGGACGAAGAGGGTCTTGGTGGATGAGTCTCTCTAAAATCTTCTCGATTCTCTTGGACATTCACTGGGACAGTACTACCACCACCAACACTCATACCATCGACAACTGTGTCTATTTATCGGGTTCAAGCTTCCTTCTCTTGGCTCTTCAAAATCTCCTCCCGCTTAGGCATGACCATGGTAGGCGGAAGGGTCTTGATGGGCGGCAAGCGGCTGGCAGCAGTCTTCCTCGCGTCTTGCATCAAGAGTTGATCCATGACGACGATGGCGGCCATAGCTTCGACGATGGGGACGGCGCGAGGGACGACGCATGGGTCATGGCGACCTCGAGCAGCCAGGGTGCCAGCCGAACCATCGTAGCGGGCGGTGTCTTGTGCTTGGGATATCGTAGCAGGAGACTTGAAACCAATTCTGGAAAGTTAGGTTAGCCACTGTAGCACATAGGAAGGAAAGTTGGCCTCGTACCTGAAGTATATATCTTCTCCGTTGGTGATTCCACCTTGAATACCTCCACTCCAGTTGGTCGCAGTGCCGAGACGACCGTCAGGACGCAGCACGAAGCGATCGTTGTGCTTGCTACCTGGGACCTCTGTTCCACGGAAACCAGAGCCAATCTCGAACGCCTTTGTCGCGGGGATCGACATCATGGCGTGGGCGAGGGCAGCCTCGAACTTGTCGAACACGGGTTCACCGAGACCAGAGGGAACGTTCCGAATGACGCAGGTGACAGTACCACCAATCGAATCCGACGCGTCCTTTGCACGGATGATTCGCTGAAGGGAACGTGGTCAGAATATGATATCTTGAGGGATGGACATCAACCGACCTGCGTCATCTTCTCTGCAGTGGGAGGGTGGGGGCATCGCGTAGGATGCTTGTCAACTTCTGCGCGCGAGATGGTCTTGAGAAGCTTTCTAAAGTCTTCAGAGATGGCATCCTCGGCGTCATCGTTGTCTTCATTCGTATCCGAGCGAGTGAGAGATGGAGGCGAGAGTTCATCGGGAAGGTGAATCTTGCCAACAGATGTGACGAACGCGACGATCTCAATACCGTACGCTTCCTTGAGATACTTTTCAGCGATCGCACCGGCAGCGACGCGTCCTGTAGGGAGGGTTCAGGACAGCCTATCGGCCGAAACGATTCATGGACGTACCGATGGTTTCGCGGGCACTGGATCGTCCGCCACCGCTGCTCGCCTTGACACCATACTTCTCGAGATAGGTGTAGTCTGCGTGACTGGGCCTAGGATAGAGATCGGTTTCCGTGTAATCGTGAGGCCTCTGATCCTCGTTTTTGACGAGTAAGGCAATCGGAGTCCCGAGAGTGACTCCATGCTCGAGACCAGACTGAAGATGGACAAGGTCCTTCTCGTTTCTCTAAGAGGCGTAAATTGCATTAGCAGACGCTCTCTAAGAGCCGGGAATGCAAGTCGTACGGGAGTTGTGAGGTCGCTCTGGCCTGGTCTTCGACGGCTGAGCTGGACCTGGACGTCCTGAGGGGACAGTTCCAATCCCTACTAGACGCATGAGCGATGCAAGAGTAAAAAGGTGTGATAGCGCACTCACAGGTGGACAACCGTCGATTATAGCGCCAACGGAGGCGCAATGGCTCTCGCCATAGGTAGTCACGCGAAACAAATGGCCAAAGGTAGACATCGTGGAATGGGTGGGAGATACAGTACGATGTCTAATAAAACAGGCGCATTAGCTCCAGAAAGTCAGTAAGGCAGAGACACTGACCTTGGATGAAGGGTGGTTTGGAGATAGGGAGGGAGAGAATGAAGTCGTTAAATAGTCGAGATCATTAGAGTTACCGATTAGATGCCGGAGTTGCAATTCATTGGTGTCAGCCACCCTTTCTCAGACTTTAACTCTGTCCACCATGTCAGCCATCCAACAACCTTCGGCCTCGCGCGCCAGAACTCAGACAAAGAAGAAAGCCAATGACGACGCCTCATATTTTGGGCCCTCGACGTCGACCAGCGGTGTCGGTGCAAAACGCCAGGCGGTGGACAAGCCCGACGGCGAACCTCGCAACAAACGGAAGCGTGCTGAACCCGTAGCGCAAGCCGCGACCAAGAACGTTGCAGTCGAAGTCGAAGCCAGACTATCCCTGGTGCGCCTGTTGCCAATGCTCATGTCTGCTAGGTCTCATGCAGCGATAGGTTGAGTTCAACAAATTGTCCATGGAGGCACTTCACCGCTACATGACCCAGTTCGACATAATCCCATCCATATACCCTTCCCCGCTGTCTGCAGAAGATCCACCACCACCCCTGCTTCTCGTCGATAATCACGGCCAAGCGTCGCGACCTCCCAGCCCACCCCCAGCTACAACACCCGCGAACCGTCCGCGACGGGAGTCGAGGGACCAAAGCCAGCGCCGGCGAAGTTCTCGGCTATTGGATGAAGACCTTCCCTATCGAACACCAGTTCTTTCCGAAGTCTCAGAGCTGCACAACGTCCTGGCCACCATTGTCGAAAAGCACTTCCGCGAGACAGTTGCGATCAACGGGCGAGAGGAAGTTGATACTCTTGCCTCCTTCATGTGCGCTGTCGAAAAAGCAAAGGGCAACCGGCACAAGTCATGAAGACCCACCTCGGCATCATGTCCGCGTCCTATCGCGTTGGTTACCTGGGTTCATTGGGACGGGGACGGTGGACCGCCCAACCTAACGCTCAGCACCCGCCAATCAACCGGCATGATCTCCCCAGCTCGTCACTCGTACGCCCTTCTCCTCCCAGGACTTTATGTGTACTATATGATCTATCGTTTACCAACGACTTGCAACGGATTCGCCAAATGACGCTCCTGACGGAGACCGTTGCTGTTTTCATCTCACCAATGCATCACGAACGAGGCTTAAGCGCCGTGTGACAAGTGGATCATGGTGGGCTTTCGACCATCTGAAGGCAGCATCCCACAATCATGTCAAGAGGCCTGGACTCGCAAAACATCAAGCTATTAATACGGTTCTCAACGAAACCCGCTGTCAATATTGTAAACATGCGCCTCGAGCAAGATGTGTTCCCGAGGTGACAGTCCGGTAACGGTGAACATGGGCAGATGGGAACGTCTTTGGAGGTTCCGCAACTCTGGGTCGTGATAACAGCTCGAGGCAGAGAGCCTTTCCTCGAGGTCAGTGCTTCTTGGAGTTTGTTTCAAGGTCGTGTTGTTGTTAGAAATAACTGCCCGTCACGGCACGGGTCACACCGGGATCTCCAGGGATCGTCGAGGATAGGCAAGAAGCTTGTTCTTTGTCGCATTCGCGAAGGACGACCAGGCAACCATGACATAAATCGTTGATGTACTGGTTTCTGCGATTGGCTCTTGACAAAGAGGCTTGAGGCCGTTTCCGTGGTAACATCAGTCGTGGTATTGATGCATGTCGAGTGCCTTATAAACCGGCCTTGATACAGAAAAGTCCCTCATTCCCCCTTTCCTTCTCTCCCTTTTTTCGTGCAGCCGTGCTGCCAGGTTCGCTTCTCGTTTTGTGAGTACATCTAGCTCTCAGATTCAAATCCCACCGCTCATAGATGTTACCAGTTTGCCAGCTTCTTTTCTGTCGCTCTCTCTCCCATTCATTCCTTCGTTCGCTTCTGAGAGGCTTTTCCCCAATCCCTTTTCCCCTTATACATTATGAAGTTCGCGACTGCAATCTCTTCTCTGGTATTCCTCTTGCCCTTGTTGGCACCTGTCGCTGCGCAAGACAACCAGCGTGGTGGGGGAGGCAATAACGGCGGCAACAATGGTGGAAACCAGGGCGGAAACCAAGGAGGTAATCAAGGCGGAAACCAGGGTGGAAACCAAGGAGGCGACCCCCAGACCTCTTTGAGTGAGCGCAAATAATTCCCTTGTCCAGCTGATGGCTAACAGGACCTTTAGCGCTTGATCCCGCCGTCATTGCTCCTGGTTTCGCCAACAACGGACAGGACCCCCCAGTTGCTGGTATGTAAACCATTGCAAATCACCTACTGCCCTTGTCTCACTTTTCTTTCCAGGCCAAGTTGCTTCTCTGACCTCGACGAACAACTTCATCAACTTCTGCTTGACCGTACCCAACCTCGAGATCACCGATGGAAAGCAAAAGCAAGGTGGCTCATGTAACCCTACTCCCATCGGTGCCATCCCCTCGGTCGACAACATGCCTTCGTCCAAGTTTGTCTTCCCTCCCAACGGTGGCGTCGTGGCACCCAACCAACAGTTCACTATCCAAATGAGCATCAGGAATTTGGTATCGGGTAACTTTGTCAATGCTCAGGCCAACTACTTTGCCGCTCCTCAGCAGCTGCAGGGTGGTACTATCGTTGGCCATTCGCACGTCGTCGTTGAGCTATTGACCGCCATCGACCAGACAGAGCCCACAAACCCCAGACAGTTTGCGTTCTTCAAGGTGAGATCGCCCTCTTGATCTACAGAAGCATCCATAAACTGAACATTGTCTACTAGGGTCTCAACGCTGCCGCTGAAGGCGGTCTCTTGCGCGCTGATGTTACTGACGGTCTCCCCGCCGGTGCCTATCGTCTGTGCTCCATCAACGCTGCTGCCAACCATCAGCCTGTCATTGTTCCTGTCGCTCAGCATGGTTCTCTCGATGATTGCGTCTACGTAAGTTGTTTCGCTTGCCAGGCTTCTTCTCAGCTAACCGTTTGACACACTAGTTCACTGCTGGCGATGCCCCTGCCCAAGGTCAACAGGGCGGCAATCAAGGTGGCCAGCAAGGTGGTAACAACAATAACCAGGGCGGAAACAACAACAACAACCAGGGTGGCAATAATAATAACAACAACCAGGGCGGCAACAACAACAACCGCCGCGGTCGTCGTGGCTGGTCTCGTGCCAGGAGGTAGTCGGTTGGCTTTCCCTCGTACAGCCAGCGTTTTGTTCGTTCGATAATAGATACCCCCGCATATGACTTACCTTATTGCATTCGCTTCGACCCCACTTCATTTTGTATCCTACTTCACCCATTCGCTTACCCACAGCTAGAGGCTGGCTTTGGCAATTAAAATTCGAGATGGCTTGCTTGACCCCATATTTGGTGTGATGATTCGAAAGGCAAAAAATGAATTAAAAGAGTGGCTGTCTACAGAAACGTAGATGGATTGTTCATCTCTGGGCTGCGAAGCTACCACTATTGTAAGCTGGAGATGGCCTTGATGGTAGACCATAGGGGTGACGAAAGGCTGGTAAGGCCGGTAAGGATTCTCGCAGTGAGAGTCTCCCACCTTGAGCTTGTGGGGATGGCAGCCCGTTGAGGTCTGCCCCTGGCCGGGAGAAGATCGACAGAGTCGAAAGGGTCTTGACCGAAAACGCAGTGGAAGGAGGTCGAGGCCTGACTTCTGTGATCTCTGGACTCGACGTTTGCGAATTTGAGATTTCAGTAAGCTCGTCAATGTCGGAAAGTTGACTCCATGGATTGGCTCGCGCTGGTTCACCAAAGGACGAATTCGTCACGGCAACAGCCAATTGCTGTTGATGCTGCCAGTGCCGTCGCCGCCTGATCCACCAGAACAAAGCGCAAGCGAGAATAGCGATGAATGCCACACCACCAACGACAGACCCTGCGATAATCGCAGCGTTGTTCGACTTGCGAGAAGCAGCTGAAGGAGCGACTGGACCAGCGGTACTCTCAGCATCTGACGTCCTAAGGCACAGTGTTATCAAAAACGTTGCACTTGTTCGAAATCGTCACTCACCAGTAGGTGATAGAGTCCAAGGCCAACACTAGATCTCGTTCCGTGCTTTCGCAGACGTGTTGAATGGTAAACACATGGGCCCCGGGCTCCACAGGCTGGTCAAACAGTACAAGACGGGGAATGAATATAGGGGCTGCTTGTCTACTCTCTGCCGAGATATCCGACCATGGAAGGCGAGTATCCTGTCGGAGGCGATTGTCGATGTAGAACTTTACTCTGCACTCCTTGACCCTAGTCACGCAGAGTGGTCAGTGAGGTAAACGCACGAAGGTCACAAGCCATACCGGGCTGGATCGACGTCTTGGCCATCTCTCTTGAAGGCGACAAAGGATGCAGCGATTCTCGTTCCTGAAAGGCCGATGAGTCACCTATGAGGGACGGAAACATGGTAGGCGTACCTTCGAAAGACAGGCTCGCGTTGGATTGAAGAGCGCCCTATGCAAAGGCATGAGATGAGACGGTAGACAGAGCAGATGCCAATTTCCCTCACCCCTCTTGTAGTATGCCAGCTACCTGAATTGGTTGGAAAATTATTAGCTCACTTAGCTGTAGTGGATGGCTGCAACTTTACCGCCTTGTGCGGCCGCCACAACCTCTCTGGTAAGAGCATCGACAGATAGAGGACCATGGCAGTTCTGGCAGATATGGTTCGGGCGCCAGTTAAGGCCATCAACTAGAGACGTGTATGAAATCTGGCCATTGGCGTCGTCGACGATGACCTCTCGAGCCACAATGAGGCGGCCAGCCGCAAAGAACAATGTCCAAAAGAAAAGAAAGAACATCAAACAGAGAGCCAGCCCAGAGAACGAGACAAGATGTTAACAGTCAATCCGAGCATGTTTAAGTATTCATGTGTCGAATGGTAGGCAAGACGACTGGCAGCACAGTACAGTGATAGCGATTGACTTCGAAGTGATTTGAAGCAGAAGGAACGATCTGCTTAGCGGTGACTGAGTGCCTCAGCATCATTTGCATCAGTCTTTATATCACACGCGCCTAATTATAGGGCGCATCCATCTTTCCCAACTACAATCATCGAAGCTCACGGGTAGATCCTCGATCTAGAGTCTACAATGTCTGAACTGGATATTGCAGAGGAAATTCGAGCTACATTTCCAGGGACTGAAGAGATCGTCGTCCAGTACCTGTCTGGGTACCTCGTTGACGATGCAGGAGAAGATGAAGACATCCTACAGATTGGCCGTTATATCCTCGAGTCTATTGCTGGAGATGAACAGCGCCAGCAGCTCGAGGACCTTATGCGGAAGCTGGAATCTCTCCTAGACGACCAGCTGAAGGCTCGTCAAAAGAGTCGAACGCAGCCCAAGCTTCAGAAACTGGACAAGGTCATGGATATGAGCAAGACCGCTCTATCAAAGACCTTGGTTATGAACGAGGCTGTAGATCTCGAATCTGTCAACAAGGGAAAGTGAGTGTTTTTCCGTCTATGACCGTATATGGTTACTCACGTTTCTTAGAGCTTCGCGTGTTGACATGAAAAAGTTGGAGAAGGCTGAAGCTAAGCTTCGGGTACGTTACTTGGAAAGAAACCCGTTATGCCAGTCGCCTTATCATGGAGTAACGATCAGGCTAAAATTGAAAAACGAGCGAAGAGAGATCTTTACGAGGGCTCGAAGCTGCTAGACGCTCAGAAGAAACAGGTTGAGTGCTTCTCAGTGCTTTGCAGATGCCCAGACCTGACCTGACTTTGACATCACAGCAAAGCTACGAGGAGATGTTCATGAAGGTATGCAGGATCAGAAAGCTCCCTGAAAGAAGGCTGTATCTGACACAAGATAGATCAATCCTCTCGACGCTGCGGCGAGTTCGAAGAACAAGAGCAAGGACGTTCATTTGCCCTCGATCGATGTCAACTTCGGCTCAAACAGGATCTTGTAAGTGCTCTGTAAGTTGTCGCGGACTATCAAGCTGATGAAAGCCATTCAGGTCTGGAGCAAGTCTCACTCTGGCTTATGGACGGAGGTACGGCCTTATTGGTCGCAATGGTAGGCACACGTTATCAGTGCGATTTGGCGTTGCCCTGACGCACATGTCCCAGGTGTTGGTAAATCGACGCTGCTGCGTCACATTGCTATGCGTGAAGTTCCTATCCCAGCCTACATCACTATTTTGTTTGTCGAACAGGAAGTAAGTTAACTGTTCTCCCGCAGCATGCAGCGGAGGCTGATCGTTGCGTGAAGATTGTCGGAGATGATACCACCGCTCTTGACTCTGTTCTCAAGGCCGATGTCTGGCGAGACCATCTCCTGAAGGAACAGGCTTCTCTGGACATCAGGCTGAATGAGCTTGACACCGAAGGTGACGACAAACGTTTTGTCGACGCAAGGGAGGAGCTTTCGTCCAGGCTCGCGGAAGTACATTCTCAGCTTGCTGAGATGGATGCTGCTAGTGGACCTGCAAGAGCAGCTGCACTACTAGCAGGTATGAATCAAAGTCTCCCATCAAATTTCCGCCTTCTTACTCAGACTTGTTAGGTCTTGGCTTCGATGAATCTGATCAGCACCGGCCCACGAAGTCCTTCAGTGGTGGTTGGCGTATGCGATTGGCTTTGGCAAGAGCTTTGTTCGTGAAGGTGCGACGTTTGACTTGTCTCTTCCAACCCCTTTCTGAGACACGAAAAGCCTGCCCTTCTCCTGTTGGATGAACCTTCAAATCACAGTATGTTAAGGTCTAGACGTATCCAAGATCCACACTGACCGCCTGTAGTCGATTTGAATGCTTTGGCGTGGTTAGAAGACTACCTTCAGACATGGCCTGGAACTATCCTTGTCGTGTACGTGACTTTACGCGGATGAAGAATATTCTAAAGCTCACATTCCTTTTAGATCTCACGACAGGGCATTTCTGTGAGTCACCAAAAGACTCTAGGCGATGCCGTTCTAATGGCTTTCCAGAGATGCTGTAGCGACTGATATCATTCACCAACACTCTGCCCGTCTGGATTATTACAAAGGGTACGTCTTTCGCCAGCCTTGTATCACTCATGTACTGAAGTGCATTGGCTAGAAACTTTTCACAATTTTACGCCACGAAATCTGAGCGCGACAAAAATCTGCGCAAGGAGTATGATACGCAGATGGAGTACCGTAAACACTTGCAAGCGTTCATCGATAGATGGCGCTACAACGCCAACCGCGGTAGGCCTTTACACCTTGTCTGATTTCAATCTACTGACAAATGCCTCTCATAGCTGCCCAAGCACAGATGAAAATCAAAATTCTGGAAAAGGTACGACGAGGAACAATCTACCTGAGATGTTCGGCGTTGACCATCCTGTTTTCAGCTTCCTGACCTGGAACCACCGGAAGAGGATGAATCGGAGACGTTCAAGTCAGTGAGCCAGTATTCTGCACATTCGCTTTGATCTGACCTCGTGTTACAGATTCCCTGAGACAGATAAACTTTCCCCACCGTTGCTGCAAATGTCCGAAGTCACCTTTGGCTATTCACCTGACAAGATTATCCTCAAAGATGTCTACTTCGACGTTGGGCTGGACTCCAGAGTGGCGATCGTCGGCGCTAACGGTGCCGGGAAATCAACACTGTGGGCACCTTCTGTTAATACTTGAGATCACCGCTGACAATCACACAGGGTCAAGGTCTTGACGGGCGAGCTTCAACCCATGGGGGGCCATGTTACACGCAATGGTCGGCTTCGTGTGTGAGTACATTTCAAGGCGGTCGCTTCGAACCCACCTGACCCACTGCAGAGGATACTTTGCCCAGCACCATGTGGATACACTCGAGCCTACCATGTCTCCCGTCCAATTCCTTGCATCCAGATTCCCAGGCAGGACCGAGCAGGAGTATCGAAGCCATCTAGGAAACTTCCAGATCAGCGGGATGACAGGGTAGGGCACTCCGATGCTCGATGTTTGCCGCAGTCATGTTGACAGCTTGGTAGCCTGCAACAGATAGCCACACTCTCGGGAGGACAGAAATCCCGTGTCGCATTCGCGCTCCTATCACTACAACACCCTCACGTTCTCCTCCTTGACGAAGTGCGCGTGGCTCACCTATATCAAAGGCACCACTAATTTGCCATTTTAGCCCACAAATCATCTTGATATCGAAGGTTTGGACGCACTCATGAAAGCACTACAGGCATGGAACGGTGGTGTCATCATCATCTCTCACGACGAGCGCTTCATCACGTCCGTCGCGAAAGAAGTAGGGGCATTTTAGCATCGAGTTCATGTCCCCACTGATCCTTTTTGCAGCTTTGGGTTTGTGGGGATGGAACAGTCACGAAATTCAAGGGAGATGTTCAAGCTTACAAGGTCAGATATTGCTTCGTTTTGACACTGAAGCAGCCACTGAAACAATAGGCCTACAGAATCTCATTGTTAGCAACATCAAAAGCAAGCCATGATTGGTTTATTGTAGCTGCACGCTGTCGTATTTAGGAGTGTAGTTCGAATGAATGTAATTTGCACCCGTGCTGATGCCAAGATTTCGTGATTGCTCACGCTCACGCGCCTCGCGTAAACACAACCCTGCACTTTTGATTGTCAACAACGTTCAACCACACAGCGAGGACAACAGCGACAGCAGATCGTTGCTGCCCTTACCCTCTACAATGAGCTCAGCTGAATCAGAAGACTATAGCGACTCAGGCTCCGAATCCGGGGGCTATGCCCCCGTGAAGAAGGCAAGTCGCGACATCCGCCTTGTAGAGAGGAGTGTTCGTGTTGACCACGTCCTTCATAGACTGCCGGCAAAGCTGCCCAAAAGAAGGCACCCACGAAGCCAAAGGCTGCCGCCAGTGGATCTAAAGCAAAGGCTCCTGCGAAGAAGAAGGTTGTGTCGTCCGACGAAGGTAGTGAAGCGGATGAAGACGAACCCGTGTCAAAGGCGAATGGGTCGTCTGCGGCTGCAGCAGGGCCATCGAAGAAGAAGTCTGCGTCGGAAACGTACCAGAAGGTGAAAAGGCTTTATTTGTGCGATTGGAATGGCAGGTGCTAACACTACCCCTCCAGCTCACCCAACTCGAGCACATCCTCATACGTCCGGATTCGTACATTGGAAGTATCGAGATGATTACAGCTTCAATGTGGACATATGACTCGGACACCAAACGCATGGTGCAACGGGAGGTCACCTATGTCCCCGGTTTTTTCAAAATTGTCGATGAAATCATGGTCAATGCTGCTGATAATAAGGTGGGTTTGTATCTGAATGTCGTCACGGGGAGTGTTGAACGAATCTCTAGATCAACGACCCGAGCATGGACACCCTCAAAATTAGCATTAACGTGGAGGAGGGCACCATCTCTGTCTACAACAACGGGCGTGGTATTCCCATCGAAATCCATTCCAAGGAGAAGATCTACATTCCCGAAATGATTTTCGGGCACTTGCTCTCTTCTTCGAACTATGACGACGACGAGAAGAAGCTGACTGGAGGCCGTAACGGTTACGGTGCCAAACTCACCAACATCTACTCGCACGAGTTTACTGTCGAAACGGCAGACAAGGCGAGCCAACAGAAATACAAGCAGACATGGACCGACAACATGAGCAAATGTGGCAAAGCGAAGATCACCAAGAACTCAAAGGGCGAGGAGTACACCCGCATCACATTCCGCCCCGACCTCAAGCGTTTCGGAATGGATACTATTGACGACACTACTGTCAGTTTGCTGAAGCGGCGCGTTTACGATATGGCTGGCACCGTCAGGGACGTCAAGGTCTTCCTCAACGACGAGCGCTTGAAGATCAAGAACTTCAAGCAATATGTCGACATGTATGTCAATTCGGCACAGGAAATCGCTGCAGAGAAGTCCGGAGGCGCTGCTCAACCCAAGCCGGCAGTCATCTACGAGCAAATCTCTCCTCGCTGGGAGGTAGCTTACACTCTCTCAACTGAGGGCTCCTTTCAGCAAGTCTCCTTCGCCAACTCTATCGCGACTACGAAAGGTGGCACGCACGTCGACCATCTTGCAAACCAAATCGCGAAGAACCTCATCGCCAGCATTTCCAAGAAGAACAAAGGCGCAGCCGTTAAACCGGCGCAGATTCGCAACCACATGTGGTTATTCGTCAATGCTCTGATCGAGAACCCGACTTTCGACAGTCAGACGAAGGAGTATATGACACTCACAGCGTCGAAGTTCGGATCCAAGCCCACAATTTCTGACGACTTCATCAAGAAGGGTAAGGGGCTCGTGGCTCCATCTTTCCCCCGCTAACTTTCATTTTCAGTGCAAAAATCCGGGATTATCGACAATGTACTGAACTGGGCCAAGTTTAAGGCCGACCAGCAGATCAAAAAGACCGATGGTACAAAGCGTAGCAGGTGAGCTGTTCGTCAAGTTTCTGCTGCACCCACATTGACCGGCGCATCATAGACTGCTTGGTCTCACCAAGCTGTCAGACGCGAACAACGCTGGCACGAGGCACGCCAAAGAATGTACGCTCATCCTCACGGAAGGTGACTCTGCGAAGGCGCTCGCCATCGCTGGTCTTGGTGTCGTCGGTCGTGACAACTTTGGTGTCTTCCCACTTCGCGGAAAGCTTCTCAACGTTCGCGAAGCTCGGCACGATCAGATTATGAAGAACGAAGAAATACAGAACATCAAGAAGATTATGGGCTTGCAACATAACAAGGACTATACCGACACCGCCAGTCTGCGTTACGGTCGTTTGATGATTATGACGGATCAGGTATTGTGTTATCCATGCTGCATCACCCTCATGTGTCTAATATCGACGTAGGATCACGATGGTTCGCATATCAAAGGTCTAATTATCAACTTCTTGGACCATTTCTATCCATCTCTCCTCAAGATACCCGACTTCCTTGTCGAGTTTGTTACCCCCATCGTCCGAGTAAGCCTTGCCTTCACGCCGTGCAAACATACGCTCACTCAACGCCATAGGTCAAGAAAGGAAACAAGGTCAAGGATTTCTTCACCATCCCCGAGTATGAGCAGTGGCTCGAAGATACACCCGACGCACGTAAATGGGAGTCGAAGTACTACAAGGTTTGAATGTCCCATAACCACCTCTCGAACCTGGTCTCACGCCCTGTTCACAGGGTCTGGGTACGAGTGAGGACAAAGATGCCCGCGACTATTTTAGCAAGATGGAGAAGCATATGATCCCATTTGCTCCTACCCAGGATGGCGATCGGGACCTTATTGAGCTTGCTTTCAGCAAGAAGAAAGCTGACGACCGTAAGGAATGGCTCCGCCAGTTCAAGGTACGCTCGTCGTTCTCATAAGCTCAATGCTCTCTGCTGACACCATGTTGCAGCCCGGTACATATCTCGACCATCGTCTTGAAGAGATCCCGTACTCGGAATTCATCAACAAAGAGCTCATCCTCTTCTCCATGGCCGACAACATTCGTTCAATCCCTTCAGTTGCCGACGGGCTGAAGCCGGGTCAACGCAAGGTGATCTGGGGTTGCTTCAAGCGCAAGCTGAAGAAAGAAATCAAGGTCGCTCAGCTCGTCGGCTACATCTCCGAGCATGCAGCCTACCATCACGGTGAGGCCAGTTTGGGTGCCACTATCATCAATTTGGCGCAAGAGTTTGTTGGCTCAAACAACCTCGCCCTGCTCGCACCGAACGGCCAATACGGAACGCGTGATGTGGGTGGTAAAGACCATGCTGCTCCTCGTTACATTTTTACCAACACCAAGAGCATCACGCGAACTGTGTATCACCCCAGCGACGATCCCCTCCTCAACTATCTAAAGGATGACGACGCTCTGATTGAGCCCGAGTGGTACATGCCCACCGTACCTGTCGTGCTGATCAATGGCGCTGAAGGTATTGGCACAGGTGAGTCTGATCGCTGTTAGTTTTGTGAGCGGCCGTCGTTAAAACACACTTCTTTAGGTTGGAGCACCAACCTTCCTCCCTACAACCCCAAGGATATCGTCGACAACCTTCGCCGCTTGATGAGGGGCGAACCCGTGGAACCGATGACCCCTTGGTGGCGTGGCTTCAAAGGTACCATCAAGTCGACAGGTAAAGGCAAATACGACGTGATGGGTGTTGCAACCAAGATCAACGATACCACTGTCGAAATATCTGAATTGCCGATTCACAAGTGGACAAGGAACTTCAAGGAGGAACTGGAGAGCTTGATGGCGGATGCGAAGGGCGCTAAGGAGAAGGAGAAGGACAAAGAGAATGACGATGGTCAGAAGAAGGCAGACAAGAGGTCTGGTATGGTCAAGGTCTGTCATTGGTTTTCGAGTCGGTGTTTGGGATACTGAAGAGCCATGTAGGACTTCAAAGAGCATCACGACAACTTGAATGTCCTGTTCGAGGTGTCGATGAACGCCAAAGACCTTGAAGCTGCGGAAGAGAAAGGCCTTATCGAGTTCTTTGGCCTGACTACCAAGATTAGCACCACCAACATGATCCTCTTCGACTTCGAAGGCAAGATCAAGAAGTATGACACTCCAGAGGAAATCCTGGAGGACTTCTTCCCTGCTCGTTTGGCTTACTACCAGAAGCGCAAGGTAAGAAGGCGAAACTCCAGTAAAAATAATTGTATTGGTATTGACATTTCCTTGCAGGACTACCAAGCGAATGAGATCGAGACTGCCTACGACAAGATTAACAACCAAATTCGCTTCATTGAGATGATCGTTGACAAAAAGCTCTCCGTCAACAACCGCAAGAAGGCCGATATCGTTGCAGACTTGCGCAAGCTCCAATTCCGCCCTTTCCCCAAGGTGCGCAAAGCCAAGGCCACCAAACCAGACGAAGAGCCAGACGAGGAGGATGAAGACGAAGACGAGGGCATCGACGCCATCACCGATTACGACTATCTCCTAGGAATGGCTATTTACAGCTTGACCAGGGAGAGAATCGACAAGCTGAAGGCGCAAGCAAAGGATAAGGAGGCTGAGCTGATGGCCCTGCTCCAGAAGTCGCCTAAGGATCTGTGGAACACTGATCTCGACAAGTTCCTTGAGGAGTGGGAGGTGAGCATAACGATATCCCCTTTACAGCAATATCATGGTGCTAAGCCCTCGTTTAGGTGGATTGCTCGATCTTTGAGCAGAAGAAGGGCGAAGCTGGCGCTGCCAAAGGCAAGAAGCGCAAGCAGAAGACGCTCAAGACTCGCAAGTCGATTGGTACTGGTCGCAGGGGCGACGACTCTGAAGACGACGACTTTGTGCCGATCAAGGCACCGACAACGGCCGCTAACAAACGAAAGCCCACAGCCAAAGCATCCTCGTCCAAGAAGGACGATGACGATGGCATGGTTATTGACAAGAAGCCGGCCGTAGCGAAGCGTGCGGCTGCTGCAAAGAGGCCTGTCGTTGATGACTCGGACGGTGATGACTTTGACTACGGGGATGTCGAGGTGAAACCTGCACCATCAAAAGCCAAGGCGAAGCCCTCTACGAAGGGGAAGGAGAAAGAAGTCCTTGAAATCGACGAAGATGACGACGACGAGCCCCCGAAGGCGCCACCTCGCAAACCCGCCGTGAAAGCCTCTGCTGCTGCCGCAAAGCGGAAACCTGCTGCGAAGCTTGAGGACTCGAATGAGGAGAGCGATCCGCCGCCATCTTCAAAGAAACCCGCGACCGCAGCAAAGAAGAAGACGGTGCTCTCTGATTCGGATGACGATATAGAGATGCTTCCGCCTAAGGGGAAGGCCAAAGCACCGCCCAAGCGTAAAAGGTAGATGGTTGTGATCTCCTCGTTGAAACGTCGCTTACGCTTTTCCTACTTCCCTACAGCCCGGCTATCTCGGACAGCGATGAGGAGGCCAATAAACCCGCCACAAAGAAGAAGATTGACGACTTCTTTGGAAAGCCAGCACCCCGGAAGATCTCCAAAAGCATGAAGCCGGCGTCTCCCCCCAAGCCCAAGAAGACAGTGGCGAAGAAACTGAGCGAGTCAAGTGGTGAAGAGGACGATTATGCGCCTGCTCCCAAGACGACAGCGACCAATCGACCTGCACGGGCTGCTCGAGCTGTTTCGAAGCAGTATGTTGAAATTCTTTCGGATGGAGAAGGCGGGGGTGATGACAGCATGTTCGTGGATGATTCGGATTAGTTCTAGGCCTTGTGACGTATCTTGTGATTGTATATTTGCGACCCAATATGATAGATTTCTGAGTAGCGACGGCAGCTGTACCTTGCACATCCTCCTCATCGTCGTCCACGGTAATGGACTCTTTCTTCACCGTCCAGGCGCCGAATGCAAATCCGTCGCTGGACGCTGCCGACAGCTTCGCCAATGCAATCGAGAAGCGCCACAAGATTGCAACCTTTGCCCTCCCGGCTGCAACCTTGGCACCTCTTCCCCAACCCACAGGGCCTGCCGCTTCCTCATCGTTGCCAGCGCCCTCGTCATTCCCATCCATTAGTCCTTCTGGGCTGGCCGATGCTCTCAAGGAATCAGATACACTTGTCCTCGACATTCGCCCCCATGCAGCCTATTCATCGGCTCGGATACCTACTGCCGTCTCCTTGTCAGTTCCCTCTACGCTCCTCAAGCGCCCGCTCTTTTCTTTGCAGCGGTTGGCAGCCATGCTTCCCTCAAAGACTGGACGAGCGCGTTTTTCGACTTGGCGAACGGCCAAGTGTATCATCGTTTACGACGCAGATGCTCACGCGGTGCCTGACAACTCCAATATCCTCGGTCTCCTTCGCAAATTCAAGAACGATGGTTATGAAGGGAGGATATTCTGGCTCAAAGGTGGCTTCCAGGCGGTGTGGAAAGAGAGGCGGGACTTGGTTGAAACTCGGCCACCAACACCAGACAACGAGCACGACGACGACGACGACGATGCTGCCGTCGTCTCGACTCAGGTGAACTCATCGGTTCTTCGAACCCGACAGCTACCCCTGCAAGCATTCTCACAATCTTCAACATTAATGCACCATTCTCCACATAACACAGCAAGCTCCCAGTGTACACCATCGCATCATATCAGACTCCCATTAACCTCTCAGCAGTCAACATCCTCCCACCAAGCTGCCAACCCCTTCTTCGACACCATCCGTCAGAATGTGGAACTTTCCCATGGAATCACAGAACGAATCCCTCTTCGTCTACCTCGCCGAGTACGCCGGAGAATCGATGAACTCCCCATCCCATGGCTCAAGCGCATTGCCTCGCGCGCAGGAAAGTCCCCTGCTCAGCGTCACCCCCGCTTGCTTCGACTCCTCATCCGAAGAGTCATTTGATGATGATGCAGGTCCTGATCCTGCCGTGGTCAACGATGGGGCAGAGGCCCTTGCCATGCAGTTCTATCGGATTGAATTAGCAGAGCAGCGTCGTCTGATGGGAATCATGGAGCACCACTCGAAGGAGAGCGGTTCCTTTGGCGATCAATCATCTGGCCAACCCGTGTTTCCCTTTAGCATCACAGCAGGTGTAGAAAAGGGTGCAAAAAACAGGTCAGTCCTTGATCATTCGATGGCACGACGTGCATTTTACATATATTGGCTAGGTATCGCCATATCTGGCCCTTCGAGCATGCTCGTGTCAAGTTGCACGATAAAGATGATGACTACGTCAACGCGTCTTACGTTCAGCCCCTTGGAACTTCGAAGCGCTACATCGCAACGCAAGGCCCACTTCCAGCAACCTTCACCGACTTCTGGACGTGAGTATACATGCTGAGTGCTCGAAGATACAAGCTGACCAAAATCCAGTCTTTGTTGGGAACAGAACGTGCATGTCATTGTCATGCTCACACGCGAAGTCGAAGGCGCGATGGTGAAATGCGGGTCCTATTGGACAGACAACACGTTTGGCCCTCTTTCTTTACGCTTGGTGTCCACAACAGGTGTGGTCGATTCATCAGAGGAGCCATCCGGCTTCTTTTCGGCATATTCGTTTGACGCGCGCTCCTCTCGCCCCTCCTACCCCCAGAGCAAGCCCTCATCTGCTGCACCCCACAAACATCACCATTACCACAAATCCGAGACCATCAAGAGGGTGTTTGAATTGAGGCATAGCGGTTTTCCTGATGCCAAACCTCGCAAGATCATCCACCTTCAGTACTTGGAATGGCCTGATATGAACGTGCCTGACGACCCCCGTGGACTATTGGGACTCGTGAAGCAAGTGGACGAAGCGGTTGCCGAGACGGGAGTGAGGGACGAGCCTCTCGCTATCAAACAACGTGAAGGGCCGATTAATGCCCTCGATGTTGACCAGAAGACTGGTGTCGCCAAGCATGCAATGGGGGTCAACAGCCCAGTCCTGCTTCACTGCAGTGCTGGAGTTGGGCGAACAGGAGGCTTCATTGCTGTGGATGCCATCTTGGACTCTCTCAGGCGGCAGATTCACAACCAGGCGGAAGGCCAGCAGTCGAATGGAGACCCGATGATCGTCGACGAACCTCAAGGTTCTTTGCAGCGAAACCTTTCCCCTCCACCAACTGCTTCTTGGCCTGGCCTTGCGTCACAGACGCTTACGTCGGGTCATGTCGTGCATTTCCCAGTCACAGACCCGGAGGACATGCAAGTGGACGACAGCGACGCACCTCCACCAACTTCTGAGATCTCTGAGACAGATGTGGTATCTATGGATTTCTCCAGGGGATCCGGCTCCACAAGCTTCCAAGACACGAAGAGGTGGGCTGCAGGCGTCGATGCCGAGCGAACGAACTCCGAGTCCAAGGCCAATGCTAACGGTATTGCGGCTACGCCCAGCACCAGCAAAGCGGGCCCTGTTCAAAGCAGCTCTGAAGAATCACTCTTAAGCAACCAAACCATTTTCAGCAACGATACAGGCTCCGCGGATCCCTCTTCCTCCACAACGTCTGGAGCTTCGCTTCCTCCCTTTAAACCAATCCCAGCGTTCAACAGCACCCTCCTTTTAGAGCCTAGAGAGAGGACGAGCTCCGCTCCCGCTGTCCCTTCACCGGGCGTTAAGAAGACTATGGCCATGAACCTTCTTAGGAGGCCCGGCGCTCCGCCTTTGCTATCCCTCAACTTGGGGAACACGGCCAGTTTCTCCACCCCCGCACTGTCCACCTCGGGAGCTGAGCAGACGGCATCCGTGGCTTCTACCTTTGGTGCAAACCCCCGGAACGCCTTGCTGAGCAGTAGGCTTGCATTTGACACGGCATCTACAGCCAAGTCCTTCGACTACAAGGACCCCAGACCTTTGCATCTCGACAAGACTCCTCCTCCCCTGGAAGACTTTGAAGATCCCATTCTCGAAGTCCTTCAAGACATGCGTGAACAACGTATGAGCTTGTGCCAGAGTCTTCGACAATACGTCTTTGTCCACTCGGCGATCATCGAAGGCGCTTTGATGTTGCTTGACGAGGAGAAGGAAGCGAATGAAGCCGCGGCAGGTCGCGAGGCAGGCATCGGCGAGAAAGGTGCCACCTTCATGGCCACCTCCAACACGGCTTCGACGCGGCAGCAAAGGAGACGCGATGGAAAGAAAGTCCTTCCACCGAAGACGGCTCCTGGAAGGCTAGCATCACAGAAGGGATCGCGTCATTCGCGAGCCTCCTCGGTATCATCCAATTCACCCTCGAAGAAGCGCACCACCAAGCGGGATCCAGATTCCACAACGCATACCTCTCCTTCAAGAACGCGAGACGCTGGGTATCTACCTCCCATCGATATCCAGGGAGGTGCAGGCATGTCGAGTGATGGAGGTGGCTCCATGTCTGGGGGATATGGCTCTGGTGGTTACGCTTCAGGAGGCTATGTGTCGGGGGCGTCAACAGGAGGGAAGCGGAGCGCCAGTCCGACAGAGCTGTTGAAAGAGGGGAAACAAGGGGAGGTTTTGTTGTCGAAGCGACCTAGTGTCAAGACGAAAGGCTCAGGCTTCGGTTCAAGAATACAGCAGCACCGCCAGGAAGAGAGCGGCGCGACGGTGTGTACACCCACGGAGCGCAAGAAGTAGGCAAGAATCGGTTTGCTTTAACGGTTCATTCATACGGTCTCTAATCTCTCTCATCCTGCTTGTACAACTTCATCTCATTTCCGACACTTGCAATTTTTGGATCTCTCCTCTCATTCTCATGTTGACTGCTGACAGGTCGATCTCCATAGTCGCACACGTATTCATCTTATATATTACGCCAGCCGCATATGTTTTGTTTTCATGTTTCTTGTATGGTATCGACATCTGTACCTGTAACACGTCTAATGTACTCTTGTTGAACGCATCGACCACTGTGAGCGAAGCGAGGTACCAACGATAAATTATCTTCTACATACATGCGGCATTAAATGGAATGGGGATAGCATTGAGGGGAGATTAGTGAAGTGATGATACAAATGGGCTTGCGTCTAGGAAGAGGTGGAAAGTCCATGCCATATGGATACAAATCGTAAGGTCACAAAGTAAGGGAAATAGAGAACGGTGTTGGAAAAGGATCGAAACGACAGATAGTGGTTGCCAGTAATGAAAATGAGTGGACGTCGATTATGAGCCAACATTGAACGATTCGCCACATCCACATGCATCCTTAATATTCGGGTTCTTGAATACAAACTTTGCACTAGAGAAGAGTCAGCATAACTAAATGAATCACAAAGACGACGGAAAACATACCTCAGCGGATCCTCCTTCCAATCCATCTCGCTTCCGATGATAGAAAACAAGGCTTTACTATCGATAAGCACGCGTACACCGTCTTGTTCTACCACCTCGTCAAACTTGCCAGGCTTGTCCACATATTCGAGGTGGTAGGACATGCCGGCACAACCCTTGTTCCTGACACCTATCCGGATAAGCTGTGGTGTTGGACCATTAAGCAGCATCTGTATTCGCTGGATGGCTGTAGGTGTCTAAAAGCAGTCAGGTTTGTCTGTCTGACTCGAGATTGCACAGCAAGAACACACCAGTGAAAGAGCAGCTTTGGTGGCCCGTATCCGAGGTCGAGCTTTCTCAGCTTTGGGTGCTGCAGGTGGCCGACCAGCTACCTGCGGTGCACCCGAGTCATTCGATATCCGCGTGTGCGAGTCGAGGGGAACTGTGTTGGTAGACTTGAGCGAATCAGCTCCCTCAGCCAAAGGTTGTGGAGGTGCTGTTGTCTGCGTCCTCAAGGCAGACATCATCGCTCTTCGAGAGAATATGGACGCCGTTGAGCATGGTATATGGCGTCGACACTGTGAAGAAAGGCCTGTTGTCGCTGTCCGAAGCGATGGGGACGAGAGACGAGAGATGGCAGACATGATGATAGTCGAGTGAGAGGTAGCACTTTGGCCGGTGTTCTTAGTTTCCGCGATTTGTCATCACTTTCCAAACTCCGGCCTCGTTCCGTCTGCAGCCAATCAAACCCACTCAATTTACGCTCTCCAGACTCTTCGAGACCAGATCGATTCCGTCCGCTGAGACTGTACATGTATATAAATGGAAAAACATCTACCCTATTGCTCTTGTACATAGTTGCCTAGACACAGGAGATGAGGTCTACATTAGCACGAGAAAAGGCCGAGACTCACCAGGGAAGATTCCTTCTTGGCCATTTAATCGGCCAGTCCACCAGTCTTCCTGGCTGTCTGTCTTCTTCACGAGCTCTATCCGCTCTCCGGCACGGAAGGACAGATCACCCTCAGCCTGACGCATGGTCAGTACCTTTGAATTGATTATTTCCAGAATCATACTCGCCTGTGCGTCGAAATCATAGAGGGCAGTCACGTATATTGCGGCAGGCTTGGGCTTTGGTTTCACAGGGGGTGGAGGCGGTGGTCTCTTTGTCGCTGCAAGACTGGATGAAGCTGAGGAAGCACGAACAAGCGATGGTTCTGGCATTGGCAAGTGAGAGCCACCCGCGGCAGAGGCTGGGGAATATGGAGGAGGAGGCGGGGCATAAGACGACGCGCCAGGCGGTGGTGGCGGAGCCTTCTTGTATCCTGCTCCTGAGACCGCTCTCGACGGTGGAGGAGCAGGAGCAGGCCCTTTTCCCGAAGCGTACGAGGAAGATGCCGTACTCGCGACAGTGTTTGCTCGTGAAACACCAGCGGGGCCTCCTTGAGATCTTTGGGCTTGGACGAGCCTGGCTATCAATACCAAGCCGGAATTCGTCAGCTAAGTAGGGTCACGAGGGCGAAATCGCAACTCACAAACAGAGACGATGCGCTTGATGATACCCAGGGTCTCGATATGCTCCCAAGCATCTGTACGTTTGGATTCATAGTCGTGCTGGATTTGTGGACCTGGGGCATTGGCGATATCGTACTTTGAGTTGTCTGCAAAGCTTTGCATCTTCTCCAACAGCAGGTAATAGATGTTGAGCCTTGAAAGTCATCTCAGCTGGCGCAACACGTTGCGAAACTTCATACTCACTGCATGTAGAAGAACGAATTGAATAGTGGATCGATGAATGCCGTAGCGAGTTGCATGAAGCGCGGCAGATCCTGCTTCAGAGCAGTGTTGATGTACTCGTATTCATTGGTTGAGATCTCGAATTCTTGTTCGAGCTAGGGATAACATTGTCAATCGAGCGTGGAAATACACAATGTGCCCTCATACCTTGAAGAGATTCTTCTCATCGCTCAAGGATTTCTCCTTCTTATCCCTTAACTTTGTCAAGGAGTTGTTATGGCGGTCATAATCCGTGAGCTGACATAGGGCAAATCAGCACCAGAGCATGCAAACGGGCAACTATGACCGACCTTGTGCTCGCGTTTCGTGATAGTCTTCCGGATCGTCTTCACAATGAACTGGAATTCCTTCACTGGAGCCTGGATTCTGGTGTTGATGAGCTCCAACTCAGGAGCTATCAGCTGCTGAAGCTCTTCCATAGCAGTTTGATAGTGATTGACATTGCGTATAGTGTGCGCAGCATCGGGATTCTTCCCCAGGAGATCATACTCTCCTTGAATGGGGGTCATGATGGCAGCAAAGTGTGTTCCGAACCCAGTGCCAGAGGTGAATAGGGCTATTGCCAGCAACCAGGGATGGTAGTTTTATCAGACCAGGAAATTTTTAGCAAAGCACACGATCCTGGTTAACATCGGTGGCAGGAATTAAAGCAAAGGAGGAAACGTACATGTCACTGCGTCCACAAACGCCTTTGTATCCTTCAAAAGCTTCTCAGTGCCTGATTCAAGCATCTCAAACTGACGATGGTATTCCTCGAATTCTGGATCGCTGGATTCTACATGCGCAGCAGCTCGCTGTTAGACACCCCTGCAACCTGCAACACTGATCTCCAAAAACGCACTCTTGGACATTCCAATCTTGCTCGTCACCGCAAACGGCGTCCTGTGACCGTCATGAGGCTGACTGGCGTTGGTGAATATATATCAGCGTACCTCGCCAACGCCTTCGAAAGTCCCTTCATGGCTGGTAGATGTTGGCGTCAAGGTCAAGAGATCTCTGTTCGCCGTCATTTGGATTTTGAGATCACCGGCACACAGCATCTCTTGTCGACATCGTTCTCACGCCCTGCCCAGCACCCTTCGGATTTTGGGTTGTCCTGTCTGCTCGCTGTATGCCTCGATGAGGGCCTCCATCTGCACTTTAAGCTGCATTTTAATTTGATGCAGCTTGCTCTGACCATACGATGAGACGCATGGTTTATTCGCCTGAAGGAAATGAGCTCATGACGTCAAGGAACGCGCTTAGGGGTTACCGGAACCGCCACAGATGACTTTTGACTGGTCAGCCAGTCACTTGGGCGCAACCTTTGAGCTTATATATCTTCCTTTCTTTCTTTCACTTGTACTCGAATACCCCTTGCTTTCTCATTTTTGCTCTCGAAATGCCGATTAACCAGCCATCGAATCAAATCAAGTGGGTGTTGCGATCTACGTTCTGGATTGTGCTTACGATGGCTCAGGTTGACCAATGTCTCTATCGTCAAGCTAAAGAAGGGCGGAAAGCGTTTTGAGGTGGGTCTATCCAGGATACAGAACCCATTGATTCCTCACTCCCTTCGCTAGATTGCCTGCTATAAGAACAAAGTCCAGGAATGGCGAACGGGAGTGTGAGTGTAGCTCACGACTCTATCTACGCCAAACTCATTCCATGAGCGCAGAGAAAAGAACGTGGACGATGTACTTCAGATCAGCAACGTCTTCGTTAATGTCTCGAAAGGCGAAGTAGCTAAACACCAAGAGCTCAGAAAAGCCTTTGGTAAAGACGACATGGACGAAATCGTTAAAGAAGTGAGTGTCCATGGCCTCCAGTTCCGGAATGAATACCCATTGACAATGCCATAAGATCCTGAACAAAGGAGAAGTCCAAGTCGGAGAGAAGGAGCGCGACCACGACCTTGCCTCTGTCCGCAAAGAAATCGCCACCCTCGTATCCGAGAAATCGGTCGATCCAGAGACTCAACGTCCATACCCTGTCGGCATCATCGAAAAGGCAATGGCTGAGGCCGGGTTCAGCGTCAAGCCTGGAAAGTCGGCAAAGAGCCAAGTCACGGAATGTATCAAGCTGCTGCAATCAGATTCGAGTCTGCCAATCCAGAGGGCGAGGATGAGGGTCAAGGTGGCCATGCCAGAGGCGGATGCCCAGAAGCTGAAGGATGAGATTGTGAAGTCTGCGGATTCAATTGAGCACGAGGAAACCGGAGAAGAATGGGAAATTGTGAGTGCTCCCCTGGACGTCGTAGCTTCAGGAACTAATACCGCCTTCCATAAAGACCATGCTCATTGACCCCAGTCAATTCCGAGTGATAAACGAGCTACTGCAGAAAGAATGTAAAGGGAGAGGGCGGCTAGAAACTCTGGCATTCGCCGCCACAGCGAGTTCCAGTACATGAGTTCAGCCATTCAGCACGAGTGACTCTTCTGGCATTTCCCCGTGCACCAACAGTGGTTTTGTGTATCTTACAAGTCTATAGATTGACATCGCTGAGTATCAGGGGTCTCATAATCTGATTCCAGTTGTCCTCCCAAGTTGACCATGTCGCATCCTCGTTTGGTGGCGTGTGTAGGCGAGACATGTGGATATTTCCAGGTGTTGATGGTCGCTGCGCAGCGCTCGCTAGTGACTCAGTGAGAGAGGATAGCTTTTGCGCCTTTGGGAAGCCAAAAAAGAGGTTCTGCAAATAAAGACTTCATTAGTACCGAACGGCAGGAATGCTTGGTTGCAAGTACCTCCAACTGCTCTGCAAGCTCTGATGCATTGGTAAAAATGAGTCCGTTCTTGCCGTGCTTGACGAGCTCAGGGAGACTGTATTGGCGTTTGTTAGTTTGGAGCATTCTCCCTGGATAGCAGCATCCTCACCATTCGAATCCCAAAGCGCAGACAGGAAGCCCGCACCCAAACATATCCACCACTTTCATTGGCAGGTCCAGTTTAGAAGAGCTGGAATGAAGCGACACTCCCAGATCCGCAGAACCTACTCTTGGTTCATATCAGCTGGCAACGAGATAGAACAGTGGCACTTGCCTAGCAGTAGAGGGTAGTCCTCAGCTTCCAGCCAGAGACTGATACACCGAACCCAGTTCCAAGACTGCTGTAGTGCCGCAACATCCTTCATGTATTTCGCTTTCAAGGGCCCTTTTCCAGTTACGATGGCCAGCACCTTTGGCAGCTTGGCTTCCTTCCCCTCTGCGTTCAATTCCTTTGCACGAGCCTCATACTTTCCCAGTGCTTCCAACAAGATGCTAAAATCTTCGTCGTCCGTCCATGACGTACTCGAAACCAGCAACGCTGGACGATCTTCCCGCATGGTGGGTGAGCTAATATCAATGTAATTTGGTACTCCCCCTGGCGCGCCGGTGGCAGAGGTAAGTCCTGCCCGGTTGGCTTGAAACGCAGAGGTGACCGGGAGGCCAGGGGATTGTGATTGGTGGCTTGTGGATATTTGGGTGAATGGGGTCGAGTATGGAGGGTCGTATTTTGGCAGAAAGCCGTGCAGTGGCCTGTTTGCAATCAAGTGGGGACGTAGTCGTTGGAAGAGCTGATTGGGTGATGTTAGATACATTCGGAGAAGTGGAAGATAAGCAGTACCCCATGTGTTTCCTGAGGAGAGGCTCGATGAAAGTGACGGGGAGGCCTATCATGAAGTACAATCTTTTGGCCTCTACATATGCTCGAGTCAGCGCAAGGACGCATTTGTATGAGGATAGGACTCACTGCAAATCCCATTCGTGCACCAGCCGATCGCGCATAGCACGGGTCACAAACAGGTGTGCAAACGCAGATCTACCAAACGTTCGCTCGAACCTACAACCATGTCAGCCGGGGAGGCAAGCGGCGAGATAAGGCTAAGAACCATTTGTATATGCGCACGAATAGATGCTCATCTCCAAGGCGGAGGGCTAGAATACTGTAGCCCAGATTATGCCAGTCAATGATGACCTTACTCCCTCGTATCCTTGCGACAAGTTGCACGATGAGGAGAGTGGGTATACTTGGAGGATTCTGCCATGACTCGTAAGCATCTGAACTTCCTTTAAAGTCTACAATACATACTTGGACAAGCAGAAATTCCGGAGGTTTCTCGATTATCACTAGGAGGATGAAAAATATTGCCACAAACTGCTGCACAATCTTGAAGGGTGCAAACAGAATAAATGGAAGTTTCCTCAGAAACGCAGGTGGCTCTGGGAGATGTCGTATCTTTACGCGGGGAAGCCGCTCAAGGGCTGGTATCACGTCGGACCCTGGACGTCTTTCAGCCATGCGTTCGAGAGGAATAGCGCACGAGGCAACAGACCTCCGTACCCAACCAGCTCAGTCACAAAACCATTCTCTGCAAAGCTCTGAGCGTGGTACATCATCCTAGGACTCCTGCCGATATCTCCCAGCACCAGAATCGCCACAGAACGGAGAGAGTGGTAATCACGCGGTTTGAAGAAGTACCAGAGAAAGCCCGTCAGAGAAAGCCATAGCACAGCGAAAGTAACACCAGAAACAATGGCAAGGAGGTCGTCAGTCTTCATAGTACCAGTGTGCCGTCCAGGAAGCAGAGGTCATGGAGGTAGAGTGTTGAGTGATGTCTTCGGTGATGCAAGCGCGAAGCAAAGTCAAAAAGTCTTGGCATTGACGGAACAAATTATGCCTCCGATTCCGCCAGTTACTCATCCACATACCACCATGTCATCTTCAAAATTACCCTCCTCGCTGGCTAGACTGGCAAGCTCGTCATCGCGTACGGCGTCGCGAGGTGCATGCAGACGGTCTGCTTTGGCCAGAACGTTCTCGTCTATGCCTCCGACACGTCCAACATTGGTTCCGTCTCCAAGAATGAGATTCCAGTCGCTCAACGTTGCACCCAAAGTCCTGGGACAATCTCGTGCGTTTATCTCATTTATGAATTGCTCGAAAGGTCTCTAAAAGCATGAGTTCACAGGCAGAACAATGTTCATCCAGACGGAGACAACACCCAACGACGATTCACTCAAGTTCATCCCGGGTGTTTCTGTCATGGGCGAAGGCACCGCCGAATTTTTGGATACCCGTACCGCTCTCTCCTCCCCTCTTGCCCTGCGCCTTATGGGCGTGGAAGGCATCACCGCTGTTTTCTACGGCCCAGACTTTGTCACTGTCTCCAAAGACTCTGAACATCCCTGGGCAGTGGTCAAGCCCGAGGTCTACGCTCTGTTGATGGAATTCTTTTCCTCTGGCCAGCCCCTTTTTAGAAGTCAAGAGGAGCGAGACGCGGCGGGTCCACAGGATACCAAAATATTGGACACAGATTCAGAGACAGTCGCGATGATCAAGGAACTCTTGGAGACACGAGTACGGCCAGCTATAATGGAGGATGGAGGAGATATCGAATATCGCGGGTTTGAGGAGAGCGATGGGATCGTTCAGGTCAAACTAAAAGGGAGTTGCCGGGGATGCGAATCTAGTTCTGTTACCCTGAAGAGTGGCATTGAGCGGATGCTAATGCACTACATCCCCGAGGTAAAGAGCGTGGAGCAGGTAAGTGTACTATGCTGCTATTGTCACTCTTGCTGACCAAGGCCTGAAGGTCCTGGATGAAGAGGAAAAGGTTGCTCTGGGCGAATTTGAGAAGTTGGAGCAACGATTGAATCAAGGCAAAAAGGACTCTGAGTAGGTTCCTTGAATCTGCATCGTTTTGCTTGGCCTTATAAATGGCTCTCACAGCATGGCGCGGTACATGTCCGTGTAGGACGATAGTACCCTCCAGGTCATGCTCACATCTCCGTGTGGGAGAGGACAAGCAATCTGGCCGCCGCATTTATCCTTCTAATGACGACCTTTGCTGGCCACATGATATAGAGGGTCGCAAATGTATTAGACTCGCTGGTGTACCTTTATACAGTTGATAGAGTTTGTGGAACTAGCTGGCGCTCCTTCAGGTCCGGGATAGTGATTCCGTGAAGGGCGTGAATGAAAGCTCATTTTTGGGCCTCAAGGCATTCATCTTGTAGGCAAAAGACACTCATAGCCGCCCTTGGCAACCCTGTTGCAAGTTCTCCATGCGGTAGGAAGCTCAGGCCAGAAGACTTGGCTTGGGCATCATCGTTTCAGGGCGAGTCGGATGTCATGTGGCCAGAAGACCGTGGCACTGACACCGAGACTGAGACTCAATCTCCTTCCCCGTAATAAGACCAACTTGACACTCGACCACATCGTTCCCTTTTTGCGACCTCTGGGGCTTAACCGGCCATGGTACTTAAAATTCCTGCCAATCGTGCTGCTCTATGTTTGTACTGACATTTTGACTAGGTCTATGTGAACTCGAAGAAGTTTGCGTGGTAAGGATCCGTTTCCCTTGCCCAGGTTTCCTCCACCTCTCACATACGGAATCGCAGCGAATCATGCATTAAAGGGCATAGGTCTTCGTCTTGTCACCATACGGATCGCCCTCTGTTCGAAATTAAGAAGAAAGGACGTCCAGTGTCCCAATGCCCCAAGTGTCGCGAGCTTCGCCAGTCCAAGAAAGTCCATTCGAAATGCACTTGCGATGACGGTGGAGAAAAGGCAAAGCAGGAGCAGATGGTACCCCTGTGTGCCAGCTCGAAAGGTGCGTCTCGTAGCGACTCAGGAGGGGAGGGCCTGTTCTCAACGGTAGAATTAGCCCGACGGTACATCCCGATCGTCCCATCTCTTCCCAACGGCCTGAAGGACGTTCTCCAAAGTGCGAACCCTGCAGCTGGTCCCCCTGATGAGAGACAAAAAGGTGCCTACGCTTTCTTGGAAGCCTAAGAGTGTGCTGACTTTAATCTAGTTGATTCACTACTCAATCCATGCAAGTGCAAGGACGTCCGTAACTGCAACTGTTTGGCAGGCGCATCTGAATTCACAATCGCATCCTCGTCCACCCCGAACCCCCTCGATGCACTCGCTCAGGCTGCTACTATTCGACAAGCCGAGGAGCGTTCCATGGGCATAAAGGCTCCAGTTGTCGCGCAGCCGTCGTCTCGCAAGGCGAAAATCCCTCGGCCGCGCCCAGGCAGCCCAAGTCAGCATGCCTCCCGCAAGCGCTCCAAGCCAAGTGCCCCTCGACCCTCCGCCAGCCTCGGGCCTACGATGCGTGTCATTGCACCTCCACCAGGACCTTTGCTCACTTCCTTCCCCGATTTTGGCACCTATGCCTCTGCCCCTATGTCTACTTGCACTGGGACCGGATGTACCTGTGGGACCCAGTGTGCCTGTCCGGGCTGCGTCGAGCATCGGGGTTCTACACATGCTTTGGCAGACCACAGAGATTGCGGAGAAGGGTGTGGAACGTGTGTTGACAAAAACACGACCGAACTCCGGCTCATTGGAGGAACATGGGAGACGGCAGCACCTTCAGTTTCCTTACCCGGTCCCTCTCAGGGTGCAACTTCTTCCTCTACTGCTTCTTCTGCGACACCCCCTGTATCTTTCTTGGACCAGTTCTTTGCTCGTGCAGCAGCCTTGCCCCCTCCGCCTACCCACCGTCGAGCGCATCTTGACCCGACAGATACGACGACGGCAGTGGAGACCGCCCCAGTCAACCTACCCAAGCTGGAATGTTGTGGTGGTGCATGCCTTTGCCCTGCCGGCAACTGCTCTTGCCGCTCAAGCTGCGGAGGCTCCTGTCTCGACGATCATTTGCAGCAGCAGCAAGATCTTCGACAACGCCCAGAGCCGGCGGCCAGCCCTCCCCTAAGGAGCTGCTGCGCCGGCAAACGCGCTGTTGTGTAACCTTCATTTATCTCTTTTCATTCTGTTCTCTTTCAATGACCACTTGGATGCATTTCTGAATCATGTACATGTGTATGATCACGTTCGAGATATTAGGGACGATGGGGATACATTCGAAGCACTGTTGTACTAGTACAAGTTCCATGCTGAATATCTGATGGAAGTGTTTGTTCTGGGAGACAGTTCCTGAATTAACCGATTACTTTCGGCCAGGAGGTGAAGAGATCAAACGCTTCTGGGAGTGAGTAAAATGAATCACACCAGGGCCTAAAGCAACTCACGTATCGTCTGCGTGAAGAGAGACAAAGAATCAGAACACTGTATTATTGGTCTGCCAGAGGATTATGCTTACCATCATAATGGAAACGGGTCTGGAGGGGGAGATTATCGTTCGTCAGCAGTTCCATAGGAAGAAGGGGACGGTTGGGAAACACACACCTTCTTTGGATTGTCGGGAGCGTTGCGCACATATCGGTCATTGTCAGTCGGTCTAAAAGAAAAGAACCTGAGAAACAGTTTATGCTTCTGTACCTCGCGACTCACCTTTCCTTCTTCTGAAGAAGACAATCCAGAGATTAGCGGAATAACTTCGCCACTGGGAACGACTGGCCTACCTTGCAGGATGCGAGCATGCTCTGTATCGTGACGCAGACCGCAATGACACTCAACACGGGCGACCATTCATTCCCGAGGATTGAAGCGCAGATCTACAGGAAACAGTAACTTCAGTTGACGCCGAAAGAATGATCATGCAACTACGCACATGTCCATTTGAGTATACGTGCTATAAGAGGATAGATAGTATCAGCTTTTACAGCACTTGGACCAAGGGAGGTAGATAGCACTTACAGGATGGATAGGCGCCTCTCGTCCGTCTGTTACGACGAACTGTACAGCAGGCGAAGAGATGGGGTATTGGGCGTCAAATCTGAACTGGAGGGTATATTTCTCTTCCTATCAGTCGGAGGGACAATCTGTGAGCCTCGCGATTGCCTGCGGTCGCGCGTATCTGAGCAAAGGGAAAGTGACTTGATACCTGATACAACGATTCACCCATGACCTCAATCGTGAACCACCAAGTAGCGTAGTCATCTGCTTTTACAAGTTCTATGCCTGATCGAACGAAAGCGCCTCAGTCTTCCATGTACCATCCAGGAGAGAGGGGATCGAAGGGAATCCCCGTGCACACGGAGAATCGAGGCTTACCGACTGGACATCCTTCGTTGTGTATTTCCTTGAGCTCTTTAGCCAGTCGACGAGTAGAGATTGAGCTCATTTGCTGCGAAACGTCAATCCGATGTCGATGGGGGGTGTAAGTTGGGTATATCCTAGGTAGCCGTTATGGTTCAAAAGGGGCAGAAAGAATAAACGCTCGCGGTCTGTGGCAGTAAGCACTGCCGGCAAAAGTGCTGTGCACAGAAGGAGCTGGCCGACAAACCACGGAGTCTGGATGTGGCACACTTTTTATTGAGCAACCTGGGTCGATCAGGAGACCCTTTGTCTTCAGGACGGCAGGGACCAGGCAAAGGGGTGTGGTAGGGCGGCACTGAAGGGAAGACGGCAAATGCCGAGCTAGGAACGCCCAAGCAGTGACAAACACCATCGAGGTTAAAATCAGCAACAGAGGATTTGTGGGTTCTTCATTCAACCAAAACACCTCTTGGCCTTAGAGTCACCTGGCTCGTCCTCTTCAAAGGAATTTCAGGCGCTCGCTGGGAGGAAGAGCATACCCCAGCCATGGACTGGCCGATTGCCGATTTCCGGAATTCTACATTCCAGACTGGCGTTGGCTGGTTTGCGGCACATCCTTTTATTGTTACAAGCTGTCTACTAATGTATCTACTGGGGCGCTTCCTGCTTCTTGACCAATTCAATTCGGTTTTCACGATCCACATTGATCTCGTCCAGAATCTTCTTTGCGCCGTTGTTGATGAGTGTCCTTGCGAGTTTTTCACCAAGACGTTCTGCGTCCTCAGAAGACTTGACGGTCTCCTTGAGGACCTCCTCGACGTGTTCTCCGCCGTTGAGAGACGTCACGCAGCCAGTCAAGGACAGCTCGTCTCCTACGATTTCAGAGGCGACTCCGACAGGGACACTGCACCCTCCCTCCAGGACGCGAAGGCAGGCGCGCTCAGCCAGACACCTCCATGCACTTTCGCGATGGGTGAGTTTCTGGAGGATGCGGATGGCTTCTTCATCGTCGCTTCGCACCTCTATACCCAGAGCACCTTGTGACACGGCATGGAAGAGAGTTGGTGGGGTCAAGTCGGAAGTGATACGGCCACCCCAGCCCAGGCGAACCATGCCGGCTTTCGCGAGGATGATGGCGTCGTACGGTCCTCCTTCTGCATCGAGTTTGGCCAGACGAGTGTCGCTGGGGTATATGGGTAAGTTTAGAGGTATTTATCTATCCCTTTGCAACCTACAGATTTCCTCTCTGCATGAATAAGAATAAGCTTTGTTGTGGAGGGCTATTGAAACAGACTTACGATATCCAGGCACTTTAACTGCGGGTATCGCCTCTTCAGCTGCGCAACTCGTCGCACACTACTCGTTCCAACCACACTACCTTCAGGTAGATCATCCAGGGTCTTCCAGGACTTGCCCTTCTTCACAATCAAGCTGTCGGCTGGCTCTTCTCTCTCCGGGATCGCGCCCAACACACAGCCGTCAGGGAGGGTAGTTGGCACATCCTTGAGCGAGTGCACAAGCATATCGACCCGCTTGTCCTTCAGCGCGACTTCAAGATCCTTTGTCCACAGCGCCTTTCCTCCGATCAAATAAAGCGCCTGTGACTGGTTCCTATCTCCCTCGGTGGACATGAAGGAGGTCACGAATTTGGGCGTAGAGGCATCGTCCTCATCGCTGTAGAGTTGCTGGAGCTTTTCGAGGACGATGTTGACCTGGGTCTGGGCCAGCTGGGAAGCCCTGGATGCGATAACAAAGGTTCTTTGAGACTCTGAAGCCATGGTGTAAGGGGGTAAGAAATGGATTCCAAGTACCCTGGTGCGCCCAAGTAATTACTTTGCCTCCGCGATCTGATGGCCGCCTCGATAAGGCACGGCCCGACATCACTCTTTCCGTTCATCCATCGCAGTCCTCAGCGCTTCTAAGCGCCCACCGGGCCATCCGCTCTCTGCGGAATCAAGATATCGGATACTATCAAACCCCCCTTGCTCTGCTTAGCACAGCTCCTGAAACACCTAGGTCCAGCGGCCAGGTACTTCGAGCCCATTTAATTTTCCACCCTGACAACAATCGTCAATCGAAGCGAAAGTCATATTGACAACTTGGCCACAAATGGCACAATGACCCACTTTTTTTAACAATGGGACTTGATCTCATATAAAGAGAGACAACAAGCCTCATGGAAGCTCAGTCTGTGTTTTTCTCTCTTTCCCTTTCCACCACAAGCGCTAGCGCTTTCTCTACCTCTCGACGAGGTTTAACCCCACTTTCCTTTTACTTGCTGCCGACTTATCCTTCACTTGCACAATGATTGTCACCGGATTGGCTGTCTTCACTTCTCTCGTTGCGAGCTCTTCCGCCTTGCCGATTCTTCGCCGACAGGCACCGGAGCCCTTTGTCCTGCCAACCCCTTCAGAAGGACCGGGTGAGCGGCTCTCTTCATAAACCAGTGTATGTCATCCCTAACCTCAAACACAGGCCCTACGTTCGACGCAACGGCCACCAGAGCAGCTACAGGCGTCCAGATCCGCAATGCTGCAAACCCCAACATCTGCTTTGACGTCTCCGACTTTAGAGCGGGCGATTTCAGGTTCAACCTCGTCCCCCTCGCCCTTAAACCGTGCGACGCGTCGGTTGACGGCCAAAAGTTTGACTTGATCACGAAGGTATGTAAAGGATAGATCCTATCATACTGTGACAGCGTAACTGACTGATTTCACCTTTGTCAGGGAGAACATAATAACGTAGCAGACGAGAGTCGGACGTTGATTGTGTCATCTCAGCAGTTTACCTGTGTCGACAGACGGGGAAACAGGCAAGACCGGAGTCGTCCTGGCTTGTTCGCTTGTGGTGAGCCCAAACTGAGCCTCTGTATCAACTTTGAATCCTTACTCCTTCTCTTCAAGGTGGACGTGCCGTAGGCGATGGTGAGACCACAGCCGACCAACAGTTCTTCTTTGACAAGACTGCCAACCTTGCTGGTGGAATTGGGTTCACAAACGTCCGAGATTCCGTCAACCAGGGCGTAGGCGCTGGGAACACCTGTCTGACGCTCAACGCTGATGGCTTTGTGAGCAATACCGCTTGCGCACCTCCCAACTTTACTCCAGAGCAGACATGGATTGTTGGAGAGGTGGGAAACACTCCTGCTCCTGCTCCTGCCCCTGCCCCTGCCCCTGCCCCGGAGCAGCCCCCTCAGGAGTCTCCTCAGCCAGAGACACCTCCCGTTGTGGAATCACCTGCTCCTCCACCAGCAACTTCCGCAGCACCAGCACCAGCACCTGCGCCAACTGGCAGCGCTCCTGAGGAATTCGTCCTCCCCATACCAGCTGACGGACCCGGTCCTCTTTTCGACGCGACTGCCACTCGCGCTGCCACTGGTGCCCAGATCAAGAGCGCCGCCAACCCAGACCTCTGCTTTGACGTCTCTGATTTCAGAGCTGGAGACTTCCGATTCAACCTCGTCCCTCTCGCCGCAAAGCCGTGTGACCAGTCTGTTGCTGGCCAAAAGTTTGACCTCATCACCAAGGTACGCTTGTTGCTTTCTCTCTGCCTTTTTTGTGGTTCATGTGTTGACAACAATTCAAGGGCGAACACAACGATGTAGCAGATGAGAGCCGAGTCATCATTGTCTCGTCCCAACAGTTCACGTAGGTCTTCTCCCGTTCTTGACCACCTTCTAAGATCACTGACCCTTTGCATGCTAGTTGCGTTGACCGCCGAGGCAACAAGAACGACAGAACCCGTCCTGGTCTCTTTGCATGCGGAGGTCGGGCTGCAGGCGATGGTCAGACTTCGTTTGACCAACAGTTCTTCTTTGACAAGACCGCCGATTTGACACAAGGAATCGGTTTCACCACCGTTCGCGATGCACAGAACGGAGGCGTCGGTGCTGGAAACACATGCCTGACGTTGAGCGCTGATGGCTTCTTGAGCAACACTCCGTGCGCACCCCCGAATCTGACGCCTGAGCAGACTTGGATTGTGGCCTGAATAAAGCAGCAGTAATTTCTTTTTTCTTTTCCGTCAATATACATTATTTTCTTCCATCAACATTCACTCCAGCCCTTTCTGTCGGTGAGAGGCAGCGGAGGTGCGTACTGTTGCTTTAGAACACGACAAAGGACCCAAGAGCTGAAGTTGGTCAGACCAACCTATCCGTAAGCCAGTGGAGAAACCTTACTCTGAGCGAAGGTCCAACAGGTCTGCAGTTCATAAGCAACACCAACTGCTACACCTTTACACATCCGCCAGCCTGCATTGCGATTCTGTGGCAGCGCAAAATGTCGGTTTCGATGACGGCAGGAACAAGGGATGGATTCACATACCCAGAATCGCTTGGTTCAGCTCATTGGCAAGGGTGACCCTCGTCTCCTTACTGACAAACGTTGCCACCGCCTCTTCGCGATGGATAGGTTGATCCCAGGCAAGGATCCTAAACGTCTTCTTGAACAGTATCTGCACTTCTTCACGCGAGTCGTTTTTATATTCATCACAGATGAACTGGCCGTAGTTGATCGCCTCTGTGAGTGCCGCCTCTAGCTGAAGCTTACCCTGCTGCGAGGCAGTAGGACTCTTGGGAGCTAAGAGCTTGTCCCCTCGCTCCAGCTGGGCCGTCCCTTTCTTCATCTCTGCCGTCGCCAGAATCATCTCGACAAACTTCCTACATCGAAGCTTGAAAAGGATGATTCCAGAATTGGCTTCAAGGACAGCAGGGTAGTGTTCCTGAGTCTCCTTGATAGCCTGGTCAAGATCGCCGTCCACGACAGAACCGACAATACGTTTCCGCTCGGTATCACCTTCGAAGCTTTCGAACGAGGATTCCTTGACTAGCGAGGCTACGTCCATCTCAACGCGATAGGAAGAGGAGTATGGGAATGGCGAGGTTGATGACGTTCCGTTCCTCCTTAAAGTACGGTCTTAGTACCTTGCTACCAGGATCATTCCACCAGTATTCGAAACTGCGGGCGCAGTCCTCTGACTCGACAATGTCAGGATTGATTTCTTGACTAGCCGTTTGGCTAATGGTGAGAACGGCCAAATGAGCGTCGTGAAGCTATCAGTCGTCAGCTCGAACTTTTCACACCGTGCTATTCCGTGGTGTTGCTTATTCCCTCCCTTGGAGGCTACGAATGGTACTGTTCTTAGCATGGTATGCTTCAGATCTCGACGGCCACGCCAACCGGTGGATAGCCTAGTAAATAAAGATATGTTTTACACTGAATAAGGATACAACAGGGCCTTCCAGATGGCACTCTGCGATGAATAACACTACATAACCCAGTCCGTGAATAAAACTACTTTACACATCCAGGAGTTCCCGGTTCATATCAGCAAATGCTGCTTGACCTTCACCCAACAAACCCAACTGCGTGACACATGCCGATGTGTGGCGATACAAAGTTTCGAGGAGAGGTTTCGCGGGTCTGCCTTGAGATTCTAAGGGTTCCAAACGTCAGTTTCGAACAGAATAGCAAGGCGGGCGCGAATCTTACTCAGGATAGCTTGGTTCAACTCGTTGGCAAGAGTAATCCTTGTCTCCTTGCTGACAAACGCCGCTACTACCTCTCCTCCTTGGGTAGGTTGATCCCAGGCAAGGATCCCAAACGTCTTCTTGAACAGTGTCTGCACTTCTTCGCGCGAGTCGTTCTTGTATTCGTCTGAAATGGCCTGGCCATAATTGATCGCCTCCGTCAGCGCTGCTTCCAGTTGTAGCTTTGCCGGTGGTGTGGTGGGACTCTTGGGAGCCCCGCGATTCGACTTGGAGGTTGGTCCCCCGTAACCTCCTGCGGCATCATCATCCACATCCATGTCCATGTCGTCCTGTAGCCAATCGCCCTCCACAATGGATGAGAATTTTGACGACGTTGCCGTGGGGGAGCGACCTGCTGAGAGCTTGTCCCCCTGCTCCATCTGGGCCATGCCCTTCTTCATCTCTGCCGTTGCCAGAACCATCTCGACAAATTTCCTACATCGAAGTTTGAAACGCATGATCCCAGAATCGGCTTCAAGAACGGCAGGGTGATGTTCCTGAGTTTCCTTGATAGCCTGGTCCAGATCACCGTCGACGACAGCATTGACGATACGTTTTCGCCGCTCAATATCATCTTCCAGGCTTTCGAAAGATGAAGATGAAGATGATTCCTTGACCGGTGAGGCCGCGTCCATCTCAACATCCGCGTCGCTTTCCTTTGCCTTTGCTGCACTCCTAAGCTGCTTGTCAAAGGCCCGAACGGTCTTTGCGTACCCGTGGTGGACCAAGTACGAGAGTACGAGCTTCGAAAGCATGTCCTTGGACTCGCCTTCTGAGATCGGCTCTTTGGAAGGCGGGGTTCCAGAAGCGGCTGCTATACTCGGAGTGCGATGCAATGGGGTGTCCATAATTGTACTCCATATCTTGAGCTTCTGTTGTTGAGCGTGGTTCTCAATGTCGAAATGGAAAGGATCCTGGCCGAAGTTTACCCTGACACACTCCTGTGCATGCTGAAGTCCGATGGCGGGGTATAAATCAATCCCTTTGCCGACGTTCTCAAAGACGGGGCCTAGGAGCTGACCGTTCTTCGTATAGAAGGCGCGCCGCGTTGAAAAGTCGATCCCACAGCCAACTTTATCACCGCCTATAGACGTCAAGTGAGCACGGGGTCAGGCGGATCGTGATGAAGAGAAGGGACACGTACTGCCGTACGTGTGTGAATACTGTGTGCCATTTCGCTCGGCCGCGAAGGAACATCCATCGTCCCCGTGGTAGCCCCACGAATTTACCTCCCATCCAGGAAGGCGGGATACCTTCACGCTTGGACCAGCAAAGCTGCAAAGGGTTTCAGAAAGGGCTGGGGACAAGAACGCGAAGCGGAAACGAACCCGATACTGACATGACTAGACAAGGGCGTGAGTTGCTTTGTTAGTTTCCTATGAAGATCGTCACATACCTCTTTTGCTCTTTGCCTAAAATTTCCACTTCGTAGTAATAGATACCGCACACTGGGGGTATAGGGTGATTCGCTCGTACGGTGGCACCATCCTTGTCGCCATTTGTTGAAGATCCTGGTACTGTTTAGAACTTCGAACCAAGTCACGCGAGCCATGGCACGTACCATTATACACAATCTCTCGTCCGTCAGCAGATATCGAAAGAAAGTTGTGCCGATCTTCGTTATTCCACCTTGTCGGTAGTTTGTAAGCCGGGGCCTGGGACGAGGACGAGGAACCAGCGACAGGGGCGAATGGAACGGGACGAGGCTGTGGGGGCGGGGAAGTAATGCTTTCTTCATCGCTGTCGGATGTAAGAGCGGTGGGTACAGATGCACTGTATGATCTGCTGGAACCAGGGGGCCCTGAAGAGGCACCGTCAACCTTTCTGGCTGGGACCAGTGGCGGTGGTGCTTCAGTGACCAACGAATCCCTGAACGTCGAGCTATCAAGATATGCTGGCCGGGCAAAGGTTTCAGAGGAAGGAACAGGTTGAATGGGTATTATCGAGTGGCTGCTGGGTGCTCTTGGCCTCGCCGCGGCTAAAGCAGGTCCTGGGCCTGTATACCCGCCAAAGGTTGCCCGACGGCTCGAAGTGGGGGATATAGGAGGACATGCTGTGTCCTGAGGCTGAGGGCCTGCACGTACAACGCGAGGCTCAAATTGCTGACGAAAGGATGACCTGGAGACGGATAACGACGCCGAGCGGGGTACCGATCTCGCAAGCGTCGGCGAGGCTGGCGCAGCGAGAGAAGGTGTTGAGGGAAGCCTTGTTCTGCTGTAGGACGTGGACGACGACGAGGGAATCGAGATAACGTTCTCAATGCTGCGCACGTTAACCGCAGCTGTTGGGATTGGGATGCTCGATGTCCTCGACGACCTTGAGCTCATGGCGGTCGCGGAGGAAAGTGTATCACACAAGCTCCCACGCGAGCAAGCGCCTTTCGAAGACTTGATTAGAAACGTCCATTACGCGTCTCTTTTATTACAACCATTATGTCTCTCCGTCTCGTTCCTTCAAAGGCACCAAAGTCAGCCACTGTTCAGGACACCGCAGGCAGTCTTGGGCTACATGATACTCTCGTTCATGGCCCTCGTTCGTTGGCTGCTGAAGTAAAGGAGTATAGCACCCTCAGACACCGTCTCCAGAACGTACGGCCATCGCGTATCTCTTTCAGCCACCTATTGACCTCATATAGTGGGAAGAGACCCAGGATAACCTGAAACTCACCCTCCAGAGGAATACTCTAGGGATGCACGCACCGATGCGAACGTTGATGGAACGCAAGCTGGTCAACACTGTACGTGTTTGAGTCTATGATCTACAGCTCATATTGACCGTGCTTGCAGCACTCGAGTCCATTTGCAACATCAAACGTCCATCTCGACATTCTAATGGGCAGGGACGAAGAGATCACTCCCGCAGATGTCTTCCAGGGTACGCGTCAGTTGTTACCAGTCAAGCTTACGCTCACATCAGTTGACAGGCCCAGAGTCCAACCTACCTCTCGATCTCCACAAAGAGTTCGAGAAGCGATTCAAGCATTAGATCATGTAACCTACATTGCAACAGTGTGTATCATACATTTTACAATTCCCAGGGAACCTCGTCGAGCATCAAGCCCTCGCTTTTCAAAATACCCTGCTCGACAACGTTCCTCGAGCTTACGACGCAGCCTTCTAACAAAGGTACACCCAAGTAGGCGTAAGACCCGCATATCCAGATACCAGGTACAGATGAATCCCCTAATCTTCCAGCTCCCTGAAGCTCCCCAAGCTTGCATCGCACTTCGGTTGGGCATTCTCCCCACTGTTGCTCTCCAGGTTTGCAGAGTCCTCTAATCGCCTCTTTGGACTCTAGAGTGAGAACGGCCCGTTCCAGCGATGACACGCTGAGAATGGAATCCTTCTGTGGCGGAATGAAGGCGTTTGTCGTCTGATAAACTGTCGGTAGCACCACCGGGTATCCCTCTGGCCGGGGAAGGATGTGAGTCGCCATAGTATATGTTGATGGAACGCATAATTGAGAGTCGGAGGTATCTTGGTCCCAATTTGAACTGATCAAGTTGAGGTCCCGTCTATCGGATGCTTCAGATGGTAGTAAGGTGTCATCCGTATGATTGATGACAATGGTCGAGCAGTATTTGAACGTCTTCAGGCAACGCATCTGCGCCTCGATGGCCTTTCGGTGGGCTGCGGACTCTGCTGGGAGTGAGTTAGCGTAGCATCCAAGGATGGGGATTGCTCTTGAAGCTTGAGTCGCCAAAACGACATGGTCGAAACCTTCGTATGTCGATTTGGCACCATCAGCATTCACGCATTCGATCGTAACACGCCGAGAATCAGTCGCGTCGGGGCGCATCGACACGATTGACGATCCGAGATGGACATGCTTCAGATCGGCAGAGAGACTTGTTGCGACCTCTTGCACTCCATTCTTCAGCACATAGTGATTTTGCCCGAGGCCGAGCCAGACATAGTCTTTCAACAGATGATTAGACTCTGCAAGACCAATACAAGTTCCAGAGGCTCACCAAGAATTTCTTCGACCGGATGATTGAAGATATCCTCTTCTGGTGCAGTACACATTGCGGACATTAGTGGGATCAAAATCGTGTTGACGTAGTCGTCCCATGCAACATCGAGGCCCACAAGTTTGGCTAGCCTTCCGCTGGGTGCGACCATCGCTGCCCATTCGCCCACCGTCATGGTTGACAGTTGGGCCGAACGCCAGTAGGGCAGGGAATGCCATAGTGTTATCAGGTAGCAGATGAGGAGGTGGCCAGCTAGCACGACGAAGAGTGCTGTTCCCCACAAATTTCTTGACCATTGGGGAAGCCAATCATCGTTCTTGACCCGAAGGCTCCCGTCCAGGACGGATGGCTTGCTGACGCCTCTTGTACCATTCTGGCCATTGTAAAGAGCGGTTGCAGTGACTGTTGGCCGAGAGTCCTTATCGGTCTGAGAGAGGAACGAGAAGGAATAGGTGAAGTTGGTGGTCTCAAAGACGACGCCAAGACGCCGGTACATGGCAATCAAGTTCCGGTAGTATCCTGAAGCGAAGGTCAATGACTGCCAACATCCAGATCGCACCACACACCTCCTTGAAATGAACGCATAGGAACATCGATTCTCCAGCTACCCTCTTTACTTCCTGGAAGGGGCAGGGAGATGGACGAAGAGTCCATGCCTATTTCGGAGGCCTAACGCGACGGTTGTCAGGAATGGCAAGAATCTGGCCAAATTTACTATGCTTCACCTTCTCGAAGAGGTGAACTTCGATGTTCTTGTCATCTTTCCCAGTGATTTCTCGGGTAGGTTTGTCAAGGAGGTAGCTTGCAGTGAGGCCAGCGAGGCCACTGCCAATGACGGCAACCTTGACCGTCGTCATTGAAGAAAGGAGAGAGGTTGATGTAGCGGTCGTGGGATGAAGGCAAATCTTAGCACTTCAGTCTGCATCTCCTATGGTTTTAAGAAGCCGGCACCGGGTGCTTGTTGGGAACAGACATCGACCAATTTTGACCGCATGGAAAGAGATTACGGGAATGTCGGAGACAAAAGGGATATTAATGCAGCAATCACGACGTTGGGAACCGCTCAAAATGACAAACCCATGTCCGAATGAAGATATGTTAACACGTTCTTGGTGAAAGTGCGGAATTAGAATGGATCAATGCAAGCCTTGGTACATACATACAAGTAAATCGGTCCAGCCATCTCAGTCAACCCTTCTTCGCTTCTCTCTTGACCTGTCGCGCGAACGAGAACGATATCGACCACTGCTATGATGACGTTTTTCTGAATAGCCGGAAGAGCGGTAGGGGGGCCTGGACCGTGAGCGATCGTAGCGCGGTCGACTGGAATACGAATCGCGCTCGTGCCCACGATGATCTCCTCTGTCATAGCGTCTTGAACGGTCTCGGTCTCTATCACGCTCACGATCGTCTGCATGACGCGATGAAGGTCCACTACGACTGCCACGATCGGGCCATCCACCTCGACCGTCACCTATTGGTCTAGCATTAGCGCCGCTTGGCTGGTCTTTGAGTTGCGGACAATCTAGAAGGTACGTTAGTCAGGGGAAAGGGGTGGGATTGGGAATTCACTGACCTTTTTTCAAATGCGGCCCTCCGCAATTAAAACATCCACCCCCTTCCGTGCCCGTGCCTCCTGCTGCAACTGACCCACCGCCGCCAAACCCGCCCACTTTCGTTGTAGTATCTTGGTCCAGCAAATGGGTATATTTGGTCCTTCCGCGTTTGCCAAAATTCTTGACCTGCATGACCTTGGGAAGCATGGACACATCGACGGTTGATTCTGTGGCTTCAGTAAAGTCATGTCGCTTGAGGACATCAAAGTCCTGGAGGCAGGTAAGAAAAGCGCGAGTGTGGTTAAAGCGCATTAACGTGCCTGATGGAATGCACCCTTGTGCCAGTATTTCTGTAGGAACTTTTGCTGGCCTTTCGGTTTCTCCTCACGCAGTTTATTTGCGCGTTCGAGATCTTCCTTGAGCCTTTGTTCCTCTGGCATGGCGCGACGCCTTTCGATTTCTTCGCGTTCCTGCTCGCGTGCGACTTCTTCCTCCTTCTCCTTCTTGATTCGCGCCAGTTCGCGCAGCCTCCAGGCCTCAAATTCTCCCTCAGGGTCAAGGCCATCGGTATCATCGACGTCAGGAATATCGTCTTCCTTCTCCTCTACAAAAACGAAGGTGGTCAGAATTGGAAACACAACCAGGGCTTGGAAGGCACGAACTCTCGGCCAGCTCCCTTCTAATCGACTCTGCTACGAGCATATGACTCTGCTTGCGTCGTTCCTCGGCTTCCTCATCCTTCTTCCGTTGCGCTTCGTCTGTGTCATGTGCAAGCTGCTCCCGCTCCGCTATCGTTGCGCGTGCTCGTCTAGTGACAATAAGTACTAAGTTATCAAGAGTGAAGGTAGACCTACTTTGGTACAAAGACAGGACGGAATTGCAGTTTTGGCTTCTCTTCTTCTGACGACTCTTCTTCGCTCGATGACTATTGAACCTGTCAGTAGGTAGATATAATCAATAATCAAAGTCAATGTACCTCTTCTTCTGCTTCGTCCTCTTCCTCAGATTCTTCTTCATCCTCACCCTCCCCTTCACGCTGTTAGCTGTATATTCCAAATAGCAATTGAATGCGACTATACCTTCTTCCTCGAGTGCTGTCCGACCTGACTCCTCCCGACCTGCAACAATGACCTTTCCGTCTTTCGAAACAGCGACATCCTTCAGTGCGATATTAATTGATGCTTTGTTCTTGCGAACATCATCGCGTATCGTCATCCCTTCATCCTCCTCGTCATCCCCTTCTCCAATCGGAATATCCTCCTGTTCCTGGTCCTCTTCACCACCCTCTTCATCTTCGTCCGAGTCAGACTGGACCTCGGCAGCACCTTTCGGCGCTTTGCCCTTCCAGTAGCGGGTCGCAGGCTGCGCCAGCCGCTGTGCTGTCTTGCGAGGAACAGTCGTGGCGAGGGACATGGTGGTGGTTTGGGAGTAAATGTGCCGAGCGTTTTTGATGGCGGGAACTCGCACACGTGAAGTTGACCGCGCCGTATCGCGTCCCCCTTTAAAGCTCTTTCTCCATCCATCTCGACCCCCCTGGTCTCTCTTTCTTTCCTCCAACTGCCTTGGATACTATAGAACACGATGAGGAAAGAGTCTGGCTGGAACGCTGGCGCTGCTTTTGGTAACGAGGACGATAGGGCGAGGTATGAGCGAACTACAAGGCACTTCTGCTTAATGAGGATGCTAATACTTCCAACTCCAGGCAAAAGGTCTCGTTCACGAGCAGGCAGAACGACGTTATAGAGATTTCTTCAGACGAAGACGATAGGTAGGTATACTCGAGGCTCAGCAATAGCTCCTTCATTGACAAGTGGCACGGTCAGCGCTGCCTCTGGGGCTAAACCTTGGACGAATCGCGCAGGCTCTGGTTCCAAGTAAGCAGTGCAACGCGCTTGAATAGACAGTCACTAATAAGTTGGGCTCAGACATCCAGTGACTCCCGCAAAGAAAGCTGGCAGATCAACCTACATGCGTTCTCGTGTGGTTGAAAGCTCGGATGAGGACGACCATGAAGACCTCAAGTCGTCCTCGATCTCTGTGACTGTCACCAAGACTTCCCTCGTTCGAGAAGTGAAGAGCACACCAGAGAAGCCTTCCACGACCACCTCTGTCCTTTCCAAGCAGATCACTGCGGAGATCTACAACTACGGGCGACGAAGAGGACGATGGCTCTATACTCGCCTTGTGAGGGATGCTTGCTCATCTGCTACTGCCTTTCGCTTACTGCCAGCTGTAGCGATGAACCGAAGTCTGCTCGAAAGCCATTACCCAAGAGCAGGTTGCCAGGCTCTTCTGTAACGTCCAGCGTGCCCTCCACGCCTTCTCTGGCGAGCCGAATCTCTGCCATTCCAGATCATCTCAAGGAGGCGTCTGCAACCCCATCATCCTCTACTGCCAGTGCTACCCCAAAGAAACGGGGAGCCGGCACACCTAGGACCAGCAAGAAGAAGGCCAGGGAAGAAGAACAAGCTCGTCTTCGTGAGGAGGCGGATAGCTTGTTCAAAGAGTTGAACCGAACTATCTTCAAGGGCGGTTTGCCCGAGGAGACCAAGTTGAACTGGAATAAACGCCTTCTAACGACCGCAGGAAGAGCTAAATGGCACAGGTATGCTACGTTTAACAGCCCTCTGCTTCGAGGCCTCACTCTTTGCTAGATCTCGAGAGGGTGTTCAGACCTCTGAAATCGAACTTGCGGAGAAGATTCTTACGTCCTCCGGTAAGGGTTCAATCTGCACCGCAGACGAAGGGGCTTCTTCTGACTGTTTTATAGAGAGGATACGTAATACCTTGTCTCATGAGATGTGCCATCTCGCCTCCTGGGTTATAGACAAGGAGGTCAAAGAGGGCCATGGCAAGTTTTGGAAAGCTTGGTGAGCTATCCAGCATATCAACTATATCGAGACTTACTTGCTCTCTAGGACGAGGAAGGTTATGAGTAAATACCCTGACATTGATATATCAGTTGAGTCGCCTGCTGCTCGCACGAGGCCACATGTTGATATTCCCCCAGACACGACATGACTACGAGATCGAATACCCCTACCAATGGAGTACGTCCTTGTTATTCCCACACAGTACACGGACTGACTCGATTTACAGAATGTGCCAGTTGTGGAAAGATGTACGCCTGTCCTCCCATGAGGACGCGCTTTGACTCACCAGCTTCCCATGCAGATACGGACGCTTTAGCAAGTCCATTAAACCTGATGAATGCGGTGAGTAGACCGCGATGGAATTTCTGTGCGGCAAGGCCCTGACCCTTGTTAGTATGCGGAGCATGTAGGGTCGGAAGACTGGTTCCTCAGTTCCAAACCGCCACAAGGGCACCCACGACTCCGAGGATGAGTCGAATGGCTGCTGCCAAACCTCAAGGTATGTGCAGATCACCCCGGCATACCAATCAAACTGTTTGACGCTGCCGTACAGAATCCCCTTACCGGTCACCCCTCAAAGCTCCAGCCAGTGTACAGGCGAAGAAGTCAGAGATTGTCTACATCAGCTCTGATTCTGAGGGTAAGCCGTTCTCTACCCAAACGCTGTAACAGAATTTACAGCTAGCCCTGCAGATGATAGCATTAGCTATATAGGTAGCAAGACTCGTACCTGCTGCATTGATGACACCGATTCAGAGGACGAAGTTGAGATCCTCGCCATGACTTTCCATCAGTCTGCTTCGCTGTCTTCCGTTTGATTGACACTTTGGGTTTGATACTTCGAAGTCTATACTCGATTGCGATATCTTGGTACATCTTTAGCGACATACATTGCGAATACAAACGAGACATTCTATGTGGTACAATGGCAGGTGCCAGGAGAAGACGCTAGTGATACAGTGGTTTGTACAATTAAATAGGTACAATAAGTTAGAACCCTCGGTCCATGAGTCGACCATGGTAATGCGATTAGGCACGGCAAGATAAGCTAAAGGGTATGTAGAGGAAAGGTAACGGTCGAGAACGAAGACAGCAACACCATTCAGGTTCGGCGGCTGATTTTGAGGGGCAGCTGGGTACCTTCAGACCACTGGCCTTCCACATAAGGTCGAGTGATGATACAGTTGTACTTGCTAATCTTGACATCTTCGAGTGGTGTAAATTCGAATTTGGAAATGAGGGTGGCGACGACGATTTTAATTTCTGAAATTGTGAATCTGGTGCCCAGACAGGAAGAGGGACCGTGGCCAAAGGTCATGAGATGCCCAAAGCCAGGGAGGTTTGAAGAGGTCACGGATTTCGGGAGGTCGGACCAGCGAAGAGGACTGAACATAACGTTAGTACCTGCAAAAGGGAAAGTAAATGGCCAACAACTTACTTGAATTCAGCCGCATCAGGTCCCCAGAGTTCCTCCGAGGTGTTGATACCTTCAATTGGGATGTGGATATAGGAACCTTTGGCAATCTTGACTGAAGAAACTTTCTTTCCATCGAGAGCCACGATAGGTTCCGAGAGGGGAATCTCATCGTCAGACATGGCCGCGCGGATAGCGCAGTGAACGGGTGGGTAGAGCCTCAGCGTCTCCTTGATCACGCCGTTGAGGTATGGCAAAGATTCCACAGCATCGATAAAAGCAGCGCGTGAGCGCTCTGCTCCTGCCGTTTTCAGCCGTGGGTCCTCTGCGAAGCCAGAATCGTCGGAATCATCACTATCATAAGAATCATCATGCAGCTTGGTCTCCTTGATAGCGGTTCGGATCTCCTGGAGAAGCGTGTTCTGCAATTCAGGGTGCGTCGCCAAAAGGTGGAAGCACCAGGTCATGGCGACTGATGAAGAGTCTGATCCCGCCAACAGGAAGGTTGAACACTGGTCCAGGAGGTCCTTATCAGAAAGCCTCAACGAAGGGTCTGATGACATGTTTGACTTGACTGTGGGTCACATTTCGTAAGAGAAGCTTGAGTGAGGGGATTCGTGGATACTCACTGAGAAGGCTGAGAATGTCCTTGCTTGTGGGCTCGTCTCCCTCTGCCAAGATTTCCTCTCGCTTGGTGGAGATGATGCGCTGACCCGCTTCAGCGATTAGTTCGAGGCTCTGTTCGACCGTTTTGGAGTCTTTCGTAGGCTAAGCACCGAGTAAGACCAATTGCAGCTTTCAGAGCAACGAGGCAAGGCACTTACCCACAACTTGTTGAGAATCGGGAAGTAGAGATCAAGAATTGCACGAGGTGTGAACCCTTTATCCGTTGTCTGGAACATCCGGCGGAAGGCCATATGAATGGGCTCCGACTCGTCCTCGAGGGAGTTGAAGCTGTAGTCAAAGCCGGCCAGGCCAATGATATCGAATGTCGTCCGAGATAGCCAATGGGCGGCATTGACTGTGGCGCTGTCGTCGTCGCTGATATGACTGTCCAACACATCACAGAGCTGCTCGGCCTTGTCAAGGAATATGGGGGAGAGGCTCTTGACAACCTGTGAGGAAAAGGCAGGCGCGATGAGCTTCCGTTGAACGCGATGCTCGTGCCCTTCTGTGGAGAAGATGCCCTGGCCGATGAGACTCGAGAGATAGGCGCGCGTCTGCCATGGTTTCTCGTACACCGTCGAAGAGAGAATATGGGAAATCGCTCGGAAGTCAAAGGTCATAAGGCGGTAGTCGTGCTGATTGGGGAGGGTCAGAGACTTTTGGATAATCGCAAGGCGCCCACTTACTTTACCAAACCCATGGAAACGGAACGTCTTGCCGTGGTCTTTCTTCCAAGTAGCGTAGCTAGCAGGACTCTCGCAAGGACTGGGGCAAATTAGCGTCGCAAGTCAGACCTGTGAGAAATTGACCTACTCAGAGGCATCCATGAGATGACTTTCAAAGAAGGAACCGCCAGGGCCAGATATGTATTGCAAGGGGTCGCGCCGTGGTGCCAACAGCAGCATGTTCACCAGCCAAACCACCCCGCGCAATACTACGAGAGCCATTGCGATCCCAATGACCCGCAGAGAAACTAGCAAACAGCCCGTGAAGGTAGCCATAATTTTGAAGGGCGCTTTGTGAGAGACTTGGGAGCGCCAGAAGAGACCCACGCCGAGTTTATCGCCTCCCAGCTCTTATATTCTCGCTTCCGCCCACAGAAGTGCCATCACGATCCCGTTTTGGAATTCCCTTTCAACAGTCTAAAAATAGATAGAATGGCAAATGATCCAGCCAGGAGCAGCAATTGCATTGTCCGTTGCCCTGCCAGTCTAGCAACATGTGGCACAAGATCCCGCACCGTTTAGGCGAATAATGGCGTTGGTGTGAATTCTGGAGGTTGGGAGCACTGATGCGGAAGACTGGCTCATGCAAGTATGCTGACCAGAGACACGTTGTTGACCCAGTGCGAATTCTGTTTGCGCAGACCAATAGGTTTTTACGAATGTGCAGTCAGGTATGGTACCAGCGGATAGGGGTTGGAGAATAGGCGCCTGGAGTATGTAAGTCTCAGATTTAAGCGGAGATAAGCACAACTGTACAGTTCTGGTTGCCGATCACGGCAATCGTTCTCACATTCACATTGAATTTATCGTCGTCGTCGTCGTTGTCTGTGGCAAAAGGTACGTCTCGCTCGTCGCATATACCAGGCCCAAGCTGATCGATATACAGTAGTCTTGTAAGTCGCGAAATTTGGACTGGACCCTGCTCTGGAGATTGAACATTCGACCAGAATCTCATCAAAATGACCCACGACGCCGTTTGGTTCTCTCGCCCCAGGAAGTATGGTAAGGGCAGCCGTCAGTGGTGAGTGCTCTACACGATGTATGCCATGAGCCTAGTGCCTAAATGTGCCCCAGCCGCCACTGCGCCCACCAGGCTGGTCTCATTCGCAAATATGGACTTGACCTTTGCCGTCAATGCTTCCGTGAAAAGTCTGCTGCCATTGGATTCGTCAAGGTATTCACCTCTCCCATCGCACATGATAAGGGAACAGAGACTAACACGATCGTCTTTAGAACCGGTGAAAGCCTCCATACAGCTTCGGCGTCATTCCTTGTCGCTTTCTCCATGTACAACCAGTCCATGTTCTCCACATTTGAATGAAAGCACAAACACATTTTCCTCTCTAAACACGGTCCCCGATGGTTACAAGATCCCAACTCTAAGACTCAACCTCCAAATAACAACTCGTGAAAGCTGTGAACCAATGGGCTACGTCTAATTATTCACGGATACATTTAAGGAGGGAAGAGTACACGGTGGAGGATAGAACTGCAATGGGATACTATGAAACAACCAAGTCAAGCAAATGGTGGAATAACGTTTACAAATGTACGACCGGAAGAGTGAAAGAATCACGGAAAGCAGCGAGAACAAGGGTTAGAAATGCCGTTTGCAGAATACAGTGAGTGCAATGAATGATGCGGGTTGGTATGCGGGCAATATGAAAACAGTGAGAACGACGTCCAAAGATCAAGTAGAGTAGATTTCGAAGGTGGGGGCAAAGGAGTGACGAGGGGAGAAGGCGAAGGAGGGATTAAAAAGGCTTTACTTCCACACAAGAGTCCATGATGGTGTTGAGCGATGTGATAAGGGACACCCGCGTCTTTACATGCCATAGGCGTAACCTGAACGCTGGTAAGGGTCGTTCAAACCTCCGCCCATGGCACCAGCAAAGGGGCTAATGTTGGCATACGAAGCTCCTGCGAAGGGGTTGGGGTGGCCGCCGGCCAACCCAGGATTCCCTCCGCTTTGGAGAACGTAGTTGTCGATAGCCTGCTGCTGCATCGGGTGCAAGGGACCGCTCAACGGATTTTGACCATAGGCAGGTTGAGGCATGTTGTACAACGCTGCTTGCGTGTTATAGATATCACTGAGGGCACCGTTCGACATCTGATGGGACAAATGACGATTTCCTCCATGACCATTGGTGAGCCCTAAAAGAACCTCGTCAGTGGCGGGTCTCAGGTGAAATGAAAAGGGGAACTGACGTTGAAGTTTATTCTGGATGCGTTTGCCATAGGGCGTATTGCGGATCAAGGGTATCACTGGGCGAATTCCTTCCACCAACAAAGCGCGTTGGTTCGGCTCAGCATAGTCCAAAGCGGTCTATGGGATGTTAGCAAAGCTGGAGGGAAGGATGGTGTGAAGGGGGCCGTACTTGGACACAGTAGTTGCCATAAGAATCCCTCAAAAGCTTTTCAAGCCTCGTCCTGTTGAGCAATTCGTCAACGAGGAGCTTGCGAGTGTTGTGTTCCGCGACACGGATACACTAAGGTACAGTTAGCCGAGCAACAGAAAACACTGCAGCACTCGACAAACCTTTTCGATGACATTCGAGCTAAACTTCTGAACGGAAAGGGCGCAGATGTTCCCGAGGAACTGGCGGATAACACCGTCACTGAAGCGATTATCGTTCAGATCCAAAATATATTGGACGACCTGGTTCCACTGTCAGCAAGCACATCGTCAACGACAGGTTGAGCCTACGCACATAGTTGCCATAAGGATCCTGGACGAGGGTCAGCGCGTTGTAGGTGATCTCATTCACGAGCTGGATTCGTTGAGTCTCGGAAGCATGATCAACACAACGCTGGAGGACGCAGCAACCGTGGCGATGAGTTGCGACCTCAACACAATTCGCAGCAACAGCGTTATAGATGAACTGGACAGGGCGTTAGAGAAGGCAACATGTAAGTAGACATACGACCAACCTGATTGTCCTCGGGGGCCAGCTTGTTCAAGCACTTCTGAATGACGTGGTTGCCGTTCAGGTCCTTGATCAAGGATACGACGTGAAGACTTAGGGCCAGGATGATTGAATGGATCTGTGCATTATACCGACCGTCGGTCTGTCGCCTCGACGATAGGAAGTCAATCATCTTCTGAACGGCACGAGTGCCATGCATGTTGAGAGAGATGTTGACCAAATCTTGGGCAACAGACTCGCAGATCAAGTTGCGCTGGTCGTCGGTCGCGTACTCGAGGAGCTTTTGGCACAGGTAGTTGCCAAAGGGATCGGTCATGAGATCCGCAAAGTGCTTAAAGGTCTCT